>OY390708.1:10000000-12500000 GCA_959613345.1 Tolmerus cingulatus | reverse complement strand
AATAGTGGAGATTTTTTTATATTATTCTTTAGATGAAGCCACTACCAGGAAAGATAATTTTAAAACTTATTTATTCTCCTTGCTAAGTGCATTTGAATTTATGAGAGTTAAAGCTACCTCGGGCAAACAATTTATTACTGCTTTTATCTAGTCCTGCAAATGGAAAATATAAATTATATTTTCGCGGAAAAGCAAGGTACGCTTGCATATCTTTAATTTTTTTTAACTAAATCTGCTTCTTGGTCTGCAGGGTTATAGAAATATTTCTTTCCTTCCAGGGGACACATCCGGACAAAGTGAACCCTTGCTGAGCTCCTTGGACGAACCTCCGCACACCGCGATCTGCGCACCATCCGACGAGAGCATCGCCGACGTCGAGCTAAAAAGTGTGAAATCTCCGCAGAGCGAATATCTTCCCTTGGATTGCACCGAGGTAGAAACGAATAAATTTATTTAGCTCAATTACACCAGAAAATTAAATCGGAAATTTTCACAGCAGGCTGAATCATCGCTTTCCGTTCAACCGCACAAAATCCCTAGAACTGCCCCGGTAACGACCTCAGTCCATTTCCCCTTTGATCCTCCGACGTCTCCAAAGAGTGTCAAAACTACGGAAAAGAATCGAAGTTTATTTACATTCAAAGAAGCGGCAATTTTCTTGGAACAACATAAGATTCGAAAAGACAGCATGAGTAAGCGGGACTCAATACAGTCCCATCATTTTGAGTTTCCCTCACAAAACTTGCGGGAAAAGAAATTTTGTTGGAAGAAAGCGGACGATGATAATAAGGAGAACAAGAAACGCAAGGATTCCGCCTCAAAGTTAGCCTTCAACACGAACGACGGCGACTATCCAAAATCCACTTCCGACTCCAAAGTGGACTTTGATGAAGGTAAAAAGCCGAAAAATGGCGTCGAAGTCAAGACAAAGGGCAATCGGCACATAAAAGCACTCAAGAGTCCCAAGAAGGAAAAGTTTGGCCACTGTAACAACGAAATTAATTCAGCCCCGGCAGTGACGACTAATGAGAAATTCTTTAGCGCTAAGAAACTGGCTGCAATGTACGAGAAAAAGGATCTAACTATGTTCCCTTTTGACCGGGAGGCGATAGACTATGAAAGGATTAAGAAGGAGTGTTTTGTGGTCGAGGAACTCCCGAAACTTCCCTACGAGGAATCCGAGTCTAGCACGGATTCAGACGAAAACGATGGGTCAATGTACGAGCGGAAGACGTACACCTCCCCGGCGAAGCTGTCCAAGAACGACATCTTCCAACAGTACACGTTGCTGTCCCAGCAGGAGACGTACCATTCCTACGAGAAGCGATTCTCGAAGCGTAGCCGTCCCGATTTAATTCACACCAAATACGATCATATTGCGAAGGCGGACGCTTTCGTCCCAAACCCAAAGCCAAACGAAAACGCCCCCAAGGGGGTCAATGAATTGCACAAATTCGAACAGATCGCATCAAAATTTGACCAAATTCCCCCGAAATCGCACGACTACCACCACTTCCAAGGGTCCAATTCAAATCTGTCCAATAATCCTAGTTCTTCCCAAGGGTCGCGTGGCACGCCCCCACTGCCAGACTTCCGAGTTGACTTCTTCGCGGAATCCATGATGCATCGCCAACTACCTGAGGAACAAAAGCACCAGCACCGGGACGTCCTGGAAGATTGCCAGAAAGCACCACAAAACGCCGGGGCTATAAATGTAACCGCGAACCCCATGGAGGCTGCAGTTTGTACGCAACCGCGAGCAACTATAGTCGTTCAGCAAGTACGTTTAGTAACCCACTACTTAGCGTCTTGAGTCTCTCGTCTCGAAACACCCCCGCGTCTTAATAAATTCACCGTGTCGTCTTATAAAGCTCTTCTATTTCTTATTTTTTCGTTTTCGATCGTTAAAAGAAGCTCCCGCCGAGCATCTGGCGAGTGCATCCCCGGACGAGTGTCGTCCTTGTGTCTGAGTTCAAAAAATCAAAACAAAGTGCGCTTTTTGGCATCAAATTGAGGAGATTTAGTGGACGTTAATAAATCATGTCTTTATTTTCAACTTGACATGTTCGAGATAGTTGCATCCTTTGTGATATAGACGACATTTGAAATTTTTAACTTCGAGCCTGACCTTTGTGGGCAGCTCTAATAGATTTTGGCAATTTACCCGAATGAGTGCCTTGTGCAAGAAACTTTACAAGAGCCTGAGGAGGTACACCAAGGTAAATAGAAATTAACTTTTAGTTTTATGTTCTCGAATCAGGCGCGCCGCCGTCGCCGCGATATTTCGCACCAAATGAATCACAGTCAACGCGATGGCTCAAAATAAATTCTGCGTAAGCGAAACTCCCGGTAAATTGATGAATTCTCGCACTTTTATCTTTATAGGAATATTGACCTAAAAGTTTGATAAGTTGACTTAAAACTAGCACATTCAGAACTAAAGTAGATCAAACTGGGATTAAAGTGAAAGATACAAATACTCTGATTTATATTTATTTCAAATTTACTTAGAAGATCGCCAATATTTTTTTATAATTTTGGAAAAACTTTCTCTTAGCAAAAATTGCGAAGAAAAAATCTGAAGATTATTTTAAAGGCTTATTTGCTTTCATTTACAATCGCCAATTAACTTTTGAAGAACAATTGAAGAGAAATTTTCTAAGTTTGTTATTTTAACTTTGAAATCGTGCAAATGTGGAATTTTGATACTAATTTCATTTATTTGTTCTTGATTTGAAATGATTTGTTTTTGATAGAGTTATTTGCAATCAAAACAAAAAGTACATTTTGATCTTTCGATGCTATTAGATGTTGAAGTAAATATCAAAACAATCGGAAAATTGAAAACTGATAATTTATTGCAATTGATTTGTATTTATAGTGACTAATAAATGCAAATTTTTGATATGCATTTTAAATTATCGTAAATAATTGTTTAGTTTTTCCGAAACTATGTAGTATTGCTTGAAGAACATTTTAGAAATATGTAAACTGAAATAATTGTTCCTATTCGTTTACGATACAAATTAGGGACTCGGATCTTTTCTTAAATCTCGAAATGTAAAAATATTTAACATGGCAAGAAAAATTTTATAGTATCTTACATAAGTAGAATACATATTATATCATAAATTTCGATTTTGAAAATGATCTTTTACATCATATTTGCAAAAGCATGGGGTTGAAAACCGAAAAAATGAATATTTTGATCATTTTTAGAAATAAAGAGTTCTTGAAGAAGTGTATTAATAATACAAGTATGTATCTCCCAACGATGAATTGTGATGGAATATTTTCGTTTTCAATTATGTATTTTATCAAAAACATTTTTCGTGCCCTTATGCTAAAAGTAGGCATTAAATACGAGCTTGTGAAAGGGATTAATCGATACGCACTAGAATTTTAAAAAACTAAATCTAAAACTTCTGCGCCACTTTTTACAAAAGGAGTGAAAAGCAGATCCAATTTGAATTCACATTAATAATTTATGACAATCAGTAAAAGTAAAGTGAATCTAAGAGTACTTACTTTCTCCAAAAGTTGTTTCTTTTTTACCCAGGTCCTTTTATCTCAAGTTTTCCTTTGAAGCTAATGGAAACAAGAAGGACTTTAGCAAAACTTCTCTGTGGTCAAAGACCATGACAAAATGATATAACATACCTGTTAATTATCTACAGGAGATTAAATGACTAAGCAAAAACATCCCTTCAGCTCTATTATGCTTGAGAAATTTTCAAATTTTCCAACTACCACATATAAGAGCCCTTGCGTTCTTGTGAAGTTTCGATGGGTATGCCGCCACTCGTGTTCCCATCATTAATTTAATGAAATTAGTTTTTTAACGCTCGGCAGTCTTGACACTTTCTCCTTCGTTGCTAATGGCTTTTTAATGTGTGGCAATAGGTTCGGGAAAATTCATTTACCCGGCAAAAGACGTCCGGGTCTCCTCTGTCCCGTGAAGTCGCAACATAATTACCGAAACCATACCCTTCTTCAGGACACGGGAGGGAAAGTAATATTATTTATGTTTTTGGAATATCTACCTGTATGGTAATTTATAGCTCTTCATTCGAAGTTCCGTACATTTATTAAATTCGCTCAGTTTAAACCCCAACAGCTGAAGAGGAACCACTTGTTTTTGAAGTGGATGTTTGGCTCTAGCAGGGAATATTAAAGCCTCTTACTAAAAATAATGGGTATGTGCAGCCATGCTATTTTTAGTCATTTTAATTAGAGAAATTTCTAGATCTTCTAGGTTGGTGATTGGTGAATTCGCGATTAAATGAGGCTTCAAATAGTAAAAACTAAGCCAAACCAACTTTTCCCATTTGCTTGGATAAATTTAAAATATATGTACCTACTAGAATTTCTCATCAAATTTCCCATAAAATTGCTATTAAAAATTCTAATTCGAATTCAGGTAACTGATGTGGACTAAGTGCATGCTGTGAGGAAGAAATCATAATTTTAATTAAAATTAATGGTCTTTGTTAATAGAGCATAAATGATAATCACATACCTATTAGAACATTGCAAAGTTACTTTACTAAAAATCTGCGATTCTTTAACATAATCTTTATAAACTTTCAATATTAGCTGATAATAATTAAAAATAACAAATAAAGTCATGGACCCATCAACCGACTAGGACGGGAAAATATAAAAATTTAAATTTCGCACAATTGTTCCACTCAGTACAAATGAAAGCAAATATTGCATTATTTGTTTGATAGCTTTTCATTAATTATACGCAATATATTTTTTTTCTGGAACGTTTTAAGCGATGTACTGCCTCTGAAAATTTTATAATTGAATAATTTTTAATATTATTCCACGATTTTTCAATGATATTGTGCATATCATATTTACGGGAGCAATCCACCTACTATGGCTCGTTGTGAATGTCGATGTATTTAAACATGGCTAGAAAGGAAAAACGACATACATATGAATTTTAAAAAATTGAATTTAAAAATACAATGAGAGGACAGTCAGAGTTAATATCTTAATGAATCAAAGCATTTATATTATATACGGAATATAAGATACTTAATTTAAAAAAACAGTAACAAAAATATCAAGTAAAAATCGACTGAAATTCACTAATTTTCTAATAGTTTAGTAGGACTCTTATGTATCATCTTGTACATGGGTCTGCAAAGACAGGGTTAAAATTATTTAAAATTCGAAATTCAGGTTAAATCCTTGCAGCAGCAACAAAATCACTGTTTACTCACCTGAAAAATGATTTCAAGTTTCTACTTAGATCAGAAATTCTTGCAGTGTTCCCACATTTTTAAGCTGCTCTCATTTCGGGAAAGAAATCCAGGGGTTTTTCGTTAATAATTTAAACACAATTTGTAGCCAACAAATCAAAGACTTGTCAGACATTTTCAAGAGTTAAACCTTTCCGGAGATCCGTTTCAATTTTTTTTATGTATCTTTAAACTCCACCCGCGTTTATTTTACTTTCCCAGAGTTTATAGTGGCGATAACGTCCTGAAGGCAATTTCGAGAATTTTTATTCCCTCCAGATGTCTGGAGGCGAGACGTGTGCCAGCTCTAGCAGCTATTTTTGATCTTTGTCTAAATTAATTCACAAGTGCTCCAGAAATAGATTGGCAAAACAAATCACATTTCAGCTATTAAAAAGTTCTTTGCGTGCGGCCGGCCGGGTACTTTTGGCTGAATTTGAAATCCGCGGCAATGTTACGCGTTTTGTGGCACGTACAGAGCTCCGCGGGGCCACCGTTCACGTGTATCGGCGGATTGATTTGACCTCAGGGTCGCGGAATTCCTCCAATACTTGCACTTGGCCTGACCTAATTTTTCTGGAATTTAAAATGCTTAGAAATTTGCAAAATTTGCAAATTTGTTAATCGCCCGAAATCATCACATGCGATTTACTGTGTTGTTTTGAATGTTAGAATTAAATCGGAACGTAAATAAAACTGTTTACAGCTTGCACGAGGTCTAATCTGTAGTAAATGCTTCAATAACTGGGAATATTTGAAAAATAGAACACTAAACGTTGGCTATTTTTCCTATAAAATTGTTTTTTCGGAAATGAAATTGTTTAAGCTTACAATGAAAGCAATTTCCAACGTTGGATTAAATTTTAATTAACAATTTTCCAATTTGTAAAATCCCGACCACCTGACGTAGACTTATAGTAAAATGAAATCGTTAAAGTTTTATTAATTAATAGCCTCGGAAAGCAAAATTTATTTTCGCCGCACACATGCATAGGTAGGTGTTGATAATTAAAATTCCAAAAATATATCAATATAGGATTTTTGCTCAAATATCGTATATTAGAAAGCGATTTCGAACCAAGTATAAGGCTCTAGTTACGATAAACACCGCAGGCATACCATAAACAGTAGCACGTGATTTCATTAAATTTGCATATTAATTCCTTCCCCCGAGAGGATGATCAAAATGGTTTGCAGCACAAGCGAGTAAATTATTCCGTGGTAGTTAACTAAATTTTGGCAATCAAGCATTCTATCTATGATGCATTTTGAAAATTATTCAGCCATGAATTGCCCTTTCCACTAGTAACATAATTATGTGTTACATTTTCTTGATGTTGATATCGAACCGATCGACTGTATTTCAGTTTGACTGTAAAAGAATTTTGTGTGTTAGAGAAGACTGATAGGCTTTAATACATATGTGTATGAATATAACATTGGACCAGGAATGTTTGTTAATTGATTTGTAAAAAATAAAAGATATTTGTTAGTTTGCTGCCTGAAAAATTGTGGCTATTTAAAATTACGGGAAATAAGAATTAATATTTTGCTAGCATTTTACTTTATTATCTAATTGCATAAATATAATAATTTTAATTACGTGATCTTTAATTCATTTTCGAGTTTATTTTAATAGGCTCTCATTTATTACGATAATTATTTGTTTCAAATTGCAGAAGTTTCTGTTACACGCTCTTTTTATTTATGCGTGCATATTTTGAAAATACAATAGGACTTCAACCTTTAAATATCAAATAATGCTATAAAGTTAGGGTTACGTTACATGCCTAATATTATAATAATTGCTTACATCTAGTATTCGAATCCCATCAAAATTGTTATTACAAACACCAGGTACTTGAATGTTTGCCACAATGCTTTAATTATTAGTTCATTTGTAATTACGAGCAATAGCGTTCGAGGATTACTCAATTACGGGGGGTGCTCCAACAGCCCGTGAAATAAGATTATTTAAATGAGCTGCCATTATCAATTCCTCAGACGCGCATCATCGCCAAGAAATTATCAAAATTTCTAGATTATTTCTTACTAAGGTGATGGAATCAGCTCAGTGCTCTGTAGCCACCACTGAGGGTACCTCGGCCCCCTATTTTCAACCGCTGAATATAAAAACATTAGGCCTTGTAAGAATTCGTTAATTTTGAAATAATTTCAGCAAACAAATTATCTAGGACGATTAGTGCGCGCCAGTCCTTATTGTTCCCCTGGAGACCGAGTGTAAACACAAAAGTTAATTTATTATTTTTATTGTTCCTCTGTTGTAGCCGTCGCTGAGCCTGGATAACACCGTCGAGACCTTGCTCCTGAAGAACGAGGGCGATTTCGTGAGCGTCGAACAGGCCAAGGAGTCCCGGAAAAAGAAGCAACAGCGCGAAGAAAACATGAGGCAATTACTCGACGTTACCAACACACTAACTTTTGAGGAGTTGCGAGATTTCGAAATGAGGTAAGTTCTCCTTTAATTAGCATCCTAGCGAGGGACATTTTACGCAGAATCTTTTAACGATTTCAATTGGAGATGCAAAGGGGCTAATTTTAATTTTGTGAACCCCAAAAGCAATTTAAACTTTTATCGACTATTTCAAGCAATGAGCAGTAGGGGAACGATCAATTTTTAGGGTATGGAAACCCAGAGAGAAATATTTGTGTTTATTTTGCGGTTGCATCCATAAAGAAATCAAATCAAAGGATGAAATGTTAAATTTAAATGCCTCCACATGTGTATGCAGCATGAATTATTTCTCATTTGATTTGCAATTTGATTGATTGAATATGTTTTCGTCCAAATTTACCACACCAAAAATCAACGCTTGTGATTTAGCCACATCAGAGGATTTTGGCGCTTACATTAATAAACAAAAGCATTTCAAGTAAAAACATGTGTTGCGGTCAATCGCATTCTAAAGTTTTGGGGTAAACTCAAACAATTTTTATTAAACTGCTAATTTTATTTAATGATTCGTTGATAGGTCAAAGTCTTTCAAAAATCCTTGTCTGGTGTTTCAAGACTGACATTGAAAACAATTTTTGTTATTTTCTTAATACTTGGAATAGTTCAATGCGTGATAAATTTGCTCACTTTTAATGTAATCTAAACATAATTCGAAAACAAAAATCAATTTGATATAATTAGAAAAGGCGTTTACAGAAAGAATGAGTTCCGGGTCTAATGCTTATTTATTTCTTGAGTCATTTTTATAAAGTTTAAGCGTGTGGTTTACCATATGATAATGTTTCGGGCAATTTCTTGGTAATTTTAAAATATCTTTTAGAGTTAAAAATCGATTTGAGAATTTAATAAAAATAAATGTAAGGTTTCGTAAAGCCAAAATTGTCGGCTATTATTGCCCACAACACGATTTTGTAACAAGAGATCTTTATTACCGAATGCTTGAAGCTCTTCGAATTCAACAGATACATTACATAAAATGTAAATTTTCTTCTTCGAAAAAATAAATACTTGTTCTGAGAAGCCATTCAAAATCAATCTAAAACTTTAGGATTTCAGATGTGGTAGAACTTAACTTATTTTGATACTTCAAATATGTTTAAAGCAGGTTTTGTAACTGATAGACAATAAATCAAAGAGGTAATCGTCATTCAGTCTAGTGGAATTTGATTCCATAATTTTGATCTTTATATAAAAAGTATATCTTTACCATAAAAACTGCCATTCGTAGAGATTTCCGAAAATACTTTGTTTGTTTTTTGTTGTATATTGCACAAAGTAGACAATACAATCCAAAACTCCATCTGCAACTAATTGGATAGCTATTGGACAAAGGCATGCCAAGGAGACATTTCGACTTGCACCCAGGATCATGCATCAGTTTCGCTTCAAAGAGTTAGTTTGTAATGTTTCCTCCAATAAAGTTATATCCAGTCCAAGGGAATCCAGGGAGTGATAAATCTGAAAAGGGAGCACAACAGCACGCGCGCTTACAAGACGTTCACTGCAGGCGCTGCTCGTAAAATCCAGTGCACCACAAAGTTTCGAAATTAGAAAACTCCGCGTGCAACCCGGTGGCCACCAGCCGTCCTCGTCCTGGCTGAAGGAACACTGCCAGAATAAAATCCTTCAGGATTGCGTGCGAAATTTCAATCTAGCAGCTGTGAACTCCTTCGCTCCCCGTATCTGGTGGGGCTTTGATACGTTAAGCTGATAAACTTCTTAATGGGGACCATCTATCGAACTACAAAATGCCCAGAATCACGCTCGCGGCGTTGCATGTCCCAAATTATATGTTTCGATCTTAACGTGATTGAAACGAGATACAGTGGCCCTTAATTGAATTTAAATTTACCCTTCCTCGGTGGTACGGCATCGCACAGAGTTATTACTGCCCTTTCAGTAGGGGAGAAAATTGCTTAGATGGTCATTTAGATATAAATTGGAGAAGCAACGCCTTCTAGAAATCGTTTTAAAGACAATGTGGTTTTCTATGGATATACCTACATATATATTATATTTTAGGTATTGATACTTATTCAAATTACTTAATTTCAATGTGAAATTTCACTCAGTCTGTTCGGTTTAATAATTTCTAACGTAAACGTGACGTCAAATCATCATTCATAATTTATGAAGTTTTATAGTAGAAAAACCAATTATGTGGTCAGTGAATTTCTTCAATAGCGGACATAAAAATAAATAATATAATATACAAATATTTTATTTTTGGTAGACGTTTTCTCGATTTTAAATTTGTCTGCAGCATTATATTTTTTTTTCCTGAACCTGTGTAAATTCAAAGCCTAAAGTCTTAATTTAGAAATATGAAAAAAACAATTTGATTCCTGTAACAAAAAGCTAAAGTGTACCGATTTTTATGAGCGTGCGCCTATTACGACCTTCATTTAACTATTTTAGGAAATAATTGTTTTTTTTAAAAAACCAAAAAAAAGTTTAGAAATTATTCCGAAAAGTATTAAAATATTGCATTTTTAAACAAATTTTAAATATATCCTATAGAAATTGCGTTGTTTAATAATTACATGTTCAACCAATATTACCAATATTTTGCAGAGTGTGATACCTGATTAATATAATTAAAATTAAGAAATAAATGTTGCAATCTAATTCGTTGACTTATATCTATAACAATTTACTTTTCATAGATATGGATCACCACATCACAGTCGATCGCAGTCAGTCAAAACTCCAGGAAGCCGGGCTTCAGGCCGTCCCAATCAGCTCAGCTTGCCTCAACAAAGATCACGGTATGTTGCTGATATAATTTTAAAATAAGGAGTTATTAATTTAAACATTTTTATATAGAGTGGCATCAATGCCAAACACTGGTGTTGAAGAAGAGTATTACAGACTGAGACACTTTTCCATCACAGGCAAAGGTGTTGTTAATAGGGGAGACTCCCTTAAAAGTCGTCGAAGCCGTTCAAACAATAGTGTAGCAAGTTCTAATTCAAGGTAAAAATTAAATATTAATAAATATTAATGAAAGCATCATAAACGTAACTTTAGGATAAGATAACTAATGCTTAACACCTCAAAAATGTTTCTACAAATTTAATATATTAAATAATAATTAATTATAATTTACAGCACAGAACATTTGACTACAAATCAAGTACCTGTTGTAGGGTCGGCAAGAACATCAGCCACTTGCAGTTTGGCATCGAGCAGAGAAAGCAGCACATCAAATCCTGGAGGTGGTCCTTACAGGTAAATTAATTAATTAATAACAGACACAACAATGAAGTGAATGAGCTGATTCTCATTACCTGTAAGAAGCTATAAGCTCTATTTCACAAAGGCCTCCGATGGTTATTACATTTCCTTTAATGTGCAAAGATATATTTCCTAGTATTCACCTTCTGCTCGGATATAATATCCCATCATCTGTTTGAGTGACCTTTGATTGTGACTAATTATATTAATAATCTTTCTGCAGAGTTCTTATGTTGGGAAGTTCAGCAGTCGGAAAAAGTTCTTTAGTATCACAGTTCATGACATCAGAATATTTACACGCGTATGATACAAGCATAGGTAAATAGATATTCTTCCTTAATATCGTTTTAATTAATATCATTAAAAATCTACTAATTTCCGCTTATATTAGCAAATATTATTTTCCTACAACACATTAAATTTATTAGGGAAATTAACAATATGCTTCAATTATTTTTGTTTAACTTTTGTTTGCTGTAGAGGAAAATATTCTTCAAATAGTCGTGGATAAAGCAGGTGGTAAAAACATGTAGATGCTAAGATTAGAGTAAAATGTAGTAGCACTTTCAAACATGTAAATACAAAATAACAAAATATACAATTCAACTAAATAAAAAATAAAAGAAACCTTTGGCATGCTTTTAAACCAAGAAGAAATAAATAGGTGATATATCAGTTTGTAGCAATAGAATAAAATTCTGTATAAACCAGTTATTAAATACAGTAAAATTGTTTCTCTATAGCTTGTCATAATTTTGATAGGTTATTTTTATATTGTAATGGCCAAAGCAATATTAATGCGTAATTTTTCCTAAATTCACTTTCACCTCGAATAAATCAGAAAATTCTATAATTTGAACTTAAATTTTGAAATAATATGGCTTCATTTACTATTAAAAGAAGAATTCATAATTGTTAAATTTTCGTTTGTAGAAAATTATAGTAGAGCCGTGATTTATAAACTTCATTATCTATATTAAACGATTCAGTATTAAAAATTATGGAAAATAAAGAAATAGGATTACATATTAACTTCATTATACTTCTCGAAAATTGTTATTAATATTACATAAAAATTGGAACGACCGAACAATTGGTCAGAAAAGATTAAATTTTTAATAACATTTTCATTTGCATCAACATAAAAGACTTTTGTATTAGTTACATAATCTTTACCATAATTATGTACTATTATCTCTTTAGAAATAATATAAACATTTTTGACACGTTATATTTCTTTCTCAATAAATAATATTGTTTTCTTATTGTACATCAATTTTTGTTTAATTGTACTACATATTTTACATTTGAAAATTCAATAATTCGTTCATTATTCTAGTCATTCGTATTATTTAACTTATAAAAAGTTACTCAAAATAGTTTAAAAAACAATTCTGTATGTACTTAAAAACTTTAAATTACTTCGTATAATATTGTAAATATAATACCATAATAACACTTCTTCAAATGTAGAGAAACTAAAGAGTTAGTTTAGTAATTTAATCGTCAAACTTCTTAATTTTTAGTTCTTCCGAAATAATTAAGTTTAAACCACTTAAAATAGATTACTTGCATAGTGCAGCACATCGCAACAAATGCCTGCTTACAAAATTAACAATGCTAGAAATCTCTTAATCTATTCGTGAATTTCAATAAAATCTTATTTATTAAAAAGGTCTATTCACAAATTCTCATTTTCTCGCCCTTAAAAAGATGACGAATCAGGGGAAAAATCGGTGTCAGTGCTTCTAAGTGGTGAGGAGTCGGAGCTCGTTTTCATAGACCACGCTTATTCAGAGATGACTGTAAGTATCCACAATTCAAAGTTAAAGTGAAGCTGAGGCGTTTTCAAATAAAATATACTTGACATTTTTCCATTAGCCTGAAAACTGCTTATCAAGCTATGATCCACACGGGTACTGTGTAATTTATTCCTCTGCAGACCGGTGCAGCTTTGCAGTGGCTGAAAGGGTGCTCCAGGCCCTTTGGACTACAGAAAATATTGCACAAAAGGCTGTTATTTTAGTTGGTAATAAAGCTGATCTCGCAAGGAGCAGAGTAGTCACTTCCGATGGTAAGTAATTTTTTTATTAGGTACTTTCTATTACATCCGAAAGTGTTTTAAGAGACAAAGTTTTATGAGGAAGGCATATACATATAATATTCAGAACGTGCACAAAGTAAAAGCACTCACAACAGATACTATGTGGGAAATATCTAACTGAATTAAAGCCTTATCATTTTTTAAGCTTAATTGTGTTATTTAAAGACCTTTAACTTTTGAATATTTCATAAAGCTAATTTAGCTAAAACGTTTTACTGAAACACCTCCAGAAAAACGTGAAAAAATATGGATAAAACCGGAGTTGAAGTGTGACATGGGAATTTGATAAGGACTTTAGACAAGTGCCGAAAGTTATTAGGTCAAGAGGAAGTGGGATGTGACAGGTACTTTTACAAACAATTGAAAATAGGCCCTTTTGCAGAATTTCATGTAGAATTTTCGATATCGTTCCTATGGAAATTATCTAGCCTTGTACAGGATGTTAATCGACAAAATCCGTTCGGAAACGCGCTTTAAAAATCAATCAGAGCAGAATTGAAAAGACATAAAGCAGACATACAAATTCAATTAAAATTCTTCTTACTGATCTTACCGGGGATATACAATTGAAATTGTGTGTACTCAAACTCAGCGAAAATTGAGACAAACTCCCACCGCGATTTAAGCCATAAAATCCTTCACGCAACATTGAAATTCTGTGCAGGACCGCAAAACTTCTTGTCTGAAGGGATTTATGTAAAATTCTGGTAAAACATTTAATTCATTTAACACTTTTTCTGGTATATCCTAGTTCATTTTAATCGTAACATTGTTCACGGATGCCTCGTGTTTAGCTGCATATTTATTAGTCAGCATTCACATAGATGAATGGTTAAATCCTTGCAGCCTTCACCTAAATGAACAAATCCAGTTATGGCAACATTAAATTAACATTGCCAAAGTTCCTTAATTCAGTTTATATGAATACAAACTGCAAAATTTCATCTACATTTATACTAAAAGCTTTTATGCAAATTTTATGTCTACAGACTTGATTGAAAGGTTCCGTTGTTAATTACTTCACATGTCTGAATATGCACGACGAACCCTGATGGAAGTCTAATATAACATTTGCTGCCATAGTTTCGAAACTACGCAATATTATTTATGAATTAGTGGCAATTAAATCCAGAAATGTTTTATGAAGATATTAGCAAAAGCAAAGGAATAAAATTTGCCTACATATATTTTATTCATACCTACGTAGTACGTACTTCAATTTTAGTACTCCCTTTGAAAGTCTATAACTGAAATATTCGAATAATGAAATTATGGTAATAAACAACCATTCAAAATAAACCGTATTCTATAGATTATTTTCTTAATATGATGTCATTTACTGAGGTTACGATATTTTTTTGAATATTGATGTTAAAATTTTTATGCACATTTCAAATTCTTTCTATTAGAAGTTTCTGAAATGGACTTAAAAGACAATAGTTGGGATCTTGCCAACTATACTAACGATTAGTTTGCCACTCAGAAATTTAAAGCTATGATTAGCAGACATCTTAACTGATTTTATAATAATACTTGCTTTGCTATAATAAAAAAATTCTTTAAGAACTAACATTTCTTATCTTAGATTTGTTGCATTTGCATTTAATATTGAACTGATATTTATTAAAAGTTTCCCAATGTTGAATAAAATAATTTGCAGACAAATTTTTAATTCAAAAGTGAATACAAGGCACGACGTATTATATTTAAAAAATTTCAAACCTTTCTGTAATTCATCAAAATTTTTAAATTAAATTTAAATTTGCTTCCGTTCTGGAAAACAACCTCATTATATTATTAAGTGAGAGGTATTGAATTTTATAATTTTTCGGTAGATTAATAAGCAAATATTATAAGATTTACAGCTGTAAAATTAACATATTTATTATATATGATCTTAAATACGAAAAATGTTAGTATTGTATACATTATACGGCAAACATTCTTAATTTTAATTCATATGATTGAATATTTGTCCTGCCCACCATGTTGAGACTTTTGATACTATTTCTCAATTAAATTCATGACAAACAAAAGGCGTACACGACAAGCCCACAAAAATATGTACATGCGTACTTACATTATATAATCTATAATTCAACCTAATTTTCTCGGAAAAAAGTTAAGTCATTCAAATGGTCACTTTCCCAGGATAAATGTGTCACGTGCAAGGTAAATAGATTTTATCGCGATAAATTGATTAATCAATTCTGCCAACAGAACGTGGACGGATATTATTCAGTATATTCGTGCACAAAGAAAAATAATTCCCCCAATATTACAAAAGAAACTGACAAGCTTGTTCAGGCTGAGAAAAGTCCTTTTGCTTCATTTAGTAACTACGAAATATCCTCTTTTACCTCATCCATTAATCCTGCACTAAGGTTGAAGCGCTCCAATCCTCCGAACATTCATCTGTCTTGTTCTGCTCAAACTTTTGGGTGTGCAAATGGAAATCGCACTTTAAAGACACATAAAACGAATCTACAAATAAAGAAAAACCTAATCGACAATCAAAAACCGCACTTGCGGCTTTTCTCTCTATGTGATCAATTAAACTATATAGTAGAAGTAGAAACAGTGCAAATAAGCCACAATTGCCCTTTATCGTTCTTAAAGACATTTCGCAAATACTGGCGATAGATGTTCTTGCATAGTACTGAAAAGAAAGAATATCACAGACTAAGTTGGGTGGTTCTGGTGGCTAGGACTCCTTTTTCATTTAAAGGAGGTTTCAGGAAAGAATACTTTAATTTGGTACAACTGCACTCTGCTCCCCTTTTTTCAGTTTATAAGAACTCGTTCCCGCAGGAATTTTAGTTTGAACACTTTTTACATGCACTACAAGATTACAGTGGTCGGGGACTATTCAAGTTCTTATTCAGTCCCATGTATGTTGCTCTGTATGACATACGACTGTAAGTCACGTTTTCTCGGGCAGATTTATGACCACCTTATGAATGAGTTTCTTGCCAACGAGTTTCACTATAAAAATGGCAAGAGGAGCTATGTACCTCACGTGGGTGAGGAAAAAGTTAGGAAAGTTTGAGGAGATTAGTTTTCTGGAAAGTATTTACTTTGTATGCTTTTTTTTATAGTTCAAGTCTTGGTTGCTTCAATAATAAAATTATGTTAAAATGGCAAAATACTCACGTAAATTCCAGGAAGTTCTTATATGCATATATTTTACTATTGCACTTACGTTTTCACTTTCTAGCAAAATATTGTATGCAATAGAAAAACACATGTTCGCTTTCCCCTTGGGTCTATTTAAGTAATGTATAGTGCAAGGAATAGTACTTGTACCTATATATAGAGAAAAATTTCTTATTTTATTAAATAAAATAAAATATTAAAAGTACACAGGTACCTACTTTTACTTTCTCAAATTAACAAAAGTAGTTCTTCTGACGGATCAATTTACCTATTGAATAAAGTTAAATTATCTCAAGCTAGTTTTAAATTTAAATTGTTTGTTTATCTTTACAGAGGGTAAAGCCATGGCAACTGCCTACGATTGCAAATTTATCGAAACTTCAGTTGGCATTAACCACAACGTTGATGAGCTGCTAGTTGGTCTTCTATCGCAAATTCGTCTTAAGTTAGAAAATCCGGAAAAATCAAGGTGAGTTATCTTATAAAATCGCTCTTCTTATAGATGCACAATATATTGTTTCTTTTTTAATTTAGGGATTTATTTAGGAAAAGATCGTCCCGAAAAGCAAAACGAAGGGCTTGTTCTCCACTTGGAGGAGCAGCTACAGCTTGCTTAACAGGGAGTAGTGGAACAAATCCTAGTTCGCCGATTGGACCACCGCCAAATTTAATTACGGATTTTAACACACCACCTGGAAGTGTACACAGCAGGTACTAATTTTGTCTATTAAACAAAATCAAAATAATTTTTAAATTTCTCGTTTTTTTATAGTCCAAGGAAATACCGCGGTTCACGCACCTCAGCTAGCCTGAAAGTCAAAGGTCTTTTGGGACGAGTTTGGGCTAGGGATTCAAAATCGAAGAGCTGCGAGAATTTACATGTTTTATAAGAACGCCACCTGAGCTGCATTTACCAGTTCATCCGATCATCCATCAGTTATACTTTTCAGTATTCCATCACGATCCATACTATTTTTTGAAATATTTGACATACGTACTTTTTTTGTATATTATTTAAGTTAACGTAAGATTTTTTGTATTATAACTAGAGAAACCGATTACTCAGTTTAGTTTATAAGATTGTTTATCCTTTTATATTGCAAACAAAAGTTTTTGTACAATTCTGAATGAGTTTTATTTCGGATTTATAAACTGTGGAAATCGAAACTATCTAACTACATATTTTTCCTATAGAATAAAAACGTTTTTTTTTTTAAAGAGTAGTGACCATTAGGTCTAAATTTTCAGGATAAGTGTTGGAACATCTCTTATATCCAATTTTATTTAAAAATGGTCTGCTTATTCTTCGCTATCAAAACAGATTTACGTATATCAATGTAATTGATATTTTTGTCAATTAAAATTATTATTCAAAGAATTTCATTCAAACATGCATTACTGGAAACTCTACGTTTGTGAAGTTCTTAAATATTAAACAATTTCGTAAATCTTGTGTACTTTCTAAGAACTTTCTCGATAAAAAACTGTCAAAACAAACTACTTATTACGCAATGGAGTTTTAATTACTTTCAGTGTTAAAATATTAAGATCACTGCAAAAATTCTAAATTTCATTGATGTTTTTATTAAATATTTTATTTAAAACCACTTAGTGGCTGAAAATTTATATAACTTTATTTTCTCCTGAAAGGTGAATGTTATCACAATTGTCTCACAAATATTGAGATATAAATTTAAAATCATTACACCTACGTATTTTATTGTTTCTATATTTTAAAACTGAATAAAAGAAATCATATCATAATAATTTATAAAAGAATAGGCAGTCTGTTTTTATTAAAACATTCGACAATAAAGTTAGATTTTTAGATTGTGGTCACAAAAAAACCTATAAAATATTTTGGTAAAAAGTGAGAATAAATTTTGAGCGCATAAGACATTAAATTCAGATTGAAGTTTCTATGCTCATCAACCACACGCATATATCAGAAAGTAATTACATATATTAGTTAGTTAGTTATGAGAATGTAACAATTGTACACAAGTTAAAATCGAAGTCAAGAACTATGAAGTAAAATTTGAAATATATTTTAGCCTCTGTAACTATCATAACTGGTATTTGGACTTTAAAATCATTTGACAAGAAAATCGAATATAAAGTAAAAATTAGAATAATTAAAGTATTTTGATATCTCAGTTACATAGCTAATTTTAGAAGCTTCGTATTGAGTAGAGCCGCTGTGAAATACATAGATGATCCGATTATCTGGACTGGACTGGAGAAGAAGATAAAAACAAAATTAGTTATGTAATTGAAACGCGCAGCTGTAGAGGAACAATGCAGATGTAAAACATTTAATTAAATGAGCTCGATATTTGGAAAACTATTCATATACACTAAAAACAAAGCATTTAGCTTGAATTATGCACACTGGGTCCAGTCGATTATTTTTAAAATCGTAGAATTTTATATATGACAGTAGATAATGAAATTGTACATTTGTAGCTTTAAAGAAGCCCTTACGCAAGTATAATTGTATTATTAAAAAGTACTTGAACAAGCAAGAACACTCAATTTGAAGATCTGCAATTATGTGAATTTTGACAAATATATACTACATTTTGGATAATTACTAGGTGTTAATTATAAAAAAAATTGTTCCAAAACTTATGAATCATGATGGAAAAAATCAAACATTTTTAGCAACTATAGTTGATATATTACAAAATGTTGCCATTTTCAAAGTATAGAATTTGTAAATACTAATGCAATATATTTGACCTTATATAGTGGAGTATTTTTGAACGACAAAAGGCAAAGTGAAAACATTCGGTAGAGTAGAGATACGTAGATGGTAGTTTTTGTAGATGGATATGTAAGACATTGCTACACGTATTCGGAGAGAAACGAATATAATGAATTTATTCATAAAATGTTCACATTTAAGTTTAAATAATTTAAATTTTTATGATATTGCTTATCAACAAAAATTACTCTTTTCTCCTATGATTTTAAATTATATTGGAATCTTTGACAGTTTGAAGGAAATTTATTATGTGTATTGATTTTACTTTTTACCCTTTAATAATTATTTTTAAAATCCTTCTGTAAATATCATTACAATTAAAATATTCTGAAAAGTAGGTTATTGTTAATTGAATATACTCTAAAACTACTTTTTCTTTATGAATTTATTACTTCCATGCTTTTTCTCTTCGGGACTTTCCCCCAAGTTTTGTTCAAACACAGGGTAGTGCAAGTTACTGCAAAAATGCCTTTATTAATAGTTTATCCTAGAATTTTGCTTTTTAATTAATAATTTTTTAAAAGATTATTAGGTGAAAAGTATTTGATTTTTTACAATACTAAAAAGCCTTTTAATTTTTTAGTTTTAAACGCTGAGTACCTCAATTTACAAAATAGTACATATGATGTCACATATAGTGAGATATATTTTGTTGGCTCTGCTCAATCATATCAAATTATAACTATTATATTTTTGACATTTTAGACAGAAAAAGAATACCTATAGTATGGTCAGATACAGTGCTAGTCAATTTATTTTATATAAAAATCTAAAGAATACCATTGAAGATATAAATTTAAGGCCAATTTCACAAACTGTGATTACTTTCTTTAAGTTTAGAAGTTTATCGTATGTTATGATAACTTCATATAATAAATAAATTCGAGATTTAAACCCCCAAAAATTCAATCGACAATACTTTTGGTAAGCGTGGCACAAGTTTTTATTTCTACTGAATTGAAATATGAGGACTTTATAAACAGGAACAAAAACTGAATCCTTCTTTATAAGAATTTTGACATTGCACTATCCTGTGGATTCAAAATAAAAACTAATCGTATGTGCTTCCCGTTTCTCTTCATCTTTTCATTTTTGATTTATATAATTACTTTTATTTCACATATTAGCATCTTTAATTTTTTATTTAAGAAAATAACTCCAAAATAAGCTAACGCTTCAAAGGGGCTTAGTTGCACCGAAAACATTAAGAAAACTAAAAGCGGGTAAAATTCCATTGCCCATAAAAGAAAATGTTCGGAAGATTCGGGTAAATAGCTTATAGATAAAAAGAAAATTTTGCATATAATGGAAACAAGGCGAAATATAATTGCAACTGAAAGTAATCAGTAAGAATCCAGTTACGACGATTTAATTAATTAATTAATTACTTGTATATTTCGAATTGGGGGGAGGATCACACCGTAGCTCCCTCCGCTCTGAATGTCGTATTTTTCCATCATCTCAGTGTTATTGCAATAAGCGTTTTAAGATCGCAACATTCAAAACTTTGTAATTTGTGCAGTTTTCATCCAAATTCAGTGTCTTTTTATGTAAACGTAATTTATGGACTTTGATATATTTGAATGTAATGATCGTTTTAAATGGAAATTGTTAATTGTTTGGAGCATCAAACGATGCAGCACACACAACCACACTAATCCGTTAGTTGCACACACGTTGAAAAAATTATATCGTCATTGTATAAAAAACCAATGCCAATTTTTTGATTCAAATTGCTCTCAGCCTTGTGCCATGAGCTGAAGAAAGTTTTCCACTTTTTTAAGTATGTTTAGTGATATATGTGCTATATTTAAACATTTCCAAGTATTTTATATTAAGGCAAGTTTACCTGTTGATGTAATACTCTTATGTTTTGGTCGAACGTTTCATATTTTGATCGTATACATTTGAAAATTATACCAGTTTTTTGACATTACTTGAGCAATGTTAATAATTTATTTATAAGTCCATGTTATACTGAAGTTTATTATGGTGACGGAAAATAAAATTTTTGCATTTAATGGATTTTTATTAATTATAAATTTACTTACTCCAATATACATATCCTATGCAGATGTATGTATTTAGTTAGTAGCGTTCATGTTTGGATAATATTACACTTAGTGACTCAGAGCAAATCCCAGTCTAATCTAGATATATCTTAAAAAATGTTTATTTGTGATTTTTATTTTTATAAAGATTTGCATAACAAGAGTACTGAACAATCAGAGAACGATAGGTTTCAAAATTGAGTACTACCGGAATGAATCAAGCTCAGATTTTGATTGGCGATGTGGAATCATTTTGATAGCATAATATTGTGTTTATTTTTTGTTTTTTCATTGTGGATATTCTTGAAATCATGATCTTTGTACTTTTTACGTGATGTTGAATTGTATTTAAGTTGGCTATTAAATATTTTATGCATATGATATGGGTAGTTTTTCTCAGTTTTTACATTAACGCGATTTCACACAACGCAGTAATTCCAAACATCGTAATGTATCGCCTTGTAGGAAATTTACCTGCAATGGACATTTGCTAATTTACTAGCTATTAAGGATAAAAATTGTTGTAGCCGAAGCAAGTTATTTTAATAGTGGAAAAGTAAAAAAATAAATAACTTAAAGCAATTAAAATTTAACTTCAACCGTCTCGTCTATAAATATAACAAAACAACAAGAAGGGAATAGCTTTTCTCAAAAGTACCAGCTACCAAACAAAATCCAACAGCATATCTAGGAGAAAACTCACTTTATTCACTTTGTGAAATTATTGTCTTCTTTTGGCTTTCTTTATCCTCTTTGGAAAATCACTTTTACTTATTAAGGAAATATCTATGCTATAAAAAATTTCAGATGAAGTTCAAATTCAAATAAAAATCTACCCGCTCCACCCACCTTTCTTCTTTTCTCTATTTCTAGAAAATGTTTAGATATTATCATACAGCATACACTTTTTCTTACTCTTCCAATTTCTAGAATATGTTACCTACTACTAAAACTTGGACAAAATGTCCGAATATCTAAAACAATTTTAAAGAATTCAAATCTTTTCGTTGTAACCGTTCCATTCTGTTGTTCGCCATCTTCCGGATTAAAATCGAACTGCAAAAGGAGAGAGTTAATTGTTCCGATTTCGTTCGCGGCTCAAGTTCTAGTAATTCCTCGCAACCGGACCAATCAGAATCAGAGACGACAGGTGTCATCGCCGCTGTCAACGTCAAATTAAGGGCAGAGGTGGAGAAGTCGCTGCAGGTTTAAAACTGATACGCCTATTTGCAAATTTGTTTTGCCCCAGAAAATGGTAAGTGCCTCCTAGAAACGGAAGTCGCCTGTCTTGTCAATCATGTACCCTTGGAGTTCGGCGATGTACAATAGCTCTCTCCTGGTCAGCGATAAAAGGGTAAATTTCACGAATTTTATCGCTTGTGGGTGGCCAGCTCGGGTTATCTTTGTGTCTGTGATGTTTCCTAGCTTTTATTGCTTCTTGCACCGCTTCAAAAACCCTCCCCCTGGCTTAGTTAACCGCCAAAATGTTTCCATTTGCAGTCCCCTGGAAATGGTGTCGATGAGCAGGAAAAGCTGCTCAGCGATTGCATGGAGGTCGTTCGGAACCAGACTTTTCAGATGAAGCGGTTCCTGGACAAGGGCCGGCTCATGGACGCGCTAAAGTGTGCCAGTGCGATGCTGAGTGAGCTGAGGACCTCCCTCCTGTCGCCGAAGAGCTACTACGAGTTGTGTAGGTGCTCCCTTTAGTTCCGAGGAAGGTTGACTGCAAAATCCTCTTTTCCAGACATGGCCATCACGGACGAGCTCTGCCACCTGGAGCTGTACCTGCGGGAGGAGTTCGAGAAGGGCCGCAAGGTCGCCGACCTCTACGAGATGGTGCAGTACGCGGGGAACATCGTGCCCCGCCTGTACCTACTGATCACAGTGGGCATCGTCTACATTAAGACGAACGCCGCCCTCAAGCGCAGCATCCTGAAGGACCTGGTGGAGATGTGCCGCGGCGTGCAGCATCCCCTGCGAGGGCTGTTCCTCAGGAACTACCTCCTGCAGTGCACCCGCAATATACTTCCGGACGTTGTCACTGCGGCGGACGAGAAAGAGGGAAACGTATTCGATGCGATCGATTTCGTCCTCATGAACTTCGCTGAGATGAATAAACTCTGGGTTCGAATGCAGCATCAGGGACACTCTAGCGAAAAGTCCCGGCGAGAGAAGGAGCGCGAGGAATTAAAGATTCTTGTAGGCACGAACTTGGTGCGCCTGTCTCAGCTTGAGTCCGCCTCGCTGGAGACTTACCAGAAACTAATTTTGCCGGGAATATTGGAACAGGTCGTCAGTTGCCACGATGCGATAGCTCAGGAGTATTTGATGGAGTGCATTATTCAGGTGAGTTTGCATTTCCCTACTTAAATAATAGTCTAAATATATTTTCGGTTTTAGGTGTTCCCGGACGAATTTCATTTACAGACTTTGGATCCGTTCCTTAAATCCTGTGCTCAGCTCCACAAAGGAGTTAATGTTAAAAATGTTATTATCTCCTTAATAGATCGACTCGCAGCTTACAATCAGCGGAGTGGTAAGGTAAATATTCCTGAATTTCAATTTCTTTATTTTAAAATCAAAAACACCAGAACTTCTAAGAAACTAAATTTTTTTATTTTTTTTGTATATGTTTTAATTTCATCAATTAATTGTCAACCCCATAATTTTTCATTTAAAGAAAGTGAAAGAAAAAAATTATCTAATTGTAAATTCTGCCAAAAACCATAGTTCAGGATCAAAAATGTTTGTTTTTGATTAATAAATAATTCGACATTTTTAAAGCAACACAAGTATATAATACATAGCTTACGAACACACTTCAAATTTGCATGTTCTAATATACACGTTTTTGGGACTTGCGTATAATTTGAAAGGGAGACAATAAAGTTACCTGCATTTTGCATTTTGTAGGCAGCTGGAGATGACGTCACCTCTGTAATACCACCAGATGTTCAGTTGTTCGAGGTGTTTAGTATCCAAATTGCAAACATTGTTCAAGTAAGTTTTAGTGCATTAATAGTTTTTTAAAGATAAAAACTGCACGTCCCTAATATTTAGGCCAGAACTACTATGCCTATTGAGGACACAATTTCATTGCAAGTAGCGTTAGTCAGCCTGGCCCAAAAAGTTTACCCAGATCGTGTGGATTATGTAGACAAAGTTCTTGAGACCACATCGCAAATTTTAGAAAGACTAAATATGAAAAAGTAATTTGCAATATTTTCTTAATTCCTTTTAATTCATATTATATTAATTTACTTTTCAGTGTTTCCCAGTTTTTGGTTGCAAACCAAGAACTCTCTCGACTGTTGCGCATTTGTGTAGATTTTTATAACAATGTTTTGATTATAATTCAATTGGAATATTTTTGTCCTTTGCTTGAAAAATTCGATAACATGTCCAAGAGGTCTTTGGCCTTGTACATCATCATGAATATCTTGGAAAACGACACACTGATACCCACTCCACAAGAAACAGAGAAAGTTTTTACATTGATATCACCTTTAATAAACGATAATCTTTGTACATCTAATGAGATTGATGTCTTCTCGGAAGATTATGCTGAGGAACAGAGGATTCTTGCAAGGTATTTAACTGATTCAACTAATTCAAGCTTCCATAACTGATGAGTTTCGCTTTACAGATTGCTTCACATGTTAAGGTCAGATGATCCAAAAATGCAATATTCCATACTACTAAAAGCTAAAGACCTTATGAATGGTACCCGGGAGCAAAAGAAAAATGTTCTGCCTCCTCTTGTATTCATGGCGTATCAACTGACCCACAAGGTCAAAGCAATTTTTGAGGAAGAAAACAAATGGGGGAAAATTTGCCTGGCCATCCTACAGTACTGCAAAGAAATTATTTATGCTCTTACGACGAGTGATCTTCCTAAATTGGCGCTAAGGCTGTACCTGCAAGGGGCGTTAGTTATAGGACAGCTTGGATTTGCGAATCATGAGACACTCGCTTACGATTTCATGACACGAGCCTTTTCGCTCTATGAAGATGAAATTTCGGACTCGAAATCACAACTTGCTGCAATTACGTTAATTATGTCAACTTTTGAGCAGATGAGCTGCTTCAGTGAAGAAAATGCAGAACCCCTGAGGACAAATTGCGCTCTGGCTGCATCCAATTTGCTTAAAAAACCCGACCAGTGCCGTGCTGTTATTACTTGTGCTAGCTTATTCTGGAGTGGCAAGTAAGTTTCTTTATGCAGTAAAGAATAATACTGTTGATTAATAAATAAAATAACAAAATAGTCAACGAGGAATTTCGCATACAGCTTGAATGCAATTTAAACTCAATTTCTCATTTCTTCTCTTCTGTTTCTCTTACAGGAAAAATGGAGAAGAAATGCGTGACGAAAAACGCACTTTAGAATGTCTGAAAAAAGGAGTTCGAATTACTGCTCAATGCTTAGATCAAGGCGTCCAGGTCCAGCTTTATGTTGAGCTTCTCAACCACTACCTTTTCTACTTTGAACGAGGGAATTCACTAATTACAGTAGCTATGCTGAATCAGGTAACAAAACTCTTTAATTGAAAGACGAACGCGAAAGTCTAATTACATTTTAATTTGCAGCTAATCGCAAAAGTTAATGATGAACTTCCAAATCTAGAGCCCAGTGAAGAAACGAAACAAATCGAAATGCACTACAAAAATACTTTGGCCCACATAAAAAGCCGAATGGACTCCAGTGATGCTGGACTAGAAGTTTCGTTTGCAGGGATTACACTGAATTAAATGTTAATTCATTCTCTGCCGTGATCTCCACTTGTGTTGTAAATGCTTTTATTTTACAAGGTATAAAGTAGTTATTGTATCAATTTACAAATAAATGTTAAAAAATGAAATTAATATTTGTCTATTCGTTTGGAGTGTTTTTTTAATTGAACACTTAAAAAAGTTCAACAATTGGAAAAAGGTTTTACTGAAAATGTTTGAAAAATTTGAAATGAAATTGGTGCAAGTATAATTTTTGATCAGCTCAATTTAAAAACATATTGAAATAATATAATTTGCGATGTAATAATGATAACGAGGTTATTTTCGAGCTATAACAAAATAACTCGAAAAACTTGAAAGGCTCATGAAATTATCTCATTAGTCAAAATTTGAATTAACTAAAGTCATATAAAAAAAAACTTTTAGAACGAGCAAAGAATATTTTGAAAAAGAAACCAAAAGTTAATTACCGTCAACTCAATTATGTTATGACTTTAACTTAAACAGATTCAATGTTGGCCCAAAAATATTTCAAAAGTACCCAAGGATAATTTTATTTCGTTTTTGCGATTGGCTGGAATACTATAATTAAGTTTGGAAGGAAAAGAAATGTTTACATACAAACTTACAAATTCGTTTTCATTTATTGTAATAAGATCGTGTGAATAAAATAGATATAAAATAAAAATACACATTTAAAATAAGTAAACACATATGACTAAAATTATCCGTGAATTACAGGAGTGAAGGAAACGGCAGTAACAGAATAAAAAAATAGACAAAAGTTTGGCAGTTAGTCATTCCAACATTTGGAGGCAACACACACGGCAATTGGTGAGCCACATTAAGCCACTTACGCAACAAACACAGTGGAAACTTAATAAAAATAGTTAAAATACAATAAAGACTTAACGAAACTAATGATGAAACTTTTTCACTTAAAATAAATTAGGAGTAAAGGAAAGATGCTGGTGGTAGTCTCCTACTGCGATTTAACCTCGTAGACATGTGGCAGTGATGCTAGCACATAATCCTCAATCTTGCACTCGTTCGATCCGCGAAGGATCTTGAAATAGCCGTTCTCGCCCCACCAGTTGCCCCAGGAGTTTGCAGCAATCTTAAAAAGGATTTTGATTTTTAGATATTGCATCTAATTATTTGAAATTTGAATGTTACCCAGTATTTTTCTGTCTCGTAACCCACTCGCTCCTCACCCCAGCCGACGAGGCGAACTGAGTGGAACCCGTATTCCTCGCTGCGACTGGCGCTCGAGTGTCTGTAGATCCCTCCGCCGTACGAGAAAAAGTCGCGATAAACCCTCAGGGTGGCTTGGACTGGACCATTGTCCATAATCTCAACCATAATGTCCATCTCCTTGTCCAGGGGGTAGACCGGGCCCACGGTGTAGAAGTGGTCGCGCTTGACTTTGTAAGGCGGACGGCACCCGGCTCCTGATAAGGAATGCATCCTTCGGAATTTGCATTGCGTTACGCTAGCCTGGTAGGGGAAGCAGTCTTCATCCACAACCCTAAGATTACAGGTTGCGTCAGGATCAGACCAAGTGATCTTTATTTGATTCTGAAAAACTCACCCCTGTTTATGGAGGAACCTCCATGCAGCATCCAGGTGACCTCCGCTGCAGCCTCTCTGTCTCCTAGCGCATGAGAGAATCTGCTGCGGTGCAAGTTGAACGATTTCCTTTCCCTTGCTCATTATGGCGAACCGATCTGAGGCCACTGAAGTGGTGGACACTACCCACGAAGATCCGCACCATCCTTTAAAAAATCAAAACTATGAGTTGAAGTCTTAAAGAATAACACTGCGGATAAAATTTTAACTTTTGTTCTTTTTACAACAGAACGCTCTACTTTGCAAGATTACATTGAACTTGCATATCATTCTATTATATAACGTGTTTAAGAAAAATAGGGGTTTATACTGTAAAACACCTGTATATTTAGGTTATTTTTGAGAAAACCTAAAAATAAAATAAACATCATTGGAGCTTAATAATTTTTAAAAGCAGAAACTCCAATCAATATATGTATATATATGTATGTGTACGTAGTTCAAAAATCAATTATTTACTACTCGTATTAAGAATCGTTATTTTAAATTGTTCGAGATCATATCATGTTAATTTTGAACTTCATTAACACTAGATTTATGAATATTGACTACATCAATTTTTTCGCTGAAGTCTTTTTCACGAATATATTAAAATGTAATTTTTTTTTTGTAAATTACTTATGATTTTGATTTATTCTTCGACTGACTATTGGCTTCAATGTATTTTTTACACTACCTCCCACGTTGATCAACTTATTTACAAACTATTACGAGCAGATTTGCTTCCAAAAATCACTTCATTTCTCTAAAAAAATCAGTCTGAAATGGTTTAAATGTAAAATATTGTTTTGAGCTTTTACAATGTTTTTCCATTTACAGGCAAATTTTTGTTATAGTGCTAAAAATTTTCCCAAATTAAAAAACTAAAATTGATAAAATTTTCAAATCAATAAATCCAAATAAGCAAAATGTACATATAAATAAGATAAGGGATAAGGGATAAATTTGCAATTACACACATTTGTATAGAACAGTGTAATAGAAGTTTTTTACCTTGATCCTTAACATCAGAAATGAGTCCTGAGAAGTAGTCGTTTGCATTGAAGTATCTCGGCAGCTCCTTAGCTTCATTGGAAATTCTTGTCATTGCTTTCACTTTGTATGATGGTTCCAAAGTTCCTAAAATAAAATATTTATATTATTACACTAAAACTCGAATAATATAAACTTCTCTATTACCAAGTCGTAATTTCAATCCTTCCTGGAATTTCCTTCCCCAAAATTCCGAATAGTTCCTGGCAGTCCATCCAATTGCGTTTGATATGCTATTCACGTTGTCGATGATCGCCTGATCCTGGAGACAGACGTCCCTTTCGCAGCTCACCTCACCGCGCATACCGCACTTGCATGTGTTACAATTATCTTTAAACGTTTCTCTAAAATTATAGTATCTGCCATTGTGCAAGCATCGGTAGACTGGGTCTGGTTCGTGTCGGCAAAATTTCAAGAAATCTGGACAGCAGTCTGCACCTCTTGTTCTGTCGCAGAACTCATCACAGTAGCATAAAGTACCTAATTAAGACAAAAAGTTGTAAAATTATACAACTTATAATAAATATTGCTAATTCACTTGAGATAGGCACGGAGCAATTATCCTGTCTGCTATCGCAGCATGATCCTCTTAACGCACAATATGGGCCTGGAAAGTCTATATGCAAATCACGAAAGGCTACAACTGTCGTCAGAGCTAAGCAGAACAAAAACAGACTGCTCTGCAGACTTTTCTGTATTTTGAGATTCATTTTAAGTCTTGTGTTCTGAAAATAAATATTAGGGAATAAGTAAACAAAAGATTCAAAGAAATTGGCTGAATTTGTTATAATAATAATAATTGTTATTATAGAAAGCTAAC
This sequence comes from Tolmerus cingulatus, assembly GCA_959613345.1. Lineage (NCBI taxonomy): Eukaryota > Metazoa > Arthropoda > Insecta > Diptera > Asilidae > Tolmerus > Tolmerus cingulatus. The sequence continues at coordinate 12,470,739 of OY390708.1, read as the reverse complement.
AAAGTAATAACGAATAATCCTTAAATTTTTCCATGTCGCAATCATTTTAAAAAGATCAGAAGAAAAGAAAATATAAATTAAAATCAAACATTAGCAAGACCACTTGGGAAAGAAAACAAATTTTTCATCGTGTCGTAAATAACAAGTTAAAGAATTGTAATAAGTACATACATATATATGTACATATATCAAACCACTTTAAAAAAAACTTTCGAGTTTGCAGAGTTTTTCTACAGAGAAATAAGTGTAGGCATGTGTAGATAGGCTATCATTCAAAAAATTATAAAAGTAATAGGGAGTTCATGCAATTATGTATTTGAAAAATGTAAAAAATGTTACAAATATTTGCTCAAAATGCTACTGGCTAGGCTAATAATAGGAACTGATGAAACAATAATTTTATTTTGAAATTTGATATTTTCACATGAATTCTTGTTTTTACACACTTAATATTTCCAGCTAAATTAAATTCTGAGGTGTTTATTGTTTCCAATAAGTTCGAACCTGTAGGTGTTCAATGTTTAGGTTTTGTACAGTGCTCAGATTTCAGCCTGATACCTCGATCGTATTATAAGTTTTTATTTTAAACAAACACAAGTTGTAGCATCAAATTAAAGGCAACCGAATTATGCTATGAAATAACATGTTATTGTGAAATGAAATAAAAACATCACTGAATTTATATATTTATACATATAACATTCTACTTTTACGCGACCTTGATGCATCAAAATCGACTATAAAATTATTGTTATTGACTATTCTTAACGCTTTTATTGATAAATTTAAATCTACGAGACAAATAGAAACAGCAATCAATACGCATGAAGCATGACCTTGAAGAGTTAATCTCAATATGTTTGCCGATGGCACTACGGTCATAATATAAATGTCTATAAAAACTGACTATAGTCGATAACATTGCACTGGGATGTAGTGTTTTACATAGTAACTAACTGCACATTTTATTATGAAAAAATAGTAATTTTGTAAAAAAAAATATCACATAATGTGGAAGTGTTAGGTAGAAAAAAAGTGAAAGAAACAATTTTTTTGGAGGACTACATGAATTCTATTAAAAATATTATTTTACTACAAAAAAAAAACAATTACATTTATGCATAAATGTACGTTTACCACGAAGTTGTTACAGAGGGTGCTTAAAGGATGTTACGCTATATTTAATCATTTTTTCAATTATTATTAAGTAGTTTTGAAATATTGCAATATTTGCTTATTAATTAGTCCATTCTTTTAATATGCATCTATAATTACAAAAAAATGGGGAAATCTTCTCAAAAGTTTTGATTTGACTGCCAAAAAAATTTATAATTTTATTACTAAGGGTTAACAATACCTTTAGATGATTGTAAGCCTTAAAATTTGATTTTGTGATTTTTTTTGTGTTTTAAAAAAAATTAAATAACATTAAAACGATGTTTTTGAAGTTTCAAATAATTAAAAGATAAACTGATAGAAATTAGCTATGAAATGAACTTGCAATAAGTTTTCATAAAAATCTGAAAAAAGTTTTCACTCATTCAATAATATATAATTTAACATTTTTTATATTCCAAAATCTCGTGAGTTTTACCTTACGGGGGCTAAAAGTAACGCTTATTATTTGAATGTTTAAAAGTCTTATAACTGGGCGCAGTTCTTCTTGCAGGCAATAAAAATATAAATTTAAATGTCTTTAGTTTTTTTGCCGCCATTTAAATCAATTTGCAATTTTTATAATCAGTATATAAAATATTTATTAAAGCAAAAGTAAACTTTTTTACTACTTCTACCTTCTATACGAAAACTGGAAGTTACAAAAGTTCTTAAAACTTTGAAATTCTGATTTTGTATTGCGACATTTTATATCTATTTAAAAAACACCTATTCTGCCCCTTTGCAAATTAAAAAGCACAAAAAACTACTACAGAGAGGCACCACAAAAACGGGCGTATTCGAAAACACAAGGTGTGATGCAATAGATCACTCATTGTCTGTACTGACTAATTATCATTTGAGATTGCTGATTAATAATTCGAAAATATTTTCAGAGATGAGTTGTCCACCCTTAAAACGCAAAAACTTTCTGCTTTCAAAAACATCTCGCGGAAAGCTGCTGTTTTCTGGTAGTGACGCCAACAAAAATTCCGTTGAGAAAATTAGCGCGAAATCAAGCAGCTGATAACTTAGACAAAAAAGATAAACAAATCAAATCGCCAGGTTGACCTCAGATCGGGGATACGCAACGACTGGGTTAAGTATGTGCATAAATCAAAGTAACGTTTAAAACTGACACGCACCTTTTACTACTAAAACTTAATTTAACATAAAAAACTGATTGGCACCAACTGACTAGTTTGCTACAGAGCTCTCTTGCGAGCAATCACAGAACTATTCACAGAGCGCGATCCTTTTAAACAATTATTGCAAAATCGATTTTTAAATATTGAACTGTGCCAAATTGCGAGCTTTTGCGCTCCTTCTGGGTGCTGCCTGGCGCGCGATTCAACTCGGACTGATTACATCCGCGGATCTCACCTGAGTCGTAAGCTCGGATCGGGCCAGCGTCGAATCCAGAATCAATTAAAGCTCCCAGCGAACACTTTCGCCAGACGTTACTTATGAGTCATGCGAAAAGATTCCGCGGAATATTTACGACGTCATAAAAATGATTGAATGCCCGCGAAAAAAGCTGCGAGTTGGCGCACTGTTTTGAATTGATTCGTCGCGGGCGCGATGTGACGGCATCATCTAAACGCAGCGCAGCGCTAAGATGCCAGGAATTCAAAAAGAGATTGATAACAATCCGAGGACGTCACGATCCATTGGCAGATCGCTTTTATTCGCAGTTTAATTGATTTGAGAGAATTAGATCGGTTTTAGGTGCATGATTAATTATTAGAGTTCCGAGAATCGCGATCTTGATTCAAATTTTCTGAAGATCGCGCACTCAATAGTTTCGGGTGATCACTTGAATTTCCAGAGTAATTTGTATTCTGCAAGTGAACCATATCTAGACGTTATGAAATATTCATGAAAGCATGACTAACGAAGAGTTTAGTGAATTTAGCTATTTTAATTGTACTACGAAGAGGTAACGCCTGCAAATAGATCACTTGAACAATTGACTCATTTTCGAATGAATGAATTTGTAAAGTCTTATAGAAAACGCAAACCATGATTAAGTTGAGGCTAGCCGAAGGAGGTAGTCGCTTTATACAAAATCCAAATACAAATTTATTGGCATACATAGTTACCTACCATTATCTCTATTCGTTTTTCCGCTTATACTTATTATTCTCTGTTTATTGTTCCGGTTATTTTTATTCCCTATTTAGTTATTAGATTATAGTTTATAACACTTAATTTATGTATCCATGCAAACATAATGTATTTGTGCATATACGATATTATAATAAAAAAGTTATTTTGCAAGAAAAGCTTAGTTCGTATTTTAAATTTCCATTAAATAATTGAATCTACTTTGTCCCCTTGTGCGACACCAAAAATTACGTGAAGGTAGTCGTAGCACGAGACATTTCATACTCCACCAAAAATGATGTGTTAAAATAGGATTCAGAAGATACTTCATTTCCGTAAAATCCTCATTCGAGCGAAATGTCAGTAATTTTTTAGGAAATAATTTGTTAATTTATTATAAACTTTATATTTTATGTCTTTATCCTTATTCGTTATTTTTGGAACTTATTTACTTAACCAAAAATTTTTAGACATTTCCAAATGTTGAACAGAAATTTTTTTTCGTGATGTTCGATAGTCCCCATTATGATTATTTTTGTATTTTGAATGAATTACTTTCCTCAGTACCTTGATCTTAATACCGTTCCCCAGGAAGCAATTTTCAAAAAACCCTTTAAAAATATGTTAAAAAATAAGAAATAAAATGTTTGTCTAGGGCAATATAATTAATTCCTTCAAATATGTCGCTCGAAATGACGATTTTAAAATCTTATCAAATATTTATTGAAACATGTTTTAAACTATTGATGATCTTTATTTGTAAATTTTGCATATAAATATTTATTTTTATATTTTCTTCTCTGAAAATCGCTTTTATTTCTGCTTTTTACTTTAATGAATAATTTTAGAGTTGTATTCTCTCTTTCTATATGTATGCATTGCATACACCTTAATTATTTGGCTCAGAAATTAATTAAAGTCATGGCGCTATATTTTATTGTATTGTATATTTCGTTCGATATCTAATTTAATCTGTTATGATAATTAAATTTTTATGTGGGACAAGGTGCAAGATTTATTATCACTAATTTCAATTTTTGGTGATGTTTATTACTGCGTGGTAATAAAATGTGAATCAATATTTTAAATCATCATATTCTTCCAATACAAACAATATTTAAGTATTAGTACAATTATTTTGAAGTGTACGCCTTTCGATTTAAACAATGAGTATTCACGGTGCAGTATAAATGGGCCTTGCACTGAGTGTAAAATTGCAAATTTTTATGCGCTATAATAGGTTTTTCTATGGCCATCGATTATTTTATAGCTTTTGCGACGATACAAGACCTGTTTACATTGAATTATGAGGATATATATAAATTTTGTGGTTCTACAGCATTCAAAATTCAATTTTTAAGCTTATCTAAAAATGGTAATATAATACATAAAACCGTGCATTTATTGATAAAATGAAAATAAAAAGTTAATGTTTTTGCTCTAATGTGCTTGGTAATAGCTACCTTCAGTAGCCAATTTCAGCTTTATTCATAGGTCAGTTGCTTTTATTCAGAAATTTACATTGACTTTGCCTGGCAATATTTGAACGAATTTCTTTTCAGTCCCATTTCCTTTCGTCTTACTTTCACAGTCAATCACGATACAAATAAAGTCAATTTAAAACATTTGTCGAGGTTCGCCACAAAAAGCGAAAAATGCACAGCTTCTACTGCTCATTTGAAATGCTTATCGGACACACTCGATTTTGGCAAGAGTCTTCTTCCGGATTTCTATCACGATCAGTACTAAAGATGCCAATGACCCCTAAGTGAGAGTAAGACCAAAAAATCCAACTCACCTTCAACATAAAGAGTTATGTAGGTGAGGTGCTTTTTTATTGCCCTGTTTAAGGCGACATCAAAAATAAGTTATTATGTCTAACAAGTTAATCAGTCCGCTACCATTTTCCAGCTTAACCTTGAACTTTAAGATTATCTAATTTGTAGAATTATTTTTTATTATGTCGAAAATGAACCGAAAAATGTCCCTCTGAATTAAGTCAATTGATAGCAATCAGACTCTTGTAGGCCCAGGATCTGGATTTTCGGCTTCTGTAAGATTCGTCATCGTAATCACCTCAATCGTCGGCTCAGCGCTTTTCCAATTAGCTCCGTCTTATCAACCGTCATGGACCAAAGAAAAAAAAACATAAACTGGTCTTTTCGTCTAGAAAAAAGATGAACTGACTATAAAGCCATCGGGGACAATTATCTTGTTTTTTGGCGTCATAAGAAAATTTCAAGAATTCATTAAGAACCATAACTGGAATGTTCTTGACCATTCGATCTTATTTCGATTACGCAATGAATTTTAATGATTTAATAGAATGCGACAAAACGCCCCAGCTGACTTTGATGAGCGCCAATTGATTTTGGCCATAAATTTCGCTGGTAGCGTTGTTAACAAACTTAACTGCACTACCGACCAGTTTTCCATTTACTGCAGTTCTACATCGCCGTGCCGCGTAATTGATACGGCTACGGTTTTCTGTCAGATTTATACGCTCAAAATTGAAGTGTTTCAATAAAGTGATAAATTGGCAAAATTTATTTTAGAAAGTCTCCCCGTCAATTTCAATAAATGGCTCGTTATAGATGGGAATTTAATAGGCGACATATCTGCTGTATTAGACAAGCAACCTTTTTCGAGTCCAAAAAGATTTAATGTTCTAGTTGATTGCGTGCAACAGAAGATTTATCTCAATGCGATTAGTCAGCAATTGACTGTCTTAGTTCGAACGATTTATCTAGCAAAAGTTGCAAGTAAGCAGGTACATTTTATTGAAAGTAGGCTCATATGGGGGAAGTCAAAATTAAGAAGGTCAAGAAAAGTCTTCATCTGAAATTGGTAAAATTGCCAAGTCATTTGAGTATTAATTCCTACAATATACACGTAAAACCACTGAAATTATTTCCTTTCACTTAAGGCATATTTTTCCAGATCCCTTAAAACGAACATTGAAGCATTTTAAAATTATTAGTGGATATGATATTAGAGAAAAGAGAAAGCTTCATGCAGCATGGTAAATTTTGTAAGGAAAATTTCAAGGTCAAAAATGGTTTATTTTACAATTTGAGATTATTCAAAAATTTATTTAAAAAATATCATGGCAAACATTATAATAAAATAACTGTGATTTTTTATTTCTAGCATAATATTATACTTGCAGGAAGTTTGGCTCGACATATTTTAGGGGTTGGTAAAATTGTCTAAACTTACGTTAATTTATATAACAAATATCTTAAAAAAATTCTTAAAAGTTTCTTTTTACCTTCAAAGATTATGAAAACTTCGACTTTGAAAATTAAATAACTTGCAAAATAATTGGCTTAGAGAATGCTTTATTTATTTCAAAATTTATTAATGTCGATTAAAAAGTATGGAGTACAACGTCCAAAAAGTTTAGCCCGAATTGCGTGGGACACTTAGAGGGAAGATACAATAAAGTGCTTTGATAATAATTTATCAGTTTTATGGAAATGTATTTTTTTTAAGGTGTGGAAGTAACACTAGGTGTCCGATAAGATTTTAGGAAATTCGGCTAAACCACTCAAAGCAATAATTCATATGTAGTGGTATGACAATGAGTGGTAATGATTTTCACTTATTTAAACAAATGGCTTTCCATTAAAATCGATGATGGCACCAACGAATTGTCTCAACGACGAAACAATGCAGAATTCAACTTATGTTGGTGACTAAAAAATTAAACATTGGAGGAGTCAATTTTTATTCGAAGTTTTCAAGCGGATGTCGCGACGATTAATATTCAAACGTAACACTTGCTTCAGTTACAAAATTCCATCCACATTTCTGACTGATTATCTGGCAATAAGCACTTATCACCTTTCATGGGAATTTTTGAATGATTAGCAAGCAAATACAGATTACCACCTTTCACAGGTAAGTAGTCTATCATAATCGCAAATATTTACTTTCAGCAGTCAAAGCAAATAAGAAGCAATTTTTACACACTTGAAATACCTCGAATTATGCTGATCGTCTATCGGTGGTGCCCCGGATTTGGCGAAGTCGTAAAAATCGGCTGTTTATGTGCTCTTCACGAATAGCACTTTTCGGCAGCTCAAATACTTGAAGCAGTGCTTCGCTATGATTTAAAAATATGCAAATTTGCTTTTGCACTGAATTGGACGCAAGTGCCGAAAGTCGTTAATGAGGATTGTTTACTAATTAAGTCGTTCGATAATTTTAACTGTCGAAAATTTTATGAGGTGTTGATTGATTTGGTTAAAGAGCTGCTAATGTTTGGGTAACCTTTCTGTAATTGTTTGCCCCAAGGCTGGAACGCGCTAATTATAAACAGCCAGTAATCGGCTTTAATCAATGGGAAAGCTAAGCTATTGATAACCTAAATTGCTGGCTCCTTTATATTATAGTGATTGATGAGATCCGGTTAAACTATCTACTAATATTTGTAAGTCATGCAGTATATAATTTAAAATCTTAATGGAACAATTAGAACATGATTCGATCGTCTATTTCGGATAATTTTGGATATGAATGGGAAAAGAAAAAAACCGGTTGTGGTTTTTATAAAGGCTACTTGTTATGAAATTCGATACTTCTTTCTTAACAATTTTGTTTAGTATTTACATTCCAGCATAATTTAGGAGGCTTAAATAATTTAGATTCAATTTATTGAACGCGAAAATGAAAATCTCAAATGACTTAGGAATATTAAATAGTGGCGCTAATAATATTACTTAATAGAATACGTCATTCAAAGAGTAGCAAATTGCCTGGGTGTGGTAGGATTTAGCTGCCAAGTAAATTCCAAATGGGACAATTATCATACAGATCACTTCGTGCTAAAATTTTATCTACGTCGCTAATATTTTTCAATTTAAAATCACATTGGCCATGAATTTTTTATAAGACTGCGTGCGGTATCGATACAATTCAAATCGATCTTACTTCAGACAAACATAACAAATTTATAGTATGTCTGCAACCTGATTTATTTCTATAGAACGTAGAAATACAGCGACTAGATCTGATAACAAAATAAGCCAAAATATTATCTCAAGTTACTTATTGAATAATGATGAATGCAAATTAGGAGTGTATGTAAATCAGGTGATTGGTAACTTCCTTTAAATCTAGCATGAATAGTGTAAGATTTATAGATGACAGAAGATATCAACTTTCTGATGGAATTTTTATTTAAAGCAATAAATTGTTGCAGAAATTGTAATAAATTTAATATTGCTAAATACAATATTCTAATAAGAAAAACTTAAGAATTAAGCGCATAAGTTAATTCAAGTGAAGGTGGAAGATTCATTAATCAAATTAATTTTAAGATAACTCACCAGTTTTGCGCATTTATATGGACACCTGCAAGAAGATAAGCAAATTAGCACCATGATTTATCGATCAACATTCCCTAAATACTTTAAAGAAAATCAATATGAGGAAAATCAGAAAAGCATAAATCAATCTATCAATGAAATTCCTACGCCTATGGCGTAATCGGTCCAACAAATTTCCTGAAATCAAATAGTCGCTGGACTAATTGCGGCGATCGGGCGTTGTCGATTTTATCTATTAATCGTAGTCACTGGCGAGCGACGTGCTCTCATGACTTTGGACGATCCAATTAATGTACCGACTAATTGCTAATTGCTAATTGATCACACAAATCACCAACGTGTACCTTTAGACGTGATGGAAGCTAAGCAGCGGATCGCCCGCCAGGTTGAGATAAACTCTGGACGTGATCGGCTTACCGCCGCGATAGACTCGCTGCGGGTCCAGACGTGCAGGTTTCGTCAATTACGCGGATTTGATTGGACAGTAGCTTGAGAGAGTAATAAATTCAGCATTCGTCACTAAATCATGGTTTAGGTAATGGATAAGGTTAGGGCTAATAGAAAGGTGTTTCATATCCTACTAATTGTTTCTTCACGCTTAGATATCTCAATTAGTTAATTTGAAAAGGCATATATTGGACATACGCGGTGATGTTAATGATTTCATTGCATTAGTGGCCAAGAAAGCAGGTATTTGAATAAATTTTCTTAATTCTTGACTGCCTCACCATTACTAAACTACAACTAATTTTAAAACAATATGATAGTTGGAGTTTCGTTGATTGCTTGTTATGGTACGTATTTGAAACTCCTGATAATATTTCGCTTTTCGTTTCCATGAAACTTGTAACTCAGAGGTTATCAGAGCTGACTCAAAAATTTTTATACTTACATACATAGAGTATACCAATATTTATTTTTAGTAGAATAGCAAAATGGAATTACAAATATGAAACTGGAAGCTTATTGATTTGCGGACGGTAAAAATGAATTTTCTATGGAAATTTACTATCTTCTTTGGGTATAATGATTTGAACTCTAATTGGCAATAGTCATCTTTAATTATGTTCATGCGGTCATTTCGATTTCAAAATGCACACACGAGGCAGTGTAATAAGTTCAGTTGCTGACATTTCGAGTGGCTTGTTTCGTGCCGATCAAGAAATAAAGTATATTCAAAAAATTAATAGATTAAAATCTAAATTTTTTGACTAAACAATCACTATAACTATAATGTTCTATTATTTCTTTTAATCTTACCCATGTGAATACTTAAAAGATCTAGAAAAATTAAAATTTTTAGAAGTTTCCCTATGTATTTCAATTGAAAATGCTATAAAGTTAATAAAATTATTTCCAATAAATTGTATTCGTTGTATTCTTTTCAGGTTTGGTTTTATACGTTTTGACCACAACTTTCAAACTATGTATAATAAATTAGCAACCTTGATAACTCAGAATTAAAAAGTCTACGGGGTTTTTTTGTGTGTGTATTAATAATAAGTACAATTTATACTGGTTTTAAAAAGACTACATAAACTTCTAATAATCAGAATAAACTAGCAAAATTTAATTGATTTTAAGTACATTATAGTCTCAAAGTCAAAATAGCTGATACTAATTTCTAGTACAAGTGGTTTATAAATGATAATATAATAAATAGGGAGTGTTTAAATGATAAATAAATGGTAAATAATAAAAAGTACTTGACTGGGCTTAAAACATTTAAAAATAGCTCCAAAAATGATTCGTCATTGCGATAGTGAACACTCCTAATTATTGCAATTGTTCTGCATTCCACATGGAGACTGATTGCTTCTTAACTTTTAATGACACTAAAAATTCTAGCGCCGGCGTCTTTAGCAAGTCATATCGTCTTTCGCATCAGATTGCCTCAAGGTTCACGCTACAGTGTCACTTTTCGGTATGCTGCCGAAAACATATCGATGCAAAGTAGCTCCACATGCAAAAGTTCATGATCATTTTAATTGCTCCATTTAACATAGTCGAGCATATCGAGCACCAGAATTGGGTCGGATGGCAAATTGGCTGTCGCAAGCAGCCTGTCACATTGATCCTCGGTTTTGCTACTTTCGGCGCTTTTGACAAATTGTCTCGCCGTTTGTCGAATTACACTTTGGACGTTTGACGAAATTTCGAATTTAAATTTCTGCAGAATCCAAATGTACCTTGCGAATAAATTGGGGCACAATTTATTTTTTACGAGTGTAATAATTCTCATTTGAAATATATACATGTTCCTCACTGATTATCCGCTTGTTTTTCTTACTCCGTATTTATTTTGAGGATTGTCCTAATTTCTGATGCAGAAAATGAAACAATTTCTTAACGCATCCATTAAGGAGTGCAAGCAAAGTGTTGAGTCATAAGAAACGACCTGAGTGGATCAACGATGCTCTTCATTAGTTCCTTCCACGAAAACTAGTTTATATGTAAATCAACACTTTTAATAATATGCCAGGAAAATGCATCGTGCTATCTTAGCTATTTTAGAGCTTTCGTGGATCTTTTGCTTATGAATGAATTCTAATTTTAGTCGCGATAAGCGCTGTGCCGTCAGGCTTTTTCAGCAAAATTTAGTTCAAGTGAAGTGAAAAATATGGTTAAAGCTTGGCTCATCTCCAACTCCGACTGAATAGTGTTTAACCACTTGTGGAATGATTGAGAAAATGTTTATTTACATTATTATTCAAAAAGCATTTTTTCTTCGCGAAATTCTTTACGTGCCATTGTGAGGCACATGATTCTAAAAGACAGCAAAAGTGGATAAAATTGATTGAGAAAGTTTCTAAATTTACTCCGCGAAAACGCTTTCTCGTAAATCAGGCAGAATGGCGCCTCAGATAAGAAAGAAAATTGAGATTTTATTGCACATTCCTCGACTTGGTTTGGGGAAATTTTTCGCGAATAGTTTTCAAACATTTTTTGTGAGCAGCTGTTGCAAATAAATTTGTCAACATTTGTTATTTTCAACAATATTAAGATAAGAATACTTAACGAAACCTTGATTATAAAAAGCGGGGCGTCGCATAAATTGATTCAATTTGTTAATTTTCAACTAGATTTGATGATATTGCGCGCATTTGTTTACTTAAAGTTAGCATATTAAAAGAAAATTTTGCGTAAACATTAAATATTTCTGAAATTTTATGTTAAACACGACTACAAAAATTTGACCTTTGCAATGTTTATCCAAATTTTAAAATAATTATCTGAAGATATTTTTGGTTAACATGGTAGATATCATTTAAGAGTTTTGAGCATTCGCTCAAAATTGAATATTGAAAAAACGTTGCTCAAATTGACATTGATTTTAACTCTTTCATTTAAAACGTCTAAATAGAAAGCAAATTGTTAGTTACTTACTTTATAAAACGTTAAGTATTCATTTTTTTTTGTTATTTATTTATTTTGTAATCATTTATTTCGAAAAACAATTTAAAGTATGTCTTTCATAATGAATGCACATTTGACTCATATGTTAGTATAAATTTGAAAATATCAAGGAAAACTGAACGAATTTGCGTGCTATTAACATTTTTATGGGCGTCGAAATGGCACTTAAACATTACTAAAAAAATTAAAAGAAAAATTTTCGGCTCCAAGCTCCAAGTGTGGCGCCCACTTCCACCCAAGTAAATATTTGCGAAACGCAACCGATTAGATTAGAATGCATAGCGCACAATTGCTTTATAGTTACTTTTTATCGTGAGTGTCTTTAATTACTGGAAGAGTTCCAGACTAACATGTGAAGAGCAAACGCGTTCACTTTCAATGTCAAGCCCAAGAATTTTAAGAAGCATTTGTTGCACAATTTTAGTGTACTGGAAATGAATCATGTCTTATCGCGGCACTTCAAGTGAAGGATAGTCTTTTAGTGTTTTCGAGGCCAGAAGGGGTTTCAATTCAATCAGTTTCTGGAATTCATTCACAGCATTTCTTCCTTACCCAGTACAATGGATCATTTGATAAGATTGGAATAAAATCAATTGCCCGAGACCTTATCTCGTATTATATTATTTTCCCAGAATTTAAAATAATTCGCTGGTGCTGACTGGAATTTGAGGTCTTTGGTAAATAATGGCATCAGTTGGGATCGCACGCTATAAACCGCGTATTCATTTATTAAGGATTACATCACTTCTTACCGTAAGGCAACTAGGTTACTGACATAAAATTACTCACATTACTTTCGTTGCATTGTTCTCTGGTTAATAAAAGTATCACGTACGCATTCTGCTTAAATAAAGCGACACACCCTCAAAGCTGCTGCAACGCGGGTATTTGACTTTGCTCAATAAGAAAACCATGCATGAATAAGGAAATTTTATTAATTTGTCCTACTTTTCTTTCGTTACTTTATTTTTAAAGTAATTTAGTAGCTTCTTAATTCGTAAGACATTAGACTAATTGAAACGCACGACTGCAATTGCATTGGCATTTATGGAATTTTTAATACTCAGTAATTTAATTCTAACTACTTTGAATTAATGTCCTTTCAATTAATTTAAAATAAAATATTGATTATTCCTGAACTTCGTAGTACCTACGTATGACCCGAAATTATATCAACGGTCTTGTATCATTTTCAATATAAACGGAAAATGTTCTATCACATCATGTTTAGTAGTAGTACTATTCGTAAAAAATTATAAATAGAAATTGCATGCTAATCAGTCGTATTTATAACTATAGCTGGGAGAACTAGTTTTATTTTAAATTTCTTTTTGATTTATATTGATCCATGGTTTTTTACTAATTTTCAAAAATGGCTAAAATACGGATATCTCTCTTTTTGACATAATTTGACCGATTTTTTATGGTGCAGCATTTTTCATTTATTCTACCTTATCGATTTAATAATCAATCTCTTCAATTTTTCGAATCGCCTGTACTTACGTAAAATAAACACAAAGAGCAACTTTTGCTCCAAGCAATTTAGAACACATCTGCACACACATTTTTAAGATCCTATTCTAAAAACTACCTTAAGGTATTTATTGATTATTGTCACATGTAATTTAGATACATAGATTGTAAAATATAATATAACGAATGAGTTAAAAAATTACCTGTGTTATATATGTATTTGATAGTTTTTTTATTACAAATAATTGGAATTCGTTAAAATATTGTAACAATACCTGTGACGGTATAATTAATTTAATACATAATGTTAGAAACTTAATCTTTTGAATATGTTTGCCCATTTTGATTACGCTTTAAAGAAAATTACTTTTTTATATCAGTATTAAATACAAAAATCTTATTGCAATAACAAGTAGCTTTCTGACATATTACAAGTATTAATTAAGAGTACAAATATGAATTGAATTAAGCTACAATTTTGCCCTATAGCTTTTATCAACCGCAAAGTTCGTTTAAATAGATTAGCATATCAATCGAACCGAAGAGGAGCGATACGTCATTCCTATATTTGAAATAGTAATTTTTATGCTATTAATCTCGCACGCGTTTTGCGGTGGACTTTGTTCGATTACCGCTCAGGCTGTCATCAGTGGTAAACATTTTCATTTTTCATATATGGAGGCTAATACTGAGTCACGTCGCAGTAAACTGGTTATGCATATTAAAATTCATCAAAAACCAAACATATTTTATTTATCCACCACTCACTTAGCCATGTTTTCCACCCAGGCTGCTCTTGCAATGTTTGTGTTTTGCGATGGGTGATTAATTCCATGTAAATATTTCATGTCCGGCAAACTTGACCTGCCTTAATTGCTCGTGGGAGAAATAGGAGTTACGCTTGCTTACTTAATTACGTAACGTCTGCTACGTAGTTGATAAGTGCGCGTGAACTTACAGACGGGTTACATGCATTTATGATATTCAATGATACGCATTCACATGACAGCTGACATGATTAGAATTTGCCTAACGCGATCTTACGAGAGCCAATTAACTTCCTCGTTGTTACAAAGTTGTAACACGATTCAATCATCAACTCTAAATACCGGATTAATTTATCAAATACCACGAATTATCTACGACAGCCACAATCATCTTTAATCCAGTTGCTTCGGCCAGAGCAGCTTAGATCACCGCGTAATTAATTGAGAGGATCATGCTTGGCGGCCGATTAGTTCGTTTTGATAATAATGACATCTCGGGGATTTCAACATTTCGTTAGTAATTTGCCAAAAAGCCTTTTGGATTTACTCCAAGAATGAACGATTTTTTCGGTTTGGGAATAGGCCTAATAAAGGTTTGGTATAAAGTAATTTTAAATCTTATCTTCCCACCGGATGCGAAACACACGGTGTTTTTAAACCATCACACCTTTCGTATTATCATTTTATTTTGTTTGTTTGTTTCTCTCAACATAATTATATATTATCAATTTTCAGCTCAAGTGTACCTGTTTTTGTACTTTGTATTGCTTTTTGTTTTGGGGATATAATTGAGATCAGCGATAAAATTTGTTCTATTTAATTGTCTTTAAAGACAATAAGTAAAAAATGTAAATCAGAATATAGCATTTTGAATTAAGCGAATTGGTACTGGTAGCAAAATTCTCTTCAATCTTAAATGTGAAACACGTATCGTACATATGGTAATAATTTGAAAATTACCTATATAATGTGGGTAATAATAATAGTAATATTGTGCAAATAGGTTTTGCGAACATAAATTCCATGTTGCATATGGGTTTTGTAAATAATAGAATATTTTAATAAGAAACACGTTTGAAATATGTTTTTAAAACGTTATTTTTCAAACAATTAAAAATATCAGTTGAAAATTTATTCCATGATTTCCAAAGACTTATAATTCGAAAATTTTAAAATCATTAGCACGAAAAACTCTGTTTGTTACCGCACAAACAATAGTTTAAATTTGAAATAAGTAGATGGAAATGCAGAAAAAATTGATTACAAAGGTTTCTCTAGTATACCTACTTGACTTATTCACCTTGAAAAAATCACAAAATTGCACAGATATCAGTATATTGCAACCCAAATTGTGAGTATTATGAAAATGTATCATATCTACGATCTTCTGGAGCACTTGCTAAGGCTTTCGTTTTGAGTGCATACTTCATGGATAACCTGAGTGGGCATTGGCGAAATGGATAATATGCAAAATGACGCTTTCTACATTAAAAACATTCGTCAGATGCTTTTGGGAGAGTTAATGGAGGCTTATCCTTTAAAACAAAATTTCGAAAAATTTTAAAAACTATATAATTAATAATTAAAATAATATTTCAGAAAATTTTTTCTTATATTTGTTATCGTCTTTTTTTTGTCTTTCATTAAAGAAGCATAGGTATTTTTAAAAGGCACAGTAAATTAAATAAATAAATATAACATTTTGAATCGTTTTTATTTTTTTTGAAGAAAAGGGGGTAAGAGGTTTCCATGATAGTGTCCTTAAGTGAGTTGATGTGGTTAATAAGTTCGCTAATGTTGTTTAAAGAACGGAGAATGGTATTAAGCAGGATGTTAATGTCGTTAGCACAGTTGAATATGTTGCTGCTGTAATCATTAGAAGCAATAAAAATTATTGTTTCTCAAAAGCAAGTATGGTTAAGTACTTTTGTGTGTTTATATTTGGCTGTCATAATTATTCATAACTTTAGTAGAAATACTATCATATTTACAACGAAAGCCTACGAATGAATTCCTTTATAGTTATCTAAAAATCGTCTTCCTTTTCAGATTTTATCTTAAGTGCGAATTAGCGACCAAATTAAATCGTTACGACATCCAGCATTGATAGCAATTAAAACACATTTTGCGGACTTTTTGCGTTGAAAGTCGTCGATCACTTTGCGACATGACCGTGACGACCAATTTGCCTTCTTAAGCAAGTCGCGTGCGCACGATTTAACGACGGCGATTTAGTCGATCTTATCTGAACTCGCGGTAGTCGCGGCGGCCAACGAGGCGTTACTCAATTTAATAATTACACAAATGGTTTTTGTAAATAAGGAGAGCATTTTGATGCAAGTGTATGCTCGGTCCACATGCTTATTGAAATTTATTGACACATTCGATAATTTGTGTACTTTGGATCAGACAGAAATATACAGCAGGTAAATTGTCAACAAATTGAGATTATTTCTGGAATTTATTATTTACTTACAGAGTGCGTAGAGTGTATGTGTACTTTGTTACGAAGATAAGATTTTCTAAATTATCTCTAGATTTGTTTAAATATAAATTTTTTAATTAAATGGTTTAAAAATTTCTACATTTTCAAAACCTCTTTTCTAGGAATTTGTCGGATCGCTCATAACCAATTTTAATGCTTTTTTTCAAATTTGGATTATTGTTTTTTTTACATACATATATATAGGTTTATGTTTTAATAAATTAAAATAAATCTTAATGAAAGTACACCTTGATTTTTTTTCAGAAACTCCATAAAAAATTCCAATATAAATGCAGTACTCCTCCTATGATGGTACAATATGTATTTTTTAGATTAAGATGAATATCGGAAATATTCAATAAAAAGTTTTTTTTTCATAAAATTTGTTTTAATAATTTTACTTAGAGCCCTCGGGAGTCAAATGTGTAATAATTTTATTTGTTTTTATATATCAATTTCTCTTTCCAATTTTTTAACTTTTTAAAATATTTGCCACAATTACATTAATATTTTAACTTTAGACTATAGCATGTATGTACATACATACATATACGTACAGATTATGTATATTAATATTTCGAGGCGAAGTCTAATAGAATTATATCGTTGTAAGAATTTTGGGTCAGTAATTTTAAATACCTTCAAATAATCGAAATCTGAATAGTATTTAGTATATCTCTGGGAAAAATAGTTTATAGAAAATATAAACAAATAAAAATTAAACAAACTAAACACATAAAGTTAAGCCTCAGGGCCATAAAACTTCAAAAACTTTATCAACAGAAATAATTCACCTCTTCGCATGTCACAACGAATTTAAGAATCTCAAGAGAATTAGATGAAGACAAAGTGGCAGTTTGAGTGAAACCTTTTCTCAATTATTCAAAAATTCTTGGCTATCGTCAAAGATTTTGAGTTCGTCAATGGCATTGACAATGACATCTCAGCAAAGCACATGTTCGCTATTAAGTCTGATCTCAGGTGTGCTAATTATATTTCCACTGCTAAGTTCTTTCTATTTCTAGAAATGATGCAAAAGTACCAGAGCTGAAAAGGCAGAGATAACAATAATGAGTTTGTAAAATTCTTTCCTCCGGAAAATTAAAACAATAATTCAATTCAAACGAAGCTAATTTTAGTGTGCTTTAGCGCAATTTATGAGCATCAACACGAGAAAAATTCATTAAGTAAAACAAAGTCCGTCACAGTACTCATTTTGAGGATTTATTCTAGTGCTCTGTCCTCCTCTAGCTTTTTGAGAATTTTACGACTTTTAGGTAAATTGCTTTAATTTCACATAAAGAACATCATTAAATCAGAATGTAACCACTTCAAAGTGCGCGGTTGGCTTGGAATTTTTTGGCAAAAGTAATTGTTCAGAAACGGATTTAATCCTAGGAGATTAGTTGTTAACATATTTATTAAAGGCAGTAACAATGCCTAACATTTAAAAACACAATAATCTGCATGATGCTCATAAAACTTTCTTCGCTTCTGGCGAACTGCTGGGCTGTTCAGTTTGAAACTTTCTACCTTCGGTGTCATACAAAATATGAATTATCTAATAAAGGGAATTTTATGTTCCCATAAATAACCGATGAAATTTGTTTAGTTTGGAACTCCTCCGATTCGCCCCGGTGTACCACCATTATGCTGTGCTATCTGAGCCGCTGCCTTTAGCGATCACCTTAAGGTCGCTTACTGTCGGCCGTAATTGCTTTCATATATTTATGTTTATTGTTATGATCTACTGGGCATCTTGATTGCTGAAACAATGCACTGACCAGGCTGCCATTATCGTGCGCAAACTTCAACGTGTGCCGTGAAACCTGACGATCATCGCTGCGGTCCGATATCACCTCAAGGGACAAAATGAACGCGCTGGAAAATGTCGAGAAAGCCGTGAAATTCTCATTCTTCTCAAACGACGAAAATGTTTTCTACGGTGCCTCGAAGTGGTTTCGATTTATTAACTGCAATTGATTTTAGATACACGCTCGGATGCTGTACCACGTTGTTTGCAATCTCTGTGGATATTTGTTAAAAAGAGTAAGTAAGGCAAACCTCGAGGTCCTATCTTCGACGAATCAAGTGGTATGAATCTTAGCTCTTTTATTTAGGTCTTCTGCTTTGGAATTTTCTTTACAGCGATATAAATATTGCGCTACCATTATAAGCAGTAATATATATTACATATATGTAAGCAAACATTGTTTTAAACGTGATGGGCGAAACTCCCAATTAAGCATGCTAAAAACGTAATAACATAACTTGAAGCATGCGCTTCATGAATGTCGAATTTTTGACTTAATATTCATATTAAACTCAAGGTGATTGTGAAAGATAATCGTTTTAAGTTTTTCAATTTGGACATTAGTATTATCTACTCATTGATGCAGAAAGCATTTTAGGAAAATGTATGCTAAGTTTTACATTTAAAAAGAAACAAATATTTCGATTATGGATAATTATCGATGCGGACTACTAATTTTCATTTAAATTCGTTGAAGTTCGAAAATCATTGTACGCTATATTGACTCCGCTATCTTAAATGGTAAATTTCGAACATAGCTTCGTAATAAGGACATCAAAAAGTGCCAACCACTAATTTTATAGGCAGTCCCTTGATATTTTCAATTTTTCGCTTGGATACGCCATTTTTTAATTTCACAGTAAAAAATGTTTTGAATTTTACAACATTAAAAATGATAAAATTTTAAATTTAGTAATAGCAAAAATACACATGTAAAAATATACGAAAAACGATTGAAATAGGATTTTGTTGGTAATATTACAGAAAATTAACTTTAATAATACTTAAACAAGTTAAAATTCCCGATTTGGATAAAAATTACACACTCAAAAATCTAAATACACAACTCGTAACATTAATTTTACAATTCTCCATTTATGTTTATTCGTGTTCTAGAATTCGTAATATGCGATCTCTTGTTAATTGATTTGCGTTGTGTCGGGTATATTTTTTTTAGTTTTTTTAGTGTAAATAATAAAGTAATATTTCATTTAGTGCAATTTGTTAGTGCAGTGAAATAATGAACAGGGAAAGATATGACGTTTATTGTTTCTATTTTATATTCTTAATGTTTTTATTCTTGTTTTTGTTATATTAAGTTTTTTTGAAAATATGATATTAATTACATATGTAAAATAAAAATTTCTTGAATTAAATAGTGTTTAGTATTTTATTAACTCTAATTCGAAAACTTTATTTTTTCCCCTAAGTATTAGGCTGAATTGAAATGTCGACTACAGAAAGTGAATTTTTCAAGAAACTTGGTTACTATCTCACACGCTGTTATTCCCAATAAAGAAAGTCACAAAGTAGATATTTGCAGTTTAAATTTGGAGATGTAAAATCACATTCAAAAATTAATTTTACACTCCCAAGGGAATTCGAATTTCGCACACCAATGTAATTTTACATTTGACGTGCTAAACGATTTCCATATAAAAATGTAATTTTACATTGATAATTTAATTGAATTACACTTTGAAATGTTTTTTTCCATTCGCAATTTAATTTTAAATAGGACGTGTAATTTTGCCATTATGATTGTTGGCAACAAATTGCTTACATTAATTGTTGTAAAAATTTTTTACTGTGTAGGAAATAAAAAGGAGTCTATATATTGGCTCAGAATATGTAGTACCCTCACCCAAAAAATGAATAAGATCGTATCCAGCGTTTAGGCGTGATGGGCTACTTGGTTTTACCGGCTATACCAAAATTTTGAATGCAGCTGAAGCTTGCAGCTGAAGCTTGCAGCTGACGCTTGCAGTTGAGGCTTGCAGCTGAGGCTTGCTGTTGAAGCTTGCAGCTGACGTTTGCAGGTGACGCTTGCAGCTGATGCTTGCAGGTGACGCTTACAGGTAACGCTTGCCACTGACACTTGTCACTAACGCTCCCGCTTACCGCTGACGCTTGCTACTTGCCGATACCGGCATCCAATGCGGTCCAGGCTCGGCTCAACTGCTGCCTGTGGAGAGCCCAGCCAAGCGAACCTTTCCCGACGGCGTCCCTGAAAAGAATGAAGGCATAAGCTGGCTGCTCCTCTATTTATACGCTGGCCGCTCACATCCAGGAGAGGGTCCCCGGTCCAGGTTCGGCTCAACTGCCGCCCGTGGGGAGCAAATTCAAATTTCCCCAGGCCTGGAGACGAACAAATGCTGGACTGCCACCCGCTCCCAGCTGGGGAGAGCTGGCTAACGCAGGATGAAGTGAGGAGAGGTCCCTCTGGTCGCAGAGGTTCCAGTCCCGCTTCCGAGTCTTCGGGAGCGCGGGTCCCAGTCCCAGTTTGTTTAAATCTTACGCGGCCGGCCACTCTCTGGTTGTTTTTTACACTTATCCTGTTTATGGATTTATTTTTCCCGGTTCTTCTGCACCTAGCGCCTTCGCATATCCGAGTCTTTATAAGTGAATAACTAATTTGCTTTTATTCTAATTAATATTTTATCTTTTATCTTTACTAAAAATAGGTATACAAATTAAAGCTACGTAATCTACTAAGTTTGCAATTGATAGTACACATATTAAAAAAATAAAGGCTATTCAAAATGAATATATTTTTTCCATCATAGCTTTTCTTGGTTTAAATTATTTAAAGTCGTTTATCAACTCAATCGCAACTTTGTAAAAGTATTACTCTGTTAATTTTTTAAATTTTTAATAAAGTACTTAATTTAATTTTAATTTTATTACTTATTTTAATCCTTATAACTACATTGCTAAATTTCTTTAAAGGAAAATTTTGCTTTAGTAGAGGGGAATAAATTTTATTTGCAATTAATTCTCTGATCCCAAAACCAAGCCAGCATCCAATGAAGATGCTGTTGCTGCTTCTACTATTACTACTACTACCGCTAACTTGATTTCCAAATTTTGAACATAGATTCGTAATAAGGAACAAACAAATAAACAAACATTCGATTTTATATATGTATATACATGATAATAGTTTTTAAGAAATAATTCATCAAAATGATTCTAAGAATCATCAATTGGTGTTATATTATGGAAATACTTCATGATCGACTTTTATTAACTGAACTGTTTTTAAAACCATTGTCTGACAGTGTTTCGAGAGTACAAAAAAAGTGGTAATTTAAAGGCGAAGACGATAGTATCATACTGTCTGAAAACTTCACTTTATTCTATTACCGTGTTTAATAATATGTGGGTACTTATAGAATGTGGTTTTGATATGAAAATTAATAAAAAAATATAGTTTAATGGATGTTTGCTTTTTATAATAAAACCAGTATTTTACAAAAATACTTATTGTTGAGAATTTGCGAGGTAAAGTTGATGGTAAAAATTGCAGTACAAGGACTTTGCGTGTCAAAGTGTGCACATGCAATGCAATCATTTTCTATTTTAACTGCCATGACGAGGATTATGTGCATTGACACAGTTTCAAATTGATAAATTGTGGTCACCACGGAAAGTGTTCGGCATCGGTGCATTTGTTTTTCCACCTCATTGCCGCCACTGTATCGTAGGTGAATTCCATCTAGTTAGATCACCTCTTTATGTTATCAAATTCTTTCGTTTGCCGCAATTGGATCACACACTCCTCTGACATAATGAAATTTTCCAGCTGCTAATCGAATCGAGTGTTGGATTTCAGTACTGCACGCGAAAATGGCTCGCAGACAATCGCGGTAAGCTGTCAGAAATAGCCGTAGATCTATTCAACTTGACCATTAGTTTTGCATCGCGGCTGACATTTCAATAGCCCTGAGTTGCTCGGCAGTCGTGATCTCGGGTGTAAAGTAATTACATTGTTGGGGGTAATTTATAGGTCTTTAGTTAAGCGTAATGGATAAAGAGAGTGTCATCTATTTGATGTCTAAAAGGTTTAATAAGCTACTTGCCGAGCTTATATTTTAAATAATGATATTTAAATTATGGTATTACTATTAGTAATTAGTAATAAATTCTGGCAAATATGGGCACATTAATCTCTTTCTCAAACCTTGGATAAATGCATAACTTTCCACGTTGCGTTTAAAGTAATAAATTTAATAATTACCATTAACGTAAGAAAATAAATCTAATAAACTGAGTAGTAGCAATAGTTCAACATAATCCCAGGATAAAAATAATAATTCACAGCCAAATCACATACATAATATGCGTCATTTTATTTATTCCAAACATGATTTCCATTAACATATACTCCATTGTCGAAAATATTCATAATTGACTTCCATTGTTATTATTTTAATATGTAGCTTCATAATAAAAAAGATTATATAACTACCCTCAAGATATTTCTCATATTTTGAAAACAACATAGGAGCAAAAAAGAAGTAATAAATTCTAGGCAATTCTACAACCTCTTTAAACCAGTCTGAACAAAGCCCGAAAACGCCCACGCAATCAACGTCAGTTTATATCATAATAAGCTCCATGCATTTATTAGTTGGACAGCCACCTTGATTTTACATTAACAAAGAAATTTAATATTGGGAAAGATTTTATTGCAGAACCTATCTATCTTACACTGACCTTGATAGCCTGAATCAGAAATTCACACGAGTAAAATCAAACAGCTGGCGTATAAACATTAGAATTTTAAAAACATACGATAACACTAAGACTACCTTGGTCATAAATTTAGGCGAGTTTTCATACAAATCGGAAGATAATTTATCACTATTTTTGTGAAAAGCTATTTGTTTTAATGTGAAAAGTGGCAAATCTCAGATGAAGTGGTATCAAAGACCCACCTTTTGTTAATTTTGAGGAGAATTTATGTGATATGAGACTTACGAAATATATGTTATGTCATGTTTTAGAACAACTGCTAATTTATAGAAATGAACTTGAGGGAATTTTTTGATTATGAAAAAAAATAAGATTTATTCTTAAAACAAAAATAGGTTTATGAGTAATGCAGTACAGATGAAATGGTATGAATATGACCTGGGAGTTATTTAATTCGAAAACTTGTAATTAAATTCCTTGTTGTACTGAATATCTTGGATTAAAAAAAAAATTGTTTTATTTTCAAGTCAATAGCTTATCAAGCAGCTCTTATAAACTATTAAATTAATATTGAAGCACAATTCAGAACAAAAGTTTGAGTTATTCCAAGCTTTACGATTTCCACAATTAGACTCTCAATTATAATTCATCTATTAATGCCTGAATTTAAACCTTGAAATGTCGGAAGTTTCAAATGGATGCGTCTATCCATGTTTCCTCGAGATATCCCAGAATTTTACAAAAGGTCCTATAAATAATGTTTCAATATTTGTTTTCGTGAGCAGATAAACCACCGTGAGAGTTTATTTGATTTTGCGATGCAACTAAAATTAATGCAACTCCTTCCTCGTTCCTGTTTCTGTGTAATTACAATTTGATTGCCCTTGAAAATTCGAAAATTTCAAAACACACCTCTCATTATGATTTGCACAATTTAGAAAACATCAAGGTCACAATGGCTTACTAGCTGCCAGATTTTGTTATTTTACTTTCTTCTGGTACACCTCGTGCAAAGTATCTTAAAAATAAACGAATGTTTACATTTTTGTTTATATTACTCACTTAAAGACTTGGCTAATTTAACTATGAGGTAATGCGTACAGTAGCCAAATGGCAAAATGCAACCGAATGACGATTGACGTACACCTTTTGAAAGAGGTGATCTTGAGCAGTTTTCTAGCCACGCTTCTGAATTTCACGGCATTGTGCCTGTCAAGATCATTTTGAGATATTTTTAGGTTTTTAAGCGATAAAAATTATGCAAAAGACACATAAAAATTGCGGAGTTTTTAATGTTCGGACGTATGATGGAATCCTTTCGTCGCGAACCCGATGAGATTTTGATGAATTACCACGAAAACGTTTTCATGTCAGATCTTTTGTTTGAAACGTTTTGAGATCAAAGTGCAAACCGACTTTCGATTGTTTAATTTGCCAAATATTTAAATAGATGTGAAATGCCATTTAATAGTATCAAGAGTTAAAATTTGTCAAACTAGTTGACTTGAGATATGTAAGTCTTTAATTTTTCGGCGATTTGTTCATTTGTTTATGTTAATGAAATTGTGCAATTTAAAATTTCTCAAGAATTTAAATTGAAAACAAAAACATTTTTCGCTGTATTAATTCAAAGAATCTTTTAAGCTTCAGTCTTAAATTTTGAATTAAATTTAAATTAACAACACATGCATTTTTTGAAATAATTTATAATTGCGGGCATTTTTATAATAAGCAGCAATTCATTTTAAATAAAAAAAAGAACAATATGGTGTAAATACTCGAAGAAAACGGATACAGAGTGAAGTGTGAACTTAATAGATCAATCAAGTTTTGCCAGTGACACAAAATCAAGTAAGATAATAAATGGATTGAATTGAATGAAAAGATGAATAACGATCGCACAGCGTGAGGAATAAATGTATTAAGCTGACAAATAAAAGTTATCAATAAATTAGGTCAATGTACATTTATGCTTGTCAATTCATGTAGGTCATACAGCACATACATACAAAATACTGAACATCTATTAATTCTTTCTTTTAATAAAACTTTTAAAAAAGTAACAAAAATAAATTAAAGTAACATTAAAAGGAGATTAAAATGGAAAGATGACTCATTAAAATTAGTATGCAATTTGAGATATCATTCAGATTTGAATTTTTGAGAAATTAAATTTTTGCTTTTGATCTGCTTCATTCATTAATATAAATAAAAACAATATCAACAATTCGATAGTAGTTTCAACTTTGTACATATGTATATATATATATATATATATATATATATATGTATAGGTCGTTTTATATTGCTTATAAATACATGTACGTATGTATGTAATAATAAAAAAAATGTATAGTTATTCTTCAGTTATTTTAATAAAATATATCTTCGAAACTTTGCCTATTATATTCGACTTTTGTAATAAGACCCATTTACTTATAATGATATGTAAATAAAACTAGCTAAATAAAAACCAAAAAACTGTGATGTTGTTTAGTAAACTAAAATGCTCTGGGGCATTAATTATAAAAAAATACTAAGAATGTAAATTGCATTTCAATCAAAAAGTAATTGGCCGTCATCAATTGAGCAGCATCCTTCATGAGGATTCGATGCTCGCTCATAAATTGGTTTTGGTCCCATTACTTGAAGTATTTCAATAAATTTCAAGTAAAGCTACGCTCGCATGTCAATTTCAGTTAACATAAAGGTTCTCTTCAAGTGCATCGGCAATGCGAATAATGCGAGTACGTTGTCGATTTGGTTATGTTGCATCAACCATTATTGCGGCGACTCGCTCCGATCAAAGTGGCTCAATGCCAGGTCAAGTTCTCAACCCGCGCTTACGTAAGTTAACCTGACCGAAAGAGTGGAGTTAAGTCGCCGCAAAGTGCCACAATTGAAACTCTCAAGTGGACGCACACGGCGGATTATCACACCCACGAGCCCGCGGATCTTTTAAATCAGTCCGCCTGACAAATCGGTCAATTGACATTAGTTTACCCGCGGAATCGCGACGTTGAATTCTGCCTCTTACAGAAGAAATCCCTCTTTCTGGACCCGAGTCCCGGGTTCCGGGGGCCGCTTAAATACGCTCCGTCCGGCGGGCTTGAGGAAACAATTCCAGTAAACAAATGCATTCTTTTAACTCGTTAGCACTTCTGACGACTTAATTTAAAGAGTTATATACAGTAAATATTTAGCTTCTTAAGAACCCTCGACCGCTGCCAGTGCCAATTGAGGAAGAAAGCTCGTAAGTGGCCACTTTAAATTTGCAACACTTTCGACTGATCTTTGCAAATTTGTAGGTTTTCAAATCCGGCACTGTATAGTCTCATGTTACAGGCGGGTCTGTGCATACATAGTCGTTAATTCAGCTATTATAAAGTTATTTGCGGGGTGAAAACGATTCGCAGTACCATTGTACAGGTGTTTATTTAAATCCTAAACGTCTTTAGACAAATTATCTACTATTACACTCGGCCTAAGACACTGGATTCATAATTCCAGGCATATTTTTCTCCTACATATTTCCAATTGCACCACGCAACAAAATCTTCATGTCTATAAAATTTTATGGGGACTGTAAAATTTATGAGAATTCCATTCTTTATGTCATTGGATTTAAAGAGTTCAATGAGTTGAATCCTTTTTTGGGTTTTATTATTTTTTTTAATTATTTTGCAATATTTCGAATAAATAACATATGTATGTCTGCGAAGTATCGAGATAGAAATTTCTAAAATTTTAAATAAATTTGGATTGATGAACACTGTTCGCTTCCATGACTATGGAATGAATCATTTCCAAATTTGAATTAAATGAAAATCGTTGTTAGTGTCCTCCTCAAATTTTGTTCTACTTTTAACATGTCCTTGACCACCAAAATTTGGTGTATTAATTTTGGCGAATAAAATTAGATAGTACTTATATAAAATTATTATATCAAAAATGTAAGAGGCTGAAAACTCCTTGAAAAGATGAATTTTTACAACTCAATGCTTTCTTATTATTTAGCAGATTCCATATAATTATCTCAACTACTTTTTCAAGTACCTATAATATATAATAAAAATAACAAATCTTTGCATTATACTGACCATTGTTTTCCACTCAACCAATCACTGATTTCTTTTAATGATTTTTTATTGTTTTTATTTAGGTTAGTTGGATACCATACATTATTTAAATGGATACAGATTTATGCATGAGCAACGATAAATTCAGAAAAGTTCAGGTTGGTTTCTTGAACCTGCACAAATAATAAATAAAATAAGGCGCGCCAGAAAGTCGGTTATATACTAAACATATACATTTTTATTATAATTCATTTTTGATAGGTATATTTACAGGAAGTTAGAGAAAAATATATTAACAAATTAAATTTTCTTATCAGATTTGCAGCGGAGAGAAGAAAGGTGGATGATAATTTCAAATTCGAAAGCAACCTAACGAGATATTTTAATTCGAACGCAAACAAAACACGTTTATTTTATGTCCGGGCAATAACCTAAAAATCGCTCATTAATTTGCGCAGCAACATATCAATTTTAGCACACAATCGCTCTGATTTGGAAAAGGTTTGTAATATTAAGTAGTAATTTCAAACTGAAGTTTAAAAATTCATAAAAATTATATAAATTTACTTTATTTTTTTCTGAAGATAATCTCCTGTGGAAGTTTTAAAAAAAGAGATATGTATATACAAGTGCAGATTTTAATGATTCGGTTTCAGTAATTGCTCTGGAATGGGAGATAAAACGTAAAATTTATTACGCCCTTCACTTTGAGAATATCTCTAAAACTGGGACAGTCCACACTTCAACTCGCCCCTGGCAGAGCTTTGAAAAACGCAAAAGTCGTAAAAACATACACAAACTACACATGACCTTCTCTCTTTTCCAGTAACATAAGTAAAACCGAAAAAATTTTACAAATTAAAAATTGTAGTGTTCCCGATGGACGTCACCCGTTTTTTAGGAATATGACAAGATCACATGAATTTTTTGGCCTCGAACTAGACGGCAATTTTTTCTAATTATGTAATGGCTTCATTATCAAGACGATTCTGATTCCTCCAGATAGGTACGCCTCTACGTGGCGGGTTAATGTCGGTTATTATGGCTAACCGTGATCACTCCTTCCGACAGATGAAGCCAAAGGTACTGCTTATGTGTAGAACGCATCTGCGGTAGCCGGCAGGGGTTTGATTACCCCATTTACCCTTCATGACGGGAGTGTAAACAAGAAATCAATTAAATTGCCAGAAAATTGAGGATCGTTGCGATCGCATTCTGGAGCGCATCCGGGTGCAAGTGGCCGGGATGATGCACCACATGGGGATGGCTTGCGCTTCAATTAAGGCGAGTTGGAAGAGTGGGCATTATCTGGTCGAGTTCAAAATGTCGCACGAAATCGATTCCACTTGTTTTCATTACGGAATTGAGATCATGAGAACATTGGCTCAAATATTTGCCCATTGATCGTGTTATGTCATTGATTCATTATCTTGTTTCGTGTCATTTGATATACTAGCCCAGTTATTAAAAATCGACGATTTATCATATTTTATGTTTTGCCTTTTATACAAAAACTTGATATTTCTAAAGTTTCCAAAGCACTAAATCAACTATGAGTAATTTAGCTACTAGTTTTAATTGATAACATACATTTATAAAAAATCAAGGATTTATACTCGTTGTATTGTATTTAGCCCAGTAACATTTAGTACCAATATTATTTAATAAAGATACAGTTTTAAAAAATATACTCTATGCGACGTTTGTTATTATTTCGAAATATGAAATTAGGAAAAATACTGAGCAAATTTGTTTTAAAACGTTTTTCAATGCAAAAGAAACATTTTGTTCAGATCGCTTATTAGAAACAGTTTGATCTGAGTTGCCAGAAAATTTAAGTAGAAATATATTCTATTGTATGTATTTTAATCGAAAACTAATGGTAATTATGCAAAAAAATAATAATAATCTTTATAAAATACCTTTTTATTTTGAATTCGTTATTATTCGCAACAAATATACTGTGCAGATCCTGCAGCGAAAGTAAATATTGATTTATGATATAAAAATTTTAAAGATTTTTTATTTTCCTAGAATTTTCGTACTATAATATATATTTATAAACACATGTTTCGTATAACAAAACAATTCTTCTAGAAAAAATAAAGACGAAATTCTAGCAGAAATTAATTAATTTAGAGAATATTAATACGAACTGAACAAGTTTATTTGAAAAGGCGGAAATGATGTTCTAATAGACCTATAATAGAAGTCACATTAATAAGATTGAAATATAGTTACAAGTGTCATGGTAAGTTTCTTTGTATATAAATGAGCAACATAATTACATATTCAGGTTTTGAAAAGGGATAAAAAATCAATTTGGTCTAGATATTCACATAAAATATTAGTCTCTTAGTACTTATGCAAATATATGAATACGAAAATCATATTTAATGGATTAAAAAGATAAAATAGATTAGGAACAACAGAACGATATGGGCTTCACTTAATCAGTGTTTAATCAAATAAATCAGTGCCGTGCTTTATTAGAATTAGACATTCAATGCCGTCATAGATAGAATCCCGAATTAGACTTAAAACATCTTCTTTCAACTTCAACAAGATTATGAAAAGAAGCAGAACAAAACTACACCAACTACAACCTAATCCAGTATCAAATCTAAAAGATTACGTCGTTCGTAACGATCGTGAGGGAAATGCGCCGCAAGTCAATTTGGGGGCTCACATCATTAACATGATAATTAATTAATGCAAAAAGTGGCTCTGCCAAGGCCTCCGAAATGTCACCACTCGCGCAGATGTATAATGTCTCGATCGGTAGCAGTCAAAACATAAGAAACCGCCGTTGATTGTAAGACGTCTAGTGATCCGCGCATGAACATGACATTGCGATCTTCTGCGCGGGCCCCACCACTTATTAATAGTTGCGCCGCGTGGCTCTTGGCCTGCGTCGGTGCATTGCGTGCATATTTCGCACCCTCGAGTGCGTCAATTGATTTCCTACCCAACGCCCTTATATAATTAAGGAAACTTTCTTGATCTTGTCGCACGCCAGCGCAAGACATTCGCACGACACGATCACTGCTTTGCACTGTCTTCGATCGCGTGCGCAACTATTATTCATCGTGGACTATGATCTGAGCAGTTTTCGAGGCTTTTATTTGACTTACATTACATCGAGTTCTGGTTCTCGGAATTTCTAGTTGCAGCCTCTAATCAGAGTAAGGGGGTGTGCAATCACTGTAATACGATCTTTGGATATGAAGCGCTAAATTTGAACGGTTAAGAAATAGCGAAATACAACTGTTTGCGCGGCAAATTAAGAGTGCGACAACAAATTGTGGCACTTGCTTAATTGAAGATGATGCGCGCGACTAACTTCGCAATTCTTTCTAATCGTTCTCTTTTTTATAAAGACGTTTTTGGATCAGCCGAAAAGAAGGGATCATTGTTGCTAAACAAAAGAAACTCTGTTTTTTCTCATTTTTGTGAATAACAAATTTCAAGCCTTTTTTATATCTCGCATTTTTGAATTGTTGGTAATTCTTCTTTTTTTGAAATAAATAAAATATAATCCAGTTGGAATGCCGTTTCTGGTAGAATATTAAAATAAGATGATTTATTCTTAAATCAGTTCAAGGTTTGCATTTTATAAACGGTTTGATAAAAATACCTGAGATAATATCTATTAAGATCACAACTTTTATATAAATGCATAGAAAGAGTAGGCACTCAATATCAGTTATTATTCACCGATAATGTAAATTTAGTTCGCTATAAATTATTTTTTATATATTTTTAATTCATTCAATTTATAATTTCTTATTTGGTCTTCGTGTTTTTGAGTAAGAATTTTGTAACGAAAATTTTGATATATTTTCAATTTTAACTCCCATAATTCTTACATTTGGAAATGTATATGTTTTACGTCGATTTTGATGGGAAAAGGGTAATTTTAGGTGGGAGATGCAGAACAAAAGTTTACTTAGGACACCCCAAGAATTGTTTCCTACGTATAAACCGAAAACCCTGAATACTTATACTTTATAGCATCATTGCTCATTTAAAAACAAGGAAAATAATCAACTCAAATATTAATATGTATTAAATATATTCTGAACTGATGCAGATATTCATTAATTTACGATGTGGTTTTTATAAACTCGGTCTTGTTTTATATTTGCAAGTTTTAGACTTCAAAAACATTATGCATAAGTGATTCTATAACAACAGAATCGGCATCAAGTTTATACTGATTTGCAGTGAATATTGGGATATTGAGATTTCTGAAAAATACTTTCTAAAAACAAAATGTATATCACAGTTTTCTTCAACCACTTTAAGTTTTATTGGGTTAATTAGGTATTGTTAAATCTCATACTCATTCGTTAAGATAATCCGTGTGCCACTTCCATGACATTGCGTTTATCTTCAATTTTTCTTAAAAGATAAGCTATAAAGCTGTCCTAAACAAGCTGAACCACAATAAAATGCAATAAATTCCTGATTGAAGTGTTTCAGCTTAAAGTATAAGTAGATTGATACGTACATTCATAAATGTATGTTGTGCAAATATCTACCCTCTAGAATAGTCCGATCAAAATTGCTCAGATAAAAAGCGCCAATTCCGACTATCTTGATATATTCCAAAATCTGCAATCAAACTCTTGATTTCTAATAATAACAAATTCCAAGAAAATTTTGAAAGTGAAAGTTCACTGTATCGCTATCGGTGACTGGTAATAAATTTTAAAAAGTGATAAAAGACAAATAGGCAGCAGAATGTTTTGAAGCGAAAGTGTTTATAAACAATTAGCAATTTCAAATTTTTATTTTTCGTTTATGAATTTATGTGACACCACTTAAAAAATAAACCATTAATTTGTTATCATTTGTTTTGGACTTCTACAAATAATTCAATGAAGAACGAAGTTATACCGGTGACTGTTGAAATATTAATGATTGTAAATTACGCATACAAATGGATGAAATTATTTAAACTTACAATTTTTAGACTTGCGTTATGTTCTTTTAGTGTGTAATATGTTTATTGAAATCTTTAAAACTCATCCATATTTCGAGAGAAAAGAAACTCTCGTTGTTTAATCCACATACATTTGGCACTGAAAACTTATCCATGTTTGATTAAAAAATTCTAAACGATCTTACACTTTTAAGTTCAAAGTGTTACGGTTAAATATTTTGAATTTGCGAAAATATTACTTCAGAAACTTGAGCTAATTATATCAAAAATAGTTGAAGAAATATCATAGCTTTAGAAGAATTCAAACTTAATTTAAAAATATTGATAATACCTTTTTAAACAGAAATTATTAACTTAAATTTTTATGAAATTTTTACTATTGTAAAATGATTTGCCTAACAAAGTTCATGAATCCATGCCTTTAAAAAAATTATGTATTAGAATTTATTAATATCTATTTATTTGATATATAGACCAATTATGCATAATAATTATTAGATATTCCGTCTCCGTCCCACACAAAAACTATAAGAAAAATACGAATTAAATAGAAAAATTAACTTTATAAAACGAATTTAACTACAAAGTTCCGAAGACTCTCATGTACCTAAATTCAAGCAAAATTGGCTAAGGTTCGTTAATATTAAAATGATAACTCCGTCAGTAATTTTTTCGATCAAGATATACAAGCTTAAGTCGGTGAAAGTGATATCGTTAAGTCAATTAATGCATTTGACCTTCTACAGTCGTTTAGCGACAAGAAGTGCAAAAACCACAAACAGCAGGTACATTCTAATTAAAGGAAACTGCCGCGTCTCGCCTTTAATCTGCGACATGTAATCGGATCCGCCAAAAGTGAACAAGCCCCAGACACAAAAAAATAGCACAATTGTCTGTGTCAAAAAATATATTAGGAAATCAAATCTATTCTCGTTCGAGATGATATCGAATATCTGATATTCCAGATAAGCCCCATCGGCGCAGACGACCCAATCGATCAATAAAAATATAAATGGGCGCTGTTCTCAGTCATTTAAAGTTCGACAGAAGGAGCTGAAATGATCCCACCTTGCTAATTAACAGCTGGTTTGTCAGAAAACGCCAATCCAGTGCAGTATGTTTTCAAAACTGATCACACCTACGATTTGAGCACAGACACAACCTCGATTACCGCGATACGGTTTGTTCTAACGACAACAAACTGCACGCAGAAGTGCGAAAAAGTTCGTTTGAAATGCAAATCTTATTTTCACCGCGTACCGATCGCCTGCTATCCTCGCGAGATATTTCCTCAGTTCTTTTTAGCCTTGCTAAAAATCGTTGATACCTTTAATCGCGACAAATCCAAGATAACACTGCCCGATAGACTTTGGGACTCTATCCCAGGACTCGGTCTGTTTTGTTCGGAGCCACACAATGAACTGATCGCGTATGCAAGAAAACTGCTGAACGAATATCAAGCGCGATTTGCCACCGTCGCGTCGTCGGCGGCTGCCGTCTAAGTAGAATCCAAGTGTTCAGCAAAAACCTGAGGCCAGATCGAAGATCGCGAGCGCCGTCCATCGACAGAAGACGGGCAGCTGGGGTTTGGACCAAAAGGAAACAAAACCGCCACCGTCTTCGTCAAAATTAAGCATCCCCGCGAGAGTCCTCCAAACTAAACAATCGCGGAGACAAGAATGGCTGATGATAGCAAACGCATGTCTGACTAACGTGATAAGACAGCAACTGATCTTGCAAGATTGTTGCGATTGCATACTTTTTGGAAAGGTTTTTGTGAAAACTGTTATACTATACCATCATTACATTTCACTATCTCAAAACCTTTTCATAAACAACTAATTAACCTTTTAAATTATAGTCTTAAACTAACACGAACACGTTAAATTTGTGATTTTAGTGGGTTATCAGTGCGTCTACATTTTCAAAACTAACAGAAAAATTAATTCTTTTTAAAATTAAGAAAGATGTCGATTAAACATCAATAGGTCATGCTTGCAAAGACTGCTACATGTAAACATATTTGCAAGAAAAAAATTAATACACATTTACATCGAAGAATATTTCTGGATTTTGCGATTCCTTATTTTGAGAAAAGTTAGTAAGTTGTGGAGAAATTAGATGCAAGCATATTTTTTTAATATCACCTAACCCTTGATTTATACCCGAATCTATAGAAATTGAAATTGAGGAATTTTATATCGAAAACCGTGCAAATCGAAATAAAGTTAAAATGTGCGTAATATAGTAATTTAGAACTATAACTTAAAATAAATGTCACATACTTTGAAAGCATAAAAAGAACTAACAAATAACTATGGAATTCAAATAAATAATAAATAAGTATGCCTTTCATGTAATAAAATCAACAAATATTGAATCTTTAAAAAATATAAGCAGAAGTTTAATTGCTGCCTTTCCTTTCATATACATTTATGTTTTATTTCCTGGACAGTATAATAACAATTTCATTTCATCACTCGATAGTATAGATACTGCAATATTGGATAATAAACAGTACAAGAATTTTAAATTGGCGAAATGTGGTAAAGAAATTAGTAATCATGAAACAATGTTCATTTTTTTTTACTTCTATTTGGGAACCGTGTAAATCTTAAAAGCCGATATAAAATATTTATGTGCTCTATAAAAAAGCTTAAAAGGTTTTAATTCTACACAACTCCTAATGTGCCCATAATATTTTGAACCTATGCAATATTTTTTTTGATGAAAAAATCACAAATTGTAATTCCAGTTCTTCCAGAAAAATAAAAACTCTTAAATTTCAGTAATGAGGAATAGACTGTGTATATAATAAGTAAAAATAAGATAACTAAGTTTATCCAAAATTTTGACTCCCTTAAAAATCAAGTGCAGTGGTAGAACTTTTGATTTAACCAATTTAAGTGTAAAGTGATAAAAATGGGAAGAGATAGTAAAATTCCGTCACTCCCTTAGTATATAAATTTCAAGGAAATATATAATATTCATAAAAATTACCAGGAATAACCAGATTGATAAAACCGTCCCAGACTTCACTTTTACAATTAATTGGACTTCTCGCAGCCAGTGGTTATGACATTGCATGGCGTAAATCCGTAGCAATCTTAAATTCATGCTTTTGTAAACAGCTCTGCCCTAGATTGCATTTTAGTGCACTTTTTTCCACCCGAAATCAGTTGTGTGCAAAAATAAAAGATGTGCGTCATCTTGCAATAATTTTTCGCAAGAGGAGAGTTCCTCGTCTTATTTGTACAATGTCAGCTTAAGTGGCAGGAGCTGTACCAATAATTTTGATATATGCTTTAATAGCGAATTTTTGGTAGTTATTTTGTGGCCATAATTCTGCCGACGAAAACGGAGCCCCTAAGAATGAAGCAGTTTTAAATTCGAGAATTGATTCGGACCATTAAGAAAACCCGTGCATATTTAAATAAAGTCAAGGAGAATGATGCAGCGGACTAAAAAAGTGATTTTGATGTGCATTAATACTTGCTAAAGAGAACATGTGGGGAGAAGTGGATCACTTGAAAGAGTCAAACGATTTCCATGTTCATTTTGAAAAATATTTAATACTACTCTTTTTAAACAAGTCACACGCTGCAAACAATTCGAAATGTACGAAATTAGAGTGCAAAGTACTCGTAGATATCGAGTTAC
Organism: Tolmerus cingulatus; assembly: GCA_959613345.1. NCBI lineage: Eukaryota > Metazoa > Arthropoda > Insecta > Diptera > Asilidae > Tolmerus > Tolmerus cingulatus. Next base: position 12,434,805 of record OY390708.1, on the reverse strand, counting down.
ATTAGAATTATCGTACTTTATAATAACAACAGAAGGAGGAGCGAAATTTAAATACCAGAAGCACGATCTGAAAACCTACCATTAGCGAAATATGAATAACATAAACAAGCCGGTAACCGGCAAAATAATTCCCGAGGGTTAAAGTCCACCGATTACATAAATACATTTTAATCTTACCTTCCTATTTTAAATAAAAATGTAATATGTATTGACTGGAAGGAATTCGAAAAATTTTTTTTATTCAAAAATAATTAAGATTGATTACAACAAAGATTTATACATAGTTAGAATAATTTACAAATATAAATATTTGTCACGTACATCATATTTGTGCTTAGTCCCATTAGTTTAATGCTAAAAGAGGTAGTTTTAGAAATAAAATGTTGAACATAATTTGCATTGGAACGGGGCAGAAAAAACAGTAGAAAAATAAGTGAATATACACCGCAAAGAGTTTAAGTAGATTCAGAACATAACTGCGTTCAAGAAATTGTAAAGTTTTAGAAAGTAGTTGAAAAGAAGTATTGAACAATTTCTTATTTATATTTAAAAAAAAAACATATTAGCTAAATTTCATTGGCCGATGCCAGCCGAATGTCGATTTGAAATGGAGTTAAAAAAAGGGTACATACAAATATAACAATCATAAAAATTATAAATGTGCATAAAATTAAAAAATTGTCTATGCATTACGTTTCTAAAACTTTTACCTATCTCCACATTAGTATCTAACTTTAGGAAAATGCATAAACAGCAAAATTATTCCCGGCTGAGAAAGCTGCTGAATTCGGTTTTGGCTGAAGCTGAAAAGCTTTACTTAAACAATTTGGTTTGAGTACATAAAAGCGCTTCTTAGAGCATAGCTTTGTGAAAACGACTTTATCCAAATTCCAGTTGCTCTCAATCCATAGAAAAATAAAATTTGAGAATAGTATTTTTGCTTGTGGAGAAACTTAAAGCTCTATTCGGTATGTTTACTAAGAAAACATGAAAAATTGATTTTGGTCAGCATAATTATGTATCTACATGTATTATTAATCGGTCTTGTCAATTTCAAGATTATGTGCCGTTCGTTGGTTAAAGTTGGTTAAAGTTAAAGTTCGAATTGCGTTAATGCTCATTTCCTGGTTATTGTTTTATCCTCCGATTTTTGAATATTCGTTTTTTTTGTAGCATATATTTTTCCTTCTAAGTTTTTTAACTAAAGGCAACGGAGGGAAAACCGCTTCCAAAAACCATCATTAATGGACTTTTGTTGAATGTTTTAATTAGCAAACGAAAATAAAACTCCATAATCTGTAGATAAAAAAGCAAGGATATTGGATATTCTATGCGAAAAGTATTAGACCTTAGGTAAGTAAAGCAGAAACTTAAGATGATATATACTTATATGATGGTTAATTAAAGTAATTTATGTTAATTATAAAAATTAAGATTTCATTTAAACGTTTTATTATTGCGATCATGGCAATTGAATTGGTAGTTGCAACTTAAACTAAGACTGCTATTTGATGAGGAGTTTCTAAGAACCTTAAGCTAATATTAAAAATACAAAACTGAGCTTGTTTGACTTTGATGCGTCAGCGGGTTCCCTCGTATTCAAATGTTTAAACTACACTTCAGGTTTCTATCAAAACCGTAGATATTAGAAAAAGCAGTCATTCTGTTATTATTTGATATAGATTCGAGATAGCTTATTTTATATCATATTTATTTGAGTAAAAAATAGATAGCTCCTGCCACACCGGGGGAGGAGGCGCCAAAATAATAAAGACATATTTTCATAAGGTGATTAAAATTATCTCCCAAATGTTTATAAAGTACACTCTGGTACCCCGTGCGACTAACTCACACATCATATGAATTCCACGTGACGATTTACATGCGGAAGTGTTTGTTTCCACACACTCCCACCCATGGAGAACATAATGTTGGTACAATGCGGGCAGAAACACTTAACGCGAGCATTGGACAAATGTTGCACTGACCAGTATGCTCACCGGAGGTAAACAATAGTAGGGTGAATCAGTTGTGGGATCGTTCCGGAAAAAATCAGACACGGTTGCGCACACATGATGTCGCAAAGCTAATCGATCCCCACGGGTGGATTCATTCGTCTGCTTATCAATTAGGTCCGTTTATGCATGATACGATCACATATGTTGTATGATCGCTGATCGCGATGTGGTAGAGTGCTCGACTCGACTCAACGTCTTAAGAAGCACGGCAAGAGAGCTCGGCTGGAATCTTAAGAAGAGCAGTTGGGGCTGAGCAGTTGACTCGAGTGTACGGGTGCTATAAGTTTGTTAAAAACCAGCTGGTTTTAGTGATCGCACTTGTTTCTAGTTAGGTGCATAGTCATAATACGCAGATCGATCTCAAGACCAATGCGAAGAAAATATGGCAGCCGAATTGCCGTTCGCGGATTCTTAGAACGAATTCTTATACGATGGTCGATTGAGCTAAGAATTAACTGAAATCAGCCGTAAACCAGTGTGTGCCATCAAGGAGAGATATCTTCGTTCTTTCCGGATTTTTGCCGTGCGAAATAAAAAGATGTAGTACCTTTTAGGTGGATCGAATTTTTCGTGGTAGTGCCTTGCAGCCAGCAGAAGCGTCTTAGCCTGTAGCAGTTCCCGTCTTTGTCGTGGGCCAAAATCGAGCCCTCCAGCCAAGCTGGTTAATACCTCATTTGATATCGCAGTGTGTATTTTTAAGTGCATTTACCTCTTGTGTATTGGCAGTGGTTTTGCTTTTGTGTGCGAGTGAAGTCCGCGCTAGTGCATAAGTGGATTTATGCTTCGCAGAATCTTTGAAGTCATCTTTCTAAATAAGGAGCTCTTCAACATTTCCTTCTAACATGGATATAGAATCAGACGACTCGGAGCGCTGGGAGGACTTTTTTGGTATGTTCTTGTTTAAGTCTTATTTTTCTTATCAGCTTCTTCTCGGACAGAGTTCAGTCCCCCCAATGTGCAGCGTAAAACGCCGGTAAGACGATTCGTTTCCGTCCGCCGCCTTATGATTTCCTCAAGACGCAACACTCAGAGCCCCAGAGGCTAATGTAAGAATTTTATCTGAATGCGTGCCCTGCTTACCTTCTTCTATGAATGGACTTTGGAGCAGATGGGCGATTTGGACACGCCGATCGTGCACGTCGTATTTTTACTTGCGACATCTGAACATACAGTTCGTACACACGGTGCTGGTTGAGCGCGGCATGTTCTTTATTTACCCCTTTTTGCGCGGCCTCTTAACCAAAACACGATCGGTGAACGACTCTGTTCTCAAGACGGTTTTGCAGGGGTGTCGTTTCCTTTATCTGATGGCCGGCCCACACTGCGAGGTAGGCGCGTTTCGCATGCGGCCCTGGAGTGGAAGTCGCTATTAAGCAAATGTCACAATCGAGCCACTCGGACGCGAGGCGACACATCTGGACCCATGATCCAATTGTGCTCAAATTCTGAGGGACCCAAAAGGCTCCTATGCTAATTAAAACGAATTGAATTCAAGAAAACTGTCTAGACTTGTAATTATTTCTTAATTGCGATTATACCCGTTCAATAACTTTTACATTTAGTACAACATACAAACTACCTTATTTCAATATTTATTTCACGAATTTATGAAATAGGTATATTTGTTTTAGTATACTACTATCTGCGGAATCAGATTAAAAAGTCGATTTCGAAATGGTATATTGCAGATACATCATATCTCTCACTCGATAAAATTTTAAAATAAGGCAAAATGATATCTCAAAATAAGATAAGATTAATGTCTGGGTTTATAATATTATTTTGTTTTTTTGCTTAGATTATAATTACATGTCACCTTCCATTATTAAACATCGTGACTAAAGCCTCTTATTATTTTTGAACAATATAGATTTAATAGGTTTTGTTATTTAGATATTTCATTTTACCTTTCATCAATTTCTAATTAGCAAGTTTTTGTGCTTTTTAGAGTATTAAGTCTTAAAGTCTAGTAGGTAATAAAGGAAATAGAAATACGCATAACTAGAATTTTAAGTTAAACAAAACGTTTAACCCTAATATAATACTATGTAGCTATTTAAGTTGAGTCAAAACTGCGATTTTATAATTCATAAAACTTTCGAAACTGACAAATAAATTAATGAATTTGCAAATTTTTGCTGTTTTTAATTTTAAACCTCTCACAAAAATGTGCATATACAACTGCACAATTGGCCTAATGTCGTCAGGCCGATAACGTAACTTGCGCCGTTTTGCTTATTGCCTTATTATCCAAATTGGTTTAATTGTTGGATCAGTTGATTATAAATGAATATTATCGGTATTTATCCGTAGGCGTTCAATAAATAAATAACTTTTTATCAATAGGCTTATTTTATCGAAGATTGCAGTTATGTGTCTAGAAAAGGTCAGTGTTTTATCGGGATTAATTTTGAATTACCTACTCGTCGATTTATATTTGTGGTAAACTAAATATATGTGACTTTCTGAAAAGGCTAAGTTTATCAATATAGAACCAAAGATATGTATGTATTTCCATAGAAGAGAATTAAGATTAACAACTATTAAGTTATGTAAAGGCATACAATAAAAATTGAAATTTATTGTATTCTCGGAATAAAATTTTTTATCCAATGCTAAAAGTAGTCATGCGATTCAAACTATGGCTGATTAACCTTTGAATGTCGGTACAGTTGCGAAAATCTCTCCCATCAATTTGAAAGATAAAAGCAATTGACTCTGAGGAAAAAATGTTTGACCTCAATTAATTACATTTCCTAGTTCATGACGATAAGTCTTTGAAAAATGACTGATTATGAGTGCGAGAAGTGATCTTATCTTGGGTGGGAACACAATACCATTAGTAAGTACTTTCTCCCTTTTGTCCCAGCCAAGGTTCTTGGAACCAGTTCCACGGAAGTGCTGAGAAATCAGCCGCAGATTCCGATACCCAGCCACTAAATTGAATTGACATGCGGGTCGAAGCTTCCATAAAGGTCAACTTGTTGTGGCAATTATGGAAGCAACATGCAGTCGTCGATTTTCTTAGATTGGCTACTATCGTGGACGTCGTAACGCGTTAACCCGGGCGGAATAGGTGCCACGAAATTGAGAACATTAATGGAAAGCGCGCCGAGCAGGACGCAGCGACGAAGTTATTGCGATGTAAGACCTCGCGCGTTCCAACTGCATCATGTATGTTGCGTTGCAAAACACCTGAATGGCGCTGGCACTTTTCGTTTTCTTATGGAAATAAAGATAAAAAATTTGTCAGCAGTTAAAATCGTTAAACTGGTTTCTGTTGGCTACCGGCTATTAACGGCTGCTGGAAAAACGGCGTAGCGACATTGGAGCGCGCTGTGGCGGGCGCAGCGCCGTACGCCACGATCGCATGAACGTAGTCAATCAAGATAGCCAGAAGAAGTTGCAAAATCAATCGACCCAGGCATATCCAGAATATTTGTGCTCTTGAGTAACGACTGACGTCATTGATCGAAGCGTCTCATTTTGTCCTGTTTTGTCTAGAAGTAGCCAGACGGCCATTTGGCGATTCCCGGCACCCACACAAGGAGCACGTAGCGCAGCAGTCTGGATCGATCTTCAGGATTTAATGGGACGTCGGTCGCCGGACAGACGGTCCACCGGGCTCCGCTCGTTCTGATAGTGCTCACTTGAGGCGCCCACGCGCGTCTTCAAATGGAAACAACTTTCGAAAGAAATCGTCTTGAGTCGCCTTCTTGAAAGTGAACGCCGTCCTCCCTGTCGCAGAACAAAGTGATCGTGTTCCCATCGGGCAGCAGCTCATTTCCATACGGGAACATGAGCCGATCCAGTGGTCGGGAAGACTGTCAAGAGTCGCCCGTCACTTGCATCCCGGCCCTGGATAAAGTGTCGGGAACATACATAATATCAATTGCCCGCGAAGGTGCCGCTGCCCGATCGGAGGAGGCGGCCGCGATGATAAACTGGCCAGCATTCTGGACCCTTTATCACACGCGACAACCTTTCCTGCATCTGGGAGTGCGTCGCGATCGATTCGATCGGGTTCAAAGTTCTCCGCAATCGCCGCGATAACGCGGCGCCCCACACGTCGCTGCGCAGGCCGACTCAACTGGACCAGAGTTGGGGCCCGTATCTGCTGCAGTTCGATTTGTGGGGGATTTCTTGTTATCTGGCCATGTTTACGAATAAATTCTTACATCACTGCATAGGCGGTGTCAGGTGGGAACGGCTTTATTCTTGGCCTGTCCCACAATTGCCTTTATGTCGGAATAGCACCTGGTGGTCTTTAGGATGGGCACTGAAGAAAATATACATATATGTAAATATATATATATTATGAATAAATTTTAGACCTTGTTGGACTTGGAGACTTTCAATCAAACCATTATACATACATATATTAAATCAGATAAAAACTATAGATAGGTATTTCAAATTATCTAAATTACGTCTCCAAAATGGTTAGAATATAATTAGAAGTTCGAATTTCTTTTGTATCTTCATGTACTACAACTTAAAGACAACTTTTCTTTCAAGAATAGAATTCGCAATAAACTAAAATCAAGGAATTATTACGAAATGAAGATATTCGTTATGACTTCAATAACCACAATTCAAAATATAACAATACCAACATATGTATTAAATCAGTATACACCACTTTGTAAAAAGCCTTACTGTAGTTGAAATCGATTCCAAATGTCACTAAAGCTACAGTTAACATAAAACAAACATTTAATATATATTATACAGTTAATTGGAAAAAAAAGGATAATAATAAGGTTTTCAAAATTGCCTTTCTGTCAGTTTATGACCAAAACTATGTTTATTCGTTGCTAACCACTAACTATAGGAAAGTTACAAAACGGAGAGCAATTTAACATAATTGCTCGCACAAAATGAAAGTTTCAATACTTTTCGTATATTGCTAATAAAATTTTCAGAAGTATGTGTGTGTGGTTACATTCTTCAAAACCTTTTAATAATTAATAAACTCGTTAAAATAGGCGTCTTAACCACAATATGGATTTTCTTATTACTGCCTCTTTTAAACTTTTTCATTTATTTAAATTTGATTTGTTTAGAGCGGTTTTACTTTCCAAAATAATAAGCAGATAAAGAGAATTATGAATTGTTGCTAAAGTTTCGTACTTAAAAATGAAAATAATTGAAAATTTTTTTTAAACTCATCATTCTTTTTTATTATTAAATTTACAATGGCGGTGTTAAAGGAAGTTAAAGGATGTGCAAATGAACTACTATACTTAATTTTAATATTATTATTTAATTTTACTCCATTTTCATTAAAAGTTAAGTTATTTTTGTGTTCAATTCAGTGCACCCAAAAGCTTATTAACAATTTTTGAAATCATGGTTTTTGGAGTCTGTTACGTAATATAATACGCAATTTCTATGGCTAAGCTAAGCTAAGCTTAAATATTGTAAATTGTTTAACTATACATTAAGTACATTAATTTACTAAATGTTATCTTAACAACACGTAAAAATAAGTTATTTCCCCAAGGTTCATTTGTTTAGAAACATGACACCTAAGTTACTCCCAATTCACGGAGACAACAAAAACTATTCTCAAGGATGTTTAGCTCAAACATTCAAAACGCAGATGCAGATTCTAGCAAAATAAACCATCCAGCGAACCCACCTGGCCACTTCGGTTTACCTGAGGAGCCCGAGAGCAAATAAAATGGAGCAGAATCCCGGCAGAATCCCTGAGTTTGTCGGAGCCGCATCCGCTTAAATCTTCCGAAGGTACAGCGTGTGGGCCGGTGTTGTTTTTAGCGTTTTGGAAAGGGAGCACCAATAACATGAGAATTTAATTACGGGTCTGAATGGAAAGCGGTTAAAACCTACATGTGTAATTAGGTCTTGAGCCATCACATAGGAAGTGGAGCCGCAGCCTCGTCTCAATGGACCGCGCGAGATCCGCCGATAACAAGACACCTACAAGTTTGATTTGATTGCTCCCCAACAGAGATAATTAGAAGTTGATTTTGAGCCGTTCTTCATTTATGGTGCTTCTTTCGAAATCTTCATGCCTTCAGAAAGTAGCTCCTTCATAAGCATGAGTAGTAAAATAATTGAAGTCAACGGAGATATTTATTGCTTTGAAGAAGTCGTCGGATTGCAGGTTCCGTGAAAGATGCTCAGGGAAAAACAAGTGGATTTATTCCAGTTGCGCAACAACGACTTCGATAAAAACTCAATCAATCAAGGAACGGGAAGACAGCATTAGAACTCCCGGCGGATTCCCTGAAAACTCCCGTCGCCCGTAAAGATAACGAGCAGTTCTTGAATTGGTCTCGTCTAATACCATCGACAGATAATGATCCCATTATCCATTAAACAAATTTGGGCGGACATGTGCCCTGTTAATCCCCATGTTGCGCGCATTAGGTTCAATTAAGAAAACCATTTTCCCGGAGCTCCCCTGCAATGTCGGGAGGAAGCAGGGACCAGGAGCACCTTTCCATAAAAGAGTGCATCGGTGGACTACTTTTGAGCGGGCTGCTGCCGGGAGATAGCTAAAAATAAATGCACTAATTCCCTGTAATCCGTGCCCAGACACGCCGAAAAGCACGCTAATCGTGACGCTCTTTGTTCCCCGAACGTCTTTTCTTCGGCTCTTCCGGAAGACGTCTATTGGAATTTACTTGGAGTTCGTGAAGGAAGATGCAGCATCCACTGGCGGCGGCGGCGGCGACGCGCCGGTCGATCGCGGTGAAATTTCTGAGATAATCGGGGTTCCCGGCACCGGAGGTGCGATTAAATTGCAGGAAAGTGTTTTGCTGCATCAATCAAAATGCCCGATTTGAATCAAAAATTATGTTAAACGGTGGCATCCGTGAGGAATTTAGAAAGTGCCCTAATATTCCCGAAAATTTTACTGACCCAGACGGTCCCATTCGGGGATCCGCCGAATAGTCGCGGTCCACTGGGTATTTAAATAAAAATCTTAAAAAGTTCACGCCGCGTTGGCGCACAAGAAAACTTGTGAAAGCGGTGATTAACCGATGGCTTAAGTATAGCTCTTAAATTAAAGAATGCATTGCTATAAAAATGTCTTATGCAATCCGCGTTACATAGTAGAAGCACATAAAAATAGCGTGTCGGGCTGTGGAGCATGATTACGATATCCAATACTGGATTTGCTTGCCACTGGAAAGTATTTTTAAATATCGAGAGAGCATCGTTTTAAGATATCATGCCCTATTTAAGGTGGATCAAATGACGAATCATGTTTATAATCCACTAGGTAACTAAAATTGAAACTTATACCTTAATCACATAAAATCCACATCGATTTTAATAAACTACCGCAACGCTTGAACAAAGTCAAATTAATTCAATAAACTATAGTGCAAAAACAGTTGTAAATTATCGATTCGCGAATATGTGTAGTATAAATTAAACATCACTTATAATAATATACTAGTAAACTATCTTCCAGTACAACTCCAGAAGAACCAGAGACCATTTCTTATGTTATTATTTATCAACGAAATGTTTTATTATACTATGACTACTATTATTTAAAAAATAATAAATTTTAATAACAAAAAAAAGTATCTTAAAGAATTCTGTATTTTGGGGCCTTTTGCTCAAATTGATATGATCTTTTGAGTTTTGAGTTACAGTCTCTTGGTCTTTCAGGCATCATGATCTCCGAGACTGATTTTTTCTGATTGATTGTCATAGCCTGTAGTGTACTAATTTTGTGATCGATAGAGTATTTTGTAAAAGGACAGAAAGTATGAAATTATTCATATGTATGTACATACTTATGAGTTATTGATTTTTTTCATTTTCTATCTTTTCTGGTCCTTCTTACCTGCAGCAAACCGACACCCTCTAAATTTTTGAACATTAAGAAGATTTAATTCTCTCCTGCCCTCATGTTTCTTTACGGACCTTATTACATAATTTTCTAATCTTTAAAAACTACTTCACTTTTAACGCACAGGTAGTTTTTGTTGGGGCGTTATTTTCGGTAGGTTAGAATTCATACAATTTCAAGGCGTTTGCTCTGCTTAGTTGGAATTGTTCAGATAAACTCTCGCTTTATGCTGCACGGCGACACAAAAGCGATGAAATTTGAATCAAAATTAAATTACGTATCATGACCTCCAACTGGAGCCCAGCCGGTTACTATCAGCGACCCAGTTAAGGAAGGTTTCGTAACCTCCGCAAACGATGTAAAGAAGTCGTCTGCTGTCTGGAGGAACCTAACACCAATCCCAGTTGCAGTAACCCACATTAATTACAAATTTGTCAACATGCGCCTTTTAAGCGTTTTAGGAATTGGACTGTTGAAGAAGTTAAGGTTGGTGTCAGGTGGGAAAGGCGAAACCAGAGCTGCTGGGAGAATTTCTTCCAATCAAACCGATGCGATCTCGCAGCCAATCTGGTTTCCTTTTCAGTCTCTTGACCTGCATCGGATCACACTCGGCGGCCGGCGGCCAAGAAACCCGAGAAAGCCTTTATCGCGTCTTTTGGCGCCAGTTAACTGTCAAATTGTGTCAATTATTAATGTCTCTTAAGTGGGCCTTTTGTGTCCTCTCGCAAGATTAATGTACCAGTTCGGTCATTTGCCGCGGGACTGTAAATTAAATTTTATCACTTACAAGTCGCTCGATCTTGACCGCTTCAGGATTTCTTTAGATGTCCACCGCTCGGACAAAAGGGCTATCAATGCGTCAAGATAACCCGTGAAAAATACGTTAAATTAATGCTACCCTGTTGCGAGTTACCTGTTGCAAAGGAATTTACTTTTGAGCCAAGGTAACTCACTCGGAATGAAAGAAAAATTATTATGTATCGCATGCAAAACATCGCAATAATTTGCATACGCAGTCGGCTGCTTTTCTGGGGGTATACGTATACAATTGCTCTGATTGCCTCAGTTCTACTTGTGAGTAACGCGAAATTGCTCAGTTCATTTGCCTTCAAATTTGAATTCTGCTGCTCTCAATGTAATTCAATGAGCCAAATTGCGCAACCTTTATTACACGACCGGCATTAGTTGTGGTCTGTTTCACATATGAGAGGCAGGTGAGTGATTCTTCTGACTGCGTTTTAGTATCTTTGCAATTTTTTACGAAAATGGAAGTTAACAGAATGATATTTATGAGTAGTTTGCCTTTGCAAGATAAGCAGAGGTATATTTCCTTTTTAAACTATATAACAGAACAATTAAATTATCCAATTTCTAATTTTCATTTTCCTTTAATTTATGAAGTTTTAAAGTACGCATATAATGTTTTTTTCTTAATCGTAGCTTGAATTCATTTGGCCGACTTCCAATTCCCCCTTACTAAAGATTTCAAAAAGAGAACACATTCGTTATATGAAATCCCTTCAGAAATTTTGATGAAATGTTGTAAAAACTTTCATTTGGGCTCAAGAGGGACAATCATATTAAATAATTTTGTTAGCCTTGAATCACACTTCCCGAAAAAATTAATGTTGGAGCTCAAAAAAGTAACATTTTAGCATATCAAAAAAAGAAAAAATCAATCGTTGTAAATTGCTTTAAAACCACAAATTAAAAACGTTTTTACATTTAAACAAATACCTGAAAAACCTCCAAAATAAACTTGCAATCGACGCCGACAAGCACGCATTGTTGTGAGAAAGGACAAATCGAAAAAATTGGAAGTTTTCCTTCGTCTCGTTATTGTAAAGCATTTTTTGATGTGTTTTACTAAATGGTAACCGAAACTCGACAACGGCTTTGTATCATTTTTGTAAAATTTTAATGTTATTTTAATGCTTTTACGCTATTATTATATGACTTAAAAAATGCAAGGTTACCAGAGGTAAAAGGCGTTCCCAGACTCTCTGTAGAAGTTAAAGTGAAATGAAAATATATTAGTGCGCAATACCTTGAACGCCATATGTTATTATTATATCGTGATTCTCGTCAGGCGTCTATTTATTAATATATGTATGTTAACGTTATTTTGAAAATATTGTAAAAGCATCGAAAAATTATGTTTTTGTTTTTAGTTTTATTCATAAAACTCAAAAATAAAATTTAATTAGTAACCAAAAATAATTTCGAATTTACTTTGCGACTCCCAGACTGATATCTGAAATCTTTTAAGGTTATTGCACCTTTTACTTTTGCACTTATTTATTTCATTGAGCTTCATTTCCTGGCGCCAGACTGTGAGTACGTTACAGTATTATACAGAAAAATTAACTGAAATGGAATCGCATAAATGCTTCAACTGAAAATATTAATAAATTTCGCATTTCTTTGGTTAATCTTTTAATTAATCGCAAGCCCCAATTGTTAATGGTCGTTGGAAACCTACCCGAATCCGCCTGAATCAGACAACGTCGATTAGATACGTGGAGAGCAGACCCACTGAGGCTGGCGCAGATCAAAGAACGTAAAGACCATAAGGCTCCTGAACTTTCTTGAAAATGTCTTGACCCAGTTTTGCCGCCTCAGTGATATTTCAATCCACGAGCAGTGCCCTCCCACAGACAGATCGTATTGAACCATAACTCTTTACCGTCAAATGTGATGTTCGGGGATCTTGATATGTCGAAATAATTCGTGCTGTAGGTGGACCTGTTCACCGTTAGAATAAGACATTGATATATATGAAGGTATCGCACGGAACTAATAATTTCAGCCCTATCACTGGGTATCAATCTCTCGTATCTTGCGATGTGAGTAGGCAAACCTTTTGTGTCCTCGAAAGAGGAAGGGAATTCAATCAGGGAGCAGGGCGGTTATCAAGATCCTCCGAGGCGCCATGTGCCCGGAAAGGGTTGACTAATTGACTGAACAAATCCCAGAGTTCATCACTCTCTGCGGCGCACGATGGCTTTAATTGAACCATTTAGGAGTTATTAGTGCGCACAAAAGATCACTTCCCAGTCCCGGCCAATGAAGGTTCCAAGTAGCACTCACTGGGAGACTTGATTAATGGGGGGCCACCCGCGCCCGCCACGCCGGCTGAGGGGCCGCGAAACAATCGCCCCGCGGCCGCGACTGTCTTTAAGACACAAGGAGTGCGGCTCAAGGAGCGCGAATTAAGACGGCCCTGCTTGCGGGCGTGCGATTATTCGAATGCACCCAAGTGCACTCCACGATGCCTTCGCGAGGGTGCCGATTGCACTTCTCCTGGGGGATGCATCGCGGGCTCGCGCATGCCCGCGCGTAACAACGCGTGACAACGCCAAGCCCAGACGCGGGGGTGCCGCGAACTGAAAGTGCACCCAGTGGCACATTTTGAAGTACTATAGTGCGGGATTCGGTTCGCGACTGTTTTGGGCTAGCTCAGTGTCACAAGGGTTGGCTGGGCCGAGGGGTGCGAATTGTCCCTGACTTTTGTCAACACGTGCACTGCACTCAGTGGTGGATTAGGACTGGATTTCTCCCTCCGAATCCGCAACGAAAAATCCTCTGAAAATCAATACACCTCGAGAGGGTTCCAATTCCAAAAAAATTTACGAGTCGGTTAGAAGACGCGCGCTTTCTCCTTGCGGTTGCAGTGCGACAAAACCGCCGCCTTGGGCCGCATTTTCTAGTGCATGAACTGAGATACACCTGAGTAATCTTCAAAGATTCTTAGATAAATAGCGTCCGCGTTGTCGCGACAGTGTAACTATCGTAAACTAGGTCTGTTTGTGCTTTTTCTGTGAATCATCCCTGCTTGTCACGAGGTGCGTTACTCACTTCGGACTTAATCCGGTAATCCCACCTGTAGATAATTCGTATTTCGTGTGCTGTGGCGCTCTAAATAGGGATAATATTGATAAAACAGCGGGCTTATCACGGAGACTGGGGCAACTTCTCGGTAAGCAGTAAGCAGAGTAAATAGAACACAACTTGAGTAAATATATGGACGGCATTAAAAATCCCTGCATGAAATTAAGTATCACATAATTTCCTTTCGTTGCAGTGCAGGTACATGCGGTTTAGTTAAGGGTTTCTTGACATAGATTTAAAAAAATGATTATATAATACAATCTTTTTAAATCTCGGGCTTTAAGAACATCTAAATCGATTTTTATAACAAAAGGAAAGCAGTTTTATTTAAAACTCTGTTTTCCATGAAATAACTCACATACATACCTATACGGACTTATTGCAGGAATGAATATTTTAAAGAGCGTACGAATAAGTCTATCTGATAAATTTAAAAACTAAACTTTCATTATACGACCGTAGTCTTGACAATTGCTATCATTTAAGTAAAATTTGTTGTCATGCACGTAAAAGTCGGCAATTCATTTTTTTTACGAATCTTCCTATAAAACAAAACCTTAATTTTAGTGAGGTAAAGCAAAACCCGAGCATTTAAAGAGTTGGTCTCCTATTAGAAATTTTTGAAAGCATAATGATGTTTCTTTAATTTTATGGCCGCAACCACGACAAGAACTTGATCTTGATATTGAGTTCATTTTTTCAAAAATTATAGCGTTTGAAGAAATCGAATATTTATTTAATTTTTTAAGTGCTATTTGCTATATATATAGTTCGGTGAAATCTCTTCATTCGCATAAAATCATCATCACTGTTTTTTACTTCCTTTAGATGAAAAATACATATAACAAATTAAACTTTTAGACCTCCTTATAATTGAGGAAAAGAACGATTGTTTTAATTTTTTTTATTATAACATTCCGATATCGTTTGTTACAGGCTGGTGTATAGTTTAAAATTTATTAATATTAATTTTATTATTATGGTGAAAAATATGATACCGTAAAAATAAAAAAAGAGTGAAGACGTTTGCTGGTTCTCTTCATTTAATTAATTTATCCTCTGAACGCGTCCGTCAAACCAAAGTATAACAACTGAAAAGATGAGTACCCTCAAAAACTAAAATATGTATTTACATATTTACCGATCAATCTCTGTCGCAAACTATTTTGCATATGCATTTTTCCAATTAATTCACAAAATGCCGGTAGGAGTGATCCTCCCATCAATTCATCAGAGAGTCTCTTAGTCTTTTTTGTGTTCGTGAATTTGTCTTGCATAGAAATTTGGCGATGGTTAGTTCTCGGAGCTCACCAAGCGCGTAATGAATTATTTAAAAATGTCTGGGGGATACTTTTTTATACCCATCACCTTCAGACGTTCTTAATCGCTTCGATCTTTTAACCCACCCATGCTAAAGTCTTATGCTGCGACTTTGTCCGTTCGAAGGCACGATGTCCGTGGGTGAGTCAGACACAATCAATTATGAATTCTTGAGGTATGACTGTGCGAAAATGGAGGAAGGAAACACCTGGCCGAAGGATGCAGTGCAAAGAAAATGATCAACCAATTACCATTTTATGTTTTAGCAGAGGTTTTAGCCATCTAAAAGAAATTCCGCCCCGTCGCCGGTTCCAGGGGAGTTTCCCTTTCGCCCATGCGTCTTGGTCCTGGTCACACCGTTCTTTACGACATCTTATAACGAAATAACTGTGCTGCTTTCAGCGGCCGGGTTACTTAATAAAAGTTCTTTATTGCCCGGCTGAGCTAGAATGGCTAGTTTGGCTGAATTATGAAATCCATGTTTCTCAGCTTAAGATGCATTTCACGAGCGGCGAGACGAGCCCAGAGCCGCGAAGAAACGACCGCGACGCAGGCTGAGTTAGAAGTTGAATTAGAACCTGATGGCGGGGTCGTAAATTAAGGTCCATTGTGCGGAGACCTGGTCAAAGAGACCGCGAAGCCTGACTGGCTTTTGATTAATAGTAAGGTGGAGAGCTAGCAGCGAAATTCCCGTTTGAATTTTAACTATTAAACTTTACGCAATACAAAGTGCGCACAAAGGAGTAGTAAAAGTCGTTCTCGGAAGGCCTATCGGGGTCGTGGGAGGCACTTAATCAAAACTAAATTATACCATATAAAAACAATATTCCGCTCTTATCGGAGAATTGGCTTATTTTGCTTTTAATCCTTGGACCTTAACCCTGCCTTACTAATTTTCTTTGCGTGATCTGCAGGGCTCACGAGAACATTCTTTTTGCATCAGTGGTATATTAGAAAGTTATTTGATTTCAAACAAATTTCATTCAAGGTTCTAGAGCAATCCTTATGAACAAAAAAAGTTAGTTGAAACCTTAAACAAATTTACTTTTAAAAATGAAAATTAAAAGTTGACCTCACTGTGGAAAAACCACTTATAAAAAGAACCAACCATCAAGCCTACACTTAGCAAAAAAAAGTGTGTTAATTTAAATTCAACCAAATACACTTTTCAATATTTAACTCAGTCCTCAAAAAATGAAATAAACCAATTTTGTTAAATTTAGGCATACTTACGCTTTTTTCTCAATACATTTTTGCTAATTAAATACTCTATTTTATTTTTTGTAGAAAACAAAGCTTTTGGAAAAGTTTATGCATGATTCCAATCATTACACTAGCGTAAGGACTTTTTTTTAAATTTTAGGCACACATGAAAATATGCGTTTCAAGTTAAAAGAATATTCAAAATTTAAAATAATACGATTTAACTTTCTCAACTAAAATAAAGTAGCAAATTCATAAAATTAGTCTTTTTAAATTCTAAAAGAAAAAGAAAAATTTTCAATTCTGTCATATTTTCCTATAATTAGTTTTACGTAATTATGAATAATATGTAATTTTGCGGTAATAACCCTAAATCCTATTTTATATCCTCTTGAAATAAATGTCAAAATAATATATTTAATGGATTTTCAACGTTTTGTAATTTGCTTACATATTTTCGCGGAAGTTTTAGCCATTCAAGTATTCCGTCTTATTTCTTTTAGAGTAATTTTGTAAAATATCGGACTGATTAAGCAAATCAGTTATGTTGTATAATATTTTTCTCTTTTATTTAGTTTATTATAATACCTTAAATCTAGACGATAGTGAGTTTAACGCCCATTTTGTAACTGCTATATACCTACTGTTTATGGTCTAATAAATCTTTATGTACGTGAAAAACGTACCAAAGCTACTCCCAGAATTGTACTAATCAGTCACATAAATATGCATGCTCTGGGCAGTGGATTTCACACGGTGGAGTGTTTGCCTAGTAGTTACCTCACGCCAAAAGTCGTTAAATTTCAGCGCACTACCTGGGAGCAACAAAGCCACCTCGCAAAAGAGCCCAGCCGATCCTTACAAATTTATTGACCTGCCGTGTTGGGATTTTTGCAAAATTAACTTTCCATGAAAGAGCCGTTCGACAATGCCCGTAAATCTGCTAAACGTGCATGCTTTCGTTTTGCATTTTATGATAAAATTGTTAGCAATAACGCGGCAATAAAAGGTTTCCACAGATTTTCTCGACAGATTTCTCTATTGTTGCCGGCACACAAGAAGCACGCCGACATTAAGCTAATTTTGCGTTTCCAAAAGAGCCTGGAAACGTGATAGCGAACGATGAATAATGCGATAGTTTCTTGATATTTCGCCGGAAGCTTTTGACAAGTTACAAAACAATGCTATCTGCACGAAGATCTCAGCCGAATGAGGTTTATATTAATTTCAAAGAGTGAAAACAGGTGAGTGCATCGCTTTCTGCACTTCTGCAGCCTCGCTGCGGCCGTACCTGCATAACAAATTATCTTGATCCAACTCAATGGGCCTACACAAAAAACCGATGTAATACGAGTGTTTTCCATTAAATCAGCGCCTTATATTCGCCGCGCTTTTTGGCTCCGATCTAAGAAACCTGCTCCGGGGACTTAATGGACCCGGAGGATGGGTATCTCGGAGCCTCCCTGTCCGCGGATCGGACGACGGACTTTCTAAACGCTGCCCATTAGAGAGAAGCGAATTTATCAAAAGGCCCAGCTCTAATTAAGGATGGTAGTAAATTTTCCGCGAGGCCAATTCGCAGCCGAACTAAGGCCAGTTTCACATTAGCCCCGGATCCGATTTTCAGATGCTCGTTGCGCTCTGAACATGTGTCGTCTGACCTTCACGTTCGCTTTCCGATAAATTTGACGTGTTTATGTCCGGGGCACGCAAATTAATGTGCTCGCTTCCGAGAATTAACGAGGGGAAGCGATGCGAACAAAGAGCTGTTTGAATCTGAATGCCTCAAATCCGGCCTTTGCTTGAGGGTGTCGCGAATTCAAAATCCTCCTCACGGTGGACCGAACCCTGCGGGAACCCCGGGCCCTAGAGCAGAACCCCGAGCGTGACTCTGCGGAGCCCCACGAAATGTTTCATTTGAGTAAGCACCCGTCTGGCTAATTTTCATGTTTACGCGCAGTTTCCATTCCAACGAGTGGACGGACAGGGCAAGTGACCAATTTCAGCATTTAATGCGTCTACGGAGGAAACTCAAACGCCGCCAGCTCGAGATGAAGTTGAGTGGCTCATTAGCACTTTTGCATATTCGAGAGTTCATATGTGGGGTTATTGCTCCTTGAAAAAGGACTGACGAAGGTTTGGCCTTAAGGGTGAAACTGTCGAACTTTTTAGGGTGTGGAATGACACCACACCTAGCTTCATAGAGTTCGTCGGTTTTTTCTAGGATTAATCCTTTTTTTTTATCGGAGAAGACAATGGCAGTGCATGTCTATGTAAAGCTCACAAAAAAACAGATATGTAAGTGGTGACTAAGTCCTGTAAATTCATTGTTGGGAACAACGCTATATAAAATTTATAAATCTCATATGGTTCAGAGCTTTGATATATGTAAATACAAACATACAACCATGCATGATTTACTTCTTTCTTCGAAGACTTGCGAATATGCTACTATCACTCCAACTAATCAATTAATTGTTCATCTGTTCTCTGTGTACGTTCTCTTGACTTTTGACATTGAAAAGTGCGTCATTACGAAGCAATAAATCGCGTTTCGTCGTCAGAGAGAAATGAATCATGATTCATTGGTAAGAATGGATCACACTTTCTAATATGTACTTATGTTATGTACATCTCTTTAGAATTAATTCCAGAACAAAAAATATTAGTGAAAAAAGAGTACGAACAATTTGTAAGTCGAGTCAAACGAGTTTAATGCATAGTTTTTTTTTTTTTGGTTAATTCAACTTTCTTTGCACAGAAAAAAATATTTTTATTCGGAAAATATGCTTTCGAATTGATGTTATTTTCTTATAAAAAAGCATTCTGGATTTTCAATTCTGTAAAAACAATATCAATTATATAGGATAAATAATAAATACGTTTCCCGTATATGAGAAAAAAATCAAAAATTTAATAGAATTTATCTCAGCAATGATTCTATTTTGATCCAAACCAGGCTCTATGTGAAGGGAAAGAACATGAAAGCATTTAATAAGATCATTAACTTGTTTTTTAAATAAGTAGAATATCCTCAGAACACTGATATTATAAAGTGAATAAAACTTTAATGATTCAGTGTAATCGTAAAATTGTATATTTATCGATATATCAGAAATTAGACTAGTTGCCCCAAATTATAAATATGTCTTTCATATATCATTTTCCAATTGAGCACAATAATTAAAAATTGAAACTTGTAAGTTTGTAACTTATTCTGCTTGTATTTTTATGGTATTTCTAGCGAAAAGTGAATATTATAGGTAAAAAACAGAATTAAAAACTCAAAAGATGTTATTTAATTGGTTATAACTCGTACGAGTTTAAATGGTATAACCCATTTTCATAAAAAAAGGTAAACCATAGTTTATCACAGTTCAGAAAGATGAATTCAAGTTTTTCTGTTAATTATTTCCTCATTATGGTTTTTTCTTAATTTAAACGTGGCGCAGTTAAATTCAGTAATGTATAACTTTGCTACAGCAAAAAATTTACCTGTCTCTTAACGAATATAGAAGTGTGAAACAAAAAGGTTTTAAGACCACCTACGTATCATATAATTATAATGAATGTTAGATACAATTCATAAAACAACAAAATAGTTATATTAGTTTCTTGTAACAAAGGCAAGGTGTTTAATGAGCCTTTTAGCAATTAAATTTTCGTAATCCGAAGAAAATATTGCAAGTGTACCTTGTAGGGGCAAGGCCGAAATGGGGCCTTGGCGAAGAATGAAGTCATTCAACGTGTTTCCAACAAGTTATTTGTAGTGCTCTCAATAAAAATCAAACAAGCTCACATGCAAATTTTGTTGGACTCTTGTTGGATATAATGAATCAGGTTTTATGTAACTTTGACCCAAAATTTATAAATACCTCCTAAAATAAAAATAGGTGGTCTGCACCACCCATGTACAAAATATTAAGAGGAAAGTTTATCAATAATTTTCCAAGAGTCGAATAATTCGCAAGCGCGCGGATTCGTATCTGGCCGTGCGATTCTTCGGAAATCTGTGAACGAGTTTGCTCAGATAACGCGCGGTTCGCGGCTGATAAGATTTCTTCCTCTGCCCATAGATAAGGAGTGAAATTTACAAGTTTTGAAATGAAAACCCGTCGCATTACCGTGTGAATTTTTAAACTTTTTAGGATTGGATCCAGAGGCGCTCCAGCAGCTGTCTAGACAAATTTGAAAGTTTCAAGATTTATAGTCGCGACAACCGGCTACAAATCCTATCGCCGCGACAGAAAGTTACCATCTTTGATTGATCGTGTCAGATAAGTGCGCGGAGTGACTTGATTTAAAAGGTTTGTGCCCCAGGACACGATGGCTTCGCGTTCCTCGGCGACCAAGACTTGCATAATTCCCAGCAGCAGTTGCTGGACCAAAAACGCCGAAATCATCCAGCGATCAATTCGGGACTTGGCGCGACATTTGCTAGTAGCGCGATCACCACTTGAACGCAATTTAACCTTTTTCCGCTCATCTGATTCCGACATGGAGGCCTTGAGCCTTTTGTGCTCCAATCAAACTTATGAATGGATTTGACTTGTGAACTCGTCGGGTGCCAATTCGCGGCAATTGAGTGACTCACGCGTTTAACGCGGAGCCACCCGCGGATCGCGGGATTTTCTCGCGATGATGCTGATGATGCTGGGTGAATGAGACTCGACAGCTCGACAGTGTTTTTGAATGCCCCCCATAATTGGCTTAATTCTGATGGAAACATTCTCAGCCACTCTGCGCGGCTTTGCGGCTTTTCGATAACCCAGTTTTCGATTTTCAGAACATCTTCGGAATGTGCGTTATCTCAAGTGTTGCTCAGTTGCTCCAGCTTTGATCCGAACAAATTTGAAGCATTGACCCCATTCGGAAATAAATCTTGTTAGGTTTTATGTAACAATTATCATGATAGTGTACATTTTGAGCTCTTATCACTTCCGTAAAACATTCCTCTTTATAAAGTTTAATGTCATACATACTTATTGCACATAGGCAGTGTTTGAATGTTTTGACTCAAAAAGCAATATTGAGCGAAATTTAATCAACGATATTTGCGATTCCAGATATTGACTTACGTTTACAAAATCGTTACTTCTCGTTTTTCAATTTATCAATTTATTCAAGGACTCTTAAACATCTTTCGCTGACGCATCCACGTAAACAAATAATTTACTCATGTTGCTGTCTGTCTTGTATGGCAAAAATGCAAAAGTTAACTTTCCAAAGTAAATAAATACTAGCTGTCTGCTGCGCTTATATAAAGGCGTTACGATGTTTTTGAGATAAAAAATGCAGGGGTAAGATAATTTTAATCAAAATAAATATTGCAACATTCTGCGTGCTTTATTTCTGCTTTCGTTTTTTTAAGGTAGGCTGGAAAGATAACTTCTTTACAAATATTGAGTCCAGTCTGCCTGTGTTTGTATTAATTTTCAGTTTGTTTTTCAAAGAAACTTATAGCGATTCAATTTCTTAATTATAAAAGAAAAGGGCAGACATTTTAAAAATTTCAATTCAATATCTTCAGAATTTATTTTATTCTATTTAACGGATTTCTTGCATTAAGACTTTCTGTAGATAAATTTTCTTTTACAATGCATCTCTTAAAATTGTTTTAAATAACAAATGTAGCGTTAATTAAAAATTGTAGTAATTTACATTGTCAGTTCGCTCTTTTTAAAAAACTATTGAATCTTCGTAATAAATGGAAAGAGAAATTATGTCTAGCATATTTTTCATTAGTACCTCTCCTATAATAAATAATTTCAAAAATTGTAGAGTCAATAAAATGTAATATATTCTTCCCGGTAATAATGAAATTTTCTTAAAAGATATGAAAATCAAAACTTCGAATAAAATTTCAGTAGAATTTTACAAAGAAATCAAAATAGGGATGGAGTTTTAAATGAAGGTTCATTGAACTCTGTAATCTAAAATAAGAAATCCATAAAAAGCCAACATATGTTGAAACGAAAGGAATGTAATTTTGCGATGTACCTGCATACGTACATATTTATTTCAGGGCTGTCGAGAGCAATTAACATGCGTAACCGCTCAGGTATTATTAAAGTGTGTAAAAGGGAATAAAAACGTGGTGTTTTAGGATCAATAACCTGAAAATTTACTGCACCATCGATTTATTTTCTACCCTGCAGGGTATTTAATTTCATTTTCTTAATGATAGATACGAATGCAGAGGCTCACCATTCTGATTAGGTTCGAACAAATCAATTCAAATTAACCAACGTATTTCATTCTTTTTTTGCACAGCCCACACAAAGTGTATAAGGAAATAACTATGCAACGTGACAAGAACGAAGGTTAATGACCCTCCAAATGCCTCTGAATGTGTCTATCAAAATATTTGGATTAAATTTCTTACATGACTCTAATTCAACTTAATATTCGATCCGATTGATCGGCTTCCCGCCGCTTATGTAACGACCGTAACAGGATAGAAAAAAATACGCCTCAGTGCAAGAAAAAGATCGGATCTTTTGACCTGGTGGTCATTTCCCTGTCGTTCACTGTATGTCGCTTAAACCTTCAAGAATACGACGAGGGAGTCTTAAGATTTCCATATGTCAACGCGGGGCGCTACAATCCCCTCAAATCGCATCTTGTAGGTTCGGATCGGACAGGGATCTGATTGACACTTTGGACTTGGTCGCAAGTTCATTCCTCCGGGGTATCGCGAATAGGTCGCGGAAATTGAGGAGGGCTCCAGGAGAGACGACCGCGAAAAAACGCCAGCTTGACGGGGACTAATCGGGCGGAATGGACATGTGTCATGCGTCAAGCAGCTGCGACAACGATCGCTGCTGTGTCGATCGGCGCAGCTCACGTAAAAAGGTAGTTGGTCCGTTCAGCCCCCTTCGACGCCGGTTGACATCTTATTAAGATCACTTAAGGAAACTGGGTCTTCGGTGGGCGGCGCGGGCCCTCGACTTGCGTTTTATGTAAATTCAATACTTGCGGTTCAAATTAGGTACTTTACGGCGTTTCAACAGCACTCTCCTCTATCATATGCCTATGTGGGTCACTTTACTTTCAAATGGTAATGGGATCTTAAGAAAAATTTTTACTTTCTTCGCGACATTTCCGCTGAGAATTCTACTTTCATCAGAGAGGTTTGTTGGGGAACGCTAATTAAATTAGAAGTACGGCAAGTAGCACAGAGTAACCGTAATTGCGCCAGTATGTGCTCAAAATATTTAGAAATGAGGAAGAGAATGGCGGCAGTGTTCGGACGTTTTGCGCAAATTAGACTGAAGAAAGGAAGTTGTTCTCTTCTACGTGAACTTTCACAACATCAGGTGAAATCAAAATGTCCTTTAGAGGGAAAAATTAGCAAATTACACATGCTTGCACAACAAAATCCAAGCACGGTATTCATTTTGAAACGACTTACCTTGTAGTCCGGTTTGCTGACACTTCTACTGAAATAGTTTACGACAAAATTATTCATACCGCTTGTGTTTTAATAATTGCCCAGCACCTGGTTTAATTGCAATTTATTGTCGGAAACTTATTTCTCCTTCCAGAGTGAGATTGCCTTCACGTTTTACTATCATTAAAAAAAGAGGTAGTCGCTCTGCTACTGTTTTCCACACTTCTGTAAACACATCTTGAAACATTTCTGGAATTGTGTTCAATTACACGCTGGCGTATTTCTGGCACGTGATGAGAATTTCTGAATTTTCACTTGGCGCTTTTGTTTTTCACGCATGCAGTTCCCTCGGGCGAAGTGCTGCTGCTTGCACAAATCCCCGGCGTTTTGCTTGCCTGTAGCAAAATCTTTTTGCCTACTTGCACCAGAAAATCACGGAGAAATTCTACGTACTTCACGACAAGCCCACATGCAGCCGTGATGAATTGCGATCTTGAGAGGCAATAAATTTTATTAAATTCTATTTCTCCGGAATTGTTTTCTCCAATTTTATGGGATACAATTTCAAATTCAAAATTCAAAATTTCAAGTATTTTAATGAAACTATGAATTTATGTATTGTAGACTAAGTAAGAAAGTCCATAACAAAACGCAGTAAATCATTTTCAGTTGAAACATAATATAATTTTATTGGTTTGCAAATTGATTTCTTCCTGTTCCATAAAGTCAATAAAAAATGAAATTTAATATACATGAACACTCATGTTATCTTGACGAATTATACTAAATTTAATTTTTCTTTCTATTTCCAGGTAAGGCTTCCTTGTAAATAATTCATAAAAGAATATTTGAAAAGTAAGGTATTGTAATGTGTAATATTAAAATAAATAAGAAAATAAAAATAATAATAATACGAATCCTCTTACCTCACTTTTCATCATAGTTAAGAAGGAACAGGTTTTTGCTCGATGTATGTAGGAGTAATAAATTTACATTTGTCAGTATTGACAAGCGCAACCGATTTATACGATTGATTTTCTTCTTTTTATGTTCTTGCATAATAAATTCCATTAAAACTATAAAGGAAACAAAGCAATATAAAATTCTTCGCGAATGGAGTACCTAATCGATTATTGGTCTCCATAATTGGAAAAGTCATTGCCAATTGCATCACATATACACTCATTCCAAATTGGATGATTCTGACATTTAAGAATATTCTAAATTATTTAAATATTTTAAAGCGCAAATTGACTAGTGCGAGATAACTTTTTACGGAATAATAGTCAATATATTAACAACCTACACATTGTTTTGTTTGCGAATTTTTGCTCTAAACAATATTCAAGAATTTTGCCATTTTGGATAGGAAATCGCGAAATTGTGCATTATATGTATGCATAGTTAGTATACACAATTAAACTAATTTAAAAAACTTTTAAATTACATCGACTAATTCTTACTGCGGTCTTGTCTAATCAAAATGTCCTACAATAATAATTCTAACACACATTTTTATATCTTTTAATTTAATCTTATTTGTTGCTTGAATTAATTGGGCAATTTCTACAGACCTAATAACTCGTATAACTCAATAACAAGATATTATATTCGACTTCAGGCGTTTCAAATCCTGTAATCTTAAAAATAAACGTGCCGTAGAAGCCAGGCTTACTCTCGTTAACAGTTTTTCGCACTTTAAGTTGCCAATCTCAAGTTGTTGCAATAACGATAACACACCTAAGGAGAACGCAAACTTCACGAGCGAGGTGAAGGAAGAATCTTCACGCTAAATGGATTTAAAACACCTTCCTCTAATCTTATCACTTTTCGCGATAATTGGCACTTATAATTATCCATTTATAAATTTACACACCGACATCGCATTCATTTGCACATTAATTGTAATGCATCCTGTTTCTGAGAAATATTTTGCTTATTATGTCGTTTGGCAAGCAGTTTCAGTTTAACTCATGCATTTACATCAGATTGAAGTAAGCCTAACAATTAGTTGCAGTTTCTGATGATTTCTTAAAAATTACGTTTTCATGTTAAGAAATTTTTGAATTATTCAGGTAAAGAAAAACCTGGTTCACATTCTTTTGTATTCCAGGAAAAGTTTGCAAAAAAAGTTACTTTTACTTGGGGCTCGTCCGGGATTTGAACCCGGGACCTCCCGCACCCTAAGCGGAAATCATACCCCTAGACCAACGAGCCGTTGGTACTCAAGTTTATTTTTAGAAAACAAATAACTTTTAAGCCGGTTTAAGCAGAGCTTAAAAATGTTGACTCGATGTTCAACTTCCAGTTTTTTATGTTTATGTGCCACAATCAGAGTGACAAACACAAATAGCCGCTTATCAAAACAGACGCCAAGCTACACAACCGGTTGGCTCAAGCATGTCCATTTCGCTGGAATCAATTTTTTAGCTATCGAAAAGCAGAAAGAAATTTGCTTCGCTTAATATTATTTTTAATTTTCTTCTGGCGCTTAAAGGTTCACAAATTGATTAACTAGCAGATGCAAGTTTACACTCACACGCTTTCACTTGCGCAGGTGGTTTCTTGGACTTAATTAGGTATTCTGAGAAGCAGAAATTTAAAAAACTTTATCTCATGACTCATTATAACTCAAGAAAGAGAAGATGTTGAAATGATTCTGGAAATTCCTTATTGTCATTTATTTTGAGTACCTCATTATTAAATATTATATTATATGTAGAATGTTTGAAACGGGAAAGAAGCGAAACGTTTTATGGGATCATTCCGGTGTTTATTTTTTACTGATTATGTCTAGAGTTATTTTTCCGAAAGATTATACTTAATATTGAAATTTTGCAAGCTTTAAGGTAAGATAAAATATGGTAATGTGAACCCGGATAAAATATGCTTCGCAGCAGCTAAAATGAATATCGTTCTGCATTACATTACTTATATTATAATGACTGAGTGGGTGGAACTTGCCCTGGATATGGAGTGATATATTTCACTAACCAACTAAAGGTGGAACGACTCAAAATCATTCAACAAAACGCGATCTGTCTCCCAAAGTGCTTTTGGATAATTTCATGCAGTTCTGTCTGCATCAGCCTCTAAAACTTCCATCCATCAATAAGACGTCGCGACTTTTGTAATTCTAGCCGACGCCTGCGCGTCAGAATAAATGAAGCACCTTTGCCCTAGCCTCGACTCGCGTCCTAATTGAATTCTAAGCTGCGGCCATGGCACAGGGTGTCAACGAACTCATTAGTTATGTTACGACATATTGGGAGGTGGTTCACTGCCCAGACGTCAACTGCGCAATCCTCGTCGAGGCTTCTTTTCACCAGTGCGCAATCAATCTGACACCGCGACATTTATAATCTGGTGGTTTTCGTCCGTTCGTCGTTAATATCTGAACCGTTAAATTAAAAATTTGAATCTTTTTTGAATCTATTTTGAAGTGGAACATACACCGCAAACCTGATGCATCTCGACGACACATTAGAAAGCGGGCAGGGGGAAGATTGAAGAAGCTGTGGACCGATATCGTCCCACAGCTCTTTTTTAGATTCCTATAAATTTCGGAGCTGATAAATCCGTCCCACGAGACATTCACCTATGAGCGATTCATTAGACACCTAAACAGGGAATTTATGTTGAAAAATTATGAGCTCATGTCGCACTGACAGCGAAAGGTGACATCGATAAGATTTAACTCGTTCATGCCCAGACCTGAAAGCACGTGCTGACATCGTCTTAGGCATTTGGGAAAAGTAAGATTGATTGTCAGCTGGTCTTTAATGGGACATAACAACCAGAAATTTGTAATATGCGCCGTGGATACGCAGAAGCGCGTTGTCGCCGATGGCGACGCTGCCTTCAAAATAATATAAGGTGCATAGCTGAGGAGAAACTTTGTGTTGTTAATGCAAATTTCTGGTACTCCTGAGATTAATGCAAGTTTTGGCTCGCTCAAATTAGCCCACCGTTTAAGATAAATAGCAGGTTTTTTTTTTAACTGGAGACAATGCAAAGAGGAAAGTGGGTCAAAATTACAAGGAGTTCAACTTTCTTAACCTAATTCCGTCCTTGTAGGGGTATATCATATCGTACAGATAACGTGGGTGGTCAACTCTCGGTTGTCTGATGATGCTAACTTCTTGTAAGTACCTCAATATAACGAGAATATAAGAAGAAGCTAAAATATGTTTTAAACGGATATAAGAACCTACACAGTAAATAAATTATTTTGTTTATTCTTAAGGTACTATTCGAAAAATTTATATGTTGGAAATGTAATCGTTATTTCAAAATTCACTTTGCTTCTTTTATCTGAAGTACTTCTTATATAAAATTTGTTACACACATTATTGACATGCAATGACACAATTTATATTATTATATAGGTAAAGAGGACAAATTTGTTTGTTTGTTTGTGGAGCTTTCACGCAAAAAGTACTTATCCGATTGAAATTAAATTTTATACGTGTATCTCGTATGATAGGTTATGAGTGATATTGAATCAAATTCGATACGTCAGGTTGGTTTAGGAAATTTCGTCTGAATTAGGAATATTTTTACCGCATCAGATTAATAGTTCTGAAGCACTCTAGCGTGAATAACTTCAAAAAGTATCCCTTCGAAATTCTTGAAGTTAACTATTTTACAGTTCATACTAAATTATTTAAGATCATTCAAAGGTTATCTAATATGTAATATTTAACTTTATGGAAGTTTACTAATATGGCAAACAAGTTTCCACGCCACCTTCAGCCAGACTTCTCCAGAGATCACGAATATGCCTATTACCTATTTTCCCATGGTATTTATTTTCAATAAATTTGTGGTTAAGTAGCATTCAAAGACTTGCCTACTCGGCTACTTTTGAAGTCCTAGTGATTTCGTCACAAGCATCACGGCACGGATTTCACTCCTTTGTGCTGCTTATCAAATTATGCTATTTGCCACCGTGACACACATCGCCGAAAGCGGCCCAATGTTTCATTGCCCGGCGAGCAGCGAGTACCTAAAATTTATTGATCTCCGCGACGGTCCCGTAAAGCAGCATCGTGGCGCGATCGTCTTTCAGCCTGGCGCGATATGCGATAGTCGCATGTATGCAATCAAACAAATTATAATTTGATGAAAACGTTCGCGGAGCTGCACGAGTTGGGCCGCGCTGCGCAGTCTAATGATTTATCGCGGGCTATTCTCTAACGAAGTCTACTCATGCACGAAGTTGCGTAATAGTTAACGCCATTCGCTGGAACAGCGTCGAGGCGAGCTCGCTAATATAATTAATTTCCACTCGGATTGCATTTTGCTTTCTGCTCGAGTCGACGGTGCATGCACAGCTGTGTTGCACCTTACTGAGTGCAGCGCATGATAAATCCGCGATTATGCATACCGGAGGCTGCGCGAAGTCGCGAGATGCGCGACTGCAGATGACGGGATTCTCGCCAATCCCATATGCCTCGCGCGATCCTAATGGCACGTCTTTCTGACCCACTGCAGCTATGCAGTTGTCTCTGAGGCATGAATAAATAAATAAAATTATGTTCGCGATCTCCGCGCGACAGAGGTCTGGGATCAATGTCAGGCGCGGGCAGGTCCAGAGCAGCAGCCACTTGCTTGGGGTACTCAATTTCGCGAGGCACCACAATCCGCGGAGGATTTCAACCGTGTCAGGGGCATCTTAGCGATTTTCGTCCCGCGGAAAGACCACCGACGGGAGTGGGCTGAACATAACAATCGATGGAAATGGCCTGCTCAAGCACTAATCATATTGCAGATGACTTACGAGTGCGCTCTAGCCGCTGGATCTGCGCGGAAAATTGCGCCTGGCGCCTTCATGGTGTTCGCGATTTGTGTCGTCTGCAGATTGCGGAACTGGAAATCATAGCTAATGGTGCGTTTTCCTACTCCCGACCTCATCCAGAGTGCGGCGGTGGCGGCCAGGAAACTGAAAGACCGTGGTCTACCCGATCAACTCGCTTAGTCCGCCAGTTGAAGCAAAACTTTGCAATTTTACACTTAAATGCAATTAAGGAGGAAACTGAGGCACTTCAGCGCCAAGATCTGGGCTAAAGATATGCTAAAAAGTCCGCGAACGGTTCATACCAATTAACAGATCTTGTTTAAGCGTATACGGCTCACATCCATTACAGCATAATGGGATGCTCTAAAACACGTCTAGACGGCTCGAATTTGCAAATTTGCATCTTACTGATATTGCGATCGATGTGGTGGCGCTGCCTCCCATGGACCACAGCGCGAACAGACGTCCTGAAACGTCGCGCTGGGCAAAACTAGGCCCATTAGCGTCTTTGCTTAATTAGCATTCAAACGTCAATATTCCGTCGCGAATTTTTACGGTTTTGAAAAGTTTACAAGGCTACTACCATTCCCTTGTTATATTCGCGGAATGTGAGTCAGTTAGGCAGCGACGCGACAGGAATTTTAATCGCCCTGACGTCGGATTAATTACAGCGCGCTCGGTCGTTTGCATGACCAAGCCGTCGCCAGTTTCCATTTCCCAGCGGTCGACCGCTTCTAACGCGTCTCAGGCCGCGATCAAGCCACCTATTAACTTACTAGGGTTGGCCAAACCGTTTGCTTGATTCCAATCTTCGACTCAGGATTTATGCAGCGACTGCCCGTGAACGCAACCGGCGTTTTGCGTGTGACGTGCATAACTTCGACTAAGACGCGGTTTATCTACAATTTTCGCGTGCGACTTTTATCGATCAGGAATTCTCGCTATGGGAGGCACTTGGGAAATAGGTGGTTTTTCTAATTGCTGACCTAGGCCTTCTCGGGTTATTCTGGCTTCGATCAAACGTAGTCATTTCACTAAATAAAGCTACTTGGTTTAGCATGTATAATATAGGTACTATAGCAAATAAATGGATCAATATATATCCGATTTTGAAAAATAACACAGCTATATTTTTCGAAATCGGATCCGGTTCAGATTTCGCAGGAAATTTTACATTGAATTGAAATTGATGAACAGTTACCCATGTCAAACAATTTTTATTTCATAAAAATAAAATCAAATTGTATATTGATTTATACCCGCTTTTCGTCAATAAATTTATTCGGTTCAAGATTAGAAGTTTGGGTTAATCAAAAATCAAGGGAATTTAATACACTTATCACACATTTTAACATTTGTGTATAGGTAAGGTCAAATAAATTTCAATTCAATGAAAACTTTTCTAACTAATCTGATCTAGATCTGATTGTGAAAAAGAGCGAGATATCAAAAAAGGTTTGTTATTAAATACCAAAGTATATTTCAATTAAGTCGTGCCGAGCATATGAACATACGATATAAGGATAAATATGAAAATAGTAGATAACAACTTGTTTTAGTTATTAAATAACATTTTAGCAAGCAAGAATTTAACGTAAAAGCAAAAGGAGAACGTAAGTTGAAAATTAATGAAAAACTTACTTAAAATGTTCACTTAATTTTAATGAAAAGTTATAGAAAATTTGATACTAAATTAATCTATCGATTGCATGCTCAACACTTATCAATTTCTATGCATAAAATGAAAGAGCATTCACTTCAAGGAGAAATTGATACCACTAAAGACATTTGCTTTATCAGTCGTTACCTTGAAATTATTGTTCAGTTAATTTGAGGAATTTCATCGAAATTTAAAACTAGAATAATTTCTTAAAACTTTTTATCATTGGGTAATCGTTTTCGTTTAAAGTTTATAAAACTAAACTATTATTTTTATTATGTTATCTTGTCACATCGAAACTATTTCAGGGGAAGTCCCCTTTTATTTCACTTTTATTCGAAATTAAAGAAATACATATCTTGTAAGTAATTCACCTTTTTAATCCTTCGATTACCCGGAGCTATGAAATTCCCCCGCAATTCTAAAAATTCGGGTCCTAAACTAAGGTGGAAAGTTATAAAGAAGTGAATTTTCAGTTTTTGATCAGTTTTCGAACAGTGTAAACGTGAATTTGAAAATAATCCTGAGGAGCCATGTCTAAGAATCGAAGGCAAATGTTCGAAAGTGAGTTAATATATTTTTTTTTCATTTAGTATTTGAGATGATAGTTCATTTAAGTAGAAGCATTGATCATTTAGAATAAGTTTACTATGTGAAAAACCGAAATATTTATTCTGCTGATGTATACTTACGATATAGAAGTAAATTCTTGAACGGGAGAGGCCGACAGTAAAATCTTTCAAAATTGATTTTGTATTTTAAAACTTATTCGATTGCTTGATCCGTTGAGGCTAAGTGCTCAACGCAACCGTATTAGTAACAAAAAACTTCAAATTTATTTCTAAGCGTCCTTTGAGCAAATTTTGCGTGTAATCATATTTTTGGCTTACGTTAACAATGCTTAATTCGCAAAACTTTGTGAAAATTCAAACTACTTTCTAGTTCTGACGTATAGTCATAATTTCATACGTTTCTTAGTTCACTTCGCAAGAACAGAGGATTTTTCATTGTATTAAAATTTTGATCTAGTTGTTTAAGCGATTAGTCATAACTTAAACAAAACATTTATAGGGGAACCCCCTTTTGCTATCGTTTCTTCTGTTAAGCCCATATCAATTGAAGTGTCATAAATATTAAGTGTGGTGGTGTTATATAAATATAAAGCGATTTTATGCATAAAACTCAAAAAAGACATGAATAACAAGCAAATAATTCCCATACCCACTATTGTATATTTTTATTTCATGAACTGTTTCTGAGATAATAACAATTGAGTTCATTTGAATGGATGGTCCATGACCTGTTGTGAGTTTCGTTATAGACTATACCAAAATATTTGTTCAAAAGTAGGTACTGGGGCGGTAAATTAAGTCCGTAGGTGAAAACAAATCATAATTAACAAACAAAGGAATTACCGTAAAATTGTAAGAAGTTTGGCTAACAATGCTAACCCATATTTTCTTGAAAAGGTTTTACCATCTTTCCTGTGGTTTTTACCATTTTCATAAAAGCCCAGCGTGCGCAAGCCTTGGTCGCTAAACTGATGCCAAGTGTTGCGCAAGTGATAAGCGCGACTTCCTGGTTAGCGCGCTGCCACTTTCTTGTAAACGCTTAAGCGTTTGGCCGTGAAGAAGTTCGGAAACGGCCTCCGGGAAGAAAAATACCTTTGTCCCGGACGACGACGCGGGGCCTTGACTTGTAAATGGCTCCAGATACGCGGCACTGTTCCTGAGATATTGCGGCGAATGTTGTAACATCGCGACGCGTCGCCGGCGCAGGAGCGATTCTCATTTAGCGCGACAATGGCGCAGCGCGAGCAAACTGGCTCTTGATTGCATTTGGGACCCCTGCACTCGCCTTTATTGGTCAGAATGCATTAAAGCCATTAGGGTCTCAAAAGGAAACGTGCGGCCGGGCTCGCGGCTGGGACTGCATAATTATTCTTAGTTTCCTTTGAGCGTGGGCCTCCAAAGAAAGCCGCAGAAAGTCGTCGTCTATCGGGCTGATCTCGGCCATTGTTTCACGTGAAATTGTTCACTTGTGCGATACTCCGCGGCGTTTTGCCACGGATTCGTCTTCGCGGTGCCGTCGTCTTGGCCCTTGAACCTGGGCCCTCCAACAATACGGCACAAGGTGCCACAAGCTGATAGGGAAGCAAATCCATAAGTGCCGCATAGTTAGGAGTGGCTTATCTCCCCAGCGAAATCCCTCGATGCGCTTTTGATGTCGAACGAAAATAGATCATCTCCGGTCCGCGCCGCATGCCGCCGAAGCATCCGAGGGCGCAGTCAGTCCGCGTCTTAGATAAGATAAGTCCCTCCAGCGCCCTTCCTCCTGGATGCTGCGACATGGACCATAGTCGCATTGTGCCCTCCTCGGGCGACTTTGTTCTTTTTATAGAGCCGGGTTATAAACGATCGCCAATAATAATCTGTTTGCACCTCCGATTGTCGTCACGCTGTAGCCTCATGTTCGAGGCCGCCAGCAAGCGCGATAACGCTTATTTTAAAAGGGGACGTGTCAGGAAAAATCGGTCTATTTATCACGCGGACACGAAGACCGAAAGGTGCTAAAGGGGTTTGGTTTTGTATTCGGTTTGTTTAGCAATCGTGCAAATGGCTTGCAAAATATTTGTTTATAGATATCAAGTTCAATGGCTTCTACTATAGAATTGAGGTAATGTACATACATCAAGAAGGTTTTTGGCTTACCTTGTTATTCAGAGATAGAAATCAAAACTGATTGTACTATTGTGAAGTTAATTGACTTGGGTGTTCCTAGTAAGCATAAACTACAAAAATGTAGGGTGATCACAAAAAATCGACTATTTATGTTTATTCTTCCCCTTAAAAATATATACAAATGTATACATTTACATTTGTATGTATTTATATGAAAAAACTATTTAAAAGTCGCAACATATTGACTCGATAGTATAGCTCAATAAAACAAATTCACTGGGTATTTGTGCATTTCACAAACTAAAAAATAATAATAAAACATAATTTGTTGTATATAAGTATTACAATAATTATAATAAATATTTTAAATTTCATTATTTCGACAAGTTCCTTAATTTAAAATTTTGGGTAATACATTACTTTATGTACCTAATATGCTTCTGCGTTTTCAATTATTTATTATTTATTGGTCTTATATGAAGTTCTTGTTTTGTTCTTAAATGTTAAATATAATAGTTATAACCAATAATTTCAAGTTTTAATCTAACAATTCAAATTGAAATCTTATGTTCAACTTCTAAGTAGTGCCTATATGTAGACGAGAATATTAAAGTTGAATTTGGAACGATATAAATCGAAATGAACAAATATGCACCAGACTTGATATTTGACTTAAATTTTGATCTAAGTATCTATAATATTTAAAGATTATTAAATAGAACTTCTACCTAAGAATTTAACGTATTTCTAAATGGTTTGCACGTAACTCATAATCTTATAAAAATTTCTAAACAATCACAAAACCTGTAGCTTCGATTGAACGTTATTTTAAGTGAGAACATAAAAATTCATATTAAA
Organism: Tolmerus cingulatus; assembly: GCA_959613345.1. Classification (NCBI taxonomy): domain Eukaryota; kingdom Metazoa; phylum Arthropoda; class Insecta; order Diptera; family Asilidae; genus Tolmerus; species Tolmerus cingulatus. The sequence goes on along the minus strand of OY390708.1, from coordinate 12,400,144 downwards.
ACTGCAACAACACTATGAAGATACTTACATTCATTGCAAACACGAAACAAATTAGATTCAGTTTAAATTAAACTTTAAAATTCAAACTTAACTCTTCTGCATGAACTGCGTGCAATGCAGCATTTCCAGTTGATGCAGGGAAAAAGTTTTTTCAGACTTTTTTTCATTGCAAAGAAAGTAAGTTGCAAGATTGAAAAGAGATATCAGTAATTAATGAGACAGTAATTGCGTAAAACATTGCAGATAGTTAACGCGATAACATCGGGAGGAAAGTACGTACTGATTATGCCATTCATTAGAGAGGTGAAGTGTAAATACTACGAGACTCGAAATTAGAAAATTAATCAAGTTGATCTCGTTCTTCGCAGCGGTTACGTTCATTCATAGATAGCTCTCAATTGGGATTGCATAACCGAAAGGTGGCAATTAAACACCTACTTTATGCGAAAGGTGCAACATAATTGACCAGTCCGCCGCATACGCCTACAGCAGCGCGAAAGTCACTTAGGTTTCAAGTCCCCAGTTACGTGCGTTACATAAATCTAACCATTTTTTACTCGGCGCGTAGCCCGCGGAGCACAGTGGGCACAAAAAGCCGTAAAACGTCTTTGGCCCCGCAGCATCCGAGGCGATGATCGAACTCGTAAAAGGAATTCAAAAGGAATTGTAATTGCGCTTTATCGCCGCGGCCCGCGAGCGAAAGGTCAGCGCGTAGCCTTGCGTTGCACCAGCGCGTCGCATTAATCACGCGGCCATCAGCGTTGGCTCCCGGCCGATGTTTTAATTAGCGATCAGCTGGACCATAATCTCATGATCAAGAAAAATTACCCGAAGCGCGGCGAAAAGTGGAAAAATTAACATTCCTATCGCGAGTGCCTTTTTGTCTGGCGGTGCACCGAGTCCAATAAGAGCAGCCAGTCCGCGTGTTAACGCGAGGAAATTAAAGCGATGTTCGTTATAAGGTCGTTAAATTTTATTTCGATTCTTAATTAATTTGTACCGCGCCCGAGTTCGCTCCTGGTGCCCGACTCTCGACTGATATTTATGGCAGTCATTTTAATTGAGCCGCGCGACAGCGGGACTGCTCCTGGCTGGTTCGCGGGCATCCCCCAGGAAGATGAATGGCAGCCGCGGTTAGCACCAGCGTAATGAAGTTTAATATTGACAATCCTAAAAATACACCAAAAAGGAAAAGCGGGAGATCTTAATGAAGCGTGACGAAAATACTTTAAAAGGAGACCTTCCAATTAAACCCCATTTGCATTGCATTGTTCTAGACGACGTCTCGAAGGCGCTATAAATTCCATCGATTTCAATAAGAGAATTTCTTATTGTGATGAAGATGAGACTCGACTGTAAAAATGGAGATAAACTTACATTTATTCAAATAAAGTTCAAGCCTTGATGAAAAAATTAATTTTAATGACACCCACTCAGTTTATATTATGCAGATGCACTACTTGCTTGCATTTTATTCCTTTTCGCTTTAAACAGCTTAACTAGCAAATTAACTTAGTTAACTTACCACGATTTTTGTGTTACTGATATTAATTGGGAAAAAATCATTTATCGTAGACTGATAGATATAAGTCTGTAAACCTAATATAGATACCAGTTTTTAAAGTTATAAGGATGAAGCAATATTTGACTTTTGCTTATATCCCTTCAAAGTAATCACTAATAAACGAGTCGATATTTTGGGCGATCTTGCACTTTCCAAAAAATTGTCGCAAACGCATACTGTAAAAAATATTTTGAGTTTTACTTATAAAATAGTAGTACAAATTTCCACATGTGAAGAGGAATTTTGTAAATTCATATATTAAAACTTACTTTCTTTTTGTTTTTTTATATAAAAATTAAAACTTAAAAATTTGTTTGCTTTTAGAGTATGTGCTTAGAAATAGTAAAAATTGTTAACTGTGCACATGAAGTATATGTAGTAGTTCATAGGTATTTTCTTGAGGCGATTTACTGCTTTCTCAATTTTTTTTGTTTGATTTATTATTATTGTATTATAGGATATTTTTTAAGGAGTTACTAGCAAAACTATGTCAAAAAAGTTATAATTTTATGACAACTCGTTTAAGATCTACCTCATATAATATGTATTTGTAAAAGTCAGTTTTTTACTATAAGTCTAATAAATAAAAGTAGTTATAATAACAAATCTCAATGCACATCTGTTTTAGATAACGGAATACTATAGGTTAAATGGAAAACTGCAATTTTCTGAGATTCTACATGCAAACCGTGTTATAAATACACTTATCCATCTCCGTTTGCACTTAAAAGAAAAAAGATGGAGTTTTGTAATTAAAGTGTACCGGTAGGCCTATTAAAATTCTAATATTATAGCTCCTAATGCATAAACTGCTCTGCAAAAGGTATTAAAATTTATGTAACGACTAATCCCGCTGAGAGATTCATTAGAACGCTTACCGTTCTCGTGGGCACCGCCTCAACTCTTATGTGACAGCAGACGTTTTAAAATTAATAAACCAGTCGAAATGAGAGCAGCTTTCTCGGGGATCATGAAATCCGCGACGCATTAACAGCGCAATTAGCCTAAACTTACATGTCCGGCGTGCGCCGCCGGAGCCGTCAGACGCGGTGGACCAGGGCGGGGCTGACTCCTAAGAGCACTTGCACGACCGCGACTGTGCTCTCATGACACGGCCATTTATCTTTTAATTAAAATCTGCTGCGAGCGTGGATCGACACTAATGCGCTGTGATTTTCGCACTCGCGAGCTGGCCGCGCCGAAGCCGCATAGGTAATTTCCGCGGATTCTAACGGCCGCGAATAGGGTAATTGTGCGCCGGCGATCTCTCCTGTCGCGGTTCGAGGCGCCACTTCCCCGGCAACAAAGGGCGACGGGCCGAGCGCAAGACGTCGAACGCGCAATTCATAGTATTCCTGGCATGTTGCGGCAATACCGCAGCTTCAATCATTTTATTTGTGATGCATATAAATCTCGGAAGATTGCAGGATTACTGCAATTAAGGCCTATTCTGAGCGCGCCCCTCGCGCCCTGTCCTCCGCTCCACCTGTGTGCAATTCCGGGAATGGTGTAACCGAGGCGTTTCTTAAACTGTGCTCACCGGGGCTCTACGACTCCACTTATTTCTCTATTAGAGCAAACAGATCAAAATTGAAATATATTATTGCAAAACCATGGAATATTTAACCTTTGAATTCTTATACCATTAAATGGAGTTTGCACACTTAATAAACTTTAATATAAACTTTTATATTAGCATTGATGTTAATTGCATTTCTTACTACAATTTAAACCAAAATTGTCATCCCAATTTTCTTTTGTAAAAATGTTCATGATTTTATTTATGTTGTAATGTTTCACAAGTAACTCACATTGTAATGAAAAGATACTTCGAACGTCCTAAGTATAATTCAACGAATTTCCAGGCTATTTTTCTGAAATTGTATACTGTGTGTACTTAAATCCCTTGCGTATGCTCTTATTCACTAATATTTTTAGTAAATTCATCCAAGTTTAAACAACTAGTTGTAGTATTTTTAAGCAGTCTACCCACATTTTTAGCTATATTACCTAAGCAAGCTTTTGGCTTCCTTTATAAACTTGTCTAAATGCTGCCAAGAAAAAGTAAATTTACACTGTGATAGTAGGTATAATTTATAGTTTAAATACTAAATTAATAATTATAAACACGAACTACGTAAATTACAATAAGTTTATAATATCCCAACTTTTAGAAGATTAGTTATGTTTAATTCCGTCTTACTTTAACACTCTTCGTATAAGATATTCCGTCTTTTCTATCTACATACATAATACAGATAATTATGAAAATTGGCTTTTTTACCGATATCTGTAAAATAGTTGCTGATATTGAATATGCAAAAATACTGTCTCTTTGTATTTGATTTTAGATTACAATAAACCAATTTATGTAGTTCGAAAACCAAGCGTAATACATATATCAGTATAATTTATGATAGAGAGCACTAATGTTTTGGAAGGGGTAGTGCATTTAGGGGTCATTCAACAAATTAGTCCGATAATTATGAAAATTGCTATATACTTTTGACCAAGTTTGAGAACAGCTGGCGTAACCGATTATGTTCTTTTTCTCGTTGCAGGCAGTTCGACCGACTTAACACCTTCGCTAATCGGCCTCTACGACAGTCTCAATGGCAGTCTCAACGCCAGCGAAGGAATAGCCGAAGAAAGCGAGAAGGAAGCCTCCCCCACCCCGAGCAAAGGCGACAGTTTCGTCGAGGGAATCAACGAAATAGTCACTTGTCCGCTGACAATCAATGCGGCGTTCAATCACGCGATAATCAATAGTCGCGTGAACCGCGGTTTTCGCGTTCTATCGCCGAACGTCCAGAGGATCATTTCACACTCGGGTGCTTTGGTGGAAAAAGTAGACCGTGGACCGATTCAGTGCAATAGCCCCAACACAGGAATTAATAAGGGCCAGAAGCGTGTTGTGGGCAAAACGAAATTATCCCATATTCCCCTGTCCCGAAATACGTGCAAATTAACGCAGTCCGGCAACGAGCTGGTGGAGACAATCGAAGTCAGTGGTCGATCTAGCGACGAGTCCCTAGACCGAGTTCAACTGGAAACCCCCAAAGAGGTTCGACTAACCCCTGCACCCACCGTCGACGAGGACAAAACCCCAACGAACAGCTTCGACGAGGGATTCACCTTCAGCGAGAAGACCCTAGATTTGTCCTGCGCGAATCTTATAAAAAACGCAAGTCAGCTGACGAAGCAAAATGTGATAGTACCTCCAAAATCGATCCAGGAGCAGATATCCGAGGGTGAGGAGGCGCCAAGTCCGAGCTCAAACAAATTAACTGATATGCTCAAAAGACTTAGGGCTCCACCCCCACCCCCCAACATGCAGGAGCATAAAAGCCCACCCCCACCCTCTACCCCTCCACTACCGCCATCAGAAGCCGGTGACCACCACACGTGCCATGAAGCAACTGAAGAAGCCAATCGAGCCTTGAACGGAATTAGTCAAATTTCTGTTAGTGATAAGAAGTTTAGCGAAAAACTGCCCTTAAAAAAGCTGACCCCACCCTCGACTCCGCTGCTCACCTACGCCCGGGTGAAGTGCCTAGCTGCAAAGAGCTCTGTCGCGAACTGCCAGAAACTCCAGCGGAAGCTGTCCGCGGAGAGTCTGGACGAATTGACGGACATGAAGAAGAAGAACGCGTTCGTCAACATCTCGCCCAAAGGAAGCAGGAAGTCGGGGCTCATCCTGCCGGACATCGCGCGGCTCAAGCACCGGCCGCTGTCCTCGTCGTCGATCTGCTCGACGTCCTCCAGCTCCAGTTCCGGCTCCGAGCACCACCTGGGCAAGTTGGGCACCTCCTACCTGGCGAGCGTCGAGAGCTTGGCGGACCAGAGCGAGAACGAGCTCGTGGATGGCGGCGGCAGTCTGACTGTCTTCGAGAGGGCCTGTCTGGAGATTGTCGACTCCGAAAGGAGCTACGTGGAGGACCTCCGGCAAGTCATATCGGGGTAAGGTCCTTTTACCCTTTCATAATCCACATAGAATAATTATGAAAGGAAATTCCGATTAAAAAGTTGTCTTCATTATAAAAAAATATTCAGGATAGTTTTACTTATGTCCAGCGCACCCCTAAAAAAGAGCTACCCTATTTTTGTCACTAGAAGATTACAGATTAAATTTACTGATTTAATTAACCTACTTCATTATTGACTGAACATTCCTAAAAATTAAGGCGAGATGTCTCCAAATTTATTCCTTGGGATTAAACATGATAAATTTTTCTTATTCTATGCCTGATTTTCCTATAAAAGTCGCGGTTTTTCCTTAATGCAGCAAAAAGTATGACATTACCTTTACAAAATTTATGTTTTTCATTCCTACTTATTTAATCTCAATTTTCGTATGTCCATAGTGAAATACTACTTTTGCCTTATATTTTTTCGAACTGCAGATACTAGAATATGCATTTTTCTAAAATTGAAAATTTTTACTGCATATATTCGTAATATGTATTATACGTACTATTTAGTTTCAGTATTATTACATGAAGTCAAACACGTACTTGTACTTTATATTAAAAAATATAATATCCATGTACTAATGGTATTTGCAGTTCCGTAATGTGATTTTATTTTACTCTATTATTTGATATGTACGTTCAGTTTTTCAATTATTAATATTAAAAAAATGATTTAAAACAATTTATAACAAAACCTCCAAAACACCCAAAGTTTTGTTATTTTGCTAGTCGGTGTCACCAAGTTTAAGTTATTGATAAATTCGTGTTTTTTAAATATGCTTTCATAAAAGATATAGACTTCAGCTTTTACTGCATATGATATAAATCCTAATATGAAATAATGTGGAATTCTCAGAAATTGAGTTTCAATTTTTCCTTTCATCCCTTGACAGATATTTGGAGGATTGGAAAGAGCGGGCGTGTCTGAAAATAGACGAGCTGAAGGTCCTCTTCAGCAATATCCAAGACATCTTCGAGTTCAACTCGATTCTTCTGAAGCAGCTCGTAAATTCTGGAATGGATCCGGTCAAGATCGCCCGATGTTTCGTGGATCTTAGGGACCGCTTCGTCGTGTACACATCATACTGGTAAGTATCCACGTAACCTTACACGTGGATTTTTGCGCCAAGTACCCCGCGGCCGGAGTGCGATGACTCGCGGCAGCCTGCTTTCAAGAAATTTAGAATTAAGTGAGAAGTCCTCGAGTAAACAAAATCACAATGCTAGATATTGAATTGTTTTCGCGCTCCGACAAGTACTGAATATAACTGTTCTTTGGCGGCGTTTTTATTGCGATTAGTTAAATAAACCCAACCGCTTAACTTCCTCAATCTGCCGGCTGAAGTGTGTTAGGTCAACACTTCAATTCGTGAGGAGAATGCTGCTGGAGTTTCTTGAGGTCATGTAACGCCGCGGCGGCTTCTTGTTTATTTCTCGCTTCAGCTATAAAGTGCGTAAACTTGTCTTGAAACAATGTTGGAGGTAGGATTGGATGAGAGTTAGTGATGGATTAGTCTTCAAATGTTTACATTATGCTGCGTTATGTTTACAAAATACACAATGAATTCCGGGTTATGATCCTTTGCTTTGTAATTATTTTTCCCGAAAGTTATTTATGTAAATAGTTAAAACATGTTTCAGGCAAATATTAAGGAAGTTATTTTAACTTCTTAAAATGACATTACAACTATTTAGCAATAAAATCCTAACGATGGTTAAGAATAATTCAGAACTTGCCAATTAAGAAATATTTTGTTATTATTCACAAAATAGACACCAAAATTTGGAGAAAATTGTTAGTGGAAATGTCTTTCAAACCAAACTTCTTGCGTCTGATTACCCCTTTTGGAATAATTCAATTTTAAGTAGGTGCTCGTGGTGAAGATGATATGATTTTTTAAATAACAAAGATCAGTAACGTTTTCTTCAGTCTAGTGGCAATAAATGTTAATTTTCCCATTTCGCTCATATATTTTATGCACTTCGATACGAAATATTTTATCTCATTTTATAGACTAATATGAGTGAAACACTTTTCGAACCAATTTGTTGACTAGCCTCGGTTTAACTTAATAACTGCGTTATTCAATGGGTAAAAATGATAAAATTTAAAATTAGATTAAATCAAAAGTAGTTGTTTTACAATGCATAAAAAGAAATATTGATTTGCTAATATTAATTATTAAAACACATTAAAAACAAATTATGTTTGCTATATTGACTCTTCTTTATACGAGTACTAGCAGCAAAAATTCTAAGTTGTCTGTGTAAATAAAATTATGCAAGGACTTACCAATTTTGAAGATAGCGCCAAGTTCTGAAAAATAAAATATTTTATCAGGTAAATATGTTAGAAAGTTAAAATTTTAAAACTTGAAATAAAACCTAAGTAACTAAAATTTGGCTTTCAAAGTAGAAATTTGTAATGAAAAGTATACAACTTTTATAAAATCTGTTTATATGTAGTCGTAAGATCAAATGGACCAAAAATGAAAAAAACGGGTGTAATTTTTAAAAAAATATTGATTTTTCTGTACCGAAAATCTCATTTTGAGAAAATTATGGTGAATAAGTGTCTATCTTTGCAATGATGTAAAGTCTCTACTAGGGGTGTTGGTTTGAATTTCAATAATGGAATGTTGCTCAGAAACAAAGAATATTTTAAGCTGAAAACAAATCTATTTTTTATTCGATGAATGATTATTGTTTGCTTTAATTTCGAGGATTATTTATACTTGTTTTGTTGACACAATGGAGTGAGTAATAACAACAATTAGCGACTAATGATCAAAATGCGAAAAATAATTTATAAAAAAGTACAAAATGTTCTTACCCGGAAATTCATAACTACCGCCGAGACGCGACTGACCATATATAGAACAATACTACGGAATGCAGTTGGAGTTACGCAGCAGAGGTAAAGTTGCTACTTGTTCTGCAGACTCCGATCCTGGGAAACTGCACGCACTGCAAAAAGTTCCGTCTTCCCAAGAACCGCAGGGACTTAAGAAAAGTCGCCCTCTTTGAGCGGTCCGTGACATAATCGGGCGATCTAACGACTCACTCCGTCTCGTTTCGGATGCAGGGAGCGTCTCCAATTTATCAGGAGAGCGCGTAAACATGAAATCACCTGCCAGGTGTGTGCACCGCAACGAAAGCGCGGCCCCATTGTTTCGCGGGGATCAATTGTCTGCCCACGGATGGGTCTCCCCGCGGCTCCACAGTTACTCGTCACTTATTCAATTTTACTTTCAGCACAAGTTATCCCGAGGCGATCTCGCTGCTGACATCACTGCTGCAGGCGTCGCACACGAACGCCCTGCTCACCTCCACGCAAAAAATGCTGCAGCACACCTTGCCGCTGGGCTCGTACCTGCTGAAGCCGGTGCAGCGCATCTTGAAGTACCACCTCTTGTTAGACGTAAGTCAATCCGCGGGTGGGGTCCAGCCCCCGGAGGCCAGACGCCCTCTGATCGCTAAATCCTTTTTTATGTTTTCTCAGAACCTGCGAAAGCACTGCGACATCGAGGAAGTCGTCCAGGCCCACGAGATTATGCGGGAAGTCGCGAGGAGCATCGATCAAGTCAAGAAAAAGTTGGAGCAGCAGAGCCGGGTCAAGGAGCTTTCTGGAATCCTCGACGGATGGTTGGGACCCGGTAAGAAACAATTATAAACTATGCTACCCAGCGTCTTCTTCTTCCGTACTTATGCTGCCAGACAGGCGCAAAAAGATAAGATGATTATGTTGAGTGTACCGCGATACAGCCGAAACACTTTACAAAGTATTTAACCACTTTTTGCTACACCATCGTAAGAGTGCTTTATGAGGCACTGACATTCAAACTTTTTATGTAAGTCAGTAGTTGCGCGAATGTGTTTCTTGCCCGTTGTATTTAAGCAATCAAGAAGAATTTTACGGCTGAGCGGATTCATAAAAGCTAGTTTATTTTACCGACAAAAAGAGGCACTCAGAAGTAATTGAACGTGCATGAGTCAGTTAACGTTAACAATCTTTCGCGGAAAACAGCGTATATAATTAAAAGCTTTCAATCGAGTTATTTTAACCGATTTTATACCGGTGTATATAAGATCAAGCGCCACATTAACCATTATCATCTTTTTGAGGACGTGACCTCTTAATACAACCGCATAGACAAATTTATAGATTGCCAATTAAAAAATTTGTAGTCTATTTAGAATCATATGAACATAACGGGTATTCCCGATTTTTTGATGGAAATACGCCTTATACAACAAAGCGTGATTATTCCTCCAGTCTCTTTCTCTGTTAGACAAAAAATAAAATATTAAAAATTAACTATGTTATATATAGTATATGTTTATTATATATTTCGAAAATAAAATTATTTTAATTTCTATTTGATCTATTATTATATTTAATTTCAATTAAAAAATGTTAATTTTTTGAAAATTGCAAATAAGTAATTCATATTAAAATCGACGGTGATTAATCCACTAATATTGAAACTGAAGCAGATTGTTGAAAAGTAATACAAATAGCGCCACTGTTGTTTTCCTAGTAATTATTTTCGATACAAACAAGTAACAGAAACAAATTCTAAGGGTTATACAATTTTAGAAAACTAGGAATTTAGAAAACAAACGTTTAAATGAGTATGTACATATAAAAATTGAAGAAAGATCAATAAAATTTATAATTTTTGTTTGGTCTGATTTAAATCAATTTTAAATTTTATACGATTTAAAGAAATTTTTATCAAATATGATAATATATGTATGTAAAATAAAATGGAGAATTTAAGTTTTCCAAAATAGTCTTTACAATTTTTATGAAATGGGTTTACAAAAATGGAACTGATGACAATAATAAAATATATCAAATTCATGAAGATTCAAGAACTCTTTTTTCGAATTAAAAATAACCAAAATCAAGTTATCTTTTAAATATTGAAGAGAAAGGAAAGTAAGAAAACACATAATATAGTTATAGGTAAGATAAAGGTAGTAAAAAATAAATCGAAAAATGCACTACGTGAACTATTATAAAAAAAATCAATATTTGTTTGAATTTGTAATTTCTTAATTTTCTTAAATTAAAAAGTTAAAAATAATAATATCGCCATGTTTTAGATCCATCAGATTTTTTCTTCAGATAAAGGCTGAGAATTTCTGTCCACGATAAGATTCAAAATATAAATACATATTACCTACACAACAAAGCTTTTTCGATGTTGAATTGTTATCAATTAAGGATTGGTTTGAGTCAAAAACATGAATCTGCTTTAAAAAATCTATATCGTGATTTCGGTGTTTTAATACACTTTTTAACTCTTTAAACCTAATTTTTTTTACTAATGCAGTAGTATGACGTGGAAATAAATAAATGTATTTCCTTATTCATAAATTTTCAAGTAATTGCTGGTAATAATTTAAGTATACCCTCCCGCCCTTTAGAAAGTTGACAATTGAAAAAGACATAGCACTTTTCTCGGTTATGTCACACCAAACGAAGCGGCTTTAATTGCACCTTCACTTCTAAGAAATACGCGCTTGTTATTCCAGAGTTGACCGTCCTGGGTGAACTTCGACAGGAAGGCCTCCTAATGGAGAACAACAAGCCACGAATGGTGTTCCTCTTTCAAACGATGCTTATCATTACCAAACCGAAGGAGGACAGCAGGCTTCAGTTCAAGTCGTACATTTATGTAAGATCACGCTTTTCTGCTTTCTACAATTTACATTTTAATTAAAAATTCAACTATTTGCAGAGGAACAACCTGATGCTCCGCGAACACTTGCCGGGAGAGCCGACGAGTTTTAACGTGATTCCCTACGATGATCCGCGGAATCAAATAAAACTGACGGCCAAGAATCGTGACCAAAAAAGACTGTGGGCACAGAATATCAAAGGAGTTATCCTCGAGCAATTCGATATACCCAACCGCGCTAAGGAGCTCGTCTACAAGTTGGGCGACGAAGAAGGTAAAAATGCTACTGATTTTCCATATGTGACGTCACCTGTTCAGCCTATATATTGTATTGCTCCTTAACCAGCCAATTGTTGTCTTTATTTTTAATCCGCTGGCGATCCAGTCGTGCCGAGGCTAACACTTCATTCTTTTTCTTTCAATTAGTGTAATCTTTCATAGCTGTGTGGTGGGCTATAGGCAAAATTAACAGCTCTCTCAAGGTAATGGTTGTTCATATGATTTTCATTTCTGAATGTCCTGTTTCAAGCTGCACCTGCTCTCAGCTCCTCACCGCAGCTCTTTTGTATGTTGTGTAAAAATCGCTTTCATTTTTCAATTCTTCATCAACTGATTCTCATCCTCGTTAACATGACTATCAAAACAAACTCATTGCTTTTTATTAACCGTAGAAATTGTTCTTATAACTACTGACTTTGACTTATTAACTTGAGGACGATTAACAAGAGACAGTATTTTTGAAATTATTGCTACTTTTTATTTCACCAAAATTTGTTTCATTTTTTCGACTTATTCCCATTCTAATCAATTTTCAAATTTCTTCAAATTTTTCAAAACGTATGTCAAACTTCGTAAATTTTACACTGAGAAATTTTTTTGAAAATAGCAAAACATACCTTGCAAGCTCAATTTGAAAGACAATAATTGGATGTAAAATAAAATCCAAATGTTGAATTTCTAATTTAGCTACTTAGAACTAGATTTTACTCAGAAACCTTTAAATCCTACATATTATATTATTCAAATCTGATGCGCTAAGTATTAGTTTTGTCATATAACAAAAATAGTGCAATCATTGTTAATTGCGAAAGAATATGTTCAAACGGGCATTGTTTGTCGGATCTTGTACAATTATTTAGTAACACTTCATTACCTCCATGTCAGTTTTATTCGCTCTCTTGTCTTCAGCGACAATGGAGCACCCTATCCATCCTGGCAGTCAGCCACCTTTGGAAATGCCAACACACTTAATTTTGTCTGAGTACCTACTTTGCGTTTTCTGCAGATACGTTTTATAGAAGCCTTTGTACCTGCGACTTTCCAAAGGGGAAAGTAAAAAGGGGTTGCTTTCTTGGAACTGTTTCCAGTAAAAAGCTAAGGGTGTCAGCGTAAGGTAATAAAATTAAATCACTTTTGAAATTTATGGTTCGTGTTGAGTGACTTTTTACGAAATCATGGAGAGTCATTGATCCAACTGAACCATTGGTCATTCAAATGAAATCTAGTGGGGTATATTCGAAATCCAAATGACATTTAAAATTGGTTCTGAAGGCTCCATGGACTACAAATGATACAAGATGGCAAAATTAGACCTTTTTCGTCATCTCTCAAAGCTTGGCTTCCGTCTATCATTTTACACGTAAGTAAAGCGTAGTGTGATTAATTTTCCGCCACTTAAACCAGATAATAATTTTTTTGGAAGTAGTAATATTTATATTATATTTAAATCAGTTCCTTAGTTTTAAGAAGTCAACAATTTTATACTCGCCAAGATAAAAAAATGAAATACTTCAGATAAATATTCTAAAATTCAGGTTTATTATGTTAATCACAGCGAGTTAGTACGGAACATTTTGACACACTTCTGGGCTAAAGTAGTTACAAAAATCGCTATAGTCACAAGATTGTTATTTGAGTAATATTTTTGGAAAATCCTGAAAATTAGTAAGATTTTATATCTCTTATCCTTGCTTCAGAAATTTACAATTGATTTGAATTTTTATCAAGCAAGTAAAAGAAGAAATTAACTTTTTTTCGGAATGTAATAATATATCGCTGTAATCAAAATCAACAGAACAATACTCTTGAATATTTCAACTAAATGTGTAGTTGTAGATCATCGTACGAATCTGAGGTAACTATTTCGAATATTAGCACTGTATTCAAATTTTTAAAGTTGCTGTCTTAGCGTCTAGTACATTATAGCTAATCAGGCATAGTAATGCAAGCAGTGGAATTAGGATTTTTGGAGATGTCCATAAGTGGCTAGCTGTGATATTTGTAGCCAATTTTATACAGATTCATTATATCGCTATATTTGAAATAAGCACGCCACCTTGCGCCAGAATGGAATAATTTATTGTAATACTGACAATGCTATTCAAATAAATATGAACAATAAAATGTCTTAGTGCCTACCTTTTAATTATACATTTTAAGTCTTATTTTTGAGGCAGCAATGAATTGAGTTACAAAAAAAACACATGAATGGATCTTATAAAGGAGATATGTAGGTATGATTTTATGATTTTACATTATTGGTCGAAATTTTTATATATAAGTTGAAATTATGGCTATCATTACCAATAACAACTAACAAACCTTCATGCAGCGTTAATAGTCGTTGTTGTTTTTGCCGTGAGTGTATTCGGAATTTTTGATCAATTTTTTATCTCACTGTGATTTATTTTATATTTTCAGACCGTACGCCCGATAAAAACATATGGAAATGGGGCTCAAATTCATCAACCCCGGTATATTTAGAACGGCGCAACCAATACAGAAGAAGTGAAATGAGAAACAGATCTAAATTTAAACGAAAAACTATAACAAATTCATCATCTTTTGAAACATTCGATGAGTCAAATAATCTAGAAAAAAATAAGCTAACTAGAAATCGAAGCATGGATGATAATATGATACCTTCCCTTCCTAAATATCCACTTGAACCAAAACGATCGCACGATCTTGATAGAAAAGAATGCGCTCACATTGGAAACTCTTGCAATTGCAGCTTAATAGAAAATGACTCTAGAGATGATAGCACCAGGAATAGCCTTAAAGAAAGAAGTAAATCGGTGCCAAGGATTTCGCATTGTTACTCAGTTGAAAGCGATGAAGACTGCAAGGATAATGGCAGTAAAAAAGGTAATGATACAGAAAATTTGCACAAATTCCAGACTCTTAGAAAAAATAAGAATTCTAAAGGAGCGGACATTAAAATGTATAATACAAAAACAATACCTAAACGAATTGCAAATCTTAAGAAGAGTCGCGCCAAAAAAGAAACATCAAAGTTTTATATGGATCTGAGTGAAATGGAGGATACTGTCCTAAAGATCACGGAATCGACGGACAACCTTTGTGCAGCTGTAAACAGTGAAAATCCATCTGAAGAAAGCGTAAAGGGTAAAATTTTGGAGGCTGAAATTCTTAACGATCATGATATGGAAACTGTCGATGGAGAAAATGAAAAACTTTCAGAAGAGGGATCGAAAAAAGATGTTGAGATCATTTCAGAACTTTTAAAAGAGCACAAAGAACTGGGGAGGATCATGAAAAAACCTCCTAAAAAGAAGTCAGTTGATAATGGGCGGGTACCTTCAAGTCCCGAACCTATGCCGTCGGAGATTATTCAAGAAGCCCCACCTCCTCCACCTTCAAATTCGCCACCACCTTTAGATACTGACGATGGTAAGGAAAAATGTGCACCCACTCAATCACCAGATCTCGCAGAGCAGAGTGCTGAGCACGTATACGAGCAGCTTCTACGAAATGTTCATGTACCTTACAAATTCTCCCCAGTGCTGAATCGTTCAAAATCACAACAATATTACACCAATAATTCAACGGAGGCAAAATTAAAAACAAATCAGAGGCCCGAGTCAGACTACGTGACCCTGGTCTACAGTGAATGCGGTGAATTAAAGAGCATCGGAGGAGCTCTTGTAAGGCACATTAGCACCGCTGAAACTTTGAGGAATAGCGATTCAAACATTAATTACGAAGACATTAAGAAGAGCGAGAAGCAGCTGAGTACATCGAAGACCACTCCCTTGGGATCATTTTCATCAATGACCGAGTTCCAATGGCAGGAGGACCTAACTAGTAAAGTACAAAAGAACCTTTTGCACCGCTTCATTGCTCCAAAGTCTGAGCAAGTCACAGGGTCGGAAAACTCCCTCCTGCCTAAAGGTCGAAAAAGTGTCGACAATATTTCGTTTTCTAAAAATAATAAGCCTCCAGAACGGCGGGTTTCCGATGTATCCGAGATGTGTCGTCAGAGTATAATTCACAAGCAGGGCAGTGAGGCTGTAGGAGAAAGAATGGCCCACCTGGACTACGTGGATCCCCGAACCTTATTCGCAGGATCGACAAACAACTCCGCAGCCTCCTTACAACCCCAACGAGATTCAGTATTTTCTCTAACCTCATCAAGTGATAGCGTTTGCGACTCTAAAAAGAAACTTGAAAAAATCGGCGATATCCCACCAAATTTAAATTCTCAGTTCACCTATGAAGACAGCGTTGAAGCATGTCTTGAAAACGATTTCAGGGACTCAGCAGTATACAGCGATGATAGTGAACGTCGTCAAGAAAACCATGATGAAGGTATCGCACTCATTAAAAGGCCTTCTAGTCCTCCACCCCCACCTCCCCCAAGACCGCCAAATTTACAAATTGGATCAAAAAATGTCTCTTCCACAAAAACTCCAACACCTCCTCCAATCCCTTCGAAGCCCAGCATACCCCCGAAGAGGCTAAGTAGAGCAAATTCCAGTGGGCGGAACTCTGAAATAGTTTCACCAATTTCACCAATCAGCGATCAGTACGGCAAGAGTTGGGTGCTTCAGCAAATTGAGAATTTCAACAAGTGACACTTTGTGTTGAGGCCGATAAAATGCAATACTTAGGGCCTTTAAGGTTTTGAAATTTTACAGAGTATCTGCGTACTGTATATGTATGTGTAGGATTGCTTAGAATATAGGCACAAATTTGCTTTTAATTTAAAGAACGTTTCTACGCCATACTAGCATAGGATTTTATCAACTAGATGAGTATTAACTGTTGTACATGTACGCAATGTTCTTTTTAGAGAAAATAAATTTTATAATAAATATTTAATGCGAATTGGTTGTTTCAATATTTTATTTTCCTCATATCGATTTGCTGTCGTTATTAACTTAGATAATTAATTGAGATATTCAAATAAAGGGTTTTTAAGATCACTCGAATTCTTCAGGAACTTTTGCTTTTTCGAATTATGCTATTTTTAAATTAGCTAGAGGGGGAAAATCAATAGAAAAAACATTTTAAGATTTAAATTCACACCTACATTGATTTGCCTGCTCTGTTGAACATAGAGAATGTAGGTTAACAAATTAAAATTTTTCGAAATATTGACGCTGTTCTAAATATTTTCACTGTACTGTATTATGGTTAAAATGATGACGGTTACATGCTAAAAAAACTTAGCCAACGTTATTTTTATCACAAATAATTTTACTTGCGCATATACTTAATAAAACACTGGCATATTTCCGTTTTCGAAAACGGCAATGAGATATATTTCGTTATTGCAAAAGCTTGAATTAGGTAGTCAAAATCTGGTTTCGTCAAATATCGATGTGGTGATTATTTCCCGGGACCTACTCCAGAGAATAGCAGAAACAAGATCCCTTAAATTAAGTTGAAGGCAAAAGCTTTGGGATTTGTTTGAGCTTAGGGACTTTTTAAGGGAATTTATTTAAGGTAGAAGTAATTGATAAAGTTTTAACATAATTTGTGAATTTTAAATTGTATAGAGAGCCCTTATAATTATGTTGCATTATATGTATATAGCAATAAATAAAATAATAAAATGTTTGTGAAAGGTCATGTTTTGCAAATGAGCTACCTACTATGAAGTATAGAACATATACATATATGTCTTTTTATTTGTTTTTCAAAAACGTATAATATGTAAATTTAATTTTTTTTTTGTTGTGTGCCTTGACTGTTCCACTATAAAATGCATATTAATAAATTTTTGATTTACTTTTTTCCCCTCACTGCTGAATGCTTCTTTGGCTTGTAGTTACATTTATCTCATAAAATTCTTTTAATTTTGAGTATTCTTATTATTACTAAAAGTCAATTTTTGTTAATCTGAAATCGTAATATAAGACACATAGTAAATTAGATTTTCTAACAATTACCCTCACATCGGAATTTCTAAAGTTATTTCAATATATCATGTTTTCTGGGATTTTCGTTCATTTGAGTTCTTGAGAGAAAGAGGGAGAAGTTTAAAAAGAAATTTTGTTTAATTATTCATTGTTTGAAATTTAATATATGAATATAAAAATAAATACAAATTATAATAAACACAAAGAGCTATAAATTTGGACTGATAATTTCATATAAATTTTAGGAGGAGAAAAGATATTTTGTTATGATACTTTATTGTATATTATAATTGCTGCAATGATTCTAACAAGCTTAGAGATATTATTATTGTTATCGTTTGACTTTTTAAGGATGAACAATTAAGTGGGCCTTATTTTGAGGTCTCACCACATTATTTGCAAGCTGTCCGACTCTCCCCTAGGCCCTAATATTGCGTGAAAAATTAACTTTGAATTCAAATTTAAAATATTGTAAAAATAACCAAGGTAATAACTTCCTTTATAATTGTTTCCTCTTTTGCGTTTTACATTTCTTTAAATTGCTTCGTGATTTTGAAATCCATCCGTGATACTGTTTAGGTATCAAAATGGAAACACATTACAATTCTTCAGTTATTGTAAACTTCACTAGAAGACAACTGGATAAGGACAGCAATTTTGAAAGCAAACATCAAAAGACGTGGCAGGAATGAACAATGCGATTGCTCCAGGTCACAAAAGTCCCGGATTCAGTCACACTAAATGTGCGAACGAACCCACAGGCGAGCACAAAATTCTCGCCTTCCGAGACATTTTCAGTTGGAACAATTGAATAACTGTCTTTGACAGGTGAATGCGCCCAGGGCCCGGTGTTTTGCCATAATATTTAACTAAAACTCCTAAGTTTAACCGAAGTTGAGGAACCATAAAGACTCAAGCTCCCCCGGGAATTTTCTCTGGGCTTCTTTCATGGACGGAGACTCTTCATTCGGGGGTTATTTTTGAATGCCTGCGAATGCACCGCTCAAAACTTCTTGAAAATTTCCGCCCCCTCCCGGTGGTCAAGATTTTGAAACGAATTTTACCCAGGGGAAATTAAGACATCCGTCCTTTTGCTTTCGCAAACTTTTCGTTTATTCGGAACTTGCGTCACTTGCACAGACACGCTGCACCCCAAAGTTACTCCCACACATTCGCTTCGTCTGGTTGGGTTCCCTTCGTTTTCCTGAAGGAACCACTCGGAGACTATTCAAGGACTGCCTGGGAAATTCGCCCTTTACGCCGCTTTTATTTTGTACGGCAACTACATAATGCTCTAAAATGTTGGGAGTTATTAACACAATTTCTTGAAACTTGGGGAGCGCGGTTGAATGCAAGTTTGCAACAATTAATTGCTGCGTTTGAGAGACAACGGAGATAAGTAATTGCAGAAATGTGCACTTCCCAAAGTTATAAATCATGTTCCCATTATGGGGTTAAAAATACTGGCAGCTGCTTCGCTACTTTTCTTTTCTGTTGATAAGAAAAGGTAAATTTCGAAACTTCCAAACTCAATCTCCGACCACAATTTACATTTCCGCAAATACAATACATGAAAAGTATGAGTGTGGTTGTGTAATTTCTGGGTACTATAAGCATCGTAAGAAAAACTTTAATTATTTTTGCACGAAGTTTAGACTCCGTTTTGCCTGGTCAGTAATAAAAAAGTTGTTTGAAAATTACGAAAAAGTGTCTAAATATGATTATGTATCGCTTTGTTTTAAGACATCTTATAGAAAATATCAAATTTTCATTAGTGTTACATACTTCTGGATATTATAATTGGAAATCAAAACCAACTTAAAATAAAAACTTATACCTAATTTGAATCAGCTAGCTAAATAAATAATATTATGCTATATAATTATATAAAATATTTAGCAAACTTCAAAATTCATGGATCGCATTCAACGCCGACACACATACAAGCATAATTTTATGTCTAATATATATGCATACATTTATACTTTTTCATTAAATATTAAAATACAAGTATCTGATAAAATAATTCATATATACATATATACACGTAAAAATCAAAATTAAATAAAAGTCATCGGTTATATGCCAAGAACGCAAATTCACACCAACTAAGAATTGTTCATTTTATAACATTTTTATAAAATTGTTTACAGCATTCGAAGCTAGTGCCTTTAGATCAGTGAAAAGAATGTAGTATCCATTAAACATTTGAAAATTTAGCATATGAGATTCGAACAGCCTATTCAGATGCATAAAATCGCAATTCAACGCCTAATTAAGTAAATTTAATAAATACATACACACTACAAACTGCTTATCACAAATGAAAAACTTGAATTATGTGTACGATGCATACATTACTCGTCATTGTAACAGTAACCATCATATTTTCATATGCTTTGAATAATAATATTTGAATGATGCTGAGTCATTATCAAGAAACTACTATAAGGTATAATAGTAGCAATATCATTAATTTATTCCAATATGTGAAAACCATTTTAATTATTATAAATATGATGCAGAGTTCGTATAGATTGCAACAAATCAATAATGTAACGAAAACACTATACAAAGGTGTTTTATCACAATAAATAAGGATGCAAATCGTAACTAAATATTGCTTTATGGCTTATGAGTCATTATATTCCTGTTGAGGCTTTGTTATAAAATTACAACAGTCGTAAATCAAATTTTAACAGAGGAATTTTTGGAAAAGAAACTATATTTTGAGTCGAGTCCCTTTTTCCTGAAATTTTCGAGCTTTGAAAACAATTCCGGTAATTGTGAAAAGTTTTGCCGAAATATGATTAAATGACGGTCTGATCTATAGAAGGAGAAAATTCAGGACAGCGGCGACCGGAATTGGACAGACGAAATTTAAGCCTGACCACACACGTAATACACTCGCCTCGTGTAACTTTTAGGATTATTCATTGGAAAACTTTTGTCCACAGCACAGAAGTTTTCCCTGATTTCGAGGGGTCCATACTAATGTCCAGTCCACATTGCGGTTTGTTGTTGTCCAACAGGAACGTTTGTTCGCTTGCTTAGCATTTTAAAATATCTGTACATAGGATGGCCGTGGGAATTTGGGGAAAAACTTGGCATTCCGTGAGGACCAATAGGTCTCGTAAATATTTGAGAAAGGAAGGCAATTTTCATCAAAGAAAACAACAACTTCCACCAAAGGACTACCATTTGGAGCATTAATTTGTTGAATTTAATAAATTTTGTTAAAGTGGTCTTCCTTTCCTCATTAGATGAAAGCATTGCTTTTCACAGTCAGCTTGTTTGCTTTTCTCGCATTAGCATCAACCGAAAATTCAATGCTGTAAAGTGTGAGTGATTTAATTATTTTCCCCACCCAAAAGTTCTTGGGACATGGGCTCGAACAGAAATTCAATTTAACAAGAATCCTTGTTCATAGGACCCAAATATGCACATATCTGAGCCCTTCGACGCAAAGCTGCCTTCGAGGCATGAAAATATCTGAATCATTGACAGTAAATGAACAGTGTTTTTGATGGATTTTGGCTTGTCCTGAATCAGATTTATTTCATGTATTGACAGTCTTAGTTACCTTGCTTGAAGCGTAGAATGTTCTCAATTTAGAGGACTTCTTAATACATATTCGTCCTGTTTTTCTAGAAAATGTTAAACCAGTTTATTTAATAAATGCCAATATTTGGGATTTTATGAAGACCATACTAGCTTTGAACCATATAAAGTAACGTTGCCTAGATACATTTATAAGCCTTGATTTGGTTTGATTTCTAATATCTATCTGTATTCACATTACAAATTATATACAATTTAATAAATATAAGGATAACAAACGAATCTTACATCAATATTTTAATAATAGGACTAATTGCCATAGATGCTAAGTTCATTTTCACTTATTTCGGCATAAATAAATATACAAGTTTTAGTGTTCATAATTATCTGGTTCAATATTTTTGCCATTCTTCTTCAACAATTGAATATTTCTATGGTGCTATTCTAAAAATTTTAAGACAAGAATAAGCAAAATTCGATAAGCCATGAAAAAACTGATAAGAACTTAAAGAAAACAAAAAGGTGTTTATTATTGTTCAAACGAATATGGATTTCACATTCTTCATTCTTTTGTAATGAATGAATCAATTTTTTATTATTTAAAAAAAATGCAGTGTACGCCTATGTACACATTTAAGATTTTTAAGATAATATTTTTGTTTTTTATACCATATATAAACATTACATTTATATACATATCTCGACAAAACTGATAAAAATGTAATATGTTTTATAATGGAGAAAATTTTCCGAAAATTGTTTTCATAAGTGCTCTGGTATTTTAAACTCCATAAACCCCCGGTCAATATTTGTATTATTCAAAGCTATTAATACTGCAGTATTTTTACCCGCAAAAACAAAAAGCTCAGCGCGCCCCCGAAGAGATTAGAGTAATGCAGTCCCATTTACTGAAATCCTTTGAAAATCCAGTTAATGGATGCTTAAATTGGTACTTTAATAAGTTTTCAATCGATTCTGTTTAAAGTTTATCTATCCTCTTCATAACCGGAAGGCTAATGATTTGTCGATTTGTAAATTTATTATATAAAGTAAATGTTACGATAAGTTTTAGAGATATCTGAAATATCTTAGAATGTAAAGAATTCCAGTTGATTATACGAAATGTTGTAGATGCATTAATAAGTATCAATTTTTGGCTGAATGTGTTAAATTCATAAAAATAAATAAATCGGCTTGTTTATACATATGTACTATTGTATAATTTACTAGTTATTTTTTCCAAGAAGACCGTCCGAAATAACTTCTTCTGATTTTGCTGTTCCTTTAATATGTTTTAACCTCTCTGTATCTAAGGCCGAGGACACAAGCGTTAAAAATTACAGACGCTATTTCAATCTGAAACTACAGATATTATTGCAACCCAAGAACTCCACCCAGGCTGAGAGCGTAGGTCATTTTTAATGCTTGTATATATACCTTGCCTAAGTGATCCATATTTTTTATTTTCAGTACATAAATGATTCTAAGGGGTGAAATTTTTTATAAGGAAAGTTCATATCCTGGATTAGATTTCGATACAATAAAATAACGTAAAGATCAAGAAAATCCGAGGTAAACGCTTTGGACAGTTTCCTTGTTCTGTTAAAATATGTGGTTCAAAAGTCAGTTTGCGAAGGTGAATACAATATTTTGTTGCAATTCGCTACATGACTTTAGTATACTAAACAAAGAGAGTATATTTAAAAATGTTTCTCTTAAGGAATTAAAACTTTCAACAAACAAAACTGAACTATACCACCAATTTGATTACTGTTCAAATTAGAGATTGACACCTTTGCTTTTAAACTATTCATTTCTAATCAAGCAATACTAATCACTGTCCATCTTCGTTTACAAATTGATCTTTCATTAACACACAAATAGCCGAGCAGTGAACGTCAAATTTGAAAGCTACGTGGGTCAAATCAGTGATAAATGGTTAATGGAGTACGACTGTGCCAAATATGCCTAGCCTTATGTAATCCTGATAACCCAGCTAATTGGTTGCTTCACAAAATGTTGGCCTGAGTAAATATTTTATCGAGTACATTTGGGTACAATTCCAGGATATTCCCAGCAGCCACGTAGCGATCTTAAATTCGACAAACTGCTGGTGGCCGTAAAAAGGCATAGCCATTCGCTACAAATCGGTAGCAATGGGAAGACGTTATTGCGTGTATTTCCATAAATGAGTGTCGTTTGCACTTTCTTATGGAGCACGTTTTAGATTCGATTTGTAGCGGCAGCCTTGAAGTAGCTCAGTAGCAACTCCCATTTAGCCCTATTAGCCGAAAGGGCGCTAGACCTAGACCTGCCCTTTCGGGTGTGACCTTGAACAGTAACGTCCACTAAAGTGGTGCCTGAATCTCAATTAAACCCTTTACACCGAGGAGTGTGAATGCGAACTCATTGGAAGATACACGGGGTTTGAGTCACGTCCCCGTTTTGTAAGGGCGCCACCCCCGCTTGGATAATAGGGTTTAATTTCATTAGTCGACCTGCACCGTCTTCGGGTGGCAGCTGCTACATTGCCCTGTCTCCCAGGGGCGGGCTCCATTAGGTTGATCAATCCCGTGAGGGAGGTTTAAAAGGAGTTTTAAGGACTGAAAGCGGTTATCGCATTTCATTCAGAATTGGAAATGAACTTTCGTCTGCACGTGATATGCGGAGCTTTATATGAAATGCGGGGGTGTAGGGCTAGGATGTCGCGAACACGTGCTCCTTGCAGAGGCTTTCTAAACAAAACCATTCACAAATTCGAGGGCGTCGAGACGCTTAGAGCGCGGCGAATTCTCTTTGCACCTACATTTTAGTATTTGGGGGATGAGGCATGCGCATTTTAGGGACACAATGATTTTAGGGATTTCAGCCCTGCATTGCGCTTTAGGTAACTCGAATCTGCAGAGCTTTCACTAGCTTCGGCCTAGAATCAGCCCTCGAGAGTTGGGGGGTTACTTTTGTATGGGTTTCGAACCGAAGAGACCTTAAGAGAATTAATGTCGTTTTCAACCCTAATGAGGTGTTTAGCTTCAGCCACACTAACCAGACTGGGTAAATAGCTCCCGGTGGCGAGAGGGTGTTTTCTCGCAAATTTTGTAGTGTTTCGTCTGATTATGGGGCGGTGGACTCTTGCTTTTCGGTTAGTTCGCCAGCTGCTCTCTTCAGAGCATCTTCAGATGAGATGGGTATCACTATCATCTGTACAGGATACGTCATGAAGGGACAACATTTTTAACTACAGTTGGAGGCTGTCAGCTGCCCGAGGACGACCGGTTTACTACTAGCTCCTTGGCGAACAAGGATACCACAAAACCAACACTTGACGGTTTCTTTAAGAACTTGCGAGGGTACCGCTAAATTGCACTGTGCAGTGGTTGCCCAGTGTTTTACCAGTGCTGTGCATTTAGCTTTAGTTATCTTCGATTTTTGTAGTAAATCATCTCTTGGTTTAACTTAGTTTTTGCCTTTTATTATATTCGAAACGTGCGTCCTTGGAAAGCTCCCTCGAAGGTGTATTGAAGAATTTTGCAGAAGTATTTCAGAGAAAGTGTGTCTGGTGTCCTGTGAGTTACGGTGTGAAGTGTGTTTTATGTAGTTTTAACAGTGGGCAATTTCTGGTAGACGATATCAGAATACGTTTGACACCATCCAAAAAAACAAAAATAAATAAAAGAGCGCGACAACCACACCAGCAGCGAACAAGTAAACCGCCCTTTTCTTCGGTAAGTCTTAAAGATATCTACGAAATTTTCAATTACCAAATAACAGAATGTCGCGATAATGAACTATTTAATCGTAAAGTTAACGACAAGGACGTGGAAATGTCCAATCTGGATCTCCAGCTCATTTTTATTACATGACACTTTCTTCCCGCCGAAGCGTCTATTTTCGCTAAGAACACTGCCGATTAATTAAAAATTCGTTTGATGTCGATTTTCTGCAGTTTGTTTATCCATAAATTGTGACAAAACGACCGGAAATTCGGGATCACCGTCAAGAAGATTTCTGGGTTGTGTAGTGGTCTTATTTGAAATTGTAATGCCTTAGCGCTTTCTTCCCTTCTTCCCTTTTTCTAACCCCCGAGTAAAGGGCTAACGCAAAGCCCCCATCTGCTTTACATTGGTAATTTTGGCCAGCACCGGCTCGCCGGGATTAACATTAGAGGCCGTGATTGATTCAGGAATTTATTTACTTTCCACAAAATCCGACACTAGGCTTTTATTTATTCATCAATTCCCAAAATATGAATTATTCGGAGGTGGGCGGTAATCAATTAGAGCGGCGAGGATCCTCTGCTTCTGTCGTCATTAATTTAAAGGCTTATTAAAAGCCTCCAAAGTCTTTCCCGGCTTTGGTGAAAAGAGAGGATGAACGAAATTTCTTATACGTGTATTTACGCACAAAGTAGGTCATTGAGCCCCTGCTTTACGTTCTAAAAGCCGCTTTTCCTTCTTATCGCTGACATCGAGGGTGCTTTTCATAGAAATGCAGGCTCAGGTACATCTAAAGTTATGTGACTTATAATCCTAAAACATGAATTCAGTGATAGCGTCGAAGGACTAAAAGCACTTTCCTAGTTTGGTACATCTCCATAAAAGTAATTAACTAATGACGTTGTAAAATGGCTTTTATCTAAGGAAG
Organism: Tolmerus cingulatus; assembly: GCA_959613345.1. Lineage (NCBI taxonomy): Eukaryota > Metazoa > Arthropoda > Insecta > Diptera > Asilidae > Tolmerus > Tolmerus cingulatus. The sequence goes on along the minus strand of OY390708.1, from coordinate 12,374,550 downwards.
ATTATATGTTTTCTTTAAATATTCAAAATGAAAATTATGTTCAGCTTTAGTGAAACTAAAAATAAACAATAAATTACCTTAGACTTGTTCTCTAAATTTACAAATTATGGTTCTTTAAGAGGCATCTTAGTTGTAGTAGTAAATTATAGAGTTCAATTTCTAATATGTTATTATATTTTGACAAAAAAAATCTATGAAAGCTTACCAACTTAAAAAACAATAACATACATATAACCAGTTTAAAATTTTCAGTTTTAATAAGAAATTCAACTATGCAGTAGTTTGCTCTTGTAATTGTAAGATTGTTGTAAATTTTAATTGCATGCGCTTTATAAAAACAAAGTATATATTCAAAATTCTGCATTTTTTTGAAAATGATATTCCTTGAATTATAATTCATACTTATTATTATGGAATTGCCAGATCATAAATTAATAAATTATTTCTTTTGTAAGGAGTTTTATAATAAGTAATTAACATGTTAAATGTTGTTTCAGAAAAACAAATTTTGGATGCTTGATTCCAAAAAGATGTTATTCTAATATACGAATTGCATTCCGAAATTGCTCAAGCAATAAACTTTACAATTTCGGGACAATGCTGGTTTAAAAAGAAGAAATCTTACTTCCAGAACTAAAGCATAGTAGATCGAAAAACTAAAATTTGGCAAGTAAATACTTTAAATATTTTTTGTTCAAAACCATACTGGGAATGCTAACAGAAAATGTTTATTTTCTTAACATACTTGCAGCACATTTTCAAATTTTAGTATGGAAGAATTTTCTAGGCTTTCCTAAATCATTTTTTTCTTCGTGGCTAATAACTTCAGTTCAAACAATTTCTTCTTTTACCTGGAATTAACTAAAAACATACATATGTTAAAAAGTTAATCATACAATATTTCCTTTGAAAATATGTATAAAAATTCATCTGGTCGATTTTAAGCCCTATATAGTAGTATAAACAAACTTTTTTTCTTCTTTTATATCAAATCTCAACTAAGGCACTAACTAGTAAGCGAGGAAAAATAAATTAAATAGTTTTCAAAGCATAACTTATTTACTTTATTTTATTTTATCTAAATTAAGTGAGAAATTAACTAAAACAATAATATCCAAAGCACACAGATTAACTAAATAAATATATTTATTATATCGAACATTTGAGTATTTGAGTATTTTACACGCCATTAATTTAAAGGCAAAATAAAGCATTTCGACATTATCTCAATATTTATCTAATTTATTTGAGCTAGGTACAATGGGCAACATAAATAGATTTAATTATTTATTTATTTAAAGAGCTTACCACCTAGTTGTTATGGCAAACCTTGACTAGTGGCATATATTTGTCGATATTAAATAATAGCAAATAATACATACTAGTGGCAAACTTTGTAAAGTACGCGCATATATAGGAATAATTAATTTATAGCAAATATTTATTCAATTACCCGCAAGCAATTAATCCAAGGTAAAGGCTTATCACTTGCATCCATTGTGTTTGTCTAATTCATGGGATATTCAAGAATTATAGCGAAGCTCCATATTCAATTTTGCAGCATGAATTGTGATTAATGAACCATTATCACAAAATATAGGTAAAAAGCTAAAAAATACTAAATCTATTATACTCGTAGTTTAGAGTGTTAAACAGGAGTTAATTAGAACAAACTCTAGGACGTTTAAGTTCCAACGAAATGTAGTATATTTCTGTGGTTTTTCTCGCAAGATTGTTTAGAAATATATACGATAGTACATACACTATTTGGATTTATTAATTTACTGAAACCGGTAATGACTTACTTCTGGTGTTTTTCTAATTAGACTAAAGTCTATAATTTGACATTATGAAAATGATCAAATCGTAGAATATTCTCAAAATGAGAGTACTCCTATGGATTGAGCATATTATAGTTAGAAATTTAAAATAAACCTCCTGATAACGTCAAATTTACCTTTTAACCTATAACATAACAAAAAATAAAATAATAACAGAAATTATTTATTAATTTCATATAGAAAATTGTACAGCAATGCAAGTAAATTAATTTCTGTTTGTTTTATACGGTTTTACTTGTTCATTATAAAAATTTCGGTCTAGTTCTGGGTTGGGATATATGTAAATTTACAAGATCATAAAATCGCATATAATTCAAGGAGTTATCTAAATAAAAATAACTATGTAATTCGGCACAAAAGGCGTCTATCGTTTATGCATTTGCAAGAAACCTAAGCCTGAAGCTCCATGGTGCAGCTGGTGAAATAATCAAGCTGGAGCTCCTCTGCTCGGAAATAATAAGTGAGGTCAGGAATAGAATGGTCCCGAGGGAGGAGGAACGTGACTTCGCAATATATTGGGAATAAGCATCAAAGATTCCAATGAATAACCTAATGGCCTGGCACTATATGCGCTCTCCAGAACTTTAATATAGGGCTGGTTGCCCTCGCACGGACGAAGCAACACTTATTGCCAAATTCAGTCGTAATTGGAGCAGGAAAACAAGAAATATGTGCACTATCCAGTGCTTGCTCTCGTAAACCCTCGGGGTTATATAATTTCTGATACAGACGAATATCGAGTTACTACTGAATTCTACCCGAGCTGGGGACGGCGTACCTACGGGTACCTCGTTCGACCACGAAATGGAAATGGAGATCAAGTGCTTAGCGTTTTGATTGCTGCTAGCCTAGTTGAGCATAAACGAGCAAGGGAAGCTGCAAGGAGTTTCACCTCGTGTGTCCTTAATAGCATTCCTCTTCGGAATTTCTCTCGTGCATTGAAAAATTTCAAGAAATGTTGGAATTTGTAGAATTTTTCAACTTAAAGTAGTTTACTCTCTTTAATATCACGGGGACCAGTCATGCGAAACTGGGTTCCACCTAATATTTAGGGAGCTCGTTGTATGTGCCCTCCTCACCAGTGGGTATAATGACATCCAGTCTTAGCACTTTCCACTGGGGGAAGACTGGACTATTAGTTCTAGCCATCAGTATTATACTTGTGTATGTGTGTGTAGCATTTGACGAGATGAAAGAATAGTCCCTATAGCAAACAGAAAAAAAATCAATATTTTTTAATTTCTCTTTTATGTTTTATTCATTCTAAAGAATGTATACTCAGGAAGCAATTTTAAAATTCGCATGAGTTATTCATCGGTAAAGCAAAAATAATATCCAAAGGAGAGTAAACAAACTTGAGTAAAGTTTACACCCAATTGGAATTGCTTGTTCCCACAGTCGGTGTCAAAGGAGGTATTAATTTTAAGGGTAATTAAAAAATAGTAACTTCTCTATAAAGATATGATTTTTATGATTGCTTACTTGTTTTAATTTAATTTTTAAATTTTGTAAAAAAAAATTAGAATCAAACTATGGTAAGGCTGTTCTTTTTATCATAAGTTTTCAGCGAGTCGCGTTTAAAATTTTAGATTAACACTAGCTTCTTATCTTAGATAGAGCAATATATGTATTATATGTACATATGTATGTACATAGGTACTTATCAATAAAATCGCACATTATTGTTTTATCATCTTAGAAGGTTTTAGATTACTTCAAAAAATCGAATCTGTTATAAATTTTGAAGAGATCAAACACAAAATTTGAGCCTAATTCTTATTTTATATTTTGCATAAAGAGTGAAATATACATATGCAATTATCTTCCCTTAATATAGGCTTATTTTGAGTAAGTCATTTTAATTTACATAGACTACATGGTTATTTTTGACAATAAAAATATTGGTTGCTCCTAGATACTATTTTTGGATAAATACTTCCTTGATCCGATTTAACTGGAACAGGTTTTAAAAATTTGCAAGATTGATGCTGTTTAGACAATTTGAAATAACTTTCCAAAAACAGCTTTGACTTAAATTTTGTTTCAAAATTTGTTTATGTTTGGCCATTCGCATTTGATTGTAATAAAATTATGGGAAGAATCAATTTAAAAAAAAAAACGTGTTGAAGTGAATTTTATACTTACTAAACTCTGGATAAAGGTATGGTTTTGAATTAAACCACTAAGTGGAAGGGATTTTTCCATAGAAAAAGTTTTCTTTAACGCTCGTTTTTCTTTACTAACTGGTTAATTTTACCATTCAGCTTATCATGTAGTAAAAAAATAAAAGCTGACTAAGTTAGGTTTAGATCTTAACCTTCTCTTTTTATGAAATTGATGATACTTTATTCGGTTTATAGATACCCATCCTTTCAGGAAGTTTTCTATATGACCTATTAGCTTAAAGTTTGTTAGATATGGAGTTTGGGCGCAGACAGACCTTCTTGAATAATCCAAAGGATGGAACTGGTGCACGGCCCAACTTCATATCAAGAAATCAATTCAATCTTCCTAGAGGCACTACCCAGTCCTAATTTTTCCAGTGAAATATGCAAATCTGCGACGTGGGTTTCAAGCGGATCGTACTCGGGTATAAAAAATTAAACTGCGTCGGTAATATATTCGTCGGAAAGAGTTAAGTTCATGGGTGCAGATAAAATGCCAAAATGATAACATGGGACCGACGTAAATCAAGCTTAGCGAGAAAATTTCTCAGACGAAAGCAAGACGATGGAATTCCTCAAGCGTCTTGCATGATGAATCAATTCCCTTTGGCCTTGTCCTTATATGAACAATTCTCGTTCGAAGAGGAGGCAACCGATCCCCGGCACGTGTGCTTTCGCTGCAAAAGTTTGCGGAGCACCCGGGGGGCCAGTGGGACCCACCCACCCCGGGGCGCATCAGTCACTCCCAGGAACTACCCAAGAAAGCCGGAAGGATAGTGCAGAAGAGCCAGAAAAATGTACGCTCGTAAAAATAGTCTGAGTGCCTGAGGGTTCCTTCGGGTGCTCCTGGAAAGTTGTGCAGGGCGGTGGGTGGTCGACGCTCGAAGCCCGACATACCTTCGGCTCCTCGATATTTGATTGTGATAAATGGGCGGCCAGTCCGTGCCTTCTGCCTCTTTTATTTATTGCTGTTTATTTTGTTATAATTGGTCCCGGTTGCTTTATTTCGTTACCCACCCACGCCCGGTCCCGAACAACATTTGTCCGGGCTTAGGTTCGCCAGTTTCGACAAGAATTCCCGCCGGGATGGGCGGTTTGTCAAGGCGCTAAAGGCATTATCCGACATTTAATTTAACATTGAAACCACATTTCATCGCATCTAGCTGCAGCAGTTCCGTGCGCAGGTAACATAAATTTAGCGGGGCATACCCCGGCGTGGCAGCCGTCGCGCATATAAATTTAATTCGCTCATGTTATAAAAGGCGCTCAGGATGCTCTTTGGAGTCCTCCGCCAGGTAAAAGTAAATTAAGCCCACGCCACATAATTACGTTTTGGGACGTGCTCCGCTTTTGGAAAATATTTCGGAAAAAGATAAGCAGTCACGGCCCTCTGCTACCCACCGCGCACATTTCTTCTGTAGGCATGCTTCTTTTTGGAGGATTATGCGGATAACCGTCACAAGCGCTTTATGATACAAAAATGGCTTCTTATAATAAAGTTACCTGAACCACCGGAAACCGAGACAGTTTTCTGTTTTCCTCGGGGAAATTTATTAACTTCGCACACATCCTCGTTATGGTGGGACAAAATATAGAACACCTCCCCGCCTGCCGAGATATTCTCAGAAGCATAACAAATGAAAGACAAAAACATACAGAAATGAGGACACATTCACTCATGGTTTGACTAACATGTATATGAACACAAAAATTTAGAAAAATGTATTTCTTTTGTAATTTTCTACAATCCTCATTACTCCTATAGGTACATAAATGGCTTTCTTTACAAACGATTGTCTTACTTTCTTTTTTATGGGAAAGCAATCGCACAGAAGCGAGACTTTAACGATATCACTGAGTCTTATCAACCCACGGACAAAACAAAGAGGATTTAGAGGATTTACGCAGAATTTAATCGTTGTATCTCTATTAAGAAGTACTTTTCTTTTTTACAGAAGAATGAGCGAATCTGATGTAATTCGAGACAAGATTATAAGACAAATACAAAGCAATCCTAAAGTAATCTTCTGTGAAACAAATTTATTGCGCAATTTTAAATAAATAGTCCTAAAACAATTTTAGGAAAAGTTTTTTACGTCGTTCTTTTCGAAGAAATAGGTAATAAGGTCTTCTATGTCTTAGCTATTACAACGTTTCGCTGCGATAAAATAAAGAATCATTTTAAGTTTTTTATTACATCAACACCTGAAGAAGGAACATTTCCAAGAGATTCATAAAGTCCTATTAAATTTCTTGTATCTGAAATTTCAAAGAAATTTAAGAAGTTAATAATTTACAAAAAACAACTTAAACCTCGAAAGTGAGCAGACAGACTTTTGCGAACATTAAAACCGTTTAAGTATAAAACGACGGCAGATGCTTTTAAAGGAGAGCAAAAGCAACAAGTGAAACTTAAGTATATAATTTTTCTTTAACTTCTTTTATTTTTAAAGAGGAAAAATCCTTAAATGAATCAGGCCAACTGACGAGCTCTGCAAGTTACACGCGATCAGGGAAGTATCTTTCCAAATTGGATTATATCTCGAAGAATTTCTAAGAGAAACAAATGTTCTTTGTATGTTGCAAAGCTACTTATCATTCACGTTTTGTTTTCAGAGATTTGTTTCTTTTGAATAGAGTCAGCAAAATGTTTTTGAGGCAACAACGCTCAAGTTGATTTTCTCCCTAGCAAAGGAGAATTAGTTTAGTACACCCCACTTTAAAACGGACTTATTTCACATTTTTAATAAATAGGCCTATTTTAGAAAGACAAATTTTCGTGTCTTTTATTTATATTAGTCAAGGCAACTACTAAATCTTCCAAGAATTATATATATTATTTACTTCATAAGAATTAAAAAAAAAACAACAATATAATAGAAGCACTTATTACTTTACTTAAAGTAAAAGATGTCAAAAAGTTCAGTGATGAATGTAATTTTCTGAGTTTTAAAATACACAATAATTAACATGTTAAACAAAACTGGAAATAGCTTAAAACAAAATTGTCATACATCTGTTTTGGAAATTAAAAAGAAAATCTTTCTCCAGGTTCATATCAAATATTAAAAATTAAAAAGATAGGACGAAAATTATACTGTTCTTCTTCATACTCGAACCGAATATTGTTTTAATTTCAAGTCGTTATATATCACAAATAATTTCGAATATAAGATAAACTAAACTTTCAGCTTAATCGTGTTTGATGGTAAAAACACTTTTGATAAAATACATACTTACTTATCAAAGACAAAATCAAATTATCCAAAGTAATACGTACATTCAACATAACGAAAAGTAAAAATTTAACAGACCCAGAATATTTTTAAATGCTCGTATTTGCTTTGGTATTTTTTATGACTGTTGTTCAGCGCCTAAACTACCATAGTGAAAAAGGCTATTTTTTGTAGTTTAACATTTGAATTAAATTTCGAGTTTCACATCACAACTACTAATACACATGTTACAATATTTAGTATTAAATATTTATTTTAAAAAAGCCCACACCTTTTCTTTATCATTATTTGTTGCAAAAATCTGGTTGAAAAATATAAATTTAAGGTATTGTCTTCGGTTTTTTATTTTAAATCTCGCATTCATCACTCACTCGAATGCCATCAGTCATTTTTCGCAATTATTGCGCTCCGACCAATTGCAGTTAAAAGGGAAAAATCCCCTTTTAAAATTTTTAATAAAATGTTTCCATTCGTGCTGGGCCGTACTTGTCACGCCATATACAATTCATATATGTATAATATATTTACATACATATATTGTACTTGCTCATTCACATACAGCAATTTTATGAAACGCGCAAACAAAATTCCCATCCATAAAAAGGGAAAATGCAGGCGTAATCATCATAACGAGCCCAATGTAACATTTTCTATATGGCTTCACTTATGAAGGCAATAATTTTCGAGGTCTGATTTCATATTTGCTCAAATTACGTTTTAATTCGTTAATCACGTTCATAAAGTACAACAAATTTACTGCGCTGGGTTTGAGGAAATAGTAATCTGCCACGACACAGCCCCTAAAATGCAAAAAAACCATAGTATAAAAAATAATAACTTTATTTAATCGCATTATCATCGGTCAACATAAATTAAAGTCGTTTTAATTGCCGTGGCATAAGCCATGGACGAATATGCTCTCGGTCGAGTTGTGATATGCTAATATTAATTATATCAATATTTTCCGAGGTCCACCAGGCTAAATATTTTTAAAATATCGCGGCTACCTTGCTTTTGCTTACATAGCAAGCCACGCCATCAAAATAATTTCACCTCCTTTGCGGTGAAATTACTGCCTCCAAACAGCGCATGAAATTATTTCACGCATTTTATTTAAACTTGTGACACAAAGGATATCCGGGTCGATGTGGAGAGCAAAACCGCCACTGTTCGGAACAAATGTGACGGAGCGAATTCATTTTTAATAAATTGACCTATTATCGATAATTTTTGGTGTTTTTAATTACATTCCATGTAATTATAATTCATATGCGCAGTCCTGTTATGCAAAGGAGCTTTCAAAATTCCCAACGAGATTCACGCTTCTGTTACTTTCCAATTTAATTAAAATCTTTAATATAAACTATGAAAAATTGGTTAAGAACTTATTAAAACTGTTATTGTAACTCGTTTTGCATTTTCATTTAAACAATTTGAACAGCGAAAGTGAATTATGCTTTTGGAAATATTATTATACAAAAAATATATCACGAAATAATTAAATTGTTCAGTGCAAATTTGTTTTCAAATTAAAACATTTTATAGATGGGCAAACTCAATTATATGGATGCAATTTGTCGAGCAATTAGACACTCCCTCGAGGAAGGACAATCTAGAGAATCCTATTAATTGCTAATTTGATAAGCACCTGAGTTGCCTCGCAGTAACAAGCTCTTAGTAATAATAATATGAAATTGAAATCCTGAGCCTTTAGCGTTACCCATAAATAGGTCGCCTTAATCAGCCTAATATTCCAATAAAGTTATAATTCAATAGATTTAATAGGACAATTGGGCCATAAAACCACTGGTTCCATTTAATTGCAACTACACTCATGAAAATGTCGACTTAGCCGCAAAATATGGTCACACTGCGGTAAAATCTGTTTGTGTAGCGAAATAGAAAGGTTAGTGCGAATGTCCTCCTTCTGTGCCGACCTTAATTGGCCCAGGACATTTACGGAATCGGCTATAAAATGACGCATTTGGGTTTCGACAGGACACTTTCTCGGTTTGGCACTTTCGAAATACTAAAACTTATCGATTGTTTCGGACATACATACATATACATAAATACATCCATTTGAGCAAATTAATTTTTTGTTTCAGTAGAAAATCCAATAACGTTTTACTGAGGATTCCTATAATATTTAATCTTACAATATTTCTGCAAATAATTTATATTTGCTCAACGACTTAGTAAATAAAAGTATTAATTACTAGCCATTGCTTTGTTTAGGACGATTTAATTTTTATGTGTGTAACTTTTTCCTATATCTAGGACGAAATTTAATTTTGTTTAAATGTGTTATTCAAAAAATGTTAAATTCCTGAATTTTTAATTTTTAAATGTTTATTGAAATACTCCAGCGGATAATTATGTTTGTTTTATGTATGCTAAAATCCTGTGAAGTTAACATTTACTACATTAATTTACAGTTCAGGGACATTAATAGGACTTGGACTTTGGCACTTGAAATTCATTTGTGCTAGATTTCACACAACCAAAAAAGCCATTATATAAAATTTGGACTTTAGTTTCTTAAAATATGACATAATGTTTATATTTTTGTTACTATAAAATCATAATGTGTGTAAAACGTGCTATAGAAATTAATAGTCAACATTTCATCTAGCATAACATTTATACAAGCCTAATTTGTAGAATATTTAATAACGTACAATCTAAAGAATATTGCAGAACTACTAAAAAACCTTTCAAACAAATTTAAATTTGTTGCAACACATTATTGGCACTGTTAAATGGCACGTTACCATTAGATATGCAATTTCATCTTAAATATTTACATATCATTCATTGCAGGCTTTCAAAATTGTAAAAGCCCAAGAGGCAAACCAATTTAACAAAAATGTTCATGTCTCACATTTCCTTCACCCTAAAGCGATTTGGAAATGGAACACGCAATATGTATAATGGCACAATTTGGGTATATTTTAAATGCAATCTGATTCAGTTGCGAATATAAAAAAGCGGCCTCTTCGAAACATGCCTTCTACAGTAAATCGGAGCAGTTCATCATGGAAATGTGCTAGACCAAATGAATTGGAAGATAACGACACACATTTATTTGGTTTATTGCCATAAAGAACAAAGAATTTAACCACCTTTTGCAAGATGGCCTTTATTCGTGCCAATATTTCGCCCCCATTATGCGGAAGTTCCCTGGGGAGAAGTCATCATCCCACTTTGGGCAGGGCGTGCTAAGCAACATTTATTCAATTGCCACAACAATAAGCAGATCCTAAAACTCACCAGAGAATATGCAAATTCGAGTTTATACCGAAACGATGAACGCCAACTGCGTTTATCTAGCTCCTTGATCTCCCACCGCCGAACCCGCCCACACAGTTTTAGCCGGGCACCCACAGGACCCACATTTGTCGAGCGTTCGTGCCCGCAAACACAAGTTGGAAGGACCAGGACCCAGGACCCATAAAAGTAAACCTACACACCCCTGAGGCTCTCGAATTATTATCGTTAGGAACATTTATACGACTTTCCTAAAATTCACCGAAATTCGTGCGTGTTGAAGAAAGTGTCCATGTTTTATGCTAAAAGCCTTCGGCGATTTTATTAATCAAGGTATGCCGCTCGAGGTGCTCGATTGGTTGATAGAGCGGCTGGCGAAGTTGGAGGGTTTTGGGGGTTTCGTTGTCTTATAATTAATTACGGATCTCAAATGCAACTACTGTAGGGGTATCTTGTCTAGTCCATCTACTTTTAATTAATGTGGCTTCCAAACATACCGACTAAATAAGAGTTTTGCCAAATACCCGCTGAAATATTAAGCGCTGGCCCGGGCACTCTTCTCAGCGCAAACAGTTTTAAGTCCCCGGAGAGATGGTTAATTTAGTCAGATAACCCTTTAATATTTTTTAATTAAAAACTTTCTGGACTGTCTGGAAATTGAATATAATTAGCCGTGAGGGTTTCCAGTTGAAATTTTAAGTAGCTACCCTAATTCTCCCTGCCAAAAGCTGTGCGAAGTTAATTTAATCTGACATAAGAAAGTAAAATGAGGAGGGAAGTCACATCAATATCAGAACATTTTGGAATAGTGCATCACGACCAACGAGCTGAAGCCCTAGGAAATTGCTTCGATAAGTAGGATTAACAAAGAAAAAGAAAAGTTACTAGGTACACATAAAATAAAATTTTGCGACAACTTTGCTTTGTTTCTCATTCTAAAATTCATATTGGTCCACTATTATAATTTTAATAAACTTCTTAAATTCTGGTTCAATTGATATGACGGAAGATTTAATTCTTTAAAAAAATACCCTTGAGAGATTTTTTATCAATATTTTTGCCGCTTTTAATGTTTCAAATATTTAGCAACAAAATTTTATTCTACGAAAATATTAAAATTTTAATAATTGTTCATAAATTTAATTAATTCATATATGTGCTTACAAATAAAACAGTTAAGAAGGAATCAAAATATTTAACAATGTTATTCACTCTTTGGATGCTACTGATTTTCGAAGACCAATCGCGGATTTAAATAAAATAATTGTAAAATAATATTATAAGAGAGATCAGTACTTGTCAATTTGTTTCACATATAAAAAATTTAAATGAATAATGTTGTAGGAAGCTCAAACTCCTAAAATTTGAAAAGCATACTCATAAACTGTTTTAGTCGTTCTCTTTCCAAAAGATCTTAATACATGAGGAATCAACACTTTGTCTAATTAATCATTTTTACCATTTTCTTGAAAACTCAAAATAACTTTAATAAAATGTCCCAACTTTTTCTAAAAATTGACATAGCTCTTTAGGAATAAAAATGAGTTCGGGGAATCATTAGTTCCCATTTTGTGTATTTTGTTTTTTCTAGGAAAAATATATTGAAGTTAAAATGTTTTTCCGTGGTGATGTAAGTGATATTTCTCTTAGAAAAATTTTCCATGAAATTTGGTATATAAACATTCTGGACGTCCTTAATATTGTACATATGCATATGTATATTTATGATATTGATATACATTTCTTTGAGGATTGTTATTATTAAACAAGCTACATATCTTAGAAAATACAATTTTAAAAAACTTTTTCCTTAAAATCAAGATTGACAACATGTCATTAAAGATACCTCACATTCGCGCCCCAATTATCAAATACTTTCGTTTTTCAGAATACGAATGGAGAAGTTTGCTTTTAAAGACATATTTCCATTTTGTTGAAGAATGTAGAAGTGTTAAATCGTTATTTTGGTTTTGCTAATTGCTACATGTAGTATTAGTTTCCACAAAAGTCTTGAGTGCACCTTTAACAGATTCATCTAGGTATGTTGGCCTGGAATTTCATATGCAAAATTATGGACATATTCTTGGTATAACGCATGCTTATATGAGCACCACTTATGCAAAGAATGTGCTCATCAAATCTGAGGTCTAAACATTCGATTCGGAATCTTAGCACACATCAAGAAATATTGCCATGTCTACGGAGAAGATGAGCATTCATCATTTGTATACTGAACCGAACTCGGGCAGCCACTCTTGTGGATTTATGCTGCCTCCTCAAAGGGTCTCTTACTTTAGAGCACAAATCACCTTGGGACAAATTGCTTCGTTTATTTCGTGTTTAACGTGAGGCACTTGAGTGCGAAGGAGGAGAAATGGTCCCTGATTGAACGATGTACATTAAATCAAATTTTCTCAATTTGTTTACATAAACCCTAGAAGCAAACACCCAAGGATATTTCATATTATGCGTCTCTTTCAAATCACCTCGAAATCAATTGTTCTCTGATTCCAAATTTTCCACAACAATACGTTTACCTTAATTCGAAGCAGCATTAATTTTGAATACAGCCTTCAGCACTTATTCTGATGGGTACGGAGCTCACGAATACCAATGTACAAAATTTCCCCGCTTCAAGGAAGAAAGATACAGCCCAAGAAAATTCAATCAAATTAAACATTTCTTGTGGTGCCTCAAGTGTCTGACTTTAAGAAGACGTGAATAATTAAAAGGACGTCAAACTTGAATTTAATAAAAACTTAATTTAACCGCTGCATACTTTTTAAAGAAAATCTCTCAAATTTTTGGCAAAATGTAAATCTCTTACTTAATTAGTCCTCAAGAATCCTTGAGAAGTTTTCTGCCAATACCTAGGTGCTCCATAATTAATTCGGATGAACCATTTTGAAGAGTTTTGTGACTTATTATTCCATTATAATTTTTGTTAATACGTTAATATTACTTTTAAATTGTATAACATTTAAATTAAATTATTAAAATCTTCTTTGTAGCTTCTACGGTAACGGAAACATATTTTTTATTGGTCCCATCGGACTGTGTTTAATGTCCTGAGCCTCTCGAAAAGTAGGAAGCGGGCTCCTCAGACCTGCACAGTCATGGAACCACTGCATAATTTTAAAAATTTCGTTTGCTTAGTATATTTAAATTATTTCTACCTATAGTAAAAAAAAAAATACAAAAAATAATATTTTTCAAGGCATAATATGTGTTCTATGTAATAGTATGTATTATATAGATATTATAAATATTATATTATTTCATTTGTCATTTGTATAATATTTATAGAACTAATAATTTTGATGCTTTCATTTAAATCTCATTTTTTTTCCTTTCTAAATACAGCCCACACTCTGTGTGCTCTAAGACGACCCTCTTGGTTTACGTGAAGTTTATAAGCATCTCTCCTTTCAAACTCACTCAGGCTGTTTAAGGGTTCAAAATGTAATAAGTACATGGCACGAAAAGCAAAGCAAACACATCTTCCTTAGTTTTGTTTGCCATAGTCGAGTAAAAATAGAAATGCAGTTGATGTACCCAAACCGCACTACTCAAAAAAAAGAAAAGTAAAACTCTAATTAAAAAGGTCCTTGCTTTGTAGACGAAGGGACTTTGTCAGTGCCTACTTCAACTTTATTCCACCCCAACGATAAATTCGCAGCTCGTCCTCGCAGGAGCACAATAAGCTAATTCGCGCAGAAGGTCTTCCTGCATAGCGAATTCACAATTTGGAGTTCATCCCACAGTGAACGGGAGCGGAGTCCCAAATATCAACATAGTTTCCCGCATTCTGCTCGGGACTCGGATCCGAGGCGATTTTTGAACATCTGAAAACTCCGGAAAATTAAATTCACCGCCTGCAGCGGTACATGTGCTATTAATTTATCCAGATCCCGCCATTCCAGGCAAATTAGGTGGGTTCCCATTTGAGCTGGCGAAAAAATCGATCCCATACTTTACACATGTACTTAACCCAAATCTTCCTTAGTTTATCACTGGAGAAGGACGAAATGCACTGCCAGCGAGGAGCGTGTGGGGCGGGGTGTAGTTGGGACTGCTCCCCAAACTGCGATAAATTGTTGTTTTAATTTGTGAAGGACGGCGTGTAATTGTAGCATTTGGAGGCATAAATTGTGTCAGTTCCCAAGTTCCCGAACGTGCTGAGAATTTAGAAAAATGATTACGGTGCCGGCTGCACGGGGGCTCCTCGTATGTGCCGTATGCTGCCGGGGCGGAGCCCTACCAAGGACTCGGGCCGGGTCTAAGGACGAAGCGAAATTGCTGCCACACCACTTCCCTGTTTAGGGTTTAGGCGTTGGTAGAGTGCGCGGCTGCCACTGGGAGCAGCCTTAGACATCAACTAATTAGCTGCATGAAAGTCCAGTGTTTGCCGCAGATCTACGTGTGGTCTAATTCCCGTCGACCGCACCGGGACGCCGCCGACCGACGCGACGTGCCGCGCACCGAAGCAGCGCACCCAAATCAGTGCAGGATCTCATTTCGGTGGGCTGCGGGTTGCGCTGGAACACTTTGTGGAAGTTGTAGAACTAGAAAAAGGGACTTATTTTTTTGGACACATGCCTAGATAACTTCGGTTCCTGGGGGTTGTGGTTGTTTTAGACTCGAAACCGCGGAGTCTGAGCCTCGAACAGCTACCAAGATTTGCTCCCGGGAAGTCGACGAGTGTTTTGAGCTCGAGTGATTTATGGGATGTCAGGTTACATCATCTGCTGCTGCTGCTGACATGAAAAGCCCTAAGAATTTGTAAAGCGAAATGATACAAAAACGGAAAATTGCTCGAGTTTTTGCTTCTGTTAAAAACGATAAGCTGCCTGAAAATCACTTTATGTGTGAGTGGAAAAAAAGCTCCGGAAAGTTTTCATTAAATCTCGCAAAAACCTAGGGCCCCAAGTACGTGCATCATCCACCCGCCGTTGCTCCTTAATTGTGAGCCTCCGAATGTGGTTCCATGCTCTTCGGGGTCCTGGGATCACAGCATCCGAAATGAAATCGCAACCCCCTGCCACCCTTTGCCAACTCGCACGAAAGAATTATTAATGCTTTTCTCTTATTTGTTTGCAGACTTTTTTAATTTCGCTCCACTTTGCCTTTATTGAACGCTTTTCGACAATGACGCTTTAGGAGAATCGTGGCCGAGAAATGTGAACGGGGGTGGGATCTGCTGCAAACATTCGTTCCCGTGAGTGTTTTAGGGACTTATGGGAGCGTGGATTACGTACGGGCATAGGGAGGACATTTAGACGGCTTGTCCCTGTCAACAACAGGACTCAAACGCGACACAGGTTCTCTAAGCGTCTACAACCTTTTTTCTGTCTTAGAACCTTTGTCCACGAATGCTACACACCTTTGTTATTTTCGATTCATAATCCCCACATTCAACAACATAATTTTACATAACAAAAAATAACTGCAAACATACCTAGACCAAGAAAAACATATTTTTTTTAAAATCAATTTTCCTGCGCGTTTGATTTAATTCTTAATATTATTATATTTGGAATACCAATTTTATTCGTGCTTCAAATCAATTATGTTTTACATATGTGATAAACTGAACGAAAACCTTCATTTCAAAATTAACAAGAAAACATTATTATTAAAAACAAAAAATTAGAAAACGTTATCTCAAAATTATTTCTTAAAGGTTTTATTATTAATTGTTATGTATGTGTTAAATTAATATCCCTCTGTTTTCCCCTCAGTGTACATAATGTACGCATTTCAAATAAATGTCCATTATAACAAAAAATATGGTATATCAAATTATTATTAGTGAACAAAAATGCAACCAAAACCAAAATACTCTTACGTTATTTCAAATTAAATAATATTTAATACAGTGTGAATCACGATTTGGAGTATATATTTATGCACATTAGGATAAAAATTCTATTATTGTTTTGGTTAACAAATGTTTTTATTTAGATTTTAAAAAGTTGTTACTAAATTAAAATTAGCTGTATTTGGAATGGAATTGCTTGCTTTTCACGTGGAAATGTTATTTTTATTAAAATTTATAGGTATACTCGTAGTTTCATTTGCATTTAGAAAAAGTTTCGCTCCTTACACTGGCAGATAAGACTATTATACGTCGGTCAATATTGCCAAATTAAGTGAAAAATAAATTGTTTTTATCTGAAGTCTGAAGAATAAAATTATTACCCGAGTAAAAAGGTGGTGCTTAGTTTCATTTGAAATGTAAATGCTAGAAGCACTAGTGATTTAACGGCATTCGATTCTTCTTATAGCAGAGCTAGTTAAAAATCTATAAAATTTTTGAGCATTATTTTATTTTTCAAAAATATTAAATTATGGTATAAATATTTAAATTAGTAACTGCATTTTACAATAGGTAGAATAAATTGGACATGCAATCTTATTTTTTTCTTTTTGCTTAACAATAGCGCTTTCAAAACTTAAACATTATTATTTTACGAAGCCAACAGTAATTTAAAAAAAGAGTTACGCGCATAATTCAGGACCAACGAAGGAACAATGTACACCGCACAATTAGTCTGTTTACAAAAAGTTGAACTAACAATGGAGAGTTCCCAGACAAAAGAAGGGCAAATAATAACCCCGTGTCTGATAGCATCTAATCAAGGTGAAAAGCACTTATCCAGAGGTGACCTAATTCCCGGACCTTCCTGTCCCATTACTTGCATGCAAAGAGTTCAACCGGATCCAGCAGCCGGGAGGTGCCAGATTTATAAATGGAAGGTCGCATGAATTATAAGGAAAGGTGCACATCCTCCCATTGTCTTTCTTCGGCCAACTGCAAGATATCCTTGAAAGCGTCATATGGTAAAACTTAGGAAGTGGGCGGTACAGTCAGACGGATTTCGCCCGCATCCGGCCTCCGACTATCTTAATTTATGCACGCCTTACCAATTTGAAGCGTGTTCGGAGCAGGACGCTCTCACGAATACATTTTAATGTTCTTGTAAGTTTCGGTCATAGTGGAGTTTGGATTTAATAGATTGTTGACGTAATTTAAACGCAAACATGTGTTCGGCATCACTCTCAAGTAAACATTAGCTCTGGAATAATTGCGGAAATGTGTGTGCTAATTGTCCTTTATATGCAAATGAGCACAACAGCTTTTGCAATGCGAATCAACACGAAAGGACTCTGAGGGCTGGTTGCTCTATCCTCAAAATTTTGGTTAGGCACATAGGGATAATTAATTCATTTCCTTTGAAAAACTCTGCCCTATCATACTAATAAATATGCATACGGGATCCACCTGGTAAGACAAGGCCACAAAATGTTATGATTATAAGTTTTTTTCCATTAATATTAAGTATTATTTTACATATTTCAAGAAATCGTAGTGTTATGGCATTACAAACTTAAACATGTGTCAACAAAAGTGGTAGACTCTGCTGTTTGTATTCTAGGATGGGAAAGAAGGGGTTCTTTTTTTCTTAGACGATTTGGATAACTTATTTAAGAACTCTGCTAAGTGAAGAAATTTTATCCTTATTTTAATACTACAATCCCAGTCAATGCGGGCTTTGATCTAAACTAAACTTGACGGTTTTATATACTAAGTTTTAAGTTTTGTACAGAGTAAAGTTCTGCTTTTAGTATCATCCTTTTTTGTTGGAATAATAATAAATAAAAATGCTAAATATTTTTGAAGCGGATAAAAAATTAATTAATTTATCTGATGGTTAGTAAATAAATAACATCATGTGGATTTTTTTTCATGTTGCAAAGTCCATGCTTATATCATATTTCATTGCTTAATTTTAACAAACATTCCACAATAAATACTTTTATCGAAAAAACGAATAATTTATAAGTGGTAAACTTTTATCAATTCTGTCCATTTCTGCTAAATTAAACCCGTGAAGTATTTGTTTCATTAAAAATCATGCAACATAAGCTCTTCTGGTTATTAGGTCCCACTGCGGCTGAACTCCCACCCGTTAATTTTGTCCTTTAGTAAACACAAATCGCTTTGTTAAAGGCCATTATTTAACAAAATATGTATATGATATAATGAGCACATGTTCGCCTTGCTCCCACTGCTGAATGCTATTCAAATTAAGTGCATGAAGCTCAATCAGGCGTACTTGTGTAAAAGGGGGTACTTATACGACTTTCCCTACATAAATCAATATGGGTTTGGTTTAACCCATTTGCATTTATAATTTATGGAGGTATGTTAGCGGAAACGCCCCTTTAAATTTAATTTGTGATAGAAACAATACTTTAAATAAAATCCATTTACTAAAAATTATAGTTCAAGTATCAATTTCATTAATGCTGGTTCCAATACGAGCTATCAAATAATGCAAAATATATTTCAATAAAATTTATTTTTTATTTCAGGATTAGTCTACTAAAATGGGGCCAATATATGAATGGTAAGTAAAAAATTACTTATACTTTAAGTACGATTGTAAGTACTCAATTATTTGTTACAAAGTGTAATGATATATGGCAGAGTGTCTTAAGACTTTAAATAGGAAATTAATTTATGCTTTCAACTGCGGGTTATTAATAATTTCATATATAAGCAGAATTATGTAGTTTTTTTGTGCTATTATTATAACTGAATTGTGGCAGCAAGACGTAACTACGAAAAGTTGATAAGTTATTTAATTTTACAACTGCAATGCAATAGTTACAGATAGCGGCAGATTAAGTATCCGATAGAATTATTACACAATGGATAGCAAAATATTATCCTCAAACGATTAATAGAATGCATTTGTAGAACCTTTCTGTAGATTGTAGATTGTAGATTATAAATCAGATAATTAATATATAATATTAAATCAGTTAACAAAATTTGAACAAAACTTGTTTTTTGAGAAATTGATAACTTATAACACATAATATTTTGGTTTCAGGTTATCACTATTTAATCTAATGTTTCCCAAAAATGTTTGCAATTACTTCTGGATTCGCAATAAGCGGAAAAAGATCCAAAGAAAACCACTATTATCCTTTCAAGGAGAGAACAATCCATAAACTAGGCAGAACATATTATAAAAATCTATGAGCCAGAAAATGATCAGACAGTTAGTTTAACACCAAACCTAGTTAATAAATTCATTTTTATATGGACATACTATTAAACACTGCAATTTTGAAATGGCTTTGAAATTGGTTCGTCAAGCTCTTTTAAATTTATTTTATTTGTAACTACGAACTTAAAATTGATTTTTAATCTAAATTAACTTTTCTTTATTTTTTCATTTTGTTTTTCAAATATATGTACATAACATATTCTCAGTTTCCTTTGTTATATTTTTTGTATTTAATTTTTAAATGTAGTTGCACCTACTTAAAAGTTAATAATCGTAATGTACACCAGATTTGTAATACTAAAATTAAAGGTTTAAGAATTATGCCATGATTGTATTTATTAGTATAGTATTAAACTAAATACATCTACCATACTTTTTCATATTTTAATGTCTGTAATAAAAGAAAACGTTCGATAGTTCCCTTTACGTATAATATGTATTTAGTTTCCATTTACCTTCAATAAAAACTGCAAGATATGGCAGAAATAATGTGGGAAAGCGAGCTCACCGCCTAGAGAAAACGTATCCTATTACCACAATGTGGGCATTGCACCACCCGCTTTAAACCAGAAAATATGTAATCTTAGCACAATGGCAACATAGTATGATAGTATTCCAATCTTGGTCTCACTCCAGTGACAAGTGCATTCCTGTTCTGCAACAACTCCGCTCGGGAGGAGGTTTACCAACCGCACTTTTGGATGGCACAGGACTGCAAAAATGGGACGGTAGGTGGGACTTGACTTGCTGAGCTGGAAGTTATTTTGGTTCGGCTTTCACAACTTTCTGTAAAAATGCACAAACCCTGGCATATCGTGCTCCTTTAAGTAGCAAAGAAAACGAACTCCACAAGCTCCTGGTTCTGCACTGGCTCAAGTGCGCCCGACATAATCTTTTCTATTTATAGTGAGGAAGGAGCAAGGAAGTGTGTGCCGTCTATAAGTATTATTTTGCTCGAAAGGCTTCCGAAATGGGGCCTCCTTTTGACGGAGCAGCGCTGAGCGCCCCTTTGTATTTGGCACAAAGTCCTATAAATTCGTCCGTTTATTTCCAGTGGCCACAGACACAATTCGTTTCCAAGATTGCGACTGCAGACGTCGTCGTTCTATTGATTATAATCGACGGAGAGTTTCCTTTTCCTGTTGTTTTCAATTTGTCTTTAATGTATGATATTGTGCAGCTAGCTGCTAGCATTTTCCAACTCCTTTTTCTGTCTCCGGCTTTGATCTCATAACGTTGCACTCTTTTTATACGCAGCCACAGTGCATCAAATGCACCTCTAGATCCCGACGATAGCTGCTCTAAATATTTAAGGTGCAAAATACGAGAAGATAAGATTAAAGGAGATCTCTGGTGGAAATTTTCCACTTTCTCAAAATTTAAATTCCCTATAAAAGCTCGACTGGAGCGCTTGCTAGCACACCGGAGCAAATCGTGCGAATGATTCGATTAGACAGGAGTGAATCCCGAGGGAAATCGCGCTGCACAGTGCACCTTTCAAATTCTTAAATTGATGAGCTCCTTCCGGGCAATACTCCAGAATATATTTCTCCCGTCGCCCGAAGGAGCTCATTAATATACCTCCAGCGAACGCGTTTAATTAGCGGTTTTAATTAAAACGAGACAGCAAGCAAAGACTTCTCGAAACACTTGGACAAATTTATCAAGTGAAATTTTAATTAAGGAGCTCCTCCTGGACTCGCACCTGAAGTCCTGAAGTCAAAGGGTGATATCGGGGCTTTTGGGAAGTGATTATGTCGTGGTCAGATAATAATTGTATCCACTTTATTCACGGATAAAAGGGCTATAGCTAAGCCGGAACAGAGGCGGGTCCTTAGGGACCACGAAGGCTCAAGTTGGCAGCCTGCGGGTGCACCGATCATGTCAACAGCATTCGGGTTTATCAAAATTTAATTGAATATTGTGCTTCCGGCGTCCCGCTGACAACGAATTATTGAGTGGGGACTTGTCAGAGCCATAATTTATGATATGCTCGACAGAAGCATGATTAACATTGTTGCCTTTATCCCTAAGCTAAGGCAGGAGCGAAAATCCCACCAATATTAATGTTGAGCTCACGTCGTACTTACGTACGTACGTAATGTAATGAACAGGTAGAGTGGTGTCGACTTTTGATAGGCACCAAACAACATTTCACTATTAATAACTTGTTTTTCCAGTGACATTAATATTTCAAAATGAAAATACCTCTTCTAATCTATGACATGTAGTTTCACTATTTCAATTATTAGTTTTAATGAGTAATTTTACTAATTAGCCATTTCGTGCCGACAAGTGGAACATTTTAGACATCTTTTGACAAAAATATTTCAATAATAGAGCATATAATATACTACATATGCTTATGATAGTATGCGTAGATATGTATTTTAAGTTATGGTGAATCCTGAAAATCTCATCTTAACTTTGGTTAAATTAAGAGATTTTCATGAGAGTGAAATTTGTACCTTTAAAATTTACTTCAAATAGGTTATTTAAATACTCATTTAGTATGCTGCTTCAATAATATCACTAAATGTTTTCTTTAAAAAAAGGTAAGTGAAAAATTAAAACATACAAATAATTTTTGAAAAGTTTACAAAATGCTGGTGGATGGGGACAAGTGAATAGCTCCATTTTTGGAACCTCCTATATTGTCTGCGAAGTATTATATAAAATTTAAAATGATCAAATACAAGTACCTTATAAAAATAATGTTGAGTAATTCCTCAATGGTAAAACAAATCAAGTACGCAACAAAAAAATATAGAAGTTATTGTCCCCAGACTTAGATATTGACGCCATTATTATATATTATTTATTTTAATGATTCTATTAAAGCTGCGTATTTCCTATATATTTTCTTTTCTTTTTTGAATTTAAGTTGAGAACCGAGTTTACAATTAGTTAAAACCTTCATTTGCAGTCAAAATTAGCGAATGTATAAATAATTTTCATTAAAAAATCGTACAAAATTAAAAGTACTTATTCTTCATATTTCATTTATTTTTAAGACTAGCTTGGATTTTTTTTAGCGTAAGGGATTTTCCGCAAGTGTTACGATTTTGTTCGATATTTTAAAGTAGTAATTTTGGGTGGTATACAAACAATTACAAAATCTTATTTGTATTACATATTCGCCCCTTTTAACATTAAATATACGTTTCTATGAAAATATATACGTGAATATTACTTAGAATTCTATTAAAAATTTACCAATGGACAGCAATTTTTTTAAAACATGTAAATATTTCTTCTAAAGTGTAGTGCTCCTTATAAGAGATACGTCGGTTAAATACGACGCAAGGTTCAGTTTCGTCTCGGTTTCCTTATTTCTTAAACTCTTAAACTTTTTCAATTTCAAGGCACGTTGGAAGGCTCGTCAAGGCAATGGATCTAGAAAACACCTACCAGTGGCAGGGACTTGCAAACTAATAAATATTTCAGTTTAAGTAGGTTCCTTAATAATAAACCTGGCGTAGTTCATCATGTCACGGAATATCAAGTGCTCTTCCGTACAGCTTACGTATGCATGTCAAGCATGTGCCTGCTTTCATCCGGCTCCTCCAGAGAATAACATTTCTTTGAACAGGGGCAAGTTTCACGCTGGGATGTGGGACAATAAAATTTCCCATTCATTTCCTGCACGGGGACGTTGAGTGCAGCTTGTAAGGCCCCGCAGCTGGCAACACCGAACCCCGCCCGAGGATACCGGGAGCGTCTTATCACCTCGAGGAGGATTCCTTTGAAAAGTTTGCTAAAGCGATAACCCCGTTAAAAGTTTCCACGATTAATGTCCCCAGGGGGTGTTGGTGGGCTGCAGGCCCTGGAAGGTGTAAAATACTTTAAGTCCTTGGCAGAATTATTGCCCACTATGCCCACCGTGCGCATTTGAAATCAATGACCCACATAAATCCCGGAAACAATACCGAGCTTTGTGCCCGAAAGTGGTCAGGGGCCCATCTGAGCCGCTCCATTGGGACCATTGTTGAGAGCTCCCATAAAAAATTATGACATTCTCGGGCTGGCCAGGTAGACCTTCATAAATCAAATTATAATAATTGCTAAGAGGATTTACCCAAATTCCCAGAAGGGGAGTCGTAATGAAAAAGTGAAGTAATCCCGGCTCACGCTACACCCACGTATCCTGGCAATAATTACGGTGATTTGTCGGGAACAACAATGGAAATTTGTACTTGAGCTGAAGGACCTTCGTTGCCACCTGCTGGTGGAGGTAGGCCTCCAAATTAAGACCTTTTTCTGATTACTGCAACTCGTGCTAAGCTCAAACGCATGTAGGAAACTTTCCCTTTCCCATTTCCTATACACGTTTTATGCCAAATGCACGTACAGTGAATAATCGGGACTCACAGGTGATAAATCCACTCCTCAGGCAAATTAATTGACAGCAATCGCTTTAATAGAAAATCACTGAGATACTTAATCAATCTGTAACTCTACCTCCAAAGAGATTTACTATTTGTTCCTAAATACATTTTCTAGAACGGCCCCATTGAGTCTGAATATGTTGTAGGCGTACACATTCGACAGCTTAAATAATTACTACATACATGTTAATAAAATCTGGGAATTGAAATTTTGAATTTTGGAACTATTTTGGGGTAGTTTATTGCAAAAAACAAATATCTTGTCTGAAAAATGATTTTGTATTAATCAAATAAATAAACACACCTTTTATATTTTAGAATTATAATATCTCAGAAATAATTCGAAAATATTAATTAATAACAGTAGTCTATTGTAATTTTTTTCATTATCTACAATTTATATTGCATAAATATTTATATCGCATATTTGGAGTGACCACGGACATATAATGCAACAATAGAATAATCAGCCTTATTTTTGAAAATATAAATTCGGGAAGAATAATTAAAATTGCTTTTTCATCCTTATCATTGATTTTGATATATTCAAGTTCAACGTTTTGAATCGTTACAACAATCAAAAATTGTTGAGCTGTCTTGTATGTATTCAGATAAATGAACTTGCAATTTTAGTATGAAACCCATATTAAAATATGAACAACCCATAAAAAGATTTCTCAAATTTCTGAAGGCAAGGTAAATATGCTAAATTCATGTTGAATAAAAATACCTAAGTTATATACTTTCTTACCCTTTTTATGCAATGTTTCATTTCAACGACAAACTCTATAAATTAAATTTAACAAACATTTCAGTGGGACAGCGAATTAGTTTCCTTAGATAATTTCTATAACAGACAAGTCCTTGCCAAACTTTGAATAATTCAAAGGACCAGTACAATTTAAACATTTCTTTTTTAATTAATTTAATTTATTAGTTTGAAAAGTTCTTACGCAGAATTTTTTCCACAACACAAGCCAACAAACTGCAAGGGGGCAGTTAATGGCTAACAACAACTTCTATCCACTTTGGCGCGGCATCTCAGCAGGGAAGTTCTCTGATTTCTCTCTGAAAAGGATTTCACTTTTTGCTGTTTTAATCAACTCCAGGACCCAAAACTTAGCAGCATCGTCAGAAGTTATGGACTCCGCTGATCTTTTAAGACCCTTTTGCGGGATGACTGCTCAAAGGATCCAAAGTAACCCTAGAGAAAGTTAAATGCATCGGCATAGAAGCCACCGGGGATCTAGGCGAAACGGCGGAGCAATATTAGTGGGTAAAAAGTAGCCCAACCAATGATGACATCAGAGATATGGAAAAACATCAAAGTAAAACTTTTTGTTTTGAATTTGGTCCCAAAAATAAAGATAAGCATGAAGGGAATAAAGTATCTTTTATGGGCTTGTTTACCTCCAGTGCCGCTCTCCCGCCACATATTAGATTTCTTCAGAAGATATTGGTGCTGCCTGGAAGAACATTTGGTAAAGGCCATATTTTAACTTCCGGCGAGTGCTTTAAAAGTTTACGGGCTCGTAATATTGGAAAAGTTTCGCGCTGTTTTACGACTTGGCGTAGCTTACATCGGGAAATATATAAATCCCTTTATTGGACTTTTAGTGGACCGTCTAAATTTACAGCGATCTCAACCGCAAAAATGTCCAAGTTGGACACAATTTTCGAGTGATTAATTCCAACCGTTTTGGAAATCTAGTGCCTTTTAGAGATATTTGGACCAAATCATTATTTTCTTCAGTAATTTGACTATACTGTATTTTTTCTCCCAACAGACATATCAATTTATTATATGGGATGTGGGGATAAATCCCAAGAATTTTCTTTATATTTATAGATATACTGTTTCTCTTCTAAGCCATTTTCAATATCAATAACAAAAGTCTCATAGCAATATCAGAATCAAAAGAAAAATTATAATAAATTCATTTTGCAATTTCCAAAAAATTTCACCTAACCGCAAAAAATACAATATTCTGAGCATTATTAGTCCTTCTAGTAGCTTAGTAAGTATTGCTAGTGCACTTCAAAATTTCATTTTAATCGATGGAAGGCACAGAAACTATAGGACTGATAAGGTACATACATACATAATTTAAGGGAACACCACCAAAAAGTAGATAAACAAAAAATAACAGGTTTTCTTGGCAAAAACTTTTAAGAAGTTAAAAAACATAACTACTTAATTGAATGATATTCCTTAAGGTGACTTTTGACTTTAAAATATGCAACGTGACCTTAGTTTTCGCCGTATAACTTTTATATTGACAATCAAAAAATTAATTACTTTTCATTTCTTATTATTTATCAGCGAATATTTTACTCTCATAGCTAAAAAATTTGTTAGTTAATAATTTAAATTTATGTGCCTCATGTGCTACAAGGATTGCATAAATTAAAGAAACTAATTCAATCATTATTCATCAAGCTAATAAAACCATGTAAGAATGAAATGGATACTAAAATACGTATATTTTCATTTTAATTCATACTAAATGCATCTTCGTATATGCTTTAATCAACAAATAATTTTATTAAGACCATATCATAAATTTTAATGAAGTTTTTCATTTTTATATTTAGTTGTTAGGCAACTTATTCAGAATTCGAAAAGTCAAAATGATGAAACCAAAATATGGAATATTTCAAATTAATTATAAAATGATATGCATTTAATTATAAAATGGCATGTTCATTTATAAAATAACATGTATGCATTTAATTAAAATTTTAGTTTTGCTCTCATACATTTACATTTTTCAGAGTGCAATAAGAATTATTCTATCATTGTAATATACATACATTTGATATTTTCCTGTTTCACATAAAAAAATTGCAATCACTTTTCGGCTTTACAGCTTAAATTATAGCCCCATTCCATAAATGAAATTGTGCGTGATATGCTGAAATTAATATCACTTAAAGTGCTAAAATGTACGGTAGCTATTTGAAACTGCCGAAGGGCACGCACCTTTCCGTCCTCGTGCCTAATTTCACTATCCAGAAAGCAAGGCATAGACAACGCGATAGGGTTGGATATACCTTGAATTTAAGCCATAAAAGAAAAGAAAAAATATTGGAAGGATTCGTGACGCCATCCCTTTACCGTCTCCTTTACTTTTTAACTCGTTGGGCATTATTCAGGACGCTCCCCTCTCCAGGAAAGACATTCCTAAAATATTGTAGGACATTATCGTTGGCCGATAAGCATGGACCCTTTCTACTTCGGTGAAACCAGTGAAACAAACCTCTTTCTATTTAAATAAATCTGCGGTGGTGGGACTGGAAACTCTGAAGATATTTCACATATTTTCCAATATAATGGCATAGAGCTTAAAGGGAACTTAAATAAGAAGGATGGATGGCAGATCTATAACCTGTAACTATCTTTTAGTACTCTATCTAAAGATCTAAAATTTCTTGTGTCGAGTATAGGTTGTATGCAGCCCTCAATATGTAAGTGCACGTAGAAAAATTGAATGTGAAAGAATATTAAGATAATAGAAAACAAATATGATATGGTTTCAAATACATTTCGCTTTTGTAAGTATAATAATTCATAATTTGCAAATAAGCATTATAAAACACACACGTGTTTGATTTCATAAAAACATTATTAAAATCTATAGCAGTTTTTAACATTTTCAAAAAGGTCAACAAATTCAAGTTCACTGTAACTCAATTCAGGATCATCAGACATCAAAACAATAACCGGATTTATTAGAAAACAATATTCCCCTGATACCTACTGGCGTTTATAAAACTTTGATTGTTTTAAAAATGATGAACTTTTGATTATTTTTGAGCTATTAAAACAATATGCATTAAAACGAAAAATGCTTCAATCCAGTACCACCAGTTTATGTTTTAAATAACTGATACAAATTTGAAAGTAAGCCGTTCTGAATATACCTATAATGAAAACCGACTTTGAAAATGATGTTTTGAGAAAAACGCATTTAAAGTGTTAAGTATACTTTGGAGGACTTGGAGGTGGCTTCACTTAAAAGATAAAATAAATTAACTTCATTAATCTTGAAATAAAATTTAACGTTTTGAAATTAATATAGTATATTCAAAATATTAATATTTAATTTTAAAGTAGATACACTTTTTTCTGAGTGTATAAAACTCCTCCAGAATAAATAAACGAACCTAATTAATTCATGCGAATTATCTGCGCTGATTTTCTTCGCTATCAATAATATTATCTGCGAATTTCTATCGCAAACATTAGTAGTCATAATCTACCAACAGAAATTAATTTATGCTGTAGTCACTCCTGCAGAAATTATTACACAAAAGGACCCACCCCATATCTCATTATCTGGCCGGTTGTTGCTGTGGCTAAGGGCTGCTCCCTGCCGGTCCTGGTGCCGGGGGCGGTGAAACTTTTAATGATTAAAAGGTTCGCACAGTTTCATAATCACTTTACCTCCTCCACATACATCTTGTGTGGAATTGGCTGAATTCACTATAACACCGTAATCATGCACTTCGTGCCACAGAAAGTCCCTTTGCCCCTCAGGAACACAGGGAGTGCCAGAAATTCCATGAGGGCTGGCGGTTTCATTTTCGTTATTAATTAGTGACAGAAAGCAATTAGAGAGAAGCCAGCCTCGCATTGTTTCGCATGGACCGAATGGTCGAATGTTTCGGCCCCGCTCCGAAAAGTTCCGGAAAACGGATATAGGGTGAAGGGACCCTGACTTCGCATTCGGCCTGGACATTTGTGCGACCCTATCTCTTCGAAGATGTCATTATTAGATATTGTGAAATGGAGCCGGTGGGATTATGCATGAGCTTTTGCAAAATTGAATGACGTCTAATTGGATGCGCTCAGAAAATAAACGTCCACTCGTATTCTGACGACTCTGCAGTGCTTTCCATTTTCCGGACCATTGCAAACTATATTAAGTCAGCAGGAAAATACGATAGACATGTTACTTTCCTGGGAACAATTAATTAGTAGAACAATACTATCATATAATGGTCTCACATAGTACTATCTACTATCAAAGGAAACGTTTTAATGATGTTGGAAAATTAAACGAGTTTTCAGACGACGAAATACTTATTTCAATATTGTATTGCAAAGTATGTCAAATAAAATGGTAAGAGCATTAAGAAATATTACTGATTATTTTAAGCATATGTTTACATTTACAGTAAAATATGAAAAAAGAACATTGTGCATAATACTGAGATCTAATAGTATCATTTGGTACCAATTTAAATGTCGACAAACAATTCCAAATGGGTGTCAGAGTTGCTGACTATATTGCTGAAATTTAAGGCTTTAAGGTGTATTTTTGTTTATATAACATTCTTTATAGTTTTAATTATCTTGAAGTGTATCTTCTTAGAGCTCCGACATAAAAGTACACGTTTTCTGCATATTTACAGTCGTAAACTACTATATTTTTGCTCAAAAGATGACTGTTTACTCGTTCTCGGCATTTCCAATTAGACAACGTTAGAGAAGAATAAGCAAATAGAGGGATTACTCAAAAGATATCGCATTTCTGGATGCAATACTCAGTTAATTGCAACTAGTAGGGCGTGTATGTTTTTCTGCATTTCGAACTTGTCACCATTCGAAATGTGAATCGCTTGACTAATTTGCTTGCCGACTGCAAAACATTCATTGCACTTGGAAAACGGGTCTGGAATAGCAACTAATTTTATGCCATTAAATTTATAGATATAAGTCTCACAGACAAATTTGCACTGTTCCCCCGGTCGGAAAATTGCGCTTCAGTAACACTTTATGATGAAACTTCCGCAATGAAACTACGAGCGATTCAAAATTCATAATTCTTCTCGAATTTCTACTGTTTGCTGGCGAGATTTCACAGTGCTCGGATGCGAGGAGCAGTCGTTACATAGGCTCAGACCCATAAGGAATAGGTTCGCTGGAAATTTAAATTACCCAGTTTGCCATGAATGTGGCAAGCTAAAGATACCTACAGTCGGGGCGCAAAAGTAGCGAGGAAGTTTTCTTTAAAACTGCATCCAAGATCCCCAGACTGCAATGCAGCGCCGTGAACATGCCACGGAATTTGGTATAGTGCATTTTCTGGGAATGCAGTAAGATGCAGAGTGAGGGAGGATGCATTACTTCAATTTATACCCTATCAACGTTGCGCAGCGCGTCGTCAACGCAGGGTGCAAAAACTGAAACTACGAAACGTGGCGTAACGCTGCACAGTGGAAGTCGTAAGCATTTTTTCCCAGGACAGCTTGATCAATCATTGTAAGCCAGAGATTGATGGATTCGGCTTTTACTAAGATGGTTTGATTAATCTGCCCAAATGCGAGTGATGCTTATCGCTCGTCTCTAGAAAGTAGTTGATTTTTACAACTTGCACAGTCGCACCGCGGCACCCCAAGAGAGCAATGGGCGAGGATAGCGCTTTTGAATAAAATATTGTCGATGAAAAGGAAAAATCTCAGGGAAAGTGAAAGATAAGGATATTAATCACGGAAAATGAATGGTACGCTACTTCATCAGGAGCAGTAAGGGATTTGCGATTGCTGCTCCTTTCTTCGTCCTGTCCGGGAAATTGATACGCCGCACCTGAGCTTGACTGTGCCCGTGTCCGTGCTCGTGTCGGCTCTGAAAAACTGCTCAGCAAAGATTGAGCTTATCAGATGACAAGAACATTTTCTTAGAAAGTTTTACGGAATTTTTAAAGTTCAGGTATGGCGTGAATCAAGTGAAAAAGAAAAAAAGATTCGATAGACTCAAGGTTGGATCTCATTAAGTACTATCTTGGAAAAGAATTCTTCTGCCCGGAGAGAGGAAAAAAAGGATTCTTTAACTTAAAGTGGATCTTAAAAGGGAAGTTTTAATTTTTTTCCTGAAGTCATTAGTTACATTGAATGGTTGAAAAAATTTATAAAGTAGATTTAAAAGATAGAAATACTTATCTAAGAAATACCCGATTCTATTTCACAATTTTTTTTGTTATGGAATCGATTTAATATTTCCAAATACTGAAAGAAAAATAACAACCTTTACCATTAAGCAGTAAACCTTTTTACTTGATGAAAATGCATGTTAACTCTATGGAAGAAAAATAAATCAACTTTTACCAAATTTTAATCCATCCGAAAAATAAACCTGTGAAGGAAAAGGACAAACATCCACTTCAAACAGAAACAAGCTGCATTACGAAATTGAAGTTTAATAAGTCGTATAAATGTCGAATGAATTTTGAATATGGATAGGATTTAATGAAGGATTAAATAAAAATTCCTTTGCAATATTGCCTTCAAGGGAAAGCAAATTAATTTTTGATTACACTCATCATTATTTCTACCCTTTAAATCGCTAGAAGAAACCTCCAGAAATGAAGATACATAAAAATTTTCCATTTTAGAAATTTTTGATTATCTCCTCTCGTATTTTTACGAACTAAATTTATTCATAAGTTAAATATGTACGTCGAAATAATGCAATATAAAAATAAAAAATAAAATAATTCATAATATCAAAATTTACAATGAGCAGAGAAGTAGCTATCTAAAAAAGTTATTTAATACAATACATGAATTATTGATATTTTTTGTTGAATTATGACTTAACTTTGCAATTTATTCATTAAAGCGGTATTCAAATATTTTTTATCTTTAAAATTTCCAATAATTGTAAATATGTAGTAGGTATGTTTTGATTGCAATTTTAATGTAAATAAAAAATAACTTTTCAGTTGTATAAAAACGATAGCACTTTTTTATTCAAATAAAATAAAGAGTCATTTCCAAAAGAGTAGATTTTGAGCTTTTTACAAATTAATGATATTGTCGGAAAATTCCAAAGGTTATATCTCACCAAACCTGAAATCAATGAAAACATTCATAGGGTTTTTTAATATCTATCGCAGGATTAGTTTTTAAGTCCTGTAGCATAAAAATGGAATAGCCAACTATTCATTGGTACACTGGCCTGCTATTTGAAGCAAGTTATATAACAAAATTCGCATTATTTCGTTAATTCATCGTAAAAAATCTATGAAACCATACACCGACGACTATTCGCGAGGCGTCAAATTCACGTGCTTGAATGAAGCGAAATAACCCGTGCGCTGTCGAATTAATTCGTCCATTTTCAGCGCCAATCTGCCATAATGCGCACACTTATCCGCAATCTCATCCATCAATCTGCCGGCGGGTAATTTAACGATTCCTGAAAGCATTTTAATTTGGAGTGGCGGGAACGGCCCCAATACCCAAAGATGTTCACACATAATTTCATAACGAATCAGCTTAATCAAATCAAGCGTGGGGCGGTGGGTGGGGGCGTGCTAATTCGATAAAATAAATTGCCGGATCCGATCCGGTGTAATCGAATTAGTGACAAATAATTAAATGGGTTTATGAATAGTGTCCTGCGGCTGTCGTGTCCTGGCTACCCGGCCACCCCCTCTCCCGACAAATTTAGCGAATATGGCGTCCCGCAATTCACTTTGTCATTTGCTGATGTTGGCCGAGGCTCAAATTAAAACTGCGGCTGCAGACAAAAACTGTACCGGCCGGCGTCGCGGCGGTCCCACCCCAACTTTTGGTGACAAATTATTCGGCGACTTTGCTTCTTCTGCTGGACCAAAACGGGAAAGGATCCGGAAGGGATGGGAAGGTGACTGGGAAGGGGAAGAGAAGGGAATGGGTCATACAAAGCAATTCCATTTGCGCGCCAAACGAAAGAGCGAAAGTGCAGCGCGTCGCACGGGTGACGGTTGGACAAACGAAATCAAATGAAGCATGAAAGAACGAAGCAATTTAATGTTTCACACGAACAAAACTATCCTGCGAGAGGTGGCTACATAAATTCCAGCTAGCAGACGTGTGCAACTATGCTAGCTGGTGAATTTTTAAAATTACATTATCCGCCAGACTCCGCTGGACCCGCATCCTTTCGGATCGGGACTGGGATTTTACGTTTTACTTTATATACGACCGAAGCCGCTGCGCCATGTCCTCTTATCTATTTTCCCGCTTTATAACTTTCTACAGATTTTCTGCCCTTCGAGTCCTTTCCGAGTGGTCCACACTAAGACCCTACCGCAGCTTCTCGTAAAAAACGAAAAAAAAAGGATTGATGCCGAAGAAGGCGCCATTGCTGCCCAGCTCAGATTCCCTTTATCTCAGGACTGAAAGTAGTTGAAAGTCTTTTTTCTGGGCCGCGTTCCGCCGTGGCTTTATGTTTGATTTTAATTCCAGAAGGATCCTTCGGTGTAAGCCCTGTGTACATTTTATATAATATGCACATGAGGGAAAAAAAAGGGACGCCTTTGTGGGGCTCTTTTTGTAAAAGGTGCTTTCATACCTCCAGGCAAACACCAAATCATTCCGAATGCTCGTCGGCACAATGATTTACATTCTTATTGATTTGATTAAAATTTCACGGGGCGCCCAGAGGGGCTACCATTCGACGGGTATTTTCCTCTAGCAAATTTATAAAAATTATACCCATTAACTGGAGAGGGGTCCAGTAATTGAATTTTCAAGCAGGTACGTACCTTGTTACCTTGTTGTGACTCTGGGATGCTTTAAGTATTTATGAGGAAGGGTAAAAGAAATGGCGCGAAAGTGCTCTCAGTCATCCTCAACCTGAGCACTGCCAAGTCTTAAAATAAATCTAATTCTGAGTAAAGGCGATCTCCACTTGATATCAAGTCTATGTAGCAGCAAAGCCAAATGTGCTTTGTACATTGACGTTGTTTTTGTTGCATTTACGGCTTTGAAGCTGTATAACAACAATCAACGTAAATTGAAGTTTTGTAACTCTTACAAATAGCACTCACTCCAATTGATAATTTCATTCGTTTCGAATGGTTTTCTTATCGTCAAACTTTAATTCTTTTAATTTCGTTGATCTCAAAAGGTTGCATTAATAATAGACTTTTTCGAGTTTGTATCTGTTACTGTGAACAATTCTCAATGCAATGACCAAATGTTAGTTAGACAAATTAAAATTTCCAGAATAATAGCTTTCAAGGTAGTTTAAGAAGGTACATATATGATGTTTCAAAAAATATATAATTGAAAATAAAGGGCGCTTAAAGGATTTTTGAATGAAATAAAATACTATAAGTTTGCGATTAGCAGTTTAAAATATGGAATCGAATATGACAATTATTCCTAATAAATTATGAGTTTAAATGATGTTTTCATAAACTCGACACTAATTGCATACATATTTCATGAATCTCTTCAAAACGAATCCTCATCCACAGAGGTACATTGGCGATCGTATAACGATTTTGAATCACGTATTATAGTTTCCGAATTTTCCGATTTCAGCTTAGAGTTATTCGCTATCATACGCGCAGATCTTAAACCTCAAACTACGCTTACGTTTCCTTTTCTTCAAACTTATGTACATATGTCCTTATTATAATTAATTTCACCTGTCTGATAAAATTGCTTTAAAATTTAAATACCCACGGTAACCGCTGAAATTGGGAAAGGTATGTAAATTTGAATAAATGGCAATTGTAGTACAAATAATTTATTATTACGCTGATAAATTTTATTTGACAATATACATAAGAGCAAAATAATTAAAGTCCCTGCGGGATTGAAATGAATAAACATTAATTTGACATCGGAAAATTCAGTAAACAATTGAAAAGTGTTTGCTCATTAAATAAACAAAAATCTTCTGAATATTTTGTGTTGCTTTTCATTACCACTAATGAACTATTTTGTGCTTTGCAAAAAGCAAACAGAAAATTTGCGTGCAGCGAGTGATTTTCTGACAACAAGGCACTATAAATTTCTGTTGGGTTACGATAAATTTGGTCCAGTTGACCGTAAAAATTGTTTAATTATAAGTATGTAAACTTCCCTATGTAAATACTCCCAAAACATTTAACATTTCAATATTTGTTTCTTTTAACGCATTTTTAATGCTTGATTTGTAAATTTTCACGAATAATAATATTATATAAATGGTATGCGTATGAGCAATACATTGGCTTGTAAAGTTTCTCTAAAACTTTTGGGTTACATTACGACATTTTAAGGCTTAGGTGAAGGTGTAGTCGCTTCAACAGCGGCGTGGTCCGATGTTGATCCTGAAGGCATTAAGGAGACTGAAATGAGAAGAATTACAATTAATGCCTCTACTTATTTACTTATTTTATGTGAAGCAAATGAAGGGAATTCAAAGGAAAATTGAAGATGCAGGTGAAATGAAGCCTTGAATCTCGGAAAATAAAAAATAGTAAACAATTAGTATAAAATCAGAAAATGTTAATCGTTATTTAAAACATTACCTGCAAAGCTAGACTTATTGAATACTAGTTAGGTACAAAAATAAGTAGTTTATTGACTAATAGAAACCCTCCAATTCGATAAAAGCATTAAACTTTTATTTTAACTTGTTGATTATTTATACGTGTCGCGATTATCTCGTCCTACCTAGATAATCTTCAAAAGCGAAGAAGAAATAACAAATATTTTAAGTTAATTTGGTATCTCATAATATTCCTACCAGAGCGCAAATTCGTGTGTCCCCGACTTAAGCCGACGCTGGCGAAGAGCTCAAGGTTTAATAAACTTTATCAAATGTTTCTCCAGGTTGTTTTCAAAATTCCTAGATTCCAGTAGGATTTGTTTTTCGTATGGACACAAGAATATGACTGAGTGTTATAAAATAAATAATAGCAAAAATTTACTAATTTCTTAAATGTTTGTCTTGATCGTTTTTCTTAAATATCCCGCGAAACTGTTGCGATAAAGACCACCATTGTATAGTCGATATTGATAAAAAAATATGAAAACAATTCTTACATTAGCATCCTCTTTGAACAAATTTTTCTATAAAAATACAAACACTTTTTTCTAATTTTAACAACGTGCCCGAATTGAATAAACCTTTCTTAGGTTAGTAGGCCCACTTCCCAGATATTCCATAAGTTCGGTTAGGCCCCAATTTTGAAAGAGAAATAATTATTAAATTTTTCAAAGTTTTCATAAGATTTAATCGAGCAATGACTCAAAGTAAACGAGAGGCGGAAAAGTAATTGGAACTGGCGTAGCGTACAATAAACACTTAAGGTGTTCTTGTTGTATTGCCTTTTGCAATGAAAGAAACATGTAAACAGAAACCGTCCTAATTAACTAATTAATTTAATGCTAATTAGAGAAACTCTTTGGGCGCTTTTCACGGAGTTTTATTGACATTCATTCGTTGTAATTTTCTCGATAATATTTAAGTAGCAAACAATTTTCACGACGGAACTCGAGGGACTGCCCATAATAATTTTCCACTTTATGCTGCTTGCCATTTATGTACAACAATTCTCAACACATTAAATTTCACCCTCGAAGTTTGCAAAGTTTGCGTGACAACACGCCATCCAGGTGAGAATCGCATATTTATACGTCAGCCTACTTTCGCAGGTATTCCGCTTCCGAAGGAGCAGTGCTTTTTTCGCCCCTGCGCAAGAGGTGAATATTAATTAATAAAAAATTCCTTCCGCCTTATCATCTCCCCCGCAATTTACGTGTATATTTACCTGTGCTAATAAATTCCTCTAAGCTATAAACGATAATCCGACCCTCCCCATCTAAGACCGATTCTCCTCTGGGAAGTGTTTCCTCGAATGTCTGCCAATGTGTGAAGGCAGGAAAATTCCTCGAGATTTAAGACTTTAATTTCCTTAAAAAGGAAACCACTTGGGCATACTTCAAAATTCCCTTGTATGTAGCTGAGAATCGCTTTGTTGAAAAAGGTGGAACAGGAATTAAAATTACTGGCACACTTCAATTACGGCAGACAAGAGCCCAGATTGTCTTTAAAGTGCTAAAATAACACGTCGGGTGTGCTAAATTAAAATTACACGCAGGCTTTTCTTTTAATACGATATAAATAAATAAACGGAAATTATCTTTTAACTTTAGACGCAGATGTGTGATGTAAGTATATAGTACACATTTTTGGTCTGGAAAATACGACTTTATGTCCTATTCTATGATTTCAAAGAATTTTAATTAAAATAGATGCAAAGAATTTGGCTATGTCTGTGATTCCGAATATACTATAATATTGAGTAAAATTAAATAACGATGAAAAATTTTCTAAAATAAATAAAAACGATTCCAAAAAATTCCAAGCCCTAAAAAGTATAAAATAATTATATTAAGAGTCCTCTTCTACTACTTTCAACATTAAATACAAGACTTTCCTAGATTTTTGAAGTCGGTGTGAAAACCTGACTGATATTAATCCAATACTAGGTAATCAAGATAATCTGATAATATAATCATATTCTGCTTTTAAGGGCTTGGGATTTTTTGAAATCGGTTTTATTTTTTTTTTAGAAAATTTTTATTTTAAGTACTAATTATTCATTTAGGTGATGTGTATTATAAGTTTGGGCCGCAAAATTAAGAATTCATTTCATTATTTATAACTAAAAGGGCAATAATGTACTAGAAATCAGCTGATTTTGTACTGCGCACTACCCATTACAAAATAACAAAAAAAAAAAAAAAAACACAGCACATTATGTTTGTAACAACTGTAGGCTGACCGTTCGTAGTCATTTTGTTTATGAGTTTCAGGACATTTATCATTTTTATTTCGATTTACCTCTATTGTGGCGCTCCTTGGCCCCTCCGGATTTTCATACATATCATTGTACCCCCGGAGAACCTTGGGCTACCCAACAATAAAGGAATCACCAATATCGATTCACGCGTTCAAAAGTTATGCGTGAACAGACATAAAAAAAAATACATGCGGTTCGAGTTGATAACCTCCTTCTTTTTTTGGAAGTCGGTTAAAAATACTTCTAACGTCGAAAGATTTTCCTGTAATTTTGTGTTGCTAATATTTAATCGAAATAAAGAATTTTATAATAATATAATCAGTAAATTGCCCCGAAATCCCAAATTTAATTGACTTCTTAGAATCTAGATTGCAGAATGCACAGGCCATCACCACTGCATCCCTCAGATGATATTCAAATTTGAATGCATTCCCATAACAATGGATACAACATCCGTATTGCTCCAGCGAGCACTGAAGAAAGATGCTTTTGTTCAGAATGCATTCACGGCATCCCACGAAAATAAACTTCGCGGATTTGCTGAGAGAGCAAATAAAACCGAAAGAAACGATATTGTGAGCTCCCTTCTTATAAGTAAATTTCGAGTTGTTTTCTTCGTTTCAATTTATTATGTATTCAGATGTTTCGTTTACCAAATTAATCAAAACATATTTTTACCAACTTTTATTTCTGGTTTTAGAAAATTGTCTTCAATAACATTCCCTGACGAGTTTGACTACTTGCAGAGAGAAATTATGTAAATATAGAAAATTGAACGTTTTGAAATGATGGAATTCACTTGAAATAGAAAACTTCTTCCGGTAAAATATTTATCGATATTGCCGCGAATTTAGACCAAAATTTTATTTATTTACTAGATGTGGCCATACCTGCAGACCAATAATATGCTTACAAGCTCAAAAAAAAAAGATATTTAAAATAGAATACCTCGACATAATATCAGTATTTTTTTATAATATAAGAGATAACTTGAAAACAAAATTCATCATATCTTCTGATTAAAAAATTCAACAAAATAAAATTTTGGGCATTACTTTTTGCGTCAAGCCTACATAAACACATATGCAAGCACAAATTCCAAAAAATATCTTAAAGCATGCTGGCAATTCAGGAAGTTCAGAAAACAAAAAAAAATTTACTGCAACTGTTGTTTTTTAAAATTTATATGCATTCGAAGCGGAGTATTAAAACTAATAATTTAGTAAATATAAAACCAGCTCAAAAACGCACATTTAAACAATTTTCCCATAGAAAAAACACTTTCAACTTTAAGTGGCTTAGTTCAAAATCGCATCAACCCAATAATATCAAAAAAGGATAAAATTCACTTGAACAAGTGCAAAAGTAAGATTTAGATTTAAAACTTCTAAATTATCTGTTATTCAGACGAAGTTAAAATAATTATGCAAATAACACGTACATAAATGAATGCTTTTAATATCTTAACCCGATCCCTAGGTATCATTTTGTATATGCATAGGAATTATTCGATTTTTTTGAAATATTCTATTCAAGGCTAAGATTTAAAGGGACAGCAATGTTAGCCATTGATATACAAATTATGCGTTCTACATATAACATATTGGACGTTAAAAATGAACAATAAAAAATAGAAACGATGCGTAATATGTCTTGAAATTAGTATTTAAGTGCATGAAAGTTATCGGATAGTAGCATAAATGAATCGATATTAGAAATTTAGATAGTGTTACAAAAGAATTTGATGCGCTACTACAAATATTATTTGAACGGTATAACGATAATTTGGGCAATCAGATGAATATAATTCGCCAATTCTCACCATCAATTAAAAAGGAGATATTCAGTGAATAGGAAAAATAAGATAAAATTAAATCAATTTTCGGCATAATTGCACAAAATATCGATTCGACTGTTTGAGTAAATTTTACACTGTGGGTATAAAATTAAAAAACCAATTATACCATTCCAACTGTTGGTTTTACCAAAGCATGAAAGCACATTAAACGACTTTAATAGCAGTAAATAAATAAATTAGTGATATCAGGGATCTGGAATCCTACTAGACACTTACATTGTTGTTAAATAGAATAGAAGCTAAAAACTGTCCAAAATCGGGAGGTCCTGCAGGGGTTCCACCAGAAGCATTATTATTATTCGGACCAAAATTTTTCCATAGGCTAACTCCTACTTCTGCCAAATTATTAGTTTTTGTTGCAATCTGTGCTAAATCATTAAATTTCTCTAGCTGTTTTTCCAGGCTGTTTAACTTTGACAAAATAAGTTCCATTTTTATTTCCAGAAGTTTAACTGAATGTGCAATTTCACAATCCATCGAGGAGTTTTTAACAATATTTGCAGCAGTGTTGTTCCCTTCACCTTTGTTCTTCTTTTGTTTATTCATTTTAATAATTGTTGTAATAAAATTATAAAATTAAGTTTATTAAACCACTTCTTTTGGGGCACAAATTTTACTTCGGGACTATTTTACACAAAATGTAATAATGAACTGTGGGCTGTTGCAGAAGTTTTTGTAAGAGCGGAAGTCTGAAAGATAAACTTCTTAAAGATAGGAATGAGTGGGATTGAGCGGGAATGCTAAAATTTTATATTTTATCTAAATGCAGAATTATATCACTGGTGAACTTATTTTTGCCACAGAAAAATAAGTGAAAAACGAGTTCTGAATTTGCTATATTTTTAAAAATTCGGAAATAACGCATTGTTATAGCCGATTGAAATATGGGCTATAATACAAAAATCTTTGAGACTTTCCTGAATACTTTATAAACTTCACTTTTTTCTGTTAACCGATTACTTCATACAATTGATAATGCATAAAAATCACAACTAACTATTGGTAACGAAAAATTAGTTTCTCAATATCAAAAACTACAAATTAGCTGTATTTTACACATCGAGATGAGGTGTAGGTTTTTATTTAAGCCACTTTATAAGCTCTCTATTACTTTTGTCTGTTTTCTTGAGTAGTTTTGAGGTTGTTTCCATGAATTGATTCTTCTTTTGAATATAATATCCAAATTGTTATGGAATTATATTTACATATATACATTTTCTATAGAAAAAACTATTATCAGTGCCACTCTTTCAAAAAATAATGGGACAAATATAATAATTTGAATTAAACTGAACAAAATAATCTTCAAGAAAATTTCATTCTAGAATTTACACTTTTCCACTTAGCGATTAATGTAGATAATTATACCTCGAACACTATCTCACTTAGCCCGTTTGTCTTTCATCCAATTCAATTCGAATCAAGACTAACAAAAAAATATATTTTTTAGTATATTCGCAACTAATTGCATACAAGAGCAAAAACGATTGGAGTATAAAGCAATTTCCAAAATTATGCATTAAGAAAATATATCTTACGTATATTGGTACTAACAAAGGAATTTCACTTTTAGCAAATATAGTTTGGGGATATCATTTATATATTATAACGAAATATAAACATCGACAATATAAAAAATATACATTACTCATACCAATCGAGCGACCAACATTTATTAAAAATAAAAATAAGTCCAATAATAATTTACAAACCTCAATAAAAATCCAAAGCAAAAATTTAAAATGTTTAAGCACTACAAATACTAGTTTTTAAAGAGGAAAAGAGATTCTATGTAAATATACAGCACAACTTTCAAAAAATATAGTTAAAAACATAGGTTATTAACATGTTTGTTCAACCGAATCAACATTTCAGCGATAGTAGGTAGAGGACAGCTGGCAGTACCTGAATTGTTCACAGAGCTTATTCTACTTATTATTTTTATTTTCTTTATTTTTTAATATTGCATGAAAACATCCCGTGCTCAGTTGGTAAGTAGAACTGGAATAGATTAAAAATATTGTTATGATATCACATCATAGCTGATTAACACTATATTATCCTTCTACACTACCTTTATCACATATGCATGTTAGTAGATTTTGCAATATGAGATTAGACCAAACCGCAATGAGTGTTGTACTACTAACTCTTGTGTCTAATTTTTGCTATATATCAATTTTAAATCTTTCATTCTTACTTTTCGAGCAATTTTTCTTAATGTATATATACATATGTACATTCATTAGTCAAACTTTTTTCCTTGAGCATATTTTTTAGTACGAGTATTTTTACTTTACGGTTACTCATTTTCCTCAAGTTAACGACATTAATAACATTGAGTATCTGAAAATTATGATTAATTTTTACAAACCTCTAGTTTAAATAAAACAATTTTTTGCCTTGTTTGTTTTTATAAACTTTTTGCTTTATAATACTTAATATTGAATACTTTAAATGTTATATAACCAAAATATTTCTTGAAGCAGTTGAGTACTTTTGAGTCAATAATGCATACTTAAAAATGGTATCTTATCCACTGAATTTACAATTTTTGTTACGTAACTTCCTTTAGCATTACATGCACGAACTAAAAAGTTTTCAAAATTAGCAAGCATTTTTAAAGATTGGAACAAATATACCAATTTTAAATACATGAAGAACGACACTGTGGAACATCGGAGTAGCGTTCAAACGAATTGATAATCAAACTATTGTTTCCTCCAACTTGGCATAAATGAAATTGTGTGTAAATTCTCACGACTTGGAAGTGAATGTCAGGCTGTGTGATCAAATTGTCACAATAATGAACACTAATTCGAAATGAATTATGGTTCCCCGAACGTGTAAACATATGGCACACAGCACACTAATTGCAAATTTGTTGTGAAAGTCTTCCGCACATACATATAAACGAAAGATTATTTTTAAGCTAAAAAATTTTGTTTTGCGCTGCATGATATTTTAATAAGCTCAATTTTACACACATTATTTCTTGAAAATTTTCACTTATTTCTTCGGAGTTACAGCGAACTTTATGTTGTTAATTTATAAATTGAATGCAAAAGCCGAAGCAAACGAGAGCATCTACCTAAATTACTTAGAACCACTCCTGAAATGAAAGTTTTACCTCCTCCATAACTGCATGTGCAGTCTTATATCTACCCTTTTTACGTTTAAAGTAACACTTCAATATTGAAGTTTCCACGTTCAATTAATTAAGAACTTCAGAAAGCAATTCATTAACAGGGAATTGACAGCTCAATTACACCTTTCCTAGTTTAGAGAAATTTCACGATTATTTGAACATGTAGTAATAGAAAACTGAGAAAAAGTAGAGAATTAATTACTGAATTCACTCAATAA
Organism: Tolmerus cingulatus; assembly: GCA_959613345.1. Taxonomy (NCBI): domain Eukaryota; kingdom Metazoa; phylum Arthropoda; class Insecta; order Diptera; family Asilidae; genus Tolmerus; species Tolmerus cingulatus. The sequence continues at coordinate 12,331,766 of OY390708.1, read as the reverse complement.
AATGAAATCTTAGTAGAAGAGTTTAATACGAAGATTCTTTGAATTGAAGTAATATTTTGGCTTTCGTTCCTTCTTTTTCTTTTTTATAAAAATTGTATAAACGTTTTTATCGAAAACTATAAGTGCAATTTTCATCGATATAGCAGTAAGATAAAATGATTTATAAACCGGTTACGAAGTTACTTCAAAGAACACTTATTCACGACAGATATAGCAATAAATGAAACGAAACCTGTTTGGCCGTGCTTGAGGCGCTTAATCAATTTGGGCTTATAAAAAGAGTTTGCTGTCGTTATAGTAGGTCTGTTTGTTAACTCGAATGTTGACAGTTTACCCAATTCTTACCAGAGGTCCTTTGGTAACTTTTCATGTTTATCCCCACTACCATATGAAAGCTTTTGCTAGATTTTTACCCAAGAAAATTTTAACCAAAAGTTACCGTACAGACCTAGTACAATAACAGTCAACATCGTCATCAACAGAAGTACAAATTGTGCCATCTCAAAAAAAAACCACAATTTTAAAAATCTTCAACTCTAACGTGTTGAATGTACAAGCATTATATTTATATGCATACAATAGAAGGATTAAATTCGCCCCTTAAAGAAATGACGAATTAGACAGCAATTCGTACCTAAAACGAACTGTCACCCCAAAATAAGTTATCGCACATTCCACCGCGTCCATAATAATGGGTCTCCTCTGTGAAAATGTAAACGTCAAGAGCTGTCTGCGAAATAAATTTGTCCCTTTAGAAAAATGTGAAAGTCAAGTGTATTTTCCCTCTTTTATCATGGGCCTGGGCTGAAGAATCCCTCAGATGTTTTGATGCTCCCCATAGTCGGGTTGACTTGTATACTTTTTTGTTCCCGGAACCACTGTATGCAAAAATGTCGCTAAAGGTCTGGCAAAATAAATCCCTTGTTTAGTTGACAAGTGTCCCCTGAACTTTGAATTTTGTTGGTCCTCATTGTTGGTGCCGATGAAGGTATTATTTAAATTTAATTTCTGCGCAGAGTCTCCTGGGGCAAAAAGTTATCTCTAATGAAACGAGTAAAAGAGAAATGATTCCGCTTTGCTTGTAGCTTCCCCGCAAATGTAACACCAACTAAAAATAGGTCAAATCCATGCTTCAGTGGTGGCAGTTAGATATTCATAACTACAGATTGGTTCATTCCCATCTAGAGTATCATAATACCAGTTGTGCAGTGGTAATTAAGATAATTAGCAAGGTGACGCCGCGAGTCATTTTAAAAGGACTGTCTTGGGGTGTTCTTCCGTATGCAAATCACCGGTGTGTTTGTCGTCTATCCCGGAAACTGTGAATACTTCCCTGTAGATAAAACCGCACCTTTGATTAAAGTCCTTCTGAAAGCCCTTTAAGCGCTCGAAAGTGCCTTGTACCTAAATCAGCTATTCTGGGAAAATAGAATCTCCTGAAAAGCCCTTTTAATTAAATTGCTTTGGGGGACATCTTTCCTTCATAAAACATCCCAGAAATAATTTAATTGGGAAGCGCGTCCTTAAATTTAATTGTGTTCGTTTTTCCAAGCAGTAGCAATTAAAATGTGCTAGTAATGACGTCAATTGAAATCATTTTCCAAATATTGCAAATGCTTCATTAAATCCAAAGATTTCACGCTGAAAAAATGAATGTCCAATTTCGAGTCCTTTTCAAAAATGAAGCTGAGACAATGGCAATTAAATTTCTTTTCTGAAAATTGTGTGGTTGGCAGAAAAAAGCCATGGCTCATCGAACTGGAAATTTATTAGTTGAAATCTACATAAAAGAGGAAAAATTCACAAAATAAGGTAGTGAAGGACTCTTCTATTCGTAAAAATTGTTTTTGCTCATTCAGTTGCTGCAATCCTACTCTTTTTTAGCAATATAGACTTGGTGTATCTCTATATGAAATTGAATTGAAATTGTATTAATGGAAAGGTTAGTTACTGCTTTTAAGTACTTTTCCATTTATGTACAAAATCATAGTTCCGAGTAAATGGACCTTCATTCCCGGGATAAAGTCTTTGCATAATCTAACATTGAAATAGGTTTTTTCCATTATGTTTTATAAAATATTCAAACTTTTTGTCCGACACCTCTTCGAAGCAGCCTTTAAGCTCTAAATGGAGCCTCCAAATTTCCTTTTATTCTTTAGTCAAAATGTAATGCAATTTTAATAAATCAAACGTGAGTAATTTCAACAGTGCTAACTTTTTGCTTGTCGAACAGGTTTGGTCATATATACTAATTTTCGTAGGAAGGGTGAAATTCGATACGTTTTTAATATAATGGGTTGATGTTTTGGGAAAAAATGTGTTCTGATAAATCCTACTTAAATAGAAAAATATATAAATTACGTTAAGGTATAGTAAGTTTCCAATAACATATGATGAAGTAAATAAAATGTTTCTTAATTACAAGTGATATTCTTCAATTAATTTACTGATGGAAAAATAAATGGTTTACGTCTCACAATCAGTTTTAGAACCCTTGAATTGCTTAATACACTCGGAAAATCTTACCATGCAAATATGTACAGCGTTATTTTTCAAAGGAAGCTTATAAGTAGGTTCATGCGAAAACTATGTTAAAAAGCAAGTCAATACAAAAAGCACAAATTACTAAAAGCATGTCCTTAATAAGGCGTGGAAAGGACTAATTACGAAAGCAAAATAAAGCGCGACCAAATGGTCACAAGCAGACAATCCCGAAAGATCCAAATTGCCTAGATAAAGTCGGCGCTACAAAAAGGATAATCATAAATAAATGGAAGCAATCTCGACTTACCAATTATAATAATTAAAAGGACGACTCCAATTACGCCCATTATTATCATCATTTTGATGTTCGCCCACCAGTGCTTTCGCTTGAGCTTCCCGGCCTGTTGTTCGAATTGCGAGGCGCCGTGCTGCAGGGCGTCCGCTCTTTGGTCCAATTCGGAAAGTTTCTGATCTCGTTCTAACACCTTTTCCACATTTACCTTCATAATTCCAACAACCTCGTCAACCTTCGCCTGTGTCTGCTGGAGCCGCTTCTGGGCGAGGCTCGGCTGGGGCTGCGAGCTGGGAGGTGGAGGTATCACAGGGAAACTATGTATTAATTATGAGTGAAACTTTGCTACATTTAAAGTTAAAAAAAACTTACACGAATATGCGCGTTTGGTATGATATGTAATTCTTGCATTGCACCGCCCCGAATCGACCCTCATATATCCTACTTAAAAAGTTTCAGCGTTTCGCACACATTTTTGCTTTTATAAAAGTTCACGTTGGAAAATATTTTCTACCTGAGGAAATTTTGAAAAATGGCCAGTGAAAAGCAGCAGCCATTCGCTGAGGCGCAATTTAAATGCCCCCGAAAATTCATGAGATTTTTATTTTCTCGTCCTGCACGCTCTATAAATTGCAGATGGCGGGCCCGCAACTTAACAATGAGCGGCAACAAAAATGAATCGAATTTAACATTTTTATTCGACAGTGGGATTTTAACAGATTTCGGATTTCCCTTAGAGAATGCATTCCAACTCATGTGGAATACAGCAGCAAAATGGGAAACGCAAAAACGAAAACACGTCCATGTAATTTAACAGCGCCTTTTTAGAGTGGGCCATTTTCAAGATGCATTACATTCCCACTGCATCACTGGGTCATGATAACACTTTTTGCGCATGGGAAATTTCATATTCAATTTAATGACAAAAACGCCACGCGATTAGCATTTGTAACGAAAATATCCTAGGGAATTGGAATGAAATGAAAATAAAATATTACTTAGTTAAATGGAAAACACAGGCCTTCCTATACGACTAGTATTATCAACATTCATTCATCTAAATTTAGCAAATATTTTGCCAGCACACATTTTGTAACACCTAATACAAAGTTTTAATATGCACGCATCAACTGCTCTCTCTCTCTCGTATTTTAATTTACTATAGAAAATTGACAAATATTTTTGGATATTGTTCAGTTATTATCTTTTGATTTGATCTAAGATAAATTGTTTATAACATATATTTCGCAAAAGTCAATCCGGCTGCGAGAATGTGCTTAAAACTAATTATTACAGAGTTGTGTTGAGTTTTCTCGAAAAATGTTCTGGACCAACAAAAAAGTGTCATTATCCTGGAGACTCAAATTAATTAAATCATGTTGTAATTTTTCGACGTTTCAATTCTCTAATTAATTATAAGATTGATGAGATTTATTTGTCTTACAATTGGAAGTATTAAATTTAACCATGAACAACTCCAAAAGCATTTTACAAATCGTCTTAAAAGTCGTGATTTTAGTAAAAATATAATTTAAAAATTTGAGTATTTCTATCCCAGACCATTGGCAATCTTGAATATCTTTTAAATATCAACTATTTTGAAAAATCAAAGGGTTTAGTTTAAATTATTAAACTAATCAACGAAATTTTTTAAATCAGTTTCGAAATTTGTTTTAAACTTGTTAAAAAGAAATTCTACTATTTTTATTTATCTACTTATTTATTTATTGTTTTGCATTTTATTGTTTGTACTTAATATATTATTTTGTTTGATTTCTAAAAGTAATATTGAACTTTCAAAATCAACGTTCCCTACATTATTAACACCAAATTTTTTAGAATGGTTTGAAATATTGTACTTAAAAGAGAAAAGAGTACACCTAGAACATTTTCTACCTGCGTCGAATGTTTGTATTCTCATTAGGCACCCTGTCGGCAATTGTTGACATGTTTCACTTGCCCATTCCCAACAGCATTAAAAAAATGAGAAAACATAAAAATATGAGTCACAAGGAAAGTTTACCACGCAACAAGAACTGCCAAGATGCACTGAATGAGGTCTTTCAAGTGGATTCCAGTTTTCTCATGCATGCAATATAAAATATACCAATGCAAACGAATTTGACACCCATGCTGAGATTTCCTTGTGAATGCAGTCTACATTTCTTGGCGTCTGCAGATTTTTATACAACTTTTACCTCTTCCTCCCCGGATTTTTGCTATGGAAAACGATTTAATTTAAAGACAGCAGAATTGTATGCGCCATGCACACAATGCAGAGGATAAATCGGGCTTGGTTGCAGCAAAACATGGCTCCTTTCATGAATACTTACAACTTTCTGGAAGCATCAGATTACCCAATTATGCTGCAGATAGAAAGAGCGCAGTATTAAAGGACTCTTTTATGACTTTGAAGATGCTAAGATTCCTGACAGCACCTGAATTTCATCCTCAAGCTCCTATTTAGAGAGGTTGAAATTACATTTTTCCAACAATATTGTTGAGATTTACTAAGCCGCAGTTCATATCATTTATTAAAATAAAAGTTTTAAGACAAACCGCTTTTAAATATTAAAAAATATAAAATTAAAAAAGCAGATTTCATTCTGTAGTTTTACAGAATAAAAAGAATTTTGCTGCTTGTTTGTGTATTCATTCTTCGTAAATAAAATCTTTTAGTTTTATAACTCGTGGGTTAAATGAAAACCCACATTAACTCGCATGAAATGCATTTTGGCATAAAATTATGTAGATAATGTTTACTAAGAACGCAAAGTTCTAAATTTTAACATATTCAAACAAGTTTCAAATTGATTAATTGTTTAATGAAATTGAGGAGTGTGTAAAATTTTTACGAGGCTTAAAGTTCAATTTTGTTTGGAAAATAAATCATCTACAAATAGATTAATCAGGCTTCTGTTGGAACAACTACTTTAGTTCATCAATATTGCGTTACTGGCTGAACTATTCCAAACTTTTCTTACTTTTTAAAACAATTTAGTGTTATAATCACCAAAAGAATTAAACTAATGAAGTCTAGTTTTCAAGTTTAATCTACTTTTTATTGAAGATACTCGACATGAGGGGTTAGCGTATAGAAATGTTGGCAATTCGATTACAAAAGACTCTCATCAAAACCTGAATTAATTTAAACCGTCTGTAGCTTAACGATGTTCACACTTTCAAAGCAAATCCTTGTTCATTTCCTTATAAGTATTCTAACTCTAAATTAAATTTGGAAGCAAAATGTGCAACATCCCCATCTACATTGCACACCGTTTTCCATTTAATTAACTTTCCAATAAATGTGGTGAAATTCTTGGCAAATTTCATTTGTTGGTTTTAGTCACCCCATTACAATTTCTTTGCCCAACCCAATTCTTTCTCATTACATCCCTCCAGTGCAACGGGTGTGTAATCATTGCAGTTAAAAATTGCACACGTTCTCTGGATGCCCTTAGATAAATTCTAGTTTAAATTGGATACAACCTATAGTATGTCTGGGCCAGTAGAATAACTACAAAGACCGAGATAACCTTCAGCTGCTTGCAGACTCAGCCTCAGGCGAGGGAATATTCTCCTGTGCATTTTCTACTTTCTGCTACAGCTCTCCTTTTTACGAGTTTTCGCTTGAGCAAAGCTCCTTTTGCCAGATGGACCTTCGCTGCAATATTTCGTCGTGTTATTGCTAATTATTTCACCGACAGGATATAAAGTATCTCCAAAAGGTTTGTTTTGAAAATTATTTTCAATTTATGTTATTAGCTCGCGGTGATTAGGGAAAAATTGCAAAACAGAAAGGAAACGACTTAAAGAATCCCTTAGATACGAAGAGGTAATTCCAAAAGACGTTACCCAGTAATAGATCGAAATTACCTTATCAGAGTAAACAGGAGGATGAATTAGGCATCGTTTCTATGCAAATAGGTAGAATAATGTAACTTGTACTTCCACTAGAATTTCAATTCGCTCTTTGTGTCTCTTCCTGATACTGCAATCAAAGCAGGAGTGTCGGCGAGTCGAGGAAATCCTGCATTAAATAGATGACTTCTGACTTTATCCGCGTAGAAATGAAACATCTCTTAAAAGGCGTAATGAAAAGAAATGTCGCCCAAATGACACATAACCAACAGCCAGCATTCTTACTCCCTCCGCATTTACAGGCATATTTCGCATTCGAGAATTTTCATCGATCCACGGTTCGGCCGTAACGAACGTTACAACTGCTGCGACATACATTGAAATTCCCTCTTTATCCTGCCCTGGGAATCTTGTGACGGCTTTCGAGTACGTTGTAGTCGTTATTTCATCCACCGGAAGAGAGCTCAAGTTTACAGACTTTTAATCCTTTGCATACTAATGCTAGGTAACAGGAACCATCCAGGACGTGGAACTAAAGAAAAATTTCATAGACAGGGAAAAGTTTTAAATTGGATAGCGCCGGGTATTACCCTCTGCCGATACGCTCCATGCATTTTTATGCTTGACATTTCGCGAAATTTTAATCAGATTATTTAATATATGTTTTGATATTTTGGGGAGAACGAGAACAACACACTTAATAAAACGACAACTTTATTAGGAAAGTTCTTTAATCTAAGAACCAACAGGGAATATGAAATTGAAGCTGGAGCTGGACAAAACTAAGAAATATTGTTGCCAATTTCATCTTACAAGTATATTATAATTAAATTTAACATTTGAAGTTATGATGTGTACTAAACTCAGAATTACTCAATTCAAGAAATACAGGAAGTTGTTTATTTTAAAAGAATCTCACAAACTGCGTAGTAGTTACATACTAGTTATATAATATAACGTAAAAAGGGTTTTAATGAATGTCAACCAGGTTTGAAATTCTGTATTCTTCAAATGTAATTTTAAAGCTAATTTTGAGTTTCTTCAAAAAAAAAAGAAAGAATCAACACTGGTTTTCGTACGTTTATAAATATCCAGGCATTATGTATGTACCCTAATGCTTTATTAAGCGGAATAGTATAAGTAAGCCAAAAATACTAGATATCATGAAAAGTGGCTTACAAAATTATAGAGCTCGTTAACTTAAAATGTGATGAGAGTACTAAGATGACGAAAACCAGAAGGTATCCAAGAATGACGCTGAATGCGGCTAAAAATAGCAATCTGTTGGAAATGAAAAACAATTTCCAGGTGTGATGGAACATGAACTTTGTGCAATATACTCGAAGAAACCCCAACTGAAAAGCTTACCAAATCACATGGTGTAGATAATAACCAACCAAATTAGCTCAAACTAATACAATATAACATTTTTAAAATATACCGAAAGATAAGTCTGAGTTAATCTATTAAGTATATGAATGTTAAATTTTTTAAACTTCTGTTGAAATCTAAAACCGAGATATTCGGTTAAAATATAATACTAGTAGTAAAAAATTGAGTGAAGTGCCCCTTTCACTTACCTTGTCTTTATGTATGTATGCACTATAACAGATTTTAATAAATTCGACATAATATTAAAAATTAATCATATCGTCGGGTGAAAAGAAATGTCTGTATATAAATTGAATCATATTATTTTCACCCAAAGATACAACTACGAAATATGTATATAGAGCTAATACTTCTGGGCTGTCTTTAATATACGCCATATTTATAAAAAGGAAAAAAAATTACCAAAAATTCATAAATTTAAGTACAGCACTTTTGTGGGCAAAAGAGCAAATTTACTAAATATGTAGCAGCTATTTAATAAACAGTAAAACAGCTTTACTTAAAATTTTTGAACCTGAGAAAGCTACAACAACTTCGAAAAAGACGCAAGCGATGCAAAAAGATATCATACCAAATCGAGCCATTCGCTAAACAGCGCAATTAGAAACTTTCGCAAACAACTATAAAGAGTACTTACTTATTTGATCCAGTGGGAGCATCATCGTTTGTTGCCATTTTGAGGAATTACTCTGAAACGACAAGGAAAACAAAAATAAGACCAAGGAGATTCAGAGCGGTTGTCTGGCAAAACGACATCCAGAATTGTCGCGAAGACGACAACTCTCATTCACTTTCTTCGCGTGAGATAACACGACAAATGATAATGAGTGAGTAACGACAAACATGTCACGTTGAACAATGATTCTTTAAGACTTCGATGAGATAAAATTTATTTAGTAAACAAGCCATGACTAAGGAGGTGCGCAAACATCTTTATACCAGGAATTAAAGTCTTACCACAAAACTGTGCTTAAAAGTTATGCAGAGGCGAACTGCTGCGTCCCATTATATTTGGAAATTTTTTACTTTGTTTTTATGCAAACCACCAGAAACTTTGTTGCAAAATTTGGTTCCCTACAGTTTGCAAGTTCTATTAATTGGATTACATGAAATTTTCCGAGATATTCAGTTTTGCTGCACTTTACACAATGAGAAGTAACGAGTTTTCAGGGCTTTCATTACGGCACGTATAAAATATGTGGAGCCCCAGATCATACTTGGGCAAACTTTCAATTGAAAATAATTTCAATAAAAGCGTTCGTACAATTTAATTGCGAAGATTTCCTCCCCTCGTGTTTATTTTGCATTCCATCTTAACGTTTGCATTTAAGGAAAAGTTTAAGCTAGAAGAGTTTCGAGCGATTTTCAGTTTGCTCTTAATTTGCGAACTCAATAAGAAGTTTAAAAGGATTTTTTTGGGCGCAATTGGTCAATTGGTCATTTAAGATTAATAATTTTACAAGATTATAGAACACATATTTTTCAGTTTAAAACGAAAAATGAAATGATATATCAATCTGTTAGAGTAAAATCTGTTAAAAATAAATGTTAAATCAATTTTAACACTGCATTAATATACTCACTTTATGCGTCAAATAATAGTAATGCAATTTAAGGCGCTTTATATTAAAATGGAATTTCACAATAATAATGTTGAATTTGTTTGTCTCTTTGTTCAGCTACCTTGACTTATAAAGATACTGCAAAACTGTTGCTATCAGTTAGATTAGACCAATAAGACGTAAATCAAAAAAAATAATGTTGAATAACTACCTAGGACAAAAAAATGATCCATCAAAATTATCATTGCTATCTCGAGAGTACTTTTCTTTTGCCGAATTAAAAACAAATATAGTTTTTTGATTCACTAAGCCTTAAAACGAAATTATTTTTATTCAAAAGTATTAACATTAATAAATCGCAAATGTCTAATTGCAATATAAAATATTATTTAAAGATATTTTTGTTAAACAATCAAAAGTTGCGAAGGGTTTTGCAATAAGGACATAACAATTTTGTTATTTCTAGTATTTTGATATTAAATGGTCGAAAAGGGATTTTAGCCGTAAATTCCGTACAGTGGACAGAAGAACCTTTTCCAATACGGCTTTCCTTGAAGTTAAATAAAATAAGACCTTAAAAATATTGGGGTACTAATATGAGGTATATAATTTCAGTATCAGTGTTCAAAAGATGTAACGAATTAAATCTTTTTCATTATTGGAAGTTGAGTTGCATAAAACATTTCTTATGAAAACATTGCACGCATTTGAGAATGAAATGAGATGATTCGTCTCGTCGGATAGTTCCAGTTACGGCTAGGAAGATAAATTAGAACGTCCTATTGAAGAAAAAGGGAATTTTATTACGAAATGTGTCACGAGACGTTCTTGAAGCACAAAAACGGAGTCGGTTGTCTTTTGTCCTAAAACTGGGCCAAGAGCCGCATTCAGTATGCAAATCTCAATGCAAAAAGAATGCAGAAATCCCGATGTCCTTGATGTGAAGAGTTCGAATTGCCACAGCATGTGCAGGAGAAAAACTCTCCATTTATTGAATTTCTCGTAAATTTCCAGCCTCCGTTCAAATTTTGGTGAAAACAAACACAATCGGCAAAAGCGTTGGACGTGTGCCAGCCGAGAATCACCGCAGAAATTGCCTCGATGTTCTGAGAGCCTGTGAAAATTTATTGAACGCGGAGGAGTTTGTTTCCAAACAACCGGAGGCTCCGCCAGCGAACAAAGACCTCATTGTCGGGGATTAACTAACACAAGTCGGTTACTTGACCAAAATTCGTTCAGACTTACAGCGATAATATGCGCTTTGTGTGCGCCGATAACAAGTGCTTCGCTGGCGGAGTCCGGCCACCCGGCGGATTGGGTCGGCCCATCCAGCTAATGAAGAAGACAGCCTCCGATTAGTCGGCCGATGTAAACAGAGCGAGGAAAGGAGCGGGCAGACCGCTGAGAAACCGCTGCTGGATGGGGCACACGGAAATCCAATTGAAGAAGATATTCACGGAACAGCGCTCTCGGCGCAAAGCTGCAAGATATTGCAAAAGAGCAGTCAATTTCTTTGGAATTCGAACAATGATCCACCCCCACAAGCACGTTAGGGCTCTTATCAGCGCAGCACCAGGTTTATCCAGGCGCTACAGCCCCAGTCCAGCTTGCATTATTTAGGAACTTCACTAAGGGACTGCTACAGGCACAGGAGCTCCGCTGGGGGGCTTCTGGTTGGTGCGCCACTGATGCTATAAATAATTAATCCTCCTCCGATACAAGAAATCGATAAGGATGCATCCGCTACGAGATGGGGCACTTTTGCCCCGCTGGCCCGGCCGGAACAGGGCCCCGCCGCGCTCCACTGCCTGGAGAAGCAACAAATTGCAGCGCAATGAGGCAAGGTGTTGAATCATCTGGCACCAACCGATTACTTGTTGCTTCTCCCGGGCGCTGTTTGTTCGGCTCGCGGGGCGCCCGGGCGGGCTCACAGTACGATTTTAAACTCACTCAATGCACTAAATTGATTTGTACTCACTTTGCGAATTAAATGCTGCGGATAAATAAAATGATGCGGCGATAGCGGACTTCGACTTCTTGACGTTTTACTGCCACCAACAACCAACCATATTAGTTTGATTGACATTCATGACGTAAACAGTTCGGTAGGCTGCGTTCATTAAATGAGTGACGGCAATTTGATAAGTAGCATTGCCAGATCCAATATGGGGGTACATTTGAAATGTATGTTGTTAATTTGATTAAAACATGTATTATAAAATTGTTGCATTATAACTTACAACTTTATTAAAATTATGTATTTCAGATATTTAAAATGTCCTCAATAATAGAAGTAATATTATTAGTATTATTACAATATGCTATACGAGTAGAAACTACACTAGCGAAATCCCGCTCTATGTGAATAGAAAAAACAGGGGTTTTTAAAATATTGATTGATTCAAAATATATTCCAAATAAGTATGTACACCTATCCCCTAGTTTAAAATTGAAGATCGGTTTCACAGAAACCGTTCGGGATTTTATTTTTATACGGAAAACCATGTAAATCTAAAATACGCTAAAATGTGCATAATTTTCATTACCTAAAATGGCGATTTTGACTGAATTTTAAACTCTTCAATTCGTTTAAATTTAAATCCGTGTAATAATGATATACCGCTTAAAGCGATGTCTTATGTTTCAGATAATTCTATGAAGAGTTATGCTAACCACCAGCTAATCCATATTTTAAAAAGAGACCCCTATTCATCATAAATTTTTTTTTTTTCTAAGACAAAATTGTTTTCCTTCAGAAAATTTAATTTAGTTTAAATATTAAATTGTAAATAAAATTTTATTTTACTAACTTGTTTTAAAACATTTAACAAATTAACATGAATACTAAAAACATTTAACTTTTTGTTTGTTTCGAATATCGTGAAAGATTGCAAGGTTTTCCTAAATAAAATTAAAATAATAAATATTTGTTAGTTTTCTTGATCTCCAGAATTAGCATTTTATTATAAAAATAAAAGTAAAATGCATTTTAATTCACAGATCCTTTCTTTTTCAGATAGAACGTCCACACTGCCTGAATGGCACATTCAACATGGTCCGGATGGCTGGTTCAAAGTTACTCGCCAGACTTTTGCTCTTGATCTGTTCGGTGACTTTGATTTCCTTATTAGCCCTAACAAAATGTGGATTCGGAAGCTTGGGTGTGGATAACTTCATATCAGACGATGATGGTAATATGATCAGTATTAAACAAACGCAGTCAGTCAATACGTTGTTTGCAACGCACAATCATTGAAACGTTAAATACATGATGGCCCGGTACTCCAAAAGGTGTTTCATTATGGCACACCTTTTGTTGCTGCGTCGAGGATTGAGCGAAACTGCTCTGCATCTATTCAAACTTTTATATGTAGGCTTTCCGAAATCCGACCTAGTACGTTACGTAGTGAGCCGGTTAAATCAATATGCACTTTTGTACCTTGCAGTTTATCAAACAAAATCCTTGCTTCGAGGAAAATTTTCAGAACGTTAGTCGACTGAAAGGCAGGTTAACATGAACTGAACATGCTCTGGAAACAAAGCGCACTATAAAAGCCTTTGTGCATATTTCACTGAAGTTAACGAGGAATATTGAGTAGGCTGTTTGCTACTACACAGAATCTATAGTATCCTTGTCTGCTTTGTTCCCGGCATCAAACACGTTTCACTTTTCCTAAATTGGCACACTTTCAACTTTCCTGGTTTATGTCTTTTTGTAATTATTTTTTTTTTGAATAATTAACTATGGGAGTTATTAGTTATTCTTTTGCTGCCCTTTGGCTGCTAATTAACTAAAATTTGGCATAGTTGTAAAAACCAGAACATTAACTTTGTGACAATTTTTCAGGAGTACCAAATTTTCTGAGATAATAAAGTGAGATATCAAATAAAAATTAGCAAGTTAAAGATTTAAAATAATTCACTAAAGACAATTTGTTGGAACAGATTCATTAAAATGGAACCTGAAATTAATTGGGTGGTTCTACTACCTACCACTAAGATCATTAATGCAAACGTTTCATTATAGGTAAAATTTTATAATGAAATTCCATAATTTGCAATTTATTTTTAGGAAATTGATAGATACATATATACATATTGTAGGTAGAAAAACTTCCTAAAATAGATGAGTTAATCAAAATTTAATAATGTCTACATAAATCCTTGATATAATGTTGCTATATTTTGTAAATAGCTACAAATTCATAAGTGTTGTATACCTAAGTCTTTAAAATTCTATTATTGAAATGTTCAAATCTTCAACCTTATAAGATATTATATTCCTCTTCGTAACACTGTTACTCCATTTAAAAGTACTCAAGTTCGAATATCCCAGTGTGAGTAAAGGAGCTCACAATACTCGAACACTCAAGTGCTTGCATATGAGTAAGAGAACATTTAAGTACTCAATTAGGAAGCATTTGAGTTTTTTAAGTACTTCATGCAAAATTAGAATAAGCACACTTATTGTCTTATTGTATCTATTCACATCAATTTGAAAGGAATTTTCTGAAAACGTCATGAAACTATTGCGAAAAAAACTTTAATTTCAGACATTGTAAAATTCATATTTCTCAAATCCATATTTAAAAAAAAAATTAATTCGAACCGCATTTTTGGTATTATTCATTTTAAGTTAATCTAAAGGTAGACCAACACATAAATAAAACTGTGAGGCTCAAGAATTAACAATTTTGAGTACCTAAGCGCTTAAATATGTGGACTTCAAGACTTCAGTTCCTTTTGCCTATCTACCCAAAAACCTACGAACCAAAGAAGATTTTGTCATTAATGTAAAATTTGCAATATTAGATAATGGAAAAGAAAAGTAAAGTTGTTATCCAAATATGTATGTAGAAATCTAAGGCTATTTAAGATACCATCCCAAACTCTATATGGAAACTTGATAATGTCCTTTGACATTACTATCATTACTTTCTTGATTTTGCTGTTTTCGTTAGAACTATATACAATTTATTATTTCTTAGTCCTGAAAATTAAATATGCTTATGAAAATTGATAAGGTGCAAAAACAGCTAAAACTCTGTCTTGGAAGTAGGCTGTGATAACAGTCTGCACCTTGGCTCTTTTGTGTTTTAAGTCCCAGAACTCAAAACTGCTAATCAAGCAAATGCTGACTGTTCTTTCATTTCATTCGCTTAAGATTCGAACAAGATTCCAGCGGTGGCGGCTCTGCAGCAGCAGCCCCAGGTGTATCAGCATCACCTGCGGAACATAAACGCCGACGTCGACCAGAGGGAGTACATCGAGCTGCTGCGCCAGAGGGAGGAGGAGTACCGGCTGGAAATAGCGAAACTAACATCGGAAATTAAAGCCCTCAAACTGCAGATCCTCCAGCTGAAGAGTAAGTCGGGAACGTCCTGTGGGAGCCGCCTGAATAATGCGAGGAAATAATTTTCAGGTGTTAATCACAGCCACCGCACAGCCAGTCAAGATGCCGCCGCCGCCGTCGTCGTATCGCCGGCAGCAGCGTCTTTGAACGCCACGACGTCGCACTCGGCGCCGCCGTCGTCATCGTCGTCGTCGACGGGCTCCTTTTACGACTGCAGCAGCTACATTAGGAAGCAAGTGGGTGCTGCGGAAGTGCTCCGGGGCCTCCCCCTGAACAACGAGTACGAGCTGATTCCTTTCAACCACTTCACGTTCAGCCGGGTGTACCCCATCGAGCTGGGCCTGGGCAAGCGGGTCGTGGAGAAGCCCATCGGATACAAGCGGAAGGACCTCCTGGACGCGTTGAATAAAGCCATCGAGAGCCTCAACAAGAACGCCTCCAGCGGAGCCTCCCCGGGCCCCAAGTACACCCTGGACGACTTCACGGAGGGCATCTACCGCAACGAGCCCACCACCGGCACCCAATACGAGCTCTACTTCAGGAGCAAGGAGGCCTCCAACAGGAGCTCCGGCCACACCGAGCACAGTTCGAACGGCCACTTGGGCAGCGGGGGCGGCGCAGGTGTCACCAAAGTGGTCGTTATGCGCCCCTTCGCACCGCTCCAGACCATCCAGATGGAGGTGTTCCCGAGGGTGCACGAGAAGGAGCTCATCCACATCATCCTGCCGCTGTCCGGGAGGACCTCCACCTTCCAGAGCTTCATGGACAAGTTCGTCAAGATCGCCCTAAAGAATGACAGGAGGGTCCACCTGACCGTTGTTTACTTCGGGGAGGACGGCCTCTCGGAGGCCCGGGCGATCATGAGCCGGGTCCTGAGCATGAAAAACAGCGGCGGTAACTCGTCCAACTTGAAGCTGCTGGCACTGAACGAAACCTTCTCGAGAGGTTTGCTCCCCGAAAAGTTCGGCGTCTTTGGAAGGGCTAAAAGGGTTTCTTTTCTCGTTGCAGCCAAGGGGCTTCGAGTGGGCGCCGAACGTGTTTGGGATAAGACTGATAAAAACAAGGACGTGCTTCTTTTCATGTGTGACGTGGACGTCGTGTTCAGTGCCAAGTTCCTCGACCGGTGTCGGTGGAACGCTAAACCTGGTAAAAAGGTATGTGTAATCTACAAATTTCAGCCCTAAGGGCGTATTTCTCAGATATCGGAAAATCATGATATTTTACTTCAATCACTCAAAACTAACTGTCTAAGTATTTGAATACAATGGAACCCTAAAATTTTGATAGTATTCTGATATTTTAAATCCTTAAAATTGTTGCATTATAGTTAATCACATGTTGCGTGCAGATTTATTATACTGAATGAACAAGTCATCATTCAAACCAAAGTTCATTATTATATTAAATATAAAGTAATTTTAACACTCAGTTTATATTTAAAAAACCTAAAAAGTTGGTAACTAAGATCGGATATTTTAATATATTTTCAAAGTAATAACTTTTGGTTTGACGCAACATCTTCCATTACAATTGATTTCCTGCACAATTTCGGGTCTCAACTTGGCACGGTTCTGTTCTTGCTACTGTTTCAACCAATTTTTCAAAAAGGATTTTGAGAAAAACCTCTCGGACATAACAATAAAATTTTCATTAAAAGGTTTTGCATCCTTAAAGAAACCACCCTTTTTAGGCCTGTCAATAAATAAACCAAACAATGTATAAAATATTCAGCACTGGAAAAGGCCTGAATATTCCCTGAATTCAGATTTGGTGTGTTTATTGCCCTCCAGAAATGACCAACAAAAAAATATAAGTAAAGTCGCCCAGTTTTGTATTCTGTAAATAGAAGCATATAACGACTAATTTTTTTTAATCGTCAATATTGCTTTTCTTAAAGTTGTTTAATTACTAGCCCTCACAAAGTAGAAACTTCCTTCAATATTAAAAGCTCTTGTTTTATAATTTCATTATGTCTTCAGGTGAAATTGAAATTCCACAACAATGTGTATGATTGTTCTACAGCTAATATTATATTTAAAATCGAAGTTCAATAATAAATATAATTTTAATAGGACGATCCTGTGCAGCAAAAATTTTAAAACAAAATGTTCTAAGACGTATTTGCACCTCAGCCGATTTAAGTTTCTGTTTTTTTCTTTAATAAGTTGTAAGTGTTAAAGAATTCACTAAACTTTTCGTCTTCCGAGATGATCTGTGGAAATTATTCTGATATATGAATATGGTAAATTATTCTGAAATTGTAAAGCTCCTATATACAGGCATAAAGAAGCAAAGTTAAATGATATATTACTCAATGTTTTCATTCTTAATAGTCTTACTACGTTCTTTACGACTTACGAACTTTTAAAGAATTGAACAGAGTTTATTTCAAAAGTACTGATGAAATATTATTTTCTGACTCTTTTTTTCAGTAGCCCCTGTACTTACTTAATATGTATGTTAAGTTTATTTCCCATTTTCGTAAGATAATGATATTTATTCATAATCATTAATCATCTTCTGTACGTTCAGCCATTAATTTAAATGTGGGTTATTTGTTCACTAGTCCGTTCGTCCATCTGTTAGTCTGTAGAAGATTGCTATTAGAAAATTCGCTAAATGCCATATCCCTCCGCTTTACAATACATGT
Source organism: Tolmerus cingulatus (assembly GCA_959613345.1). NCBI lineage: Eukaryota > Metazoa > Arthropoda > Insecta > Diptera > Asilidae > Tolmerus > Tolmerus cingulatus. Next base: position 12,314,172 of record OY390708.1, on the reverse strand, counting down.
ATAAGTACTTATAAGTTGAAATTGCTCATACTAAATTTACATTAAAAAACAATGACAGGACAAAGAAATCTTATTTTATTTTATTTTGTTATGTATTTTAGTAGCATTGAACTCATATTGACTTTAGTAACATGAATTGTTTTAATTTGATAAGCATAATTTTGACTAAGAACCTTTCAAGTTAAGTGGGTCAGGCAATCTGTAGTTACATAGCGTATCCGGTGCTAGTGGCGTAAATTACTAAGTGGTTTTAACTACGTCGAATTGCTTATTTTATAGCCCAAAGAACAATTTTCACTTGGTGAGAGGCAGTGGAGCGTGGGAGTAGGTGTGCCAAACTAACTTATACTTGCCACTCCCACGACAATCGTAAAGTTTAGGTTAGGGTTAGAGGAAGGAAATCGCTTTTGTTCGGACAAAGTTAAGTCCCTGGCAAAGTCCCAATTTCATCGGGATATTCCTCCGCATAATGACGACATATAATACGGAGTTTCATTAGAAGTTCGAACTCATCATTTGCAGCCAATCGAAGTAATGGCTGCAGATTCGACAATTCGACATTCCCACCATCGGTTTGGATTTGCACTTGAATGCGGAATGGGTGGCTTTAATTGTACGAACACATGTCGCGAAACTTTAATTAGTATACTCCCCCGCTCCGAGGCGAAGATTTGATTCGCGCCACAAGTGCCTTGCAGCGTCGTTTATTGAGTCCTTGCCGGCTTTAATTAACAAATATCTTGATTGTGCCGCTGACATCTGGCTGGGTGTCGAGGTGCTTCATCCCGTGGGATCCTCCGGGAGAGGGGATTCAACTGTTAGGGTAGGTACCCACTTGTACCCACTTTAGCACCATCGAGGTGGAGCATAATGAAATTATGGAGCTCCGTGTTTTAAAATGGCTCGTTAAGATTTTAATGTAAATTGTTGGCAATTTGTAATTTGCCTTGAATCTCTTTTCGAGGGCCCGAATGTAGACAGGACAGCGTTTCTCCGGTCCTTACAGCGCGATAAATGTCGCGGGTATTGCTGTATTCCTTCACGCGAATAAATCAATACTCGCGGATTCTTGGGCGATGAGGTCTCCTGGCAATGTGCTGATTTCGAACAATTTGATTAGGGGTCGTTAGCACACTTCGCGGGATAACAAGTGGGGCAATGGCAAAAGCACAGAGCTCAAATTATTCAGTCGTCTGTTGCTGTTGGCTAGCGAGCTAATTTTTCGGAGAATTTTGAGGGCAATTTATTGAGTCTATTACCGATGGTGTTTTATTTCTTCCTATATTGCTTCCAATAAGGTTTCTGCAGGGTAATTTACGCCACATAAAAATATAATTTGTTTGAATCGAGATAGCATCAAAGTACCTGCATTATGTTAATGTTGTAACCGGATGCATAGTATATTGAGTTTGATAGTTACAGGATATTACGTAATATGTCATACACAAATATTACATATTGAGCAAAATTTATTTAGAAACAATTTTTTAAAGTATAATTGACTTAACTTATATAATTAACTTACTTAATAATGAAAATCTTTACTACCGCTAACTTAAAACGGAACAGAACTGACTATTTTAATGCATTTCCTGAGTATGAATATGATCCGCCTAATTCCAGTTTTAATATTTTCGAAAATATTTCGGAGAATGAATGCACATTTTAAAGTCGTATTTCATAAGGTACTTAAAACAAACAAATTATGGATCACATTCTTAATCTTATATAGAGGCACCTTGTTTTAACTATTTTGTAACAGCGAAATTTCATGAAAATTCTTTACTACAGAGATTTTCTTTAAAGATCTAAATACCTAAATAAGATTTTTTAATAACTTTATCATATCTACTTATAAATAGTTTTGTGGGAGTGATTAACTTTATTTCTCCCGGCTACATTGACGCACAAATATCAGAGGCAACATCGATTTTAAGAAGTTGAAGTTTCGTAAAAAAAGGTTATTCACTTTTTGACGTTGTGTGAAGTTATTTTTGAAATGAAATTTAAATTTAAAAATATTTTTTTCACGAATTTATTCTTGAAACCTTTAACCTCGAAATTGTTATATAAGTCACAAGAAAAAGGACTCAGTAGCTTTAATAAATAAAATTTATAAGGGAAAAAAGACAAAACATTGAATTTACATTATATTTTTTCCGTTGTACAACTCATTATGATAACAGAAAGGTTTTCTTGTAAGCGTCGTAACTAAATAGAGTAGTAATGAAAACCTCAAGACTAACAATTTGAACCCAATATTTCTCAATCAAATATAAAGCGATTAAAATATTACATTCAAAAATATTGATTTACTTGCAAGTGGCTTTAATTGTGTATATCCTGTTTTTATTATAAATCACAAAAATAAAAACTACATTAATATCCATGTTATTTATGGTACATACTACAAAATTGTATAGACTATAACAAATTTTCAAAGTGTCTTCCGCTTTTTCAAGGGAATTTCTATATCTTTTCTCTCTTGTATACTGTATATTGTTTTAAGAAATTCATTTAAATCATATTAAATAACCCTTTCATAGAAAGTGTGCCTGCAATGTCATATGTCATTCAATCATGGTTTTAGCCATTTGTTTAATTAAATCCCGTCGCGCTACTCACCTATTTACCAGCATCAAAGCGACAGAATGTCCTGAAGTGTCAACTTTATACTTGTTTATTTTATCAGACATCTCAGTAAATTCATAATTTAAAAAAAGCATACAAAATTTCACTACAAACTTTTCGGTCGCCAACTTCACAAAGGACTCTACTGAATTGAAAAATAACTCAAAGCATTTTGTAAACACCTGGGACAGTGAAAAATGTCCATTCGCCGAAAAAAGGGCTGGAAACAACTCTCGGATGCTCATTAAAAGTTTTGCCGCAATTTTTCAAGCAAAAATTTTTGGTAGAGAGAAATTTTTGATAGAATGTGACGCTAATAACAAGGGCTTATGATGTACTCAACAGGTGTATTATCCCGTCGTGTTCAGCCTCTACAACCCGCATGTGGTGTACACCCTGCAGGGAAAGGAGGTGCCCCCCGAGACGGATCAACTTTTAATTTCCCGGGACACTGGGTTCTGGCGAGATTTTGGCTATGGCATGACGTGCCAGTACAGGTAATTCATAAAAGAACGATTCCGCCTGGCGGAGCACCTTAAAATTTCCTGAAACCCACCGTGTCATCCCCTTGATTTCAAATTCAGGTCAGACTTTCTAAAGATACGTGGCTTCGATGAGGAGATCGTCGGATGGGGCGGCGAGGATGTCATGCTCTACAGGAAGTATGTTCGCTCAAATATAAAAATAATAAGAGCTACAGATCCCGGAATATTTCATATTTGGCATCCGAAGGTATGCCAGCCGTTACGCGTATCTAGGAGGATGGATAGAATTTTAAAATGTTCAAAATAACTTTTCAGGTGTGCACAGGTGTTACGAGTGGTCAACGCCTGACTGCGGATCAATATCGGGCCTGTATCAGGTCGAGGGCACTTAATGAGGCTTCTCACGCCCAGTTGGGCTTCTTAGCGTTCCGCGACGACATAGCTGCCCACTACCAGGATAACAACAGCCACATCCAGGTCAATAATGTTCTCCCGGCCAAGAGCCACCCACAGGCACTCTTCGACTCCCCGCGAAAGTCCAGCAAGGACTCCGGCGGAAAGTCTTCGAAGAGGAACCAGGCCGTGAAGAAGAACACTTGATCCTATCTTGAACTGCAGGACAGCATTTGGAAAATTGAGTTCTGAACTCAGTAGAGCGCTTCTCGAGTAACTATGCGACAAATCGTGATATTTGCGTTAGCTTTTAAGGGTACTAGTCGTCATATCCTAAGGATATTGCACAAACTTTACAACTTAGTTCAAAGACATTTGTAAATATGTAGACGTTTTGTACATACTTTTACGCCATAGCAGACTTTAAAGGGAAAATACTCCGAGGTGACATGCATTTTTAAGCGTCAGAAGCGCCCCGGCGCCGACACGTTGGACGCCTCTGATCCAATATTTATGTATGTGCATGGCTGCCGTGCGATAAGTAATTAAATTTAAACGAAAAAATGTTATATGGAAACGGAATAAAGTTAATGTAAAATTGGATACTGTGTTTTGAGTTTACTGCGATTTCTTACTTATTCCCTGTTTCTTCCTGGAAAAATATTAATTTTTTAAATTACCACTGAAAAGAGAATGCAATCAAGTGGCACTTTAGGAAATGTACAAATTGTAGAAATAATCTAAGATTCAAGATTATAAATCTGTGCAGGAAATCTAGCAGAATATTTTACTTATTCAAAAAAAATATGGTGTCTGGTGTCCATTTTAGCATAATTGGAAAGGCAGTATATTTAAGTAAGTACCTATGCAAATTAATTAATTAAAATAAATATAATATTGTAATTTACATAAACAAAGACTACTTATATTGTCAATTTTAGTATTTTCATTAATTTTAAAAATGTATAGATGTTATTTTATGTAAGTTTTCGTACATAAAAGCAACTTTTTTGGGATTTAGTTTTTATATACATTGCACTCATACATGCATAAATATATGGTACATATATGAATATACAGGGGTTTTCGAAGTCGCTGAGTGCGAATTTATTACGAAATTTTTTAAAGGAACAAATATTCAAAAATTGCAGCGGTGGTACCAAATAACCCCAGTGGAACTCGGAGAGGATGGCATCTAAAGGTTAGTAAAATTCTATTTGGGTATAAAATTCTCTGAAATGGTGAAAAGCCAAATAAGTTTTGTTTTTAGACGCTTTCCATTATTGCTGAAAAATGCAGCCATGCATTCATTTCGCAAATATCAAATATCAAGAGAGCACAAAAAGATTATTATTAATTTAGTCCATACCCAATTAGCAACTCTGGCTACAAACCCAAATAACCGACTAATCACTATATTTTTGTTGTAAATGAAACATTTTATTGGATTTTAGAGATATTATTTACTCAATCAAATTGTGTTCGATAAAATATTTCCGGCCAGTCAGCAAAGCAAATCAGTCAAATGTTGTTTTAGCAATTTTCATAAAACAAACATTTTCTCTGTATATTTATTGGGTTTTAAAAAATGAAGTGGAAATCCGCAGCTCTGGGACCGATTTTAGTTTGCTTTTAATTTGCACGTGAACGGGAAGCGCCAGCCAATTTTCAGGCGAAATGGTAACTTTATTTTTTGCCTTTTCGAATCAATATCGGCCGGATTTCACGGCATTTAGCGCAATCAATCAATTAAGCGTGAAAATTAAATTTAACATTCGCCCGCATTACTTGGGCTCATGCCCGGGAAGTAGTAGAATTTGGGAATCTCTTTCATCCCGGGGATTAAAATGTACCGAATTAAGTCGTCCGGTACTCCGGCGCCGTAATGAATAGCTGGGATTAGTGCCATAACTGGTACGGGAGGGGATGCTCCAGGCTTTTGGCCTAATCCTAAATTAACAAATTGCACATCTACGCCCCCGACCGACATTCCTTTCTTGATTGCCGCACGATTTTCACTGGTCATTTCCTAGGATTAGTTCTCCATTTCGGAGGAGTCTTCGGGTGTCCAAAATTTAAGCAGAGCCTCCGGGGCGAACGAGCAACTGCCATCAAGGGGGTTCCTGGCGTCGACCTGCGGCGGAGTGCCAGGGCTCTGCCCCGCCTGTCCCGGAGGAGTTTCCAGTAAATTATATCGATCTCCTCCTAAGAGTCCTCTTTTGCCCCCCAGCTGAAGCTAATGCACAAAGTCTAAGGTGCATTCGGTGCACTCTTTTTGCAGCGGGCCATGACCCTTCTCCCGGAGTTCCCGTGCATCCCACATATGCAGAAGGGCTGCAAGTGGCAACTCCAGATGCATTGGGGCTCTGCACTCGATTCCAAGACATTCGTTCCGACAATCGTAAAACTTTCGATGCGAAAACTTTAAATATGTTGGCGAAAGTTTTCCGGGAGCAAAGGGATAAAAGCTTTTGAATAAGGGCACAAGGGCTGAAGAGCCCCTGATTAATGGCTCTGCTCTGCCAGTCTTCTGCGAAAATCGAAAGGGAGCTGCGCTGGGCGAACCCGAGCGTAGGTTCGTGCGAGGCTTGATTTAAAGGGATAAGGGAGTTCAATCCCCGGTTTTCAATAAGGCTGCCAATATCTAAGTCAGCCGATAATCCTTTTAAGCTTAAGGGGTGCTCAAAAGGCACCATCCTGTGAAAATAGATTTCTTACAGGGATTAAGTGCATCTGTGAGGTACAACCTTACAAACAATTTAACATACAAATAATATGGGGAAAACGAGTTCGAATATTCAATGTAAGGAGCTTAAGTGGTTTTAGGTTGCTCAAACCAATTCAGGATGTATTATATTCCAGATGAAAAGTTTTCATATTTCGTAGATAGGAACTTTGGGAAACATGAACTTGGCCTTTATAGACCTACATATATGTATATGTAGCTATACATGTGGGATATACATATTAAAGGACAACGCTACGCCACTGGTAGGAATCGAACCTGTGATCTTGGAATTTTAGTTCCCATGCCTTAGAATTCAGTGGATTCAGATCCCATCCACATTGAGAAGAATGGTACAAAACGATCAAATGCTCCCCTTAAGGAAAAACGTGCATACTATATAAAAGTGCCTGGGGGACTTTGTTTTTTAAATTGAGTATTTCCCAGGTAACTTAGTCTATTACTGTAGAACGCAGTAAGTATGGAATTTGAATAGCATAAATAATGAGCATTTTTCTTGTTCACTTTTTTAATGCCATCTCAAATAATTATTTCATATATGATTTTTCAAAATCCAAAAAGTATACATACATAATATATACCTAATTTGCAAAATGCGAAAACAATTTGTTAGAAAACGACAGCAATCTTCTAAAGTTTAAATCTTGTTATTTTATAGTATTTAATTAACACAGAAACAATTAGTGGAGTGTATTATAAACTCTATACAATATAATCTGTATAGATTTATGATTACTCATAGACATTTTAAATTCAATACCATATAAATTTGAGGTCGAATACTGATCAAATGAATATAATTTCCTGTGACTTAAACAATATGTTAACTTCCATGCAAATAATGTTAGCTATCAATTTTGAAATCTTTTATTACCTTAGTAAAACCAATTAGATTTTGAATGGATTTGTCTCTTTTCAATTATATATGCAGATATATTCCGCATGTGAATTGTCCCGAAAAATAACAAAAGCGTAAAAAGCGCAAAATCAATTAAAATTCGGGAAAACATGGGTAGCGTTAAAACCTCTATTTTGTTTAAATCTCCACAAGTGTTGACAATATCCATGTAAAGGCGGTTGTCGCTGTTTTGCCAGTTTAATCACGCTATGCACACCCGACACTAGAGAAGATATTCGAAAAAATCGCATTTTATATTTAGCAAAAAACAAAATGTTGTCCTAGCTTTGCGTGAAGTTTTGTAATTTTAAACTGCGACGGACACGACTGCCTTGCAGATGGATTATCTAAAAACTCATTTTCAGCGGATCGCCATGCATCACACGGAACCGGATGTGCATAAAAATGGCGAAGTTAAGGCAAACAAATGTCCAGGGAACGCTTCTGAGGACGGCAAGGAATCAATCAATTCCGTCAGTTAGAGCTCTTCGCAATGGCGAGCCTTTGCGAGTCCTTTTTTAGCGGAATCGGCAAAGCACTGCGCTGTGTAATTCGATTTAGAAAATGGAAAAGTTTGGATTATGGGGTGGAAGCGGGTGGAACCGCTGCACTTGCTGCATCTGGTGCATTGCAGTTGAAGTTATGATGGCACTACGCGGGGGTGCCCCCAAACTGCTCAATTATGGGAAGAAAGCTGTTAACGTCCCTGTAAAGGGGCACACTACACGTTGGTGTCGCGGAAATTGCGAATATAAAAATTGATGCAAATATTCCCATATTTATGCAAGCAGCATATGTCGTTTCGCTTGTTGAGCGCAATTGGATTTTTTACCGTCTCTCAGCACAATTCTGCACTGGAAACATAAATATTAATATTAAATTGGAAAACAAGTTAAGGAAAAATCTGTCTCAAAAATAAGTTTTGCTTCAATCACCGAAATAAGAACTTTTAAGGCAACAATTTTGAATATCTTATGATTTCTGTTTCATTTTAGTTCATAAAAATAATAATAAAACATATTGCAAATTAAATATTTTCCTTACTTAATGGTACTTAGTGAACACTTTTTGATTTTACTTATTTCTTAATCAATGAATATACTCTCTTACAAACTATTTTTATATTTTTGCTACCTTGACCTAAATGATCAAATCGCATAACTACATAAGTACTCCTGGGAAAGATAAGAACTATAGAGAATGTACAATTTTTATTTATAATAAAATAATAAAATGAAGCATTAAAAAAGGAAATCTTTAGTTAAGTATCATAAAATAAAATTAGTCCAGGGTCACCAAAACTTGTAGTTGTATTTTATTATAATTTTAGTTCTATTTTGTCTGCTTCTATTTTTTATTTTTGTTTTTTTGTTTTTTGTGAGGGGCCAAAATTGGATATAAAAGAATATATTTAATAATCTTGCACTGTTGAAATATTTGTGCCTAACAAAAATCAAATTAATATCATAGTAATCCAAAAAAGTAAGACAGCAATTGTTTTAAAGTTTTTATGTTTTTCAAAAATATTTTATTTCCGAATACTTGCCTATTCAAAAAAAATAAGCAAAATTAATTGCTCATTGTTTAATGTTCTCCAAATTTTGTTGGCTAGTGAAAGCAAACCTCGCTTTATTTCGTATTTGAAGCTGTGTAATTATTCGGGCTGGTTGCTGCCCAAAAAGATATAAATCAATCAGTACTTATGCTCTGGCATACTACCCCATGAAGTTTCGTCACAATATTATGTGAACTCAACTGTGACAAACTAACCGCCGTCCAAGTACCACTCAATTAGAAGGAAGACAAGAACTTCCGGCTGTAAGGAAAATTATGCTTCAAACTTCTTTTACGCATCAAGTACGTTAAGATAGAATTGGCAGCAGTAATTTTGAACTCGAAGATGAGTTCATTTGGTAGTTTAATTGACATTCCGCGAAACACGCGCTCGCTGCAATTTCCGATTCTTAAGAAGATCTTTCCACCTGCGCAGACAAGGCCAAGAAATTGTCTCGTCCCCAAAGGCCGTAAATTTGTTTTGGGACTGCGGGGCTCCCCGTCGACCGCAGAGGTGGCCTTCGGATCGAAATCGTCTTTGATTTTTTCATGGGTCGCACCATCAAAACGCCGCAGAATCTCCGGAGACAGCTTGACTCGCGCGGGGGCGGACTGTGAGTAATGGGGGACGAGATGGCCCCGGACCATCCGCCGAGACCGCGACTTGTTCTAGAAGTGAGTTAGACCAAATCAGCCCGCATGCCTATGCAAATGGAAGCCGCGGACGAGGGAGGAGGCAGCCTGCCCTGACCTTGACATAGTTGTCCAATTTTGAAATCAAAATCCTCCCGCACCCCGGGCGGAGGATTAATTACTCATGTTTTATGCTCGCGGTGTCGGGGCTTACGCGTTTTCGGCGGTTAGGCCTGTAATTATAAATTGGCCACAGGGTGACGATGATGGCACTTTTCAGTTGGCGCGCAAGCACCGGAACCGCGCCATTCTGGCAAAAACTCGAAAAATAACTCCTCGGCCGGAACAGCGGCCTTTGTAGCTGAAATTCAGGGGTACCGCGGAGTTTTGATCTTTTAATGGCTGAGCTCTCCTACTAACGATTGCCATTAAGGCGGCATCCGTTTTGCGCGCCGCACGCCGCCGCAGGTGCACGGATTCTTTATTCTCTTTATTCTTTGTCCCGCCGGACTCCGTCAAGCAAGGGGGTGGGTTTCTTCGCCCCGGGCAACTGACCCCTCGGGTGAATTAATCTCGAGTCAAGGTTTATTGCTCCGGCGGCGAAGATTCCATTGATAAAGTTTTGCACTCCGCCGGGCCCCTTTTTATTAACTTTCTGTGCATTTTTTACTTAGAAGATCGACGAACTTTGTCGAGCTCGAGGTACAGTTCACGGTTTAATTAAGGTACGGACAGGTAGCCGCACCTTTCGCACATGTCTGTCTTTAATTATTTTTATTTTTCTCATTCATTACTTTAATGTAGAAACTCGAGACAGTTTTCTAGGACATATTTCAAATTGGGTTCCATAATAAGTCAGAAAAACTCAACTTTGTACTCGAGTTATACAATATTTCAATTTTGCAGACTTTAAGAAAAAGTATATTTCTTTATAAGTCATATAAGCTTGTTGATAAGTTTGAATTTGATTAGTATATTTATTTGTACTATACTATTGTCACTTTATCCCAACACAGGGAATCCTTCATATTTAGTTACCGAAAATGTTTAATTTCAATCTAAATTTCGAAATAATCGATCGATAGTGGATCAAAAGTTCACTGCGTTATTATGCAACTTTTCGAATTTTTGCCCTGTTTTGAAAATTTGTAGGAATTCATGACTATAGTGCAGAAGAAATCAGAAACAATTCCAAACTAATATCCAAAAACGTATATAATACAAATTATAAACTTAAATCAATAACTCATAACTGGATTAAGTAGCACCGCGAATTTCAGTATTTTTTATTCCTTCCTTCCCAACATAATGCAACTACATAAATAATAACTTATTTTATTTTTACTAATTGTTGGCACACAGACTAAATTGACATTTTTAAAAATCAGGATGGGCTAAGAATATCTAAATATGATTTTTCAAATTCAATTTGTGTTGCAAACGGCAGGTACCAAGTTTCATTTAAAGTTACAATATTCTAGATATTGGTATGAAAATATCATTATCTCTACATAGTTTAACAAGAAAAAAAAATTTAGATCTGCTCTCATCCATCGCAATCAGGAAAACGATTTTCCAATTTCTAAAGTCACGAGAGAACCTGAAAACTATTTAATTTGATTAATGGATCGGTTGGCTGGCGTTTCAATGTATGGTATAGTCATACATCATTATTAAGGGTAATGTTTACTGACCTGCACTCTGCAGATATTAAATTTTAAGGTAGTTGGAAAATAAAGTGTTTTTAATAGTAATTAATTAACTAGAAGAGTTATAGACCATTCTACAAATGTACTGTAATGTACTCTTTTAAGAGCAAAAAGCGCAATTTTAATTTAATAACCCTGGGAGAATTTTTAAATAATAATGCATCTACTGATTGTACATATGTGTAAAATCATATACAATTTAAGTTTGATGTATGCTTAATAATGCATCTTTTACAAAACCTTAATTAAGCATATAATTATAATAGTTATCAAATTCGACAAGAAGGGCCATTCTGAGTCCGTCGCAGTGGTTTCCCCATTTTAATTATATTTTGGTGCATGATTTTCTGAGATCATCAAGAACAGACAGCCTAAAAAGCGTTGAACCTTAATTCACCCTCCGGGCTTTTAACTTTTTGCTGACGAATTAATTGCCTATAGCGTATGTAAATCCCATGACTAATTTTAAACTTTTGGGTAAGAACTCAAATAATTCTCAAGAAACATTTTTCGTGCAAGGGTTTTCACCAAATTTTTTTAATTATGCTTAACAACAAGAAGTAAACATAAAAAATGTTTTCATTATCAAAAAGATTTTAAAAGATATCGTTGAATTAAGTGCAACTCTAAACATAATTCTCACTTTACATTTTTCAAATTATAACTCCTATAAAATTCTTGCTAAAATTCAATGCAACGACGCGACGGGGGACTAATTTTTGTATGCATGTACATCATATGTATGTATATACATACTTAATATAAAATTTCTTTAATATTTGTAATATTTATAATATTAAATATTCTTTTTAAATCTTTTCATCTCTGTGCGGTGTGCATCAAATGTAGAATTATTAAGTGAGGTGGGAAAGGTCAGGAATGAAAATGTTTTCAGGAAGCTATAGTGTGTTTTCCTTTCCCTCTGGGATTTGTCTTAAAACTGTATCAATTTAGAAGACATTGCCCTATTTCATAATTCAATTAAAGTGAAAATGTACTGACATTGTGTCCCCCAATCTTCGATCCACTCGATCTTAATCTGCAAACGGAGCTGCTCCGCTGCGTGTGATTTTGTTTGAACTGCAGAGCTGCTTATGTGCAGAGAAGGTTTCTGCTGCAGCAGTGCAACATATTCCGAGAAATGCAAGCTTGCTGAAATTCGGATATGCAGTCGTCGGAGACCTGCAATTAAGCAGGGCCGCATTAACATAACCACTGTTTTAATTCCATTTGGATCCTTAATTTAAATTTCAATTGCTCGAGGAAGTATCATGTCCACTTCGGTTATGGTCCGGCCGACTTGGAACGCTGCCGTTGTCACATATCTCAGGAGACCTTCCGATGCTGCAAGTATTAATAAAGCACATCATAGTAACTAATGAATCTCTCGGTTTCGGATAGTTCAGCCAGAGATTAGAGCAGCCACGAAATTTGAATGTAAATAGGTTATTTGTATGCAAATTTTGAGCCCTGCAACCCGTGCTCTTCGGGCCTCCTGGCTGCAAAGGAGGACAGCTTGACCGAAGGCACCCTCCAAGTAATTAAAATCTTGAACACCTGTCTCCCGTGTAGGGTTTATGGCCAGTGTACCATGAGCAATGAATGAATTAAGATGTCCGCCGGATAGCAAAGTGCTTGGCGGTGGTCACTTCCCTTGCAGCCATATCCCGGGTGCCCCTTTTCTCGCTTGACGAACCCTTCTCGCCTTTGTCGACTCCCGTCCAAGGAATGACATCATGGGTCCGGTCGGACCCGGTCACTCCGGCGATCCGGTCTCATGTGTCTGACGGTGGCGAAAATTTAATCAGAGGAACAACCCGCGAGCAGCGATGCAAATCAAATTTATCAGCGCAATTCATCGCTATGCGTTCATATTCCATCGCCTACCTGGCCGCTGGTCGCTTTTTGCGAGTTGCCGCGGTCTCGACGGAAAAAGCCCGAAAGTGGAAAATAAGTAGAGCCGTAGAGACATCTCGTCGCCATCGCCATCGTTTATAAATAGAGAACAGGTGGGTGCTGGATTCTCAGTTTTTATTACTACCGCGAAGGTAGCGGCTACCGTGATTCTTGTGAGGAGTTTTGCATGCGCGATCTTTCATACCTGCGTGAGTGCGCAATTCGGACATAGTGTGACTCTTTAGAGTTGAAGTTTGAAATTGTTTTAACTCTCTGTTGAAACATTGTTCGGTGCCTTAAAGGATTACTCCCCATCTAATCCACAATGGATTTGCTCAAAGTGGTATGTACGGAGTTCTTGTAAAATCGAAACTGCGTTTCAGTGCTTTTGTGAAATATACAACAATGCAATATGCTGTTTAACACAGTCAAAAACGAAATTCATTTCAAAAACCTATCGGATTCGAAAACTATGATCGAAATTACAAATTGGAAACAAATACTAACTAGTTTTTTGATTTTCAGTCAACTAATTAAAAAGTTTTTAGAACTAAACTGAGAACCCCACCAATTTTGTATTATAATAAGTGCTTCTCATACTATCATTTAACGCTAATTTAATTAGTTGGCTGAAAGAATTTAGTCAATGTTTCTAATACATATTTTCGTTTAGTGTACTGGGTACTTAAAACTGTCTTCATAACATAAAGTGTAAAACAAATGGTAACGTGACAATTGCGCAGAAAATCTGTTTTACAATTCCTAAATAGACGAGAATTGATTTAGAAATTATGTCGAAATGATTCCCAGCCATTAGAAAATCAATTATTTTCTGATGAAAATACTGAATCCAGGAAACAGAATTAAAATCAGTTATTGAATTTCTATTTTTTCTACTGATCTTTGAATTTGAATTCGTGTCTGTTTCTCCAATATGCATACGTATTATGAAGACCAAAATAACATTTTACTTTACTTCACAATATTGTTTCATGAAAATATGAGTTTTAAAAATTTCTCAGAATTGGTTTGGTTTGTGTGATTTAACTAAAAAATATTGCTTTTCTTCGGTTCTGAAAAAACTTTACTTATTTAAAAGTTTACAACGTCCATCCAAGAGTTTTCACCCAGTCATATTCGTATTTATTTTATATGTATTTTTAAAAAACTCCACCATTGTTCAATAATTTGAATTATGATCGGTTATCACCCAGAAATGGAATTGGTGGACAACGAGTAGGAGGGAATAATGAGCGCAGCAGGACTTTATAAGCTTGTCGGGAAATGCGATAAGTTTTTCATAAAATTTCTACAAGCCATAAATACATGTCTACATCGCAATTTTTCCAATTTATTTTGACGACAGATGGCTGCGAAGCGCGCCTGGCAGAAAATAAATAAATAAGTGGCAAGCATGCATAAAACATAAAAGGCATCGATGCCATTTTTCATAGGACATTATGAGCCAGGTTCAGGAACCCCCAGGTAATTGGCAACTACGGAAATGCACACTAGATGGCGCCCTAAATTGGGCCGCAGACCGCGGATCCAGCGCACCAAAATAATAGGGTTTAAACGCAAACTGCATCTCCTCAATCGTACGTGCACCGGACTGCAAAAAGTGCGATTGTATACATTTAACTATTTAAATGAGGATTTATGACCGTGTCCAGTCAAAACTTCAATTTCGCGAGGTAAATGATGGCGTGCATCGCACTACACCGCACAGCGCTATCCACTGTTATCCGCTCTCTATAAATTTTGGACTATTGACATGATTAATGGAAACTTTATTCTGGCCCCAGTCGCTTGTTCCTGACGCTTTTTCCCCCTTTTTAAATTCTCTGGATTATTAATTTTTATGACTGCACCGTACAGCCACGGAAACCTACGAAAAAGATTCAGTGAGCGCCACATGTGACCGGCAGCGGCCAGTAGTTATCCTGCTGGCTTAATGCGGTTTCAAGGCAACTTTTATGGGACGTTTTGGATTTCAATTAATTAACCAATTTGTAACTTTTGCTTGGCTAGTCGGGGATGGTATTATGGCCGGGTGGCACCGATCGATAAGACTAGTCTTTGGGGTGTAAAGATCCCATAATTTAGGAGGAATCACGCCCTCTTCGCTTTTTTATTCTACTACCTCGGTGCACGGGAGTAAAAGATTGCAACTTGCTGCACTTTCAGAAGATAATCAACTTTGGGACTTTAAATGCAAACGAATGCAAAAACTTGAAAGTTATTCTTTTCGAATTCTAAATGTGTGTATCAAAGATAAATTTATTGTCCTTGTATGTATAGTAGGTATACCTTTGCTATTTGGTTTTGGATTGAAACTTGAATTTGCATTTATTTTTAATTTTTGGTAACTACGAATCATCAAAACTTTTCCCATTTTTTAAAATGTTCCTAATTACTTAAAATATTATTGTTGAGGATTCACTTTTTTTTTAGTTATTGTAGGCTATCTGTTATAAAATGGAAATCGTATAAATAAAATACCGTCTGAATCAAAGGATGACGTAGCGAATTTAGTCAAAAAAATAAAATGCCTAAAAAATAATTCTCACAATATTATTGATTTTAAAAATTTATTTTAAACCGTAGAAATTTACGGATTTGTGGGACATAAAATGACAAATAATATTTTTTGCACATATGGTAAGAACATTCTTCTTTTAATGAATATTAAATTTGTGTGGAAATCTCAAAATTTCTATAATTTTCAAACTATTCTTATTTAATTTTATACAGAAGTATAATAACCGAACTCAGAAAGTCTAGATTCTAACGCCAAGGAAGTACAGAATTAAGTTTAAACGATGTGACCAGCAATATGTCGAGTTATGTATATGTATATTTAATTTGAAAACACGCCCTCATTTTCCCTAAATACGATTGGGACAATTATGAAAGAATGTAATATAAAATATTAGGTACTATACATAACTTTATGCAAAGTGAATGTGTAAAAAAAGCAATAAAAAGATACGATCTCATTCATATTTAATTATCTTAATTGGTATTTAAAAAAAAAACACATCATGGTACTATAATGGTTAATTGATGCGGAAGCTGGCCAGAATACAATTTTCGGGGTATTCAGAACGAATTACATTACCTTGCAAAAAATTAAAGAGACCAAAAAAGGCAGAACCGCGAGCACAGCAGCCACCTGAGCCTAATCAGCCAATTATTCGAGTAAATGCTCAAAATCGATCGATGACCTCGAGTTCTTTGAGCACTTGCCCAACTAGAACTATATAAAACATTTTGGCAAATGACGGACCGACGGAATGATATTTATTTGCCACGCTCCGTCAATCAAGCGGACTTCCCAAAACACCCAGGGGCCCCGCGCAATTACTCCGGATTTGAGGGGTTTTTGCTCGCGCGGATCTCCTAGCGACGCAGGCCAAAGCCCTTGGAGTTATTAATTGTCGCGACGCCGTGGACCAATTTGGGCCCGCTGGGTCGGTCCAGCGACTCCGCACTCATTTCGGGGACCAAATAAATTTTGAGCGATTAGCGGCTGGCGTCGCGACGCCGGGTCGCCGCCGCCGCCGTACCTGGACCAGGGAAATGCGAGATTTTTCGCTTCTGCCCCCGAGACCTTGGGCTGGGAAGCGACTAATCAGATGCGATACAATCGCTTTCACCCAGCGCGGGGCTTGCCCGTGTCCACAATTAACTCAGGTGAGCGAGGTGTTTTAATTTGAAAGAGTTCTGCCTCAGTTATGGGCACGGAGCGCACATCCGATGACGGATTAATTGCACCCGTGTAACAACTGGCCCAAGGACGCTCCTCCGGCTGGTGCGTGCCGGAATCCAGGGGCTGGCCCGGGAATTCCGCGGATTGAGGCGAATTCGCTCGCTGTTTTACTCCGATTAAATCTTTTGCCACCTGGAAATAGTTTTTTAATTCACCTGACGGGTGAACCCGGCCGCGGCGGCACGAGTGTTGGAACTTGCAGAAAAACAGATTTCGATTCCGCCTAATTAATTTCACAACAAAATCTGTGGATGAACTTATAGACACCTGCAATTCAATTTTTCTAGCCAATTTGATTTTCAGAAGGTAGTTAATAAAAGCAATTTTCTGTCAGTATGCTGGCGCAATGAATCTTGTTTTAATTAATTCCACTTGTGCAGAATTTGGCCCACGTTTGTATGTAAGTGATGGGTTCTTGATAAATGGTTTTAAAGGGTTTTTAATTAAATTATCCAAATTACGATTTTTGTGCATAGCCTTTTAAGTAGTTTCTGCAAGGTGACACACGGTCGTAGCAAGGTATAACTTTGCAGAAAAGTGTCATTTGAACCGTCCGTCTGTGGCTGGAAACAAGATAAATATTGGCGAGAACAAAATATACATTACCTTTAATTATAAGTAAAAACAAAAATTTTGTTGTACTATTATTAACAATTATGTACCTACATATGTATGTACACAATTCCAGTTTTGAAAGAAATTTCTTTATTCATCAAATAAACATTGGTTGACACTTGCTACTGTGTGATTTTTAGAAAATTAACGTATATAATAAAAGCCCCATTCTTAAAACCAATCAAACTCAAGTCCTTTCGAAATCCAGGACATTTAAAACCAGGTTGGATATTTTAGAAATTTTAGAAAATCAAGAATTTTTAATAATTGAATTTAGCGGACGGAGGTTAAATGAAAGGTACAGATAAATGTTAAAGGAAAACGTTGGGAAACTTTTTTCAACACATTAATAAAGTGTTAAAATTAGAAAGAAAATATCCAATCCCATATCCCAAAGCCACTAACCTTTATTATAAGTTAACTAAGATTAGATGACATAAAACATCACGAACTATACGAAAAATTTAGAAAGGCTTTAACATAAATTTCAATACTGAGAATATGTATATTCATTGTAATAATGAATTCTTCTTACTTTAAGTGAGGCATAAAAGGTGCACATAATAAATGTTGTATCTGAAACAATGGCATTAATTAATACAGCGCAAAGCAAGGTAAATTAGTGACCCTAAGCTTGTTATTACTTCGATGAAACTAATAGTGTTTTTAATTGACATTTAACCTTCTTTGAATTTTAAATTTTCACGCCGAACATAATTGTTTAAAAATTTGTATTTATTAGCTCAAAGGCTAAATGGTTCCCAAAATTTAATATTAGAAAAAAATCTGTGCGAAAATGCGAAGTTCGTAGTAGACTATGCAAAATGTTAGGCAATATGTAGTTAGTTATATCTATTTATAAATTGCTTGGAAATCATGCAAAAACTTCCATTGTCTTTTGGAATTTTAGAATAACTTATCCATTCTGGTATGAAAAAATTGCTTCCTTCGTTTCTCACAGTTTTTTATTCATTATTTTGATTTGCAAATAAATGAAGTTTTAATCTGCTTTTTACATAGAAATTTCAAAGGCTTCGAACAAAAGGTTAACATGTTTCAATAATTAGTGCCCAAAACATGATTTCTTAATTAAAAATGATTTTGGGAAGTCAAAGTTTGATATCTTAAAAGTATAACATCGATTCGACATTGTATTGTAGAATATATTATAAAAAGGTATCAATTCAAAAGGGTTTATTTAAGATCAAAAATCTATTATTTTGCAGGTTTCTAAATATAGTTGCAAAAACTAGCCCTTTAGTCTTATTACTGTATGCCATGCGTAAATAATTTGTTTTCTGTTTTGATGAAAATCTTAGAGGTTGTACTAGATTGCTACTTCAGTCTTCGTTCTCAGAGTTTCCAAATTTCTCCAAATTAAAGAAAAATTAGATTTCCTTCCAGTCTAATTGAAGAATGTGTGCGAATAGCTATTTCGAAATTCATTTGCACTTTGCAGTGTTAGGTTGTTTGGGCAACGAAATTTGTAGCGCCAATTATCCGGGCACATATCTTAGAAAGTTTGCTCATAACTCACAAGAGGAACTATTCGAAGAGCACCCGAAAGCCACCGCAGCGCACCGGTGCCAAATTAAAGGGAAATTAATAATATGTGCAAATAAATTGCCCCCCAAATGCCGCTAAAATCTATTTATGTGGGGCTGCAAGCGGGGGAGGACCATTGTGAGTTCCTGTGGGATGAAGATGATTACAGCAGCACGCGCGTTGAGACACATGTCTCTGTTCCTCTGATCCCGGAGTCCCGCGTGCAGCGACGTGCGTTATTTTGCCAGCAGCTCAAATATGGAAATCAGCCGTGTTGCGAGCACCGAAGAGCTATTGATTTCGGAATTTGCTGAATTTCACAGCTCTAATTCAATGAAAATTTCATTCGCAGGCGTCCTGTGTCTTCCTGGTATTCCAGGGATTGGTGGTCCTGTCCCTGGCAGAAACGACATTTGCCCACAATAAATTAAAGACGCCAAATGATTCGAAGTCAGACTCTTCTTCGCTGGAAACTGCAGTTTTGAGGAAGGCTCGACAATCAAGGTGCATACGGTGCTACGACGATAGGTACTCTAACGTCGAACTACCTCCATTGTGGCGGTTAATGAACCTGGATCTCCTTTTAGATATGCGGACGATGGCAGACAGTATAGCTACAGTCGTAATTATTATTATGGCAGTGGCTCCAACTATGGAGGCAGTAGCGGCGGCGCCAGTGGGGGGGCCAGAACTTATGACGACAGGAATTGGTACTACTACCCAGACCGATATGATACCAAGCCGAGATACGACGACAGGCAACCGGACAGGTACGGCAGCAGGTCAGTTGGTTTTGGTTTCTAGATTTAGTCGATTTATTGTTTGATTCCATTGTCAGTTCGAACTTATGACTTATGTGTCATACTTAATAGTTACACAGACAGAGCCTAATTTAGCTCTTCTAGAGCTCTAAAGCATTCGAGCTAAATACATATGTATGTAACTCTGATCAGCAAATATTTCTTTTATGATTTTTAAAAAAAAAGGGACTATATACGTATTGTACTTCAGCAAAGAAGTATTTGCTCCATAATTAGTGAGATTTCACAAGAAAAAAAATCACAGAAGAATAGACATTTTTAATTATTTAAAAATAGTACTCTTTACATATAATTCGGGTAAATATTTCACTTCCGCTTATGACTCATAGATTCAAAAATGCATTCTTCTTTGGTTCGCTTGTTCTGAGGAATTAAAATTAAATTTTTTGATGAATTTTTAAGTCATGTTTGCAGTTTGGACACTCGAAATTGTTGTTAAAGATATAAATCAAAATGAACGAGGTTAAGGCCTTAACTTCAAATTCTCGAAATTAAATTTGAAGTAATATTTTCCACCAAATTCGTGACATAAAGGACCTAAATAGTGTTTCATAAACATCTATTAGCTGACAAACTATTCTAAAGGAAACATAATATAGCGTCTTTGAAGATGGAATTGGGGTTCAATGCACCCGAGCAGGCCGATTTGATGCCCACATGGTTAACCACTAAATTATTTTTATGATATAGAAAAATGCATACATATTAACTTTTTATAGTACAGGATTAATTGTAACTGTTTAGAAAAACAAACATTGTCAAGATTTTAATTTTTATCCAAAAATGCCATTGACTCTACATATTAAGAATATCTACCAATTTTTAATTTTTCATATCATCACTTTCCCATTGCTGTTCTCTACCTAATTATGTTATATTTCAACTTCTTATGCATACATAAGGAAAACTTCAATAAGTAAATTTCTGTGAAGCTCATAGTAAAGTTTAAAAGAATTTTTCAACAGAATGGAAAATGGACAGGAAATGTATAAAATGTTTACTTCTTGTTGAAAACACATGTGCATGTATGTGTATATGACAAAAATTGTTATCCATTCTATTTTAATGTGAAGATGTTTAATATAATTCCAGAATATTCAAATATTCTATTATACCCCGAAGTAAGCAACGAATAATAAGACTATTTAACAAACACCTCCTTTTAATAAAATTGTTTACAAAGTCATTCCAGCATATCGAAAAGCTCATCACATAAATATCACATAAGACATTTTATTGCTTTTCGAGAGCCCAAAAAAGGGAATTTCTTAGATTATTTCGTTAGAATTTTATTTACACATTCACGGGTGGAGGTTGTAAAATACGACAGAGCGAAAAACGTTATGGAATAGATTCCACGAGCCCTTAAACCGTGGAGAAGTGCTCAAATGAGACATTCTTTGCAGATATGATGACCGATATGTCCCCCGAACTTACGACCGTCAGGACAGCCGTGGATATAACGATCGCTACGACTACCGCGATAGAAGCACTCCTGACTTCCGAGGTTATGGCTATGACATCCCAGATAAATATTACGACCGATACAGCGACGGATATAACCGGGGTATGTGATTGCCTCTTAAAGCAATTAGGCCGCGTACTTATCAGAAATTGAATCCTTTTCAGACCGCTACGATCGCAATCGCGGCGGATATGAGGGAAGATATTACGAGCGGGATCCGTATGACAGATATCCGGCCAGAGGAGGCGGCGGCGGGGGTGGCGCAGGAGGATACGACTACAAGAACTACCGCCCCTGGGATGAAACCTACAGGTAATGTATTCACCTCCCCGGTATAAATGATATCCTCCTGTAGGAACGACTGGGGCTCCTCGAAATGGTGAATGGGTGCACAGCATCCTCGATAAAATGCCGTGCCTCAAGAGTCATGTAAATAAGGGATCTCCTTAAGAAGATTAACCTGCGGAGTTAAACTTCCGCCATTCATTTCGTGTTTTCTATTTGCCCAAGTGAAATTCTCAAAGGACAAAGAGAATTTTAACTGACGAGGCGGTGGGTGGTAAAACCCCGGAAGTGAAATGTACTTTTGAATTGTTGAGATGTTTCGGTGCTGCCTTTGTCTTTATGCCTTCGTTTTGTCCCTGCAGTGATAAGAATCGATCCTTCCAAACCAATTGCCAGTGGTTTGCAGTTTGCACTAAATGAGAGAATCGAGGCAAATAGATTGTAAATCGAATTTGGTGTTCTACAGGAAGCAATTTGACACTGTTACTGCTTCCTTTATTGCCGGAAAGCACTTCCTAGGAAAATAATGGAGACATGCTCAAAGGGCTTGGTTGAAATATTTTATCATCTAAATTTTAGGATGTAATTAGTTTGTGGCAAGCTTATTCCCTGTTTTAGATTTGTTGAGTATTATGAAGTTGAGAATATTGTACAAAAGGAACATGCAATTGATTAGTTACATTATATTTTTTATCTAGGCAATTTGGTCCCCAGAATTGCAGTGAAATTAGTAAATTAAAATTCTTTTCACACAAATCAAAAAAATTATTTGCGGAAAAGATTACGCACTTTTACATCGCTGCTTACACGAGTACCTTTCTTATTGAGGTAAATTACGCAGTATTCAAATCTTTCAAATATGTGAGTTTATTAACATTAAAGTTTTTAAACATTTGACTTCTGTGGATTGTTGCTAAGAAAATAATTTTAGTTCAAAAGTAATAAAAAAAAACTAGAAAATATATAATATGAATAATAATCATTTAAATCGATTCATCTGTATAATTTGAGTATCATGTGAACGCGTGCAGGTTGTTTTTTAATTTTTTAAATTCGGTCAGGGTTTAGAAGTAAAAATTAGCTTCTATAAATCTGTAAAAGAGTTTTTACAAGATGAAGAGCTTATCTATAGCCTGTATAAAGTAGCATTTTAAATAACAAATATCAGTATGATATCAAGTAATTCAGTAATTCACGATTACCATTCGGCATTCATCGTATTGTTGTTAAGATAGCACAAATTATGGTGATTTTGATAAGTATACATAAAATACATTAAAGAATGGTACTCGTATTAAAACCAGAATGCAATTTAATTATCCTATAGCGCAGGATTAATCGAACTTTGTTAATATTGATGAAAATCCGTTTATCATGTTTTGTCGTACAAATTCAAAATGCAACATGAACCCATCAAATAGGCAATCAGATATGCATATGTATGTAGATACATTAAAGTTAATTGACTGCGAATCCTTGTTAATGCAAGTGAGCAACAACTCAGCTGCTGCCGTAGTTTAATATCTAAATCTCGTCGATATGGCCCATTAAGAGCCAAAATGAACACTATCATCCCACCCATTTGCACACACTTTACATTGGTGAACATCATTGGACCCAGATTCCCATTTAATTTTGACTAACATACGATTTTTTTTTCATTTTCGGTATACTAAACGGGGACATATTTAACTCTCATACCTACCTAACAACGTCTATCGAACGCACTCAAAATACTTAATGCATCTTTGATACACTTGCAATTGCAACAAGCGCAGAGGGACATCCGGCTTTGATAATTCCGGGAGAGGATATTACTTTGCGGGTGCACCACACGAACAGCCCACAGCATCCCATTACAGACCACCACCACCACCACCACCGTCATCGGTGTCGTCCTCGTCGTACGGGGGGAGGCCATACCTTCCGAACCCACAGGCACCGCCACGTCCACTCCAGCCACCAAACTCACCCCAATCTTCATCACCCACTGCACCATCATCTTCATCCGGTTCGCCACCGTCTCATCATTACGACTATAATAACCGACCACCGCGTCCCGGTCCCGGTCCCGACGACGATTCCAAGGGATACGCCGGGGGCTGGAGCTATGTAAATGATAGAAACAAGCCGAATGACTATAGTGACAGAAACAAGGATACCGAGAGGTAAGCTCTATTTAAACTTCGAAGGATTTTGAATTTCTTATGTGGACCCTTCCTATTTTGTTGAAATTGAAATTTCTGAGTAATCCGGCAAAGATCCGTTGGCTTATGAAGACTTAGGGCTTATTTGCCCAGAGATATGGAAAATATGCACAAAGCGAAAATATTATCGCGCTAGGTTCAGTTAGTATACCTCATACCCCCTTCTCCTGTGTAGTTCATTAAGGATTTAGAGGGATCCTTGCCCTATTTTTATCCTTTCAGTAGGCGCTAGAACAGTTCTGGATTATGTAATAATAATGAGCGCTTAAGATTTTCCTTCACTGAAAACTCGTCGTCTTTCAACACGTTTTCAACCTTGGAAGGATTTTCAAGAAAACTTCACTCATCACAGCATGACCTTCTTTTTGGTGAACTGTGAACTTCATTCGGATTAAACTTGGCGCTAATGAGAGCATAAGATGAAGGTGCCAGATTCTCACCGGCTTAATTTACATTTTAATTGCCTTTTATAACTTTCAATCAGGCGAAAATCGTGCAATGCAATATTACTACGAGGAGATTAATTATCACTAAATTTTAAAACTATAGAACGTTGAACCGTTGAACTGCTTGTCTTATCCATTCGTAATTAACCTTAACCTTTTTCTTCGAATAGAACTGCCTTTCAGATTAAACGAATTTGGGTTATTAAATTACAAAATAACACTTAGTACTTTTAAAAATAACGACTCAATTATTGTTACCAAGAATTTAATATTTCAATGTAAAGGATCGAGGATAATTGAAATTTCTTAAACTCAACTCAAATAAAATTACGCCGATAGTGAGAAAGATTTAGATTAAGGCACGGAATGTTTCTTTTTAAAATTCTGTGCATTCTGCTTTTATGTCACATTTGAAAATTGTCTAGCCTAAAAAAAAAGTTATAAAATTCCACTAAGATTATAATATAGTTAAAGTTAAAATTTAATAGTCCGTCTATACATTATTTGACAAAAAACAAAATTTTAATGTAAAATTTATTCGACTTACTCAAATGTTTATAGCATAATTGAAATCAACATTTGTAAAAAACACATATTTCTCAAATTCAAAACAACATAAATTATATCATTTTTCTAATAAGCTCTAATATAGATTTCGATTTTTCTCGGCTGAATAAGCGAAAACACTGATTTTCTTATCTACTCAGCTTTGAAAATTTGTCGTCTTTATTAACAGGGACCAATTTACTCTGTTGGACGCACAGCAACGTAAATATGGTTTACTCTTATACTTTCATAAAGCACGGCATGAGAAAATCGAAAAACATTAATTTAAAAGAAACGAAAATGAGACTCCTCTATGACGCTAGTGTTTAATTAAATTAAATTTGTTTTTATTAGTCTTTATAGAGACATCATAGCAGCTTTATCTACTTCAAAAGTTTAATGTAATATTTATAACCCTAGCAGTGCACTTACATTTTGCCTTGTTCGTTATTTTTGGGCCTTGAAATTTGATTTAATTTTCTTATATTTTATTAAAATGGTCTTTGGTATTAAAAGTAGTGCAGCAACACTAAAATAGGTTACTGCTTGCTCCACTTATAGCCCTCCGTACGGCGCAAGACCACGCCCTTTAGGCGGCAGCTACTTGCACGACCGGGACTCGAACTCACCAACGGCTGTGAAACCAATAAGTGATGATGGCAAACCGGAAGAAGCGGCCAAGGACCCGTCCGCTTCCGAACCGAGCAGTACCTCCACCAGCAGTAGCACAAATTGATTTAACTGGGCATCTTGGGAAAAAGCAGGTAGATAAGCTTTCG
This sequence comes from Tolmerus cingulatus, assembly GCA_959613345.1. NCBI lineage: Eukaryota > Metazoa > Arthropoda > Insecta > Diptera > Asilidae > Tolmerus > Tolmerus cingulatus. The sequence goes on along the minus strand of OY390708.1, from coordinate 12,288,746 downwards.
GTTTGATGCATTTTCACTTGCATTTATTAGCATAAAGACTATGTAAGAAGTGGCTCAAATAAAATGATTCTTCAAATACGCCAGTGCCTTTTGTTTTCTACATTGCAAATGTATATCTTTAGTTTTTTATAAAAATACATATATACCTATAGCAGTACAATAGGTCCTTTTATCTCAACATCCTTTAAAGACTGTTTTCTGGTTTTCCAAGATCAATTTTAACTAACCTAGTCTATATGTAAAAAACCTACTCAAAGATAAAAAAATAATAGTAATAAACAATACATAAATAATTTAAAAGGCTACATTGTTTTTTATATTCATACAGAGCACGCGAATTTTCGATGGCATAATCAGAAAGTGCACATTGAATATTGAAAATAACGCACATCAAATTTTAAATATTATAATAAATTGTCACTTAAATTGTCGCCGTTTTTTTTAGACAGAAAGTTTTAAAATGTTTTAAAAATAAATATTTGTGAAGTCATCATTAGTACTTCGAAGAAAACTAATAATCGTACTTTTTTGCTATGTTATTGTAAACTATCGTATTCAGTTGCTAAGCGATATTAATACTTTCAGAAGAAATTCATCTCAATTTTCTTAAATCTTAAAGAATATTACCCTGAAATATCTCCTGTAAAGGCACACAGAAGGAACTAAAAAATTCCTAGAAGCTAATAACGAGTCCTTCTGACAATGCACATTTTACGCGAATGTCCCTCAGCGCGAAGCAATTAAAATTGCAAAATTAACGAATTTCCCTGAGAAACGTTGTCGTCATGCCGTTCATAAATCTTTTTTTTTTGGCTCTCACAAGTATTCCTTTTCAGGCAAAGGATCTGTACGAATTTTCAATTTAAGAACAATTCCTGGAGCCATTTCGAAGTTCGCGAATATAAATAGACGGTGACAAAGCGAAATGGCGAGCGAAATTCAATTAAAGTTTTCCGCAAAATCGAATCGTTTGCAGAGGAAGAACAGTGGGAGAGATTTATAGCCCAACTGGCCCAGCACTACAGTAACAGGGAAAAAGTTTGCGCCCGCTGATGAAACAAACAAAGCCAGGTGGCAGTAAGTTTTGCAACTTAAAAACTTCGACTAACTTCGGGAAACTGTGGCTCCAATATTCCCGAGGGAACACATTGCAGTCTACCTCATTTACAAAGATTTGAATTTGCGACATTAGCGAGGCGTGTCCACCGTCAAAGTCTTCTCAGTTTACGAGAGCCCCGAAGGAGGATTTTGCGGTGGCGGAACCGTCTACAATCCGCAAAAAGTGTCAATATTTGAATGAAATTGTAAGCATAGGAAAGCCAGTTCGTGGCCAAACATAACTTTGATTCCCTTGTCACAAGAACTAGATAATGTGGATGAGAAACATATTTCGGAAGGGTTGACGGAAGGCGGTTTTTGCATGAAACCACTATTTACATCCCAATTTTCAAAAGTTGTGGGAACTTTTCAAATCGGGATTTATATCTCTATCATGTTCCCATAACTTTGTTGACAGAATCGGAGTGCAGGCTCCAAGGAATTTCCATAAATTTTCCTTTCATCTTGGCTTTTTTGCGGACGTGGTGAGCCCCGCACTGCTCCAAAGTCCCTCTTCGGTCAGGGGGATATTGGAATAGGTACGTATGTTACTTTCGAACAAGAACTTTCCAATATTCTTCCTAGTAGGAGACCCCGGATAAGATGACCATAACTTACGCTCGAGACGTAAAACTTCTGCCCAGGAAAATGATATGAGAAAGGTCCGCCAAAGCCGTCGTTTATATGATAATTCCTTGGTTAGAACTTGTTTTCCGCTTCGTCGTAAATTTTTTCCACCAACGAGCGGCGGAAGCAATCCTGGAGGGAAGGCAAGTTCCTGTCTTTGATCGACCGCGACGGTTATTATAACAAAAGACATACAAAGACATATCGCTAATAATGGGAGATATAAGGATCTCAGCTAAGACGAATTGCGCAGTATTTCAATATGCTCTGGTTCATTATCATAACCATTGTGGTCACAAAACTGAACAAAAACATTGATATTAATATAACTTTTCTTTCATACTCAGAAGTCTCTTATTAATTTGGAAAATATATAGCTGGTAATGCAAAAAATCGGTCAAGTATACGAGTATCAGGTTATTATGCTTCTTAAAATTAGATATTAGATGCATTTTCTTTTGATGCAGTATAAATGTACGAAAATGACACAATGCACAAATTTGATGCTTATTTATATAAAGTTAAAGCGATATTTCGATATCGTTTTCACCATACAATTGTAATAATAAAATGCGAAAGGTGAAAAAGAAACAATTTTGTATTAAACGGTTCAAATTTTGAATTTTTTGAAAGGATAACATCTTGAAAATATCAGGTCCAAATTTCAGGTTAATCGCAAATTTTTCAGTTACGAATATTTTTATTCAGAAGGATAAGAGTAAAGTAAATCATACTTGAGGTTTCAAAACCGGTTTTCGAAAACCACTGGACCGATCGTTCTGAAATTTTAATTTTTTTTTAACATAAAAAATTATCTCGCCTCAATCTTCATTTTAATTTTTTATAAACGAACAAATACGATTTTTCCATTGTCTCATTCCCGTCTTCCTTTATCAATATTCTTTATAATTTAAACTTGTTTTTGCACTATATGCAATTTATTAATTTTTCATATTCATATTTTGTCTATACATGTATGCAACCAATATCCACAGAAATACTCAACTCCAATTCTTGTCAAAATTCCATGAATTTTGTAATTTGTCCGCTATTTTAAGTTTCTAAATTTTAGTTGAGGTATTTTACACAAAAAAATAATTAGTTTTCTGCAAATCCTTGTTTACTTCCTCATCTCCTAAAATTTGTTTTTCTGTTTATTATAGTGTTATCGACAAATGAATGTCTGATTAAGGAATGTTAAAAAATAAGACAGCAATAGCAAGTAAGTTGCTCTTCACCCAAAAAATACCATTCATTCACATAATTTTCAAGGACACATTGCATACCCGCCATAAAGTCAGGATTGTCACTTTATCGCCAACAATTCTGTGGCTTCTGTTTTCCAAGCAGCGCTTTGTTCTTTTTATCTAAAAACGATTAACTTGAAAACCCTAATAAAAGCATTGTACATTGTTACATCAGTCCCTTCCCATGTTTATTATCTTAGGTGTACCTTCAAAGAAATTGGCCCTAAAACCGAATTCCCTTCCATTTTCAGCTCAAGGTTATTTGAAGTTAATTTGCTTCGAAATTTCTACCTTTTGTTTTCACAGAGATTGAGAGGGGCTTACTAAAGTGACTAAAGTTCCTGGTATAAGTATCGATAAGCAACGTGAATTTATATAACGCACCCTCCTCCTGCGACTATATTATGGTAGGTATCAGTTGAAAATACGTTCAAAATGTTCTGTCTTAAGACAAGCTTTAAAATGTGATTATTATGTTGTAAACAAATCTATTACCCGTATTAAAAGATTTATTTTTGTTACATCTACTAAGTAGATACTTGGCATTGAATGCGAATGATAAAAATAAGTCTTACGAGCTATTTATGATTAAGGAACCCAAAAAAGTATGATTGCATGATTGAAAATGTTTAGTTCATCTGTTTTTCTTTGTTTATCTCCCTCAAAATGCACTCCTTTACAAAACATATGAAAATTTTCTCAATATTATTAATTCGTAATATTTTGCTTCCTTGCACGTAACCAAAGAAAACTGCCTACCGTTGGCTACTATAATTTTGTTCAATCTTAGCGAGTTTCAATAGGAATTATATTAATTAATTTATTTATTAATACAATAATATTACTTTAAACTTTGCGAAGTGATATTCATTAAAAGAAAACTACTAAAATTTCATGCAGTTTTTCCTCGACTCAACCCTGAAAAAAAGCTGAGCTTCAGTTTGATGTAGTTGATCGTCGACTTAAACCTGGCTAGAAGTAAAAACAATAATTTCAGCGAACAACTGAACCTCGACTTGAATTATCAAACCGATTGGTGTATTTACTTGCTACTCTTTAAAAGAAGAGTATATTCGTATTTTATTTTGAGAACTGAATCATGTACATATATTAAAGCTTGTTAAATGTGTAATTTTGTAATGTAAAATGTTTAATTTTATATAGGTATTTATTTATATTGATGAAACGAATTTTAGGAGTCAAAGATTAAATGAAAGTATTCCTATTCCCAGGCCCATAAATGCTAATACGTATGTACGTATTTATAAATTGCTCTGAAACGGTATTTGATATTATAAAAATATTCAATATATTTTGAAATATTAAATTTGTTTTTAACTGATTTAGAGTAGATACTATCACCAGTTTAGAAGATTTAAAATATTCTGAACTTCCATATTTTTCATCAATTTAGTAGTAAGGGAAGGACCAATTTTGGTTATAATATATGTGTTGTGGACTATCTCTCCATATAATATGTACATATAATATTCTTTAAAAATGTTGTGATAGTTGCATCAGCGCTTTATAAAATACTATTAGTAACCATTTATTAATTAGTAGTTATCCAGAGATATTTCACATCTAAAATTTCTTTAGGAAAATTTACAAAAGAAAGTAATAAAAAGATATTTTCGGAATATGCAAGCCGAGTTCTACCATATATATATAGAAGTAAGTTAATACAAACGGTTAAGTCAAAAAAGAAAAAGAAGAATCAGAGTTAAAATAGGTCTAACGGCAGGAAAAAGTCTTTCACTATATTTATTCTTAGTACTGCGATGTACCGCGTATTGCTATGAATATTGTCGAGGAATGTAATGCCGAGCAATGCTCATTGTATATTACAGTGATGGTGTATTTGGTTGAATTAATTGATTGAATTGATTTGTTTTACGCACTACTTTGGCAACCATAACATAAATATATTTAATAACTCTTAAAAATATTGACTAATTTGCATTTATCCCCAATAGTTTTTCATGCAGATGTCAAGACATTGAATTACAGAATCGGTAATGCGTAATTTATATATCTTCCAGTAAAGAAGCAGATGGCTAACAGTCTTTCTTCTCTTGCCATAACGCCAGATATACGCAATTTGAAATTGCTTAAGGTCCCTCCAAACAATACAGAAGCCGTGAATAAAGAGAGCAGAACACGCATACAAAAAGAACATGATTCCCATATCTTTTAAGTTTACTGAAGTCACCCCTTGGATTAAGATTTTTTTACCTGAAGCCAAACATCTTGCAGTTTCCTTTTTAAATATTCTCCTGCAATTCACCATTCAGCTATCGGTTTTTTGGTCGAAATTGCTCAAATGTTCATTACCGCATGCGAGGAATAAAAGAAAACAACAATTTCCTCACCCGGCCGAGAATCACCGTCTTCAAGGTGTTGTACCCTAGCTAGTCCTATTGCGCACTAAGTCAAATATGGACAATAAAAGACCTACCTCCTTAAGGTGCTCACACTCGGGGAAAAAAATCTGAACGATTTTCGAGGGGCCATATCTTTTGCGAACTTATTTTCTTAAGACGAATCGAAAACGGGATCAAATTCAATAGGACATCAAAAGAACACTGCGGAAATTGATAATATTAGTGCGTCACTCTATGCCCAGGATTTAACGTTCTCTTCGCAAAACCCATCCTCCTGTTGTAGAACGAGTCTACAACTTCTCATATAAGTCGATGGCAGGACCTCAGGCATTTCCTTTCATATATCATTCCCGGTTGAATAAAAACGCGACAAGAAATTCAAGAAACAGCCAGAATATCCTGAACGGCAATCCTTTTCTTATACTTTTTGTTTGTATCCTTCGGGTTTCATTTTTGCTCATTGTCGGTTTCCTCCTCGTCGGTGCTGAGCTGGTTTTACAGAACTTTCACGAATCAGCAAATTTACAGGACGCCTAAATTGGCGGAAAGAATGATAAAATTCCACCGGCAAATTTAAAGATATCCCTGCGGATAAGTCGAATCTTAGCACTTGCCGACCTTTGCATCGATAGCGCATTTTGAAAAACAATATAGCTAAATAATTTGTGGATGTTATGAGTAAAATTGCTGAGCTTTGCTACATCGTAGAGCACTCCATTTTTATTAGCACTTAAAACAATGAAGACATACGAGGGTATCAAATTTTTCATGAGTTTGCAAAAATAGAATATTAAAATTTCGTATGACAAAATTTATTGAACCGCATTAAACAATAAAAAGGAGGAAAATTGCAACACAAATTTGAAAACGACCATTAAATATTGCATTAAAATCTCGTCGAAGTATCAGTGCCGGAAAATATGTAAATAGGCAGTAAAGTCAAAAAACCTTAAAATTTATTTTAATGTAAATCAGTTGTGGTTTGATTTACATGTTGATCGTAAATATTGCATACAAATTAAACTTCTTCGGGTGAATACTAGCATAGGAGTCCTTCTATTATTATTTAAAATTAGCAATGCGGAAAATACAAGAAGCCTATTCTCACGCACTTTCTTGAAGCTGAGACATTTTTTATTCATCTTTTTTTCGTATTCGATAGAGAAAACCTTATTTTTTGGTACAAAAGAAAATTCTTAACTGCTAGATGCAATTTTTTTTATTCTTAGGATGAGGCAGACAAATATTTTTGATTAAAATTCAGGTTGATACTACCGAATCTATCTTCAGTGCACAAATTTTCAAATAAGCTTTTATGTGCAAGGAAACCTACACTCGTAAGAAATTTTATTTGTTTAGACTGGATTATTTTATTAGTTTTTGGTCATAGGCATTCATAAGATATTTCAACAATAGTTTAAATTTTATAAAGCGCTGAAGACTAAATCGCGTGATTTGGTTGGGTAAAAAGACTTTAAAACACAATTACCTCGAAATAAATTTTCAAACCAAGCGCTACATTTTAAAAAATTTATTCATAACCGATATTTAGAATTTTAGCGAGTTTTTGTTCATAACTTTTTAGCTTTCAAATTATTTTTTATTGACTTTGTTGAACTTTTCTTGATAAAACAAAAATTACATTCATATACATATGTACGTACAAACATATTTTAATTTTCTTCTTATATTTCTTTATATTTGATCTATCTTCCTCTTAATTTTTTTCATTTCATTTCATTTTCATTTATTTAAGTTTGAATTCATTTGTATATAAAACATAGGAATTCTCATTTTAGTGCTAGAAGTACATTCTTCATTCATCTATAATTTTTTATAATTAGTCTAGCAGAAGTACAATTTTATAGTAATCTAAGATTTTGGGACAAATAATTTTATTCTACTTAAAACCCAGTGAAATTAGCTTTCTCTTAATATTGTAAAATATAACTACAGAATTTAGTAATCTTAAAATGTATAAAATATGTATTAGCAACTTCTTTAAATGTTCCTCCGAATTTTTGAATATATGGTGCACTCTTAAGAACTTTGTTATAGTCGGGATTTTGCTCTTCCCCGTCGAGTGCTAACCATAAATATTTTAAAAACGTGTTATATGAAATTATATAAGATAAATAATTATAATATTTATAAAATGGTCCGAAAGACGCAGTGCTTTAGCTATTATTTGACTGATTTTGTGATGCATCATTTTTCATTTGAACATAATATTGTATTAATATACATAATATGACGCTGTTTTAGTTTTTATTTCGGCACTCAAAATAAATTGGTAAGTGAGGTTTCAGAAAACCAATTTCCCATAAATACCACGTATCCTGCTGTTTTATTTAGGAGTTATTAGGCTTTATGCATAGCATCGAAACTAGTCACAAGCCTGATTTCCCTTTAGTAAAAAATGTGCTTTGATAAAAGCAGGCAGCATTGATAAGCAGGGCGAGTTGAAAATATCATTTACCACATTAAAAGCATATGAAAGCTATTTTCCATTGATGAAAGCAAGCAGCATAATGATCTCAAGACCGCAGCTCATTCATCGATGACTTGTGGGTGATTAATAATTTCGCTCAGTCAATTTCTCTCCGTTGCTAGATTGCGAAATCCTCGTATAATCGCAACAAAAGTATGCATCATGGCTATGAATTTCAGTGAATTATCAGGCTCAATAACATTTCGCAGTGGAGGGTTGTACACACATTTCGATTGGAGGTTCCTCTCTGAAGCCGGGAACTGAGTTCGCATAATTCATTTAGGGACTCCCATCCGGGGAAAAATCGACATTATATAAGCAGGAAAAGGGCTTTTATAGAGGCCAACATAAATGGTCATGAGAAAATTCGATATCCAAAAGGTTTTGCTCGCAACCTCCGGGATTAGGTGGTGTTGATCCCTCGAACCCTTCATCGTATTCATTTTGGTATTTCTTGCCATCATTCCTTTTGAGGTTAAATTTCTTGAATGGGCTTAAATTTGGGATCATGAGATTCGGCAGTTTGCTTTCCTTCGTCTTCCTTCTGCTTCCACTGGTTCGGGCGCAATCATTCATTTTCTTGAAATCTTCGCACTCAAGGGGCTTTTTGCCCCTTGAACTTTATTTGCTTTCCGAAAATGTTGTCGAAATTATTGGGCTGAACCGAAAATAGTCCGGGCTTCGTAAATTTTCAGATTTCTTCATTGGTATTTTCTTACTTGCCACCATTAATCACAAGATCGAGGGGCTTATGCGCAATACGACGGATTTAAATTGATATTTGCACTCATCCATCTACAGCATTCCAAAACAAGAGGAAAGCGATAAATGAGGTTAGAATCTCACGTATTTGCATATAAAAAAAATATTTCTGCCACTTTGAATTTACTGCTGACACCACCTTTCCTTTTGGATCCCACCCCTATCTAAAGACTGCTATAAAGATTTTATCGAAGCGGGAAGTTATTGTTCTGAACTAGTTCAGTCGATCTATACGATCTTTTTCGTGTATGATGAGCTGTAAGCGCACAATATATTTGATTATAAACATCCTGCATTCTTAATATGTTTTTCTTTTTTTTTTTTTGGAAAACAAAGAACAAAATTAAAAAGTTCTTAAAATATTTACGGTAGAAATTGCACTTAATCGTTCTTGAATTTTGGAATTATACCTCGTCGTCTTAAATGTTGATAATAATTTTAAAATCTGTAGAATGCCTGAGTACCTACTTGTTTTAAGAGTTTTTAAAGTTACTTACCGATAGGATAAACAACGGATGGGATGAATATCCCAAGTATCAAAAGAAATATTTCTGAAAACTAGACCGAACTACAAAATTAAAAAGTGGAGCATCTTCCCGTAGTTTATCTTATTAGATATGTTATTAGGAATTTTCAAAACTAGATTTTCCAATGAGTGAATAATTCGAAGTCATTGATATAATTATATTTAGGATATGCCCCAACTATTCATTTTCCGTTCAATTTAAGATATCTATTTTTATCGTCAAAGAGCACTCAGAAGTTATCGTAAAATCGGAATATACAAATTTTTAGACGAATGGATGCAACCTTACCAGCACGAAATAGAAACCTCAAAAAAAAATAGTTACGGCTGAAATTATTTGTGATAATGTATTTCAACCGAAAACTTTGAAAATTGTTTGAATATATCGAAAGTTTAATTGAAAACTGTTTAAAACTTCAATTATAAATTTTCATGAAAGTCAAACCAGTTGTCGATAAAAGTTAATTCTTTGAGTGATCGTGGATGATACATCTTGATAGGTAATCGATTGCAAATTTTTTAAAAACTTTGCCACACATTTAACGTTTTAACCTTTAGGTGTTTTAATTCGATACATCTAGTCTGAGTTTAGTCTTAAAAGTCATATAAATTCACCAACTTTAGCACTAGACTTCATAGTTTGAGCCAAGGGGATACTTGAAGTATAAGTAAATAGATGGGTAAACCCGAAAGTGGAATACAACTAGACTTTCCCTAGGTGGTTAATAGCGTTCTTCTGGGATTTTGAGTATAACAGAACTGAAAAGAGGACGGGTCGAAACTAAAATTGGGAGTTCAATTAGCCACCCATTTCCAACCAAAGTGCAGACCTGCGAGGGGATTGGCTAAATTAATTTCTCCGAAAGGATTACACAACGCAGCAAGCCAAACATCCTTCGAAGTGGTTTTTCTTGGGACGACTCCGCGGCTCCAGCCAGCTTGCAGTCTAATGCCTGGCAACCAATAAAATTCATCTCAATAAAAAGGTCCTGGAGAGCAATTTTGAAGTTAACCATTGGAGTTTGCATCCCAGAGCAGTTATCACATGCATTAAAGTGGCTAAGCGGGAATCCGGGGGGGCTCAAAAACAAAATCAAATGAGTGCTGGAAGCCCCATTAGCAATTGGATATTGCCTGGGTATCTGTCGTATCCGCAGGGAGCGAGAAAAAAGGAGCACTTTTCGTAGCTCGTTAACTCAATTTGGATAGTTCCCGGTCTTGTCTGCAACTAAAATGCAAATGGTTGCAAACTGATGGGCGTTAATGCACCGAAAAACGTTCCTTCTTGCCATCCAGTTGCCATAAATTAGTAGCAGCTCCATTCATCTCTTCAACTTCCCGAACTCTCGGGATCTTGCTTATGTATCCAAGCCATTAGCCGAAGTTTGATGATGACGAGTAATTTATGAAATGAGGAGCACTGCACAGCTTAATGTCCGTTTTTGCGGGGGCCCGGCCCATTATTGTGATGACACGAGATTAGTTCTGGGTCAACAAGCTCCAACTTAAGTGCTCCCCACGACGAGATAACACCTTTATGGAAGGATTGCAAGATTTTCATGGAAATTGCAAAAGATTTATGGGCCGGAGCTGCTCACTGACTGGGCCATTATGAATATGCAACAAATCTTAAAAGGTCCCCAAAGAAAGCTCGGGTGCGGCTTTGTTTGCCTGAAAGTGCACACTGTTGCACTTTCATACTTCTTTATGAAATTTTAATGTTTGATAAATACCTGTAGCAAGTTTATGGAAACACGAGAGGTAAGAGGATCCCCATCAAACTAAACACCAACAAGTCAGGACTTGATGAACACCATTATAAATTATACATATGACGTTGCTTATAACACTCTAAATTAAAAACTCCTAGTTTTAGTTCACTTTTAATGTAAAATTTTCAAGTTTTCGATCCTTTAGTATTTAGTGGAAAACTGCTGATATGTTTGTGAGACACTTAATAATATATTTGACAACACGTTCACCTCCCGAAAGCTGAACTCAAAATAGGACACCTAAACACAAAACGTCTATTCTTTGGAATTATTTAATCTAACACTACAATGACGAATACAAAAACACATTGAGATTAAATTTTAAGCTACCTGACTAGAATGATGATCGGTGTTTAGTTACGTAGGTACATATTCTGACAGAAGTGTATTGTTTTTTTTATAACCTATACAAAAAAAGCATGAAAATAATAACACGATATACATATATACATACATAGATTCAAATAAAAGAATTTCTTCGTACTAGGTATAGTGAAAATATGTAAGCATGATAAAGTTATTTAAAAAAACTGAACTGAAATATTAAGTTAATTGAACAGTTCATAACACTACTATTATTTCCTAAAAATTTAAAATAATAATTGCATTTAAAAACGACTAAACTATAAAGGTCTTAAAGGAATAACCCGGTATTTTCAAACAAAATTACGGAAAATAATAACAATAATTTACTAGAGACGGTCTGGTTACAATTCACAATTAGAGTGTACTTATGTAATTTCATATTCTATTAAGAAAAATGTTATATTGAGAGACTAAATTCAAATTAGAAAACATTAACCTCTTTAAGATTATTTATATTATAGAATAATGTTGTACCATTGTCTTTTCTAAACCATATTCTACATTTATTACAAATATTAATCATATATAGTAAGTATGTAGTACCTACACAATCCGAAATTTACTATTTTACAATAGGTATAGTAGCGATTGTTTTGCCGAGAGAAAATGTAAAATGACCGAATGGTGGCCTTCTCAAGTTCAGAAGAAAGAAAGGTTCGAAAAGGGCGGTGCCGATCAATTAATTTCTTTTCAGTGTTGACTTGTGCCCAGCATGAGCCCACCTGTGATAGATGTCGGCACGTGGGAACATCACTCCCAATTGAGACTCACAGTCGGGTTCCATTATCAGGAGTGTCCAAAGGAGCCGGCGACTACCGAATTTGACGTCAAAAGGGCTACAGGGCTTGGGTGAGCCCGCATCTCCCGCACGCCATTCTAATCAAAGCGAAATTTTCGTCGGAGATGGCCCTAATGTACCCGTATGGGGTCCAATAAAATATTCGTGGGATTCCCAATCAATTCAATTGATGAGTTACTGGGGAATCCATCTCATGATATAAATTACAAAATTAGACCCGGAGCGAGCCGGGCGTGCCCCCGAGGAGCGTTGTTGATGCTCGTGAGATATGGCCGCATAAAGTTTTAGCGGAACTCATAAATGCCGCGGAATAGCGAACAGTCGAAAATTAATGCGCCCAATCCGCCATTTGCGGTGACCCGGGCTGGTGCCCTGGCCAGTCCCAAATCCCGTGGGAAATTAAACTGCGCCCGGCCGGGAAGAAATCCAGCCGGTTCGAAAACGAATTGCTTTACTCCTCGACTGCAGCCAGGACCGACTGCATGGGAATTTCTTCCCCTCGCACGTCGCTCGCACTTCCCGGGATCGGGACTCAAGTCGAGCCCTACCTTGTTATGGTCCTGATTTTTACCTTGTTATGCTCCGTAGCTTGGAACCCTAACAAGGTGCACTATACTTAAAATTTTTGATTTACATATCAAAAGCGAAGTCGTTTCCTCTCGGCTGCATAGTCGCCTTTGGTACACCAACGGACCCCGATTTCTTCCTTCATTCACTCCCAACTATCCTGCGTCTTATCGAAAATTATGATTCCGGTACACAAGTATTTGCATATATGGGAAAATGTTTGTTTTGATTTGCAGGGGAATCCCCGGTACACCCATTCTCAAAGTATGGAGCAGAGCTGCAAGGAAATGCAATTCTAGTTGCTCGCTTGTCTCACTAGCTTTGCTCGATGATTGTTCTGCAGTCGTAAAGTGGAATGTGGAAGCAAACAAACTCCCCCGCCTTAATTTATTATTTATCTTTTGAAACATTGAAGTATTCTGCTCCAGTTTGCAGAAACAAGACCTGGCTGGATTACAATAATTAAAAATTATTAGACTGAACAGAGGAACAAAGAAGGGTGCTTTACTTGGGGCTGGTTCACAAGATCTGTTTTACATGTTTGTAGACTAAGCACTTTACCAGTACCATAAATACTTAAGTAACAAGAACAAGTTTTGTACTAACAATTGAAAAGCTACATAAATTAATTTTAATATTAAGAACAGAGCCAACAATAATATTCTTTGTCTCTTATGGGAACGATATACAATTTCTGGACATGATTTTACAATACTTGTACTTCATAGTCGTGAGGAGTATAACTTATCGTAAAGTAAAAAAGGACAACAAGTGCGATTATGCCTCTTGGGAGTTTCGCATATGGTGTAAAGTTAAAAATTAATGATATTTGGATTTTTTATTTACATAACTTATACCAAATATAAGCACTATAAGACTGTAAATTTCAGTATTTAGTATTATTTAGTTTCAACTCGATACTTGCAGCCGTCCGTTGCTAAGAAAAAATATCTTGACAGGCAAATAGAGGAACGACAAAATTATTCTAACTAAAATATGTCTAGGGATTCCTAAGGATTTTTTTCCTATGAAGACACTGCACCCTAAGATAAATATGCACCTTTTTCCTAGTTTTAAGATTTTATATTTATGATGGAATTAAGGATTCTATTTACTAAAATAAAAATGAAAATTAATGTCTAACCGATAACTTTTCTAAGGCGCCAAATAAAAGGCTTCTGAAAGAAATCACTATATTTAAAAATAGATTGTTTTCCATAAGTACTTAATATTATTATTAAAATGAGTATGCCACAAAAAACTACTTTGCATAAATTGAGTTTCAGTCTCTTAACGGATTTTGACGAAACCTTGTTGTCCATTTATTGCCAAAAATAGCAGGTATGTAATGCAAAAAACTTTGTATATCGGTTATAAAAATTTCGAAAATATTTATCTTTTAGATTACTTTATGTCAAAGTCGCTATATTCCATGGGTACATAAACGGAGTATGGATTTTAAAATTAAAAATAAAAATCTGATATGTTTCTTTCTAGGGTAGTACCATGGAGGAAGACATTGAAAATTTAATCATTGGTTTAAAGTTAAGCTTAAATATAATTTAAATATTATGTCACTACATTACATTGAAAAGAAGAAAATTGTTTTGAAATCTGGCAAACACTTATCCTTCTACTTATTTTCGCATTAAAAAAAAATGTTCAGATTCTTAAAAATTTTCTCTGATTTCCGGGTTTCCTTTATCTAGCAATGAGTAAGACCACTTCCATGCACTTCCAAAAGTTTCTTATCGGAATTAATGTGCATGCTTTCCTCCTGGCTCCTTGCTTTTAACGCCATTAGCCAGCGACAACAAATCGTTTGCTGCTTGGCGGGTCATTTTAAACCCATTATATCTTGAGGCAGATTACTCTGCAAACCTTGGCACCAAGGAGACCATACGGCCACTAGTCCATAAATAATGCAAGAACAATTCTATCTGATAAACGCAAGAGACAAGGAAAAGTACAAACGGCGAAAAATTGAAAGGGAAATCGAATTGTAATGCGTAGATCCATTGTGTGCGAAGGAATTTATGATAAGAAAGGCCAGAATCATCTTAATGCAAACCATTTCACACGGGCATCCACGAACACACTCAAATGACCTTTTGACCTAAGCAGAACGCATGTGTAAGATGTTTTGGCCCAGATATGCTTGAGCGATCGTCTCAGCCCTAGGGTGATCCTCAGGGAAGAAAAAGGGAACAGCAAGGTTTCGGGATCACTGGGCTACTCCGAAAGGGAACAAATCCCTAGGAAACCGCCTATTTAGGGTAGCCCTGGGGTGAGTATAAAAAGGCCGGCGAAGTCTCGATCGTTTCAATTTTCAGTCAACTGCAGTAGCCGAAAGATGTAAGAAATTTAAGATTGTCTGAGCGGGCCCTTGAGGGCACCCTCTTTTTTGAGCAGTGAAGTGATATTAAGCTCTTTATTCTTAAAACAAATAATTTGTACGTTCTGTGAGATATTGTTTAAATTTATTCAGTTATGCAAGAACGAATTGAGGACAGTGTTAAGTGATAAAAGAACATTTCTAGCACGTTTTTCTAACTGAGGCTGAATAAAACGGATAGATTTACACCTCGATAAACAAACGAAGGTAAGACTTATTACCCTCTAAAATTTTATACTTTTGTGTAGAGGGTGTAAAGTAAGAATCCAGGTGATAAAAACGTTGATACTACAAAATTGCTATAATTTGGCGCCTCTTCGGTAATGGCGTTAATTTCCATAATTTTATCTCATTCAGGACAGGGAAAACAAACTTGGGGGAAAATATAAATAAAAATTTGAGTTAGTGGGCCATGAAGGAGCTAGGGAGCTCCAACGCAAGCAATTTGGCAGTAAAAGAATGCCTTACGTTTTTCAAGTGGTAGCAAATTTACCTGTTGCACGTTAAAGAGTGGACAAGAAAATTTTACGTGAAGCGGATTAAATTTTGTGAAAATACAATTTAGATAGATTTTCCTTTCCCTTGGTGCTTAAAAGGTGGAAGGAAATTAATGTAAATGAAAATAATTAATAGAGAAGTTAACAACACTTAAAAGATTAATACCAGTTTCATAAAATTAGCGGATATAAACTGTTTTTTTTTAGTTATGAAGGAATTTTGAGGTTTAATTTATTACTCAAGAGCAGACTAACATTAATTGAAATTATTTTAAGCCTTTAAATCGAGACGATAATCATAATTTTTTTTATACAATCAAGAAATAAAATTAGCAATATTTTAAAAATTCCATCTCGAATATTCAAAATTATAATTTTGTTATTTCTATCGTCAAAAATCGAAAAATTATTAATTTTATAATTCGCCTAGAACTCAATGCACAAAGTAAAAATTAACTTTATCTATATATTTTATAGAACAACTCAACAAATTCTTTTTAATATGACCTTTTCAAAAAATTCAATCCTTGCCCCACAAAAAGGTACAATTCATAATTCTCATTTTGGTTCTACGAAAAAGGCTAGATATGTCGTTTTTTATACTTCATGTTGAACATACATTTTAGTGTCAGCGAAAGTAAAGCGTTTCATTCTTATTGAAGTGTATCTTAGACACCAGATTTTCCATTTTTAAAATTACACTATGTATTAACAAAGTGATTAAAATCAGGATTACTTATTTGTCTTAATTCTAATTGCTATTTAAAAAAGCACTAAAAGTTAGAATATGGTTTTTAGGGTATTCAAATACACAGGGTTTTCAGAAAACAAATATGACAAGATTTCTAATACTTTTTTCGGGTATTGCAATCAATAGTACGATCATTTTCACTGTGTGCATTAAAATTTGATTTTTAACAGAGAATCTACTCGTCTCTGACACGGAAGTACTTAAACTTTAAAGGGAATCAATTTTAGACCGAAATTGTATACATTTTAAAATAATTGCCTTATTGTATCGTTCTGAACGCTCTGCAAAATTGCCATTCATCACGGCTTGAGCATTTCCTCATTAAAGCTCAATTAAACGTTAATTTGATTCCTTTAACGTAATTTCCTACCGATAAAAAGCGCACCATAGCGATGAAAGCCGCACGAATGTATGGAATGATGAAAAACATTTTTCGCATTCATCCGGTTGGCCAGAGCCGTAAGAAATATTATTTCCGAGCCAATGAAAGCTATTTGCATGCGACAAATAATTACGTAACTAGTGTCCTTTTGCAGTCAGCTGTAAAAGCCCACTGCGGAAAGTCAAACAGGAAATGTTTACCGCAGGCTGCAGCGATCTGCCGCCATCCTGCGTATCCCTGGATCCGGCAGATAGCTCCTGGGCATAATTTTATTTTATTAAGGGGATTAAGTGGTAATAGGCCATCGCACCAGCAGCAGCAGCAGGAGCAGCAAGCCGCCAGCCGGCAGCGTTCCCAATTAGCCCGATTCTTAGCACTGGAGGGAAAAAAAAGTTATTATACCGTCGGTAGTTAACCACCATTATCTACTTTTTGAATCCGATACCGGAATTACAGCATAAAACTGCAGTGGCAACATTATTTGCGGAGAATATTTAAATTCCAGCAGCTGCACTGCCACCACCAGTGCTACCCGATCCCGGCATTCCTGTTAAACTCCACTCGAAGCCTTAATATCCCCAAAGAATTTCTGGAGGACTGGTGTATCGGAAGAGGTCGGTTAATGCACACAGCCACTGGGATATGCAATAAAGTTGGTAGAATCATTAGATTCTTGGTTCCTGTGCTCTGGCCCGTCGAGGGGATCGATCGATAGCATCGATGCCCATTAATGGGATGCTCTAAATGAATTTTTCTCTTCTTTTCATGTTCATATGACTTTTATGCTTTTGGCACTAGTCCAAGGTACATTTGGCGCAGAGTCTGCCAAAACGTGCAATTGAAGATTTTTGGGTTTTTGAGCATTCCTCCATTGATCACATCTTAAAGGTTTTGCATTATTAAATTTAGCGGTGATTGAACGACGAAAACTTGAAGTTTAAATATTTAAATCCCTCTAGAATTTTTGTGTTCTCACAACAACTTTTGAAATAAAAATCTTAGGATTTTAGTTTAATGTTCGAAAACTATAATATTTTCAAGAATTTAATGTTAATATAATTAATTCATATCAATCATAATTTTAAAATGTCCATGATTTGATAATAAATTACAAATTAGTGACCTCGAAAATCACCAAGGACACATTTAACCTGTTAAGATTTGAAATATACAGTCCATTATGAATTGCCAAACTTCCGTAAATATCTAGCCTAAATAAAAACTTATTGCCTTCAGGATTCTATCAAAAATACGACTGTGAAAATTTCATGTTAATCAGATAAGCCGATATCAAACAGTTAATATGCAAAGAAACAAGCCGAACCATGTATTTCGAAGTTCATACTTATGTATGTATATCACTATCATATATAATAAAAATCAAAAGTTTGTGACTATCTGACTGATATTTTAAACTATTTATATCATATAGAGATAAGAACCACTTAAATAAAAATTTCCCTAATACTCTGAAATCGAGAAAACTGCACTTATTGTCAAATATATATGTGATTATCCAAATGATAAGGCGGAATGAGTCAATCTTATAATTATTTATCATTCCATTTTTATTGCGTATTTAGCGACTTAGGGTGTTGCAAATGTAAATAAATATAATATGTATAAGATATGTTCCTGCATGTGGCTTATTTTCAAAACTCATCGAACTGTACACGTACAGAAATTGAACTCACGTCCAGATTTGCGCTTGGATGCTTTCGTGGCCGTGCCTTCAAGAATTTCAATATTTCTTTTTTATTTTGCACATTTTCTTTTCATATATTTATTGATTTCACTTTAAACTTGAGTGTGTTCTAAATTCTAGTCAGGCTTACAATCATAGGTACACTGAAAAAAATACATATGTACTTGTAAAATTGCCGAGTTTTTGATCACAATAACCTAATGCTTTTTGTTACTATTTTCTATAACACATATGTAGTAACTAAAATTAACTAAAATATTTAGTTAAATTAACCAAGGGAAAAGTTTTCATGTTTTTTTGAGGCGAGGTAAGTAAATTTTTAATGTAAGTTTGGTTAGATAGAGAGTAAACAGATAGTATAACTGATATTAGGTGAACAAATTAATAAAATTCTAATCAAATTATTATTGTGCCTACTTTAGGAGATTTTTAATTTTTGAACCAAATCATTGAGGATTCAATAAAGATTCTTAAGACTTCTTATATTTACTATTTTAGATTTTCAAGTCCAAAAAATTACTAAAGTTGAACCAGCTCAATACTTCATAATATTACGTATGCGAAAAACAACAATTTGATTGTTTTGCTAATACTAACGTTTACCCGGTCCTAGATAATTACTGAGTAACTTAATTGAATTTAAGCAAGCAAATTTAGCCATATTTTAAGCATAGTTGTTCTAATAATTATAATTAATCAAGCCTTTCATAATTTTACAAATACTTAAAAAAAATAACAAAATAATTTCTGTTGTAATAATTATAACGAAAAGCGACCATTGAAATAACAATGCATTTAAGTCACAATTGATTCAAAAAAAACAAGATGTTGAGATTCTTATTGTACTAATAGTATTATTTAAATATAAAACCATTGAATAATTAACCCCTTACTCACACTTGCATTAAATTATTTGCAGGTACTCTCTAAACCGGTTAAGAAAATTGTTACAACGCACCTCTTTAGAGATGTAATTTCGTCACAAGGTACAAGAGGAAGTCCCCATACCACAGAGGCATTTAACAGGCAATTGATGTGGTAATAGCTTCCCCAACTTAAAAGATTCCGACAATTTGTCATCGTTTGTTCAGTCCCAGTGTGTCACAGGACTCATACAAAGGACATGCACATGATTCTGCAAAACTCCAGCTTAAAGTATCCACACACTGGACTGAGGCGGAGAGAAAAGGGACCTCATCCAGACGAAGATGCTGGAGACTGACCTCGCATTTCTTTAAGGATGTTCTGCTGTCTCATGCATCAAAAGAATAAAATTCGTTATTCGATCTCTTATTTCGCAAAATGGCACTGGATTGTCCTGAGACGACAATGGAAGAGATGAACGAGTATAATAATGAAACAGTGGAACGATGACGCAAAAGGATGACTGTGGCTGGATGGAATTGAATTTCATCATCCGAAAATTTAAACGCATCGTTTAAAATGTCATAGTAAGTTTTGTAAGTTCGTTCCGATTTCATCATAAGGACTTGTTTTTCACCCAAAGATAATATTTTTATATTTAACGTTTTTAGATTGCTGATTTTCCTAAATGTTAAGTTTTTTATTATCTTAAAATTAGTTTTTTTCATCTTTTGTCTCGTGGCTTCTTTTGTTTTTCAATTAATTAAAAAAAAACAAAAATTTAATTGATTATGTTTCCAACGGCAAGGTATACGTATGTAGGTTTGGTTCTTAAATTACAAATTAAGTTTATGTTGCTTTGTATTAAACATTCGGACCAATTATGTTAAGCAAAGCAGAGTTAATTTCAGGAGCAATATTTTCGACGCTGGTCCGTCATACAAAAGGTTTACAAAAAATTGGCTTACTTTGAAAACTACTCAATACAACATTTGCGACTCTTTTTAATTAGTATAAAGAAGAGATCAAACTTATCTTCAATTCAAACAAGATTTCACAAATAACATACTAATTATGAAATACTTCATCAGTTGTCACTTTTAAAGTTCGATCTACTTCCAGTAGTCATTAATAAATACTAATATTCGGGCTTCAATAATGTTCTCGTCTTTCAATTCTGTTTTAATATTTGTTGCGTCTAAGGTTTTATTTTGAGTATTAATTTTGTGTGCATCGATAAGAAGATTTTTATTAAAAATTATGTTTTAACTAATATTTTTATGTTATGGCTATCTTTCCCAAAACTAGGATGTAGACATTTGATTGCATGGTACTACTGTTGATCCAAACTCTGTTGTTTGTTATATCTTTCTGTTACTTGTTTTTAAGTTTTCGTTGTAAAAATCCCATATTTCGGCTTTGGTTTTCTGGCATAATTACTAATTAATTTTATTTAGTTAACTCATATTTTTCCATTATCTTTTACCTATATAAAGTCAGATTACTATTGAATTCATATATTGATTCTTGTTCTATTCTTTAATGTGTTTTATAATATAATTCACATTTGTTTCTATAAATTCTTCTTACTCCTATTAAGAAGTCAAGAAAATCTCAAACTTGTCGGAATTGTTTTTGTTACTACAGCATTCGTTCGTTGTTTCTATTGCATAATTTAATTGTTTGGTTCAAATTTATTTTCCAATTTTGAGTTTGTTTCCACTTCTGTTATTTATTTCCTTAAGAATTATCTTTTCATTGCCTCTTGTTTCTTGTTGCAGCTATTAATTTTGATTAATTCTGGTTCATAGTTCTGTTGTCTGTTTTTTCAGAAGTTCTCGTTTCTTTTGGGTTTGTTTTCTGTTAATTTTGATGTGTTATTGTTAAACATCTTCAGTTTTCGGTTCTGCATTATATTATTTACTTTTCTGTTTAATTAAAATACCTAATTAAATTCAGTTGATCTCACGTTCATGTTATTTAATAAGTTGTTTGCTTTGTTCCGTGTTAATGTTCTCTGTAAATTTATCTTTTTTCAAATTTTGTTTCTTGTTCCTCGTTTAATGTTTAAGTTTATCTTCTTATTCTGTTACTTGTTCCTTGTTCTCTGTTCAAGTTTTCATTTTGTGTCTGTTTCCTGTTTCTGTTGGTTTAAGTTTTGTTATTATGGACCGCACTGTGCCTTTTAATAATGTTTCTGTTCCAGTGCCTTTTGTTTCCAGCTATAATGATATTGTTTTTTGTATTATCCGTATTATATGTTGCTTGCATTTACGTTTCCTTTTACATTGTTTTAAATCAGTTTGAGATTTTTTGATTCGAGTTCTGTTTTTATGGTCGGCTTTTAATTTGTTTTGTTAAGTTTCGAGTTAAACTGTCTTTTGTCGATTGCACAGATATAAATTCTTCTTACATATTCAAACATATTTTTGTCATCTTTCCGAAAAGGAAAAGAAACATAAACAAATGAGAGATTTTTTGAGTATTCGTTGACAGCGAATTAACCCGAATTTAAAATCGAATCAGTCCTAACGTAGAAACTCAGTAATATTTATATATAAATTTTAAAACGTACGGCTACTTGGAGTAAATCTTATGTTGTAATGAAATTTATACCTTATATAAATTATCTCTCCTGAAATTATCTCCTCTGCTCACATAATAAACATTGGAGACAATTTTGAAGTTATACAACCTGCAAATCAAATATCTAGAACCAAGCCTATTTTAACAAATTAATTTTTGAATTTTGATTGATGCGACGAAATGGCTCGTTATATTTATTAAGCCAGTTTTCTTTTGTAGGTTCACTTGTTGAGGTTTGCTTTGATTATAAGATTTAAGTTTGCTTTCGATGAATTTCTAATCTACGCGTTTGAATATAAATATATATCTATAAAAAAGAAAAAAAAAATTGCGTTTATAAGTTACTGTACGAAGAAATTTAGATATAAGATGACACATTCCTTAAAAAAATGTACATAAACCTTCTTATGTTCTCAGTTGCCAAACTAAGTGTTTTTACATTACTTTAATAATAGTTTGTAATAAATGTTTCCATTACAACAGATACTCACTGCCATGATAGTAAAAGGGTAACAAAAAAATTAAAAAAAAAAAAAAACTGAACTCTAAAGATTGGGCAGTGATGAGAACGCATATGTGCAGGTCACATAGTACACCTAAACATTTCACACTGTTTTTGTTATATAGATGTAAGTGTTATTTGCGTTATAAGTTTAAGTTCTGTTATCTAATTTATAATATTACCTTTTGTTAATTAATTCGTTTAATTTTTGTATCTTTCTTTTTCGTTTTGAATTTATGATAATGGCGCGGACGATGATTCTTTCAAATTAAATTACTTTTCAAAATCATAATTCGTTTTCAAGTTTTGTTAAAAGTATTCATTCCTGTTGACGTTAAGTTTAGAAATGTGTTTCGTTGTTGAATATTACTTTCTTTGTTAAAGTAATTTTTACATTAAACTGCTGCTGTAACTTCAATAAAATCACTGAGAACAATTAGTTTACTAAGAGGAATGAAAATAGTTTTAAATGTGTCATCAGAAAAAAAACTGTGTGTTTTATATTTGTAGTATATAATTACCTTTATCACGAGTGTGTTTGCCCAAAAGATCAACTTTGTTAAGTCAGTTAAGCGAATTATTAATAAAAGGTGTGTATGATTTCTACAAGTTGTTGTTTTATTTTCTTCCAAAAAATTAATTATTTTCTATTCGTTTAATATAAACGCTTTTTGTTTATATTATTTGGGTATATCACAATCACTAATTCATAAACAAATCAAGTAATCGTGTAAATCAGATGTCAACGGGAAAAACTTTCGAGAATGATTCCAATTGTGTTGAAACATCAGAAAAATATTGATTGGTCTTCGATAATAAAAATTCGTTATTGTTATTAGAACAAAAAATAAAAAGAAATTAAATAATTTATTAATTTATACATATCCACATGTACCATTCATATATACATATGTGTATTGGCTCAACATTTCTATGAAAATTTGCTAATTTTTTTTAAAAATGCATAGTTGTAAACTCAGGGTAAAGTTCGTATGATTGATTTCATAGAGGTTTTAAGGATTCTTAAAGTCGATTTTTATATTGGAAATTTACGAATATCGACTTATTAACATTACAGATATTAGTAATTTTCAAAGGTCGTACTTACCGATATCAAAGTTAATCCATATAAATTACTTCATTCAGAAAAACGATATACTTGCACAGGTATACTGATTATGAATCTCTGACATAGATAGAGGTCTTCTAGAAGTAAAAAGACGTGAATATTTATTTGCAGGTAAATTATAGTCAATTAATAGTGGTAGTAATAATAAACATAATTGTATGAATGTTAAATTACGAAATCTGTTAACATGAATGAGCAATGGACTTTATTTTACTGTATTCATATTAAGAACTGCTCAATCTGTACTCCATTATTTCAACTTATTGAATTCTTATTAATTTTTAAAGCATTATAAGTTACGACGTAAAATTTTATCGGATATTTCGATATTTCGTTGTTTAATGTCAGAGCAATGAATCAATATGCAATTCAATATATTTTCCCGGAAATTGATATTTCTGAATGAAAATATTATTTTAAAAAACGTGGGAAATCAAAAAAAGGATATTTCGAATTTTCGAGCGATAATCGGCAGCAATAACAAGTAAAGGCTTTAATAAAGCATTACGAGCTAAAAAGGAAGACGGACGCATAAAATAAAAGCAACATTCATCCCGGCACGCACATCTACAGTAGATGATAAGCAGAAATTTTGAGAGTAAGTTTACGACTTCATTTTTGCCAGTAATATCCACCATTGTGCGTATCTGCACGTGTCAATCAATCCATGAGCTAAGAAAGAAAATGTCACCAAAGAATGGAAAATCCTTCCTTGGCGCTTATTCCTCTTGTTTTATGTCGAATTTTCAAAGAGCTGTCATCCCGTAAAGTAGGGAGGAAAGGATTTCACGTTATTTTCAGTACAAAGCAACTCCAATTTTTCGTTCAACCTTCAAAGGAGTCGGGGCCCTTCGTCTCCGCCTGTCCTACTCAGATGTATGAGTCGCTTTAAAAATCCATTACCCGGATGAAGGGCTCCGGGATCTCCGTGACGGAAAAAGGCACGTTCTGTAGTCGCGGGCTATGGCATAAAATATTTCAATAATAAAAATGCACTCATAAGCAGCGGAGTGCGGCATGTGACAATTCCTTGAAGGGCTTAAGTATAAAAGGAATTTTCGGGTTTGACAGCAGCTCACTCGAGTCTCTAAAATCTTTCGGTTTGACTGACTTGCCAAGAGGCGAATGGGAATAAATCGAGTATTAAAAGATTATTTTACACCGGTTAGGTTCAAAGTTCAAACAGTAGTTATCTTGCCTAATTTTTTCATGCTACATATCGTATACATATATATGGTACAATGCCGGAAATTTGGACTTTATTTTTTAAACTTTTGTTTAAGCCATGAAAGTTTAGCGCAGTTTTAAAATCTAAATTTAATTCAAAAATATTTTTTAGTTTAAATTTTTTTCTTTTAGTGCAGACTGTATATGTATGTATATAACCGATTGCAAAGTATTTTATTATTTGTATCCACTAAAAGTAAACTTAGAATTTAAACTTATTTCAGCAGGATTTTATTCAACATTTGGACAGAAAGGAAAAATAAGGTTAAAAATTAAACTATTACAAATTAGAGCTCTGTAAGAACTACTGCACATCAAAGTGCTATTTGCGAGTTTCGGTGCTCTATATCGAACTCTAAATAGAAGCAGCGCAAGTAATATTTGTGATATGAAACCACACCTTAAAAACCGCATGTTGTGAAATTGGTTCCAAAGTTATAACAAGGGCTATGGAAAATTATGATAAGAGCCACAACAGAGAAAAACTAAAGCCACCGTGTAATAAGTTTTATACCATACAATTTTTTAATCAAAATTATGTACCCTGGATTGGTTAGTGGACGCGTAAAAACAAAAGAATTCTAAACATTTCCATTTCGTTTTAAAGAGGCTATTCAAAAATGTTCTTCTGGCAAGCTTCAACAAAAAAACCCAAATCGTAAAGTGTCCTTATCCACGAACTGTGTAATCTTTTAGATAAAACGGCATGCAATTATGTGAGAACATTTATCGATTCGAAATTGTTATTTGTATTAAGTACTACAATAACTACGTTGCCCCGAAAATTTGTTTCTGACATTTAAATATTCAGAAGGCAACTTCTAGCTCCAATGAGAGCCATAGAAGCAGTACACCTGTCAATACATAAATTCAAGAGTGGTTTTCTGGAACAACTTAATAATTACAACCAGACCGTCGACAAACCAAGCTGCAACTCTGTTCTTGAAACAAAATTTACTCGGGTTATTTATTGGAAATAAGTTGAAATAGTACACGCGTCTATGACTATATGTAGAAGCCTTAGGTTACGTTCCCACAGAATGAGATCCAAATCAAATAATTTGGGCAAAGTTTTCCTCTGGTCGTAAATTTTATTGGAAACGTATCTAATTCAGGACGGAGTTTCTTCGTGTTTTCAATGAAAATCGAACCTTCAGCATTGTGTGGTAGGACTGCAAGCGGCCACATTCATTCCAATGTTCATTCCCTCGGTTTTCGCTGTAATGTGAAAAGCTGTAAAGCAAAGGTGAGGCACATATTAAGGTTTAATCCTGAAAAATATCACCCTTAATGAAATTTTTCTGCACTGTGTGCAACTCCTAAATGATCAGGCAGTAAATTCTCATTGGATTTTGTAAAAATTTCGAGCGCCGTACACGGAAGAATGCCCCTGATAATGGATAGCGTTAAGCAATTTATGGTTACAATGAACATTCCCAGGTACATTAAGCCTGCATTAACCTTTGAGGCCGATCGGCTTGCGGGGTGCAGAAAAACAAGCTTATGAACCTTTGAAACAGAAAATTGTATCGAGGTTTCTCATATACAAGATTACCTACTACATGCTTTTACCCACGGACTGTGTTTGATTATACTTTAATTTCATTTTCTTTTACATATTGGAAATAAATTCATATAAGAAATAATTTTCTCCGTATGCATATGTAATTTAATAACTTTATCCCAGTTCTGAAATCCATAAAAAAATAGGCATACATTCGTTATTTTTAGAGAATTTTCAAATGCTTGTTAATTTTGAATCAACTCTATTTAAAAACATGACTTGATGGACAATTAATATAAATATAAATTAATTTACGTTCCTCACGAAATTTAAAAATTGTTTAGCAAAGTATAAGCCATTACGTGGCTTAACGATGAGCAGACTGTTGTGATGTTTACGTGATGATATAAAAATGTTCTAAATTTACAAATATATTTATTATACTACCAAATTCATCCTTCTTCTGATAGCAAAGAAATAACCATAAAACCACTTATTTTACTTGATTTAAATAAATTCTTTATTGATTTAGAAAATTAAAAAATTAAAAGCTTCGTAAGGTTAGTGGGAAGACATTAAAGGATTAAACAATGACCACTCCCGTAGTTAAATCTATTAGAATATTTGGCAAGCCATATCATAACTTCTTCCAAATTTTCAAGAAACCTTTGTAACTCAATCTCCATATATTTTCTTAGTGGGACTCCAACTGAGTACTGTAAATAGAAAATGTCGACTTTAACACTTTCGTGCAACATAAAACCAAATAAATATTGTTACGTTAGTTAATTATAATAAAAAAATGCAAATGTAACTTGCATGCAACAACTTCTACAGGAATAAAACTACAGAAAAGAAGATGCAGTCTTATGCAAAACTTAAGGTTTTTAACATTTTAATATCGCAAAAACTCAATTTCATTTCTTTGCCTCGAGAATTTATTCAGATAAATTGCAATTCACCTGCATCTCCTTTTTGTCTAACCCTGTAATGAATAAAACGATTTTTCAAGAAATTCTTGCAAAAGCTCGTGGTTTTAAGGTTATTGACTTAAAAAAAGTGGAAGAAAAATTGTAAAACAACGTAAGAATTTACCTGAAATAAGGCCGACGGTCTTCTAAAAATTAGGCGAACTTGTAGTCGGGAAAGAAAATGTCTTTTGTGCCGGTTGCAAGTATGGTTTACAGGTATGGGTTCTATCTCAAAGAACTTAATCTCTAGTCTGGGACGAAGAAGGACATTCGATTCTAGAGCAAGGTAGCTACCTTCGTCAATGTCGGTTACTCTGAATAGGATAACTCCATTTTCTGAAAATTAAAATGAAATAAGGAATGCAATAAGCGTAATTGAGCTGTTACGTAAATTAACTGAATAAACCAAGAAAATTGTATTTAGGTCAAATAGCCGCATGCATCCGTAATTGAAGCAAGTAATTTCTAAGATTTGTAGCTTGGATTATGAGAGTAAACACAAGTACATTATAGTTTCATATTTTGTTTAATGAAAGGATATTATTATTAAAGTCGCAATGATAGAATGTTATTTCTATATACTACTTCTAATAACCGGAATTTAAATAAACTATTCAAAGTATGAATATCACGAAAAAGTTTGCTTTTATATTATTTCCGTGGCGTTGACACACGGACTTAATACTTTTTTCAATTATGAAGATATGAAAAAAAACTTTTTACTTACCTTTTGAAAAATTGAAAATTTTAATACCAATTCATAACAACCTGCAACATCTAAAGAAAAGTAGCGTCTGTGCTTGACTAAAAATGCGCATAAAATCTATTCTAGCTTTGTCGAA
This sequence comes from Tolmerus cingulatus, assembly GCA_959613345.1. NCBI lineage: Eukaryota > Metazoa > Arthropoda > Insecta > Diptera > Asilidae > Tolmerus > Tolmerus cingulatus. Next base: position 12,260,752 of record OY390708.1, on the reverse strand, counting down.
TACAACTTACCTTTGCAAAGAACTTCCGGGAAGGTGAAAAAATGGAAAATAAGAAACGCTAGCAAATTCCAAGTCAACTCTAAGTCCACTTGCGTTCGGACGGAAGCGGAAAGAGCCAATATTCAGTGAGGTGCACTCCCTAAGAGCGATTGTATTCATTATTTACGAGCACCCGAAGCAGCGAAAAGGCTCGCGGAGTCCTTTCGAAATCAGGACAAGAAACGCTGGAGCAAATACAAAATCAATACTCACCGAGGACGGCTTTGAAGACCTTCCCCGCCCGCAGGAACTTGTCGTCGGCGGGCACGAACAAAAGAAACCAATCCACCCACTGCAAAGGAAAATATCTAAAATTAATCTTTAGAGGAGATGCTCGAACTTCTGCTAGAAGGTGTGTCGAGGCGGGACCATCCATCCGCGTTTTATGACACCTGTAAAAGCTTCCGCACTAATGTGCTACTCCAACAGGCAATAAAAATTCAATTACTCCGCAGGTGAATTGCACGGCGCGGGGGCGGGGGATGCACTTAGAAATGCACAAGAACCGGAGAAGTGCCATGGAATCTTCTGCTCCAGCGGAGAAGTTGAAAACGTGAAAGATTCCGGATCCGGGAAAAAGTGCGAAGAAAGTGCCTCGTCGAGGAAACTGATAATAAAAAGCAGAAAATAAAAAGGATCTGAAGCGGAGGCGGAGGGCGGAAAAAAGGACTTTCCAAAGGAGCGAAATACACCTTCAACTAAATGGATCTTCTTTTTGGCCACGGGTAAGTGTTGGGGTTATTCCCGCCCTGAATGGATGCAATTTGCCTCCAGACGGGGGCGTAGCGCTCTGCTAACAACTCATTGTAAACAGACCCCGAAGGTGAATGGGGTGATTAAACACAAAGCGCGGAACCAGAAGCCAGAAGTTGAGGAGCTTCTAAAACATTGCGATAAAATTCCTCGCACTTCATTAGAGCCCAGCCGTAAACTTCTACGCTGGTACGGCGCCCCCGAGAGGGATTGTGGGTGTGAACCCGGAAATAACGCTTGACCGCACGGCTGCTGTCTTAAGATTTGGACGGATCTCAGCCCTTAAGCACTTTAACCGAAACGTCTAAGTACTATATATGTATGTATGTGCCTCTTGCAGTAAGCTGAATTCTTTGAGCACATAACCTTTTTAAGGTACAACTCACGATTAAAACTTCAACGCTACTAATTACAAGTTTAAATTGTTTTAAACCGAAGTTTTCGATTAAAGATTAACTTCATGGATGGTACAATATAATCTCATTCTTAGAATAGACTCATAAACCCATTTATTGCCTTAAACGATATAAAAACATGTAAAATCTGACATCACACAACATTTATCGATCAACATTTGTTTTCATACTTTTATGATAAACAAATTTTTATCCAATTAATTTGAAATGTTTACCGTAGCTTCTTAAGTAAATTATCCACTGAAGTACACACAATTTTGATGATTTATTAAATAAACAATTACGATATGTGTTGACAAATTAAGGTCAAACTAACATTCCTTTTTTTTAAATTGATGCAATTGCAAAAATCAGTAGGACTTCTGTAGCAAAACTCAGTCTTTCATTTCAAGCGATTTTACTGCTTGATGCGGAACACTAACAGTGTATCTACAACTGAGCTGACATTTTGCTATTGTGCATACCATACTTCAAAACAAATTGAGACATGTATAATAAAATCTTCAAAATATTATTTGCTACAGTTTTAGGCCCATAAAAAACCGATATTTACTTTTTATACGTTGTTTCAACCCACCAAGATTACTATAATTAGCATTTATTTATTACTTTTTTAGTTATCTAAATATTAAACTTTGTTTTCTTTATTATTTTATACGTATATTATAGTAGACTTTAGTTCTGTTTTTGGTGTTATACTTATTTCAGTTTTAATCGTCAGAATCATGAAAATTAGATTATGCTGTCAAATCCAATTTAAATTGAGACTGTTGACCGTAAATGCTCCAAAAAGAAGTTAGTCTTCAATTGTTAAAAATTACTAGACTGTAGTTCAATCGAAAAACTCGTTCTTAACTAAACATAAAATTGAACGCAGTTTATTCGTGAAATATTGTTAAACATTTAACTTTTAATTTAATTGAATTTAAAGTTAAGTTATTGACTTTTTTGCTACTTTTTGTTTTTCTTAAATTATATTAAAACACTTAGTTTTACCTTTACTTACGAAGGCAAATTAGAATTCTAAGATCGATCGGATATTTACATTAGCTGTCACCGTCGCAAAGTGCAAATTAACGTTTTTACAAAAATTGATCAAAATGTGTGAGGGCACTATTAAAATTGCATTTTTGGAAACTCATAGTTCGTTTCCTGATGCTATCAAAATAGCCTGCCACTTTATTCAGAAAATGTTAGCCTGAGCTGAAATAGGGCACTTTCGTCCTGATATACACTTATTTCTGGCTTACCTTGTCCACGAGGATTGGCTGCGTGACCACGGCATAGAGGCCCTTTCTACAGACGTTATAGGGTCGTTCAGCGTAGATGGCGAACTCGTCGGAGAAGTAGTTGACTTCGGTGTGGTAGGACAGCCCCAGAATTGCAAATGCTAGAAAAATCAATTTGGGGTCGAGCACGGCCATCATCACTCCAAGAGCGAACTAATTTCACACATTTTATCACTCCCCGGGGGTGGGTTGGGGTTGCTTGCTTAGCGCGGCTTAGCTGCGAAAAGCCAGCGATGGAACAGCCAAACGCTTTCAGTCCTCAGCCGGGTTTTGTCCACGTTTTTGCTGGCGCAACTTTCAAGCAGGCGGAGCAGTTGGACACTCCCCGGAGTTTGAAGTTTTCTCAATTTTCTACAGAAGTTAGGAAAAGAAACAGCGGCGGGAAAAACTTTAAGTAATTGATGAATCGTCACAAAAAAGGTTCCTTGTCAGCCAGTAAGGCTGATGTCTTTGCAACTAGACCTGCCGCCGCGAGTGCACGGAGGAAGTTTCGCTCGGAGAAGCCTCTCAAAAGTTTTAACAATTTTTACTGGAACTACACCAGCTGACAATCGATTTTCCTCCACTCCCCCGCACTGTCGACTTCTTGTTAATGTGAGGTAAAGCACTCGTTTTGTGGCCGGTTTACGGATGAAAAGACGATTTTCCCACATAAAGAACTCAGCCAAATTACAAATTTTTGACATTTTTGACATTTTCGTCGTAATATAAACATCCTGACTGGGGAGGCAAAATTGGAAGAGTTTATAAATTCTGACTACAGGAAAAATACAAGTTTTTACCCCCACACTGCCCTAGACTAAACTTATTCTTCGGATTTTATATAAAGCGTTGCACCAAGAGGTCTTAAGAATATGAATTTTTAAAATACAACAAGATTTTTAACTTTTGAGAATTAATGAAAGGGCAAGACATCAAATTCTTTTTTAACAATAATGACACAAATTTGGGGAGCACTTCAAAAAACACTTTTTGATATCTTACAAATAAAATTTAAAAGAGTTTCAATATGTGTCATATAAACATAAATATTATGTCATAACTGAATTTGAATCTCATTAAAAATAGAAAATAATATTTATTTTTAATTTATTACTGAACTTAGAACTACACTTTCTTCTTCTTTTGTTAAAATTGGTTAAATAAGGACCTATAAGTTTTTTATATGTCAAATTTCTTTCTCTATATTCCTTATTACGGCACAGACATTTAAATTCCAAAACGTAATTTCTAGTCTAAACAGTTTTTTTTCAAAAGATCTAAAGCATATAATATTTAAAAGATTCTGAAAATTATGCATGTGTACATGCAGAACGAAAATATTCAAAGGTTGTCTGTTTTCTAATGGGTGCTCGACAAGCACACTTTTGAGCAGAGTATTCAAAATAATTTCATCTCGACAAACTGAAAATCACTAAATCACTTACTTAAGTCTAAAGCATCTCTGTCAACCATTCGTTAACATTCAAGTACTTCTGCAAATTCCTACTGAAAATATTTGTTGAAGCAATCAAAACTTTCAAAATACCATTTTCAAATAATTAAAGTCCTACCATATCTTGGATGATGTATGAAACATGCAATGAATACAGCCACAAATAGAAAATGGTAATTGGTGAGATTTTAATTAATGTTACATTTCCCACAGAGCGTGTTCACTTTTCAAATAAATACCCTTTAATATTTGATAATGGTTACGCTTAAAGTGATGTTGGTACTCCCAAGAGCTTTCGGATAAATTGTTAATGGACACAAAATCATGTTTTCATTGCGATTTTCCTCATGTGAGCAATTTGAAATCAAAACTCGTTACTTATTTAGGGAGCGACGCTATTGCAATTTTAGTTGAATATTATTTAAAGCATTTCATTTTGAGACCCATAGATATATGGAATTGCAATTTAATTAATTGAAACTGTTTTTTCAATACATGCATATGCGGATGAAACTTAAGTTAATTTCATTTTGAAAAAATATTTCAGTTATGAATCTTCTATAAAGCCATATTGTTCACATTTTAAACAATATCAATTTGTTATGTGATATATCTATATATTTTTATTGTTATTTAAGGTTGACTATTTATATAAAACGTGTACAAAATTAATATGCTTAGCTTGAGGGTTAAAGTTATGAACCCTAAAACGTACGGCCCCAATAAGTAAACTCAAATTTAGAATTTTATACGAAACTTTAATACTTCACGATTTCCTTTGTTCTCAAATTAAATGTTTGTTTTATTTTTTTCTCAATTGCTATGTTTAGCCATATATTTTTCCCTTATTGTTCAAATTTTCAGGCTTCAGAATATCTTCTTTATAGCTTTTATTTAAGTCTGCAATAATTGGAGTGTTGTCGTGGAACATTTTATTATGTGCATCTACTAATTGGCGAAAAATAAATTTTTCTGCTTTGCTGCCGCTTGCCAACATAAAATATTGTTATTTCTAAAATGATAATTTGTTACAACACGAAGTATTGTATTGTCCTATTAATGCTCTTTTGATTCTTTGTAATACATTTCCAATTTAGATCTTCAATTTAATTGTATATTCGCAACGTCAAAAAGTACATCTCGGAAAGTGTGTCCTAGATTAATGTAATTTTTTATAGATTTTGCAATTAAGAAGCTTTTGCAAAGTTAGAACAGCGCTATTGGCTTAAATAAATAAATTAATTAATTAGGTACAATTGACATAAAAACTTTATAGGTGCAGAAAACCTTTTATGGGTCATGGTAATAGGGAATATAATGAAAATTATTGTAATGGGGATAACATTACCTTCGTTTATCGCTTTCCATGTAAACGTATTGTAGCACGGATGTTTTAATTTGAAAGGTTATTGAAAAACGCTTTTATAAAATTAACAAAATAATTCTTTACTATCCTGCCATCACGTTATTATATGTAAAGTTATAGTAACTGGATGGCATTAATTTTTAGTAATCCTTATTTGTAAATTAAAAATATCATTGTAACCATTATTAGTTGAAAATAGCCTTTTTATAGGTACCTAAAATTTCCAACCTATTGAAATGTAACCTCACTCCAGGAGGGGGCAAATACCATCCGGGAAAATGAATCTGCAAACGTGATCAACTCTATTCCAAATTGGAGTACCAAATCGCCTTGCATAATAATCAAGAGTCAAAGGAGCATTGCAGGAGCTAGGCACGCAAGTGGTCCTGTAGTGGAAGAGCAGCGCTTCCGTCACAGGAAGTGTGCGCTCATACGTGCCGTGAATGCCCTCCCACAGGAAATGATTGCCTAATTCCACCGCCGCTTCGCCTCGGACAATGTATTTACTGCGTATCCCGCTGGGATGAGGATTATCTGTTCGCTGGATTTTTATCTGTGTGTACAAAAATTTATTCAGGACATTTGGCGGGACGGTGGACGTATCGTTCCTGTGGTTTTGATGAAAAAATACACCACGAAATACGAACGAACTGGTCGCGTTATTGTCGACCTCCTTGAGAAGTTCGCGGAGAGTATTATGCTTAAGGGGCATAAGTATTTCGTCAATGTCGACAATTGCTGTGTACTTAAAACCATCAACTAGAGTTGAACGATGGACACATTCGTTTATTGCCACAAAAATCCCATTGTACCGCACTTCATCCTCAAATTTGTATCCATGAAAATTCCATTGCAGTACTTCAGCGATACCAAGATTTTGGTAATACTCTAACGCCTTAGATGTTTCATTGCTGACGCTGAGATTGTAAAAGTAAAACTTTTCTGCTCCAAGCAATTTGAATATTTCAATAAATTCAACTAGCCGAAGTACATTCCCGTAGTTCGAGTACAATGGTCCGACGCAGATCGATAAGCCCTTGGTTGGTTTCCCTAAAATACCTGCTTTCGGATACCTACAGGAGAGTGCATTTTTGAGGTCAGTTGGTTGGAATAAAAATTTATAAACAGGTACCTTATAGGAATAAATGTTGGCGAAATGTAGGTTTTCGGATTCGCGTCATAAACAATAGCCACTTCCTCTGGCAAACGAACAATGCTCTGGTTATCCGAAATTGAAAGAGGACACACGATTCTATATGCAGAAAATTGCATGTTAAAGTGTTCGTGAAGCGGCGTGACTTGAATAGCATGCTTGGGCCAAACGACACCATTCACTCTATGAGAAAGAAAATCTTCGTTAAGCTCGCTAGTTATAGACTTATTTATACCCAAGCAATGCGAATGGAGGTGGAACAGTTTTATATGATTTCCCTTTTTAAGAATAATAAATATTTATTTATTTATTATCAACAAATACGACATAAATATTTAGTAGAGCTAAATATAGTGCAGCAAACTGTTGTACTGTGATATCCTCTATCAAAAACTTAACATATAGCTTTTAAAAAGCAAACACCAAAAAAACATAATCAAACTGTTATTTTTAAATCGATTTTACTTTTAAGCACAAAAATAAGCTAAGGAGCTTAATATACTTTACTGGCTAAAATACATAGCTATCTTGGCTATTTAAATTTTCGAGCCAAAAATAACAAGTTGGGAAGCTTGTTATTTATTTCAAACAAAGTAACAACAACACAAAGGTTTTTTATTTTTTTCAGTTCGAATTATAAAGCTATAGAGATTCAAACTCAATTTTTTCAGCCGTTAACACTTACAAATGAACTTCTTTTCTCAGAAACAGAACATCATTGAAGATGGATTTCCATTTACTTCGACAAGTATTTGACATAATCATAAAATCAACATGTTTTTTCTTCGGTAAATAGAATTTAGTGTATAACTTGATAAATTTGCCAAGGAAATAATAATTAGAAGCTTCACAGACTTGTTTTTTTAGCTTGAAATAAAAAAATAAAAATTAAGATTCAAAACTTGTCCGTTCTACAATATTTTGATAAAATTTCGTATTAATATTATATTTTGGTTAGGCTAAAATAAACTTAATGACGAAGCAATTCGATCCACCAGTTATTTGAAAATACTATTTAAAATTATTTATAGTCGCAATTACACAATCGTTACTCCGATTCTCATGAAATAAACGAGCACTAGGTTCACCTCAAACTAACACAAAATAACAATTTGAAAAAACGTTGTACAAATTTCAGATTCAATCATGAGGTTTTTTCTTTGTTTGTCAACAAAAGAGAATTCTCTTGGGAAATTATACAAACCTATTAAACTTTGAGCTTACCTAAAAAGGCACGTAAAATCCTGCCGTCCTTTAACGTAAAGGGGTAGTATGCCAAATACCTTGACTGACCCATACGGAATATTTGAAGGGCTGCATATTTCTATGTTTCAAATTAAGTGGTAAACGCTATTTTATTTGTATTTACCTGAGATAGTTGACAGTCTGTTGTCAAAAATAGCTGAAAACATTTTATGCCTAAGCGAATTATTCCCTATAGATCTCCATTTTTCATGTACCAATTTATTTGGATTTATAAACTTCAAACGGCTTCGATAATCCTCGCGCAACATAGCACGACTTTGTTGCTATATAACAGAAAAACGAAAGAGGAGAACTCAATAAATATTAATTATTATATAGTTGTAGAAGTCAGAATGGCACTTTTTCCATTGAATGGGTATCATTAGTGAATATATACATAAGTATAAATTTAATCACTTTGACAATGACCATGAAAAAAGACAACAACTGAGTTCTCAAGTAAAGAAATTGTGCACATTTAAGACAGCTGTTGTTAGCACATGGTATGCAATAACAAGGCCGAAAAATTCATTACCGCATTTCGATTGACTAGTATGCAACTTAAAATAATTAAACAGAAACAACCGATGAATAAACACAACTTTTTATTAAAAATCAATCGCTGAAAACAGTAAGCCAAACCCATTGCTTCACTTGTCCAACAACCTGACACTTGACTGATCATACACTGATACCTTACCATATACTTCGGAACCCACACGCCAAAAAAGAGATATTCCAGGCGATAAAATGTGAAGAGCACATTGTCGATAAGATAAAAATTGCTGACACATATCAGTTGAGTCTTATTATCGCATTCTTATTTAACACTGCTCAAACGAATTGACATTCTTTATAGTATGATGTACATTTTCCAATTGAAAAATTAATGAAGACTGAGAGAATAATTAGATTAACCCCTTCCACTTGGAATTTTTATAAGCAATATATCGGCGAAGTGGTAAGAGTAACATAATAAATAATATAATAATAACAATAAACATGTACGGTAACACTGAAGAAAGTAACCGTGATCGGAACTACAGCCTTATCAGCCGATGATAACAGAGGAACCTCCAAAATACCCAAGCAAATTAAAACTAAATTATTATTCATGCTTGATTTCAAAATTCATAAGTTTAGTTAAGCCAGTCTAGGCCTAATTAATGAGTAATAAAATAAATAAATAAACAAAAGACAGCTTTTAATTATTTCATCACCGGGAAGTACTAATTACTCAGTCCACTTCAAATTGAAACGTAAATACTACTTAGTTTACAATTCTTAAAAACCATTAAGAGATTTCAATTATTTATTTTTTAAGTATGCTCATAGAATGATGGACTGGTTTATTGAACATAAAACTTTTAATTGGTTGCGTTTGATATTTTTAATACTTATTTTAAACGAATTGTTAGACGAAGAGAATAACAATCCTCTTGCATTTTGATAAAATTTTGAAGGACCTTGGCGAGAAGTTTGGGTTAATTCAAGAATCTTGGAAATTAACGAATTAAAGGTAAATATTTTTTCAGCGATTCCAAGCAAAGTAAAATTTTTGTTATTTCCAAGCACTCATACAAAATTTATTTACAGAAATCCCATGGAAACATGTTTGATCTCATATTTTTCTACAATTGTCAAAACCAAAACATTATGGTAGTATGAAGAAATTGAGGTGGAAATCTTTACAGAATTTTAAAAGAACAACATTTATTTTGTTACCAATCGTAACACTGTCAAAAATTTTGTGTTTATACAATATATGTAGCTCTACTCTCTGGCATGTTATTGACTTTTTTTGTGTGTTACGACACCATTCTTTATAGTTTGGCTTATTAGCACCGTTTAAGGTATTCCAGATTATGTTAACCTGATTAGTTTCAAATCACACAACCCTTGTATTATCATCATTGGGCTTCCCGACCTACTCCTGATTATTCCAGATAAATTTTTCTAGTCGGGACTTTTCGAAAAGCTGTATTGAAAAGAGCAGACTCAAAACCCCAAAATTTTTCTTTTTAATAAAAACAAAAGAAAATACATAATACTATAGACGTTAAACAGTATGGGAAATAAACAGCGAATGAATGGCTTTACGGTTTAATCCCCGCTAAAATTCATTACTCTTCCCGCACAAAAGATGGTAATTTCGGGAAACATGCCCTTTTGTGGTCGCTATTAATATTAATGAAGATCAGCGCACAACTAAATATAAAAGCGGGAACTGCGAACTATGCAGGGCTGACTAGGGGTGCAATTCTGCAGTGCTTATCTACTCACTCGGGCTCCAAGTGACCAGGTTAACTTGGTGCAGTCTCCCGGGCGGCCCATTCACCGCCGCACTTGCTGCACTTGATGTATGTAACCTTAATAGCTCTTAATTAAATACGTCTTCAGGGCAGTGGGGTACCCGAGCACCCCGCCCCAGCATCCGGCTGCAGCATCCGAGCGGGTCAGCAGTTTCTCTTCATTGCTAATTCGCACTCGAACTCTGCGGGTTTTCCCATTTATTTAAAAATTTATTTTTATTTTAAAGCAGCTCCACCTCACTCAGGAGTCAGAGCGGTGTGGTGGTTGTTCGACTTTCGATTGATTGCAATTAAAAATTGTTGAGCGTTCCGCGTGAAGGCCTGAAAATCCATTCGGGCAAAAACTCGGTCAGAAGGCACCCGCTAGTGAAGGGGAGGGCCGGGGAGATTATTATTGACGCTGAGTAATCCCGACACCCCGACTGATCCCAGTTATTGATTTCAGTCACAACACGCCCTAAATGGCCCATAAATTCTAGATTTCTTCATTTCCCGCTAAAATTAGTTCGCGTTTCATTAGTTCTAAGGCGGGATTTGGACTGGGTCGCGGGGTGGATTTTGATAACCAGATTGCTCGAATCAACCCCCGGGATCGCAATTTGCTTAATTATCTTCGTCCCGTGGCCGCGGGTTAGATCGATTCTTTGGACGTGACTGCCCATCTAAGCTCGTTAGAAATGGCAAAATAAACCCATTAGGGCATTTCAGTTAGAGGGCCTATTTGCAGAGTGGACCGAGTCGGGTTGTGGTGGGGCTCTGTATGCGGAGCGCCGGGGCTGCTCTGGAGAGCCCCGTCAGCCCTCCCGGTGCCCACCTCGCGACCTCCTGCAATATTCGAGAAAACTAGCCGAGATTCTGCGCACCACTGGCCCAAATTGCAGCAGTGTTTTGTCCCTGTGTGTCGACCTCTCCGGACAGTGCTAGTGTCTTTTTATTTACCTCTGTAACGCAAGCTTTCGGGAAGTTTTAGAAATCACTCTCGGCCTAAAAATATTCAATTAAACGAAATTGAAGATCGTACAGTGCGGGAAGTATAAAGTGCCCGCCAAGAAGTTCGACGCATTGAAGACTTTTAAAACTCTCTTCGGCCGAGCGCCACGCTGCAGTGCGGTGCGGCAGCGGTGGTTTTACAGAGTTCAAAGTCTCTTCGAGTGCCTTGTGATTTTTATGTGAATACGTTCGCTCTGCATAACTACATCTCAACACCGAGCATAAAACTGCATGAAAGCAACAGGTAGCATTACTTTTACTTACATATTGACTAGACAGGACAGCGCTTCACTTTACATGTATAGAAATTTTTTAGCAAAATTTTCACATACTTCTTTATTCGTTAAGCCATAAGCCAAACATCTTCACTTTAAACTGTCTGAGGGTTTTCTTTACAATACTTTACGAATTTAGGCCAAATTTGTGTTTTTAATAAATAAAACTGAAAAAAAATTGTATTATTATACTAGAAACTTAACATCTGAATGGTTGGCTGATTACCTACGAATTGGATTTCAGACTGTTTTCGAAATTCGAAATGGAAGTAGAATATTTTTAAATTATTCTATTCTTTACATTGCTGCACATACTCCGTTAATTGTGACCCTAACATTCTTAAGTTTCATCGAATTCCGTGAATAGAACTAGAATTCATACTGAGCTATAATTTTTTGCCATTACGAGAATTATGGTAACATATCAAAAATTCAAAAATTTTGACTTTAATTTACTATTAAAATGTTTTATTGCATAGTGAAAACTATTTGGAATAACATAATTATACATGTACTATTTCAAAGTCATATTTTGCTACGTGCATATGTCTTAAACAACTATAAAATAATTAGGTACCAATCCTTTGTTAAGGTTTTTGTTGAAACTATTTAATATCTACATATTACAAATTAGTCATTTTAATGGTATTGAATTTTAAGCCATGAAAGCGATCGCAAAATCGTTAATTGTAACTAATTCTTTCAATGAGTTTTTTATGTATCTTATTACGAACTAAATTCAAAATCAAAATTAATGGCGGAAATGCAAAAACGAAATCAGTATTAAAATTTCAATAACTTATGATAAAGTTGTTTTCGAACCCACAACTTTTTGAATAAAATTGGGGAATACATTGAATCGATCGCATTGAAAAATTTATAATTATTTCTCAAATACAATATATGTAATTATTTTATAAAAATGAATTATTATAACTATGTGTAATAAAATCAAAAAACCAAAAATAGTAAATTTTTCCATTTCTCCGAAGAGAATAAGTACTTAAATTCCCAAATCCGTTTTCCTGTCTGCTATGATGTCCACAGGAATTTTGAATAATCTTGGCATCGTTTCTATTTCTTTGGGGTTGAGGTGCAAACCAGTGGTTTTAGTTTATATGAAAACGAGTTAGGGAACTAAAATGCCAAATATTTTGAGGTATTTCCCGAACAAAGCAGAAGTGAACCCGCCCTCGTTCTCGACACTCCTGCATGCAATAAATAATGAAATTAAGCTCACATTACACGCCATGTTTTGTGTGCTCCAGGATTCCACTTGGAGCTTAACATTTGCGCTCACTCCAGAATGCTTTAGCACTTTTCCGGGGCGTCCTCGAACCGTCCCAGCATTTAGTGCTGTGTGTTAACTGCGAATTTAAATTCAGAAAACGCAAAAAGAACAGCAGTCGACAGTGCAGAATGTGCACGAGACATCCAAATTTCAGACAATTCATTTTCCGACAAGGACGTCTGTAATGCTGTCGGAAAAATGCTTGCCTGTCAGCTCCTTTGCCGTCTCCATGGGCCCCGAGCATTTTTGCCTCACTTTGGGGTAGTGTCACTAGTTCCAGTGGTATTTTATAAATTGCAAACTTCGCACTTGAGGCGGCGGAAGTTCTTGAATTAATACGAAAACGTCTTCCCTCATCAGGGCCCAAGGGAGGAAGTTATTCTTCTACTTTGCATGATGCTACTATACTTGAGTTCTAAATAATGATCATTTGATGGACAATTATTCCCAACATTGATTTAAGTAAATACATTCGTGAAATCAATGTTTGTAATGAAAACGTTCATAAGCTAATCACACAGCATTAAATATATCAAACTGGTACTTTTAACTGTTTTTGAATTTTATGTATTATAAAATCTTGTTATTTTGAAAAGTATAATTTATAGCAAGCAAAAAATTGCCAATAATGACTAAAAAGAATATTAATTAGATTTTCAGCTTTGAAGCTCCCTAATTAGGTCGAATTCAGAGTTGAATAAGCAGTCGAGAAAATACATAAATAAGTACTTCCATGGGATTTAGTTACTAACAAAGGAAAAAAAAAGCTGTTTAACGAACATTCAGTAGCTTAAAATCACAGGAAAAATGTTCTTTTAAATATTTAAATTTTGATTTAACATACATAAGCTTGGTAAGAAAAACAGAAGTTTTTAAATCATAAAAAATGGGAAGTTTGAACATAACTTTAGTCTTTTACTAAATGCATATTCATATTGCAAAACATATTGATATCATGCCCAATAACGTTTGAAATTGTTTTTAAATTATATAAGCTTTTCAGCTATAAAATAGTTCAATAACAAAGTTAAATGATTTTGGTATTGTTTTTGTTATCGAGCTTATATATGATAGAATTATGTACATGGATTAGTTTTTCATTATCGCATATTGCGAGCGCTTTTTTTTGATTATTTAGACTACTATTATATAGGCCACAGCTTCCTTTGGGAAATTATTGCAAAATTTTAAATTGTTTAGCGCGAGAACATTTCTCATTTTTTTGATTCTTCAAAAAGACTTTCTGTTGATCTTCATAGCCAAGAGATGAATTATATTTTAAATATGCAATTTCGCCACAATAAATTCCTCTCAGAAATCAAATAAATCATTAAAGTAGATTAAAGGTTTCCATCTTTAATTAATTAAATTTAATTTCCGCAAAAATGGCGGAGCGCACCCTGAATGTTTTGCACATTGAACTTCTCCTGCTGATGGTCCGCTGAAAATGCATTTACCTATTCAAAATCTATTAAAGTTGCGCTCTGGTCTATTTTTACTTCAGCGCGTGTTCGCGATCACACTGATCTTAGGCCGTTTTTGATTTAGTTTTTCGCAGACGCAGACATGAATAAATCGTCATAAGTTTTGAGCGTCGACGAAATGCCGCATTTACGTTTGTTTTGATTAACGAATTCGCGTTAAATTGGTGTAATGTGAGAATTGTGAACTCGACAAATTGAAAGGAACAGCAACGTGTTTAAAGAGGTTACAGTATTTTTGAAAATGATGTGTTTTATAAGTGAACAACATGACATTATTGGTGTAAATTAAACTCAAATAGATTTTGTAAAATCATAAAATTCGGTTATTGTAGAAATTAATTAATTCTATATGTAGTAATGTGAATAAAAAATAGCGCACTCATAAATGAGTCAGTGTTATATTCGTGAAATGAATTCATCGTAACACTTGTGTTCTTAGATTTCATCACAACATTGAAGTTATACTAAAGGCAAGATCATTCAACTTTACTTAGTGTTTCTCGGCTATTTGAAAACATTGTATAACATTTTATAAAGCAAAACATTATTGCAATCTGAACTCAACAAAATGATATATACTTGATATTTTTAAAATAGTAGTGATCCAGCTCTGAGTTATGCTTGCTAAAATCACAGGTGGTGAAATGTGATTTTGTTATGAATCATTTAGATGACATTTATAACAATGATAGAATGGTGGATTTATATTAAACGCATAATCCATCAATTCGCAATCCTTTTCCAAAAACTTTAAAAAAATTTTTACTTAAACATTTTCGTTTCTATCCATTGTACTTTGCTGATCCAAATCTTTTCTAAATTATTTTATCAAATAGTACAATGATTATGATTAGCTCCGAAACTGTCAAGTAAAATTAATAAGCTGTTTCGACAAAATTAGATTCATCAATTTTTAAGAAAACAAGGAAATAATAGTTGAGTCGACAAATTTAATCGGTTTGTCAGTATAAGTAGCTAAAAATAACTTACTCACTTATGTAGGTTAACCTAAATATGAATGAATAAGTTATTGGCAATATTTGGGAATAATTACAAAACTGAAAGAGTTTTGCAAAAGATACCAAGAAAAAGACTAAGTCTATTGGTGGAAGACAAAGACTAAGGCCGATTGTGCAAGAACCGGAATATCATAGTCTTGGTCTTCTTTTGCTTATAACTATACTTAATTGAAATAGGAAAAAGCAAACTTAATACATATTTTATTATTAATTTTCACAGGAAAATGAAAAAAAAGCCGCAGAGATTATGTAAGCTGATCAATTTTATTGTTGAGAAAATCACTTTCTTAATTTGGTTGATTACGCTATCTTACAAGGCAAGTAAAAACCTTCAGTAATAACTGAAGACTCAATTCGAAATTCGCTGGCGTTAGAGCCTATGCCCCTAATTTCGAGATCATTTTTCATACTTAGCGAAGTTCAGCCTTGGCAAATTGATTTAGAGGCGCTTAGCAAACAAGACGCGTTCCGCACATTTGTTTCCAGTTCGACCCCGAGGACTGTTTGCATAGGGCTCCAATATATTTCGCCCGAAACTTTTATGATAATTTCGTTTTTACGCTCAATATATATCCCTAATTACCCCAAAGTATTCATTTTGAGGAGCTCGGCCCTAGTGCTTGACCTGGAAATCTGCCCTTAGTATTCCCATCACGAATTATCCAATAATTTCCTGCCATGAACGTTCCCGCCGCGCCACCACCGCCACATTTCGGGAGCCCAGTAGTAAATCATAGATGTGGAAATTGAGAGGAAAAATTCCTCCGCAGTAATTCATCTTGGAGTGTTTCATTTCTGCCAATAAAGATGAATGGCGGCATCTCCCCGAAAACAGTCGTCTCATAAGAAAATTCTTAGTAGAAAACAGTCCAATTGGAAGACGTCCAGATTTTTGTACGAAAACAGCCGGGTTCTAAATAAACCTGAGGAGGACTTCGAGGGGCTGCTGCTAGAAAAATCAGCATCCGCGGCTCTGCACAGGATTCCAGATATTTATGAAAATTCCTGATGTGCCAAAATAATAAAAGAATAGAAGCGACATTTCAAGCAAACTCCTCCGGTAAAATCGCGTAAATTTATTTTTCTCCACAAACGAACATTATTGAATTTTAGAACTCGAGGAGCACAAGCTGAAATTATTGATCAGGAACAGTGCAGCATGCATATGAGGCAATTCGTTATAAGAACGCAAATATTATTGGCAGGTTCGGGTGTATTTTTTATTATTATAAAATAAAAATCGCACAATTTAGCAGGATGCAGTTGGGCAAATATTGATGGAAATAATCCAACCGAGTTTTCATTTCGACCACATCAGGAGCGATTTTAACCAAAACACGTTGGCCTTAGTGAAATGAAATTTTGTGGTTATTCAGTTAACCGATGCAGCTGAATGTGGTTTCGCAAAATCGAACTCAATCTATGAAATTAACTCGTATAAATATCTAAAGCAAAGGTAGTTAAGTGCTGCTGCAGGTGCACCAGACGTGTGGCACGAGTATCAGGTTCAGGCTACTGTTTGATTTCCCAGCAGAGCAGACATACAAATATCAGGTCTCTTCTTCCACGTTGGTGAAACTTTCTGCAATATTCCTTATATTTCCATATATGTATTCTGCATGTTGCGCACTGGTAATAACCAGAAAATACCTCTTACCATCTGTAACCAATATTTTAAATGGTAACTCCGAGATATTTTTATAAACTTTAAGTAAAATAGTTCAAAAATTATTAAAATTCATACGATATTATAAAGTAATGATTGTTCTGTATTCGTGAAAATGGTCGGTGAGTCACTTACAAAAGAAAACACAACTTCCTTTTAAAAAGGTTGGTAAAGGGGTGACTTTAGGAAGGGGATTATTATTGAAGCCAACGATGATCAGGAAACTTCATGGAATCGATTGGTATAGATTCCTGATTCACCCTATATAGGCATGCATTTTGTGTACGTTTGGTATCATATAGTGTCACATAATGTTTCAAAGTTCAGTGGCACCATGTGAGTGGTATCATTATAAAATCGAATCTCTCCATGTCAGTACAACATATCTAAGTGAGAAATAACAGGTATTTATGAGTGAAAGCAAAATATTTACAAAATAAACAAAATATACTTTGCTGTAGGTAAATGTCAGAAGATTTTTCCCAAAATTTACTTCCAAAATCATATTCCCAACATTTAAACATGGCTTGTGCTCTAACTTGACTTGCGTCTTTACAATATTCAAACACATTTGCTTCAGACATTTGCCTTGAAAGTGAGGAATTTACGAAAATGCAAATGTTATATTCTCCTTTCCAAAGAGAAACAGAAAGCGGAAAGTGCGCACACCCACAACGCCAAAAAAAGGAATTATGCTTAATACTTGGTAAATTATGCATGCACCTAGTCGCTTGCACCCACAGTTGGCGCATTTCATAGATTCAAAGAACAATCATATACGAAAATTTTAGCAACTTGTCGACTCGACTTTGAAAAGAGCTGTTCGTCGTTTAAAGGTGAATTTTACTACTCAGCTTTAAATTAATAAATGAATTTTATTCAGAAAATATCAGCCAAATGCGGGCGAAAAGCAAAATTAAGAAGTATCTTTACGTCTAGGTTGGCTAGGTTCATACAGATAGAAAACGTTTTATTATTATAATTAAAATTTGAGGACAATAAGCTTGAGAACGCTTATCACTGAAATCAATCAACAATAATCAAACATTTCTTAACTCGAAATGAGTTCCTTTGTATACACTAAGATATACTACTAATATTTATGGTGCATTTATTATGCTCAGCATACTAATTTTCAAGTTGTTTTTATTATAATTAAATTGAGGAAAACGATATTTTTAGTAAGGTATTTCTTATGTTTTACTCATTATATGCTTATTTTTAACATCATAAATACAACACTTGATCTTTTCACTACTTCCAGAATAATATCAGTTCTTTAGTTAATTTGTATATGTATATTCATCCCTTCCTTTTTCAAGAAATAAAAGTAGATATATCACTCAAAATTAACAATGTTTTAAAAACAACCAAATACATTTATAGAATTAATATTACTAAAATAATTTGTTTTAAAAATTTTCTTTTTTAATGCATGATATGTATATTTTATATATTTTTCAGATTTAGAAAAAACAATTTATTTTTGATTTAAGAATCATAGAACTGTTCTAAGCTTTATTCCTAAAAATTTGTATCTTTGCATAAAAGAATGTATAAATTCCACAGTACCAAATTTTAATCGTCTGTCTTTGTTATGTTATTAACATTTTAACTATTAATTTTTAGAGCCAAAGTATAATAAACGCTCCTTAAATCAAACATGAAGTGTCTATGAATTGCTATACAAATAGCTTCACAGAAATTATGTCGAGCGAATTCGTTGACGGGAATTATAGAAGAAATGAACTGATGCAATAAACCTTAATAAATTAAATAAAAAAACATACATTGTATGTAATTGGACCTTTGTAAGATCATTAAAATATAGTTTAACAAAATATAATATAAAGTGTAACTCTTTCAAGAAATTTGATAACCCCAGACTAATTCAGTGTCAGATGGCTTTAAATTAAAAGCCAAAAATATTTAGCGAACACTGAAAATGTTGGTGTTTTTCAGTATGTATCCAAGACCTGTTGGAAAAATTAATTGTTTAATTGCTTACTTTAACTAATAAAATCATGTTCATCCTTTAATTTAATAATACTGAAAACAATTTACGCGACTGTTAATAGCAATTAAACGCGCGAAAATTTAACCAGGGAAACTAATCCGAGTTTAGTCTGAACGTAGGCAGCCAGCGTCAATATCAAAAACACATCGCACTGAAATACACTGAGCTACGAACACATGGCCCCTTAATCTGTCCTCGGATGATACCAGCCCCCGACAATTTTCATCCCATGGATCGTGACTGCAGTCGAACGCGAGCTATTACTCCAAATAAATTACAAATTTGTCGGTTTCGCGAAATTCTCGTTAAAAAATGTTGAAATTTTGCTCTCCAAAAGTTTTGCGTAAAACACAGAAACGTGAGGTAACTAAATATTCAAATTTGGGTTGTTGGGTGACGAAGCGAACTCAAATTCTAATTAAAATGAGTTTAATTCCTGGTGGCCTCATATGGTCCATGTCATATACTTGGGATGGAAGCTGCAAACCATCGCGCAGCTTCCATCCACATAATGGCGGAGTTTTAATTAAAATAGTTTGTGAGACATTAATAGACTTACGATTTTAAAGAATCCATATGTGCGGACTTTGATTTAGCCCCTAACTCTGCTCTAGAACAAAAGTCCTCGAACTGACATCTTCTATTATTTCAGGTTTATTCGTCGGGCGTACAAGAAAATCTATACGTCAGAGCGAGTAGTGTTTCAGAGCCTTTTGAAAATCAATTTTCGCGATCCCGGCTACTGTCACAAGGAGAACTCGTTCATCTTCTGCAGACCCGAACCCCCCTGTTCATCGCCCTCAGCAGGTAAGTCGAACCAACCACCCCCGCATTGTAGAGATTCATTGAACTGAGGAATTAGAAATATCTTCATTACTTGCTCGTTAATTATTTCATCGCCATGGTGCGGAATTAAGATAATGAAAATCTCCAGGCAAAAGTGATAACATGTGTCGCAGACTCGCATCTCAGAACTTCGTTAGGTAGGAGTGCTCATGCACACTAAAATTAATTTCACATGCTGAATATGATTTGTTTTTAGGAAATGCAGAGACATCATTAACGCTCGCATACGAATCTCTGACAAGGCGGAAAACGCCTCGCAGTATCTGTAATTCTTGATAATGTATTTTAATTGAAGTTGTAGCCCCTGGCACGAATTTTAATAATGAGGAGTTTTGTCTGCAATTTTTATCGTAACTATATTTCTGTAACATAACAGAAAAGTGCAGCGAGCATAAGTAATTATAAATTCAATAAGCAAGTTAAAAATAAAAAAAGTTCTATCTATGTAGCACTCCGGCGATTTCGAGGTTTTACTAACGAACTACTAAAATGCACTTTCTTCTATTTAGGTACAAAAAGTATTATTTTTGTTAATATTACTTATCGTCTAGCAAAAATCTTTTGCTTAAAGGATTTAGGCCAACTATTTATTTATAGATATTTTATTTGCTTCCATGGCGTTTTTGTGTACACTGATCTGTAGCAAAAACCTCCTTCAAATAAAAATATTACGTATGTGAAGTTTTTAAATTTACCACATACAATATTCTCCGCTCCATCAAAATTATAATAAAAGAATAATTTTTATACTCTATTGAGTTTTTTGTTTTTTCTCAATGCCGTAAAAGCAAGATTTATTTTTTAACCTATAAGTTTCATGATCAGGTCTCTTTCCTTCGAAGTTTAATAAATTCATTCAACAATTGTAATAAATGAATAGGATAGCATACCGGAAACAAAATTACAAAAACGCATATAAAATATTAAAACCTTGAAGAAGTCCTGGGAATCTCCTAGCACTTTGGGTCCATTCAGGTCGAGGATAAAGTTAAGACAGCGAGATTCGTGAATAAGAAAAGCAAATCAATTACTCCTGCAAACATTTTGCACTTACAAGAATGAAGAAAATAAAGCAACCACGCGGTGTGTGGTTACAAACGCAAATGAAAAATGCAAATACGTCAACCACCCCCGCAGTGACAAAGTTTACTTTGCGGTACGACAATTGGCATGAAGTTGATAAATAAACAATTTCGTTTCTACCAAGGGACAGGATCCCCAGAAATGGAGGCGTCACAGCAAAGTGACGCAATAACATAGCCAGGAAACTGGGAGCACATTAGAAGAATGTTTGCTCCAGTGCCAGGTGAAAAGCCAGGAATTTATCAGAGTCCCGTGAGTCGGGAGACGCGTGTTTCATAGAGGCAATTTGGGATTTAGAACAATGCGGAAACACTTGATACATTACAAACGAAGGTTCCATCCTTTTACGTAACCTGGAATATTTTACAGGAGGAATTGTCGAAAACAGGGACTGTTTCTCACCTCAGTAGATTCGGTCAATTACACAAATTCCAGCCAGGAGCAGCGGGAAGTCCAGAACAGGACGAATTGCTTGGGGTCTGAATTTCTGAATCCAAATTGATTTTCGAATATCTCACAGCGGAGTTGCAGAATTTGAGTAAAAATACGAAAACTTGCTGATCTGCGGTATGCAATCGATTCCTTTAGTGCATAGAACGCCATTTATTTTGCGGAGCGCTCACTCGTTCCTAGATGCGACTTCCGCTTTGAGTACATATTTCACTTTTTATAAAAATTTTCTGAAAAAATACGAGGAATTATGGTTAGTGGTGCAAAACTGTCCTCCAACTGGAGCCTGTTTGGTTCCGTTTATAGCGCTACAAATTCCAATAAATTTAGGAGACCGCTTTATCTCTGTTTGTTTTATATTATCCAATCAATTTTATAGTTGCATCGCGCTATTCGAGGGAACCAATGCGAATCGGTGTGTTCACATATATCATTTTCTAGTCTGTACAGAATGCTTTGTTTTTATGAGGAAAATGAATTGAAAACAAACTTTATACTTTCTTTATATAATATTATACAATAATATATATTTTTTATAAACTATATTTTTTAACGTTGTAAATTGATGAAATAAGAAGAGGGCTCCTGAAAGACTTAAATTTATTTAATACCTATCACGTAGTGACATAGTATTTATTCATGCATGGGGTTTCTATAGTTCTAGTCAAAACTTCATCAATAACTAAAAAAACCAAAATGATAAAGGTAGTTAATCTTCCTTTATTTAAAATATACATATTCGTGCAAAATTTCATTAAATAAGCTAAGTTTTCAAAAATCAGATAAAATCAGCCGGTTTCAATGGAGGAAGAAATGGTTAGTTAGAATTTACTTAATTCATAAAAATATTTTATATGCTTATTTAAGTAATCCTCAGATTTCTTTACTTATCATTATTAGATATTATAACTAGTCTACCTGTGCGAATATTTCTCAGAAAAAGTTTTACCAAAATTTCCCAGGAGAGATTAGGTCTGTTCGTTGAGCACTCTGAAGCTGAAGTGCTCCAGAGCGGCCTGAAATTTATCAAAAAACTCAGACCGAATTGTGGCGCCCAATAGCGCTCCACTGCCTACTGTGACAAAGATTGCAGTTCACCCAAATAGTGCTCCACTGCTTTTGCAAAAATATTTTTGCCGAATTTTCTCAAAAACGTTAATTTTTAATAAGTGTTTTTTATTTTCCGTTATTAGCGATGAATGTAATCTCCAAAATGGTGGCACAGTCATTGGTTTTAATGGAGTATTAAGGAATATATGGCGTACCGACAAAAAAATAGTCTTGAGGAATAGTATATAGCGATTTCACAACAGTATTGTGCTTTTAATTGAGATTTAAAGTATTTCAAAATGAATAATGTACATATGTATGCACATATATATACGGTGTTTTGTTCATGTGATTATACCTTAAACTATAATAAATATATTGACTTTCAAAACCTATCCCAGGGATATTGAGATTAACAGAGGTATTCCAATTTTAGTTGTTAAAACAAATTTCGAATCACTCACTTGAATCCAAATTGATGCCAAATATTTTGAAGTTTTGAGTAGCAACTTCGACAGTTGGAATGACAGTGGCAATGGAACTCAAAGATAACGAACAACCGTCCAGGTGGTCCAGATATGAAGAGATTCCAGCGGCGCGGAGGCTGCACCTAATTTTCGGATAAATCGTCATCTGGACGGGTCGTCAGCGGTGGGGTCTAATCGCAATCTCATCTCGGCGAGCCTCGGGCGTTGTAGTCGCTGTGCCAGTTCCGCCCCGCCCGGCCAGAGGTCGCACGATGCAAATTATGGCAGTCGGAGCATTTTTCAGGGCAGTCCGACATCGCACCCAATTTATAACGGTGCGTAATTGCATATTGTTGGCCGGCGTAATGGCGCATTCTATGCAGGGCTGTGCATAGTCGGTCGCTTTATTTAGGGCAATGCCGGCCACCTCAAATTGCTTTCCTGGTGAATTGCCCTGGACAGGCCGCTGCACCCGCCCAACTGTTGGCCAGCCCAGCTCCCATATGGACCAAATACTCCCTGAATTTTTGGGACGTTCCTGCGTTATGAGGTGCAATAACATGATTGGAATTAAATGCGCTGATTAAGCTGTCAATTAAGCCCGGGAAATTGCTTCGCACCACAGAGGTGGTCGGAGTGTATAATTAATTCTTTGGCCTTTATCCAGCACTCGTACAAAGAGTAGCAAGGTAAAAGGATTTATCCTTAAAAGAGACTTTGACTCCTAAAGCATGAAATGAAAGCATTAAAACTAAAATCAGTTGTATGGTAATTGGCAACCTAGATCGAATACTTAAAATCGCTAATGCTCGTTTCTGTTTTTATTCTACTTATTTAACTATGTACATACAGTGGACTTAATATCAAATATAGTTAATATACATACATACATCCATTAATTTGTTATATTTTGTAAACTCTAACACATGTTGATGTGATATCTCAATTATTCTGTATTTTATTCAAATACAAAATTGTTGTGCCCTTATTAAAAACCCCTTTATATGCCCGCAACTTTTAACTAACGCAATTTTTCCAACATGAAAATAGCATTCATTTTAAAAATGTATTTACAAACTAAATATTTTTGGAAGTATGTATGTATGCGATTGCGGTAAAAAAGACAATTAAAATTTATCACAAATAATGCAATGATTATACATTTTGTTTTTAGAGTGTGCATTTACACTAATATTGTGTTTTCTTCACTTATAAAATGTAATTCTAGAAATGTTTGCTACATTTTGAAAAGCTAAAGGTAATTGCAGTTATACTACAGTCCCGAAATTCAAAGAACGTAGCAATTCTATTGAAATCATTCAGAAATACCAGACCCTGAAGAAGTAATTAATTAGGCTTAAGTGAAGTCACAGACAAATTTGGCACGATTAATCAAAATTGCCGATTCAAAAGAACGTTTGTATACATACAATTTACAAATAAATTAGCTTTCGTAAATCAGTAAATAAACAGATAGAATCAAACAATTATGCAAAAGTAGAAAGTTTGCACCTTCAACTAGATAACATTTTTATAATATGTATAAAACAATTAAATATTAGTTTACTCGTTTAATACTCCAAAAATTTTTCTATTTTTTTACCAATGCAAAGAAATTACATGTAGCATTTTCTATTATTTCAGCGAACCTTTTGAAAAATCTGGAGAACGAAACCTTACAAACGGTGAGTTTTATAATGTACACTAAAATAATGTACTGATGTATAATTTGTGTAGATTTTAATATGTAAGTTAAGATATTAATTTACGCACTTTTACAAAATTTGTCGATTTATAATATTTTTAACAAATTTTCATAACGAACCGAGCAGTGCTAGAAATTTTAAATTTACTGTCGTACTATGCAGTATCGTGTTTAATTAATCACGATTCGCCCAAATATTTTTGATGTTTCATAATTAGGATAGTTTGGTATATGATAATATAAGTACAAGTACGAAACCTGACCTGAGTTTTAAGCCTTGCAGTACTGCTTTTAAAATAAATAAAAATACAAGAAGCCATACTCACATAATTGTGTATAAATCTAGGCGATTCAGTGTGTAATTTTAATATTGAAACTGATTTTCTTTAGTTAATTATATGTACATTTATTCGTCATATTAGGGTATTTTTATTTTCTGTATAAAATCACTATATTTAGCAGTATCAATATTAATGTAATCTATTCGTTTATATTGTTATCTGTCACAAAATATTATTTTTGTAATATTTTTTATGCATCAGTTACGTTGGTTTTCTATTTTACGTCTGCAACTGTCTAAACAATATTTAGTAGCATCATAGCGTGGAATCGGAATGCACTTCTGAATACATTCCATAGGGTAAAGATCATCAGTAGCAAAAATCTTACGAGGGACAACAATAAGTACCACAAACAGAAGTGCGCAAAGTAGCTTCATTTTTCCTATAATCAAAAATTAGCAATTGTACAATCAAATCATATAATCTAGAAATAATAGTGGTATTCCGATTTATTATATTTTCTCTGATATCTCCAATTTGTAACAAGTGTAGAATTTTATGTTTTCATAGGTGTTTCTATGACACTTTTTACAATGATACAGTAACAAATATAACAAATGGCGAATATCTTGAGAAATAAATTCATACCTTTCAACAAGAACACTTCCGAATTACACTAATACTGTAGAGTTTTGTAGAAAGCTGAGTAAATATTTTTTACAGATTAGAAGGTCGTAGTTTATGAGTACGTACGCGTACGATGAAATTGTTGCGAATAATCAAATCTAGAACAATTCGTTCTTATATCTGCTCCCATATGCCAAAAATCCTTTGTTAAATAAATACAGAGTGTACAACGTAATTATGAAGTATATATTTGAACAACGTAGAATGTTTACAAAAGAATTGTGTAATGACGTCTGGAACTCACTGGTACTTCTAGAACATAACCATAAACAAATATTTTTCTCAATTTCTGTAATTCAGCTAATGTACCTACTGAAAGTTTCAAAATTTAAGCCGGCATTATTATGGCCGAGTATTTGATATTCGTCACTTTATAAAATTTCTATAATTTTTAAACTGCACAAGGCTATGATTTAAAGCTGACTTGCTATAGTCATTAGGTGGGATTTTTAATGAATTAATTTTATCTATGTATTTCATTAAATAACGACTCTTCAGATCTCGAAAATGTCAACAATTACAATGAATTATGTATGTAATGTTATTCATTCAACTGATCAGCGAAGATATATTAAAGTTGCAAGAACGCGATTAAAAGCATGTAGGGCCATGCTTAATGCAGGGTTCCGTAGCTAACTACAAACGATAATATACAAATAATAATATATCTCGTAAACTATGTGACTCTAGTATTTAACTGGTGTTATTTTTAAAAGTAATTTAAGTTTATGTGCTAGCATTCTAAATTTTTTCAGATTTTTTCGAAATTGCGCTCAGGGTGATAAGCATCTTGACGAAACCGAACCTAATCAAAACTGAGGACGTTAGAGTATAATATTTCAAAAATGGGGCACATTTTTGAACAACGACTTAAGAAGAAAGATTTTAAAATTCATTTTCGCCGATGCCCCATTTGATGAGGAAGTAAAACGCCCTATTGAGAATATCGCGATTCCTTCGAGGAGAAGATCTTACGAAAATCCTTCCTTAATAAAGTTCCTAAAATTCTTATAAATTAATTTCAGTAAACTTTGACTTCAGTCGTTATTTTCGCTAAAAGTGGATAAAATAAGTCGATTAGAAAATCCACTCGAATTATTTTGACGCCAAATTGACTTCTTCTCTTCACAACAACGAATAGCAACAAACAATTAGTCGCAAATAATGCGAATTAAGTGCCTCACGAGGTTTACACGTTCATTTTCATTCCAAATAATACTCTTGTAGAAAATCTTAGTTGATCACATTGCATTTGCTTAGGCGCGTTCTTTTAACACTTGTTTTAAGTAGGCCTACGGTTTGCTGCAATTTTAAGTTTTATGAAATTGTTTAGCTATTTATTTTAAATTATCAAAAATGTATAGATTATGCATTACTTCGAACTTTAAAATATATAATTTTTCTCGAAATGTCGTTTTTACAACTGGTGTTGGCCGTAAAAAGCAAACTTATGTATTAGATTGATTCGGTTACATAACATCATTCGATAAATTAATAATGAAATTGCGCTATCCTTCGTAATTTTCTACGCACCGCACCACTGACGTCGACACTGAAGTTTTTAGAGTCCTCAACATAAAAGTCCAAACTTTGAAGAAAAATACTAAAATAAATACACATACGTACACATACATACATATGTACATACTTATGTGCTCTTGTAACAATAAAGAAAAATTCATGTGATTATTCTAGTTTTGCTTTATTTGAAATAATGCGGAAATGGAAAGTACTTATATGGATTCCAATAAATTCGAATAAGGATTTTCACATAGGAGTTTAATAGTTCTGTGCAGGGTTTCCATAGACAAGCACTTCGGAATTCGGCTTAAAATATTTCCCAACCGAAGAGTTAAAATCAAAACTGTTCAAACATTTTTGTCGCATAGTAAAAAGCCTATCTAAAGACACTACACTCACTTAAACAACATACTCCAGACTAAAACCATAAGGACACGAAGCTCAAAACAATAAAACTCAAACTCTATAATGGTTTTCTTAACATTTCATTTATTTAAATTTTATAAAAGCCTGTTTTCAAAACAAAATGTTTTCTACATTGTATGTTTTACACCTAATTGTTAATACTTTTCCACTTTACGAATAACGACTTTACGCACGGCTCGGGATGTTGCCTTTCTTACACGATTCCATACACGTTTTACGCACCTTCCAATGTTGAACAGGTGCACACAGTAGACCGCAATCTACATCACCAAAAACAAGGGATTTATAGGGAATAGCAACAAGAGCCACTAGGAATAGAATGAGCAAGAATTTCATCTTTCCATACAAAATCTAGAAGCAATACCACTAGATATTATTATTACTTTGCTTAAGATAGTTTACAATACTGGTGAATTTTAAAACTCCTCTAACTTTTATATCATTAACTTGCAATTGTATTACTTACCTACACGAAAATCTATTTTTTATATACGTATGTACATATCATGCCATTATAACAACATTAAAGAAAGTTTCACGTTATACAGTAGTTGATACTTACTTAAAGTATACATACATATAATGTGATAAAATGTTTGATTATATGCAAATCTACTTTAAACAATCACAAGCACGAATAGTAGGAAAATAAATATATACAAAGTTATTGCGTCAATACAAAAGAGAAAAAGCAGTTGTTCAAATATTGTACACTTATCACTAAGGTGAATGAAGCTTAACATCAGCATTTGCAACTAAGCAACATTTTCGAAATTATAGTTAAACATATTTAACTAAATTACACACACACAACAAGCACACACGTGAGGATTCAATATGGTTTTGAAAAAATACGTGACTATTGAATCAGCTTTGTAATAAGTTGATTTACTCTTAATTTATTAATTGTTATTACACAATAAAAAAATTAACAATAATAATTCTGAGTCCAAGAAAGTTACAACATTTTGATATACTGAAATAGTTTATGCTAAACTTTGACCTAGATTTTAGAGTAACTCAATGAAGCCGACTAATATAGATAAAAGAAAGAATATTGCATACATTTAGATGCTTCAATTAAATGAAAACCAATTGAAAAATATTTCTGTTATAACCAAAATTCAAAAATTTTACTTTCAAACCTATTTCTCGACCTTCTATTGACCAAATGGCACTACTATATGCAAACTGAATTTAGATTGGAATCGTCAAAGTCCCAAGATAGTTACAATTTACAAGTGATTATTTTAAAAGAATATTTTTATTATAATTAGTCACCAACTTTAATTGAAATAAAAACAAAGATGGTGGAAAGACAAATTCAGAATACAATAAAACAGTCTTTAAGAGGAGTGTAGACACCATAAATTTTGTTGAAGATTTCTTCATTCATTATTTAAATTTACCTTAACTAAGTTTGGTATCTTAGCTAACATTTATTTTGATTTTTCTCATTTAAATTGTACTGCACATTTTATACAACATATATTGAGGTTAAACATTTTGGTTTTGAAATTTTTTAAAACTCATTCATATTGCAACGAAAATAAACCTTTATTACATAACACAGGAAAACTAGTTGATCATCGCCACGTAGTATTTTAGGTAATTAATGAATGGCAAAATTGTTGTGATGTGATGACTACATATAATTGAATAAATGAATATGTCAATATACGCACCGTTTAATAAAATAAATATATACAAATTTATATTCATTAGGTGAATTAAATTTAGTTCAGTCGTGGTGCAAATTTTTTCAAAATCATTTATAGTGGGCATGCTTTAATAGGGAGGAAAGGAAACTTTTGTAGTTATGTAAGAATTTTTCGAGCGAGTAGAACAGATTCATTTTCAATTGTTTAAACGTACGTGATCGACGATTACCCAGCGGGCAAGGCAACAAATTGTTATAAAATAAATGAGTAATGGCTTGGGAGAGATTTTACCTTGCGATTATTGCGTCGTCCAGTAATTAGTTTTTAAACGCAGCAGCGACGTGTGCCGCTCGAAATTGCACGTACCTGAATCGCTCCGTTCAAAAGCAATTTCTGGCAGCTGATTCTCGACTATTACGGCAATTTGCGATCAAAAGTTTGTCCAGATGAGCGTTTAACCTCCCAGTCCCAAGGAAGTCGTTCGGCAGGATACAGTTGGCAGAAAAAGATAAATTCTTATGATGCGTGACTCGAGCCGTAAGGCGGTAGGGCTTTCTTCGACGCTACCTATTTCCGGCTTATTTGTATTTTCCATGACTCTGATTGAGCAGAGTCACTGGAGGCAGAAACTCCTCCGAACATAATTTCCTCAAAATTTGTGGTTCACTGGTCCATGAAAGGCGAGGAGGGCCAGCGGACGTAGGCCAAGACGAAGAGGGCCTAATCAGAAATCAATCTTAAGAGTCCAGGGCATCGGTAGTTACGTCGCGTCCACAAAAGGGCGAGCATTCGACTTGAGGGCTGAGATTTATTAGGAGTGATCCTTTGGCGGTTTTGCGCAGTGATGGTGAAATTCGATTGATTCGCACGTGAGTGCCGAGCAGCGCCCTAATAATTTATTAGACTAATTGCGGACAATGAAATTAACTGATTGCCCGACATGCATTTCGTCGCCCTCGGACCTCGATGATGAAGACGAATCGGACGGTGACGTGGTTCCGACGCGCGTGTTCGCAAGGTTCTACTTGATTCCGACGGCGCGTGCCGGATGGACAGAGTTGTCGAAAGTGATTTTTGGCAGGAAATCAAAGTCAATCGAGGATAATTGCAGCAAGGACCAAAAATATCGCAAATTCAACGCTGAACGGAAGCACAAAATCAAGAAACGAGACTTGGTTCGTGAGCGACAGTCTCACCGAAAAGGTAAAGAAAGAATTGTTGCTTCATTATAAAGAGAAAAGCAGTTTTTGTTTTTTAATATCAAATAATAAATTATGAAAGTTAATATGAACTGGTGATTATATTCATACAATCTAGACATTATTGAGAATGTCTATTCAAAATAATCTAGAACTCTTTCGAATTGTTTTACGATTGACTAACTAATTTTGTGGAAGTATAATATCATACACGTACCTACATATTGTTAAATTCGAGTTTTTACAAACTTTCATTTGACACCCTACTCGATGTATAATCCAAATATAACTTTCTTCAATGAGTAGAGGACCTTGAAATTGAAATTATAGCTACATATTGTTACAAATTTTGCCTTCGCGATTCACATTTAAAGTTTCAATCGAATGGATGTAGGAACTGGCGTTCGCTCTTCGCTCCCCGCAATGAAGTCAAGTTATAGATTAAGCAAAAAGAAAACGGGAATGAATCAAGATTAAGTACACATATAATTTAATACTCTTTAAAATCGTACTTGATAAACTTATACTTATTGTGAAAACAATATAATAGAATGTTGTTTCACATTCATTTAGTTGTCTATAAGTTTATCCAATTCCCTCGCAAATCTTATTAAATTCCCGCCAGAATTAGAAAAGTTTGAACTATCTAGAGGATTAGCTGTATATGTATATGTTTGTGCAAAATAGTCTCAAGCTATGTTCATCATGTCTCAACATCATCACAGCTGGAGGCAAATTACGTTTTCTCTAACAACTCAAATAAAAGTTTCTAAATCGTTTGCTTCGCGAAGAATCCTTCCATCTCTTGCGAAGTCTAACTATTTGCCGGTTAATTAATTTTGAGAAACAAATTCTCTGACGATGACCACTTCCGACTTAGCAATTGCGCCAAGACGGATGCGAGTATCCGCCTACTTTTCAAAGAATCGGTCCACAGAGCCCACAGCACGAACGTTGAATTCTCGATTTGTGTGACATGCTCAATTTCGGCCCGTTGACCTAAAGAAGTTTTCTGGATCAACGGCCGATTCAAAATTTGTGGCAAAAGTTGCTTTTTTTTCAGATTTAGCATTAAACTGAATTTTCAATGATTTCGTGGGTGTACCGGGGCAGCATCACATTATAGCGATAAATGGGTCATCGAAGCCATTCATGCGAGAATATTTGTTTATGATGTCACCCGATGGGATCAATGCAAAATTCGCCTTTATCCGCGAAACCGCGAAAGTAATTATAATCAGCTGGCATTCATTGCGGCAGCCCTCGGTAATGAGTTCCTCAAAAATGACGTGATCACCTCGCTTATTACTGATTAGACCTCACATGGTCGAAGTTCATTCTTTTCGAACGCAGTGAATAGTGTAATAACGTTCCGAAATTGCTAACAAGTCTGTTTGTTGAATTCAAATTTGGTTTTGCATAAAATGCGTACGGATCCCACTTCTGGGCACGGGAGTGTCCCGCGCTTTGATTTGGCACACACAATGCCGCGTTTGTAGGTTGCTTCGGTGGGAAGTGATAGTGATGTGATTGAATGACCATTGACCAGGGGTCTCCCAGCCAAACAAATTTACGTTAAATCAACAGAAAGGGACCCTCGCCCCGCCAGACCTGTCCCAGGGGAATCGCCGAGGGACGTGGGTGTATCAAAAATCAATTGGATGGGCTCGGCCCCATCTACCGTGACAATAAACCGCCGGAGCAGCTGGTCGTGAGCAATTTAGTGCTTCGCTTCGCTTTTGACAGCGGAAATATCCAAGACTCTCAGAAAAGATTTTCATTAACTTTATGTAACATGCGAAAATTAGTATTGAATTTCACGCAAGGTGCCCCTTCGAAAGGTTCAAACATTACTTTTTATATATACGAGCAATGCCCCGACATAAAATTGATACTTCTATTCGGTTTAATGTCACTTTATAGTTCGGCCCGCACAATATAATCAGGATTGTTTAAAGAATAGGCACTACGAAAGTCTAAAAATGAAATATTAAATTGGAATATAAACATGTATGTAACAATATTATTTATATTTATACACTTATGTATTTATTTACTTTAACGCAAGTAAGAAATTTCCATTTTGTTTTCTTTAACAGTATTATCATGTGAGTCAAATTTCTAATACAACTTTTCGTTTCGCATTACTTGTAATATTATTTTTCTAACAATTTGTTTAAAATGTACATAATTGATGAAATTAAATTGAACTCAGTTTCGTTACGTTACTCTCACCAGAGATCAATTAAGCCCATCATAATAAAACTCTGATAAAAAGGGTGATAATCTTAAATATGCCACCAAATTCAAGAATAAAATGTTAATAAAAAACGGCAAAGTTTTTAGTCGACTTTTAGGACAATTCTTATTTTAAATGACTCATAAATTTTAAGTAAAAATAAGGTCGGTAACATATTAAATACAATTTACTTTTCTTGTTCAAAAATAATAGATAGTGTTATTGAACAACTTAAAAAAAATCGGTTTACAAACTTTGCAAATATTTGCAGAAATCTCCATTATGATGCAAAGAAAATGACATCGATATCGAAAAATTTTAAAAAATTCTGAAGTGGAAAATTTTGTACCGATATTTTATATGTATCACATGTGGAAAGTAAGAACTGTTCCACCTAAGCCACTTTTATTAGATTATCATTAAAATTTTAAACCGCTTAAAATCATTTCTAAATTTTCTTCCGTATAGTAAGGTCGTATAAAAATTACCATTTCTAATTAATCGTATATTGAGTATTTTAAGAAATACTTTAAACGGTCGCAATTATGCAGCTATTACATTGTGGATAATATACGCTTTTACCGCTTTCAGATATTACCTCATTTGCAATTAACAATAATTCTAATTGCAGCGATTAATTATGCGCGTTTCTATCTTTTGATTTAATTACTAAAAACCGGCTACAGATAACCACCATCACTTGCGGAAATTGTTCAAATTTGCCAAATGATCATTTGCTTAGAGGGTAGGTGCGATAATGTAATTATTGGCGATTTAGTGAAAATTTGCAAATCGCATAAAATACCGAAAATGTGTTAATCCTTAAATAGGGGCCGAAATAGCCCCAAAATCCTTCCATATCCCCGTAGCCGGGATTAATCTCGAAAGCTATCATCGAACGCTTGTAGTACGCTAAGCTCCAAAATTCATTATCACCCCTAACGCCATCGTAAATAACTCAGGCAGGTGACTAGAGTGCACAGGTCAACGTAATGAGTTCCACCGATAGCACATTTCGGGGCATTATCACGTCACGGGAGTGTGCTTCAGTTAAACTGCACGTGAGTTATAAATGGTGACACTGTCCGTGGTGGGCGTGATATTTATGGAGTGTGAATATCCTCGAAGGGAGCGCTGCCAAGGCTCCTCGGGCAAAAACGCTTCCACCAGCATTTATCGTCCTCTTGGTCCTTTTTCATTTTCCAATTCGGCCGAAGGGTTAATTGAGAAGATGCGAGCACTTGCAGATCGTCAAATTTGGAGCCTGATTTTGGACAAGGGTCCTCCGCAGCCTTGATAAATGAGAGCAGGATTTCTCGTAATAGCTTTCCTCGGCTCTTGAGCAATTAACGCTTACCATCAGATCCAATATAAATTTAATGCGACAAATTTTGACAAAACAATTTGTTTTTAATTAACTTTCAGCTAGTATTTTATCTGCGTATTATCCAATCACACATACCTAATTAGGCCAATGCGTTTAAAAAATCAAAACTGAGTGTGTATAACCAACAACATATTTTTATTTTTATATTTATCTAACATACACTATGAAAATTTTATCGCAATGTATATATGTATGCATTTTACAAAAAAAAGACTTTAAATTCGTATATTAAATATTCCACTTTAACTTGAAGACAAACTTCCTCTTTTTAGATTTATGGGAACGCTAATAAAATCTCTTTATTGTCTGTTTGATTTCTATTTGTTGAAAAACAAAATTAAGACAAATTTAGAAATTAGAAAGAGCTTTAATATGTAATATTTTTATTACTTTTTCAATCCGGAACTAAAGACTACTCATTATTCTTTTTTACCGGACATTTACTTTGATTATTTGAAGCGAATGGAAATAATTAAAAAGGTGTAGCAATTTTTCCATATGAACCCTGGAAAAAATACTTTTTATATAAAAAGGGTACTTTTGAGTCAAACTTGTAAATAAATTCTTGATGAAATACACCACTTTCATATATGTAGAGAATGTTTACATAAAGATTTTCAAGATTAATGCTCATTTGAGTTCTTTTCAATACTTATTATTAATTTGTTCAAGTACACCGAAATTTGCATAGCGAATTTTGATAATAGTTAATGTGTTACAGCTAAATGTCTCTCTGTAAAAATATCGGATGGTCAAAATACAGAATGCAGCTACCTATGTATGTATATATTAAGCATTTTTCAATAATTTTTCGACTACTCGATCTAATGCGAACAAATTAAATTTCGATTTGCACGAACTTAGTTGGTGAAATGCGGATAGCAAAATAAACCTCGTATTTTCCTAAACTCCTGTTTCCCTGAGTGTTGGATGGATGACTATGATTAGTCCGATCGCTCGGCTCCAAAGCTGTGGTCCAGCGCTAAGACCCCGTCTGACGTCTCTGATACTCGCGGTCCCAGCAGCGCGGTTTCTTTGAAGTCCGTGTTTGGTATTCACACTGACACCACGCTAATCCGCCACCAGGTGCATAAATGTGTACTTGCGCTGCTGCAATTTGTTGCCTACTTATTTGGCGTAGAGATCGCGGATGCGGGCTGTGCTGGACCAAAGTGAGATTTTCTAAATGCTGCAAATTTGAGTGCCCATGTGGAATGCAGCGGTGGTCACTAGCTGCCAAAGAACCATTTACGCCATGATTATCTCTTCAGCTCATGGAGCTGGTTGCTATTTGAAGTATTTCAAGCTTATGGTCTTATGAAGTGGACTAAACTTTTTCTAAGAAACGTTAGTTCAGCCTAATGGGATAAGCCAACTTTTATGGGTCCTTTACTATTTTAATTTGATTTTCCCATTTGGGGTAAAACGATTAATTTATATTTATGAGAAACTGATGCAGCCGAGTAATGGTTGGTTTAAAGAAACGTACATATGTTACTTAAGCCCATTATTTAGAGTAGAAAATGTGCACTGCAGATAGTAATCCACAGCTAATAACAAAGTGTTTGCACATTATACAAAATCATTTTCCGTGTTATTCACAAGAAATATTAATTTTATTATATAATACAGATCAGTTAATTTAGAATTTGTTAAATTTATTATAGTGGAAAGATTTTTTCTTTTTTTTGTCTTTTCCTCTATAATTTGTACTAAAAGCCCTTAAGAGTTTTATATAGGCTTAATAAAGTCATTAGAAATTAGTTGAAACAATTTTAATTCGATGAATCACCGTTCCAAAAATTGAAAAATAAAGAGCCTGTACTCTAATAAAGAATTCAAATGTTTAATTAATAAACCTTCTAATGCAATACCTAATAACTTCTCAAATACGACGCATATATTTTTTCAATGCATATACATAGTTGTTGGTTCTATATTTTCTCTCTAAAATGAAGCATAATACCAACATACAGCATTTTATTGTAGATCTTGGATATAGGTAGTAAGTTAAAATTTTAATATTGTCCTAATAACATAACAAAATCGCTTCAAACTCTAATGAAAATATAGAAAAGCATCACAATACATAAACAATAAAATCAAAAGCGATTTATGCAGTTTTCAAAAGAAATTGAAAGAATTTTCTATGACAGAACAAGTTTTGAAAAACCATGAATAAAAGATCATATTATTATTTCATTACCTATATTTATATGAACACATATACCACCAATTTATGATCAGCTATTATTTAACCGTCACTACTTCCTCTTCTGAACTTCAGAAGTCAATCGTTCATTCATGAGTGCAGCTCGTGGTGGTGAAAGAAGTAACAGGTGGACAGGTGAAGATAATGCGATCCCCTTTGCGTCATAATTTATGCAAATATCAAATGACGTGAAATTTCTGTAGAGGTGATGCATATAAAAATATCGATGATGTGAGAAGAAGCCCTATCGCCGCATGATGTAATAAAATGCAGTCAACCAGTCATCGACTCCGATTGAGAGTAAGAAGAAGAAAGTGTTGAGATATAGGGCAATGCCCTTATTTTTATTAACTAACGGACGATTGTGCTATGAAAATATAAGAAAACATTTTAAATTCTTCATGTTATTCATGAGGAAGCATTTTCAATATTTATGAAGGAGTTTTGAATTGCCCACAAACGTTCACTCACCAGCTGTTGCAAATGATTAGCATTTAGGTTTTAATGGAACTCGTTTTGTATCAATTTGCATTTGACTAGTTCTTAAACCGAAATGTCAGAAAAGATTTGAATAATAAAATATTCATTGCGTAGAACCACAGTCACTTTGAAAGGAAGGAAGGATATACATACATACATATATGTATTTTATATATTGAAATTAACAATATGCTTACATATTTTACAACTGGTCTAAAGACTGATAACGGTTAATGTACGTACGTATTAACACTGTTATACGCAACGACAAATTAAGTTTACAGCCTACCTTAGTTTTGGTTTACAAATAAACAAATTAATTTTGTTAGCTCTGTTACCGTCGTTCATAAATATGTACTAGGAGTACAAAATTTCAGAAGGTTTTGTGCCAGACTTAAAACTAAAACTTTGCTACGAGAGTAAGAGACAAATTTTAATTGTATTAAACCACTTTTCTGACGAAAAGTCAGCCTGAGTACTTTGTAGAGGTGTCCTTCATGCATAAAAATTAATACTAATGTAATAGATATTAATTTCTCAGTTTGATGGAACCAAATGATTGCTACTCAAAATATTTCTTAGAACTCAAATTGTTCTAGTTTTCACTGGTTCACATTCCGTAAAAAAACTATAATTTGGCTAAACAATAGGAATTTTATGCAAATGGATCAGACCCCTTTCATTGGAAAGTTCAGTCACGTGTGACCGATTCTATACTCGTTATCAACTCACGCATGTTCGAAGCGCATTTTACATTCGTAAAATATTAATAACCAGGTGCGCAAGTAGCTTTCAATCCATGAATCACTAACCTGGTGAATCGACGATTCGACTCAAAAGCGCAACATATTTCTACAGTTGAGACTTTATTAGGTGTTTGCACATTTTTGAAATTTAAACGATTTTCAAAGTCCGAGACTGTGTACGTGCATCTACACGAAGAAAATCGCGGAAAAATAACGCCCCCCATACACTGACACCACCACGTGCATGGAGTAATTTTATTTACGATTTGTTTTCATCTTATCAGTTAGGGAAAATGCCGGAAGTGAATCGAGTCAATTCCGTGTGTGGTGTTTGGTTTGTCCCAAACTCGGACGTTGTTTTCCACCGTGCGAACGCACTGGAGCAGGAATTCACCGTGTGTGGCGGACATTGTTGCTTCACTTATTCGGGGGGTGAGGGGTTAACTTATGTTGATAGCGACTATACATAAATTGCGCGGGGGAGATGGGAGGAAGTGGTCCCAGCACTTGCAGACCCATCATTTTCCAATCAAACACATCGAAGCCAAAGGCAAATAAGCACACGTCGCCGATCCGCTGAGTATGCTCGCGATCGGCGATCGTCGTGGTTTATGCGTTCACGGTCTGGTCATGAAAGAAGTCGGGATAGAGGCTATTAAGTGAAACACTGGAACAGGCAGGGTCACCCATGTTTGTGCGAATGGGTAATGGGTATACATCAGCTGGCCCGCGACTATCCCGGCCTTATGGTGAGTGCACACGGGCGGCGCGGGGGCTCGAAAGCTTGGGCCCCGTTCACTGGTGATTTTGTCATATATGTCGGGGGCCGGCCTTTTGTTTGAAGTCCATCTATTCGGGTATCAAACGTGTTCCACCGTTCGGTCGCGATCACTTTACTCTTTGATCGGGCACTACCTTAGCGCACCGCGAACCGATCGTTTCCATTTCCGAGGCAATTTTTGCCGCTTAGTTGAAATCTCGATGACTGTCGGATCGGTCGCGTAATTCGCTAAAAAACATTGAATCCGTCGATTAGTCCGCTTGTGCAATTTCGAGACGTCGGTTCACAGTTCAGACCGAGCTCAAGATCTTGGATGGGGCTCCTCTAGCCGATCTTGTGGTTTTATTTACACAACTGGGAAGACATCCAATGCTCCCTCAATAGAGCAATTAACCGCGATAAAACTAACGAGTTAACTGCGGTAAAGGGTGATAACGACAGTGTCAAGTGTTTTCCTGTTTATTGTGGCATAAGTGCGAAATTGGAAAGTTCTTTTCACAGTTTCATGAGGATTTAGCACGGATCCGCCAAACGTATGTATGCACACAACACCTCATATAGTACTTATCTTATATTGTTTAGTATGAAACTATCTAGCCAATGCGCAGACCTCCACACACTAGCAGCTTTGTTTACAATGCCCGCGCAATTCACTTGTATGCGGGCATGTTCTCACTTCGAAAGCCTATGCTAATTAGCCAGCCACTTTGCTTCGAGCTCTTTAGATAAGATAATTTCATTTTAGCCGTGATAACGTAATTCAGCTAAACTTGCTCCGGCTGAAATGCGAACTGCACCGTCAAGATTTTGCAATTTTAATTGAACAATTTAAGGCAGTTAAAACTCTTTCTGAGCTTTTCATTTTCCTCAAGCACATGTTCATAACAAAAATTCCAATTAATACAGGAATTTGCGATTTGTTACGCTTTCCTTTACGTCATTGCAAAACATATAAAAAATATTCCACTCGGTACAACAATACAATAATAACAAAACAACAAATCTTGAACACCGTCCTTAATGAATTTTACATTCAAATAAAATATCTCCCGCAAAAATTACGCGTGAATTAAAAATTTGATATTTTGTCAACGTGCCGAGATATTTGCATATCAATCCAGATTTTCTGGTATATTTGGATTGTTTTAACCAATTTTTGGGGAAAATCCAGTGCTTTTAACGTAAATGGAACTAGCTGATAAAGTCAAATGGCAGAAAACAAACCACGCCTGTACGATTAGAACTCTAAAACTAAATTTAAGAAACTAAGAGAGAAAACAAGCAATTTAAGATGTTTTAATGGAGCAAATTGTGGTTCTGCTTTGAATTAGTGATAAGGAATTGCAGCATCCCTAATTAAGTTGATAGCGTTGTGGTCTGTTGGTTTCGAATATAAGCTAATGAGCCTCAGACCAACAATGTTTATATCGCCATGGTTAAAAATGTTAATTTCTAATTTACATGTCTGAAATAATTTCAGTTCAAAAGAATCAGGAAGTAATTCTTTCGTTATTCTATTCTGGATGGACATTGAAAACCAATTCGAAGTTTACCTACTCGGGGATATTTCATCAAAATAAAATAATCCAGATGCTATCGTTTTTGCTGCAGAACTTCCTGGCAATACTAAATAAATAGCGGCTTTTTATTTCAATTAAATCAATAAAAGGATTACTTTGTTTGCAAGAATATGATCAAATAAGAGCTCGAAAAATAAAATTTCAAGAAGATTGATCCAAATTCACAGGGCTAAATTTGTTCCACTATATAAAAACTAAGTATAAACTCGTACATTTCCGTGGATAAATTTATCCACAGTGTAATTCACCAAAACAGCGTGAAATTGCCTTATTTTTAAACTTTTGATGTGATATTCAACAATTCTGTAAAATGTTCGATTTAACATCAAAGGAATGAAGAAATTACGTCAAGCTGATGTAAATCGACTACGCCGAAACCAAATTCCGACAATATCACTTTGAGAAGGTGTCACGTAGCGCACTTTTTGCATAAAATATTTAGTTTGTTAACATTTTTGCGAAAAATATTTCATATCGAAAAGGAGCATTTACTAAAATATTTAGTCATGGCATTGTAGTTTACTTTTTCTGAAATAAACTACATATTTAAAGATGCAACAAATAAAAGTAGCAATGTACAATGATTTAAATTTTAAATGCTACAGATATAAGAAAAATTATTTTTAGTGCATGGTACTCAACTGGGCTAGGCATTTTGTTAAAAGAAAACTAATATAATCGTATGAATGGCTTTACAGATATAGTACGTAGTCTTTATGTTATAAATATCAAAATGCTTTAGAGTATAGTTTAAAATACTGGCTTTTAAAAAATTATAAAATAAATGTTGCAAAAGAAAGTGATTGTGTTTATTAGATACCTACATACATATATTTGAATGAAAAATTCAACGATACATTTATGACCTAAAATAATGAGTACCTTTATAGATTAATGATAACTAAACATTCTTCAAGCAAGCAAAACTTAGTGTGACACATTTCCACACCTTGTTGTCTTTCAAACGCATCAAGCCCAGAAAAATGGAAATAAATGAAACGAGGCGAAGATGCCATAATTGGTCAATTAGCTGCCTCCAGTTGGAGGACCGCGGCGGTGCATCGCTCGCATGCGAGCCGCGGGAACAAAAGATTCATTCGGCGATTTTAATTTATTCATGCTCAGTTCACTCGCTGCGTGGGTCTGCGGACGGAAGTCAAATAAATGCGGACTAGATTCGAGTGTCTTGCCGCTTTGCTGCAACTTTCGAATGTCTTGCGACTGGCTGGCGGTCGACTTGAAACGGAAGTTTCAAAACTCTCCGCAACCTGTGGAGACCTTTAGGGCGCCTATTCCGCGGAATTTCGGTGGAATTATTTGCGCATAAATCGCTAGGGCAAACCGCTTAATTAAGCTGTTGGTGCAATAAGGCCGTAAATAGTCTTTAATCGACAACTCCCGCCCCAAATTGCTTTCAGTTGCAAGTTTTCCTCCCCAGAAATTTCCATCATTCGCAATTTCTGGACGCACAATGCGCACATAATTTACTCATTAGCTAGTTACGTTAATGGCGAATGCAAAATTAAGTTCATGTTTCTACTTGACCCAAAACATGCCATGATGTTTTGATGGCCGCCCAGGAGAACCCACGGCTATCCAAAATATCCAAAATACACCGAAAATCAAGGCCGAAATTCATGCAGAATTTTGCCGGACCCAGATTTTCGCGTAGTGGCGCTTCCGTCCGTGCCGCACTCAATTTACCTGTCCCCGGCAAAATATTTAGCAATACTTGAGATAATCGACGTGCTACCGATGATGCGTCCGCCGGAGCCTTGACAATAAATTCCAAAATAGCGCCGCTTCGGTGGAGCTCACGTGCCACCGATGGCCCCAGGCGCAGCCAGAACATTTATTTGTCAGAATGGCCTAAGCGCCGAACCACGTAGCAATTAATTTGCAAAAATTACGTAACTGATAAGCAATTGCGTGGGATGGGTGCTGGCAGTGACATCATAATTTAATCGATAACAAACCCATGGTTAACCAACCGTCAGGATATTCTACGTTTTGTCGAAACCTATACTTTCCGTGGGTCATTTTCATCTTAAACATCCTGGCATCTTCAGATTTTACAACTCTTGCGGTGGCTGGTAGAATAAAAATCGCACCAAATGCTTTAAAGTTTTAACATAAACCTAGAAAAAGTAATTGTGCTAAGTGCTTAAGCTAAGCAGCTCCCAAATCTTCCACTCCAGTTTAAACTTAGTTATACCCAGTTGTAAGAATAGTAAAATGGATACGTGTCGTTCAATTTACACCTTACGTACATATATATGTATAAACAATTTTCGTGATTTTTTTCAAATTTTTATGATTTATACTTTCGCACGAAGGAGTTATGTTACATATAAGGATACAAATAATTTTTACAATTCTTTTTCTAAATTATAAGGCAATTTTTACTACTACAAATCTGAATGTACACTGATATGCCAAAAAACATTTGTTGTCTAACAACTTTTATCTAAAACCAGGACGATATAAGGAAATAAAAGATGTAATTGTCTAGAACAGTTGATGGCGGGACAATTATTCAATCCTGATCCTTTGGCTCAATCTACCCATATATATATATCTGCTTATAATCTCTAATGGTCATGTCCTTTTCAGTAAATTTCCCTGAGCAACACTTTTGGTGATAAGGGTAGAGACAGCATTTTTTAAGAGTATTTTCCCGAAGACGTTTAAAACAATGCATATTAAAAAATATCATCATATCTATTTTCTATGCTTTCATTTGACACTCTATATGATCTTCTTGAAAATATTAAAATTGGTTATAAAGCATCATTTTGATGGCTGCATTCTCAAATTGGTTCAATTGTGTTTATGATTTCGTTTAAAAATTTACATAATTAATTAATTAATGCCATTCAGTCTCCAAAAAATCGTTAAATCTGAATGTAATAATAATAGCTGATAATGACAAACTAATTAATTAAAAATTGCTCCAATTACCCATCATCAGAACTACATCTATACACTGTAAGTATTTAATCAATTTACAAAAATTAAGTCACTGATTAGGACGATCGGTTGAGACGTGAGCCGGCAGTGACGTCATAATTTATTCAAAGACAAGTCCGCGAACAACTAGTCATTTTGCCGAAGCACCCTTCCCACGGGACGTCCCATCTTAAGCGCAGCATCTTTGAGCGCTCCCGGCATCTTTGCTCTTAATGCCCGGATCCCTGTGACGGCTGGCGCAAGTCGGTTTGCCGGGAAAACTATCCCCGAAGAAGTCATCGGGATTGATTAATAAATTAAAAGTGCTGAGGGAGGAAAATGGATATTTTCAAATTAATTTAATTGCACTCCGGGGAGCGCGCTCCGCTGCGACGGCGAGGACGAGTGCGGGGGAGGATGATTATTATCGTTAATTGGGGATTCTGCTGGACATTCCGGGACTTGAGGCCGTCTTGAGCCGGTCCACGGGAAGCTGTATCTGTTCCGAGCAGAAATCCAGAGAGCCCGATTCGACATAGTTTGCGAACTCCTCCAGTCCGCGCTGAATACCAAACGAGCTGATTACAAATGCAGAGGAATCTCTCGCCCAGATGCGATTAGCATTTCAATGGAACGAAAATTTGTTTCGAGCTCGTTAACGTGTTAAACTCAATTCCCAGTAGGGCAGCGGGAGGCGTACGTACGTCTGGACGCTGTTTACGGGTTCATCGCGGCAGCACCAAAAATTTCTAAGGGAGGTTTCTTACTCCCCTTCCCGAGTCGGGAAGTCGAAGTCGCGAAACGAAATTATCAGAACTCAATTATCCAGCCCCTAACTTGTCGCCTAATTAGCCATGTTTGCATAATTTTTTTTCTCTTCCACTTTGGTGATTTGTCGCCTTATTTTACTTTTAAATTTAATCCAGGAATCTGGAAGAAAAACAGTGTGCAATTGGATTTGCAGGCTTCTGTCTATCCGGGATCATTAGAACTTAGATTTGAACGTAGGTTCATGTAAATTTTTGGGACACAAAAATATATTTCTTTACTTGTTAAGTAAATATTGCTTTCCTTGTTATTAAATTATTTACTCGTTGTACGCGCGATTTCGTACGCACGGATTATAATAATAAATTAAATAGCAGCCAAATTTATGCAGCAGCCTGCCTAAGTTTTTGAATTACAAATATTAACAACAGACACAAATTTTAAAAACATTTACCTTTTTTAAATTTAAATATGTAAAAGTAAATTGCGATTTTTATTACTAAGTTTGCGCCTTGAACTTAACGCATGTAGACTTTTAGTGATTCCAATTCAAATCGAAAATTTGCTAGCATCTGTAATTTTTAATTTGGATGAAATTTAGTATGACATCTTTTAAATGAAATTCCCCCAAAAGGCATGAGAAACAATTTGTTTAAAAAATTATTATAAAATAAAACGTTGTCGATATATTGCGCTTGTCAAATAGTTATTTCCATACCATGATATATGTATGTATGTAATCATCGATTCTCTTCGCAAGAACTATCCATCGACAAAATATTGCTCTTTCGATTACTAAATAAAATTATGTTCTTTCAAAAAATAAAGGTAAGCAAAACTATTACTTTTTAAAAATTTTAGTTTCTACTAATGAAAGATCTTGTAAAACAATTGTAATAAACTTTGTAGAAATTGAGAAAAATGGCACGTGTTCAGAAATTTTATAAGATGTTCTACTAAGTATAGCGGTTAAACATTATTCATAAATCGGACACTTGTGTAACTATAAGGATTAATTAACGCTTACTTCAAAAACTTTATAATAATAAATGTCTAGTCTCAATCTGAAATATATTTTATTTCAAATACATACAATGTAAACTAATTTGCAACTACGACGTGTTTTTTCGTGGTGCAGACTACTCGTATTTGGAGGTTCAAATTAATTAAAATCTAAATCCCCCGAATTTTTCGAATAAGTTTGATTCGTTCAAGCATTAAATTTTCTATTTACACAACAATGCTGGACAACTACACTAAAACTAATATAACCTTGAAAGATTCTTTAACTCCTTTTCCACATCTTTAGAAGATTGCATACATTCAACTCGTTCCCTGACCCTTAAAGTTTAAATAGTTCAATTAAAAGAGAAATCTGCACCAAGCTGTTCGGGAAGGAAACAGATTCCCGGAATATCTTATTCAAAGTTTTGAATGAGCAACCATGTG
Source organism: Tolmerus cingulatus (assembly GCA_959613345.1). Taxonomy (NCBI): domain Eukaryota; kingdom Metazoa; phylum Arthropoda; class Insecta; order Diptera; family Asilidae; genus Tolmerus; species Tolmerus cingulatus. Next base: position 12,216,035 of record OY390708.1, on the reverse strand, counting down.
GCTCTGTATCCTGAGAAGGATTAAGTATCATTACCGCAGCAAAAGAACTTCTAGTCGAAAAACCCAGAACATGTATCTTCTCCGGCACCATGTGCATGTTCTGACGTGTAGGTGCCCGCCCCTTACACAAATAGTCGCGGAATAAGGCCATGCAGTAAGCAAGTTGTAATACTTAAGTTTGAAAACCCCCCATTTGGTGTAATTGAATTTTTCAGCCCCAAAGAAATTGCTCGAGAGCTGAAAAATTGCTGAAATCTGAAGGTTCTTCTCGAGACGGGAGACCATAGTTCGTTACTCTGGGAAAGCTTGTGCTAATTATGCAAATAGAAAATTAAGAGAGCAGTCAGTTGAACGGTTAAAAACAACAATTCGGTGAGCTTCCGAACACCCTTCATTTGGGACTTTACTTTTGGGACAACGGTCTACCGTCCCATGAATTCAAAATTAAGATGGATCAAAGTTCAACAAAGGCATCCTCTTCAAAAAATTTATCTCTCTGACAGAAAATGTAACTAATTAAATCCACCCAGCGCGATGCGAAACTTACTTCTCGTGAGTCCTGGTGAAACACTGCAGAACCCTTGTAATTAGACCGAATTGTCCTCCGGGCACAACTGAAATGTAAATTGGGAAAACTTTCCCAAGTGCCAACCGTTTTTTGTCCGCCAACGACGTTTCATTAGTTTTTTGCACTTCCGAAGAAACCAAGTTTTCCTTTGGCATTATTCCGTCGAAGATTGTGAAACGTCCGTGCGATTCCTTTGAGCACTACTTGAATCTTGGCGGCCCCCGACACCGAGGAAGTCCAGATGGACGCGGTTTTTCACTCTGTGCCGGTCGCTGAATACTTTGGCGACAGGATATTTATGGCCTCCGTCAATATTTAAGTTGCTTACTCTTTTCCTTTCGTCCAATTTAAACTGGGATAAATGCATAAGTCTAGCCGGTAAAACCACTCCAGACCACTGAGAGGCTCAAGCAATTTTTGTATTGAACTTTTTTAGCGCTGAGTATCCTGTTTTCAGAAGACTTTTAAATGGTTACTTTGTGAAAATCGATCAACTTTGTGCCAAAATCGAAACTCTTCCGGTTTTTGTTTTTCTTAATGGAAAATTACTTCCCAACCTTCCAGCTTATTAAGTCGCTGTTAAAGTTAATCCGGCGAAGATTAAAGAGATTTTCTCACGGATTAAATTTAATCCCTTATTTATAATTTTCTCCACAGCAATACAAACTAAGAATGTATTGGCAACTAAAACTTCCACTTTAAAGAGATTACCTTTTTTTACGTTCGTTCAAATCGATGCAGGAAGCTAGGTTGAAAGATTATCGAATTCCCCTTGCTTACACGTAACTGCTAAAACGGAACACTACTATAAAAACTTCAATTTGACTGATTTTTGTTTTGTTATTTAATAAATAATTATAGGATTTCTAGAAAGATATCGCAGTTCCTCTCGAAGACTATCACAACTCAAAAAAAAATCCGTTTTGTACAAATATAATATGTATGTATATGTAAGTAAATCTTCAATTTTACTATCTTAAAAAATATCACAAGAATGTAGGAATTTGCAAACTAGTTTCACAATTGCTACGGCACGATGATTCGAACATTTTTGAATAGATTTTTAAATAATATGAAAGTCACCTTATTTTACAAAAATCGTTGAAATTCACCAATATTTCAAGAAGTTGTCATGTATAAAGTTGTAGTCACTTAACAAATTTTCTTTAAACTTATGTATGTTATAACAATATTATTTTAAAAGATATGTTTTTTTTAAATGTTCTTTGAGTTGTTATATACGTTTATTATATTTATATTACAGAATTTTAAACTAAAAGTAACTTAGGATATGTTAAATTTAATAGAAGTTCATAAATATTAATATCTACTTCGATTTTGAATTTAATGATAGTAGTACATAGAATTTTATAAGATATTTTAATGTGGAAGCCAAAAAAGATTTAGCTTATGACACTTTAAAAATAGTTCCGATGTCATCAATTTGGATAATCAAAAATAACAATTTTCCGAAGCATTTCAAAATTATGTTTCATTCAAGATAACGCGTACTTACACTTCCATGGATTTTTGCCAGAGAAGATAGGAATCTACTGAGAATTAAAATGCATCAGGCAGTTTATGAATCCATTATCTCCTCAAGATAAAATTCCGCAGCCGCAAGAATGAAGCATAAAAATCACCCGAATGGAGACAAATTGCCACGACACCGCGAGCTGTACCCGCGCAGTCACGAAGCTGTTCCGGTGTCAAATTGAATCTTAATAAATATTAATGATACAAAAAGGGTCCGCGGATTCCACCTCTTCCATCGATTCGCTTTCGAGACAATGTGATCCCGAATAAAAACCTCCACAGTGGAACCAATGATGTGACAATAAAAGTTTTATAGATGACTGAAGTGAGGGATGTGTTTGACGTTAAATTTGGGTCGGCGCTTAATTTTGTTTATGGTCCTTTTGATTTCGCAGGACAAAATTAAATTTTGAAGTGTCGGAACTTATGGACATTTACCGAGTTCTAAAATACACGTGCTTTTGAGGTATGCACAGAAGACCTGAAGGGTGCTTTATGTTTATTTTAATGGACATTTTATTTGTTCAGGTCTTCATTCTTTATTTGATTAAGGTGAGAAGTTGCTTTCTTAATATGTTATCTTGTTTTTAAATTACAATAACTAATTTACTCATTTTACTCATTTATAAACTTCTATTTCCGTTTTATTCTATTGCAAAGTTAAGGAAAGTGATGTTATCATTTATAAAATTTTAACTCGAAATAACCAGATGAAAATGAGTTTTATAATACATATGTATATAGTCTATAATATTTAAATTTTCCTTTCTGTGGAATTTTGAACGTAGAAATAAACGTATGCATATTTTTCGATTGTGAGATACTCAGTGGCAGTAAACAAATCTTTAAATTCTAGATTTGACTACACTTTGACTTGTCTGCTAACAAAATTGCGAAAAATAATATTTATAACATTTTATTATTTAACGTAAATTAATATTAAGACTTGAATAAAAGTCATCAAAAAGAAAGATCTTGAATATGCTTATTTTTGCAAAAATAAGTGCTACACAATTTAATATAATCGAATTATGTTTGCGTAAAAACAGCTTTTCGACCGTTTTTGTTGTCTAGCTTTTGAAGAAGCTGACTTAAAATCATTGGTGTTTTTCAGTTGTTACTGAACAAGAACCTTTTTTAATTAATAATTTCTTCACTTGTACATTTAATTTTCTAACATTTGTTACATTTGCTTAATACTTTAATTCTATCTGTTAATTAATATATGTACCATATACATATGTATATATATGTACATGTATATAAACTCTTACGTACATATAAAAGTACATTAAATTTCTTTCTTTCAAAACTATTTTCCAAGTTTATTTAATATAGTTCAACAATTATAGTTAAGTTGTCTCAATAGTGAGAAAAGAATGACTCATTTTTAACTTCTATATATACCAGCAATAACAATATGGCCTACACCAAATGTTATAGCTCAACGTTTTTTTTTCAACTTTCGCTCTTTTATTGTAAAATGTTTTATTACGAAAGAATAACACTAAAATATAAAGAAGCTTATATAAGACTCTTTGTGTAGTAACTCCTACGCTCTAACCCAACACTCAGAAAATTCTTCTTCGATATTTGCAAAAATTTTAACCGAAAGAAAACATTTCAAGGTTATGCGTATCTCTTATAAATGACAACAAGTCTTCACATTCACATAAATATTCATTTTGGTGTCATCTGCTTTGCAAAAGAAGCTTTCAAAGATAGGCGCCAACTAATTTATATGGGCAATCTTTTGTGATCAAAAAGCTCACAATTTTATCAGTATTAAAGTATTTTGCATTTTACACCGCTGTTTCAACTCATCTTTTAATTAAACTTCAAACGGTAGCTGTGAATCATTTTGATGATATTATGAAAGATGTGTTGTTAAATTAATAAAAAATCTGAATTGAAATTCAAATAAAGGCGTTATCCTTATTTGTAACCAACGAACTTATATGTATTATATCGTTTTGAATATTTATAACATACATTCAGTACTACGCAGTTTTAGTAAGAGAATATTATCTTCTTATTGCATCTTACTCATATATGTTTGTGAATTTTTGGCAGATCATCCAAAATTTATTTTCAATTCGAAACGGTGTTAAAATTTTTGGAATAATGAATAGTCGATTACTTTCAATTATAACCCGAAACCACCCATAACCTGCGAAGGCGTACAGAATACCAAAAGGTTAATTAAAATCCAGCCATAAATTTCGTGACAAGAATACAAGCAAGCGAAAAATCATCGATGACTTTGAATTTCCTTTTTCTCCAAATGATGTCATGTGCGGTAATTAGCATAGTAATTGTGCGATCATATTGGACCAACTCTTAGCAAGCTACATATGTATGTCTGATCCGCGTCTGCAAAGAGGTGTTTCACTCAACTCAGGAAAAGAGCGGACATTTAAAAAGCGATTCCCTTGCAGTCTACGATTTAGGCGCGGTTGTTTCGATCTTTCAGATATTTTCTGTTCGCGCTCATCTAACCAGAACGGAATTCATTTGATGAGCTCCTAATCGACCATTAAGTAGCTGTCAGAGGCAATCGAGTTATCTTTCGATCATTCGAAGACTGCACAACCGACGAGGCCTCGTCTACAAATCGCATTTGATGTTGGCATGTTTCGAACATATGTACTATACATATGTCCTCCCATGACGAATGGGTCAACATGTGTTTCCCGACGAGGACATCTCAACGCAAAGTCTTTACTTGTTTTCGTTTCGCGGTCTCATTGAACTATAAAACTCGAAAGAAACCCAATTAAGAGTTATTTTGTTAAGGTTGTTTATTGGAGAACTAATAATTTACCGCCGTTTAGAGCTCCGTATAATTGACTACTTTTAGGAACTCTTTTTTTCGTTGACAAAATATTCTTACGACTTTCAATATTTTGCACACTGGGTGAGTGAAAGGAAGAGTATCTAATAATTATAAAAAAGTACGGAAAATAAGAAATTTCATGCATGACTTTGACGCTCAATCACCGTTTTCTTTAATCGAAGTGTGGAAAGTGCATATAAACATAAAACGGAGCTCTCATTTTAATAACGTGTTCTAATGGTACGCAATCCTTCAGAAAATTTTTATTTTTCTACGAGATATTTAGGTAAAATTGACTAAATTATTGAAAAGAATAATCCCAGTGAATTTTTTACCAGATATTTATTTTATGTGAATTTACTCTAATCGAAAATCAATATCAAATGTTTTTCTCAATTATTAACTACGTCAACGCAATTGCAATAATAATAAAAATGTGATGATAAAAAAGGATGCAATTTTTAAATATTTCCTTCAGACCAAAATAAATTATTAGGCATTTTAAATTATGAAAGAAGTTGCGGTGCACCCTTTGTTTCAATACACACTTAAATTGCTCATATCACCTGCATATTTCAATAATTAGTGCCAAATTCTGCGCCGCATCAACCACGAGTAATGCCACAGCATAACCAACCTGAGCATAATTAGGTCATCTTGAAATTAGGTCTTAGCCTCAAATAGTCTCACTCAATCGGGCAGCCACACTGAGTTCGTCAGGCATGCACAAGCATACAAATCAGCCGAAATGTGTAATTATCAGGAAGAGGTCAATGAACCTCTTATTCGATTTGAAAATCTAAAACCCCCTTCTCGAGTTCTATTCGAACACACTTATCAAGCGATTTGGTTTCTTTGCAGACGACAACCACTCGGAACCGGACTCAATCAAGCAGAATATCGATAATCTTGTGAGGGACTCAAGCAAAGGTGAGTGCATTCAATTCTTAATGGGACAATTATGGCTCTGTGCCCTGTAAATAGAAATTTCAATCGAACAAGGACAAATATTAGCAATTTGACTCAGGTAATTTGTTAGAGCTCCGACGGTCGTCGGGGCCCCGCAGCCCCAGAACCAGGGGCTTAGGCAACCTGGACCTGGACCCTGTTCTATGTAATAAAGCTCAAAGGTGCAAAGACAAAAGTCGAAAACGGGTAAATTGTAAGACTGTCCCTCGTGATGGGGAGCGTTCTCCAGTCAGTATGGCAGCCGTGTTGGTTCCCGGTTCCCGGGACCAGTTGCTGTGGTTCCCGAGGGTAGCCGCCGGTAATACATATCCCCATGATTGCGACACTTTTGTGCATGTTTGTGTGCAGAAATTAGAATTGGATTCCGCAGAACCCAGTAGGAAAAAGAAGGGCTGAGAAGAAGTGATAGAACTGCTTCTCAACAACCCGAACCCCTTCCCGGCTCGATTCTTTTACTTCTTGTTTTTTACACACGACGGGATTGGAGGCAAGGCCTTCCACTTTCGCTTCCACAATAACTAGGGATAGAATTAGTTATTAAGAACTAATGGAATAATCACTAATGCGAAACGACTATTACAAGAAGTTCTAGGTAAGCCATTCTGCGTTCGCTTGCACAATAACCAAGGATAGAAGAAGTTACTATAACATAAAGAACTAATCACTTATGCGGAATCACTATTATAATAAGTGCAAGGTAAGCACTTCTGCTTTCGGTTCCACAGTAACCAAGGATGGAAGGAGTTCATATAACATAACGACATAATCACTTATGCGGAATCACTATTATAATAAGTGCAAGGTAAGCGCTTCTGTTGTTGCATCTGCAATAATACGGGATGGAAGATGACATACAAAATTAATTGAATATTAATTATATTTGGAATAACCTGAGCGAACTGCAAGTCTCAATTTTTATATGGGAACACCAAACTGGATCTAAATGTGCATTTCTGTTTCCCGTATAATAATTAAGACTGGGATTTTTGTCACTGATTTGCTATCTGAGCCATCATTTGAACTAATTGAAAAGGATATGAAACGTTTCAGGTTTAGGATGTTTACTGAAGTTATAAATAAGTTTTTTTTTAATTATTTTAATTCATCATATCATTATTCTTATACATATTAGGATGACATGAAACACACATTTTAATTTATGTCATTCATAATAACATATGTATATTACTTCAAATTATTAGAATTCATTTTGGCTATCGCATTATGCATTACAGAAATGTAATGTATGTATTTTATACATATGATTTTAAAAACACAAAATTATTTAATTCATAACAAATAACCTAGTCTAACAGTTGTGTTTACTATTTGTAAGCAACATTTCGCATATTTGAAAACAAAAAATTATCATGCATTTCATATTTACATTATGTACCTGAATGAAACCTATAAGAAGTTATTTCAAATATTTTTAAATATTGAAATCAATGAAGTGCGAGAAGTTGCTTTAAATTTTACATTACAAAGGTATGCTTAAATATACATTATATTGCGGTATTAATTCCGCTTTTGCTTATTTTCTAAACACTTCAGTTTATGTAATTTGTTTTTGTGTAATTTGAAGCCCTTTTTTAATTCCTTGATGTAGTTGTCTCTAGTAATTAAGTCTTTCTCCACTGCTTCTGTAAAATTACAGTGAAATTTAGATGGCATTGTACGGATATATAATTGATTATGAACTTACTATAAAAAACTTCATTTGTAAGTTGAAAAGCCTTAAAAGCCTCTTTTTGTTGTACCCCATTATAGTTGAAATTAAGAATGATTTCTCTATCCAGCAATTTGTTGAGATTCCTGGCTAAACCACCTCCTCCAATAATCGTTTGAATAACGATTACCTTTAAAAAAAGAATACAAACAATAATATGTAAGATTTCAAGAATTTCACCAATGTAATTATTATTTCGAGCGGTGCGTTTAAAAAACCTGATTTGAATTTTTATATATGCGTTTGTATGTAATAATTATGTAGTTTTGTTTCATTGATGTATTCATACAAACTTACCAATTCATTTTCATCTAAATTATTGATTTCCGTTTCGAATTTCTGCAGCGAGTCCTTCGACGTTAGGGGAAACAACTTCGCAACTTCTTCGTTAATCCTCCGCTGCCTTTGCATCTGTCGCAGAGAAATCTTTATCTCTGCTAACTCCTGAACAATAAATTCATTGTGAAGTTTCACCATGTCTTTCAATTCCTTTACTTCATGCTGTAAAGCTGGAAAACAAAGAGGTTACTACTATCATAACTATCAACGATGCTTAAGAGAACGTTAAAGATACATTACCTTGTTGCCATGAGGGTTGAGGAGGCGAGTACAATGCTTCGCCAATAGCAGCATTCATGCGCCGAAGTGCTCCAGGGATTTGTTCCGGTATGTCGTCCTGCATTTTTTTTTGATGATTTTAACATAAATTGTGGCCGTGGCCGTGGCAGACTGCAGATTGGGCGCACCGTCCAAGCGCTGCCCCTTTTATACTTTTTTTTTGGACACATACGCATTATCACTTTTTACAGTAACAAAGGATCATAAACTGTCTCCAGCTAACCCTTCCTAGGATCGCTCACGAGACAAAGAGTAATTAGAAAATATCCGTGCATTGCTGATGCAGGGATCTCAAAAACAAAGGATCATGAAATTTCGCACCTATCCCAAAGGCGCAATTTAACCAGATGTGCTGTTCGCCACAAAGGATAACCATTTGGCTGAGGATCTGTCAAACGAAAAATTGAGGATGCGCTCATGCATCTAATATTTACTTTCCGGCTAGAGAACCGTCCCAAATCCATTAGCATGTGCACCTATTTGTCTTTCAAGGGACTCACTTTTCACGCCGTTACAACTAGCTCACAGAAAACAAGTCTTAACATGCATCATATCATAAAGCTTCAGTTTCTCTCGCTACAAGAGTTTGAATAATTTGCATTTACACTTTAGATCGATTAGCAATTATGCAGCATAGGTATTAAGACATTCGTGTTATCGCACGGTAAACTGATCATTTTATACGCGATGTTTTTTATTTCAAATACTTCGTGTTCCATTAATTCAGAGTTTAAGTCTCCTGAACAAATTCCTAGTGCAGCCATAGATTGCACTGGTTCTTCGAAAAAATTTTTTAAATTTCCGACACGCACACCTTTTATCATTCCCTCATTTTCATCTAAAAATCCTATTATTTTTACGGGAATAAATGGTTTTATGCAACAGAAGTTATCTGGCGCACTTAATTTCAAAAGGTAATCATTACCCTGGAATGCTATTATCTTCCCATACCGATTCCGTTTAAATCCTGTTCGCTGCTCTTGTTGCACTACTTCTTTTCCTGCGTATTTGTTGTTAATTTGTTCCAGGATCTTTGACGGCTTACGAATTTTCCTCTTTAAGTCTTGCATAAAATTCTCAAAATCATACGCTGTGAAACCACTTATTACACCCATATTCTTCACCGAATCAGTCAAGTGGAGAAGACTGTGAACATTAAATGTTACACTATTTTCTCCAAAAATTATTGGGAAATTTTCTACAAATAGCTTAAGCATCTCATTTGCTACACTTAAATTTGCTTCAAATTTTGTAGGCGTTGACAGCAGTCTGTATGCTGCGTGCAATAATAAGAATTGGTAATAACAATCACCGTTTAATATGTTTTTTAATGCAACTGGCCCAGTGTAGAGGGCGAATTGGCGAAATTCCGTTGCTTTCCACCTTAAAATCTCATCTACAGATCGCGGTTTCCTCTGAAATTCTTTTGGAATAAATGAAGCAAGAGATGTAAGGTTTGTTGACAATTCATATTTCATAGCTGCAGTTAATTTATGGGTACTCTTCCCATTCAATATATGCAGCAACATCTTGCGAGTGACACCTAGATCTACCAAGTGCATTGGATCTAGGGGAAACTGCGTAATCATTTTAATACCAATTTCCTCCAATTTGCTGAATACATTTTTATGCAAAGTTTTGTGGAAATCCAGTTGCTTCCTATTTGAAAAGTCCTCATCCGTTCGTAAAGCTGATGATCTCGTGCTGAAAGTGGTTACATTATTTATGCGAGTACCTATCTGGTAACATTTGCAACACCCAACACACGCATTGTGTCCAACGATGCTGCACATGAATGACCGTGCTGGCGTATCACACACAAAACATCTTATTGCTAATCTTAATTTTTCGTTATGCAATATGATTCCACTTTCAAACAGTCTTTTAAGTTCTTCTGTTAAATCATGTAAATAAATATCAACATTATATGGTTTCTTTGTACCGAGATATGAACCTATCAAAAATACACTACTTTTTATATTCACAATTCTGCCCATGATGGGCCACAAATTTTGGGAACTACTCTTGTATAGTGGCAATCCATCTACACCAATGTCTAATATTATTTCTGTTTTGTTTATGATTAAATTTATCGGCAGTTGTTTCAATTGTTTTTCGATACCCAAATGAATATATTTTCCGGGAGGCACAGTACGAATTACTGGCTTGTTATTTGCAGTTTTCATCAGTCCCTTAAGGCTAAGTGGAACATCCAGCCCTTCAGACTTCAATATTTTCAGAAGCGATTCTACGGTCTCCCTTGAAGGATTGAGTTCCCTATACCACTTTCTTAATTTGTCCGTCAAATTGTTTTCCCCAACATAATTAGTTGCAGTATGTGACACATTTGGAAGTTCATGCTCAATTTCACTAAAATTAGCACTTTCTTCAAAAACACTGCTTATATTATCACTACTTTGAGCACCTGCACTGCACTCCCGTAGCTTACTTAACACTTTTTGTTTTTCTTTGGCAATTAATCGGTGAAGATTACTTCTGCTGCTGCCTTTTCTATTCATTTCGATTTCCACGTGTACTGCACGTTATGAACAATTTTTAATTTATTCACTAACAATTTAAACAACTATCATGCGCACTGGTCTATTCCAGACTGAATTTATCCCACGATACTGAATCCTCATATAACAGGAAAACATTTTTTTCCGCCGAATTCTTTTAATCATTACCTACCTAGATTCTCAGAAAACAAGGATTTCAAGCGTTCCCAAAGCCATTAACGCAGAGGCAAGCGCATCGCGACCCTCATTAAAACATATTATTTTTAGGTCGAACTGTTTTAGTCATTACCCACTATATTTTCAGGAAGCAAGGATTTCAAAGGTACCTCCCGAACCATTAACGTAGATGCCAGCGCATAAAGATGCCGAAATCATCATAAGAAAAAACCATTTTTAGATCGAACTGTTTTAGTCATTACCCACTAGATTCTCAGGAAGCAAGGATTTCAAAGGTACCTCCCGAACCATTAACGTAGATGCAAGCGCATAAGGATGCCGGAATCATATCATAACAAAAGACCATTTTTAGCTCGAACTCTTTTAGTCATTGCCCACTCGATTCTCAATAAGCAAGGATTTCAGCAGTTCCAGTAGGAAGCATTCTAGAGACAATATCGGAAGTGCTTAGAAGCAATTATATCATGCCTTCCTAGGGGAACGCCTTGCTACATTTCCTACTGGGAAGTTCACAGGAAGGGTTCTGGAGGGCTTCCCTGGAGAGTTTTGTCTCCGGGAACCGACTTTCACAGTGACCGAGTCAAACTTACGGCATTTGGGAAACAAGAGGGAACAAAACCGAAATTGGTTGTCGCTTTATTTCCAGTTTGAATCGTTGTTTTTTGGCTACCACGATCACAATGTGAAGAGGGATTTTGTGGAGGATTTAATTATTTTCCGGAAATTTCAAAGATTTCAGACTTTCTTGTTGCAACCGTTGAGAGACTGTTGTACTGAATAAAGTTTATTGCACAAATTGTTTTAAAAGAATACTGCTGCAGAGCAAATTATCGGATTTGTTGGGAAAAAAAAATTCTTTAGAGAACATCACACATGCCAACTTTCTAAACTAAACTCTAGCAGTCAACAAAAACTTTTAGGATTGTTTTAATTAAACTTTGGAAACTAATAACGTTTGTGTCCTGACTTAGACTCTTACAATGGATATTTGCTGACGTTTTACAGAGCTAAAATTTCAATTACCAATTTCACGTATAACTAATATTTTAGGAGGAAAACACTATTTTCATAAAATCGTTTTATATGAATTAGCACCTACTTTTTCTGACAGATAAAACCATTGAATTTTTATCAATTATTAAGGTTTTAGGAACAAAACGCTATAGAAAACTTAGAAGAATTTTATTTTTTGGGTAATTGACTTTGATGATAATAACAAAAATAACTTTCCGATTAATTAAGCCATTAAAATTCGCTCCTCCATCAAAAAAACTTTATTTTTGTACGATTTTCGGATCGAGAAAACGAAGAATGAACCTTAACTAAATTTGTATATAAAGTTAAAAATCAATTAGTCATACACGCGTTATTTGAGTATACGTGACTCAAGTGCAGCTTATTGACAATGTTACTTTAATGTAAACTTGTTTATGTGTGAAATTAGTACCAGAAAATGGTTTTTTCATAGTAAATGGTCTCAGACTCTTTCGAAAATGTTTTAATTTTTAAAAATCTCATTTTCCGAAAACACGCAAAAAGCTCTAAATGAATAATGCCGTAATTAATCTTCAATTTGTTTACCCTGATATTTTCTAAAGATCGTTTATTCAATTTCTAAATCAGTAAATAATTAATGATCACATCCTACTTAGGCAGTTTACCAAAAATTAGTCAATATTCATTAAATAACATCATCGCTAGGATTTCTGACTTACTCAAAAAATTGTATGTACAACATATTACTTCAATATTTATTTTAATATACTATCTAGGCTAATTCCGCATTAAACAGACAAGTTCACAATTCTTCTATGCTTCTAGACAAGCATTAATCAATCTTAAAATGCTTGCGTCAAAAACACAAGAGGCTTTCCAGCTTACAACGATTTCCTAGCACGTGGCTTCAAATAATTACCCATTGCACTAAATACCAAAATAGATCGGCGTAATAAAAGTGCTTTTAAATAGCCATTTTCAGGGCGAACTTCGAGGACCGAAATAGCCGAAATTATTAATTGATTTAGCTGGTCGTATTGAGTGAAAATAGTCAATGGCACATACCGCGTTATTCAGACGCAGGGGAGGGACGCGTCTTGTTAGCCATCTGTCTAAACCTTTTCAAGTGACTTGCAAGGGCAGCGGCGCACCACAGTGCGTCGCGCACTATGAATGCTAAGTAAGAACAGCTTCGACGCACATGCGCCGACCCAAAAATAAAATTTATGTAGTCGCTCATATGCGCGATGCTCCCTGTCCCGCCCGTGAATGTCTGTCACTTAACATTCGCTTGTCGAGTTGACCTCTTCGCTGCTAATTAAATGACTTATGGCTGCAGCGTAGACAAGGGATGCAATAGAATTCATTCACGAATGATAGAGCCACTTTTGTTGTCTCATTTTAATAGCAGTTAACGACTGATAACAGATGAATGAATTGTAGATACACGAGAAAGGTCTGTAAAGTCAGGAGCAATTTTATTCATGTATATGTACAAAATTCTATAAATATTCTATTAAGAGTTTGAAAAATTTAAGAATTCCAAATGTGCAATAATGAAAATTAAGTCTATTTATATAAGGCCAAATTACGATAAAATTAACTCAGACATATTTCAAGAACTCATTTTATTTTGTCCTTTCTTTAGTGCTTACAACCCAAACTCGACAGCTTTAATACAATAATTTTCTTTTTTATATAATATCAAAATTGCAATGACACATCAAAGCATATTCATATGTTTATATGTAGAATTTGAAAAATTTATTTTTTATATTTTTGCATAAAGTAAAATAACTAGTCCCTAAAAATCTTGAATAGAGTTTTTTGAGAACTCAATTAGACAAATAATTTTGAAATATTTAGAAGACCATCTACATATTTGTCATGAAAAGTCTGTCAGTTTCCTTTATGTAATAATTTGTCAAACGTTACCTGACATGATCTCGATTTTCTTTTTCCTTAGGAACAAGACGAGAATATTAAAAAGTTTTACTATAAATTCAAATCATGAACAAATGTTAATTTTTTCCAGAAATATTTTAAATGAAAGTCCATAGATCTGAAAAGCTCTTCTTGTAAAGTCTATGAACACCAATTGTTAAGATTTAATTTTTACACATCAAAAATTTAACTCTTTATTCCTCCTAATTGAACTCACATTTATGTGGTAATGAAAAATTGTAAGCCAACGCTATATTTAACTTAGATTTTAGTTTTTAAATCAACTTTAATCACACTGGTCAATAAGTTTACTATTTTTTTTTCTGTATCCAAACAAGTGGCAGATATAGATGCTTAAATGTCTTTTAAAAATGTTAAGTCAGTTAAGTTGTTTGACCAAATTCACGAGATATTTCGAAATGACTTGATATATGTTGTATAGTAATATAACAGCTTAAATTTTGAGCTAAACTCTTGGAACAATCCGCTATTTTGTAATGATTTTTCACCAATATCAAAATTTCGTATTTTGAAATGTCTATCTCTATTTTTCTTCAAAATGAGCACTGATTCAACAATTTCATATAAATCTAAGTAAGAATCTAAATAAATCATAAGTCGAAAATTCTGTATTACCAGCGGCAACCCCAGTAACCAAAACCCGTGCTACTTTTGAATTCAAAAAGCGCTTGCATTGTGCCCTAAAAGGAAAGGCTTTCCGCGCGTGCTTTGTGTTCAAAAAATTAATTAATTCGAGTACCCAGTCGGCGGGTGACAATGTAACATATTTACTCTTCCCTCATACAGTGTAATTACTAGTGGGGTCCAATCAGACCCCTCTCATACCATCGCAATTGATAACGCGTCTAAGTATCGTGGTGATAGCTTCCAATCGAAGCATTCAACGCAAAGTCGAAGTTCGCTTATCAAAACCCAATCAAATTTCGAAATAAGTGATCGCACTGCAGTACGCCACCATTGCGCACACGATGCTCGTCGTTCTCGCAGGGCGCGAAAACGATCCGCGGAATCGAATTATCCGATCCGCGGGTTGCCCGCGGCAGCGGAGCCCCTGGTTCTGGCCGCGGCCGACGCGCCGGGCGGGAAAAGTTACCCGGCAAAATTACGAGAATGCGCCTAGTCGGAAGCGCAGCGCAGCCGCAGAACGCGACGTTAGAAGGCCGCGGGGTGACCGGGCTGAAAATCGAGTCGCGAATACACGCGCACGGCTCCATCGCGGCCCGCGTACAAACGCGCGGTCAATATGTGCTAGAATTTGATTGTGTTTCGAAAATGAGCGGCGGCTGGCGGAGCCAAGATGAATATTATGGGCCGCAGTGGCATTCAGTAGTGCGCCTGTGGAGTTAGTTTAAAAATTCTTAAAGACGTCGCAGTTTAAGCGTTTGGGCCGGAAGAAAGCGTTTTCTGTTCGTCGAGCTTTACTTTGCCGGCATGCCGAAGCACCGACGGAGGAAGAACCAGCGGAAGAACAAAGGCAACAAAAACGGCGGTGGCGGCAACAAGGGCAACAAGCAGGAGGAAGCTGCGATCGGAAAAGCAGCAAACGAAACTGCGACTGGCACCAGTCCAGAAATCGAAATTGTTGATGATATCAGGTCCGAGCGCACGCAGACTATCGAACGGCGATCGTCTTCCACCGGTCGTGGTGCAGACGAAAGTAAAATCGCGGATGATAAATCAGATGCTGGTGACAGCGGAAAAACGCTTTTAGAATCGGAACAGTTGAAGAGTAATTTCGCGAATTTTTCAGATATTTGCGGTGTGACGGAATCGTTAGAAAACGCGAACAAAAACCATCTTAGCAAAACGGGGGCGAATATTTCGACCGAACGGAGGGCTGGAGAACCTTCGCAACCTGTTGTCAGGGAACTTGTCGAAATACGGAAAAATGATCATGAGAAAAATGACGAGAATGAGATGCACACCTCAGCCACCTCAACCTCATTATCATCGTCCGATTCGGACACGATTAAAGCTGAGGACAGCCCTGACCGGGAAGTGCCAAACGTCGTTGAATTTGAAAGTCACGACATGCATGACGTAACAGAAAAAATAGTCGATAAGGATACTTGTGTCGGCGAAGATGTTCGCGAAATTGAAGGAAGTGGCGCTGCGGGCGGAACAGTTGAAGAGAGTAAGAGTGCATCGTCAATCTCCAGCTTGGAGGGCTTTGATGAACCCAGCAGCTCTAAGAAGCCAATCAAGCACCAAATTGTGCAAGAGGTCATCACCACACTTTACTCATATCGCGTGGAATCTCCCAAACCCATGCAGCCAAAGGCGGTCAAGAGTTCCGTCATTAAGAAAAGCAGAAGCCTGGATGATGATGACCTTATGATTCAAGAATTGAGCGATAACAGCTCAGCAGGTGACCTCACCGACAATCAGCCACTCGTATCTGAAGCTGAATCGGAAGCCGAGTCCTCTGAACCTCTTGAAGTGGACAAGACTGATCCGCGGATATTAAGCATCACCACCATTCCGCTGGACTCTCCAGAAGCGGAGAGCATCCAGTCTCAAGAGTTTGCATCCTCAAAGAAGGCGGAGGAGACAAGTGACGACGGACAGGATTTAAAATCTAAACGGGCAAAAAAGAGGAATGCTCTGGAGGCTCATTTTATGCCACAATTTCTTAATCCTCGTTATCTTGACAGCATCAAAGAAGAGTGCAGTGATATGAGCGATGCAGAAAAGAAAAGTAATTCAGGTGACCTTTCCCAACCCCATTCGCCTACCGGAAGGGATCCCGAAAATGATGCTTTCCCTGAAAGTCCAACCATCGCAAAAAAGGCAGACGCAATTTTCCCCAAAAGCAACCTTGACTTTTCCCATAAACATAAACCTGTTTCCCACCTCCGCCCTCCGAAATCGGGCGTTATCCGAGAGGAGCCACCTTGTGTCGTCGTTGAGGCAAAGATCGTCGAACAGGAATCGATTGAGGAAAGTTGCTCAACCTGGAGCACAGATAAAATTCAAGAATCTGGGGCAGCTGAAATTGTTTACTTGGACTCGGCCTCAAGTAGCTCCTCCGACCTTATGGATCTCGATTACAGTCAAGGAAATGACGCAGACGTCGAGGACTTAACCGAAGACACTGATGTTCAGATTAAGACACCGACGATTGAGGTGGAGGGGGAGGGAATTTTCAGCAAGTCAAGTGCGCATATTTCTGAGGAGCTACAAAACATATTGCCCCCCGAACAGAGAGAGCAGAGCATCCCGTCACCGCCACCTGTTGTTCCCGAAATTCCGCAGAACAGCGAAGTTATTGAAAAACCAACAGAAAGTTGTGATCATCGCCAATTTTACGAGCAAAGTGCAAGCGAGCGTCACATGGCCCGTGATGAAAATTATTTAGAGAACAATTCAACGGAAGTGGTGAACCATTCGGTAGAGTTTCGGAATAGTACCAGTGAGTGCATCCAGGTTACAACCTCTTTCAAAATAGGTGAACTTTGTTCTGATAATATGTTCGGGAGTTTGGTTAGCCCGCTGATTAGTGATAAGGAAAACGTAAACAAGTTCGATAGTGTAGGCAGCGATGCTGCTCCAGGTGGCAACGGTAGTGGCTCTATTAAGGAGCTATCGCGACAGGACTCATCCGGGAGTCACGGTTCGGGACAAAGTCAAAGCACAGTACATAGCCAGTGCACAGCCATTAACAAGGACTCACTAACCCATTCGGATGTTGCTGATATTGCTGATGTAGGCTCATGTGTTTCAGGATCATTCCACGAAGACCAGATCCAGAGCCTGCGACAGCTATGCCTCGAGGTATTGGCATCTATGCCCTACGGTAAGGTAGTTCTGGAGGAGCTAGCATTTGTGGCTCAAAGCCTCGGTCATCTAACTGAACAACATCAAGAGAAAAAACTTTCGGAAGAAACCGCGGAAATGCCATATCCACTTCCCGATTTGCCCCAAATAAAGAAGTTAGAGGTGACAGCGAGTGGAAATAATCCCACGAAAGTAAAATTAGTTCCGGTTCCTCCCCTCAAATCTGAATCACCTGTTCCTCCCCCAGTACCAGAACTTCCTAAGGAAGATTCTTGGCTCGGGGTACCCACGAAGAAAGACCCGAATGTTCTCGTCTGTCTGTCACCCTCTCAGCGGAACTATATGAAAGAAACGAACACTTTCCCTGCCCGAAGTGCCGACAGCCTCTTGGATATGCACCAGAAATTTGTGGAACGGCGTGGGTACCATGAGCTAACCGCCGAACAAGTGAACGCAGTGCACCACAAAAAAGCAGAGCAGGTTGTATCGTCGGCGACGCAATTGCGGAATAGTGTCACACCACCACCCGTACCCCCACCGCCACTATCCCAAGCTTTCATCCAGAGTGCTCCCGTGGCTACTTCAAGTGGTGATGGGGATGACAGGAATAACCACAGATTGTTGGCAATCATCCGAGACTCAAAACAGTCTTCAAGTGAAAACAGCCCGAGAAAAATAGAACAGGAGGCAAAGCCAGCGCCGGTCTCAGTGTCGCGAGCCCAGTGTAGTGATCAGGAAACGCAAACAGCTAAAGGTGAGACCACAACCACACCTGCCCAGCCGACTAGTGCTAACAAAGAGGACAAACTATCAGAAGACAGTGGGCAAGGGAAGAACAATAGCAGCATGTCGCAAGAACATTTCGATCGAGAGAATTTCTTCAAGACATGGCACTCAGAAGATCCTATTCAAACCGACTTCAAGCGGTTCTCAAACATCGAGACCACACCGAAGTACTGTGGCCAAATAATGCAAACAATGCCTAAGAGATATTCGAACATTGAGACATCTTCCTATGAGTCCCGGAAGCGAGTCGAAAACGGTCAGGTCATCTATGATTACTGCGATTCAAAGCAAGAAAAATTCTCGGACTACAAAGACAAGGAAAAAGATGGTCTTGCAAATGCTAAAAGTGAAATTATGTCAGATGCAAAATTAGATAAATTCGGCACAACAGCAGCATCACCAGCTGGCCAAAGCTCGGATTTTTCTCAGGCTATTAAAAATAGCAAATCCAACAATGAGAAAAAAAGTTCCACACCGAACGATTTCTCCTACGATGAATTTCGGCAGAGAGCCAAAGAAACTGCGAAAAATGCGAAAAATGAATTTTTCAAGCGTGAACATCTTCTCAAGGACTTTGAAGACATCGAGAAAATCTTGACTGATGACATGTTCACTATGGGCAAGGGTGAAGAGAACAGGCGCGAGTCGAAAGCTGATATGTGGGCAGAACTTGAAAAGAAAGTAATAAACCAAGACCACCAAAAAGAGGAGAAATCAGAGAAAAAACATTATGAAAACTTGAATTTTACAAATAAAACTAAGGCGCCAAACAACTTGGAAAATTCCAAACATGTTTTCCAGCAGGAGCATAGAGAACAGAAGAAGGAGACACGTTCCTACGAAATTCCAATCCGCTTCGAGAACAAGAAGACTGATGCCTTCGAAGAGTTAGACAAAAAAATGCGACAGACTGAAAGACAGCACAGTTTTGAAATTCCTAGACAAAGTGACAAAGGAGCAGATCCATGGGATCGATTTGACAAACTGAAACGACAATACAGTTTGCAAAATGATCAGCAACAAACAACTACGCCAAAATCTCATGAAATTCCCATAAAAATAGAAGATAACTCAAATCGCTGGGAGGAGTTTGAAAGTAAATTAAAGAAGCAAAAATTGGAACAAAAATCAGACCAAAAAGTTATTAATATACCAGTAAAAATTGAAAAATCTAAGCAAACTAATTATAATGAGTCTCAGAAAAGTAATGAAAGGGTTATTCCAATGAAAGTAGAAGTAAAACAAAGACCAGCTAGTACTACTTCCTTTGATCAGTACAACACCTCTGCAAACAGTTCCTTTTTTAAAGAGCATAAACTAACAGAAAAGCGCCTTAGTTCGCACAATCTCGACGAATGGATGAAATACACTGATCTTGGAGCTTCCTCTGAGAACATTACGAAGCCATTCATGAAAGAAATGGAAATTGTTTGTCATGGCAAACGAGCCAATATTCGTGCTCCACGCCTTACTGCTTCAACAAGTAACCTAAATACTGCTGGGTGGTCCCAGAATAGCCCTAAAAGCCCTATTAGTCCTCCGCGACGACCACGGTATAACAGTTACCATTCTTCAGTTGATCAAACCCCAATTACGCAATATGTAAGTCCTCATTATGTACGGCAATGCTCCTTGCCAAGGGAGATACACAACAACCAGGCGGAGTACATCAAGCAGAAGGAGCATGAACTTCAAACCGAATTTGATCGGCTCGAGCATGACCGTCGCAAACTGATTGAAGAAATGGACAGAATGCACACAAGCCACCAACTCCGCAAGGACCTCTATCAGCACAGGTCCTGCAAGCTGCCCACTCTGTCCGAAGAAGAAGCATTTCGCCAGCAAATGCACGACGAATGGATGAGCAAAGTTGCCGAAAGAGAAGAGCGGCGCCTGCACAAAATCATCAAAATATCAAAACCGAATGACGATCTAACCTCAGGAGCACCAGAAAAACCTGTCCGAAAATCCTCCTCCTCGATAGACATCAGCGATGAGTTCCTGAAGAGGGTCAAGGAGCGCCGGTCAAAACTCCAAATGCCTTCCGACAGCGACTGGGAGAGTGGTGCTGAATCCCAACCTCCCCCGCGTCCTGCTGAGCCAATTTACGAACCTGAACCCAGTGTGAAAGTGATTGAAGGTCAGAAGGAAGCAGATCTCAGACATCTTCCGAAGCACTTGCGAGAGTTCGCTGAACTGGCAAGCAAAGTTCAGGAGGAACACTCTAAGGAGACCTCCACCTACAAGATGTCGTCGACGATGTCGAAAAAAGAGGGTGAGTTAAGCAATTTTCGAATATTCGGCCTGCTTATTACCGCTGCTGTTGCCTGGACCGTTTGGCGGGTGATTACTAACAATTAGACCTAAGAAGCTTTGCGTGCTGTCCCGGCAGTTTGTTTACATTCCACTAACCCCCGCCAGAGTGTGCAACTAATGATGCTGTAAGATTGGCGCTTTAGACATTCCAAACCAAAGCACAATTATTTTACGTTTTTTTCATATTTTTTCCTGTTTTTGTTTGTAATAAAAAATACAAGCCCGGAATGTTTACCTGTATTTGTTGTTTGTTAACTCTGTAGCTTTTAAATTATAAATAAAATGTTTTCGCAGAAGCTGAATTTGTTTTATTTTTAACCGCCCAACTCTATTGCTGCACCCGGCGAGTGGCGGCCAAGCCGAGCATGACACAATTCGCTTAAATTTATCAAGCCGCCACCGCCGAGCGCTCAATCTGTGCATGCTGTGCGAAGCAAACACCTGAAGTCCAGTTTTAGTCCAATAATAACCCCGCCCCCCACCCCCACCCCACTTCTGGATTCACCGTAAAGAGACGATTTCAACGATGGGTGCAGCGCGCGGATGCTGATATCACCGGATCGCGCATCTTCGCGCATTCACCGTTCCAACTGAATGGAGCTTTCGACTTGGCTTTATTGTCTTTAATGAGTGTAATTTGTGCAGATTATCTTCAAGTGCCGGAAAGCACGTCAGAACGGCCGAAGCTCGCCACCATCTTGCGGCAGAAGGCGACTTCGCAAGGCTCCGCGGCCGCGGTCACTAGGCACAAGAAGCAGACGCGTTTCGCGCTTTCGCCGAATCGCAGGAGTTGGTCCGAAAGTGATCTGCTCAAGGAGATCGACAGTGCGCTCAGCTTGGCCAAGGGATTTCTCTACGGCCGAGGTACGAGACTTTCTTTAATAGGATTTCGCTTTTCGAACGTAACGTGCTTTGTCCGCTCGTCACGCATGAGTGCATGCTTGTCGCTCATTAATTTCCATCGCCTTGATATTACAAATTGCTCTATTTGATCGCGAATTTGCTCCTAATGCCACCATGAAATTAACTATTGTATTAAGTATATTACGTTCATATTATTTTTTCATTAGTGTGATTACTAACTGCGCTATTTACTTCGATATAACATATCAAAGTAGTACGAATTGAATATAATAGATAAATCTCCATAAATAACAATGCATAAGGCATAATCTTTTACTAAATTACTCTAAGTTAATGTATAACTCTACAACCTTATCAGTAATTACTTCGACGTTAGGTAATATTATTATCTAATAATTGTACGAACAAGACGCTCAGAACAACATATACATAAACTATTTTTAAACCGAATGCTTAAAAGAGGATCCAGCACATTTTAAGAGCAACTTTCAGTTATACACACCTGCACATAATTGCAGCTTTAAAAAAATACATATTATACACTGACGGCAATTTCTATTGTTCCATTTTCTGCTTTGCTACTATAAAGAGTGCAATAATACATATGTATGTGCCAATATTTTATTCCCTTTATTTGGCAACTCTACACCTTTGAGATAATTTCAAGTTGTTAAATCAATATAATAATAATAATATAATTAATATAAATAACAACGCTTATTTTGAGTACCTACACGAAACTTTTATAAAAACTTGTACCTAATTTAGCGAAACGCAATCTTTTTTCTTCAATTTAGTAACGCGTACTCTACACATTATTCGCGGTCCTACATAATCTACGTAACACATATAACAGAAGAAGCTACATTTTGAACTATAGTCAGAATTATTAAATTATTTAAATAACTTTAATACTTATAAAGCAAGTAAAAATTTCTTTAGTAATAATTTAAATTTACTTACATACATATGTTTGATTTATGGCCAAATCCTTAAAGCCTTTTGTTCTCAGGTCTTGTCGATATCTGAAACGTTTTTGAAATGGAAATAAATCATATGCAGATATTAAGATTTCTGTAAATTCAATTGAGAGCCTAGAAAATAAACAAAATTTTCCATCACGATCCACCTGAAAGTATTGAAAATTATTCCACCATAAAGGGAAAAGGAAAACAAGAGTACGAGAATAAAACAAGAGTACGAGTACATATAAAACAGGCAATCTATTTTTTTTCCGAAATAATTACACTACTGTTTAACCTTTAATTTAATAACAATGAAAAATATTCAAGTTCATTGTTTTCTTACATCGAAATAGTAGGTATCTACTTTTTCGATGCTTCTACATAACATTTACGTCTTTGCAATATTATTACTCAGTACAAGTCTATCATAATTTTTATTTAATCTTTAAATATGTAATAGTGCTTATCAGAAATGATATCAAAAAATTAAAATTGTTTAGATTAGTGTAAGACTGCTGTGTGTATAATTTCTAGAATCACAATAATTATTGATATTTTCGCCAAATTCATGAAAATTGTTCCGCAACATAAGCTACTTTACCGGCATGATAAGGTATCTTATCAAGAGCAAATTTTCAAGGACAGCTAAATTGAGGCACGATGCGAAAGTGTTATCACGCCCTAAAAATACACCGGCGACATCACTCTTAATCCCCTAATCCATCATCAGAAGATAGTGCTGGCGAGCTTTCATCTGAATAAATAAAGTCTGCGCGACGCGAAATTAGCACTTGTTCTAAGTTAATTAAGTCGCGCACATACACATCCGTAATTTCGGCGGTTTGGCGGTTCCTATTTTTCTTTCATTTGTAATTGAAAGGGGAAAACTAGAAACTCTTGGCAGATTATGATATTTTGTTGACATAATCGATGCGCGCGCATCTCAAGAAGCCAGACGTCTTGGCCGAAAGAATGAGATTGCGCACTTTCGAATAATTTCGTTTGGCTGGCTGCAAAATCGCATGCGTTCGAATGGTTCTTCCATGGCGAAGAGTGCCAGTGCCAGCAGCCAAACTCGCCCGAATACAACCGTCGAGACGAAGACCAGCAGAAGAAAATAAAATTTCGGTTAAAGTTGCTCTGAGTTCGGATCAATTTGGACCGACGCGTGATTGTGGAAATGGGACAGGGTTAGATCTATTTTCTGTTTACTCTCCCTAACCTTTAATAATATAGTTCCTAATTTTCGATTATTTCCCAATAAATATTCTATTTTTTATATTCTGGTATGTTTTGAATTGCGCCGGGGTGTGAAAGTGATTGTGACTGGCCCCGAATTGTGTTGTGAGCCTGTGTTGCAAAGTGTACCATAATATTGTGTTGGATATTCTTTGCAGAACCACAACCAACGATGATAGCGCCGAAATTTAAGGCCAAGGCACCGGGACCAGGTACTATCTATGTTCTTTAGATTTTAAATATTATTCAGACGTCTTATTCTTCGCGACTTGCATGAGTTATTGAAAGTTGATCAAAGGTACCACTTGTCTATAAATAGAAACATCAACTTTGGATCAATTTCAGCGCTTGCTTTGTAAATAAAAACATTTCGAGTGTTTCGTAAACACCACCACCATCACATGCTTGGAATAATTATTTGTTTGCAATTAGGGGCGATTAGAAGTGGTGTCGTAACGATAACTTGCCCTTTCTCAAATTCCTTAAGTCGAAACTGTATAGCCAATCTCGACAAGAAAGAGATCAAAGAAAATAAATCTCTCAATCAATTGAAGCCATTGACCTCCTTGTAGGAATATTTTTGTTCAGGATTCTAACTTCGTTCCACACTGATTGACGAGGAATGGACTATGTCTATCGCTTCGTCTGTCATGTAATTAAGCGCTACATTAGCATGGGCCTTTTTTTTTGGCAGGCCCACAATTAGCATCCACCTCCAGTTTTCATGTTCGCAGACTTATATGGGGGGTACATGTTTCACCCCATGATTGAAACATTACCACCACGTCGTAAGTGCCTAGAATTCCAAAACGTATGTGCGTTTCACAATAAAGATTTATAAACTAAGGAGAAGTAAATGGAGTTCTATTAAACTTAATTACAATAATTTTTAACTTTTACCAACTGTCGTCAACTTTAAGCATTCTTAGCATAATAAGACTTTCCGACAGGAAAAATTCCGAAAGTTAGCAAATACAATTAATTGTGGTTGAAACCTTAACTAACCGCTCCATTATGATAAATCCTTAAAATGAAAACGTTTCTCGCTCTGGAGACAACAGGCAGCATAACTGACATCGTTGCCATTCCTCACGCAGCCGCCCGCATCCCTCATCCGTCTGTGGAAATTTTGCCCCTTCGTACATAAACAGCACCTAACGTCGCGTGAGTTTGCAAAGCAATTTCTCAGTTTAAGAAGATGGGAACGAATGAGCGCAATCCCCTCCAAGTAATTGTTCACAATGTCAACCTAAATGACAAGTACTTTTACCCGCAAATAAATCTCAATCACAAAAAGTGCCATGTGCTAAAAAAACAAAAGTTCATTCCATTTAATCCTTTACCTAGGCTGGGGTGGAAAGAAGTAAACACAATTCCCTTTTATTTTAATTTACGACGATGATTTCTTCTTTTATTTTTGTGACCATATTATATGATAGTAAGTAGGTAAAAGTAGTAAAATCTCTTTAACTTTTGAATACCGAGATTCAAGTAAACGCAATAAACTAAGAGAGTAATTGTCATTATAGAAAATATAGGTGCAAATATTATATTCTTCTTTTATATTTTAATTAAAAAATAGAAAAGTAGTAATAATTAATCGTTTGAAAATTTGGTATATGTTAGAAGTGTACGGGAACATTTCAAAATCACAATACTTGCATAGCCCGATTGTGTTTTAGACGAATATCGGTTAATATTATACAAATTCGGAATTTGCAAAATTATATTATATATAAATACTTCTTATTTTGAAATGGAATATTCATCTGAAAATGCCGAAGACCCGAGGCATTAATTCAATATATTTGAATATTTTATCTTTACCTTAGTTTTTAATTTTGGGCGGAAAGAATTATTCCAAAATATCTAACACCTATCATTTATTTGTTATTTAAAACGTAGAATTACACAGGAAAATCATTTATTCATTTTCACTGTTAATCATTTAATTGTTTTAATAAATGAAAAAAATAGTTTTCCAATTACCTTATTAAAGTATTTCGGTGTTTGCTAATTACTTCGATTTTTACGCTTTTGAAAGTGAAAGTAGGAAAATTCTAAATTAGTTAACCATGTTTTTCCATTTTACTTTTAAAGTCTTTCAAAACAGCAACAAAATCCTGCTTGGCGCCAAGTTTCATAAATACATAAATATACATACATACATGAAAAAATCAGACTCCTGGAGGTGTTGTTTCGTAATCGCAACCTTTAAAATTAAGAGTGTGAACCAAAACGATGTCATATATTTGTGGCACAGTTCCAAATATTAGTCACAGTTCTTTTATACTCATACATTTAAATGAATCGTTGGAAACATTTTAAAGCTCTATGTAAAACATCAAAAGAAAAGAAATGCTTATCTTATCAAGTATACCTTAAATTTAGAATAATCTTTCACTATACTTTTATGAAATTTTGAATTAAATTCACTATAAAAGGTTTCTTTTTCAATAATTTTTGAACGTGAAAGAATTTAATTAAGAGAAAGTAAATCATCTATAGAACTAAATTATGGAGTCAAGCTATTTCAGCTATTGCCAAAATGTTGCCATGAATTAGCAAATATTTCCATTCTATGGGCATACACTTTAATAGTGGAGACACTCGTGGCAGCCGCGAAAAGCAATCTAAACATAGAATTCATTCAGCTTTACGACATTCGTAAATCATCTACAGAGTCCCAGCGACTAATAACTGCGGCAGAGTGTAAATTAAAACCACCGAAAAAGCGTCACGAACCTATTTCTGTGAGTTCTAATTAAATATTTATCGTGAATTTCGAAAATAACCTTCAAAATTTATTGCCGTCGACCCCACAAACTAGAGGGCCCCGAGCCACGTGAAGAAGAGCCGTCGTCATTTTCTAAACGTCTTCGGCTTCGTCTTCATCTCCGCCAACTGTTTGCACCAGGCGTGGGTGGCTTTCCCCAAGGAGCAATTTGCGCTGGGTGCCTCCGCTGAGAGGTTGCGATGCTTTCATTCAATTTGAACATCGGCGGAGCGAATTTAATGCTGTTTTCATTTCAGTCCAAATGAGCACAATCAAATCAAATAATCGCATTTGTGTCGAATCGGATTTCAGGGGAACCCCCGACCGCCGGCTTTCCATCGACTGATCGTACATCTGCTCTGCGGACTGTTTATCTCGCGTGCTAATCTCATGTGACGCAATGATTTACGTGAACTCTGCCAGATCCCTCGGGAATCCATACAGGAATTTGGGGAATTTTAAAAAAGACATCTCTGGAAGAAAATCACAGCAAATTCCATCGAAATGGATTCTGCTCGCGAGCTCAACTCTCCCGAGGAACTACATATTTTGATTTCCGATCATTTTGCCAGTAATTGGGCTTCTCGGTGATTAATAAATCAATCATCGGCCGCAGTGGTTGTGTTATTTTTGGAGGAGCGGGTAATTCGCATTTGCAATGTTAATGCGAATTTATTGTAGCATAAAACCCGACGTGTTGGGAGCAGAACGGATTTTCATAGCTCCGGATGAGGAGCATTATACCTTGATCTTTGTATTTCTTCGACTTCGTCGGGTGTAAGACGTTGATTTATTTTCACGGATTTAGAGCAGTAAATATCTCTTAAATTCGCTTAATTGAATCGTTAAAGTGGTTTTACAGATTTCAAGAAACCCATAAAATTTATTCGGTCTTTTCCATACCTCCACTTTTTGACATATATTGAATCAAAATAAGTTATCTGTCAAAACAATTTTATCATCTAATACATCTAATACTAAGGAATTTAAATTGATTTAGGAGACATCTAAAAGGCCAAACATTTATACACAAATTTATATACAAATTATACTATTTTATTCAGCACAACAATTTGTTGTGTTATTTCAAAATATAATTGAAGTTCATATTTGTCAGAGCTCCTTTCAGTTTTTGGTCATTTCATGCTAGTTTCTAGTACAACATGGGGATAAATTGAATGCTGAATTATCCTGAACATTTGCGTCAGACCTGCGTTGGTATAATTAGAGGTTGCATACAAGTTACAATGTGCCGAACGATGTATTATACCATGGTAATAAAGCTTTGCATGATACAACATATTCATTAGTGGAAATGTTAAACGAAATTACAATTGATAACATGCTCCAGCCTATCGTTTTATTTTCAGTTGTTCGAAAACCCAGTCGAAAATTTATTCTCTATATTCATAGCAAATCAGTTTACGCTGGCAAGAACCTATGGTTCGTGTTCAATTAATTTTCTGTGTAAATGTGAATTTTGAAGCCTATTTATGTTATTGAGTTTTATTTCTAGAAATGTTTTAAGGTAATAGCTGTGCATAAAAAGACTACACATTTTAATTAAAATTCTGTATTTCTGTATCATATTTTCGAATAATCAATCAATAAAAAAAACAATTTGTGAAATTTCAGGAAACAGAAATTAATACTGAGGATGTTAGCACAATAAATTTAATTTTAGTTTTTATCTCTCTTCAAATATAATAATGAAATATAAAAATCAGTTCACGAAATTTACGAAATTCATATTAATGAGAGGCGCTGTACGAATTTGTTTGTGCGTTGGTATTTATAGAATTGGTTCGTTGCCGAATTTAAAATATATTTTAAAGAGCGAATAAACAATAAATAGTGGTGAATTATAATACAGAAACTCATTATAAATATCTAAATACAAATACATAAAAAAATAAGACAGAGTGGTAGATAAGAGATTTTTATGATGTTTTGCAAAATATATAATGCTTCAAATAGATAATCCAATATTATTTCTTGACCAGAGAAGTCATACTGCCTGGTGCAATTATTGTTAGTGCAAAGGCAGAACAACTTACATATGTTGATAAATAAAGCAACAATACACGAGACTAGCTGGTAGAATACATATAGGAAGAAAATTTTAAAACATTTTATAATTATGATACTTATACATATATTTTTAAAAATATATCGAAAACAAAGCATCGTTGAAGACATTGTTTATAAAAAATCAATTTTATGAGATGTAAATACTTACTTACATATGTACACATGTCCATAAGTTCCCTGTCCACTATCGACATCCAGATATTATTAGAAATACTTTTAGTCTAAGAAGCACAATTTTAATTTTCAAATGAAGTTCACGAAGGTCTTGAGAATCGACTTTTAAAGAAACTTTTTCCATCCAACATTTAATCGCTTTATGAAGTTTTAAATGTTTAGTTAACACCTTCATCTGAAATATTATGGAAATCAAGAAAAGGGAATGAATGAAAATGCATACATATTTGAAGTTAAAATTACTAAAAGAATGAAAAACGAAGTTCGGATAAATTAATTTATGTTCTCCTTAAAACTTTAAAACGTGAATTGGAATATTTAATCTTCTACCTCAATTCTGCATATGCACCTTAAGAAGTAGCATATTGCAAAATTTTAAACCATTTTGGGTGTTTTCGTGTGGGTTATTCACTCCTTGACTTTCAGTAAAAAGAAATGCATAGTAATTATACAAATTTAAGGCGGGTACATTAAAAAATAAGTTTTGCAATCTTCTCCTCCTATGTAATACAGATATATTCACTTGGGATCAATAGTGATAAATTTGTAAAACAAAAAATTGCACTTCCCGAAATATTTAGCTTTGAAGTATCGAATGAACATATTATTTTTATTCTAAGATTCTCCGCATATTCCCAAAATCTCGTAGAAAATTGTGCTAAAAAATTAAAAACTTCCTTAAATTCTCCTTAAAATAAATAAAAAACAAAAAAAAGAAATGACACCGACAATCACGCATCTGTCGTATGAAATGGGAATTTAAAGAAGTTTTTGTTATTTTCGGGTAATTGTCAATATTCCTCCTAATTTTTACCAAAACTTTTTGGCATAACGCAGGACACGTTATAAAAAAATTCCGTTTTTATTTTAGAAATTTTATAATTTTAAATCTAGGGAAATATAATTGACTTTTGACCTTGAATATTCCTGTTATGTACAAAATATCTCAAAATTCTTGGCTTTCCTGTTTTTTTAAATTCTTTAAGTATAAATACATACATACATATGTATATAGTTTGTTTAATACATTCGTATTTGCTATCTTTTTAAATTGAGGCTTTATAACTGCTATAAAATTCGATGGTGGTCTTAAAGTCTTGATCGCTATTGCATACTGTTGTATGTATACATACATATATGTACATATATATTTTTAAATATTGATCTTTGCAAAATGAATAATGAAAATGAAGATTTAGGGGAATTTAAGCAAATAAAAACTAAACTTTTTCTAAAATCGGAGCAGAAATGCAACAAATGCATCTCATAATGCTCCATCGAATAATTCAATACACTTAATTCAAAGAAGACCATAAGAAGAAATCATAAGTGCTCATGTACAACGAAGTTTTCTGCCAACCCTCCTAATGCCCCTAATGTCTAAGTGCACGCAATCGGAGGCAGTCAGCATAATTGCAGCAATTACCACTGACCTTAATTTGAAATAAGTTCGGGTGGTGCCACGTGAGCCAATTTTGCATCCGAGGCGGAGTGATAAAAGAATCAATTCGCGCCGAGTGCGCCTTGGAGCCGCATTACCGAACAAAGGCCTCCCATCTTCTGGATCCGGGGAAAAGAATTGACGCTGATCCACCGGCGACAGATGGAGCTCAGGAAAGTGTTGGGGAACAGAAGCAAGTTGTCACATGCCATCAGCCAAATCGAATTAAAGGGAGAAAAAGTGGCAGTCGAAAACAGAGAATTGATTGATGGACTCATGGATGAGTAATTCGATTGGCACTTGGCCCATTGATTAGCTCTGGCAATTGGCACTGCGTTCCTTTGAATGGGTCGGGTCGTCGGTGGCGGCGATGACGGCCGCCTTTCAATTGAATTAATTTGCTCCAGATAGGCCCGTTTCCATCAAACCCATTGCGACGGGAATAATTCCAGCATATAAAAAGAAAATAGCTAGAAGAAACGCATGAAAGCCGGCGTCACCGATAGGCCCGCTGCGATTCGCCTGGCTAATGATGAGTAAACAGTTGGCCATTGGGAGAACTCAACAAAAAGGTCGCTCACAATGAGCCTGCAGTGGCTATGCGCTTTCAAAAAATAAAATTTTTTATTTCAAACAGGAAGTACCAAACAATTGACAGGTTTTCATAGATCAATAGCTTTTAGGGAATCCCCATTGTCTATTCGTTCAGCCTGGCCAGGTCCACAATTATTTTAATTTTCGATCGTTTTACACTGGACCTGGAAACAAAACGCTTCTACCGAACGTGACCCAAATCGCGTCGGAGGCGGCATCCACCAAGGCCTCCAACTAAGAGAGGAGCTGCAAAGTCATTTTGCCGGGCATCCAGGAAATTGATCCAAAGGTGGACAACGCTGCACTACACGCTGTTTTAATTAAAAGTGCATGCTTGTTTGGTCTTAACGAGACAAAAGGTTTTGTGGCCTGGTAAACAATAGAAGTCGATAATACTGTAGTAATTAGATAACCATTTAGCAAGCAAATTTCAATTAGCTTCTCAAATCAGCCGGTACTAATCTAAAGCACCTTACATATCTATTCTTTCTTACAATTTACTTCGGATAACTACTATGTACAACATTCGGTGTTCCACACGAGTGCATCCTAGGTGCCTTGTTGCTTTCTGGCTTACTGAACAATTAAAATGTAAACTCTTCAGAAAGATTCAAAGTTAATAACGAAAACCCGATACATCGCAGATATTTACAAAAATTCATACTGAATATATTCATACATTTTTTATTTAAAAAAATATATACGTAGAATTTTAATTACTTAAATAAATAAATGAATCTCTAAGGCTACATACCAAAATCGTTAAAAGGAACCCTGAGGGTGCAATTTCTTTCTTCTGTGAGTCGGTATATCTGCTTACTACTGTAATCGATTTGAAATTTGGAATAGTTTTAATTAGTACTTTCATTACAAAGGGGAACGAAATAATAGATAGAATTGATAAAAGTTTATGTAAATATTACACTAAAACATTGTTGTTAAATAACACTGATTTCCAGAAATCACCAAAAATCCTTTACAAACAACTTATTTATGCACCCCCAAATATGAATTTTATTGCGTGCGAATAATACCTGTAAATATTCAAAGAGTGTATATAATTTAAAGTATCTCTATAACTCTCACATAAGATTTTAAAAACCTTGCTGATAATTTAAACAAAACTATAGCATCAATTGTCGGTCTTATATATGTATATATAGATATATGTATAAGGCGCTTGATAAATTTAAATACACAATTATATACATTATAATACGTTTCTTTTCAAGATACGGAATCCTCAGTTCGCGAGTCCAATCGCACTTAGTCGGTTATTTCAGATGTTGGGAAAATAAAAAAGGTGTTTTTCTAAAAAGTCCTGGAACATTGATATAAAAACATTTACCATAAAGGGTTTAAACATGCTTATGTATATGTCGCTACCTTTCTCAAAAAATTTTTAATTCATACTTATTTCTTTTTATTCTATTCCATATGGATAAACAATTTTTGCATTCAGTTTACATCGCACTTTTAGACAGCGTTATCACTTTAAGTCAAAAAAATAAAAGAGTTATAATATTTATCTTTGTCATGAAAAGAACCAAATCAAGCCAACAGCTGCAATTTATTACCAAAATCTACGTAAATAACAAACTAACCGCATTCATTAAGAAAGCGCTAAAAATTAACCTTTCAAGATGGGTTTTAAAATAAATGACTCAATTAGTGCACTGATTAAAATACAAATCCAAAGTTAGCTTGAGGTTACCCAAAAACACAATTTATTTCGCAAGGGGAAACTCATAAAAAAATAGCTTTCTAAAGCTGACCATTTCCGTGAAAACATCTAGTCTAGGTATGAGGTAACGATAATTCAAACGTTTTCAGAATCTTGCTTTCGAAGGGATCGGGGTTTCTTATTCCTTTGTACCCTTCGTCCTAATTATGTGCCAAATTTTTCATTGAGTCTAAAAGCCTCTCTCTTCCTCCCTTTGTCATTTTCGCATTTTTTCTCATCCTCAGTTTATTTTAATTAGTACTATAGCATTATAAAGGGAAATTGCTGAGAAACCGTTCGTTAAAAAAAATAACGCCTAAATGAGTTTAATGCTTTCCTTACCTTACCTCGTTTTCTTTAATAAGGTATTATAAGAAAAAATATAGACTTTTAGATGTTTTCCTTTACTGCCATAAACTCCTTAAAATTAAGAAATATGTTTTTAAGTGTTTTGACTTTTGTATTGCAACGCCGCCGTCACACACTGAGTTACTTTAAAACATTATTGTAGCTAGTAAATTATCAAAATAATTATGCTTAGAATTTTGTGCAGCTTTAACTAAAGCTGAATTTATATCTAGTCGATTAATATAATAAATATTAAACGTTACGATATAAAAAACTTTACGAGAATTACATACATCATTATCTACATTTTAAGTTAATATCAGTCGATATGTATGTACGTTCCGTCGCTAACTAAAGCTGAATTGAGGACAAATTCTCGTTTGTAAATGTACATAAATTCAAATAATCACTTAGATCCCAAACATCTGAAATTTCGAAAAGTTTAGCAAACATCCAAACTGTTATAAACTCTACGCTACTTTGTTCTATCTTAACAAATAACGAAGTTCAGCTCTTGGAGGAGCTCACAATCACTGATTAAAATGTCACAGCAAATTCCATTAAAACCATTCGACTAATTCCCTATCTTTGTCGAATTCAGACAACCTCCCATTATAGTCCCGAAGCTGGCAGACAGGAAGTGAGGAAGGTACACAAAAGTCGAACCTCCGGCGCGTCCCTGCTCACCCAAGCCACTTTTAAATCGTTCGTAATTAATATCTAAAGTCGGAAACTGGAAAGTTGTAGCAATTTTTGGGAGGATTCCATCAATCAAATGTGTCCATTCGTAAATGTGTCACCGACAAAAGTTTCGGGTCGGCATCTCTTGGTGTTTACCCAAGTGACTGAGTTCTCGACGATCTTAATGTTAGTCACCTAAAAAAGTTTGGCATTTATCCAATTTCCCGATTAAGTTCCTGTGCTTAGTCACCGCAGACTTAAGTAGTGTCCGATCAATTCATTGGCAGACGCTGTCACTTTTAGCACTTATTCAAGTTATTATTACACCTACATGTGGTTTTCGCATTTCTCTTGTACCTTCAAATAAATCACGGTCTTTTTTCGGAGGAGGTTAGATAATTTTATTGTAAATATTATAAAAGAACATGTATTTCGTCACTTTTTGGCGCACCTAAAAAATATCTTGCAAATTGCATTATTATTTAAGAATTCCTCCGAATTAAACCCGAATATCCGGTTTTCTCCATTTTGTCTTGATATAATCTGATTATGCTAAGAGGACACTTGAATTTTAATTATGTAGATCAAGTGTGAACTTTACTTTACTCTTTCGTTGCTATTACGACATTGCACTAATAATACTGAATGCTGCAAGAAAATTGATCCTTGATTGAACATTATTTCTAACGAATAGATGGTTTTATACCTTATCGTCTCCTTTCCTACTTGAATCAGTCAAATATTTTCAAATTTTATTACTTTCTTTTAGCTTCATATCTTTTGAGAAAAACAGCAGATAAAGGTTAGTTGTCTAGGTAATTTTAAGAAATGATAAAAAGTACTAAGCATTATTTCAAGATATCATTTAAATTGAAACTTTTTCCTACAATCTTACTATTTGGATATTTTTATCCACATTGTATACCAATACCCTATCTAAATGCATCAATTGCAGACTCAATGCACTGACTTAAGCATGCTAATTTAATTTTCGAAGTTCACAAAAACACACAGGAACTTTGGAGTTGTATAGAAATGTTTTATATATACAACTTTTTTGTTGCTTTTGCAGTAGATATTAGCAAAAAATATTAAAGATTTATTCAATTGGAAGTACACAGTTGCACTTATTCAGATAATGAAATTCAATGACCAATGAATTGCAAAAATCCAAATGATGGTCCTTTGGATAAATTAATATTGCCAATGGATTGGTGTAAAAACAGATATAAAATATCACGCCATTCGTTGCATAGGCTACATTAGAAAAGAAAAGCAATTAATCGAAATTGAAATTTACTATTAATAAACTCACATTGAATACATATGTAGCTATGTTTTTCAATACTCTAAGACGTCATCGACGGTTGGAAATAAATCAGCAGAATTATATAATTAAAAAGATAGGAAGAATTTGTAAAACGTAATTTTTTCTTCACCAATTCCTTGAATATGTATTCATTGCTAAAAGCTTTCTTTTTCATTATACTCGCAAATATATGCATTTTTAATAAATATTCCGTCAGTTTAAACTTGTGTATTTGACACTTAATATTTGTTTCATTTGTGACATTCATTAAACCATATTCTTTCTGAAATTTGCATTTAAACCAGTTTTTGTGCTTGTGAATATTTTACGTAAATATGTTTATTTTAAAAACTGAATCTAATTTGCATCAATTACTAATTGATATAAATAACTTTTAGGTGTCTGGACCCCTGGCACAAAATCAGAAAACACGAAAATATCAAAAGAATCAAAAAGTGGGAAAAAGTGTTCATCTGGTCCTACTCAGAGCTCCCCAACTACTCCACCACCACCACCTCTGCCAATTTGGAGTCCAGAACCATCTCCAACATTTGGAAGGAAGGAGTTCAGGCCAATCAAATTTGAATCTCCAGTTTTGCAGCGGAAATATGTCCGGACGGAATCTACGCCAGTAGCGCCCCCATGGTCATACAACAATAGTCAACCTTTTTTGGGGTACCAATCATCAAGCTGTTCTAACATAAACTCCGTTGGCACAGGAAAGCGATCTTACAGCTCCACATCTGATATTCCACAAAAAGTTAAGGGTTAGTCAATGATAGTTATTATTAATGATTTTTATTACTAATTTGTCTATTTCAGATAACACACTCGCAAAGGGCGCTTCGTATACTGAGGTCGAGCGCCCAAAAATACCTAAAGATAACTCTCCGGGTATTTTAAGGCCTAATGAAGTCAGTAAGTAATTTTGAGCCAATCTTAGCAATTATTTATATGTTCACCAGATTTTAAATAGTATCTTTCTCACAACCTTTGGAATATTTCAGTTTTCCTATCAAATACGTTATTTAGCACAAATCAAAGAATTGTTTTTTCAAATGGGGAATTTGTGTGTTATAAAGGATTTCTATTTTACACTATTCTGGGATTTGGTATTTTTCATGTGTTCTCCTTAAAACATAAATACTATCTAGACACACTTATTTTAAATTTAAAAATGTTCGAAGTGAAAATGAGTGAGAATTAAAATAAGAAGCATATGAAAGAATATGAAAAAGTGAAAAGCACAGTATACATATTATACATATATTTTATTCTACAAGTAATTTATTTGTAGTTTGTTTATTCAACGCTGGCAATTAAGGATATTACATATGAAGGAAATGAAACAATTATTTCATCAAAATAAACAATTACGATTTTGACCAACGTTTTAATTAATGGTGACTCTTGAAATTCATAATGTACTAGTTTAAGAATACTAATTCCTTTTCTAAATGAAAATTAAACACTTTTATTCATCTTTACTGATAATAGTGTATTGCGAACATAAAAAGATATTATTTTTGGCTGAAAGATAAGGAAACTTATTGCGATTTTTGGGGTTTACTATTTATTTATTTAAATAAGGGTAATAATTTTAAATCCGATTTCCCCCTAAGAAAAATTAATAATGTTTGATCAAATAGTTAAAATAATCGATTAATTTTATTTTATTTTATTAAAAGAGAATTCGATTAATCATAATATAAGTTAATCATGATAAAATTATAGTGACACAAATATTAGATTAACAACTAATCTATTATCAAAATTTATTTTGAAGCTCCAAATAAGCAAAATTTTCCCTTTTTAGAAAAGTTGAAAAATAATTTATCTACGCTTCTAAAAGAAGAATAAATTTTAATTGAATAGTCGTTTCATCTGTAGTCACTGTTCCTGTTTATAAATCATTATTAAAGAGTACAAAAGACCGTCAGCCATACCATACTCATACCCATACCTAAATGGGACTCATCTTTTTGGGAGAATTCTGTTCCCTTAATTGGCTATTTTTATGTTTTCAGTTTTCTCCGTCAAACACGAGTATTTGAGTGAACCTGAAACCGAAAACGACCGACCAAAAAAAATGGCCCAATTGGGTCGACGGCAATTTGAGGGTATAGGGCCAACTACGAGAGACGGGATGCCGATAGTTCTAAGATCGGTAAAGAATATAACCAAATATAACCAAATATTATGCCTGATAGGGACATGCTACTTATTACAAAAATCATGTTTTCGTACAGGAAGTGAAGGAGAACAACCAGCACCAGTGGTACAAGCGGATGTACAATACACTCCATAAGGCAAAAGATGGCGGTAAACATACTCTCCTACCTTTCTCATCCTTTTCTTGTTAATTATTTGTTTATACCTTTTGGTTTTATTTTTTTATAATTGGTGCTTCGCTTTTAGTTTATGATTTTATAGTCATTTGATAATTTAAAAAAGCCAATTGTGTCGTTTTATTTTCGGCCCGTTTTACTTTCGAGTTCTTTTTTCTGCTTTATCGTTAAAGTTCCAATTTTATTTACAGATGAGTATGTGACAATCAGCTACAAAACTCGTCGAGGTGATTCAAAAATAATTTAAATCTTTTGATTCGCTACTTCGCTTAATTTGCATGCAAGCATGCGCAATTCGCTCTGTAGATTGCGATTGCCTCGTAGATTAAATAAACCTATCCAAAAAATTTCAGTGGATAGTATATACCTTAAGTATATTTTCATTTAAATTCAGAAATGTAGAATTATTTGCATAATTCATAAGCAAGTGGTGGTAGAAGCATGGTTCTTACGTTTTCATTTCTAGTTAGACTAGTAAATTTGACCATCATTTGAAAATAAGCACTTCAGAAAAGGTATCTATTTGAATGGTTAATAGTTGTAAGTCAGAAATGTATCTTGTATTATTTCAAATTATAATGGTGATTGTGTTTTGTTATCATTGTACATCTATACAAATTTTCTCATTTTTAAAGTTGTACGCCTTTAGTGCTACCTGATTTTTTTACAGTCATTATAGTCATAAGTGATTTATTACTCAGCATGATCCCCAGGGAAAGCCTGAGAGTAAAAGAAAGAAATTTTAACTTAGCAATTACTTTGACTTTCATTGCCATAATTAAAATCTGTAGGATGGGAGTTCTTTAAACGCAAAACAGCCGCACTGAGCTCTTTTTTTTAGTTCAAAAAGTGATATTTGTGGTGATTACACACAACTTCGCGGGGTATTCCTCCATGACCACCGCTGCAGTCAAGGAGCAGTGCCAAAAAGTTGGTTTCTTGTAGGCCTCATTTTTTCTGTGGACTTTTTCGCATCGTTAGTTCTCCTCTGGGCGAAATGAAATCCTCATTATGGGAGGAAGGGGCATCAGCAGTATACGTTAACATGTAATTCTTTCCATTACTTTCTTTACTTTTTAAATTCTGTTTCCTCGAAAGGACGCCCCTGGGAGAAATTTCGTGCAAACATTTTGCTCATTTCAGTTTCGCTTATTTCCACCCAACAGCACTGGAACCTGCCATAATTCATCGGGGTAAAATTTACATTTTATATATTCCCTAAAACGCCTTTAGAAGAAGAAATAAATAACTTTTTGCAAGAACAGCATCTCGTCTGGGGGCGGCTACGAACGGTGGATGGGGAGTTGCATGAGTGTTTCGATTTGGTTTTTATGGCTCTTTTGAAAGATGTATGTTGCTCTGTAAATCTTGTAAATATGCTCGCCAGAGAAACAGCATTGCTATTGACAAAATCCAAATC
The DNA here is from genome assembly GCA_959613345.1 of Tolmerus cingulatus. Taxonomy (NCBI): domain Eukaryota; kingdom Metazoa; phylum Arthropoda; class Insecta; order Diptera; family Asilidae; genus Tolmerus; species Tolmerus cingulatus. The sequence continues at coordinate 12,177,270 of OY390708.1, read as the reverse complement.
CCCAGCTTCATATGTAATGGTGCTTCAGCATGTGTCCGTATATGCACTGTATAAACTGCACACATTTGCTTGCCTGCTAAAACCGCAAAAAGGAAATTGAATCCGAATTTAAGAGGACGATAAAATACGCATTTTCAATATTTCAGGTCGATATCCTTACAAGTCAAACGGTTATATGTCTGAGCCTGAGCCGAACTACGACTCCGACTACTCGACTATGAAGTACAGCACCTTGGACAGAAGGCGCGCCCCCTCAACGGGAACCTTTCAGGACGAAAGGTAAGCTCGTTTGCTCCGACAGGACTCGATTACACAAACAGTCCTGATAGAAATCATATTTCGGGAAAATCCCTTATGCAAAATCCAAGGCATATGCAAACCGAAGCTGTGACTACGAGACAATATCCCGGCTTTCAGCCAATGGACGGGATAAGCTTCACTAAATATTTACTAGACACGTTGCAGCAACTGTTTGACCATTCCATTTTCTAATCCTAGGAACTACGGAACCATGCCAAATCCTGTGAAAGCAGGGTCGGGATCTTATAAAAATCAACCGGGCAGGATTGAGAACTACGTGCCTGGTCGCTCATCCGTTTCGGAGAAGGAGAAGAAGGAGGTAAGTACCCTCTGGAGCCCGTACCTTCGGTACTCAACCTTGTTGCTACTCGTCCATTGCTTCGGGATACAGTCATCACTTGCATTACACCACCATACACTGATTCAGTACGAAAGCGATTTTCGTTTCATTCCATTTTGTGTTCATTTTAATGCACACCTGGTGAAGGCCACTTTTTCCTATTTTATAAATATTTTTCGTTTTTGGCGTCAAACTTATATTATGGGAGCATATGCTCTAGCTCCAGCAGAAATAGAATGTGTCCCTTCCGCTTTAGAAATTAGATATAAATATTTTATGCGATTTCTTGTTACATGCGCTTCTTCCAATACATGTAGGTCCAAATAGCTACTTTCAGGTAGCTTACACTTTTTGAAAAATTCACGAGAAATATCAGTTGTATTAAACTATGTATGTAGTCACAGGCCATTGCAGATGCTAAAGTAAATCATTTGTAGACCAATTTTGGTTACACATAATAGTTTTGAAAATCGACCTTTTTTTACGATTAAGATTACACAAATTTTAATGGTTTAATTCTCACATATATAATTTATACAAATATAGCATTATCTCTTTTTATCGCAGTGTTTTATCCATATATAATATAAATGTTAACTGGAATATTTTTGACCGCTATTTCATTAAAGCGCAAGTTACTTATTTCTCTAAACAAAGAAGTAAATCTTACTTCTCATGATATGTGAATATTTAATAACTTAATTTTTATAGGAACATCGATATCCCCACAAAAGCATAATTTTATTTAATACATTATATACCTTAAAAATTATATTTGCCCAACGTCCAAAGTTTTTAAATATTGCATATTATGTATACTATGTAGTTTGACGCCTATTTAACATACATAGAAAAAGCCTTTTTAAATGCACCATTAGAAAATTAGTTTAGAGTTAAAAAGTAATAACTAAGCTATTTTCCTTCACTTTCTTCCTAACTACTACACAACCAAAATTAAAATTAACCAAATATATAACAAGCAGTATTTCCAACACTCTTTTAATTTTATGCAAAAATTTTAAATTTTTAGTGGTGGGACGAAGTGATGGACATCTTTAACGGGGTATGCAATTTTCTCTTTAATACCGTCTAAAACAAGAGTAACTTTTCAATTTGTTTCTTTGGGGAAAGTCTTTAATTTTTTACACTACAAAAAATGCATTTGTCTTTAATTTGAATAAATTTTCAGACAGTTTAAAGACTTTTTTCAACAAGTTTTCTCCTCTTTTGTTCTATTTATTTAATTACTTCTTTCAAATCTTTTAAAAGCTTAAATAAAGGAATTCATCACAGGATCATTCCATATTGCAAAATGCATAACATAATCAACATATGTCACATTTTCCGAACATGAAATTTCAATTCAACTTGAAAAATCCTCTCTCTGTCTGCATTATCCACATTATCTCAAAATAACTTTCTAAAAAATATTTCACGCCCAGCACCAATTAAAACGTCAATATATGTATATATATGTACATATTAATATTTTGTATATATACTTCCATTACCTGCTCAATTCAAACTTACTACATACACATTCCCAAATTTTATGAAAATGTAAAAAATAGAGAGTACTATGGTACTACTATGGTTTCATTACCCTGTAAAGGTATACACATATTCTCTATATCCCAGTTACATTGTATGTTATCTACGTATTAAAAAATTAATATTCACGGTTGAAATTTTTCAATTCTAAGCAAATAATTATCATTACACCTTTTCTTAAATTTCATTATACACCTTACGTGGAATGATCCTTTATATTTTTTCTGAGTTTTAGTTTTTTGTGCTTTTCTTCTAAACAATCAATAAAAATATCCTTTTATTTTTCTGTGCTATACTATTTCCTAATATCCATATTGCTTCCAAAGTGAGAAATGAGAAATTTCTGTAATAAATAGTAAATTACAGCGCGTATCCGTTTGGTTTGTATTTAAAAAAACAATCGTTTGTTTAGTAGTAAAATAAATTACAGAATTTAGAAATTACGAGAAATCAAATTCTCCTGATTTGTGTTATTATAACTGTAGAAAGAAGTAGAGCAGTTATATTCACTATATTCTTAGGATGTTTATATTTATTGTATGTATGTATGCACAAATAGTAAATTATAGGATAGTTCAAAAGTAATGAAAACTTTTGTACGTAAATCGGTTCAGTGTTGTATTTTTCATTAGAGATCCATCAAATTCAGATGGTGCACTTTGTATAATGGAAATTTATTAAAAACTGCCTTCTTGAAATTTACCGATTTATTATTAGTTCTGAGTAAATAAGTACGCATATATAACAATTTTTGTGCGGCAATATGGATATATTTATAACAATTAACAATTAACTTACTTTCCTTCTGCATAACATTTCAGTGGTTTGATGATAATTCATCTTTACCTTTATCCTACATAAAATTTGCTCGTGAAGTTGAAAAGTTTGTAAGTGATATTTACTATATGCATAAGTCTGCCAGGGGATTTGATGTGAATTTAAATTTGTCTGCAACTAAAATGAAACCTAAAATATAAATATAATCAAACTAGAAATCGAAGAACATTTACAATAATACCATTAAATGTTTAAGTGGCGATATAAAATAGAAAAAGTGCGTTTTCCTTCCATAATATTTTTTTAGAAGAATATGACAAATTCGAATTATGGGGAACATTTTTAAGGAGCATGATTAATTCCATTTATAAAAAATTAGTGAAATGTTAAATATATAAAAGTGCTTAAAGTTGTATTATATTGATTACTTTAGAATTTAAGAGTTAATATTCTTGAATTTACCCAAGAACTTCAAATTCATAATTTATGCATAAACGTTAACACTATTGTTATTATTGTTTTCACAAATATTATAAAGCAGTAAAAGCCTACAGTTTACTCATATATTTAATTTTCATGCAAACAACTTTCAGCACTTAAAATCTACAAATTTTGTCCTCTTTCTCCAAAGCCTTTTATTTGTTTAATTTTTTAAACATGAGAGTACTTTTTCTTCAACCTCGTTTAGAATTTAGCCAACCAGGTCAAAATCACGTCGCAGAAGCACCTACCTGCACGAAACGAACACAACTTGAACTGTGTAAGAGCCCTTCGTAATGAATTAGTAAACCATTAGCCCTTTTCGTAATGCTTTATTCACTGCCCCCTTAATTTTGAAACTAAATGCGTTCATCAAGCATAAATAATCATTTTTATGCTGTCACTGATGCTGGTAGGAGAACTAAGTTAATTTTAATTACAACGTTTGCTCAGCACCCCGGTAAAAATGCAATAAAAGTGTCATTATCGCTTGAGAGTCCTCGCGCTCCATGTTGCATATGAGCCGAGGAGCGACAGTACCACTTTTGGCCCAAACAGGATGTGAAAACGTCCGGATGGGCCAAAAAGTTTAAACGAGTCTATTATGGTCCTCTGTGAATTAAACGTTTTGGACGGAAACCCAGGCTTTTGCTCTCTCACATCAAATCCCCGATCTGTTGTATGTATAAAACCCACCTCGTATGCACTTCAGTAAAGAAAAAAAATAGAAATCGCCCTGTCCCTACAGAACATCTAATAACAAAAGTTGCAGAGTTTTGGCTCTAACCTCGTTCCGTTGATTTAATCTTTCAGCACTTGGAACAACAGAAACTTTCTAACAACTACACCGAAGGATATTTGTCGAGGTATGTCACAGCCAAAATCATAGCTAAAACCCTTTTCGCCAATACTCTTTGAGCAGCCTCCACGGGGGCTCCTCGTGCCGAACTGTATAAAACTTAACACAGAATTTCATTATCATTACGAGCAGAGCCTTAAAGGAGCAAGGATATGAAAGTGACTCAAATTTGGTCTTCCGGAGGAGGGAAGAGTCCCAATACGCCCCATTGAGCCCTGTCGAACAGAAACAGGCTTACCGCAGTGTTCAGGCCGGCGGAGAGCCACCACTTCAAGGATTTAGGAAGCCTGCACCAGAAAAGCCGAAGGGTACGTACCACGCTGAATAAATTTCCTTGTGCACTTTCTTCGACCCGGCCGAGGACACTCCGGGTGCTCCCTTCACGTTTGGGGCGCACTCGGAGACTCATGGTCCCGGCTTGGCCGGGCGAAGTTTTTAATTAACCTGAGGATAAATAAAATTGAATGTGTGTTGGGTTTATTGTTTCTCAAACTTGGTGATAGAATTTATTAAAACAAACTTAAACGGCGTCCAAATTGGCTTGCGAAACACTTACTCAGTAGACACAGTTGCGCCAACATAGACAATACAGCAAATTTATGTGAATGCCCTGTCTCTCTGGTGACTTCCTCTAACGAGCATAAGCATAACCATAAGGCGGCGCTGGCTCCCAGGCCAGGTGACTGACTGATGTAAATCGAGGTTGGTCTGGTATACAGCTCTAATAACACTTATTGCACCTGTGGTTTTCGGGCTTGATTGCGCACTTTCTTGCTAACTAGTTGTTTTGCTTTGTTTCGCTTTATCATGACTTCTAACGAGATTTCTTCCCTGTCTTTTGTGTAAATAAAATTCGACATTCTGACTATGAAACATTTTCGTTTTTGGGTCATATACTATTCATATTCATTTATTTCCTCATTGTATATTGTTCCTTTATTCATTTCATCTGCTTTAATGAAAACATAACTTAAGTCCACAAATATTTTGCTTTTAATAGAACAACAGATTAGTTTAACAAAATATGTTCTACGCATTCAGAATTTGAAAACTGGAAATTGTACAGCATATGAAATTTTTGAAAAGGATCACATAAAAGACTTAAAATTTAATGCTTTAGTTATGTATAGATTTAATATCTTATTTATATATTCATAATCGAGCATATTCATTTTCGACTTTTTGTGAATGTGTATTTAGCATAATCACTTATCGCTTATTTGAATACAACCTTTCTTGATTTGGTATAAAAATATCATATGCATCACAATGTTTTATTTTGATAGAATGTATGAAAAATACTATAAACATTTGTTATTATTCATAGTTTTCTACTATGTAGTTCTAGTAACCTTACGTTTTCCCACATCGTTCACAATTAATGGTCTCACATACAACTCAGTTATTTCATAGATAAACAGTATGCGGATAAAATTAATTATAAAATATTAGACAAATAATTATAGTACCAAATCTGGAATTGTAACTTTTATTCAGATACATATATCGAGAATGTGATCTCTTCTTTGTGCGTCATATGTGTCGATTTTATTTACGTCCAACTCTTTTTCAAATAAACTAGCAACTTATGTAAGGTTTCAGAAAATAGGTAAAATATTTAGCTAAACAAACTTACTAAATAATAATTTAAGGTAAACCTTCACTAAAATTCCAAAACTTCACAACTGTAACTCTAGCACCGATTTGAAATTTGCTAAAGCGATTCACTGTGAGGTAAACGAGCACAATGAGTGATAATTTTAACATTGAAGAATCAAAAAATTAATTACCCTTGGTAATTTCTCTTCCAGACGACAAAGACATTGAATATTATCCAATCACGCCAACATTGACCAAGATTCGTGTTCATAACAAAAGTTTAGTACCGCAGCCACAAAAAGAGATCATTTGCTATCCCATCACTCATACAAGCATCACTCGACCCCTTGATTTGTTTGCGCCATTTCCTAAAAATGTGATATCATTTGTGCCGCTAAATCCCCCACCCCCTCCACCCAGCCGCCATTCGTCAAGAATCAACACTGCATTAAAAGTGTTCTCAGAAGTTAAGGAAACTAAAAAGACTGGACCAGCCGGTCGACATGAGGCTTGCTTCCAATCAGACTACTATCAAAAAGACGGGCCTTCGAACAAATATGGAACTCTAACTATTCGAAAACAAACCAAAAGAGAGCCTTTAGTCCGCTCAAAATCCGCTGGACCAATCTGTTCCACAAAAACACTAAGTGCTTCCATCAAAGAAGAAACGAGTCAATCTTGTGGTAGTCGGGTTTCACGAAAGCAGCAATCTTATCGTGTTAGCTCAAGTAGTCCAGGACGACCTGCCTCTAAAACTGATCTCAGAAAATCCAGTCCCAGCCCAGTTGCTTTCGGAAGAAGCATATCGAAGGAAAGGACTTTTGCTGAGGAGAAAAAAAGATTAGAAGAAACTTTACCTCTTTCTAGAAGAAGTTTTACTGCCAGTACTAATATTTTAAGAGATCCTTCGCTAAAATCACCAGACGAAGTGAAGATTGCTGTAAGAAGATACGCGCAGCCATTGATGCGCAGCAAGTCAGCTCCTAAGAAATTATCAGCTTATGCACCCGTAGTTCGTTCTTCATCATACTTAAGTGCCAGTGCTAGAAAAAATACTGGTTTTCCAGGAAAGAAAGAAGAGAAATCTTTGCGAATGACTGTTTCACTTACGTCTAAAGGTAGAGATGCGAACTTAAATCAACGGAGTTCTACAAGAACCTCTGGTCTTGTTAAATCCAACCTGCATTCATCTAGCGTTGTTGAAAAACGAACTCCTAAACAAATGACGAAAACTAGCTCGACCGTTAGCTTAGCAAGAACCAGCTCAACATTTTCTGTAGATTCAAATGGTTCCAAAAAAAGAACCTCTACGAAAAAGCCAAAAACAATTGTAAGGTCCACATCCAGGGAAGAAAGGACCGCTCCTCTAACACTGCATGGTCCTTATAAACCAGTTGCTCTACGTGATATATGTCCAAGTAGAAGCGAAGGCAACGTCCTCCAAAAGGTACAACAATCTGTCGATTTTATCCAGCCAGAGAGGATTGCAGAAAGTATTGAAAAGGAAATCCAGCGGGACATTAATGATGCCATACTACAGCATAAAGACTCTGTTCGATCAGATAAGTTTTTTCAAAATTTATTTCTAAGAGACTCTTCCCCAATGCCATCTCTGGATAGCAGTGTTCATCAGCGCACTACTTCTGTCCAAGAAAAGACTAGGTATTGGGATGAACTGGCATCACGATCGGAACCACTGTCTAGACGTTCCTGTGCTTACTTATCTCAAAGACGACCAGTAAGTGATTCAAAATTTCTTTCACTAGAAAGCAAACGCTTTCACCAATCGCGGAGTTTGAGCCCTACATACAGGAAAAAGAGTCCAAGTGGACAGGTTCAAGAGAAAGTAACTAAATTTGATTCCTACTACCAGCTGAGCGATGAAGAGTCTGAGTTCGAAGAGCCTGGACGTGCAGAAGAGATGATTTATAAATTCGAACAAAGAAGTAGCAGCGAACCTCGAACACGACCTCCAGTAACTGCAATAACAAATGGATCTCGGTCCACATCCCCTACTGTCCATGACAGGGACTATGACTACCCGAGGGTTTTCACGCCAACCAGGGAGGTGCGCTCACCATCACGGCGTAGAATTGAAAGTTTCCGGGAAAATCGACAATTGGATGGTGCTAAAAAAGTAATTCGTGCCAGCAGTCTCAGCAGCGCTGATGAACGTTCTAGACGTAGCCTCTACGAATGTAGCGAGCATTCTCATAGTACGAGCTCGTTAAATTTTATCGAGCGCCATGCTCCACACTGTCGATTTCGAAACTCAGACAGATTTATAGATCTTAATCGATTCTACTGCAATTTAGAAAGAGTTGGCCAACTAGAAAGAGCTACTTCTTCAACAGATCTTCGTCCAATTAGAAAAGATGGAGATATAATAGACTTTGACGAATGGAGAAAAATTCGAGCCCATGAAAAGGCTGAGAAGGAATTGAACTACCTTGTTGGAAAACTTAAACAGGATCAACGCGAAAAGGATTTTCTTTTTCGTCCGAAAGATATAGAAGACGTTAAGTGGCGTGAATTATCGGATAGCGGACTTCGATCTAAAGAAAAGTCTGTTGAAGACCTCCGTGAATCTTTTGAGCGAAAAATTCATGAAGACGGCTTAGATGAGGCAAAAAAATTTGAGATCGAAGCCGAAAAAGATACATATAAGCCCTTTTGGAGAGGCACCTCTGTTGCGGACTCGGCCTCCAACATGGTGGTGAAATACGGCCGAGACGGCTCTCGAAGCCTAGATCGTCGCTTGTGTCTTAGCAATAGACTAATGAGCACGTTGTCTAAGGAGCAAGTGAATAAAATTAAGACTCAATTAAGTGAGATTTACAGCGGTCCACCTAATGGACTCCCAAAGGAAAAATCTGAAATCAGTGAAGACTACATCATTACTGTCGACGAACAAAATAGGGGCAAGGTCGGTTCTCTAAAAGTGAGGTGCAATTCGACGATGTCTAAAGAAGACCTGCTTGGTCCAATTCTTAAGAAAAAGGAAATGCAAATTGCTGCTGCGAAGGCGGAGTCAATGGTAACTCATTCGCTACCGCCACGCCCACCCTTGCAAAGTAAATCATTTGAAAGAATCTCGAAGCAAGTTAGCCGATATGAGACCGAACTAAGCGAGGTCGAGAAAAGAAAACTTTCACAAAGTCTTAGTCGAGAAATTCATGATAAAGTACTTGAAAGAAGACATCGGGGAAACTCCCCTGTTCTTCTGGCGCGGGAGACTCGCGGTGCTGTTGCGGCAGAGGCCGCTAAAAAGACGCTGCCGGAGCCTCCACCGCCGCCACCTCAAGAATATTATTCCATCGATTATTCACGCAATGAGATGCAAAAAAACGAGCGAGGTTCGGGGGAAGAAAAGGTCTGTGAAAAAAGAAGCCTACGGATTCGAAGATCATCCGTTGGAGAAACCGAGTCGAATACTTCCGATATGTCGAAGACGACAGTAATCTACAAAGAGAAGCCAGACGACGGTATCCAGACTAAAATAAAATATTTTGAAGAGAAGAAGGAGGAGGAGCCCCCGAAGACCATTTATCACGCTAGAGAATATTCCTCCCCAGATGAAGAAGAAATCCTCAAAGCCATCGAGGAAAAAATGAGGGCTAAGGAAAGAGAGGTGAACGAGAAAGCAGAAAAGGCTATTATAAGACATCAAGAACTTAGCTCATCTGCTTCAGATTTCAAAGAACTCTTTGGAGAACGAGAATCATCACGTGTAAATTTTCCCTTACCTCGTCCTCCACCGCCTCCCGATGAGGACTATCAATGTAAGGCGATTACCAACATTCGAAGGTCTTCCTTAACACTTTCAGATAGGACCTCCAGCTGTGAGAGTATCTATAGATCTAGAAGTGTATCGCCCAGGATGGAGCGCGTAACCAAATGCATACTGAACAGAGTTCGGACTGGAGATGTTAAGAAGATCGCAGACAAATTCGAAAGTCTAAATGATAGTTCAAGGAGTACTTTTTTTGAGTTAGGCCCTCTCAGGAAGATACGAAGCGATCCAGAATTGAATAAGACTAAAAGAAACCCTCACAAAATCACTATTCGTGATCATGAGGTAGGCGATGTTTCGTGGATAACACATAAGTTCGAGGTGAAGAATATTGCTTCTCGGGGAAGAAGCAGGACGCGGAAGGTAATCTCACCTATTCAGAGAGTTCCTATCAGAAAGGAAGATCGCCTTATGCCGCATATTGACATTATAAGCAAAACGGCAGCGCTAAAACACGAGATTGCGAAAAGCAAAAGTCCCAGTCCAATAATGCAGCAACCAGTCCACACCGGGGAGGTCGAACGAATTCGTTGCAAATTCGAATCACCAGATCGCAGTTCTCTACTTGGGCAGATGTACACATCCAGTCCAGATATTAGCGAGCTGAAAGACATATCGACGTACCTCACTGGCAGCTGGATAGCGCACAAATACCCAAAACCGAGGGATAATGCCCGATCGCCGATTGAACCTGAGAAGGGCCCTGAAAGTGAAATTGTTAAACGCAAACAGACGCATCGTTCTTTATCGACATCCCCACCCAGATCAAAAACCTTAGTTACCTCCATACTGAAACCCTACTATGATATATTTGCTGATCAGAAGTTTGACCCACTCATTCATCGTCCGAAATGTCGCTACATTCCTGATAAGGTTGACGAATTGTGGAAAAAAGTGCAGAATGGACTCAGAAAACCAAATGCTGTTAAATTCGAAGGTTATTTTTTCGAAATTTTATTTCCACCGATGCACTGCGTGTTTTTTGGTTTTAATGCACTTTCGCATTTTTTTTTATATTACATTTATTTTATTTATTATTTTCCAATATTGTTTTAATTCATTACAAAATGAAAACTTTGCAGGTACTTTGAAGAAGAAGCTGAGATTTATAAACATATTATAATTAAATATTTTCAGCATACCTATAATTGCACAATATAACCAAAACTGTATTTACAGCTGTTAGAGACGTGTTCAAGTAAGGGATCGTTTAAGACAAAAATGTACTTGCAAGCAAAAAATTGCAAATTTAAGAGTACCAGTAGATATTACGCCTATCCAAATAATAATAATTTAAATTTTTTAATTATTTGTCATTAACGAACTAGTAGTATATACACATATGTAAGAATTTATTTTTAAGTAGTTACAGTGATTTTTTACAAAACTTAAACTCCGTAAAAGTGTAATGGGTTGTCTTATAGTCGTAACTCATTGGTATTAAAAAACCCGCAAATACAACATAAATGTGAAACGACATACATATCTCCAATATCTCTTCGTCCCCTAGTTTACGCATAATTTAAATTTAAAGTTATTAATAAAGTCGAATAGACGCCCTTTAATAACTTTAACCTTATAAAAGGATAACCTAGTTACGATTAAATTGTGGTGACTTTATTAACATTCTAAAATGTTTGAATATTCAACTTAAGATGTAAATATATGTATATGCTGCATATTGCCTGTAAAATTCGCTATTCATCAAATCATCAACATAATTTGGCTTCATTTATATGTGCTTTTCAAAACACTCTTTGGTGTTATTGTTTAAACAAAAATTTGGATGCCTTTATTAAAGTAATACGCCTTGCATACACACATAATCCCATATTTTCGTATTGTACCCGTTCACTTATAAATGTTTACATTTTGCTTGTTTTAAATGTATAGAAAACGATGTAGTGCCTCCGTCGCCACCGACCAAAGGTGTCCCTTTGTACGAAAACGGCCATTCCCAAGGTGAGTAGAGATATTTATCAAAATTTATCAAACATTTGGAACGTGTCAGCAAATTATTTGGCCTGTGACATCGTAAACAGCACTGCCATAATTGGATCCCTATCGACGATCTTAGGGCGAACAATTGCTCTGAATATGAGAGGCTTTGATTAACATTAGCATGGGGTTGCGCCTAAAATCGATTGCATTTGCATAGAAATGCGAAATTCGACGTTTGTAGTGCAGGACAAGCCTTATCTGTTTGTATTCAGCTTAAACTCCCTAAGTATACCTACTAAGTAATTTACTGCTAAATGCGTTATGGGTATTAAGTTAAAGACGCCCGTAATTGAGTGAATCAAATTTATGGATTATTATCGACAAATTGCTCAGATGCCTGCTAAGGATACATGAGCCGGTGAATGTGTCATCGGTTCACCTGGCAACCCCTCACCCTCAGGTCCTTAGATTTATTGTCCTCGACTGACACGTGCATAGGTGGGCGGCAATTAACTCCTTCGAAGATTTCAAAAGCCAGTCGCTTAGTCAATCAAGTGTAACTGATGAAATCCGAAAATCGGAGCGACTGCTAAACGACAGTTTGATCGATTAAACTTAGTCCCGGTGTTTGCACCTCTGCATCCACCAAGGGCGCCTCAAAAGAACGTCGGGGCATTGTGAGACTAGAAATGCTCCCCGGCATTTATTAGTTATCCGTCAGATAATCAATATTAAAAATGCAGTAAGACAAGGGAGAAAAGTTTCTGTTTAGGTTGAATTATGAAGGGAGGAACTTTCTAGCGATTAAACAGTAGTTGGAAATATGTTTACTAGTATGTACCTTGTCATCTATGTTATGAATTAATAAATAAGAATATTATGACACAAGACGTTTTTTCGTCCAAGGCTAGGTATTTTAAGAGATGTCATAAATTTCACTGAATGACGATAAGGTGAAGAGTTAAATAATATATTAATATTACCAATGTAAGCTATAACGCCGAATTTTTCGTAAACCTAATATTAAAATGCTCAATAGACTGTATAAGTATAACTTCCATTGTTTTAGTAAATATACCAAATGTAGCCGTAAAAAAGGATGCTAATTTTACATTTTCGATATATTTCGCTTCCATTCTATATCAAGTAATCTAGCCTATAACTAGCAGCTTAGAGAAATTTTTTGGTTAAGATGTACTGGAAAATAATATTAAAAAAAAATTAAATAATACTCTGCGAAAAACGATTTGTTAATTTCGAATTATTGATTTAAAATTTTATTTACATACTTATTTTTAAAAATTTGTAAACTTTTGCGATTGTTCGCTGTGTTTATGCACATGGTTCCAACTTTTAGTTGAATATTCTTAATGTGAGATATACCCTGGAATAACTTCATATGTACGTTAAAATTCTCGTTATATAGATTGTTAAAATTACTTTTGTGAGAACGCCTACAAAACAATTTAAACCAATATTTGTGTAAAAATAGAAAATCACCCATATTCACCCCGTATTATGCCATCTGACTCAATTTCTAATGGAACACGGAAACAATTGCTCCAACATTCTGCCGCCCTTCGAAGGGCTTCATAACATTAGTTATGTCGCCCATCATTTACGTACATCTGGTGCAGATGTAGCAAAGGACACAAAGGAGTTAATTGCGTATAAGATTCCTTGAATATGTCGCAGAGAGGGCACTTCCCCTATCAGTGCCAAAGCGGAACCCTATTCGCATTCTAAGTACATTCCTTCCGCAAATCCGCCAATAACACCAACCTTCTGCGCCCTTCGCTTGAGGAGTTGTGGTGCCTATTTACAAAAGTTGCCATGGAGCTAATGGCCAAAAGCTGCTCGAAGAGTGTCAACGGAGCTTTGGAGGGCAGGTGGAATGGAATCGGGCAGCCCAGTTGTCGTCGTCCCTCGGAGCCGTCATCGGCCCTTCCACCTGTTCGTTGCCACACGAAGGGTTCGGCGGAATTATTTTTACGTAACATTTCCAGGAAAAAAGTTAGTGTGAAGTGTCAAGGTGTAGCTGGGGTAGCTCGAACGTCTTCCTCCCACCTGCTTACCTTTGAACTTGAATCCGAGGGGGTGGGCGGGCGGCCGGGGCAATGTTAGGGTGCTCTCACGTTATTTTAATCCAATTAAGGCGTCATAGATAATAGGCTTTCGAGTACGAGCTGCTGCTATTTTCGAGTAGCTAACTACGTCTCGTAAACGCAAACCATTAATAACGACAGTCTCGAGAGACGGTAAAGTTGCTATTCTACGCACTGTTGGTACTTTCCTCAAGTGGCAGTTTCACCCGCTAAACCCTTTTAACCTCGATTAAGGTTGAATTCTAATTTCGGTCGAAGAAAGCGGCTGGTGTGAGTGTCCCACGGAGTCCATTTCTCCCGAATTAAACCGATAATTCGGATGAGCCAGATATGGACAACCAATTGGGCCGGAGAAAACCGCTCAGCTATGTCTTGAGCCAATGTGGAACTAATGTCGCCACAGCCGATTATGGGAGCGGAAAATATTGGACGGATTCCAACAATAACAGCAAGAAAAACTCCATCAATGGCTGGAACACAATTTGCAATGGTTCAATGAGTAAATTTCGCGATTTGCGACACGAAAATTGTGAAATTGGGAATTGTGGCAAAATCTTGTGGCTGAGCAGAAGTGATTTGAGTGAGAGTGGAAGAAATTCTGGTGCTAATTCTGTGATGATTAGAACTAGCAGGCACGGATTACCCTACACTCCTTCCCCGGATCAGAAGGGCGCCTACTTAGCGACACAGAGGGCCATCTCAGCTACGATTCCTCTTCTCTACGGTCCTCGACCCACCAGTTAGTATTAAAACTTCATTCTTTTTAATTCATTCATATTCTAAGAAAATTTCTTAAAAGCATCGTTCTTTACGCTACAAAAATATTAAAAAATGAAATTCACTTTCATTAATTTGTTAAACACGTACACAGCTTTAAGTAAATTCATTAATCCTATGAAGAGGGCTTTGACGCCAGACAGCGATCTTAAAGCTTTAGCGTCGCGTGTTTATAATAACGATTTCTTCCGTCTCTCCAAGGAGAAGTAAAATGGAATTATTTATTTTAGTTTTCTATAGTTTTACTGCTCTTTAGTTTGTGACCTATAATTTTAGAGGAGAATTGTTTGGGGATTCTTAACTATGTTTAACAAACGCCACTGTTTCAATTCAGAGTTCAAAATTACACTCCTTAGTGTAACTCTCTCATTGCTGCTTGGTATTTCGTCTCACTATCCTACAACCGCAAAAGCCCTTATATTACAGCTGTTTTTTATAACTATTCTTATGTGTCATATACTATTACTGAATTTTCGGGCTTTCAAATGTTCTTATTTTCAAAATTCTCAGAGATTATTTTATAACTTATTACATAGATAATGTAGAATGTTCTTGCATATATCTATTAATTGAATCTCTGAAGTGTCCTGACCAATCTTTGTTCGGATTCGTCCCTCTAAACTCCTTCACCCTTGATTTTTAAATTTAACGTTTTCTTCGGACACCTTTAAAAGTTAAACTATTGAATAATTACTATAACATAAGTAGTTCCTTACCATATAACTAGTCAATTTTTAGGTCCACGCTAATGTATAATTTGCATAGCCAATATCAATAAAATTAATTAAACTATGTATGTACATACAAAAGAAAATATAAGGGAGTATGCTTGTCTCAATATGAGAAATTTTGTAAAACCTTCATAACTTTCTAAAGTAAGGCAAAAAATATATAAACATAATATGTATATATGCCTACCTATCAGATTAGGTATATTTTTTTGTAACAGCTCCAACTTTCTTGCAAAATTGCTTTTAGCTTAAAAACATCGAAGTAGAGGGCATTAAAATAGTAAAGCACTTTAAGTACTCGGAGTTAAAGATCACGATGTATGAAAAATCCAAAATAAAAAACTATGCCATTCCCGCTGTAAAAAACCGTCTGATTTCTACATAACTCTGCTGCAATACGACTGAATGATCGGAAACCGCAATTACTTTTCGCAGCTCAATTGCTCGGATGAAAGGTCCAAGCAGGCCATAAATTTTCCCGCTTTGATCGAACACCTGTAAGTCTTGAATCTGTGTCAATTTTCTCATGACAGCCAATACACCGGCCGCCGATCAGTGCATTTCTCCAAGATGAAAGAAAAAACATAAAACATTAAGATGCCTTGGACTGCAGGACGGCTACATAATTGGTCACTTACCGGGCACTCTATTCATTCTGGCGGTCGATCTCGCTAGCCATTCGCGCGAGTTTGGCACTATCACTTTCCTCGAGCCTTAAAAACTCACCTGACCAGATCGGCGGTGGAGGCTCTTCGCGGGATCACCTGAATGGTGGATTTATGCTCGCTGAATATGCGCCAGAGTTTCCACGTAGGCTGGCAAATGGTGCATTAAATGCGATTATATGATAAAAGTGAAAAATTAGCGGATGCAAACGACCATTTGTTTGGAGCCATCAGCATTCTTGAGCATTTACGCAACCGCAGGCGGTCGCGCGAATCTTGGCTAAAATTGAGGAGGAGATTTTTCGCTACGCGAAACTTTTTTTAGCTGAAACAGAAAAACTTTGAAAGCATAACTACAGACACCGCATTAGAAGCTATGTTCGCGTACACACAGGTAATTGCAGTTATCACCTGCACTGAAAACGTAATTTGAGTCTTATAGTAAAGTAAGACTATGCTCTGGCGTTTTCTTTTTGGTTCTGTTTTTCGTCTCACGTTCAATTGACACGAAGAATGCCTCCGAGACGACTACGACGACGACGGCGGCGAATTCAAATTCAACCAGTTTACACTTGGTAGTTTCTCCGGCCGTTAGTGGGACAACCTGGCAGAATCTCGGCTGCCTTGCCGCGGAGCTCTGATTTCTACATAACTCTGCTGCAATACGACTGAATGATCGGAAACCGCAATTACTTTTCGCAGCTCAATTGCTCGGATGAAAGGTCCAAGCAGGCCATAAATTTTCCCGCTTTGATCGAACACCTGTAAGTCTTGAATCTGTGTCAATTTTCTCATGACAGCCAATACACCGGCCGCCGATCAGTGCATTTCTCCAAGATGAAAGAAAAAACATAAAACATTAAGATGCCTTGGACTGCAGGACGGCTACATAATTGGTCACTTACCGGGCACTCTATTCATTCTGGCGGTCGATCTCGCTAGCCATTCGCGCGAGTTTGGCACTATCACTTTCCTCGAGCCTTAAAAACTCACCTGACCAGATCGGCGGTGGAGGCTCTTCGCGGGATCACCTGAATGGTGGATTTATGCTCGCTGAATATGCGCCAGAGTTTCCACGTAGGCTGGCAAATGGTGCATTAAATGCGATTATATGATAAAAGTGAAAAATTAGCGGATGCAAACGACCATTTGTTTGGAGCCATCAGCATTCTTGAGCATTTACGCAACCGCAGGCGGTCGCGCGAATCTTGGCTAAAATTGAGGAGGAGATTTTTCGCTACGCGAAACTTTTTTTAGCTGAAACAGAAAAACTTTGAAAGCATAACTACAGACACCGCATTAGAAGCTATGTTCGCGTACACACAGGTAATTGCAGTTATCACCTGCACTGAAAACGTAATTTGAGTCTTATAGTAAAGTAAGACTATGCTCTGGCGTTTTCTTTTTGGTTCTGTTTTTCGTCTCACGTTCAATTGACACGAAGAATGCCTCCGAGACGACTACGACGACGACGGCGGCGAATTCAAATTCAACCAGTTTACACTTGGTAGTTTCTCCGGCCGTTAGTGGGACAACCTGGCAGAATCTCGGCTGCCTTGCCGCGGAGCTCGTAGTCAAAGTCAGTCTTAAGTCTGCTAAGCTCGGCTTTCAATAGCAACACATCTCCTCAATCTTACCTTGAGTTGAACTCGCGGGGTATTGTTACGTCTTGACCGTAAACAGAGTGCGACAATTTTTCGTCTGAGAAGCCCAGGCTTATTTGCTCGATCAACCTTCAAGCCGCGCTTGTTCGACGCAGTGCTCTATCGCACCTGAGAGGCCAAAAAGGTGCGCAATTCGAGGTTTCTTAGGCTTTAAAAGTCGAAAATAATTCTGTTGTTCGAAGGAGGTTTATTGTGAGAAGTTTTAAGGAAGCGTATTAAGTGGAGTGATATAAGACTGAAAGTGAAAACATTCAGGCCACCGTACTTCAACTGGCCTAAAACTGATGTTGACTCTCGAAATATGGGTAATTCTCTGTTCATTGCTTTCACAATATGTTTACTTAGCTCTAAGTGCGATATGTAGGTATGCGCCAAGTTTGTGAAGTTAATTCGATTCACGTTAGTTCCGCGTAGATTGAATGATAAGGGGATTCGGTGAAAAAGTGGAATGACCGTAAGAGGCACTACTTTCAGTGCAAAGGGAACGTGTCTTGACGCTTTATAACAACTCTTAAAAACGAACATCTTTTCTTATTCCTCTACATAAATTTTCTATTGAAGCAGTAAATACTGAAGAAGTCAATAAAGACATTAGTATCAATTGTATTCAAAGAATGCAATGCGGTTTGCAACTAAGTGATTCATAGAACTTATTTTAATATCGCTTACTGATGATATCTTGATCTTCGCTGATTACAATGCCAGTTGCTTCTCTGATTCATAGTTCATATCTTTCCAACGTCGAATTTAGTTTGATAGATAAATGAATTTTAGTGAATCATTTCAGTTAATTCAAAGAAACAGAATTCATTTATTTAGTCAGACTGACTTTATTTTTACAGTTTATTAAAGCTTTATATAGAAACGTATTCACCTTAAATATTTTCAAATGTTAGTTACAATATTTTCAAAACCATTTGTTAACATTTTTAAATGCTTCTGACGTTTGTGTTATACCATGTTTTTAGCTTGTTTTTTTTTTCAAGCCCACGATGCATATATACATACATACATTACACCTTCATGGCTCATTGCAAAAATAAATATGTAATATTCAAACACATTTTTCGACAAAATACAAAATACTTAATTACAATGCCATGCCATGCCATTTACACAAAAAGAATTTAAAATGCGAATTTTCATTAAACAATAAAATTAATTTTGAATTCCCCTTAACGAGTTTAGAAAACGGAAGTTGAATTGTTTTCTACTTTTAAAGATTTTTCCATACTAAATTAAACTATTAAATTAGTTTCCTTTCTACAAACTTTTGACAACATGCATATAAAGTGTATGTAACAAGCAGACTTAGAGATAACAAAGTCTCTCACGATAAAGACTCTGAGCACAACCCCAAAAATACATACCATCATAAAAATTGAAAGTTGGATACGGGACCATTTCGTACTTTTTTTCAATATAATAATAACATTTTCTAGGTTCTGTTCTATTTTATGACAAGCACATACAATAACAAATAACTTTCAACCTCTTTGCGTTTATGCCACAAAAGCACAGCTCAATTGAACTCAAATATTTTAATCCGGCAGCAAATAATAAAAAGGAAAAATTAAGGCTTCTCCTAACATTTTTCTGCACTCTGTCAACAAAGGCGGAGTGTTGGCACTAATCCGAACTATATCTAGGTTAAAGCGCACCAGCAACCGTCCTATGGAAATAAAATCGCTTTAATCCGGACTGTGCTGCTGCTGGCAATAAAGTTAAATCGTCCTTTGTTAGTCATTACATGTCAATTACTTTATCGATTTCATTCGATTCCACTCCGATTTGATATCGGATTTCATTGCATTTCGAATAAAGGAAAGCAGCTTAAGCTTTGAGGAAATCTCGTAAATGATTTAAGATTCGCCCATCCCTTTTCAGACATATACTGAAATTCGATGATGGATTCTGCTCGGTATTAGAGATAATATGATTTAGGCTTAGATTACAGGAGTTTCTTTTTTGTTGATATTGCTCGTACGTGTTTGGAAAAAAATGAAAGATAAATCATTAAAAAGTTCACATAACAATTCCTTCATCGTTTAAGATGCTTAGAAGCATTAAACATTATGCAATTAACCAAATATAGTTTAATATCATAGTTAATAGGCTTTATGGAACCAACATTTCTGCTTAAATATATTTAATAGAAGTTGTGTTTTTAGGTCAAGTATTCAACAGATAATTTCTCCGAATTCGTAGCATTTCTTCGCAATGAATTTCTTTATTTTGATATCGCACACACTACTATGTAATATGTAAACAAGATTTGCTCAAAAGTTAAAATATATTCTAAATATTTGGAACGATTTTTGTTGTCCATCCTACAGAACCCTAAAAAAGCAAGCAAAGCTTCTTATGGATACTTTATTGATGCTTACCAACTTTTAAAATAACACAGTAAAATATGTGAATTCTTGACTAAAATAAGCAATTGGACTTATAAAAAAGCCTCCAAAACACCCATTGTGGCCATGCATAAAAATGTGCTTCAAAATACAGCAGAGCAAACTGAGAGAAGGTTAAAAAATCCATTTCGGAATAAAGTCAGCTCGAACTCCCTCTAACTAGCAACTAATAGATTCTGTATCAATTTGCCATTTCTAAAAATGTTCAAAGGCACTCAAACTAGTCTTGGAGCGCCCACACTTTAATCGAACAGCATTTAATCGGAAGGCATTCCTCACACAAATGCGAATATAGCGAGAATTACATAATAACTTTATAAACAGTCCTCGAACTTGGCTACTTATTGGAAATTCTGTAACAAATCGGGCGGAATGGGTTCAGTCACATTGTGGTTCCATAAAAGAGCATGGCCACAACAGTCCCACGCCACTCGGGTACCTCCCAGTCCCAATTTTCTTATCCACAGACCGAGTACCCTCCGTGAATGAAAACTGCTTTTCGTTACTTTCTTAGAAGACACGAGTGGATACACATCACACAATTAAGTACACAATTGCGAAGACCTACTTTTGCTGATAGCAGTTGATTTGATAAAATTAGTCAGTAAATCTTCGTGGCTTAATTAAGTCGTTAAATCATCGCTCGCTTTTCTAGGCGATCGGGTTATGCAGTTTTAACAAAATGCACAGTGCAGTGATTTTTTTTATCTAAGGAATATTTAAATTTGTGTAGGTATTGTTATAAAAAAGGTTAAAGATTTATTACTTGTTTTCTAAAATAAGTTCTTTAGTGAATTCATATATTTTGTTGCGCATTTTTCGCACAATTATTTATTTTGGTGTTGTTTTTAATGATGTGCTATGTTTGCTTTGCGTAAAAGGATGTTTACTTTCTGTGCAAAGATAACGAAATATGTACTAAGTAAATCATTTGCCACGTCTGTATGAGTTCTTTTAACTCATCTCTTAAATTCAAACAGCTAATATATGTATGTAATATGCTGCAATATATTGGACTCTGCTCTAAAGAATCTTTAAAACTGAAATCAATAAAAATACAGCAACGCGTTTGCTAACTAGCCAATTATCAAAAACTCCACCACATAAAATTTGTTAAAAAATAATTTTTATTCACATTGATAATAATAAGCAAGACCTAAATATAGAGTTCTGAGAAATGTCTTGTAATGACACCATATTGCTGGTATGTTTTCATATCTTATCTATAAATCGCCTATCAACCTATATCACGATCGCCCATGATTTGTAATTTGTAAAGAAATATATGTATTTTGACTTAGTAAATTCATATTGAGTAAAAATTTATCTTATTCAAACAATTAGATAAAACATTTTTTTCAGTGATTTGTGCCTACGAGTTCATACAATAAGATTTATAAGTGAACTTTAAAATTGCAAGCTTTTTTGAAGAACTTGAATTAGGTATATAAATTGTGTATTAATTACCAAAATACTAATTACATATAATTTGAATATATTTACATTTTAATCGTACCTCCCCTTCTTCTATCACGAACTTCAGTGTTAATATTCAAACTTGGTATTGCATTTGTTTTGCTTGATGTACTTATTTACCACAACATAACAGATCATAGTTTGTAGAATCTAAGTTTTTAGAAGTTAACTGACGAAAAGTACAATAAGAACGAATTCAAATTTAATTATTTTTTGAAGATACATAACATTTTAAAAAGCGAATCGTGATGAAAGAAAGGTGAAGAAGTTTAACATAATTTTTGAATAGGGAGTATAAAAAGTTATGGGATGTTATATAAATAAAAGGTAAAAGTATCAAACTTACATATATAAGCCTTCATCTAAATATGTCTCAAGCATTTTGCAATTATATTCTCACCTAGGAAAAACGTACCTATGTAGTATCTTTCTATATACATACATATAACTAAAATCTCACAATCAATAAAACAATCAGAAACTTCTCTCTCAGTTTCGTATATTAGTAGCCTTCGAAAGATAAGACCTTGTTTTTTTAAAGTGGTATATGTAAGTCTATTTATTTAACATGGCCTAAACATCTTCTTCAATTAAATTTATCATCTGATAAGATCTTCCTACTAATTGTTCAAAACGTAAGCCTATACTACTTTAAAATATAATGTCTCATATGTATTTTACCTATTTGAATTAAATTAGGCAATTACCACTTACTGATTAGCTACAATTAGGGCTATTTGTGAACTATTATAGCAAACAAGAAAATATTTACAAATTTAAGGTAGCAATATATCGACCCTCGAATATTCTGCTTCAGAATTTAATACAGAGCCCGTAGCTGACCGCTGTATTTGAAAATACCCTTCGAAGCCACAGAAAAGGCTTTATTAATCCCGCATCGAGGGTCTGACGGATCTATCACAGACTTTAATTAAAATTGAAAGGCTGCTAAAGTGCCAGAGATAATCTAAAAGCGGAAATCATTTCAGAATCGCCCCATCGTTACTTCGAAACCGACGTAAACATCCACTACAAAACACCCATCCGGTATGAATACAAAGAGGCCATCCCGGAGGAGGAACTCGCTCGCAAGCAGGCCGAGACGATGAAGAAGCTTTATCAGGAGGAACGACGTCGTAAATATTTACAGGAGCTACAAGATATGAACAGTCGCCGTCATACAGACAACTTTACGCCAACTCAGAAATCGCCTATACCCCTTAACCGATACGACGATTTTAACGCCAACATTTCACCAAAATCCCCGGGCTCCATCACCTATCCCAGGACAGTTGCTAGAGCGCTGTACAACTTCCAGGGGCAAACCGCAAGGTAAGCAGACCGCAGAGGAGCCCCAAAAATGACTCCTATCGGGTTGAACTCCATCCCGATTCCCGGCCCGAACGACCTCCAGGATAGTCCGTGCTGAATCACTGTTTCAACTTATTTGCAGGGAATTGACGTTCAAAAAGGGTGACGTGATTTACATAAGGCGCCAAATAGACAAGAACTGGTACGAAGGCGAGCACAACGCCATGATCGGACTCCTGCCTGCCAATTACGTCGAGGTAAATGTAGTGAAACAAATCGATTTGCAGGGCCCTCCGCAGAGAAATGGGGCCCCAAAGTGGGACACTTTATCGCCAGGCCTCGCTGTGATGGGCAATAAGAACCCAATTGAAAACCGAAACGCTTCTCTGGCTCGTCCCCCCAAAATCACCTGGGGGTCCAGGGGATTCCCCGCATTTCCATTTCTCTGGTGATGATGGCATGAAAAACTTTAATACATTCAATCGACGACAGGGACTTTTTTCTCTCGAGCAAATTTGATGCAATTCAATGATAATTTCCGAACGTTCAATCACTGAGAATATTTTCCATTCGTAGGTTATTTCTAAGGACGGCGTGCGACAGCCAGCGAAGAAACCCTCCGAGGGACAGGCTCGTGCCAAATTCAATTTTCAAGCACAATCTGCCATCGAGTTGTCCCTCAACAAAGGCGAGCTTGTCACGTTAACTAGGCGAGTCGACGAGAATTGGTTCGAGGGAAAAATCGCCAACCGAAAAGGAATCTTTCCTGTCTCCTATGTCGAGGTAAGCTCAAAGTATAATCGCTTTAATCAAACTAGAGTATCTACTTATATAGTACTATATCGCTAGCCGAATTGAAGCTTTGCATAGAAAGATGCAATTAGTTAATAGAAAGTTAAGTCCCGTTGAATCCAATTTAAGTGTACTATGTAACTATAAGATTCTTCCAAATACGGGAAATTTGACTTTTCCCTAGTACTGCAAATTAATATTTTACTTGCCGTAGATTTTTCATTTATCCTTTTTTGTATTCCTCTTTAAACCAGTTTGCATGGTTGATTTTTTTGAAGTTTGGAAACAAATATGTCTAATTAAAGAATTTAATAAAAAATGTAAATCCCAAAAACAAAACAGTTCTTGGTAGGAAGTAACTGCCTCTTATAATATGGCTTAATGTATATTTGAGAACTGCCATAATCCGAAAATGTGTAAAATACCAATTGCCACATCCAGTGATAACGTGATAAAATAATGATATCTACATATCTAACTTGAAATGAAATAGAAATAATAAATAATCATACACTTTTTTGAACTACCTTAGTTGAAGTAAAAATACGAACCCATTCCAATGAATTCAATTTACAGTGTATTAAGTAACGTATTAAACTTAATTTATTATTTTACTCAATACCTTCAGAAGTGACTAGTATAATTAGCATTAAAATCAATGAAAATAAGATGATTCTTATATTTCTCCCTTCCAGGTTTTGACCGACATTGGAGCAGAAGAATACAGTCCGACCCACATCAAGCCCGTAGGAGCCCCAGCATCACATTCACTAATCACATACCCTAACACACCCTCACTCGACACACTGCGCACAAATCTCAATAATGAATTTAATAGCATAACTGGCGGCCAACCAGCGAATGGTGTTCTCAGGGAAACAAAGTCCACCCATAAAACCGAAGTGCTTCACGTGGATACAAATTCTGAACCGATCGCGTAAGCAGCCCCACCCACGACAATTTCTTCTTTCCGTGGGCTCAATTAATGTCCTTTTCAGGTACCGGGCTCTTTACAAGTACCGTCCACAAAATAACGACGAACTGGAGCTGCAGGAAGGCGACGTCGTGTATGTCCTGGAGAAATGCGACGACGGTTGGTATGTGGGAACATCCCAGCGGACAGGATACTTCGGAACCTTCCCCGGAAACTACGTCGAGCGAGCCTAAGCCAGACGTCCCGTTTATTGTTAACGCCTTATTTATTGTTGTTTACTTTAATTTTTAACTAGTAATTTATTTTGTTTTCTCCTTAAATTCATACTTTAAGGTTTGAAAAACTAAATTCACTCGCAACTTAATTGTAGCGACGCCACTTCTTTTATTTGTCGGATTTTTAAAAATTGGCAATTCGCACAAAGCTCTCACGACTAAGGATAAACCAGATAAAAGAAATACATACAATTACTGTGTACAGTGGAAACTCAAGAATCAGTTGCTTTGCATCTCGAATGAAGTGTTGTGCGATCCAAAAATCTTAAGACATTACTAGTCATGTAATTTCCAAAAATTATTGAAATATTTATACCTTTTATGGTACATAGAGTCCCAGTAAGGTTATTGCCCAGCATCAATGTAATATTTATTGTTTCCTCTTGCCTTACGATTAAGAGAAGTTACGTTGCTTCAGAACTGAGGCCTAAGTAAGCACGCAGTCAGGACGGGAGATATTTCGAATGGAGTGCTTTTCGGTGCCTTCTTGGAGGTCCCAGCGATTAGTAGTCAACTGCTACGCTGGTAGAGTTAATCGTCAAGCGAATATTTTATTTATATTTGTTTACTGAAGTTTTCAGTGAATATGAGAGGTCCCAAAAACTGTTTAGTTCGTTGATTTTACCAAAAAACTACGTTTTATTAATGTCTACTAATCATTTTGTTTACCTAATCATTTTAATAATTATACATCTTTTGTTGTAACCACGATACTCTCACAGCGTATATTTTCAAATAAAAATGTTTCCTAATAAAGCAATCTGTTTTTCAACTTCATCCCTAAGAATTTGTTTTTCCTTTTATCTTAATGATTCTAAAAGTAATAAATAATTTTTGACAAATACTCAGTGTTTATGCTTGCAATAAAATATTTTAAAGGTCTTTGGAATAACATCATCTCAAATTTTCTTTTTGCAGTTATAGAAAAGCATCAACAAAAATGTCACATGTTGAACTCAAATCTTTGAGTTCTATCCACGTTTTAATTTCGCTCCACCTTCACACTAAACTTACTCATTATGCGGAAAATGGTAAAAAATCAGGTACAACCAAATAGATTTTAAAACATCAGTCATAAATGTTACCTTAGGAGTGATTCTTCTTGTAAAAATTCTTTTTCTAAACAAATCATGGACAAGAACTACATCATATTTAAATTTAAAACTTTATGAATGAAGAACTAAATTTGGAGAACTGAAATGAATAGAAATAACCTGGAGCTGGATTATTACAAATATTTATTGAAAGTTGTGTGTTAGTTTCATTGCACTTTGCCAAAAAGTGGGTAGCAGATATTTTAAAATGAGTTCTATTGAAAATTAATTGGATTAATTTCTACACACTCTGAGAGAAGTTCTTAAAATTTCAAATTCGTATTTCATCAACTTTCAAATAAAAACTAGCAGTCCCATTACGTCCACGGATCTATAAACATATACGTTAATTTGATTTTAATCTATGATTGTAGATCACGTAAATGTATTCTAGAATACCGCTAATGTTTGTGAATACTGACAATTTCGAACTGTTTGAAACAAATAAGTAACAGACAGTGTGTTAATATACATATGTTAAATGATTTTCAGTAATTTCATCTTTAAAGTGAAAAACACTAAGTTTTCTTTAGCTTTGATAAAAATATTACAAAGATATGATTTAACAAATAGTTTTATTTTCAGTTTCCCAGTCTATGAAAAATACATAAACATTTATAAATATAGTACATTATCTATCCAAATGAAGAATAGAATTTTTAATTGGTTCTTAAGAATAAAAGAATGAATTGAAAATTTTTCTAAATTGTTATCTCGTTTAAAAATTGAGAATTGTAAAAACATTAGTTTGTAAAGAAATATATGTACTATATATTTTATTTAGCAAATTGAAAATATCCATCGGACGCTAAATTTTCTTTTCCAATAAATTTACTGTGGACGATATGGTCACCTTTTATCAAGCATGCAATAAAAATAGTTAATCATAGATAATTTGTTGTTACTCTGTAATTAATTTTTCCCCTACGTATAAAAAACATGTGTGTTTTTATATTTCCTTCATTTCATTTATTTCAGGCAAAGACACATAAGGAAAGTATTACATATTTTAATTAAAAAATATGAACGTGGCAAAAATTTCTTCTAATTTTCGCAAATGTTAAAATTATGCAGTGCGGGAACATTTCAAATTAGCAAAACAGGCAGAGTTCAGTAGTTTATTAAACGAATGTTTGATTATCTAGGCCTAAACGCATCAGTTGAGACTGTTCTCGAAATTTCCAGTCCAGGCCCTTAAAAATGTCACCTCGAAAAAGGTTAAAAATAGAATTCTGATAAAATGGCGACCCTTTCGCATGCTTAACTTTCAATAAATCGCGATTCTACATACTGCGGGTAAAACGTTATAATATATAATAGAAAAGTAGGGGCAAACCTTACCTGTTTTCAAGGGAACATTTCTGAAGCACAACTCGAGTCAAAAAGCAATTGCACAACACCTAAAATTCAAAAACCACTCCACTTCAAATGCAGCCGGCGGCAAGGCAAACGCCCATCTTGCACCTGTTTTCTTCTCACTCGTTCCAATAAGGAATTTCAATTCCACCTGCCGCACGCGTCACTTCCCCTAACAATGCGTTCCCACGCAGCAAAAACCGACTCTGCGTGGAAACGTACTAGATTGCCCCTTCGCGAACGCATAGCTTCTCAGCTGGCAGGAATAAATCGGAAAATGGCCGCGCATTTGTCAGCAAAGTAGTTCGTGGTGCAGCAATCGTGCGAAATTTACGGGGAAGGACTGTGTTTGATGTAATACAATAGTTGTCAAATTGTGATGTGAGTGCTTCGATCAAAATTGATGTGTTTCTCAGAGCCTCAAGCATAGTGTTTTCCGTGAATTCGGTGATTTTATGTCGCACCTGAGGGAAACATCAACAAGCAATGGGTGAGCCGCTAGGGTTCAATAAACTTCCTGTCTGTCGTCGGAAATTGAATTTTCAATTACTTTAATTTACTTTATAAATGACAACATACCCGATTTCGAGTTATTTATCGCTCGAAATGGGTAAATACCGCAGCGGCAACATTTTCACCAGAAATATTCGGGAGGAAATGGACTTCCTGTCCGACTGCCGATGCAGCGATATTGCAATGAATTGTGGTGCATTCGAAGGAACTTTTCACATTATATAACCCGGAAATCTTGACTAGAGTGCCCCTAAGATGATTTCTCACGCGATATTTGTTTATTTCATCGAAATTGATATGTTATCGCCCCGCGATTGACACCTAGCTGACATGTAAACAGAGGCAGGGTTGTGCATGGTTCCTCGTCGCCTCTGTTGAACATTTTCTTCGACTCGGCCTGGCTGGCGCTGAGTTTCTCTTCGTAATTCGATACTTTTGGGGCGACAAACATCTTGCGCCGTTGTTAGAAAGTTTCCGAGTCTTGGGATTGATAACAACATGCTACCGCGACACTCGATATTCGTCAGCCTGCTGAGAAAATTCGAATTACCCAGTTGGTGGTGACTTGTGTTTACTTTTGTTTGAACAAACTTAAAAACTTCCCCCGAAACAACTCCGGAGGCGGTGGGAAAGTTTTAAGGATTTTGATTTATTAACGCTTTGACCTACATTCTTTTGTGTAAGACATAATCCTCACGGAAGTTGCCTTGAAACTTATAAAAACATCACAGCTTGGAGCCAAATAAGATGTCATTTTAAAGGCACTTTATTTCAAGAGCCGGCTCTCATAACAAGCAGTCTTCTATAAAATTTAATTGGGAAAAGTCACGTTAACGTAATATTAGGTTTAAAATACCTATTTCCGAATGGAGTGATTACAAAAAAGAGGGTGTATTTGCCCATTCAAGTAATATGTAACATTATAATAATTGATCGCTCGAGATAGATTTGTCGTAAAACTCATTTAAACTACTTTAGCTTTATTTTTAAGTTTCTATTGAAGCAGTTGTTAAGGCCTCTATCCTATTAATTTCTAAATAAGGACATCCTCTTCCCATAAATCGTTGCTAGGTTCCCACTTCGAATAAACACCGCCTATTCCCTTCGATGATATGCAGCTATCTTTTACCTCGATCTCACACGTAAGCCCGAGGAATCACAAAATTAATTCTTTGTAAATCTCTGCGCTTAGTCACAAAATCTATATTTATTTTTAGTTCTTATCAGTTGTATGAATAATTTTCTGGAATATTGCAAAAACATGCAAAAGGGAATGAAAGCAGAAAAAACGGCCAATGTTCTTGTCTTGTTGTCGTGTTTATTATTATTAATTATGATAAATTAATTAATTAATTAAAATAATTTCTGGTAGGGAGTTATACTCGCAATTGACATATTTTTTAATGTGTTAAAACAATTGAATACATTAACACAGCTTGTTCTACTCTGCCCTAAAACAAACTCGGCTGCATATTTCAAGTTCCCTTTTAAGATGCAAATCAAAATACAAAATGGGAAAACAAATATTTTAATTTATTTTAAAGTAATTATACATAGTATACTATATTAGACGAACAAAAATAAATAGTTGTTTTTTGGAATTAACACATTTAAATAAAACAAGAGCCCATAATGTTAAATTTATCTAATTTCAGAGCCAAAACAGATTGACCTATATGAGTTTCTGGTCGAATCCGAACTACAACAATATTATAACTCAATAAAGTAAGCCTGGTGAAACTTTAATAAACGGACAAACACTTCATAATACTTCTTCCTCAGAAATGAACTCAAAATATCGAATGCTTCCCATCTGAAGTACGCAACAGATGAAGATTTAAAACAAATTGGACTCTCACGTCCAGAAATACGAAGACTGCGAAAATTTTACGAAAAATACTATCCACATGGTTATTTAAGTAAAATTAAAAGACTTCTACAAAATCCTAGCAAGAAAGATGAGGGACAGGTACTGAATTAATTTAATTAAAGTTGCTTTTTTTAAGTTATACAATTTATATTGTTTTTAAGATGTCCAATCAAATGGCCTCATCGGAACCAGCAAGAGTTGCTAGTTCTCCAAGCAAAGCTCCTAGTAACAAACATATAATTCCTGCAGACTCTATTACTGTTAATAAGCAACTAGGCACTGGCGAGTTTGGAATTGTGCAACAAGGTGTTTGGACCAATGGGGCGGAAAGGGTATTTATATAAAACTATTGTCACACAACATTTTTTAATTAATAAATATTAAATTTCTTTTAGATACAAGTAGCTATAAAATGCCTTTGCCGCGAGAGAATGCAATCAAATCCGATGGAGTTTCTTAAAGAAGCCGCCATCATGCATGCAATTGAGCACGAAAATATTGTCCGCCTTTACGGTGTGGTATTAGACACAGATTCCCTCATGTTAGTTACAGAGTTAGCGCATTTACGGTCGTTGTTGGAATGCTTAAAAGATCCAGGTTTGCGTGTAAGTTTTCTTACGGTTCCCACGCTGTGCGAGTTTGCAATGCAAATTTGTAATGGAATGATGTATTTAGAAAACAAACGTCTTATACACAGGTAAGAGATTGTAAATTCAGAGATTTGAAATACATGAAATATTTTTAGGGACTTGGCCGCTAGAAATATTTTAGTGTTTAGTAAGAACAAAGTTAAAATTTCCGATTTTGGACTATCAAGAGCTCTAGGAGTAGGAAAAGACTACTATAAAACGAATTTTAATGTCAATTTAAAGTTACCAATTGCATGGTAAATAAAAAGCAATTACTAATATTATACGAGCAGTTTCACAATTATACTAATGCACAGGTGCGCTCCTGAGTGTATAAACTACTTGCGTTTTACAAATGCATCTGATGTCTGGGCGTACGGAGTTTGCTTGTGGGAAATGTTCTCCTACGGTTTTCAACCATGGGCAGCATTAACAGGTTTACAAGTTCTAGAAGCCATCGATGAACCTAACTATCAGGTTAATTTATTAATTTATTTAAATTTCTAATGTCTTCATAACTTTACCGTGTAGAGATTAGAGCAACCCGAATGCTGTCCGAGAGAATACTATAACTTAATGTTAAAGTGTTGGCAGCATGATGCAAACAAACGTCCAAAATTTAATGAAATATACAGTACGCTGCCAGATATGAAACCAGAACAACTCAAAACTATTGTAAATAATTGTGAATCCAAAAAAGATCATCTTATGTATCGCCAAGGTGAAATTATCACCGTTCTCGACAAAGCTACGAATACTCATTATTGGAAGGGCGTATTAAATTCCGGTAAAACTGGTCTATTTAATCCAGCTAATACAGTTGCGTACCTCGAAGGTCTTCCGTCTAGCACAAACAGGTAATAATAATTTTGAAAAGTCAAAATTAAAAATGTTTATTATTTTTCAATTTTATGCAGAGACTCCTTCTCTAGAACCGCTGATCGTTCTAGTAAGAGGAAACTTAGGACTGAAATGATTTCAATGCCTCAGAATGATTTAAAACATACAGGGCATGTTGGAATCGATGGAGCATATTTTGGAGATGTTGCCTTTATCGCAAGTTCTCAAAATGTAATTTGATAATTTTTAAAATGTTCCCAATTTAATACAAATACAATTTAGTACAATCATCTTCCACGACAAGTAGTTACACCATACAAACCCTCTGAAGACATTGAACAAACACCATTACTACTGCCACCTACTCCAACTAGTCCGGATTCGCTTCAAACAGCTTCCGGATATTTTCCTGAAGAAATCACGACTTCATCTACAAATCCAACATTCATAAACTCTAATGAAAATACTCCAAAACATCATACCAGTGCTTTTGGCTCATCATTTGATTTTCCTCCGCAACCAGTATTCAATCCGTCTAATCCGTTTGCATCAAGTGCAAATGCATCCTCTACTTTTGCTATGCAAAACAATAACTATGGTTTGGAATCTAATGCGTTTACGAACGCAAATTTAGAAGACGATTCAATTCAAGACTGCGCCCAGAAAAACTCCAACTGGTCATCTGAAAATGAGCCAGAAGCTCAACATGAGTACCATGAAATATCAGATGATGAAATCACTTCTGATAAGGTCTTTGATCTGGGTCCATCATTGCTTGATGAAATAAATTCAATGTTTGGTTCGATAAGCACTTCACACGCTGACCCTGGTCCAAAATCACCAGACTTTGAACGCACAAATAAAAAGAATGAAATCGCCGAACTAACTTCCAAATTGAATAGGAAAAACAGTGGTAGTGATACTAATGGAAATAAGTCCAAGAAAAAAACAGCTGGCACTGTTAAAAACATTTCTGTAAAAGATGAAAAAATATTGAACCAAGCCATTGAAATTGCTAATGAAATTAGCGCAAGGTAATTTTTTCAAAATCTTTGTCTATGTTAAACAGCTGACCTTCTTGTATTATTTCTGTTATTTGCAGATCTATGACAGATTTGGTAGCTGATCATACTGTTTCGACTCAAAGTCCTAAGCGGAAATTTAGTTTTCGGTTTCCGAATTTATCTCATCATTCTTCTATAGAGAAAGATAGCCCTGTTAATGGCCATGCAAGCTCTCATGCCGGCTCAAAGGAGAGGAAAAATTTTACGGAGGAACTCAAAAATATCCCAGACTTGCAGGTAGGTAACTTTTAATTACCTTTATTTATAAAAGTAGACGTTTCACATAAGTTTGTGCCTGTTTAGATGGAAGTTTTGGAATTGATTCCTCTTTAAATTTTTGTTGTTTTTTAGGCAAACATTATGTGAATTGTCTTGTAAATAAAGTTTAAAGCAATCAAAAGAATTGGAGAAAGCATGTACATATGTTTGATTTGTTTTAAATTGTCCTTCATTATAGTTGTGAATGACGTAAAAATTATTACTAAGTTACGATCTCGGATGTTTGAAACATATATCTCTTAAAATTTTAATCTTAATGAGGAACTAGGAACAGACAGACTACTTCGCCCTAATTCAGTACAAATATCTGTTTTCAAATCATATTCAGACTTTTCAGAAGTATTGAGTGGATTTATGTTATCATGATCATATTATTTTTTATTTATTTCCTAAAGCTCATTGTAGAAAACACGATACACAAAATTTAAAAAAACAAATTGTTCTGAGACGCCTTCATGTATATTTTGATTGCTTTAAAAATGTTCAAATCCAAAGCGTAATTTTCTAAGTATTTTAAGAAGTGAAATATTTCTTGATTTTTTAATTGCTATTTTTATTTTCATACCCATCCTGCATGTGATTAACAAAATACTATTGCCTGTATAATTTGTTGTTACACTCTAACACAAAATATATGTTTTTGAGTTAAATTTTAGTTCCAAGATTACCTAAGCCATGCAGTTGATCTATAATCAGATTGTCGCTTGTAAAAAGAAAATTAACAAATTTAATGTCACGTAAACCAACCAAAAAACTAACAGAACTTTTTTTTCTACTCATTTCAACAAACTTCCCTATCCCAAATGTATGCCAAAATGTGCGAATTTCCTATAATAAAACACAAATTTATTTTATTTATATATTTTATTTTGTTTTGCTTTGTTTGAAAAAGCGATTTCGTTCGCTGACGGAATTTGAAAAGTATGATTCCGATATAAGGATACCGCTGTTCGATAAAGAGAGTGCTGACTTTTGTTTTAAGAAATCAAGAGAAATTCTTACTCGTCCTCTTAACATTGACATTCCCGCAAAGGACATCACGGACCACACCAAAAATGTAGATAAGAAAAATAGAGATATAATTGGGGAAAATCTTCTAGATATTGAAAACACCCTAAAAGCACTGAATTTAGACTTTCTTCAAACATATAATGAACTTGGTAAAACTGATTCTGCTGAAACACTGTTTGGTGAACAGTTTTCTTCTAATATGCCGTCAGTTGATTCAAATGCAAGCTCAAATAAATTAAATAATTCTACTACCCCTAAAGCGTATAAAAGCAACTTCGATTTTGGTAGTTTTGAAACTAAACCGGATGCAAACTTATCCAATAGTAATCAGGCCGAAAAGCCTTTACAGCAACATACTTTTTCAAACTCTCAAATTTATTCAGACATGTTAGAAAAATTTGAAGAAAAACGCTCAAGCACTCCCGATACGGGATTTGCGTCACGTGAAACCAATCTTTCATTGTCACGACGAAGTAGTCAAAAGAGTAATTTTAGTCCTCAGGACTCGTATTTTAGCTCGAAAGATTTCAATTTTCCCAGTCTCGAAGCTCGTTTTTTAAGTATGCGCAATGAGGCCAGCAATGCTCAAGCAAATACAGGAAAAATGGCAGTTTCTTCGCCAGTTAAAACTGTTAACACTAGCAACAACTCAATACATTCCCAAATTCAAAACACTTCAACAGACTACACAAGTAGACAAAGGTCTATGTCCTTTACCGATAATTATGAACTGAAATCTCCCGTGCTTTCAGAGCCCCAGCATCGCATGAATCGTGCATCACACTTTCCTCATCGAAATCCAAGTTCTTTCCATTGCAAGCCACGCAACATAATATCCTACAAGCCCCGTAGCATTAAGGCTCGAACTCTTCGTCGACTGAGCTACAATCCTATGGTGCTTAATAGCAGTAGTTCTTCCAGTAGCGAGAGTGACTACGACCGTAGTATTGCCCACTCTGAATGTGATATCCGCTCCAAAATGATTATAACATCACGAAAGCGTCGGCAATACTTAAGCCGTAAGTCCTCCGCTACAGACGAGGTGGTCCAAGACAAGATTTATGGTTCAAATACCAGCATTAAGTCTGCGCCACACTATAATTATGTGAACGAAAGACACCCCCAAAAGTATTCAAATCAGCAACAGTTTAACTATGAAATGAATTTTGATGAAAAGATCTATGATTTTGGTGGTCGTGGTCCTGGAAACAACTACACAGTAACGAACAATCTTATTAAACCACCCCGAGCATTTGCCATGAATGGATCAAATTATGAAAGGGAAGTACTTTTCTCCGAATTTGATGTTACTAAATTGACGGGTAAAAGTCCAACGACTCATAATTTCTTCCATACAACCGGAAAAGAAGGTTTACTCGAAGGTAATTCTAGAGGGCTTGGGGTTCAGAAGCATCCACAGCAGCAACTACCTGCTCCAGGTTTTCAGTGGCCGGAGAAAATTCATGCTTCAACAGTTAAGCAAAACGACCTCCTTTGGAGACAGCAGCAAGCAAATGCTGCTTTATTTAGCAGTCTAAAAGTACGGCAGGCATTTTCAAGCGAAAGTTCCTCATCTGAATCCGACGAAATTGAATTTCGCAGAGACTTTCAACCACGTATACCTCCAAGTCCCGCCCCGTGATAAGAAGTGATTTTATATATATGTTAATTTTGTAAGCTACGAGTACATTATTACTCTAAAGGAATTTATAAGTTAAGTCATCTATCATCAGATACGAAACGTTTAAGAATCAGGACCACTAAATTTGTCCTGCAGAAATATTGATTAATTGTTAAAAAGTTGTCCGCAAAGTGCTGTACTGATTAAGAATTATTCTGGTACTTAAATCTTTTCCGAAATTACTTCATGACATTTCTAGTTTTACGAATAGAAAAAGGATTATGTTTTAAAGAAAAGTGCAAAAAAAAACGTCTAAGAAATTGTAAAACTGCACATAAAATACAATCACTGTTGTTTTGCGACCAGTGCCATGGGAGTGAGCTTCAGAATTAGAAAATGACATTTAACAATTGAAATTAACTTTAATTCATCTGCTTTCGCCAATCAACTATTTTTTTAGGTCGGGTATTGGATGTTTCGAAAATTTACAGAATACATATGAATAGTATTGGAGAAGTTTAGCCTGTGACGGGGATGCTGGTTTCCTCATCTTATTTATTAATATTTTCTGGCCACAGTCGACATTTTTGCATTTTGTTATTTTTTACAAACATCAAAAATAAGGATAACCCGTATCTAATCTTCTCGCATCCAGGTAGATAACCTGAATAAACCTGTAAAAATGACATAAGTTGCCTTAAGTTAAACGTTAACAATTTCCGAAGTAATCATTCAACCAGTTACAGAATCAGTAAGAGTATTGTCAAAAAACTGATCCACTTAAAAATTTCAACAGTACGTAGATCAAATGGAAATGTTTATTTTACGGCAAACATGATAGTCTTTTTAAAACAAAAAAATAAATAATATACTGAAAATCACAATATTTCATTAGGAAGAAAAATTAATTTTTTATCTCGGCAAATTTGTCAGTAGGCGTGAGCACATAAACTTTCTTACTGACAATGAGTACCCATAATCGAAGTAATAAAATAAAAGCAACTCTAACTTCTAACTTTGTTTTTTATTTCGAACTTTTCAAATGTAGAAATATAGGGAATGGGTTGAAAAGTGTTTCTTTTTTTTTAATCTGGCCAATATAAAAACTCACCGGCAAAGACGAAACTTCGTAATTATTACTACTACTACTTACAACTAACATTGATGCGGAGATGAATTTAACTTAATTAAGTATAACTTGCCTTCTTTAGTCAAAATAAAAAGAACTGAAAGATATCAGAATTTATTGTGCGTGTATTTATTTGGTAATAATAAATTCCTACCGGTTCGAGTTGATCTATGCATAAAAGTGCAGTAACTATTGAACATTCATAGGTTGTCGACTAGAATATTCCATATTTATTAACCACAAGATACACATATTTAATTTAATGTTAATTGTATTTTATTTTTGTGGTTATTTAAATGCATTTGTGGTACTTTTAAATATAAGTCTGTGCAATTATATAAAGTAACAAAAAATTAGATATGCTCTTTACATTGGTATACACTTTTAGGTATCGTACTTCATTAAAAACAGAAGTGCCTTACTAAGTATTTTTCGTAAATTTTCAAACAGAATTAAATAAAATTTATGTTTTTATATGCGCTCGCTTTTGCTGGAAATGTTGAGTTATCGAGAGGTTAGGCAGTCACCACTGTTTGTATTTTTATTAAAAGACATTTTAAAGTTTCAATCATGATTCCACAGAATCTTGCCAAATTCTTTTATTTATTATTTGTTGTTATTATCATTTAGGTATATATTATAGATATAGGGCTTGAATAATGAAAGCTTATCAAATGGATATTTGATGATGACAAATTAAGATATCGTATTAAGAAAAAAAAATTATGATATAAAAATATGAAACATTAAAGCAACTACAATAAATTTGTTTTTTCACACTGAATCTTTCAGACTTTAACTCTAATAAAATTTGATAGGATACGTCTTAGGTAACTATGGTAAGAGCTACCTTTTCTCCCAACATTATTTTTAGTCAATATGACACGAAGATCGAATTTATTCCACTCCCGGATTTACCACCATTTTGAAAAAAAACTTGCAAAGTACTGGTCAGAATTAAAACTGATAAAATCCAAACATTTTCCTCTTCAGTGTTGCATTAGAAATGCTTCAAAACTTTTCTACTTACTGGTTTTTATATTTACATACGTCTGGTATTTCACTCACAAATGTCTTCTAATGGAAAAAGACTATTGAATAATCTCGATAAATTTAACTTTGAACACTATCAACATTTCTTTGCTAAGCGTTCGAAATATAATAATTGCATTACTTTAACTTGAATCATTTAATTCATCCCAGCTTATGCTACACTTAGCTGCAACTGTGGAATTAAAATGTTTGGATGCAATCCGAAACCTGCACAAACATATAAGCATAGTGTGTATATAAAAGAATATTTTAAAGAATTTTCGAAACTTTGTAAAACTAAGATTTTACTGTTGTTATATATGATATTAACCAGCAAAACTAAAGTAAATAAAAATATAATATCCAACCTGGTGAGCTCAAACCGATAATAATACTGATACAAATGTACAGATAAAGGATATAATATTCTTTATTCGTTCGATTTACAAAACTGTATGACCTATATGCTATATCAAAACAATCTTTTGTAAATACATACAATTAAAGGTACTGTTACATGTCTGAAATAATCTCCAAAGGTTGATACAATTATTCCGTTCAAAGCAATATTGAGAAACATTACTTGAATTTTTATTGTGGTGAATATCGATGAAAAAAGCAAAATATAAAATATTTTATTTATGTAAGAATTAACTAATATTTTATGGACTTTATGAAAAGAACAGTGTAAAACTTCCAAGTGAAATATAACATTTTTGGTTAAATTGCATTATTGGTATTTACTATCTAACAGAAGAAATATATTTTTGAGAACTTTTAAACTACTTACCTCGAAGAACTAAGCTGTCGCGATATTTCTGGGTTAAAAATTTAATAATTTCTCTCGGCTGAGACAATTACTTGAAAAAAAAAATTAATTTCGTTTACGATTTTTTAAAAAGTCTGAAACTCATTTACTTATGCTGCCACAGCGACATTAACTAGAAGCCTTTATGTAAAATCTTGAATTTTGTAACTAAAAAACCATCAATTAATATTAAAGAAGCAACTTTTCAAAGTCAAATCCAAGAATAAAATAAAAGTACTAAATACAAGTACGCCACGAGGCACACTTTGATTTATAAACCAAAAGTTATTTTTGTGTGCTAAAAAACTGCTTTTTTATTTCCTAAAGGCTCTATTACTGCTCAATTATCTACAACTAATACCTTTCAAACGCACTATTTTTGAGCTCGCACATTTCGCTAACAGGGACAATTGGATGGATTAATGGACTCCTTTAGATTTACTTATGAAAAAACACATGGGATATGATGGAGGCGGGATAAATTAATTTTCTTTACATTCTTTGTGGCAGAGACAAACACTGTAATTGGTTTTTCCTACTATACAAATTGAGTGTTATATTTCTTCATAATTTTATTCATTCCAAAACTAGACACATCCCAAACTAATTTTACCTCTCACATTTTTAACAAATCTCTAAGTGGTTGAAGTACATTCTAACAAATTTTTTAACTACATTTGTAAGTATTTTGTTTTATTGATGTTTTTATTAATTTCGTTTTGTTTTACCCTTTCCAAATTCCGGGCTTTTGAACTATCCATTCCCATCCAACGTTCGCACCCACATCATCATGTTATTTCAGAGCACAATAACTGAGGAATGTCGAGAGGCATATAACAGCCTAATTGAAAGGAAATCATCATTGATCGGAAAGTTCGAAACAAATGAATTTAAACTGGCTACAGCTAAGACATTACCGAGAAAATTGTTGACAATCAATAGTGCACCGAAACATTTATCAGAGGCCAGAAACCACAACGACGAAGATCTCTGTGCACCAACGCAACAAGCCCCGAGGCCTACAACTTTGCCTTATCGGGGAGCTAACAAAGTTAAGAAAAACGACATCTCGGAATCAAGTCCTTTGCGAATTCTTCGAGATAAGAACTTTCCGATGATTCGTCCTCGACCAAAAGCTCTCTCCACTGAAGATGATGAAAATGTGAATCCGCACAAATCAATGCACGATGGAAGCGATAAGGACTCAGTTTGTGAAAGTCCCAGTTATATGACCAACGCTTCCTACACTTTTCCAGATAATAAGTTAACTGATCGAAAATCATGCAACGAATCGGACAACGCGAACCCTATCCCTTTACCTCCCAGAGACCGGACAAAGACAATGCAAACTAACCAAAAACGGCATGTTAGAAAACATCCGCTTATAATTCCAGCGTATGGTGTTCAGCGAACTCTTAATAAAGTCACCGAAGTGACTCCTGTAGACGAGAGTCCTAATGTTCCATTCCCCGGAACTGAGTTGGAGAGAAATTTGAATCATCTTTCTAATTTCAACATAAAATTCAACAGCGAGAACAAGGACGAACTGACAAATGTAAAGAAGGTAACCCAAGAGGTGGTGAGTACCTTAAGCACTGTTCATGGTAACAAATTATACGAGTCAAGCTGTCGAACTTACGAAAATATCGAAGACATCCAAATTAGTTTGAACGAGAACAACACGGATTCGGCCTCGCTGCATTTTGAATCGATTTTAGAGGACGATTTCAACAAGGTCGATATTGTTGCCTCTCCCGATGTTGTTGACGGTTTCTGTCCATTTGCAATACAAAAAGAAGAGTACCATAAGTCCAAAGAAGTTGACTTTGATAGCTCGAAAATATCCGGTTTGTATGTAAATGAAGACGAATTGCGCAATTTGGATTTAGAAAGAAAAAAAATTGAGTTTACTCCAAAACATCCAAAGTACTTTGAACCTAAAAATGAACTTGCTAGTCATGCCCTGTTCAATAAAGTTCGAGAAAATGTCGATTTAGCGATGCAGCAATCGAACGTTGAGGAAAGTAAGGAGACGAACGTGACAAAACGGTCTCAGGGGATTGAGACAGCCTGTGATGAACAGCTGGACATAGTGGAAATGAGATTAAAGGACTCAAATTCTGTTAGTTGCGAGGATTTATTGGAGTTTGCCGATAAGAAACCTAAAGGATGCGAACGTGGAGTCGATTCAGATGAAGTCAGAATTATGCTAAAGGTTCTGGGGAAAGATGTGAGTACATTTCGAATTTGTATTAATTTGAGCGTTAATTAGATTCGAATTTTAAATTTAAATACAAATGTTTATTACAACACTTTAAAATGATATG
Source organism: Tolmerus cingulatus (assembly GCA_959613345.1). Classification (NCBI taxonomy): domain Eukaryota; kingdom Metazoa; phylum Arthropoda; class Insecta; order Diptera; family Asilidae; genus Tolmerus; species Tolmerus cingulatus. The sequence continues at coordinate 12,136,913 of OY390708.1, read as the reverse complement.
GACTGATAAATAATAGCAAAGACTATATAAAGTAAAAGATGCCCAATCACGTAGAAAGCAATGAAAAAAAGGGTAAATCTTTATTACTTCAGTAGCATAGCAATTTCAATGTCACAAATCGCATCTGCCTATTCAGCGAATTAATTTTTTAAAAAGTTTTAGCTCGAATTTGAAATCTTCTCCGTAATCTTTCAAATAAATATTAAAATTGTAATTAATAATTATTTATATTTAAAGTAATATCAAATTAACAAATACAAGTATAATAAAATATTTTTACAATAAACTTCTAAGAAAAATCGTAAAGCTGTGAGTTCAAGAGTTGTACAATTCTACAAAATAAACAATTTAAACTATATATAATTAATTCCTTGCCGGCGCGCGTCCTCGCCAGGGAAACCATTTCGCGGGGTGAAACGGACGGGAGAATACTTGGGAAATTTGGCAAGTTGATTGTAGAATCTCTTGTGCTGCTTAAAGAACTCAGCCAAGACAGGCTTCATATCGGCCCGCAAGGTGAGTTCCGCAACTTGACTTAGCTCCAGCATGAGCGCTATGTACTGTAAATCGTAGTCCCGTTTCTCTGTGCGTAGCCTCATTAACTCCTCCTTGGACCAGTCGAGATATTTAAAATCGAACAAAAGTAGCATGAGGGTGAGCGAGCCAAATACAAAAGCTGTTACGGCTACCAGGAAACCATGACCATGCGTCTGATAAAATGTTTGTAGCTTTTTTGTAAAAGATAACTTATTTCCATGTTCCCTCAGGATGTTGTAGTTGCCGATTATTATTACTGCTAACAATATTAATTGAGGAATTCGGTGTTTATTTTTTACGAAGAAACTCCATATCACTTTTATGAGCCTACGAATAGTAACCATTATTTCTCTTTTAAGAATTCACTTACGTCCGATCACAAAGGAACTAATATAGAATGTGCTAATTTTCTCTAAAAGTTGTGTAAATTTTTGTTCAAATATTTTATTAGGTCAACGCTTGCTATATGTGTTTTTTTATTTGAAAAGAGAACGCGATTAAAAAAAATATTTCATCCCTTTTTCACGCGATTCTCAGTGAATCATGTTCACCTCAAGCGCTTTCACTTGCAATTATCCATTTACCAATAAAAGATGACAGATTGTTAAATTTTAAAATTTATGCAATTTTTACCAAACTTTGTTCTTGGGGTTCCCGGAGCATTTGATCCATTTTTTTTAGAAGAGCATGTTTAAAAAAATATTATGATAATATGATTCTTCAAATGTCGAAAGAACGCCCGATTTTTATATGGGTACAGTATCATCTTTTACACGAATTTGTCGGAAACTTAACTATCGTACGAAAACAGAATTGAGTATATTGAACAACAGAAAGAAAACGAATGAATATCTTTTGATGATTTCAGTTGAAATTCATTTCTTAAGCCACGTTAGTGTGATTACGTCTTTTAAAAGCTGACCTAAAACGAAAGCATTAAATTAAATTTAACTTTTACTTTATGTAATCTTTGGCACTATTATTATAATACAGGTATCTTGTCTTCGGTTCATTTCAACATTTAGAAGAGTTTTGTAAAACTTCTTGTAGGCAACAATGGTCGCTGCAGCATTCTAATTGCTATAGCTTTCATATTCAAATTCTGTGCATTACGACGAAAATTATCTCAACTATACTTTAAAATAAAAAACAATAAATGTCAACGTATATAGTAATTGAATGACCATTATTGATTTTTGTATATTTTATATAATCTATAAACGTTATTTATTTATTCAGGCTTCACCAGAAAGATGCTTAGCATCGCTAGAATTCATCGACTGGGATGTTCACAAAGCAATAAAACTAATTAAACTCCAAAATATCCTCAACGTGGTAAGTCTGAGTCTACAAGAATCCGTAGAGGCTCTTCAAAAGTACGAATGGGATCTCCAAGCGACTCTTTTGAAACTAAAAGGACTAAAATAATAAGCAAATCAAGAATTTGCACAGTATTAAGCTTTTATACGAGTCTAAATGTACGCCTAAATTTAAACGAATTTGCTAAGCAAAGTTTTTTGATATATTTTATCTTAAAGATTAGTCAACATAAGAATAAAGCAGCAGCTAGGTTTATTATTTTTGCGAAATTGTTGTAACCCTGTGCCAAGTAATTAATATTTTTAAGATTAACATTTTACACAGCGAGTATTAAATACTCGCATTCACCATAAATGTTTTTGATACACCCCTCGAGGGATTTTATATATAGACGCATGCACGGTAGATAAGAAATTTATTTCGTTACCTCTTTTTGATGTACGATCTTTTAAAATTGACAATATTTTTTAAAATCGTAAAAGTAGAAGCAAAGGAAAAAACGCGCAAATACACTTTTATCAAACATTTTTCTCTTGCCATAGTAACGCACATATCCCAATAGGTCATTAAATAAATACATGTGTAGTTTGCTCTCAATTAAATTATTTTACAATTATTTATTTTCTACGTATTGCAATCTAAAGAACAATATTTTATTTTCGATCTGTTGTACTAATGAGAATACTCTAAAAAAATCTGTGAATTTAGATCAAGTACTTATTAATTTTTAAAACTTTTGTTACAAATATATTTAGTAATATTTTATAAGTATTTCGTTTTTGTTAATTTGCAGCCATAATATAACTTTTTCAAAATATTGAAATTAAACTTAGTATATTTCTTGGGCGGTAAATACCTAAAAATGTAATTTTATTTTTTGATACTTTGTATGACATTAAAAATTGTAATATCACACAAAATATCAGAATTTTTAATAGCCAAAAATTCATCGTAAAACGTTTGTAGAAAAGGAATGAATCATTCACAGAAAATGAGTAAAACAAAGATTCTTTCATGCATAACAAACTCTCTTATTCTTATAAAAAAGTTATTTGGAAAAATTTGAGAACTCTTAACTTTTTAATCAGAAAATGGACGGCAAGTTAATTGTCATATAGGCACAGACAGAAAAGTGTTCGTGTTAAAATTTTGATTTGAAATAATGGTTTCGGAACTTGATTAGTAGTGACTAGTATAAAAATTTACTGAATGGCTACAACGCACACATGAACGTTAGCCGGGTCCACCAAAACACGAGCGAGAGGGAATATGAGGCCAATATGAATGTTTTGGTTGGTCCGTACATTGGAGAACGGCCTTTATGAACCTTCACCTTTATTTATTCCTTACCTTCATTTTCGACTCCTTTTACATATAGTGCAACTAACTACCTTAGAGGTTCTGAAAAAAACTCATGTATATATATAAAATCGACTATTTGTGTGTTTGTTGCTCAATCACGCCTAAACGCTGGTTCTGATTAATTTCATTTTTTGGGTGAAGGTACTACATATTCCGCCCCAACATATAGACTACTTTTTATACGCGAATTTGAAAAGGCCGGACCCAAAATGACGGCCAAAAATTGAAAATATCAAGGGACGACAGGAAAATTGATATTTGGCTCTTTTTGGATGTCCTTATTACGAATCCATGTTCGAAATTTAGCGTTAAACATGGCGGATTTAATATGGCGTACAATAATTTTCGAACTTCAATGAAGTTAAGGGAAAATTAGTACCATTGATATTTTGCGGTAGTTTCGAATTTGCTATAAAATGTTGGAACTTCATAATGACAGGCCCAATACGGCCACCAAAATATTTGTTCACCGGGTGAAACCGGGCAACCCCGCTAGTATGTAATAATTTTTTAAAATTAAAATTTTTATTGACAAATATTAACATGCATTATCCAGGAAAATAAATATTTTTACAGCGGAGGAAAAAATAATAGATACAAGTCAGAAATAAAACTATGAAATTAACTTTTTTAAGATCACAATAAAACGTGTTACAATATATTTTAATTTTAGTTAGTATACTACATAAAATGTACAAAGATCGATTTATTCGAACTCTTCCACTGAAAGGATTGCCAGATAAAATTTTGAATTTTTAGTTCATGCACCTATTATTTTCTCCACCATTGTATATATGTGTATAAAACAATATGACCGGAAATAGGCTTAACTAAGGCGCTTTCTTTTTGGTAACCCTGAGTGCTGCATTAGTTCTACCGGCTCTTTCTACTGACTTAGCAAGCAACCTTGCGCTGCGTGGTCTCGCCGGACTAGTAGTTGAAACTTTATGGGCATAACTTTTCACGGACTTTGACCGGGATTTAATCACTGGAGATTTTGTTGTCACCGACGAGCCTCCGTCTCTGCTTGACTTTCTACTTCTACCTGCAAAGCTTTGAGCTTCGTTTTCTTTATTTTGCTTTTTTGCGGGTTTATTTATTGCTTCATTTTTTGAATTCCCTTCTTCCTGCCCAACCGATTTATCTGCATTACCCTGAGTCCTTTTATTTAATTGAATTTCCTTGCGAGGTGTTCTTTTGGGAAATTGCAACGCTCTATGAACGCCCGCTTCTAAGTTGGCACGTTCTTTATCAAAAGACAGACGTTTCCTCGTCATTACTGAGGTAGATTGCTTTTCCTTCTTAGCAGAGCTCCTCGTAGTTCGTCCAGCGAATTCCTTGTCCACCTTTTGTAATCTAATTTGTGGATTTCTACTTGTTTTCAATCTTTTTTCCACACTCTTTGTAGGAATTATACTCTTCAGATGTTGTTGTCTTTCTGCTAATTTTTCAGTTTCCACATTCTTTTTAGATAATTCTGAAAACGCAAATTCTTAATCGATTTTCCTCTAAAAGGTATGTAAGAGTCGTTTCACCTGATGTTTTAGCCGTTTCTTTCTGAGGTATTGGAGGCTTAGATCGAAGCCTTGCCACTTTAGATGCTTTGCTTGATTCATCAGAACTCTGAAAGGTAACAGAAATTTTTAACAAATTCATTTGCATTTGTTTTAATTTGGAAAAATGTTTACCGTAAACTTGTCTAATTGTGTTGAAGATTCACTCTTAGAGACCTTTTTCTGAAAATAAACTTTTATTATTTCAATTTTCAATTTCTATCTAGACAAATTTGATAATAATAAAATGATTTTTATTAGGAAGTATGTGTTAACAATTCACCGTAGATATTTATAAAAGGAACATTTTTGTTTTATTATAGCTAAATTTCTGTTCTTATGTCTACGATTTTAAAAGTAATATTATTTAAGAAATTTGCGTCTACTAATTTGTGAAACGCAGAAATAGTAGAAAAAGTAGAATCTGTGCAGAAAATCTTAAAAAGTAAAAAACCTTAAATTAGTCATCTTATTTTTTAAAATTTTCTAGTTCCTTTATTTAATACAAACAGTGTCAAAAATATGACTTCAGAAAAAAGTAGATAGACAATTTTCAAACAATAACATCCAAATCCCCGAAGGAAGGATTTCTTCTGCGTTTTTCAATGTTCTACAAGTAATCAATATATATTCAAAAATTTCAACATCAGAAGAAAGCAGAGAAATATCCGTAGCATATTTTATTGAGAACCCAAAAACACCTTTGAGGCCCAAAGCAAAAACAAAAAAACAAAACAAAACTTGGTGGTGGTCTCGTAATATCTTTATTGCTATACGTATAAACAATTACTTACATTCGCTTTTGTTTCTTTATTTTTTGCCAAAGTTTGTTTTCTATTCCTATGTCTTCGCTTGCTTTTTAGAGCATTTGGAGAAGCAGGAATAACTTCCTTTAATTAAAGAAAATTTTCATTAAAAAATAAAATCTATAGCCAGTAAGTAACTTACATTATCTTCATCCGCCGTTCTATCGGTTCCGTCAGAAGTGGTTTTATCGTCACTAGTGGTATCCGCAATTCTAGAATTTCTTGAATCTGAAAAAGAAAATTAATTTTAATATTTTAATTTAAAACAAAATAAAAGTTAGTGCACTCGAAAACTTTCACCAATACCTAAATATTATAACATTTTAAAAAACTACAATTTTGTAGATATCGTTCATTTGGAAATAAATAGTCAAAAATAAAATTAAACATTTTAAAATCGTCTACTGGATCTGCATAATTCCATAATTTAAAAAACATTTTAATAATACTACCATAAAATATCTACTTTTCATCATAAACTTACTGTGGATGTTTAGATATATAACTTTGAATTTGTTCCTCCATAAAGCTTCCAAACGAACGATAAAGTAATTAAGAAATATTATTACTAGATATTCTAGACACAAAAATATGATTTTACTTACTGTTTAAAATTCCATCATTCTTGCGATTCCGATTATCCCCCTTTGCATTTCCCATAGTTTTTGTGTTTTTAGCATTCTCTTGGCTTTGAAATTTTTTACTTGGTGATCTCGCTTGTATCCTAATTTTCGGTGGCCTCGCAGGACCTTCATCCGAGCTTAACCTCTGAGTGTTTAAAGATTTCCGGAGGTATCGCATTGAAGTTGTGTTGTCCCGACCGAATGTCGTAGGAGTTTTGATCATTTCCTCACCACTTTCCTTGTTCGATGCTAAAGATTCTTTTTCAGATGTGGGTTCTTTTTCAATATACATTTGATTTTCAGATATATTTTCTTGGTTATGTCCCTTTTTGTTCGGTAAATGCTCAATCTCATCAGATAGTTGGTTTACGATCGGAGAGTTATCATTTTCACCAATTTGACTTGCTTCATCGTTAACTTCTGTACTCATGTTTTCCAGAGTCTCCGCATTTGTTTCACTCTCAGATTCTGTGTGCGGAACTTTTTCCGTTTTTCTGTTATCCTTTTCCTTATTGTTGATGACATTTGTAAACCTAGTTCTACCGCTAGATTCATCTTCGTCATCTGAAGCTTCATGTTCCTAAAGAATCAAAACTTGTAGAATTATTTCTATCTGCACTTTTGCCGGTATCTTCCGTAAGCTCTTATCTGATGGCATTTTCTAATTTAACTTCCATAAGTAACATTTCTTCTCCAAAATAAATTTAAAATTTCGGGAAAAAAAATTTTTTAAATGCAAACCTTAATTTGGGAGTTTTCGTCGCAATTTTCATTCGTTTAATTTAATGGATCTAAAACTAGACGTATTTCCGCTCCAATAGTTTAGTTTTAAAATAATTATTAAACATCGAATGCAAGATTTTCTTGTCAATTATTAAAGATTTCTTATTTTTTTCATTATTATTTAAAAAACACTTAACTGATTCTCTCAAAATAACATAAAAATTTATTTAATCTAATATCTTTTATACAGATTCCGAAACTATCAAATTTCCAGAAAATCACACAATAACCCACATTAACGCTTACACAACACAACACAACCCTACCAGAAATAAATCAATACCAAAGTGTGTAAGTGCTCACCTCTTATCTTTATTTCTTACTGATCCAGTCCGCAGACAAAAAACGTTATCACAGATTATATTAAACCTACTGATCAACAGTTCTGCTAAGCTCATCAATTACATTACTACTACACAGAATAGCAATTGTTGCCTTCTAAACAAGTTTATATGTTAAATTGTTTAATTAAAATAGATTTTTTAAAATTCGTGTGAATTTTCCCATTTCCGCATTGTAAAAAAAATACAATAAGAAATATACAATGTATACACATAGTAATATACAAATGGGCATTATTGCACCAACATTTAGTAAAGTTTCCACAATCGAAATATAATAGTAGTCTTGTCCTATTTAATAGACCTTATTACGTAGACACCGGCTTGCGGAAGATATTAATTATCACAGCACTATATTACCTCATCAGATCCTTCAGCCATACTAGACTTGGGATTTGTCGTAATGTTCCCTTCGATAATATCCTTAAACATCTTTATATTCTTTACAGTTTTCGGCTCAAGTTCACCCTAAAATGTTCCATTTGAAATGAATATTCCATACCATTAAATATTTATAATCTTACCTCCAACAACTGCTCACAGCAAGCCATCAAATCTTCCTTAAGGTTAGCATCGGAATCCACAGTAATTTCAAGTTTGATCAGATCTTTGGATAATATCCGTAGCAGTTCTTTGTTTGTTAAATTATTTTGCATTTCTCGCATAAAAGACAGTCCCAAAGTATTATGAATATTAAGCCCAGAACTGCAAAATAACGGGCGAGTAGAATCGATTACAAAGCGAAGAATGGTCTCTGGTTTGATTTCGTGTAAGGGACTATCGTAAGGAGCACTAAGTATAGTCTGAATCGTAGGCAGGACACATGGTTGCAAATATTCCTGCTTTTTTTTCGCTATGAGATTGTCAAAGAATACGCCCAACATTTGGTTTATTTCCGGCTCAGTTGATGGATTAAAATATTTTAAGAGCAACTTTTCCATGATATCGTTGTTTTTAATGTGACCATGTAAAATTAACCGGCAAAAGCCATGTACTAAGGCACTTACAATACACACATCATCGCAAGTATTCAGAAAATGTGACATCATAAACATTAAGTCCACACCTGCAAGTTTATGAAAAATATAAAAGTATTAAAAAATGTTCAGATAATTATTGTATATTAAAAAGTAATCATAAAATGTTGTATTAACCAAAGCACACATAGATAAACACACATCCAAATTATCAATGAACGAATTTCCAAAGTTATGTTACTAATATATATAGCAAAATACTTATATGAAATACTTAAATGTAAGATACGGTCAGTATTTCAGATACTTTTAAAAAACGCCTAATCATTGGAAATGGATCAAGTATTGTGAACATCAAGAAAAAATACTGCGCCAAAAAGTAATTAAGGGAAGATCATACGAATCTCATGGAAAACGAATAAATTTGAAACTTCGAAAAATTATATGATGATGTCACTAATTGCAAACGATTTATTTTAACGTAAATTTTATTTGCCATGAACTTACCATAGCCAGACACTGACAACTGGTCATCATCTCCTTCAAGAAATTCCGTCGTATTATACAATTGCCTCCCGGGCTTTGTACTCTTGTTTTGTTTCTCGTCTTGATTAAAATGGGTAAAACCATATCTAAAAATAAAATGTATACACGTAATGAACAACTGCAAAGAAAGCCTCTATTTACCTATCTAACAACTCAAATATGCATTCGATAGCCGTTTTCCATATTCTTATATTATGATTTTTAAGAAACTGCGAACAGAGCTCCATATATACATCTTTCGACAACGGATCGTACAACATACTATAAGCAGTGCCACACTTCAAAGCCCAATCCCGAATAACAATTTGACTAGATTCGATGTGACGTCTTATGAAATCCTTTTAAATGTATTACAATTTGTATAACATAATAAACCATTTAAATATAAATACCTTGTAGAGAGCACAAGCATGTGGTGTAAGAGATTTTACTTTTTTTGATGCAACCATAAACAATGCTATTTGTAAGCATTTTATTATTGTCTCTGTAGTAACTTTTTTCGCCTGCTGTATAGACAGCGTTAACTAAAAAAAAATAGAAATAGAAATAGTTAAATGAAATTAATTTATGATTTACTTACTGAACGGATACTTTCCTCAGAATCTGAACTGGTAAGTTGATCGAGAAGCGGTTTCAATAATTCTGCGTATTCATCGTTGCAAGCATTTCGCTCATCTGCAATTTTTTGAGCCTGAACGTAATCTTTCTTTTCCACAAAATTCATTTCCTGTTCCTCCAATTCCAAAATTTTTACTTTTAGTGAAGATAATTTCAATTTCAAACTTTTATCAGGCTGTTTTTCCAACAACTCTTCTAAAATAACGCGATCACTTTGGTTATCACTATTATTTCGCATCTGTTTGTTATCTGTAATATCTTTTATTAATTCTGCAAAAAACTGTAACCGCTCCTCTTGTGATGTTATCAAATTCTCAGCACACCGGACAATAACTTTAACTGTGCGCTCATCAATATCAAAATTTTTTAGAAGATTGGCAAGAAGCAATTTCAAGTTTCTTCTACCAATTTCATCTCCCAAATCGAATGTATAAATAATTTCCATTAAATTCAAAAGAATGTATTGGGAGTCCATTCTTTCCCATTTATCCATTGCACGTTTACACGACTCACAATATCTAATCAATAAAATTTTAAAATCGAATGAACTCCTAAAATCAAACTACTTACTTTACAATATATTCACAAAAAACACTGAGCTCAGGTATGACCATATCCAGTTCATCAGCCATTTCAGCTTGCAGGTATTCCACCAAACAAAGCCAGAACAAAGTATTTTCGACGGAAAGTTTATCAATTGGAATACAATTTGGATGTTCACCTTCTTCGTCGAAGGGGAGATTTTTTATTATATCTTCTGTCTTTTGGCGCCTAAAAATAAGTCAATTAAAATACTGAATAAGCCAAATAAAACTCAATTTACTTGAAAATTTCTTTCAGTGCAACTCTGGTTATTTTTCGGTATCTCTCGATTTCAGCTTCATTTGCATCTAACTTTAAAGCAGTTATCAATGCAATATAGTCTCTATTATATGATTCAAACCATTGGGGTAACATAACGGATGTTACAACCTAAATTAATGGATTAATTACTCAATATAGGTCACCAAAGCATTTCACGGAGACAAACCTTTCGGACCATCTCCGATCTATCATTCAGGCCCTGTTCCAGAAAAGTTAATCGCTGAACCACTTTATAAGAGCGGGCTGGATAGCTGCTCATGTGCAAGTACGTATGTCTCCGAACCTTCTCATCAATATCCCAGAGCCGCTCCAAAATATATGGAATAGTATTATAATTGCGGCCCATCGAAGTTATGACCGCCTGGCGCACTCTCGGAGACGGATCCGCGCAAAGATGAAATTGATATGTTTTGACTACAATATCGTCAGGGTTGTCCGGTATTTGCAGCCGCTGCAGTGCTAAAATTGCTTGTACACGGACATTTGAATTAAAATCTCTTAATCGATGTATCATGTATGCCATAATGTTGTCGCAAATACAATCGTCCAATGCTGCTTCGACCCCCAGAGCATTAAGTATCATGTTTACAAATTGACATAACCGAAATCGTATGTGAGCACTCTGACTGTATGTCTAAAAGTTTGAAATTGTCTTTTAAAGCATGGACAGCGGTTAATGAACACAAATATTACCGTCAAGAGCCATTGAAAGATAGATATCAAAACCGGATGTGTATTTTCTGCGTTGAATGATGAGACATATTTAGCGCAAAAAATTAACGCTGTGTTAGCATATTCATTTGTATCTTCTGCGGCCATTGCCGCTTTTATCATATTTATAAAAGTGTAAATAAAAGCATCGTGATCCATCTATAAAAGAAATGTTCCTGCAACTCTTATCCTATCAACATTAAAAATCCAAAACTCACTTTTTGGTACAACTGGTGCATCTCTTTAATATATTTTATGTGGAAGGTTTCGTTTAATTGTGCGTTGCTCATTATTGTGTACATGGGGCCGTGCTGTACCGACGAGTTATTCATTGCTTGGGACTCTTCTTCATTCGCGGAATCAGGCTCCCTCACAACCTTAAGAATCTTTCGTCTTCTTGGCATTTTGGCCTTTGTGCTTCCTCAGACTAAATAAAATCTTCAAAAGACTAAAAATATTTGATTGTACAAAATTCATTCGTTTATTTTTTCATGAAAATTCCTTCAAACTATATAAAACTCATTTACAATTTAAAACTAAAAGCAGAAGGAGAAAAAATCGAAGGAATTTAACATCGAATCGACGTTTTTACGCTACTTTAGAATAGTTCGAATTTGGATATAAAGTAACAATGTTCACCAAAATAGACATTTCCAAAATAAATTCGAAATATCACAAATTATTTTTCTCAAAAGGTAAACTTTTGCCCTTTAAAGTATTAGTAGCAGCAGTTTTTACTACATTTTTGGGCTGAAGAAAATTTAATTTAATCTACAAAATATAAATTTAAAAAAAAACATTATAGCAAATTACAAAAATATTTTATTTTTACTACGAGACGTATATTACAAGAACAAATGCAGAATATTGTTGAGAAATTGAATGCAAATTGTCCATTCAAAAATTTGGTGATCAGCCAATTTTGTGCCAAATTTTTCCATTTCAATTGTTTTCAAAGGAACGCCACAAGACTTCTAAATATTTTCATAAATTTGGTTTAGGTATGAAAGACCATCAAAAAACTTCGCTATGTTGATGAAATAAGGCAAGTTAACAGTAGGCTAAATAGCTTAAATTTTGTGGATTTGTGCATTATTGAAAGCAGAGCGGAAGCGAAGATCACAATTTAAGGACAATTTACTATTAATCACCTTTCACGCTCTAAATAAGCCGTTACATTACTACAAGTTCCGGCCAAATCATATACTGAAATGAAAATTTTGATGGTCTAGCTGTTGGATGCTGCGCCAGCGGAACTCAACTACTTATGAATTTAATCTCTAGAGCTAGAAAAAGGATGCAAAGCCCTTTAGAAGCCTGGGAATAAAGGGAATCATTCACATTCCAAAGTAGCCCAACTGGAATTATGCTCCTCAAAACATTTCAACGTAAACAAACACTTCAAACTCGGAATGACAAAATCTTACCAATTTCGCGCAGCTTTTGTGCCGCACAGAACAAATATTAAAAAGCGGGGTCGTAACTAAATAAAAACAGTAAAATAATCCGAGACGTAACGCAACTAACGCCAATTTTCTTGACGCTCCTTTGACATACATGTCCGTTACAAACTTTTAAGGGTGCGTTCGTTTTATACCAGTTACGAAATAATTCAAATATTTGCTTTCGATTAACTTGAGAATAAATTTTTCCGACAAAAGGTGTGAACTCTTTTTTTTATTAAACTTTTACAATAAATTAATAAGGAAAGGAAAGCATAATTACAATAAAAAGTGGCAAACGCGCAGTTATTTTTCTCCGATATATGCTGCATTTTGCTGAATATAATGTGTCCAGCTGCCAACTGCATTCAGCACAACCAGCACGTGTGAAAACGAACTGTCAATGTGCAAGTAGAAATGTCATCCAAAATTGTTGAGGAAGGCAAACCCTGGAAGAAAATAAACCAGGAAAGGAAACTTTTAAAGAGGAAACATAAACAGGACAATCTAATAAAGAAATTAGAGAAGCTCAAGAAATTAGAGGAGCTCGCGAAAACGGTGAAGGATGAAGAGGAAGAAGTCCCAAGGAAGCCCGTCTCCACGGTCAGCATTGCAGTTCCTGGCTCGATTCTGGAGAACGCCCAATCGATCCAACTGAGGACGTACGTTGCAGGTCAAATTGCCAGAGCTGCGTGCATTTTCCGGGTGGACGAAGTCGTTATATTCGACGACATTGGAATTAGCAATGTGAAGCAGGCACGAGTTTCGCATGTGGGTATGTTAATTCCTTCTGTTAATAAAAATTTAAGTTGGGACTCCGGAGGCTTTGCTTGCTGATGGTCTAGGCCTAGAAGTGGTGTTCCCTGGGGATGATATCCGGAAAAACGCATATCCCAAATCATGCAAAATATTTACGGAAAGAGAAGATGATTTTAATCACAAATAATAATAGTAATCCCCATGACAATTACCTTGTACCAGAAATACGAATGAAATTTGTTCGCCCAGTTCAAACATTTTCAAATATAGCAAATATTTGAGTAAAATTTCAATTATCTTCCAGATGGAGACGAAGGCACTGAAGCAGTTCGCAACAGTTGCCTGCAGCTGGCTCGAATTTTGCAATATTTAGAGTGTCCACAGTATTTGCGGAAATTTTTTTTTCCAATTCATAAAGACCTGCAATTTTCTGGACTTTTAAATCCATTAGATGCACCACACCACCTAAGGCAACACAATACTTTTATATACCGCGAGGGAGTAGTTACCGATAAAAAAGTAAAAGAAGGAAAAGGTAGTTACGTGAATGCAGGACTCCTAAATGATGTCATAACCGACAAGCTTTTAGAACCAGGATTGCGAGTTACCATTCGATTAGATCGTAAGCGGTATAGCAAACTTTGCATTTTAAAAAGATACTTATTAAATTTTTTATAGAACAAAACGTAAGAAAATTGAAAGGTGTCGTGGTTAGCCCCAGTGAGCCAAGACAAAAGACAGGAATATATTGGGGCTACTCTGTGCGAATTGCTCATTCTATCTCGGATATATTCACCAAGAGCTCTTACAAAGGAGGATATGATTTAACAATTGGGACATCGGATAAAGGCGCTAATATTAATAACATAGCACCGAAGTCCTTGAAATACAATCACTGTTTGATAGTTTTTGGCGGTCTGAAGGGACTTGAAAGTGCTCTAGAAGTAGACGAAAAATTGAAAGTTGATGATCCCAAGCTGCTGTTTGATGAGTATTTGAATGTTGTTCCTACACAAGGATCGCGGACTATAAGGACGGAAGAAGCTGTTTTGATCACTCTCTCTTCACTGCAGGGAAAGTTACAGCCTGAGGTAGAAGATATTGAATTTGATTTTAAAGAATATATTCCTCAGAGTGAGGATACCGGTGTGAAGCCTTATGCTAATGTTGTACCGGATGTGGATTTAAGCAAGTTTGATTAATAAAAAAATTGTTATACATAGTAAATTGAGGCGTATTTTATTGATTTTGATCCTCTTTAATAAACTAAAATGTTTTTTAGTATAGTGGCGAATAGTCCTTACAGTACAATTATGATTTTTAAAATTCTGCTAAGGGAGTTATTTAAGTTAAGTAAATATTTACGTATTTCTTTCATATGAAGGACACAGCTATTTAATTTGCCTAAATTTTTTGAAACGCAATTTCATTATATTGTTTAGCTTCGTGCATAAAAACCAATCTTTTTGAGACTTATTTGTTTTAAGCAGAATATAAAACAATTGAAGGTATTTTATGAAATTAGCGTTTCAGAACAGGCTTGAAGACAGCCAATATAAGATTTTAAAACGAAAAGGCTTGTTAAAAGAAAGCCAACGAAGCTCTGTGCGTCCTTGCTAAGCTTGCTTTTTTACATAAGAACTTTGGTTTAATCAGCAGCTAAACAGTGACCTCCGCGACTCGTGTTTACGTCTGATATCGGAGTACTTCAGATTAAAAGCGCGACCTCTGCCATCCGAAGTAGTAAAATTAGTTCTGATCAATGTGTTAAAGAAGTAAGAAATGTTAGATAAAGATATTATAATAAAATGACACCATTTGTTGCATTTCTGCTGATACTGGTATCCGGAGGTTTGTGGTGAAAAATCAATATCTTAGCAGCATCAAATCAAACGATGGATTTCCCTTTTCCAGGCAGAGGTCAATCGCTCACAAATACGGTTCACAAAACCCAAGCCGCTGCTGAAAAAATAAATGATTTATGGTGCTATTCTTGCGATACCATGGAAGACGGGGAGCTCTGCGTGGAGCTAACGACCAACCAATCTTCCTTAATCAAGAAGTGCAAAGCAGATGAGTTCGTCTGCATGGTACAGACATTTTAAGAATCCCTTTGGATTAACAATTAGTGGTATTTTAAAATTCCAGGCCAAAATGTTTTCATATACAACAAGTACTGAGAATTCCACGAGCAGTCCCAAAATGTGGTCCCTCGAAAGGAAGTGTGCTGTGAACTGTGAGCCCGGTTGCATCGTAATCGGGGAGCGCACAAAACTTTACGCCTGCACCTCTTGTTGCGAGAACTCTTTGTGCAACACAGGACGAGGGGCAGCTCCTAGAGTTTTCAGTTCGTTTTATAGTCTTAGCCTCATTGGTGTGGCATATCTTATTCCATGGCTATGAGATGAAAGAGAAGTTATGTAGGTATTTGGCTTGATTTCCCAAATTGGCGTCTAGCCTACTCTTCAAAACCACTATAAAACACTAGTATGTAAAGTAGATATTATTTTATTTTATAATGTTAGACCTAGAGAGATATCTTAAATGTAAAATTATAGCATTAGATATTCTATAAGTTTTATTTGAAAAATGTCAATCTGGTTATTATTTCCTTTTATTCTTGACGATAATTATTATGCAGATATCCTTAAGATACCTTCATGATTTCTATCATCTTTTAAAACAAATTTGTTATACAAATGAAATTAATATCCTGATCCTAAACACCTATCTTTGGTGCCAAATAAGCATTTAAATATTTAACTTTTATTGTAAATATGTAGTTAAATAGAGATCCTTTTCTAATAAAACCAATAATGGAAAATGTTTTGTTTATTTTTCACTTAACCTAGCTGTTCTGATAGATTTGTAAAAGTCGCGAAAGTTTAATTGAATTGAAGCCTATCAATTTTTACTTGTGATTTTAAATTGTGTCGATTCGGACCTTACTAAGAATAAGCAAATATCCTGTGTTAAATGATGTTTTTTTGTAAAGAAAGAGATCTATAATCTCGGAAGTTGCATAGTTAGATGACTTAACACCTCGAAATAATCACATAAAAGGTTTATTCTTTCATTTGATTTAAATAAGCTTCATGATTAGATACATCGGCCTTATTACGAATATTATAGTTATTTGAATTGCATTTTTACGATTTTAAATTTTCAGGGTCTATATTCGAAATTTGGAAATCAAGCTGGCGGTAGTAGTAGCAGCTGCAATTAATTGAAAATAAAATTTATTATCCGCAATGTTTTTCTATGGAATGCACTTTACTGAAAAGAGAAAGGTTTAAAAAATAAAATTAAATTTATATACACATTTTCTTTGGATGAATGAAATAATTATTTTATTAAAAACTGAAAAAATATACAGAGTAGTACTTTTACAAAGTTGATTGAGTTGATAAACGACTTTAAATTATTTAAACCAAGAAAAGCTGCGATGGAAAAAAATATTTATTTTGAATAGCCTTTATTTTTTAAATATATGTACTATCTATTGCAAAATTAGTAGATTTCGTAGCTTTAATTTGTACACATATTTTTAGTAAAGATAAAATATAAAAAAATTAACAAAAACAAAAACAAATTAGGTATTAAGTTATTAAGAATCTGACCTGCGAAGGCGCTAGGTGCAGAAGAACCGGGAAAAATAAATCCATGAACAGGATCAGGGTGAAAAACAGGCAGCCAGTGGCCACCGCGTAAGATTTTAACGAGCTGAGACCGGGACCGGCGGCGCTCCCGAGAACTCGGAAGCTGGAGCCACTGCCGGCAGAGGTTCTTCACTTCACCCCCTGCTGGGTCGCTCTCTCCCGCTGGGCGCTTTCTGGAACAGGGCGGCAGTACAGCAGCCGTTCGTCTCCAGGCCTGGGGAGATTGGAATTTGCTCCCCACGGGGAGCAGTTGAGCCGAGCCAGCACCGGAACTCTTTTCTGGCTGTGAGCGGCCAACTTACAGAGGGGCAGCCAGTTTCTGCCTCATTCTTTTCAAGAACGCCGTCGGGAAAGGTTCGCTTAGCTGGGCTCCCCACGGGCAGCAGTTGAGCCGAGACTGGACCGCATCAGACCCCGCACCGGGTACCGGAACTCAAAATTTTTATACACCGGACGAAACCGGGTAGCCCGCTAGTGAAAATAATAAAAATTAAGGCTAGTGCGGTTAATTATTTTATGAAAAAAATATTAAGTCGAATCACTAATGCTTTGAATATTCTTTTTCGCAAAATATGCTTTCGTTTTCTATGAATTGCCAAATTCCCTCATTGATTTTATTTCCCTTCTAAAAATGAAACGAAACCATTTGTAAATTCGGGTTTTTCCTTTATGTTTATGAGCACCAAGGACCAGGTGGTCGATGGAGCATTGATTTAGCCGCGTTGGATTGGCTGTAGGCACATATTTGCCTTGTGAAATTCGATGTGTGAGTTTGCTACAAAATTTAAAACAAACATTTTAGCAAAAGATTATATCCACTATGCTATTTCACGATAAAAACGAGACATCTTGAATGTTACTTACGAGTATAAAATTTATGGTTTTCTGATTCTCTAAAGGAACCTGGGTTTATTAGATAACGCCTTATTTATTTGTGCATGGACATTCTAAAAGATCAATTCAAGTTAGTATAAATATTTTAGTTTATTTGTATTGCGACTTTGTGTAGCTTATTTGAAAATTAATTACAATACAAGGTTTTGAGATGTGAAACTGTAGGGCTCTACTTGGCCCCACCGAAGGGCCAGCTCAGTCAAAAGGACTCATCTTCCCCCCTCTCGATGGCGGCTACTTCCTTCCGGATCTGGGTGACAACTTCCGCTACGACCTGAGGATGGACCCCAGCCTCAATAAGCCTGACGCAGATGTCGAGGGCGTCGGGGTTGAGTCCGGTGTTGAGCAGCTGCGACATCCCGTGGATGTTTGCCCGGATCGCCTGCGACTGTTGAAGCTGCAGGTAGGTCTTGTTTCGTCCATTATCAAGCATCTCATTTCGCCGAGACATTTCAGCTTGCATTGGAAACCGCACAAAATTCAACTTTTCAGCAATTTTCAGTTAACTCTCCTCTTTGACGTTTAGCTTTTGTTTTTGATGTTAAAGTCAGGACAAGAAACTTGAGGAAAATGTACGAAATAAGTACACTTTTTCGTATTTTAATTAATTTTTCCCATGCACCGAAAAGAGTTTAACAGTTGATTTGTAATGAATTAAGTCAGAATAAGGCAAGATATATGATAGGAAAAATTAATCAATTTTTATTTTCTGTATAACAACTCATTAAAAGCCGTTACAACTGACAATTCTTGATTACCATTAAAAGAAGAAGAAGGTTTTCTCGGCGATTTGCAGTTCGCTGTCAGAAATTTGTTTTGCTTTCTGTTTGTGGAAAATGTGCTTTTAATTGTTTAACCCGTTTATACCGCGAATTAAAAATGATCCGTACTATAAGAGCAACTCATTTAACTAATAACTTACAGTTTTATATTCCCCTAGTAAGTGATGAAATCGAGTTAAAATCCATAACCTTTTCGTAATGTTTTCGTTATATAAATTTCCAGATTTCGCCCGCATCGCAATTTACGTGCATCTCTGCTCCACCGAAAAATTCATCATGTAGAGGGAATCAAGAGAATATACTTTTTATAAGAAAATTACCCTCAGCGCCGTGCACAACAAAAGTTCTAAATCCAGCACCAGAAATAAGCCTCTTCAAGAAAGTCTTGACCAAAGTTAAATTCGTTGGACATGATAAAGCGGTAGGGGTTATTTTGCGTTTTTAACAACATGAAACGTAAAATTAAGATTATATTTTAGCGCCTCAAAGTAGCAAGCTGTTATATGTACGAGAGCATTGCTGATAAAATAAATTACCTCGATTTTTTCAATGAGTTCGATCTCCCAAATACATTCAACTCTTGGTTTTTAGTAACCGAGCTGCACGTTTGGATGATTATGCTCAGAGCGATGGCAGAAGGTCCGGAAAAAGGACAAGACGGAAGAATCCTGAGGAACAACATTGTCGAGGCGATGTGGGCGGATGTCAACACAAGGGCGAAACAATTGGGGGTAAAGCAAATTATTTCTGAAATAGCCATTAAAAGCTCACCGTGCTCATTTTCGTAGGCTCACAACCCGTCTGGAACTCGGGCGCAAATAGAAATATTATCAGAGCAGTTTCAAGCGGCGCTTATTACTTACGACGAAGGTGTGATGTCCGATGACAAAGTTTTGGCTGGTTCTCTGTGGAGGAGGTTTTTCGAAAAAGATTGCAGGGACTACACGAAACTGGCGAAGCTTGTGCACTACGTTCGAAAGCATGTGCAACTTTTAGATTTATTGAGTCGAGATGATTTTGTAACTAGACCGAAGATAATGTGGCTGCCTCTGGCAGAATTTAAAGATTAATGGTATTATGGAATCAGGCTATATAGATTGAAATAAAGTTATTGAAAAGATTCTTCAGTGTTCTACTTGCAAATCAAATTGCTCCAAATTCTCACAGCTGATCGTATAACAGTTTAAAGCACATTTGAGCTGTTAGAGTGACAGTTGTTTGTTTTGGTTTTGGACGTGTCCTCTTCGCTTCAATTTACTAAAGGTTTGTGCAAATTAATCGAGCGATTAAGCTGCAGAAATTAAATAAATGTAACTTTTCAAGATAAGCCAAACCAGTTGCTGAGAATGTCATGATTTCTTAAGTTTAAAATAAATAGAAAATTACCAAAAACTGCTTTCGCCAAATTATCATTCATCCACTAGCTGGTATTTGCAATATTTTTATATCACGGTCGGTTTCTCTTCTTTTGGCCAAATTAATTTTTGCGGATGGAAACAGATGCAGGCCATCGCAACCGGGTGGCTTGAGTTTGTTTCTACATAAAAAAAAGAAAATAATAATAATGAGGGGTTTCCTTTCAACTCAGAATAAACAGAACATCATTAGCACTCTTCACATACTGTGTTGTACGTAGGCATAAATATGTTTCTACACAAAACAAATAATTCGCATGGTCTTGAATTAAGTGAAAATTATTCATCTAATACTTCTCAAGATATTCTTTGCAAATTCCTTTTTTTCTCTTTAACACGACTTTTCGCTCTAAAATCTGAACATCGCATGCATTATGCGTTGCAAAGTGTCGAAATTGAGGTCATTTTCCCTCATTAACCAAAATAATATAAAAGTCTACATTTTTAATTTATGTCCTCAGATCAGTATTTAGAAATCGTTGAAGTCATCAGTAATGCGCTATGATATCAGGGCGGTTTAAGAAACAGTGTTCACATCTTCGACAAAAAACAAAAAAAAATTAAAATGTTCACTTTTACTTAATATAACCTTCATATTTCTCTAATTGTTCCAGTTTCGAAATACAAAAATATAATGGATGTGATATCACCTCAACTCGTGTGGATTGATGGGCGTTGTTATCGTGTTAACAAAATATTCGAAGAAGAAATCCCACAGAAGCCCAATGGCAATCCTTATTTAGAAGAAGGTTCATAGTATTGTAGTAAATAGCAGGTGGAAAAATCTAATAAATCGTTTCCATTCAATTTAAATTAATTTAGATTTATATGATGAGGATGAGGAAACTGATGACTCTGAAATTGAATTAACAACCAACGACAAATTCAAGATTTCATATCACATTCCACAGTATGATTGCATTTTTAAAAGATCATTTTTCGGTGATTGATTTTTATTTATTCTATAGGCAATTTTTTTCTCAAATCATTGGAGCGAAAGGTGCAACAAAGAAAAGAATTGAGGCTGAAACCAAAACGCAAATTAAAATTCCGAATCCTGGCGTTAGAGGTGATGTCGAAATATTAGGTAATTATGATATAAATATATATTGTTTGTAATAATTACTATACATATCTATTCTCTTCCATTAGGACTAACTCGACAAAGTGTAGCAAGTGCCCGAAGAAAAGTTGATTTGATTGTACTTGCAGCTAGAAATAAGAATGCCTTTACTCATTTTTTATGTGTACCTTTCACTGCACCCGCAATCAAGGAATCTTTCATTAAATTTAGGGTTAGTAGATGCAACTTATGTGTACTACTAACATTAATATCACTTTTTGTTTAGGATGGTATTCTTCGCGACTCAGTGATTCCCGGGTTGGATATTTCATTATTTCAAAATCCCAATAAACTCCACTTAACAATTGCTACACTAACTCTCATGGATAATGAAGATCGCGCTTTAGCCGCCCGAATATTACAAGAATGTAGTGAATATGTGAGTGAGTATGTATTTTTCAAAATCGTTTAAATACAAATTTACTAATAGACGTACCTTCAATTAAAGGCATATTCTAGAAAAGTATGGTTCAATTAAATTGCGTATGCGAGGTTTGGAGTATATGAACGACGATCCAAGTAGTGTCGACGTTTTGTATGGGAAAATAGAGTCTGAACCCTTGCAGCTTATTGCGGACGGAATCGCCGATCGATTTGCAGTTCGGGGACTTACGCAGAAAACCACTGAAGTTAAGATCCATGTTACTCTCATCAACTCTTTATTTAGAGATGAAAACGGGCAGGATGCTAAAGCACAAAAACGCCAAACTTTTGATGCCAGACGAATTTTAGAAACTTATGGAAATTTTGATTTTGGAACTCAGGTTGTAGACGAAATACACTTATCACAGAGATACTCAACTTCACATGATGGCTTTTATGAAGCTACAGGTATATTAAAACTTTCCTAAATATTCAATTTAGAATTTTTATAATACCCCAATAAATTTGTTTATTGCTATTTAAAAGTTGGAAGTGTATGTAATTGAAATGTTACAAGAAATTTGATTTAAAATAAATAATTTTTAGATTGTTTTTATTTGTATTAATGTAATTTTTACGCTCCCAAATTCTGAGTATTGAATTACATACTTTCAGTGACGTGATTTTTGGTTGTCTGTGACAGCTAAATTGAATACAAAATTTCTTATTCGACTTATGCAATTTTTCTCATTAGATTCACATATGCAATTAAGTTCCTTATTCACCGCCAATTTAATTATATGATTCTTAAGAGATTCTTTCACCCTAGTTCAGCAACAGCAATCCTCAAACAAATGAATGTATCTTATTTGATTCCAATTATATTTAATTGGAATTTGAAATTTAAACTAACAAACCCAATAAGAAAACAATAAGTACATTTTTTTCTTCTTTTTTTTGGAAAAATTAATTTAAAAAAACTATGTAACGAATCTGTAAAAGGAAAACGCAATAACAATTCAATTTATTTTGGAATTATTTTTCTTAAAAGTAAATGAACCGATTCAGAAAAGAGTTAAGAACTGAAAAATAATTTACGACTAAATGTAAGAAACTATCCTTTTTCAAAACAAAGTGGCATAAATTCTATACATTAATATCCTTTGAAAAATGATTCCTTAAATTGTGTCAGTGGTTCTAAATACATCAGAAACATCTGAAATTAACATTCATCCCTTCTTCTAAAATGTTACTATCTCACTTAAATGTTAGGAACCTCTGACCTTTTTGGTTTTCTTCGGCCGTGGGGGTTTCTAAGCAAATTTTATGTCAATCGGTGGTTCCAAGAAAATCGCACACACTGATATTATATCACACGCGCAAAAGTAGCGCTCAAAACGGAACCTTTTTTTTTAAAGTTGATTAAAAATTAGTTTGACTTTTCTTTTCAGGATACACAGCGTGGTTTTTTAAGAGTTTATAAATGTAATATTTTCAAGGTTTTAACGTACAATTTCCTGAAATTCACTTGTTGCTTCAAAGAGGAGAGATCACAAAGCAGGTGAGATTAAGTTTTAGCATTGTGCTTGATAAGTTCAAATGAGTGTTTTCGTAAAAGGCCTGAGCATAAACAAATTGAAACTGATATTATTTGACCATAAAAAATGTCCACTGAGTGTATTT
Organism: Tolmerus cingulatus; assembly: GCA_959613345.1. NCBI lineage: Eukaryota > Metazoa > Arthropoda > Insecta > Diptera > Asilidae > Tolmerus > Tolmerus cingulatus. The sequence continues at coordinate 12,113,752 of OY390708.1, read as the reverse complement.
TTTATATTACTTTGAAAAACTCATTAAAATACTCGTAACCGTACAATACGCGTGATATTAATCTTGAATTCGGAAATTTTTGGCTGACAACAAAAAACAGAATTTCCAAATTTCAACGGCAGATTGAAAATAAAATATTGTGGTCATTTATAGAAATTGAAAATGCTTGTCTTACATATTCGACTCATCAAATCAGTGCGCGTTCAAACTCCCAAGCACGAATTTTTATAAAAAATCTGTGAAAATTATATGTAAGTCACTATTTACATGATCTTTTGCAGTTTTGGATTTTCAAAGATTGATTTCAAATTCAAATTTGTGGTGTTTTAAAAAGTTTTATGTATTTGTTAATTTAAATCCATTTAAGTCTAAGAATTTTAGAGATGTAGATAAAGCGATTTTCCTTGACATTTTTTATTTAAATATTACAGATTTAAACATGATTATTAATATTTTCTTAATTGTTTAAAATGTTTTATCTTTGTCTTCTTCAGTAAAGTATATTAATTCTGAAAAAAATTTTAAAATTATTGAATACTTAATACTATTTATTTTACTACTACAACTATTATTTAATTTTTATTAATTAATCTATATAGGTAAAGGCGAAAAAGGGGTTAGAAGCATTTCGTCTCATTTGTTTTAGTAAGTTTTTATTAAATTCATTATAACTTTTGCTTGATGGGTTCTCTATTGACCACACCGATCGATAGTGGACGATGTGATATAATTTGGAGAATTTTATTTTGCGCTATTTGAAGTTTCTTCTTGGGGATACTAGCATAAATTCGTTATATATTCTGTATAATTTCCAAACTCTCGTCGCTTAGGTGACATGCACTGCATAGGTATGTACATATAGCATTTAAAAATATTAGTCACGAATATGGTTTGTACAATTTTATAATATTTGCATATGCATGTTAATATGCTATTTTCAAAAACCATACATAAATATGTGTACTCATTTTGAATAATGATTTATAATCTTATACAGCATTTAGATGTTAGTTTCGTGTATATCGAAGTAGTTGGCACTCAAAGTATTTAATGAACTAGAAATTGTCAGCAGTTGCCTCTGTTTTTGTAGTCTGAATGATGGCGTACCAAAAACGTAAGACTATTGGCTGTTGCTTTTGTAAGAGTCACCTGTATTTTTTTGTATTGAGATAAGATGAAATTGTGCTTATCAAAAATGCCCACCCTTCAAGTTCATCATATCTCCAGAAGCAAACAGCTCTGATTACGTCGCCCAAGAAGATCTAGCCGAACTGAGCTAACAATGGCTTTATCAGTGAAGTGCAGTGATAAAGAAAAGATGTCCCACGAGATGCGCTCTGCGACGAACCCCCGGGAACTCCTCCTGGAACTCACCACGCGCATTGTTCACCCTATGACGGCATTGTTAAATTCTACAACTTAATTGAAGACTGTTCGAACAGGCAAGACCCCAGCGCTGAGGAGTTCTACCTCGCCGAACTGGCGGTTTTCAGTCTGCGCGGCTCTCCACTCCCGATTCGTCCAGTTAAGCTTAAATTAATCTAAATTAGTCGGGCAAGTGTGCGCGCGGCTACTTCTCTGATCTTGAACGTTTTTCTGGAGTGCTCCGCAGGGAGAGTGCCAAAACACAAAATACCTAGCGTGAAAAATATAATTTCAAAAATCCATTAGCATCCAAAGTGGTCTATTTTTTAGACAGTGCCTCCCCTTTTAAGATCGCATTTCTGGAGCATCTGATTTAGTGGTCCAAGTCCAATTAGTGTCCGTTGTGAGTTGTGGTCGATCTGAAATAACGCATTTTCCCTCAGAACGCAATGTTAGAGTGTCCAAAATCGGGTAAACTTAGTTTTGTGCTCTTTTCTCGTCAAACAGCAGAATTTTAAAAATAACTTCCAAGCGATAACGGCTCCCCGTAATTTCTCCGATTGTTTTATGTTCCATAATTGTTATCAAAGGAGCGCTCGTTTTAGCGTAATTGAAAAGCCTTGATAAACGCTGTGAAATACGCACGTTCAAATTTAAGTTTTCTTAAGCGATCATTTCCGACTGTGATTAGTTTATTGTCACAAGTGCACGAACATCACTTCATAGCGAAAACATGCAATTTCACCGAGCATCGTAACTTTTGTTCAACCGAATCAATGTAAGTACAAAAAAAGGAAATCTTTGCATTTTTTAAAATTTAATTATGCATATTCGAAATGGTAGAAATTCACTAGTATTTTATACAAGGCCATGGCCACTCAGTAGTAAACTAAAAATTATTTTAAATTGGAGATAATAGCTTCTATAAGTACTCAAATAAGGAATTGGAAAAATATTCCATCAATAGTTCATTAACTCGACTTGATGTGTTATAAAATGAATCATTTGTGATAGTATATTTTAAACAATGACAAATCTTAAGTTAATGTATGAATCAACATTTTCGAGGATTTTACCCGGCTTATCTACTATAAATGCACGATAATGCATCTCTAAGTTAGTAATATTGAAATTGAAAAGTTGTTCATAGACAGAACACATCTGGGAATTAAGGGATATTTGTAGTGGCAATAGATTGATGAAATATAGGTCATTTTATATTTTAATAAAAATGCGGTGGTAGAAAGATTAATTTTTAAATTAAACTTTTTTCACACAAGTGATTAAATTAAAAGTAACATCACATCTCGACTTGAGGTTAAAACTTTTCATGTTGCAACTCAAGAAATTTTAACATATAATGTATGATAAAACAAAGTATGTATATGTATGTATATATATACCTACATTCATTTGCAAATTTCTTAAACAATTTAATACCTGCCCTAGTTAAAAGATGTTTCAATCGATTCTCAATCAAAATATTGAAAATATTTAGTCATACTCTCGATATCAAATAAAATCTCTAATTTTAATTTTACTTAATTTGATGAAAAGGGTTATTTATACGTTATCTTTTATTTATGTACAAGTATATCTTAAAACGGGGCTACTTATTTAAAAAATAACATGTAAATGGCTTAAAAGGCTTTTGCTTCTTACTTTTTTGGGATGTTTTAGTTTTCTTTTACTTAAGATCTGTTTAAGATAATCACTTGTTATTTGTGCTCTTGACACCCAAATTATTTTTTTTCTAACGACTTCATCTTTGATCTCCAAACTAAATATCTAAATTAGGACAGAACATTTTTGGTGGACAAGGATGGAAGAACAATATTCCTTCTCCCAATATATAATACGCGCGCAGATTTAGAATTATGTACCGTCCTGACTAAGAAATTTTAATAGTGTTGGGAACCCCAAACCCTTTCCTTATATGGTAGAGATTTATGTACTTCATTTTATATATTACAGCTGGAGAAATATTGGCGTCATTAGTTAAGTTTTATTTTAAGTCGGATCTCAGTTTGGACCAAAATCGTAAAATTATTTAAAAAGATGTGTGTATTGTATAACATATTTATATGGATATGTACATTGTCACTACCTCTGTCCAATTTCGTAAAAAGATTTGTTTTTCTCAACATTTTTGCAAAGAAGGTTCCTGTAATTAAAAACAATTTAGCCGCGTTCCTGATAGTTTCAATTTATAGAAAATGTGTTGCTGAGTTTATGTTATATATGTACATGAGCCAATAGTTATCAGTTCGGAGTTATATATATTAAAATTTAATTGCCGTAAAGACATTAAATAAATCAAAATGCATTCTTCTCGGTTCCGGAATTTAACGAACAAATTTTATAGCCTTTTGTTTTATTGTTAGACGTACTCGATTTTTTTCGTAAACACTTTCGGAAATTAAGTTTACGGTTGTAATTAGTTTAAAGAGTGCAGTTTAAATAAAACAAACATTCAATTTACGTCGTTTCGACTTACGTTGCAAATTGCAGGAATTTAATCTGCTATAAGTCGGAGGAATGTCCGTGAATAGAAATTAAATCTTGAAATAACAACTCTTATAACAACAACAAAAACAATTGATATTCAATCACATTTAGTCAAATCATCGTTAATTGAATTTTCCTGGCAAAAATCCCGCAACATAAAGCAATTTTGTGCTATCAAATTTCAAACAACGAGCATATTTTCAGTGTTTATCTAGACAACCGAGAAACTCGTATGCAATTGTTCTGGGAATTGTTTATTTGTCCAGCTTGGGGGACTGTCAGTTGCATAAAAAAAATTATTGCAAGCGTGGGCTATTTCATTAATTGTGACCGAGATGTGAGCAATTGGCGAAGAATTTTTTTTTTTTTTGTTATTTTGTTCGCGAGCAATAATGCATATAATATGCTTCTTTACATGAGTGTGCAATTGTTTTCTTTTTCAGTTGTTTCTCATTCATTGAACCAGAATCTTCTGGTATGTAAACAAATAAATAAAATATAATGTACCCACCTATCAGTAGAAATTATATGCCCATTTCGAAATCAATCAAATCCCAAAACCTTACTAAAATTGAATATTATTTCAATTCTTTAGAACAGAAGTAGTAGCTAAAATTTATAAACAATTCATTTAAAAGTATTTACGTAAGAGACTTGCCCATCTTTCTCAACGTTAAACGACTTCATGACTTTCGTTCCCATTGTTCTGTCTGAGCTATTTATTAAATAGAACAACAAATCAATAGAGCACTATCAGATTATTGACTAAGAATTTCCTGGCATTGAACCGAATTCATGGCGAGATCGCAGCGGTAAGAATCCAATTGATTCTAAATTTACTCATCCAAATCGACATTAATCGAAATTGCCATTTGGCTGTTTTATGGTCAAGAAGACGACTGCTACTGTTTGCGAAATAATTCAGTTTACTTTGTTGCCTTTTACAAAATTTATTTATCTGCGGACATTTATGACTTAGTTGCGGTTAAAAAATCCTGATCAGTGATCATTCATCACGTTACTATCGAACTATTCAACAACTGCATTCTTAAAAATATTAGAGTCGTCTTGCGCAATTAATGTGATAGCAATGACCTTAGAGCATTATAAAGATAATTCAAATACTATCAATTGCACAATCAGTTTTATGAAAAATATACTTTCACTTTTTTTAAATTGTAAGTCTTATCGTTTTAATAATTATGCTGATAAGAAAAACTACAACGAAACCTTAAACTAATTAGCTTGCATCAATCATGCCGTTGTGTACGTATAACCTTCACATATTTGCGTATTTTCACCTGCCCGGAGATAAAATTCGTTCAAAGGATTTACATCTTATGATCTCGTTCTTGAAAAATATTTCGTCATCCCTTTGGTCAAATTTTGAAGGACAGCTGGGGAGGTTTAAGTTGAACTTAGTTAGTGCAGCTGCATCATCAGATAAGGCAGGATCAAATAGTTCTTTAAGTGAAGAAGAATATAAAGCCCTTTTTTCAATTCCTTAATTGAAGTCATTTCAAGTACTTAATTAAACTAAATTTGATTACCATAGTAAATAGGGGAATAATATTTGATTTCGCTTTTTGCAGAATGAAACCGTCCACCTTAATTCTTTATATTGGAATTGTGGCAGTGATACATTACAATGGTGCCTTAGGGTACCTGGTGGCTGCTAATGAGCGGAAATGTAATTACAGCCGCAAGGATAAGATGCTCAGTGCTACATGTTACGACATGAACCTTAAGGAAATACCTCAGTTTTTAAGAGGATCTATCGAGGTATGTAACTATTGTATTAATTTCTCGAATCTTTAATTCTTTCAGGTAATTTTTACTTTTTGGCAGCAATTAATACTTGCATAGATATGCTTTAAATGATTGACATAGTTTTTTATGATCTTAAGTTCTGAGTCTTTAAACAAAACTACGACTTTCAAATCATGGATTGAAACAGTACTTGTATAATTCTTATTCGTTTTTAGTGCCGTTGAAAATAATGAACGAAAAAAATTAAACTTAAAAATAAGTAAAATTTGCAAATATTATATACATACATAGTATTTTTTTTTAAGTTTCGAAACTTATTTTCTTAATTACAAGTGTATGTGGAATTTATCTCGGAAGTACGTTTGATTGCGCCGCGATTTGTTGAATAAGCGGCAATTCTTTTATAAGAACCTTTTTTACGTAAAATTATTCTGTTTAATGTTTGATTTGTTACATCGAACAAACATTTCTAATTAAAATTACTTTCCCAATCAGCTGGACAGAAATTCCTCTCCATATGAATTCCCAGACCACGGTGGTCTTAATTGGAGGGTCAATTGAGTGCAATCTTAGGAAACCGAAAAAAGAAAAACGAAATAAATGGCACCAATTCACACGCAAAAGAAAACCGCTGAGCCCCTACGACTTCTTTGAAGAAGCTTGAATCACTCCAGATAAGCCTCAAGTTGAGACAAGCTGAAACATTTTCAGTAATTTACGAAGGTTGTAGTATATCTTATCATGTTTAGGTTTCACGTATCAATTATCGTATGTTCTAGGTGAACTTGTTTTTATTTAGTAAACATGTATTTTGAATGAGAATATTTATACAATGCTCACTTGACTAAATATTATATTTAAAGCGTACTTCTCTTTTTAAAAAGATAATTAAATTTTATAAAATCCAATTATTGATTAATATTTTTTACGTTTTTGCGTAGGACAATTAATAATTATGGTCTCATCCCAGTTTGGTCACTGACTGATTATCTGTCGGTACGAAATCATTTGATCCAATAGTTTCTATTTTGTTGGATGTTTTTTAACTGATTAAGTTCTTTTAGAGCTGACTTTTTTCTAAATTAGGTGATTTTATGAACCATTTTCCTTTTCGGGTATCTTCAACAATTAAATAAATCATTTCAATGTTTAAATTGAATTCTTATCCCATAGCTACTATTATTCTATCCATATGTACAAAACCGAAAGTAAATGAAAAAATACCGAGCTAGAAGTTTTTTATAAGAATGGTAAAAGTTTGTCTTTCTGCTTTAACATTTAATTTATTTGAGTTAATTGCGAAAAGTTTCAACTTAAAACTTAAATATTCGCACAATTGTTATAAAATTGTTTGAACTTCGTGTTAACAACTTGTCAACATATAATTTTGTTACTACTTTCTTATAATTTCACATCTGCAGATGTTAAATGTGGCCTACAATCGAATCAAAAAATTGAAGAAGACGTCGTTCCAGAAATATACCAGTATCAGGTACCTTTTAATGTACGAAAATAAGGTCCAGTCAATAGAGCCAGGCACATTTTCACACTTAACCGCCCTTGAGGTACGCTAATTAAAATGTGCTGCGCTTGAATTTTTTAACAATCGTTTAATCTGCAGGAAATTGATTTGTCAGACAATGCCCTCACAACAATTCCCCTGGAGCTCTTAAACCTACCCTCGTTACGAAATTTGTACATCGATAGCAATGAGCTCATTAACGTGCACAGAGACTTAGAGGTAAGTAATCTGAAATTGTTGTTTTGATTGGAAATTAAGGTAAATTTTTCTTGTATTTCAAATTTAAGAATTTAGAAAAACCAATAGCAGCTCCGCTTGAATATTTGAATATTGGTGATTGTGGACTCCGTGATATTCCCTACTTCGGTACTCTACCTCGTAAGTCTATTTTTCAAATAATGGGGTTGTTCATTTGTGCTAATTAGAGTAATTTTTTCAGGTCTCTGGCACTTGAATGCATCAAATAATCCCCTTAATGAATTAACTATAGAGCGCTTTTCACCACTTTGCGGACTGAAAAGCATTGATTTGAAAAACACTATAATTCCTCAGTGCTCTTGCCAAATTTTGCTGAGATTCTTTGCTGTCCAGGGTGTTAAATTGAGCTATCCAATTAGCTGTGATATATTAGGTAAGAATAATACGATAAACATTAAGCACTAAAAAAACAATTGTTAACCAATTATATCTACCCATTTCAGATGAAGGTTCCTGTGAAAATTTTTCAAATATAACTTTATTTAACGAGGAATATTCCTCCTGCCATTCACAAATACAAATTGAGCAAGCTAAAATTGCCTGGGCAACGATTGCTGGTTGCGCAGCTGCCTTAATTTTTCTAATCATAGGTAAGATTTTCAATTTTTGATAGAAATGGTACAAAATAACGATTATTTAATGTTTGGTTCCACAGTTATAGCATACTACTGCCACAGTCGAATGACAAAAAAAGCGAATAAGCCGAAGAAAAATCCAAAAAATCAAGAGCGTCTTATGCAGCCTTCTTAGTCTTCAATTTATAATTGTGCTAATTAATTAGACTTAGAGTTAGATGTGTGTTTGTTGGGTTGAATGATTCTGTTCTCGTTAAAAACTCGAATGAACTTGTTTTTTTTTTTTAATACTTATAAGAGAAGTAAGCAATGAATTAAAAGTGCCTAAATGTAAGTTGAACATACTACATACATATTAATATACTTAAGATTAATTCACTAAGATTGCGACCAAAGACTCTAGAAACATTGCCAAAATAATTGAGAAGATTGATAATTTATGTTGGTTAAGTACACAAGCATTCCATAAGTAAATAACAAAAAGTAAACACAACAGTGCCTTATGATTTTTAAGTATTTATAATTAATGTGTATATACTTTTTTAAAGTTTTTGTTTTTTATAGTAAAATTGAATTATAATAAATAAAGTTCTCAGATGATTTTCTTACTCCTTATTTACCTTCGCGTTTTTTAAATTCTTTAATTTAAATGGGGTCTCCTATGATATATAGTGTTCGAAATGATTTTTTAATTTGAATTGAATTTTAAATCTTTTAAGCCTTGTTGATTTTGACTTACATATTTGAAAAGAAATCGATTTGTTGGTATTAAAAATATGTCTATTTCAATTACTTTTTATGCTTTTAATTTTACTACATGGCCAAAAGCGTGAGGTAAAAATTTAGGTAAATCCAAAAATATTATAAGCGCTTAAGTCATTTTATTTTAATCATATTTCATTGACCATAAATCAGTTATATTTTATAATATAATGCAGATAAAACCGGATTAAGCTCTACTAGATCTCAGAAGAGCTAGCAATGCAAGCAGAAGCATTTTCTTCCTCTGGAGCAGGTGTGTCCTCAGTAACGGTGGTGATTAACTGAGTTTCGGAATCAGGTTTCTCTTCTTTTGTCAGCCGTTCCTTAGCACGACTTGATCGTCGTTCGGAATATCTAGTAACCTTCTTTCGAACATTTTCCTTTTCGTCCTTTTCTTTCTTAATGCTCTCACAATCGGACGTTGGATTACTTTTGTAATCTTTAAGCTCAGCACTTGATCTGCCGTCCCTTCCATCTTCTTTTTTCATTCGTAATTTCCCAGGCTGATATATTTCAATTGAAGGGCGATCCTATTATAAATAAATTAAAAAGGATCTTCATTTTAGAATTAATATGAACGTTACCTTATTTCGAATCCTGCGCATGCTTCGGTTGTCCTTTCCATTTTTATCGGTTCCACTGCAACTCGAATCCCTTGCTCCGTTCTCAGGAGAATTATCAGGACTTACTGACTTTTGCTTAGAGTCATCGACTTTATGTCGAACATCCGTTTTGCCGTCCTTCTCAGCGATAGCAATTTGTTCCAGTTTTTGCCTAACTTCGCCCATATCAACTTCTTTTCCGGCAGTGCCAGGCTTAATGTTACTTTCCAAATCGGTGTTTGTTAAGATCCTGTTTCTTGGAACAAACTCCTTTATATTCGCTACACTCTTTATAAATTCTTTAACGGAGTCACTTATCTCCTCGGAGTTACTTGCCGCCGCTTCCAACTCCTTGCCATCGCGTTGGGGGATAGCTTCAGTGCTTGGGGTCTCTTTACCTTCTGTGCCAGCGCTACTCGCAGTATCTGATCTGGATTCAGTCCTTGACTTTCTACTCTGGCTATATTTTTTAACTTCTTTCTTCTTTTCGTCGTCTTTTTCCTTGACTTTTTCAGGGTTCTCAGATTTTTCACCTGATTTTTCTTGTTGCATTTCTTCGAGTTTTTTTATAGCTTGCATTCTTTTATCAAACTCCAATTTTCTTTTTAAATCTCTCTCAGCTCTTCGTTTTGTCTTAAATTCCTTTTTAGAATCTTCTTTAGATTTTGCACCACTTTCTTTGTTTACCTGCAACTTTTTTTTAAAAAATAAATAAAGAGGACTTCAACGATGCTTTGGCTTTTCTCATGAAGAGATATTGAATAATATTTTTCTGTTTCATGGATTTCCGGATAAAACGTTCGATTCCGCGAACGAAATTTAAAACAAAATGGAATATACGTTTTTTGCAGAATTCATTAATTTTTTCAATATTGTTTATGAGATTAACCCTATTTATTCTCGAGAAGTCGAATAATTGTGTATGCTTCCGGCATCCAATTTAAAATCAGGAAAATTCATATACTTTCACGCAGAATGAATTTAAAAAAACAAATTTAAAAATAGTACGTTTTAGAAATAATGGTCAAGGTGACCCAAATTTAGATATTTTAAATGGTGCTTCTACTGATTTTGAAATACCATACCTTTACATCTTCTTCCTTAATTGCTGCAGGAACGCTTTTTGCAACCTGATTCCTCTTTCGCTGCTTTTCTTCTTCCCGTAGACGACGCTTTTCTTCAATTTTCTTCTTTCTCTCATCTCGTCGTTCTTGCTTTTTATTTGCAAGATATTGTAATAGTGGCGTTGATGTGATTTTCTTGTCTGAAACAGTTTCCTTACTTGATAATGCATAGAAATAATAAAACCATTAATAATATACCTTCTTTAGAAGTGAGCGAAAACTCCAGTTTTATATCAGATTTGCTCTCAGTTTCTTCTTTACTAAGCAACTCTAGAAACTCCAGGTAGTGGGGATCACTCTCAATGGTGTTAGCTTTTGGATCCTTTTTCCTTGACTTATTTCTCGGAAGCCCTTGAAAGGGGGCATACTCGACAACAGCAGGGTACTCCGCCCCCTTGTTGTCTACGAAGACGTACCCGTCGAACCTGTCCTTGAAGAGGAAGATGTCGTCGGAATTTGTGAAATTGATGTACGCTCGGCACGTTGCATCGTACCCCAGGGACCAGTCCGCGGCAACATAATAATAGTACTCGTTGCTGGGCATGGGATCGATTTGCTTCAAGAACTCCTCCTCGGTCATTGTGGGTGGCAGGCGGCGTATTACCACCTGAAATTGTTTATTGTAATATGCAAAAATAATCTTTTATGAAAGTTGTTGCTGTGATTTTCTACTCACTTTGGTTAGGGGTTTTACACGTTCTCTTTTGTTGGGCCGATCCTTGGATTTTAGGGGCCTTTCATTTTTTCTGGATTCTGTTTCTTCCGTCATCTTATAAAATTCCGACTTTTCAAAATGCTTCGCTGGATAGACAAAAATAAAAATTGCCGTTGACACTTTTTGACATAAACAATGTTGACTTATCTTCTTCTTGATTAAACGTACCTCACTTGAAATGTTGTGAACTTATAGAAAAAATTCAATTTTGAATAGGTTGAATAAAAATAGAATGGTTATTACAAAATATTCAATTATTTTTATTTCAAATTACAATTGATTGAAATGTGGTACTTTTGGGAAGTTACGTCCCTCACTTCACCGAGGAAAAATTAAAAATGTATTAGGATGGATAGATCCACATTTGCGTATATCGTGGATAAATTAAAATAGTTACATAAAGTTCCCATTCCATTGGAAAAACGGATAGCTAAATTTCTTTACGCCCTATCCTCATCAACCTAGTATAGAACTGCCGGCCGTTTATTCGGGATGGATAGAACTATAGTAAGAGAGCTAGTCTTCGAAACTTGCAGTGCAATATGTGAAACATTGCGCTATGAAGCTTTCACTGCTTACCCCCCACACAAGAAAAAATAAATGAAATTGTTGATGGTTTCAGTAAGTTAGGCCTCCCACAATGCCATGGTGCAGTTGATGGCTGCCATATAGAAGTATTAATTTTAAAAGCTGGCACTCAACAATATACATGTGTGTAACAGGCATAACGAAATTTCCGTATACATCTTATAAGTTTGCAGTAATGGTTTTAAAAATAGTTTAAAGAAAACATGATTGAATTTCCACCAATTATTTTTATTTAAATAGACTTTAGCTAATTTCTTGTCTAGCAGCTCTTGCAGGAGACGAAATAATTCCTAGAAGGTGGCAATCGGCCTCTAAAATCGTTAGGTCCTTAGTAGACCCCAGAAACTTCGTAGACAATTCCAAGTCCTTGATCCTCAGCCGCACTCGCGCTCCCCTCACGTAGTCACTAAAAACGAGGCGAATAAACCCATAATTATATGCATTTTTAAATCTATTCAGACCTTGAATTTTTCTCTGGCCTTGTACAGACAGTGTGAAATTTCCATCCAAAATCAATGTAGAGATCGTCCCCAACCACATGAAATATTTTTCCGGTCACCACCTTTCCTTCGGGGTCTCCTAGCTGAAATGGAATTTCCTTGTTATTTCAAAACGGCTGCTAATCCGTGTCCACTTACGTCTATAAACTTTGATTCCTTTAGCAGTTCCGCGAAGGTTTTGTTGTCCTCCTGCTTCTCGGGCTCCTTTGGGGCCGTGTATTTGTCGAACGCCTTAGCGAAACCACCTTTTCCACTTTGTGCATCTCCAGCGGATGATTCAGTTGTCGAGCACGAACGGAAATTGGTATTTAATACCGGGGTAACTATTTTAACGTTTCTAACCAGTGTACAAACTGTGGATACTCTTAAAGTTAACATTTTTAAGCAATTTAGCCGACTGCGGTCACTAAATCAGCTGAAGCTTGAGGAGGAGGTTATGTTTTGGTTTTTGACATTTTCGTCCCATCTCAGAAAAAAGCTCCTAAAAGTAGGCAGAGTTTGGTGGTGAACAAGTAAACACTAGAATCCAGCGAAAAATAGTCGTTATATAATATTTTTCCCACCAATTTGTTTTTGTGTAGAAATCATATTTTGTCATCTTTTTGAAAAATTATATGATTTGCATCAAAGAGTTTTTTTAACGAGGTCCTATTTATCTAATCTACCTGAAGTATGAGAAATTTCAAGGAAATTGAGATTACAGATTTGAACATCTTGTAACAGCGTTTATCGAACTTAAGACACAATGTAAATTCATAAGCCATAATTAATACTGAATTTAAAAATATCGAAATATACACAGATTCTAACGTCGCTTCTCTTCCGTTTGCAACCAGGTTTTGAAAGTTAATATTCTTTACTTCAACTATGAGCTTTAGCACTGATACTGGTTCTTCCCTTAAAACTGTCTTCTATTCAAAATAGACAAGATCACATTCCTGAAAATGTTCCGAATAGATACACTTACATACTTTTCGTTATTTTAGCAAATCTTTTGATATATAGCAAAGTAACAAGTAGCAAGTTTATATTACCGTCGTAAAATTTAGTGTTTGCTCCCAGAATTGCAATAGTTTGAGCTTAATTAATCATTTTTAATTAAAATACAGTATCACAGTCAAGAAACCATAAATCATATATTAAATTAGAAGAAACATCATCTTTAAATTTAATTATGAAACGACCGTCCGAGCGACAACACATTTTGTTTTGGTACACTTCATTGTGATATTCTTCTTTTCTCTTCACTGTTTTCCTAAATGATGCTTTACACATTTCTGAAATATGAAAAATAAATGCCTATTAAACAAAGAAACTATGCATATGTGCTAAGATTTCAAACTATTTAAAATTATTAATGTCTTTTCAACCAAATGGATTATTTTCTGTACAGGTTATTAATTGCATAGCTATTAATAACATTAAACCAGAATAGTATGATCTATATTCGCTGTTACGAGCTTTATATAATGTATGTGACTATCAATTAGAGCATTACTCTGAAAAAAAATTGTATGAATTTCCTTTCTAATTAGACCTGCCTAGCTAAGGGTTCAGATAGAAATTCTTATTGATTACAAGTCTAAAATTGTTGACAAGTTATAATTTAAAATGTTGTTAGGAAGGTTACTTGAGCTCAATATTTTTAACTCTTCAAGGTCAGGGAGATCCTTTTACTTTTGACTTCTGTAAATCAAGTAGTAGAAAATAATTATATTAAAAGTTAGTTGTATTTGTTAGTTAATACTTTATTTTTTGCCAAACTAGCACGAAGAATTTCTATAACATAATGTTAATTATGTAAATCTTATTCATTTAAGTACTTACATATACATATGTATGCAATTCGATGATGAACATGAACAATTTTATCAAACCCCTCATAATCAAATGAAATGTTTTTCCCCATTTATAATTGAGTAAATAAAGCCTAAAGTTTAATTTTGAATGTACTCATTTATTGTACAAACACGCATTTCGATGTAACCTGACTGGCTTTAAAACTTTCATGTAGGTAGCTTAGATAGTAGAAAGTTCTCCGAATGCTTTTTGTATCCTTGCAAAAATTTCACTCATGCGCACCGCTTTCCCCGGCTGTATGATGATTCAGTGGAAGCATAAATTCATTCTTATCACCTCAGCAACGTGTTCGGTCACAGAACATCGCAAACAAAAAGCTTTTGGCTAATAAGAGTACTTCCCCTATTAATAATATTCACTAAAAATTTCATGGTATCTGTGTTAGCTTAAAAGCAAATCCGGCTGGTAGGATTTTCGCACGCCGACTAAACTTAGTAGCTTCTGAGTTTTCCAAATATAAAGTTCGATGCCTACCTGAAAAACGTTACGTAAAACTCTTTTGTGGCTCTTTTCCAAAGAAGTAATATTTCGGTGTCAATTATTTTTAAAAGCAATTTAAAAATTTTTAGTGGCCCTTAGTATTTTCCGACTGCAGTCCATTTATTGGTGCCAAAAAAAATATTTGAGTGTCCCTTGTGTTAGTTAAAACACTGAAAAATGAAGCGAAACTCCATTCAGTGTTTGCTTAGAATTTCTAATAGTTGCATCAATAGAAAGAGTGTGGTGAATTTTTCAATTGAAGGCCACGGCGCAATCTTAAGCAACGGTGGTAGACCATCTTACAAAAGAGTTTTCAAGGAAAATGGAAATCACCTCAGTGTTAAAAGAGAACTTCATACCACTAGTTTACAGGTGAGCTATTGTTTTACTGAAATCGCAAAGACTTCATCTCTTACCCGTCATTAAAGTTTTCTTCAAGAGGACGCCCTTCAGGGTATCTGGAGGAATTAGAATTATGTAATATTAATCGATAACTGGTATTTATGTAATATGAATTACAAATAGGAGATACATAATATTTAATATGAGACTTGATTTTTTAACTATCTCCTATTTTGGAGTTCTTAGCATACTTCTCAAGGTCCTTTAGAGGAAAATGAAAGTGAAACCGTGTCCTATTTACTTTCATAAATCGATAGTCCTTTCGCCTGCCGCTTGAGAACATTCCTTAAAAATCGATATATAAACCACAGCTGCAGCCGGTGAAGCATGATACAATAAAATGAAATGAAATACGACAGCTTATGAACCAACAAGTCACCTTTATTTCAAACAAATTCAGAAAGATTCAAATTTAGCAATAAATGGATCTTTCCAAGATGTTTTATTTTTAGTATGGCGCCTAAGCATCTATTGGAGTTTATTTAACAGAACCGATTTGAGTTGACGATTGATTCTGTTTGGCGGAATTGATTTCAATTAAATTGAAGTAGTCGTCATATTAATTCAATTGAAGTGAACAAGCTTCCACATCCCGATCTTTAGAGAAACTAAGGCGCTAACTTTCATATTCCTTCAGTTTTGTGCTAGACGCGATTTGCTTACGTTTGTTCGAAGGGAATCGTCCTAGTAAAGTTTTTTTCAGACAAAGTGTAATAAGATATAAAATTTAAGAATATTTAAATTTACTTAGAAAATCGTGTTACCTTATAAAACTTTTTATGTTTATAGTCCAAGGGCTGATGCATAACAGACAGTGATATATGATTGTTTATTTTGGGTCAAAATGTTGAATGTATGTATGATATCTTACTCCTACTTAACAGGCATATTACATACATATGTAAATGCAGTGGTCAAATCAAAGATTCTAAATCAATAAAGTGAGCTAATTCATTAACTCATAGAATGTACGAGTACTACTCTTAATTCCAAGGTGCAAAGTTCAATAAATTCCCTTATCTTATAACCACATTAATTTGCTTAGTCATCTTAATCCAAAATACTTTTTTTCGTAACTATTTTTGTCTTAATTTCAAACAGCTCGACAAAACATTTCAATTATCTAAATTGAAGATTTGAATTACCATTTGCAGGATAGTGTTAGATAATGTAAAAGTTTAACTGATGTTGTAAAGCGATATTGGAATTATCACTCTCATGTGCCCGAAATTGTTTTGCAGTTAGTTTTATATCTGTGGAAATAAACATTTTAATTAAGAGTGAACGGATATAATTCAGCAATAGACTTAACAACGCATGAACATTTGTGGCTAATATGTTATTTGTATATTAATTCCATAGTTACTTGAAAACCAGTCATAGAAATATTTGAAACATTTTCATTAATAACAGGTGTGCTACGCTTACCTACTATAATATATTATAAATAACAACACCAAAACGGCGTGTAGAAACAGTGCCAGAACTAAGTTAAAAATAAATAAAGCCTTAAACAGATCTGTGCTTTATCTTTATAGTTTACTTTGAAAAGCTGCCTCTCTGTTAAAAATCAAATTAACTCTCGTTTTTACATAAGAAATGCAAAAAATCCGACTGTATTTTATTTTCTTAAGAACTATCTAATATTGGGAAATACTTTAGTGAAAATAATTTTGTTTTTGTTCCTGCTATACCCTATGAGGTATAAATTTGTTATTTTTTCATCTAGTTTTGAGAAATAATTAAAAGATTAGTTTTCAATGATATTTTGCTTCTGTAACTCTTAACATCCAAGAAATAAAAGAATATACTGATAAGTCAGTCAATAAGAAACTTCCGCTTTTATAAAATAAAATGTATTCATATATTTTTATTCTTCTTCTACTTCACAATTAATGCGTAAAGGTACATTTGCAAATTTATATTTAAAGATATATCTGCAAAATTAAAATTATTCATTTCTCTTATGACCACAAATTTTTAGGGCAAATAGTTGATGCAGTGCGTCAGTTAAAGTTACGAGGTGTATCTTTAACTGATTGTAAAAGCAAATCTTTACTTAGAAGTGAGGTGTGTCACATCACGTGTGAAGTCACAATCCATTTAGAATTTCCTTATCTATACGATTAGTCGGTCACCTAAGAAAAGCTTAGGTGTAAAATCTTTCACTTCAGGCGATAGGAGATTTTTATCACAGGTTTAACCTTTATGTTTATGAATACAGCAATAAAACTGTACGTTAACGAATTGCTTTATCAGTTATCGCAATTTAGTTTCCATAAATTCACATATCTTACATTTATTAATAAAAACGTAAAATTAAGAACCTGTTCTATGACAAAGTAAATTTTTGTGTTGTATATAACTCGATCTGAGTAAAATATTTTAAAACAATAACTTTCTTAAAATTTAGCAAGAATATAATTAAATGTCTTTTTCGCTCAGGAAAGGCGTTTAAAAAGACTAAAAAATTCATTGGACGTAGTTGAAAACAATAAATGAAAAATTAAAATTTCTAAAATTAGAAAATTAAAATCCACTTAGAAACAAATTTAGCAATGGAATTGAAATGTTCAAATATCATGTGTGGTATATATGTAGTAGTAATCAATAATAATCTGCATTACAAAACAATTTTAATTTTTAAGTGATTCATCTAAATTAGGTCTTGTCCATTAATTTTAACTACGTTCTTATCGCAAAATGTCATAAAAGTTCTTTTAAAATTTTATTAAATTAAACTCGAAGCAAAAACACTGCACTAAATAACAATATCACAATTTTCACACTTTATGAACCCTGTTGAGATAAATATGTTGACATAAAATCTGTCATATCTTTAAGTTTAATTTATATTAAGGCTACAAAAACGCAGCATATCAGTCTTTTTTTAGAAAACATCACTAAAAGGAAATGCGTACCAGAATACTATTTTGTAACGCTCACGAGACAGAAGTTTATTTAAAAATTTTACGAGCAATCCGAATGCCGAAAAACAGTTTTATGTTTTTAGCTGTTCAAATTTATCACAAAAGATATTTCGCATGCAAATTGGGATTAGTAATTGAATTTAGCGATCTGTTACGTTATCATGTATGCCGAGCATATTTATGATCATGCTTATTTTCATTTCTCGATCGACGAACTTTGCATGTTGCGAGCCCTGAAAATAATGTATTCCGTGTTGCTATCTACATATTCACTAATCCGCGGATTGCTCAAATCAATTACGATTTTCGCGTCTAGATGTTAGGAAAATTCGATTAGATGAGAGGTGCTAATTCCTTGGGTTGGCAAATTGGACGAATCAAGTTACTTACATAATTACGTCGCAACAATGGTCGAATTGTTGCTGACATGTAGGTGTTGCGTATTCGTGCCCATGAAATGAGGAGTGATATACCAAAAATTTTATTGTCTATATTTGTGGTTATCACAAGCCCATAAAAACGCTTTATAGTGCCATCATTCAACGTTTGCCACAGTTTTTTATATTTGTTTATTTTTTGAATTACGACTATTCGCTTTATGAGATATAAATTGGCAATTATTAATTCCAAAAATAATTAAAACAGTATACAAAAATCACGCCATACATTGTCGATATATCAATATGAGGATCAGAGTGGATGAAGAAACAGAAATAGAAAAGAAAACTGCTTATATTAATAAAATAAATAATACCATCAACAAACTAAGTCTATTGTGTATTTGTGAACAAATAAATTGAAAATTACTTTACAACTCATTTGAATTTAGATTATTAACGATAAAATTAGTTTAAAAAATGTAAATTTTGATGCACCACGAATATTAGTTTTAGAACCATTTTTGTTTTTTGTTTTTTTCAAAGAAAATCGTGTTTGTCGCTAACCGTGCTGGGTTTAGCAAGATCGGCTAAATAAATTGCTTAAACGACTTTTAAAAATTATTATTCTGTAGAATTTTTCGCTGTAAGGGTATGAACTTTTTAAACAACAGATAGATCTCAATATAAAATCTGTAGTGGTTCATGATTGTAAATTAAAATGAAACTGCATTATAAAAAAAGCGGAAATCGGTAAATTATTAGTTAAATAGATTAACTTATTTTTAAAACCTTTTATTATTCCTCTTAATTTAGACTTAAAAGTAATTTGAAAATGCCTGATAATTATTGTGAAATTCAGGTTTACTAAACGGAATCGAATCCAATCGAAGTAAACTAAATAAATAATTTATAAACCAATAGTAATGAATGTCCAGGTGTCTTATTATTTATTCGCTTGGTCTTTTTTACCATTAAAATATTATATTTCGGGGTATCTTATCATTATGCGACGGCAACTGTGTAGACTGATTAAAGATAGCACTAAATATTTGCAACTTATAAGCATTTTTATAATACCGTCTGCTTCCGGATTCAGAAGAAATAGATAGATATCGAAGAGGAATGAAATGTGAACAATTTCTAAAAATAAATTTGAATGAATTATTTTAGAAGATTACTAGTATTATAATTTTTTCTATTTTGGTTGTTTTTGAAATGCGATAAACGTTAAAGCATAACGAAGATATATTTAAGTATTATGCTTTCAAGAGGAGAGCTATTTGATTTTGAATCAAAATACTTCAATCATTGAAATTATTAATTACCTTTTAGATGAATGCAGCAAATCCAGAGCCTTTATTAAAAAAAGCGATTGTAAGCAAAAGAGTTGCCTTTTATGATGACACTCCAGATCCACTTTGCACGTAAGTATTTATAAATTTTACGCACTTATTATATTAATTTTAGTTGATAAAGTACATACATATATTTATAAATCTAATTAAGAGGAATTTATCCACATTGCATGTATGATTTTTAAGCATCTTATATTTGAAATTTTATGTGTATATTATGTTTCAAGGAACGAATAAATTTAAATACAATCGTGAAATTTCCTCATTAATATGTAACCTAGTGGAGCTTTTTCGAAGTTTGCATAAAATATTTAAAGTGAAAAATTTCAATAACATCACGTGAGACGCGCTAAAAATTGGATCGTGCCTCTTTTAGTTCTTATTTGCACTATTCATCAGAATATTGCGAAGTTCGTTAGATTTATTATTAGACATTTGCAGTGACAAAATTTAACTAATTCTACATATACTGTGCAATGAAATGAAGGCGTGACAATCGGCACTCACTCCTTTTTTTATAAGTATTACATTTTCTCGTTACTTATTACGTTTTCCGTAACTCCATTTAAATTACTAACCATTTTCAGATTAATAGAAAGTTCGTATGTTTTTTTTGTTACTTTCAAACTCAGAAAGGTCTGACGATACCTATTTCTTCAAAATATTAAATCTGTACTGTACAGTCAAGCACGATTTTTAGTTGGCAATATTGAATAAACATTTATTGAAGTTCACGTAAAGTGAATAAATTCTTAAAATTGCGAACTAATACTTTAGAACAAACAGAAACTTCAGTCAAAATAACTATATTTATTCATTCATTATATTAGCATCGTAAGTAGGTAATACATATATATATGTTGAATATGCAATTTTGAACATCGTTAAAGTTAAAAGTTAATTGAAAATAAATCCTATTAAAAGTTACGACCCGCCTAGGCAGTATTTGATAAAAGAAAGAAATTAAAAGCAAATAGTGCAAAACTTAAAAAGCAAATATTCATCTGCTTAGAATCCTAATTTCTTACTCTTAGTTAAAGTCAATGAAAAGCGAGAAAAGTGAATGCGGTAGATTACCCGCAAAAGTTTACATAAGTGTAAAGAAATTTCTGGTATTTGAATTTTATAAGCAAGGAAGAAAATTTTGAATATATTCGGTATCAACCTTGGGACCTCCTCATAAGAATAATACCTAGAGATTTCAACAAAGTCGTACGACATTTTCTAGACCGAAGAGTAGACAATAACATTCCATAATTTAGCTAAATTAAAAGCTTTTCAAGTAGTGCTAGTATTTTTTTGCTATATTTTCTATTTATCCTTCAACTGATAAATGTATAAGTTTAAATTCGTCCACTTCCAAAATTAACACCATCATCACATGCAATTCCATCTGCATTTATAAATCTAGATACCTATGTATCTATAAACGGCATCAAACGTTCACGTCATAAAATCCCAATAAAATCCTCAATTAGATCAATGTTAAAATACACCTTTTATACAGTATAAGTGAAAAATAAATATTTTTGTCATTTTTACATAGAGGGACGCTTCCTTTGCATCCATAATGTGAATCTTTGCACTTATTTAAATTAGCGTAATACGTTTAATTTCCCGCCTTGACAATAATATTAACAGAAAACTGGAGTGTATCTCAAAAATTTGCAATCCCATTAACAACATAATACGATTCTGAGAAATTGGCAATGTTTACCAGAGTTATTACCAAGATGATTAGAGTTTTGATAGAACATTTATAAAAGGCCAACACTCGCTCGAGTTCTGGTTAGTCGAAAACAAGTAGTCAACATGTCATCTGAAAATATTATGGAATCTTCTGAGGATATTATCAAAGAAAATAATTGTAATTTAGTACAAGACGTTATTCATGGGTTTTCACCGAAACAAAAAGAAACTTTAGTTAAAATTATTGCAAAATTTATAAGGTAATAAGAACAGCATCTTGATATATTAAGAGTGATTAATTAGAATGTGCTTAATTTAATTAACATAATAAAATGTTAATTAGAAAAACAAAAGAGCAATTTAATACCCTACGTCTAAAAAATAATACGTTACACATGGAGCTCACCTGCCACAAGTGCTAACATTTTCATTAATGGTGAAATTAAGTGCAAAGCTAAACACACGTGTGAGCCAAAGGACAGCATAAGATACGCGTGCTGGCCACTTGTCTCGTGATAATTAAAAATAAATTGAACTTGAAAATTCTGCTGAACAGTTTATTTTTAAAACGCCAGTGCGAAAGGCCAAATGGCATCTCAAAAATTGCCAATATTTTCCATTTGTTAAATTGAAGTGAGAAATTGCTGACAACTTTAGTAAATATAATATTTTTGAATGACTTAAAAAGTGAATTGCTATTGTAAATGGCGGAAAAGGTGCTACTCTAAAAATTTACATTTTCGTAGGAACTGAATAAACTGCAAAAGGTTATTAATTGGAATTAGAATCAAATAATGAAGCAAATTATGCAAGTGTTATGTAATAAAATGTACATATTAAAAATTGGTATTGGAAAAAAAATAAGTTTAATATTCCTTAAAATTTGAGTTCTTTTCAAAGGATTGTTTACTTCGAATTTTTATATTTCGACAGTTTAATTATTTTTCGTAGTAACATAATGTAATTTTATGCGTAATTAATGTAAAATATAAGTGTATGATGTATGAATGTGTGTATACCAGTTAAACATCTTGAGCATAATTAAAAATGACATCAAAATATTTTGGAATTCTTTTACCAGTTTGTATAATTATTCTGATAATGTGATAAGAAATGGAAAAATTATCTATTCATTACACAAATTCATATATAATTTTCTATTAGTACCAATTCATGAAAGAATTTCGTTAATTAATTTTAAGTATGTCGAATTTAATTTGAATATGCTAGTCAATCTGTTACTCATTTGTTTAATCAACTAAAGGAGATTCTGTTTTCTTAACATATGCTTAATAAAATAACAAAGATTCAATAACATTACTTCATTGATAATTTTTCGCAGTATACAAAAACGGAGTTATTCAATGCGACCGTAAGTTGCAATAAAACAAGTACTTAGATGATTTATTTGTTTAAAGTTTTTTAATAATAACGATAGAAGAGAATGCTACTATTCTTTCGAAATTTTACTTATAGATATGCAATTTATATGTACCTAATTTATTTGTATTTTTTATATTCTTTTATAAGAATCTCCTCTTACAAATTCCAGGCTCTTAAACACTACACAATGTACTTACAGATACACTTTTTATATACAATCTGCATTTGTAAATTTAGTCGGGTTTTATTACACAATAAAAATTTTAATTTTTTCAGTTTAAATTTAATTTTTCGTACTCTTTCAGCCACCGAGAAAATGAGCAGAAAAATGCTGAAGACGTTCTCTTTGACATGTTTCGAAACGAAGATACCGGACTACTTCCAATTGGAAAATTTTTGGCCGTAATTTTTAAACCATAAATATAAAATTAGCAGTTAAAAATGTTAATTTTTGTAGGCCTTGAAATGCACTGGAATAAGAAGCACTGATCCTCGAATAAAGGAACTTATGGACAATTTGTATAAAGTTCACAAATTGTCGAATTGTGAAGGAGGCTCGCCGGAAACACAAGCCCTAAATCGGGAAACATTCAAAGCGTAAGCCTATTTTCTACTCACGTAGAAAAGCTGTTGCTATAAACGTATTTTTCAATTGCAGAGTTGTTTGCCCGAATATCGTTCTTATCGCAAGGGCTTTCAGGCACCAATTCATCATTCCAGATTTTCAGTCGTTCACAAAAGATATCGAGGAGATTTATTGGAAATGCAAAAGCAACACGGAAGGCAAGGTGGCGTGCTACATTCCACAATTAGCAAGATACAATCCAGAGTATTGGGGTGTGAGTGTGTGCACTATCGACGGGCAACGCTATTCGATTGGTGATGTTGATGTCCCCTTCACGCTTCAGAGTTGCAGGTAAAATAATTAATTAAAATCATTTATTTTGTTTTTCCATTTTATTTATATAATTTTTCTTACAGCAAACCTCTCACATATGCAATTGCTCTCGAAAAACTTGGCCAAAAGGTTGTACATGAATACGTTGGTCAAGAACCAAGCGGCCGAAATTTTAACGAACTTATTTTGGACTACAATAGTAAGTATATTAAATAACAATTAATTAATCAGGCATTTATAGAAAAATATCTTTAGAGAAACCGCACAATCCAATGATAAACGCTGGGGCAATTATAACGTGCGCCCTGCTCAAAACTCTTATTAAGCCAAAAATGACTTTAGCTGAGAAGTTTGACTATACCCAGGATTGGTTTAAGGTAATTAATGTTTTAATTTTATTATAATTTTTTGTATTTGTATTTTGCCGAGTTCTAGAGTGAATTAATGCAATAAATATAAAAGTAGGCAAATAAAACAAATTTCAATTTTATCAATATTTATAATAACTATAATTGTATAAGACCACATTGGTATCAATCGACAAGGTCAATAATAAAAAGTGACAGGGTGATTTATAAAAATATTCATAATAATCCTAAATAGGATTTGTCCAATCAGCAAGTGCCCTACAGGTTCCTACAAGTATATTGTAATGGTAGGAACATCCTCTATTATATTTATGGAAAATTTGAAAATTTAAAAATTTAATTTTTATAACTTACAAACTCAGAAGAATATAATCTTTAAGGACATAATACACCAAAAGAGAGAAACCGTCGTAAATAATTCCTTTTTTAAAATCCACTGTCTTTTGTGGCAGTCTTTTACCCATTTTCTTCTTTAGGTTGAAATATTCAAAATCGAGAATATAAAAACTGAATCAACTACTGTTCTATTTCTTGCGGCGGTACTATCATAATTCAAAAACTACATAAACTTTAAGTATATAATGGGCTCATTGAAAGAATAATTTAGCTTATCTAATCAGTCGATTTTATGCTTCTAAAAAATTAATAGGAAATGATAAATAAGTCAAAATTGGAAAATTCCCGTACTACAGGAAGAATTTATAAAGGCCTATATAAAAGGAGCAAGAAATTTGTATAGTTCCTATATATGAACCTATATTGATATTAAATCACTTGAACATTACTTTAACTACTCATTAATAAATACTTTTTTTTTTTATATAGAGATTAGCTGGAGGAGAGAACTTCGGTTTCAATAATGCAATATTCCTATCCGAGCGTGAAGCAGCGGACCGAAACTATGCCTTAGGATTTTACATGCGAGAACACAACTGCTTCCCTGAAAAGTCCAATTTGCGAGAAGTTATGGACTTTTACTTCCAGGTATTTACATAAAAGAAAAATAAATGAAGTAAGAAAATATTTATAATACCTGAACATCCTTGAAATAGTGCTGCTCTATGGAAGCAACTTGTGAGACAATGGCTGTGATAGCTGCAACACTAGCAAACGGTGGAATTTGTCCTTTGACTGAGGAAAAGGTTTTAAGGCCTGATGTCGTTCGGGATGTTTTGTCCTTAATGCATTCTTGCGGGATGTACGATTACTCAGGGCAATTTGCATTCAAAGTCGGACTACCCGCTAAATCGGGAGTGTGCGGTGGTATGCTCGTCGTCATTCCAAACGTAATGGGAATTTTCACTTGGTCACCACCGCTCGAACCACTTGGAAATAGTTGCAGAGGCCTACAGTTTTGCGAGGTATTTTATATTAATTTTTGTTTGTTTTAAATTTAAAACTACGAAATAAACTTAAAATAGGAACTTGTAAATGTCTTCAACTTCCACCGATACGACAACTTAAAGCATGCTGCTGACAAGAAAGATCCACGGAGACATCGCTACGAAACGAAAGGATTGTCTATAGTTAATTTGCTTTTCTCAGCAGCAAGTGGAGATGTAACAGCTCTTCGTCGGCACAAACTTTCTGGAATGGACATAACACTTAGTGACTACGATGGAAGGACAGCTCTTCATTTAGCTGCTTCGGAAGGACATTTAGAGTGTGTGAAGTTCTTACTCGAGCAGTGCAATGTTCCCCACAACCCGAAGGATCGTTGGGGCAATTGTCCTGTCGATGAAGCTGAGACCTTCGGACATGACAAAGTAGTGAATTATCTCCGCGATTGGGACGAGAAAGTTAAATCCGGAGAAATTAAGGAGCCAAAGGTCGAAGGGAGTGAAAAACCAACAATGAAAAATACGGAAGCTGATGAGGTACGAAATACATCTTTAAATTAATTGTGGCATAAAGTGCATAAGAATATTTTTTAGGACATAGATACATGCCCGCCAATAGCAGGAGGAAACGAGTGTGTCGAGGATCCAAAGGATAAGGACAAGCCCGGAATGTAAGGAAATCTTTAGGAAATAAATAAGACGGCAATTCCCACGAGCAGGAAGACGACACTCAATCATGGATTAAGAAAATCGGGTTTGAGCTATACTTTTAGCAAATTACTATTGCAATAACTGTGACAATAAGTAAAATTGTGAAATATTTATTTTATTCTTGTTTTCCATTTTGGATTAGTCTCAATTTGTGCTTCAAAGCACTGTGTGTGTACCTAGCAGATATTTACTTTATTTCTGTGATTTTACTTTATATTTGAATTAAATGTATTATATTAAAAAATATATATACTATAATAAATTATATGTAATTGCGCCATACGCAGTTTTGTTTCATTCAAATACTTGCCGACTTGTGAGATCTTAAGTTTTTAGTATGCATTATTTTCTTGCGTTTTTTGACATGGTTATTTTAGACTAGTAAATATTACATAAAAAATTGTAATGGTTTTTCCTTCAAACTTTAAATACGGGACTTTTTAGTAGTAAAAATACAGTATATGGAAATCAAAATTACAAAAATATTGATTGAATAATATGTCGAAATTCGTAATCAAAACTAGTAGCGGTTAGATATCTGTAATCTTGTTATTGGTTCTTATCGAAGGAATTTGAAAGCAAACTCAAAATGGTTAAACATAATCTTAACTAAGCCTCACGAAAAACTTCGAAATATGTAGCTTTAAAAATATGGTACTTCTTTGGAGTTGTACAGTATACACTTTATAATTGTTATATCGTAACCTATATTTCAGCAATGCAAGATAAATGAGCTGCAGAAAATAACAAGTGGATACTGCACAATTACAATATTATAAATGTACGCAAAAATTTAAAAAGAAATATTTTAAGATATTTAACTTTTACAATCAGGGGATTTTTTATTTTTTTATATATAACAAAACTTCAAATTGCAGGATGTAATTCATTTAGAAAATATTACAATGAATGCCTTCTTTAGAGCTATATACAATAAGAGATATAATAAAAATGAAGCTAAAAAAAATTTACTTGCATGAACAAAATTTTAATAAAACAAATGTCAGTCACTTTGGCAAATAACTGTGAACAAATTAGACAAGAAATGCAAATAATCTTCTTCGACAAGTTGTACATAAGACAAGGGGCTGTAGTGAGGATCTTCGGGCTCAAAATATTCGATTTCTTCCTCCTCGCAATCTAAACTAGAGCTACGTTTCTGCGGAGGTTCACTGTCCTCGCCCCTATTGGGGGTTGAGAAAGTAGGTTCCAAGTTTAACGCCGACTTTTTAGAAGGACCAGCAATTGGACTGATAACCGTCGACATCTCAAAATTTGAAGGTTGTTGCTGCTGCTGTTGAAGGTGCAGTCGTCGAACAACATTTACCCGCATTGAATTTCTATGATCGCTACTTTTACGCATTGGTGGTTTTGTTTTTGGACCGGATGGATCGTTGTTGTTGTCCATCATCATAACTATGCCGTGTTTTCTTCTGTACCAAATACTTTTGTGGTAGTTTGGATCTGTAAGGACCTTCTTTCGAACAAACTCATGAAACACAATCAGTTCTGTGCTTATTTCTCGACGAATAAGTTGCTTTTCTCTGCTTGATAGATTTGTGTTTTTTAGAGCAAGAAGACTCTGAGATGCAAGCAATGTTAGAATTAGTTCTAGTGAAGTCAAACAGAGTTCTCCATCCATGTTCGAGAGCAACTCTATCGAAGGAGCCGTTGTGGAAGATATACTGGTCATTGAGGTGACTGACATGGATTTCATGAATGGTGCTCTGGAGGATGAAGGCGTACGTTTTCTCCCTTTTTCCGATGTACATGGAGTATCCCTTGATGATGAAGGAATCGAATCCTTTCTACCCTCATTAGGTTGTGCTGGTAAAATATTTAATGGCACATCATGAAAACCATAGTTTTGCTAAAAGTAATTAGTTTATAAAAAATTAATTACTATAGTCTGAAAAATAACTCTTACCAGATTTAAAGCCTTAGTAAAAATGGCAACAGCACTCAGTACAGCTCCAAATGTTAATTGTGGATAACTTCCAGCATCCAGTTTAGGTGCTCCAAATTGTACTTCAATCAGCGGTTCCCATCGACTCACTAAAAATTCGGGTTCACAAATTAAATCTAGCAATTTTGGACTAAACCGCAAAAGGCTCTCAGAACAGAATGTGATTATTTCACATAGGCTAAAAGTAAAGATCGTTAGAAATTAAATGTATACCAATTAATTAATTAATATTACTCGTTCATAGCTGTAAGGATTTCATCAGCGAAGAAAGGCGCTGAAACTTCTACAATTGTCTCCGGCTGGGACCCGATACCATCTATTAGCCTTTTTAGGATCTTTGGTCGATACAAAAGAGAAACTGCATGGTGCATAAGAGTTTGAATGCATCTCTAAAGTGAAAATAAAAATAAGAAATAATTTGTAGTTAAAACTGTTAACAAAGTGCAAGATTTTAAGCAAAAATTACACATATTTTGGGTTTTCTACAGCATTTTTTTCTCGACACTGCTTTTAAAACTTCCGTCGGTTTGTTTGAGCCAAAAACGAACGAGTTTTGCAGCAAAACTTGTTTCAAATTAAAATTTGTCGCCTACGGTAACAACTTTTTCAAGTAGCCTTAAAAGTTTGGAATATTTAAAAAGTGTTAATTAGAAAGTAAAAATACTTGGCGAAACGAAACGGACTGGAAAAAGCTGTTTGTTAAATATTTTGTATCAAAAAATCCGGACGAAAAAGACGGGAAAATAGGACGGCGAAA
Organism: Tolmerus cingulatus; assembly: GCA_959613345.1. Taxonomy (NCBI): domain Eukaryota; kingdom Metazoa; phylum Arthropoda; class Insecta; order Diptera; family Asilidae; genus Tolmerus; species Tolmerus cingulatus. The sequence continues at coordinate 12,084,944 of OY390708.1, read as the reverse complement.
TTATCAAAATAATATAATTTCGTTTTCTAATCTGCATGAGCAGTTTCAGATCGGTTATTAGCTTGCAAAATACTTACTATTAAATTGAATAAGCTCTGAGAATGCTCCAATCTCCATTCCTTTTCATAATTAATCAGGTTAGAAATAAGCTCAGCGGTAGTTTTCACCAAATTCATAGCATTCGGCTCCAGAGAATGCTTCGCTAATAAAAGTGAATCCATCAAATACTCCTCATGAATACCAACGAAGAGCAGTGCATCTTTGAGGAAATGTGTCGCATGTTTTTGCAGTAGAATCGTAACAAGTTGAATTCCTTTTGAATAAATCGGCCACCAATTTTGCATTACCCAAGAACTTTCTTTTGGCTGTTGCAAAATGTAAGGGGTTTGTAAAAGTTCCTTCGGCGGAAGTAGCTTCAGCCACAAGCAACCGCTTATATCGCAATGAATGAACTCCATGGAGCAGTTTCCTTTCGCGAAAATAATCAAAACATCCATCAATTCATTGGACAGTTTGCATTTTGACGATATCGGCAAAATCCAAGTTATGCAGCCAAGCAATCTGTTGAGTATTCTATTTGAGATGAAAGAGTGATCCCAGTTTGACGGTCCTTCGCTGCTAAAAATTACTGCCGCTGTTTTCAACAAGTTCAAGCTAAGGATGAGTGACTTATTTTGTTGCTGCTGCATCTCGGTTTTCGGTTGGTTAACTTCAGCTTTTATAAAATTCTCCATGTTGTTTAACTCAACGCAGATTATATCAACAATAGGATTGAGGTATTTAAGAGCACTCATCGAGTCCTTCAGTAGCTCGGTTGAAAGAAGTTCTGTAGATTTTATAGCTATAGAAAGGCATGACTCTTTGGCCTTAGGATGTAAATCGTCATAGCACAGGGCCACGTTATTCAGTAACCTGATTACATTTTGAAGCATTTCTTGATCTTCCATTTCGGTCTCAGTGTACGAATGCTTAAAGCTCAAAAGTACCACCAAATACAATTCCGATAAAATAATAAACGGACGTAAATCGTCCGTACACTCTGCTCTATGGACTAAAACTTGTAGGCACTTTATGGCAAACATTTTCATCTTTTTGCTTGGAATTTCTAATGATTTCGTATTTCTCTTCAGAAGTATTATGACAAAATCCTTAAAAGCTTGAAGCCTGCTAAGCCATTCAGGCGTTTCTTCTAGGATAACATTTTGAATAGAATCTTCTGGCAGGACGAGGACATGATCCATCCATTTTTCGAAGTAGCTCTCTTCAAAAAATTTCTGAAGAACCTTCTTTAGGTTATCTTTTAATTTTATGTTGCCATCGCAGACGAAAAGTTCAATACTGAGGACATTGAAAAGTTGGCTGTATACTTTTACATTATTTTTCAGTGTTCCAAAAAGTGGGTTACAGAGAGATGGCCAAAAAGTGGGCTTATCGACAAGTTCTTGAACCAAACTCTGCATGTTATTCCTCCAAAGTGTGTGAAAAAGGGACATTATCCGGCTGGGAAGAGGTCCTTCTACGGTGGTAGGATCCTGGAAGTAGCATTTATTTTTAGAAAATATGGGTAATGTTTGTGTTTCAAAATTATAAGAACGGATTGCGCGAGGCATAATTAGTAGTATAACTTTAATATTTATTTAGTTTTTCTAGAAGAAAATATGACACTTAATTTGTCTATGATAATACTCAGTACAGCATATTAATAGAAATATTTTTGTTATGTTCCTTCAGATAACGCTGATCAATAAATTTGGTATCATCTCCAAACAACAACGAGTTAAAGGCATTCCAGGAGTAAAAAAAAGTTAAGTATAAAATCGAATTCTTGAAAAACCAAAAAATACGTAAAGTTAAGGCTTGTTAAAACTAATTTTTTTAAAAATCTTAACAAAAATGATGTAATATACGTACCTTTCCAACAGCTTCCAAATAATCCTGCATGAAGGGTAAAATGCTATTACCAATATTTGCAGTTTTATCTTTCACAAAAAGTCGCCGATCCTTTTCATTAAATATTTTGAAAAAAGCTTCAGTTAAACCCGGCTGTTTCTCAATACAGGCTTCAATAAATTCTAAAATAGCAATTTTCAAGTCGTCACTTTCCAAATCGTCAAGCAATCTCTGCAAAAAGGTCAATCTGATCTGATCTGGCTTCATATCTAGACAGGCCAATAGAGACATTTTAAATTCCAGGGCAATTCGTCTCAGCAACCGACAAGCCAAAATTGGCAACCATCGGTCGAAGATGTTGCTCATGTAGCTTGTTACTACTGGGATAATCCTCAGAGTATCTGTTTGCTTTGGCTGAGTATAAATAAGTGCTTCTAAAGGTGATATCGCACTTGCTTCGAATATCGTTGTTTTCAGTTTTAGAAGCGACATTAATATTTTCATTGACAACCGAACCAATAGGAGGATATTCGTAGTTGAAGAAACGATCCAGTTGCTTTCGTTTTCCATCGAATGTTGCAGGAATGGATTTCCAATTGCTACAAACCTTTAAAATATTATTGTAAAAATATTTGCATTTTATTTATGAAATTTCAATCATACTTGAGGATGACAATTCCGTTGTCTAAATTTAAAAGACTGTAAACACAAATATCCCTCAAAAGAGTCTTGTTACTTCCGTTTTCACTTTTATCAATCGTTACAATGTCCAAAACGTCGCAGATGTATCTCATTATTTGCATATAAATCTTATTTCGCTCTTCAGGCGAATCAAACCGCCAAGAATGCATGTGAGGTAAAACTTCTCTCAGTAGAAATATTAGACCAGGAATTTCCATTGAGTACAATTTATCTTTCCCCAACTAAAGAATAGATTTTGTAATATATTTAAAAGTTAATTTTTATACACACTTACCCTTGAGTAAATCCGTAAGAAATTTAAATACGCTATAAGAAAATCATATTTTTCCAATTTCTTTTCAAAATTTACGAGGTAAGATCCAACCAAGTTTGAATCAAAGCAAATACCGTGGGCATACTTTTTAAAATCTAACATCTCGTTAGTCAAACATGGAAAAATATTAAGATTTGTAATCCTCGTGGATATTTCCGTTTCAAACAAAGGAACTAGTGCAGTAAAAACATTAAGACAGTTTGCCAAAAGTTCTATAGGTGGAAGGGGTAAGTTCTTCAATTTGTTTAAGATGTCAATGCACATTTCTATAGGAGGGACCATTTCTTCGCTTATGTCTGAAGGTGATTTTATTTTCGAAATAACCATAGAGAGAAATTTAATCCCAGCATTTACTCGATTTAGTCGATCTGCATCGAGTCCTGTGTATTGAATCGCTTCTGAGATTAGCAGATTGATTTCGTTATGCAAAACGTTGAAGTAATTTAACGAAGTTCGGAGGTGGGCGAAGGTTCTGTCCATTTTGTTCATTATTACAACATTTGTGCCAGCTGGAATTGTGTAGTCGATGTGTTGAAAAGGTTTGTAGTCTTGTTGAAGCACAAATTCATCTTCGGATTCAAATGATGCCCTAAGTTGAAATTTGCAATCGTCATACAATTCGGCGAAAATTGGAAGATTTTGCAGTTGACTTATAACCTGTTAAATTATTTTAAAATAAAACCACAAATTTTATATCATACGAGACTATAACGATTAAGGAAAGAAAACATTATTTTGAATTAAATAAATCTTTCAAATTTGAAATTCGTAAATTACGCGGAACATATAAGATTGGGATTCAAGTGAGCCCATGATTATTTAATTTCTGCAATATGTTCAGAAATAAGCATATACCTTCGTATCAATTTGTGCAGCATAAAAATTAATATATAGTTTTTACTCACATATTCATGCATTCCAGCAGTTGATAATCCATAGTAAATCATGGATAAATTAACGAAATCAATTGGAAAATTTTCTAGTGCCGTATTATAAAGTGACCATACACCACCTTCTGCGAAAAGATTCAACATTACAATTAATTTAAACTATAAAAACAAACATATCAAACCTTCATTTTCGATGAAAATTTTAGCAATATGTTGGGAAGAAATCAACTCGCATAACAAATCGTAGACGTAATCATGCTGTCCGATGGACCCATCCGCATCGAATAAATCACACAAGTGCGAGAGGTGGTTGTAAACACACTTTTGAACGGTTTGAGAAATTAAGCTATTACCCTTAAAAATAAAACAAAATAATTACCATATTGATATATTAGTAACAATGCATACCTTAAACATCTTATGAGATACAACGTCTTTAAGAAATTTAAAAACGTTAAGCTGAACTGCTTTGATTCCAAATTGTCGGTACTTTCGAGCGATTTCGTCGTCTTCAATAACAGCAGTGCCACGGAAATTTAGAAGCATCCAAGTTAGAAGTAGTGGCCCATGTTCCGGATGGTGGTGGAGGAGGACAATTTCCCGATCTAATTTACTTACAGTTTCCTTCACAAATTCTGAACACATCTGCCATTCCGAAAGATCCATACAAAGCATAAAAATTGCAATTTCGCTGTAAGCAATCTTCGTGATGAGATCTTTATGGTACTCATTCGAAACATCTAAATATCGCTGTTGTCTCCCGAAGGAGTGGTGCTTGAAACAGTCAAGCAGCTGCTTGACCTCGCTGGGCTTTGGACAAGCGCCACCCATGAGTAGGGTTAAAATGTGAAGTACTTCAGTTATCTCCCTGGAGTTCCTTTCCGACCAAGCCACCAGCTTGGAGTTATAGTTGAAAAACTCCCCTGCTGCTAGTTTAGTGGGTGGGTTTTCCTTGATTAAGTACTCCAGTTGATTTAGAATAGATTTCTTCAATTTATCCAACGATATTTTATCCAAAACGTACTTATACTCTTTCGCATAGGGATGCACCGCGCTCTGGTGGAATTCGATCATATTCTTCACGATTTTCAAAGCTATGATTCGCTCTAGTGAATAGTAGCCCCAGATGTCGTCCAGCAGCTTGGTCATGTTCGATTCCGTTGCAACAAAGTTGGAAAGAGATGTCGCTGAACCGCGGTATTCATTTATCAGGTAGTAACACAACAGGTCCCAGCATTGCTCAGTTTCCAGGTCCTATGCGATTCAATTTTTCACTGATTAAGGATATGATATCTCCACAAATAATTGATTTTGCCGACAAAATATAATTCAGTTGTTAAAAATAATAAGTGCATAACTAAGTTATTACTTCTCTTTGTTTTTACTGATTTATCCAATATTTTTACAGAATCAGTTTGAAATTTTCAAAAAAAGTTTTAAGATGTTACTTTAAGGAGGGAGCTCGCTGCAGACTTTATGAAATTTTTTTTTTTAGAATATTTCGAATAGAGCTAAGAACATACATTTGATCTCTATGTATTTGGTCAAAAGAAAAATTAGAGATGAGAAGTTTGGCTACTTAATTGTACCAAAACTTGAACAACAGCATATATGTAAGTAGATGAATAGTTTTGTTATAGTAAAATCAATCCAAATCTACCTCATGGCACAAAACAATCCGATAAGATCTATAAAAAATCTGTTCCCACTACTGTAGAATCTAATATGTCAATCATGTGCATAGAAAGTGATATGCTTCAAAAATTGGATTTTGATATAATAGAACATTTTGCACTTCAGAAATCTGGGAAACAAACCATTAGCATCAACGTTAGTCTAATTTCCAAAATAGTATACTACACATTTTGATTTGTATAAAGTTAATAATACTGATGTTTTCATTCACATTTCTATTTTTTTTTCCTAAAAAGGCTCCAAATTCTGTATGCCCTAGCTTAGGGCCCTGCATGGTATGTAGAATTTCTCCGCGGTTGCGAAATTTTTATAGTTATAAAACTTTTAGTCGACAATGATACAAAATTTTTACATTTTTTTTTTAAGACAGTTAATGAAAAACTCTACGGACTATGAAAATTAAGGGGAACTGTGTAAGATGCACTTTACAATTATTAGATATTAAAAAAACATAAAATTATATTCTTAGAGATAAAATAGCTGATGGTTTTTGTAACTTTTAAGAAACTATATTGCTTTAGTTTTTAAGCGGGTCTATTAATGTCTAGATAGTGTAAATAGATCGCTGTTGGCAACTAACTAGGTTTCTAACTAATTTAAAGTAGTGGCGCTTCATAAAATTAATAGCGTGACAGCTGCAAACAAGTGATCAGTCGAAATTGCTTACCAATAGATGTTGCAGTTTATTTGTGAACGGAAACAGCTTTTCTTGGTTTTTGTCCTTTAAGAACTTCTCCAAGTCCGCTGAAGTTGAGGAGCACTTCTTAAACTGCAAAATGCCGTCCTGGAGCTCCATGGAGACATCGAACAGCTCCTGTTTAACTGTCTCATTCGGCGTCTCATAGTGAATCCCCGACAACAACTGCCACAATTTCTTCCAGTCGGTGCTGCAACAAGTCTCTTTAGCAATGTAAAAATAAAATTAACAAACTTTACATAGAGTTTTCCTTTTGCGCAGCCATAAATCCTTATTTTCGCTCCGTAAACAACGCGGGAACCGGCTCAACGTATTCCGGTTGACAGCTGTCAAGAGATTTCAAACATTTATGTTGTCCCAAATCAGCTGCTGCGACTAGCGACTGTTCTAGTACAACTTTAATAGTACGGGCATTTACCGGAAGAGGCTTGAAAGTCTTTAGGGGAAATTGCAGAGGTGTGAAAGTTCTTTAGTGAAAACAAAATAACAAAAAAAAGCATACAGCATCTCATCAAATCGGTTGGCTTATTTATAACTAAATTAATTTAAATAAAAGGAGTAGTTATCGTCTTACCAAATTGTTAACATGCTAAGCATAAAACCAAAACTATTTTTTGCCCAATCTTTTTTTAAGCCCTAATATAATTCGAAATACGATACACAATACAATAATTCCTAAACCTCAAAATATTTATTTAAGATTACATTTATAGGACAGTTATACTTAATGCTCGAATTTAATAATCGTTATATTTTAAATTTCTTTCTTCATGTTGTCTTTATTAATTAATTTATTCTTGGTAATATATAAGGAATCTAAACGTTTTTACACATTCGCTGTATTCACTTACATATATGTATTAAAATAAATGTAAGTTAAACCAAACTAAACTACTTATAATAAATTAATTTTTTTAAAAAAGATCTATATGTGGGGAATTAAAATGAAATTGTATTAATATAATTTCTGTACTAAGAACTGAAGACAAGAGGACAAATGCATTTATAGTATTCAACTTAAAGAGCCCGCAAACAGAGAAATGAGGCTCATTTAGAAGGAAAATCTGCTGTAAGTTTTCTATCTGCAAAAAATATAAAATAAATAATTTAATAATTTTTGAACTCGTTAAAATGTTATTTAACTAATTACACATCTTTCCGTCTCAGCATCTAATTTAGAGTTAAGAATTCCAAACCATTCAGCCGCTTCCCGGGATTGTGTCCAATGTTTTAAGGCTACATCAGCAGCAAACATTATAATAATAGGACGAATAATTAAAGACACAAGGCCCGTTAAATAAATTATGTCTATTGAACCAAATCCTTTTTTAGTCCACAAACAAAAAGTATAGTAAAATACGGCTACATTGTTAAAATAACAAGAAAATAGTATAATCAATGTCTGGAATTGAAAAGTATTATTTACATTCTTCACAATTTGAAGTAGATCTTTGTGTAATTTTGTCAGTGCAATTAATTTTTGATTTAACTCAAAACTACTTGTATTTTTGATATGTTCACTTTTCGCTGTTTCAATGATATCGCTAAGTTCGATATGGAAAAAGCGCCACAACTCCGAAAAAAAAACTACAAAAATATAAAATTGAAACTCGATGATAAAAATAAGGCATTCTAAATGAAGATTATAGAAACAGAAAAATACAAACTGCCACTTAGGCAAACCTAGAATTTGTGTGCTTACAGTAAATACAGCACTAATTAGGATCGTAAAAGTATTAGACCATTTTAATGGAACCAAAATTGAGTTCTTCATATTATGATTTTTAAACCTTGAAAAGTTCTTATAAATAAATAATAGTTCATTTGTACTATTTTGCAATTTTTCGTATTTCTCTCGTTGAAGCAAAAACGTTGTAGAAAGTACCAATAATCTTATTATAGAATTGATGACATGAAGGCGAGTTATAAATTTGCGTGTCACTAATTTATTTACATCAAATATAAAACCACCAAAAATTACTCCGAAGAAAATGAATGTTAAAACTTTAACAACGATGTTATAAGCAGCACAAGCTATAGAAGGCACAAATGTTATATTACCACGATTCCAAGTCAATGTCATAAAACCAAAACATCGCGACCAATAATGTATGAAAAGACAACTGAATTTATAAACTACCTCCATTACTTTCAGAGGATTCGAAGGGTACTATTGATTCCCCAATTTTAAAGTCAGATAATATTTCACTTTAATTAACAAATTGGTGCTTTGACGATCGAAAACCATTACTTAAAAAAAGGCCGTATTATTAATTCATAAATACGTAGGTATGCGGAATAGTTACTACGAAGTACGAGCTGGAATCAGTCTATAACCAAAATTATACGCTTTGCATTATCATCTACTGTTTTTCGTGTTTCTGCCCGTCACAAATTAAAATATCAACTGCTGCCGGTCGAAACCAAAAGGTTTTTTTATTGGAATGCTATAAGTTTATCATATATGTATGTATGCGAATTTTAACATGAATTTTAATAATAATTATTATATGCTTAATATTTTATAAAGTAACAACCTACGCTGATACCAATCAAAATATTTATTAAAATCGTACAAATTCGTACATCAGCTTTAAATTTACTTTTGTCATAAACGAATCTGCATTACATAAGTATATATTATGTAGTAAATGAATATCAGTGCAGTATAATTTCTTGAAAAATAAGACTTACAATAAATTAAAAATAAAATGTTGTACTTTAAAAATTTACAATTCGATGTAAATCTAAAGCTGCAAGCTTCATTTGAATTTAATTCAGAATTTCGGCATGCTCCACGATTTTCAAGAAATTTTCATGTTTTCTTTCATTTCTGTATCATTTTTTATCGAAAACAAGCGAGTATATATTTGAGTATACATTTTTACATTTTTAGTTTCGGATTTCTCAACCTATGCAAAATTCTTAGGCATTATCTATGTACATACCTAAAATCTACATATAATTGTAATATCATTTGTTCCAACAGAAAATCTCGTTGGGTTTTGTTACTTACAAATAAGTACAATCCAAACTAAGCTCCCAAATCTCAGTATTAAAGTTTGGTCATAAATTAATGTGATAGTATAGCGCTACGATTCCACTCTATATGCCTTTTAAAAAAGTAAACAATGTAACATAACAGACGAATCCTTACCCACTTTCTCATCAACAATTCCATAGGCAGAAAAAGTATGTACATACACATATAACTGACATCATGCTATAAAATATTTTTCTTTGTACATAAAAGCATTTTTTGTATAACTTTGAACTAGTTTTGGTAATATTGATTTTAGAACTCAGAAGGAATTCATTATCGAAATGTCTGCGCAAATTGAATTAATATAATTTCTGCAGAAACTATAGAAGAGATGATAGCAAACGCAATTGTGTTATTCAACTTAAAGAGCCCGCAAACAGAGAGATGTGGTTCACTCAGAAGGAAACACCACTGTAAGTTTTGGATCTGTAAAATATTAAAAAAAAATATATACAATATAAATTTTAACTTTTTCCATAATTAATTACATTTCTTTCCGTCTCGCTATCTAATTTGGAGTTAAGAATTCGAAACCACTCAACCGTTTCTCGGGATTGTGCCCAATTTTTTAAGGCTACATCGACAGCAAACATTATAATAATAGGACGAAAAATTAAAAGAATATTGCCTAATAAAAAAATTGTATCGAATAAACTAAAGCCGTTAGACCACCACATAAAATAAGTACAGAAATATGAAGCTACATTATTAAAATAACAAGAAAATAGTAAGGTCAATGTCTGCAATTGAAAGATGTTATTTACATTATTCACAATTTGAAGTAGTTCGTTGTGTGATTTGGTCAATAGAATTAATTTTTGATTGAAATCAAATTTACTTGTATTTTTAAGATGCTCTTTTTCCGTTTCTTCGAAGATATCATTGAGTTCGACATGGAGAAAATGCCATAATTTCGAAAACAAAACAATAAAAATATAAAAATGAAACTCCATTACATTACTAATGCATTCTAAATGAATAGTGTAGATATAGAAAACCACTCTCTGCCAGTTGGGACAAATTAGTATTTGTGTGCACGCACCAATTATAGTATTAACTGAAATCGTCAAAGAAGTAACTAATTTTAATGGTACCAAAATTGAGTTTTTCACGTTATCATTTTTCAACCTCGAAAAGTTGTTAAAAATAAAACATAGCTGATTTACACTATTTTGGAACTTTTCGTATTTCTTGCGTTGAAGCAATAACGTTGTAGAAATTGCTAATAATTTTAGTATAGCATTGAGAATATAAATTCGAGTAATTAATTCTACTTGCAGTAATTTATTTATTTCAAACACTAAACCACTCCATATTATTCCGAAAGAAATGAGTGTTAAAACTTTTACAACGGTGTTATAAGCAGCACATGTTTTAGAAGGCACAAATGTTATATTATCGCGATTCCAAGTCAATGTCACGAAACCAAAACTTCGAGACCAATAATGTATGAAAAGGCAACTGAATTTAGAAACTGTCTCCATTACTTTCAGAGGATCGAAGGGTACTACTGATTCCTCAGTTTTAAAGCCAAGGATATTTTACTTTCATTAACAAATTGGTACTTTGACGATCGAAAACAATTACTTAAAAAACGTCCTGTAATTATTAATTCATGAATATGTAGGTGTATTTTAGTATTTACTAACTACACACTAAAGAATAATTAATAAATAGCATAACCACCTTGGCCTGCATGCTATTTGTCGTTTTTACGCCAAATTAAATTAAGGTTTTAACTACTATTGACTGACAGCTGCTTTTTCTTGAAACAATGTAGTATATTGTAAATTTTTGTGAATTTTAACACATTGTATATTTTAAAGATTCAGAGATATTTTTAATGATGACTATATGAACAGTTTCAAACTCATACGACAATTACTTTTGATTTACTTTTATCACAAATGTATATACATTATATGTTTATTTATATGTATGTATGCAGGAAATGAACAACTGTGCAGTATACCACATATATTATATTATATTATATATAATACGACATTTTCCCCTCGAAGAAAATATATGTACTATATATGTATTACAAAAAAATTAAAGAATTCGAAAGTCAAAATTTACATACAGAACGTATTTAATAAAAACCGGATAGAAATGGCCAAAGACGTATTATAATTATTTTGGAAAATTAATTGAAGACCGGAGGCTTTGTGGAACTCGAAAATAAATTCTTTGTACTTCAACAACAGTGTTTTAAAATATGATTAAAGTGCAACATCTTATTTAAATTTTTTTAGGAGATATCTAATATATAAAAATCTCTTGTAATGTTGTTTAATCGCGATTTTTCATTTTCCAGAAACTGATCCTAGCAGTCGCGTAGTTTCGTTTATTACAGTTTCATTTATTACAGTTTCATTTAAAAATTTTCTAACAACGTTTGTGGATTGATTCATACGAGTTACATTTGTAGTTTGACTCAGGTGAGTTACATTTGCGGTTTAGTGAGATCTATGCGTTTTGTGACAGTTAAAGGTTAGTACAATACAAAAATAAAAAACATATTATCGGCATACTGGTAATTTTGATAATTAGAGTTTTTCTTTGTTAAAAATAGTTTTTCTAAATTTTTGGTTTGATTTGTGATTTCATCCCCACATATCGGAAACCGGGCCTCCTAGCATTAATAAAAAAATTGGTATACCGGGCAACGCCGGGGCGCGCAAGTCAGTAATTATATACATAAATGAAACTATGTCGCAAAATAGATTGTTTTGTTCTTTTTAAGTATTTTCTTTACATATATGTATGTACATACATTTGTTTGCATTAAGTTTTAAACTATCTGTGGTAATAACGACTTTAAGAAGTAATTTATTGCCAAAATGTCTCCGCAAATTGAATTAATATAATTTCTGCAGAAACCATAGAAGAGATGATAGCAAACGCAATTGTGTTACTCAACTTAAAGAGCCCGCAAACAGAGAAATGTGGTTCACTCAGAAGGAAACTCCGCTGGAAGTTTTCAATCTGCAAAAAATTAAAAAATATATATATTGTATATAACTAGTTAATTTTAAATTTTTTAATTATACTCATTAATCAATTACATTTCTTTCCGTTTCGGCATCTAATTTAGAGTTAAGAATTCCAAACCATTCAGCCGCTTCCCGGGATTGTGTCCAATTTTTTAAGGCTACATCGACAGCAAACATTAAAAGGATAGGACGAACAATTAGAGACACAATGCCCACTAAATAAATTACATCGAATGAAGTAAATCCATTGTTAGTCCATGTGGAAAAAGTGTAATAAAATACGGCTACATTGTTAAAATAACAAGAAATTAGTACAATCAATGTCTGAAATTGAAAGGTGTTATTCAAGTTCTTGACAAGTTGAAGTAGATCTTTGTGTAATTTTGTCAGTAGAATCAATTTTGAATTTAACTCGACACTACTTCCTTTTTTGATATGCTCACTTTTCGTTGCTTCGATGATATCCCTGAGTTCGATATAAAGAAAGCGCCAACACTTGGAAAAGAAAACTACAAAAATATAATATTGAAACTCTAGTATATAACTAACAATATCTAAATAAAGATTGTATATGAAATAAATTGTATTCTGTCAGAATGGCAAATATACAACTTGTCTGACAATACCAGCCACAGCACTAATTAATGTCATTAAAGAACTAAACAATTTTAATGGTACCAAAATTGAGTTTTTCACATTATCATTTTCGAACCCCGAAAAGTTCTTATAAATGAAAAAGAGCTGATTTGTGCTATTTTGGAATTTTTCATATTTCTTTCGTTGAAGCAAAAACGTCGTAGAGAGTGCTAATAATCTTAGTATACAGTTTATGAAATGAATGTGGTAAAGAAAATGTTGTGTAAGATTTTCATTTCCGGCAGGCACTATATCACTGGAAGTTACGCCGAAAATAATGAATGTAAAAACTTTTACAACGATATTATAAGCAGCACATGCTTTAGAAGGCACAAATGTTATATTACCACGATTCCAAGTCAATGTCATGAAACCTAAACATCGCGACCCGTAGTGTATGAAAAGGCAACTGAATTTAGAAACTGTCTCCATTACTTTCAGAGGATGCGAAGGGTATTGACTCCTAAATTTTAAATTCAGGAATATTTCAATTTAATTAACAAATTGGTGCTTTGACGATCGAAAACCATTACTTAAAAAATGGACCGTAATTATTAATTCATAGCTATGTATGTGCACGGAATATTTACCTATTACTACGAATTAAGGATTAATAAAAAATAAGGTAACCACTTCGGCATCAATCTAATCAAAATATGAAAAGTGTAAAACTCGTAAGTTAATTCCATTAAATTCTTTTTTCATACCATAAATGTACATCATACATTAATATATTTATATGCATGTATGCAGTAAATGAATAACAGACCCCAATTATAGATTTTCCTAAAAGTTAATGTAAAACTGTCCCAATAATGCTAAAAATGGACAATGGAAACTTACTATACTTAGATTAATTAGCAAAATGGTGATCATTATCGGAAGATATTAATAAATATTTATAACATACACATATTTATTCCATTCAAAAATGAAAATCTTAGTTTCTTTAACCTGCCGAGTGGAGCAGTAAGGAAAACAATAAAGTTCAACTTATGTGTTTCATATTATTCGTCACTTTGCTTTGGCCTAATCACATTACGTTGGGATGCGAAGAACTTTATACTATACTAACTTAAAAATTATGCAAAGTTTATAGTTATATAATAAAAGTGTTAACCTGGCTTCTAATTGAACTATCTTTTAACGATTCCATGTTCGTATTAGAGTTAATAAGAAAGAATCACATCGTTTTTGGAATCAATGTTTATGTTTCTGTTATAAGATTTTTGTTGATTTTGCCACATTCGTTTATCAATGGAAAAATCCTGGGGAATTAAATTATAGTGCACGGCATATTTCAGTATCTATTATTAGCAGCCGCTTGTACGAACTACGCTACCAATATTCCAATATTATTTTATCACATGCTGAGTTCAAATTCAGATTAAAATAAGACCAATGTACCATATCATCAGAGCAACAGGTATTTTATCTAACATTTTCGATATTGTAATCGTTTTTTACCTCGCGAATACTGCTTGCACAATTTCAATTAAATCAAGGACGACTATTGAGTCGCACTTACTACATAATGAACTGGATATTCGACTACAGAGAAGTGTGAGAGGAAAACAAAATAAGTCATTTTGACACCAGCAAAATTGCATATCAATTTACTTTCAGATCGAAATCCTTGAGCAGCAGTTTCTTTTTCTCGAACCACATTTTAATGTTTACGGATTATATCTTTTAAATAAACAATTTTCTCTTGCAAATACTGCTTCAATACTTCTCATGAAGACTATTATTTGTAAAATAACTATATGCCTAACAATAAATAAATAAACTTTAAATATTAATTCATATAAAATACCATAATCCATATAATCCTTATCGCATAAGATCTGTTCGAATTATCAAACTGCTAGTTTACAAATAATGGCATCATTGAATATTATATTAATTCAATAAACAAAATTAATGGCATTAAAACGGGAATTTTAATACATCCAAGTGCAGAGATAAGAATGTGGGTGTGCTTTTACAAATTAAATTAAAATGCATCTACCTTATTTATTGATTCGGTTGAGAAGCATCAATTCGCTTAGCTTTCAGTTATGGTAGGGACAGCACAGAAAATCTTTGAATTTAGTTTCCTTTTAATATATTTTTCGTCAAGATGTTTAGGTTTAATAACATTCACTTGGAGCCGTGATAAATCCTTGTTCGTGCCGTCTAAGACGTGGGCTACATTCAGTATTAGTGTCAATATATTTACACTAATTATTTTCGGATTCATTGGCAATGGCTGGGTAGCCGATGTGAAAGAAATACTTGAAGAGAAAGTTATGACGAGCATTCACGTTATTAATAATACGATGAGATTATTTGCAATTTGTATAGCATATTTTTACCATTGGAGGAAATATCACACAATACAAAATAGTGCAAACCAATTGGTACTCATTTACAAGTGTTTTCCGGGATCAACAAAAAACAATGTGATGAGCCTTCTTTTGATGACATTAAAATTAGTGAATTTCTTAACGATGCTAACAACTTCTTTAATAACGTCGTTACAACGAAATTATAGCAGTTGGAAAAGTATGCTCTTCTGGAACTTCCAAATTTTCACAAATATTCTCCTTCTTGTAATTGAATGTCAGTTTCATCTTTTCATTACTTGCATTTTTGAATCATATAGTATTTTACACAACAAGCTTACCAATACAATCAAAGGAATCAAAAAACATAGTTTTCAGAACATTGTGGGTTTAAACAGGCACCTTAGCCTTCTGACCAAACACTACGAAAAACTATTTCAAATTGCGAATGATGTAAATAGTAATTACCAATTGCAAATACTGATAGTACTCTATTCTAATTATTTAACCAATATAATCGTAATGTATAATGTTTCTGAATTGTGCTGCAAAGAATTCAACATTCTTACGTGGGCAACAATTTTATCAAACCTCCTTCATCCTATTCTTATAATCTTTACCGCCGACAGAACTTTTCAAAATTGGGCATGTTCTCAAAAAGCGTTGGAATGGGTTCTAGTTTTATATAAATTGGATGCTGAGGAAGAGAAAAGTGTAATTTACAATAAAAATGTTAGCTTAAAATGTTGTACATTCTCTCAATATATTTTCAGTTTGAGATCTTGCAGCGGCATTACCTTCTGAATGAACCACATTTTTATATATTTGGGTTATTTAAACTGAATAAACCAATTGCCTTTGCCATCATGTCCTCAATTGCCAGTACGACAATTATTTTGATCCAGTTTGAGAAGACCTTGCGTCAATAAGTTTATTAATTCAGGACATTTAATTAAAACTGAAAAAATATTGTGTTTGATATTAATAAAGGTGATTGGAAGATATGGAAAAACAAATTAAAAAGTCATTATAATCATTATTTTAACAAGAGTGTGTATATGTTAAATACAAATCTTTTGAAGAACAATTTTGGAACTTAAATAAATAATATACTGATCGATTTATGTAATTTGCATTTTGAAAACTCATACATGTAGAGTGCGTGCTATTAGGGATTAAATTTTTAGATGGCTTCAAATGTAGGAAGGAAAATATCTTTTATTATTTTGCAATACTAGAACCAATATTAAAACAGTTTCATTTAGTCCTTGCGGTCGTGGTGAGAAGTTCACTTTATGGCATCTCAGGACTGATTTGAAGTTCTTGCCATAAGAAAACTGATGAATAACATACCTACTTCTTTAGAAAAAGCTCTATTTATATAAAATTGAGTCTAACTTGAAAAAAACGCATTTAAAATCACGGACTTTTAGAACCTAATTGTATATTACATTTTATTACTTTATATTGCAATAGTATCTAAGCATTTTAGAGCTTAACACTACTTTTAAAAAGATTTATATCGGATGTCGTCCTTTTGTTACTGTCCTCGAATTAATTTTGCTCAAATATTATAACTTTATTTAATTCAACTCGAAGAATTTGAACATAATTGACCTCAAGAGTAAGTGTAAGGAATCGACAAATTTAAATTTTACATTTTATTTCGCGTGCATTTTTAATACTTAAAATGTTATGATGTGTACAATAGAGAAGTCATTTGAATGAGTTTTACAAATATTTTAATGGAGTTCTAACACTTTCCTAATGACGCAGAGTGCAATGAATTTGCAAACAATTTTTCAATGAGTCAATAGTAGATATAATTGTCTGTGTAGGTAGTAGAAATTAATTCATATTGACCTACTTATTTATTTATTACAATCCTTGAATGAAAAACACGCAAATCTGTTAAGCGAATTGAAATAAAATCATTAAGTTGCGCCTTAAGCCATCACTCGTAGCCCGCAGTTATGTCGAAAATAAAGCATAAAATTGTTGAATTCTGCTGCATTTTTATATATTTTATATTGCAATGTTTAGGTTTAATAACATTCACTTGGAATCGTAATAAATACATATTTGTGCACTCTAAAAAATGGACTGCTTACAGTATTTTCGTTAAAGTGCTTACATTAATATTTTACGGAGTCGCATTCACTGATGTAACGATGAAATTCCCAGAAAATACAATTATGAGTGCTATCTTTTGCATCGCCTCTGCAATGAGAGTATTGGCAATATCCATAACGTTTGTGCTTCACGGGAAGGAATATGATACCATTCGAAATATTGCAAATCAGTTACTGGTTATTTATAAATGTTTTTCGAAATTAAAGAGTTATACCGTAAGAAATTGGATTTTTCTCCCATTCAAATTAGTTATTGTTTTTTCAATTGTAATTTCTTTACTTATTTTGTCATTATTACAGCCAAATATATTTTTCTGGGTATTTATTTTTCACTCATTTTCTCTCGTTCATGTAATTGAATTACATTTCTACATTTACATGACATATATTTTGGAATACTACTGCGTTCTCCACGTCGAGCTTAACAATATCCTTCATGCAATTACAGAACAACACCCACATAATAATATAGACAAACATCTACTCCTTCTAATCAAACGATATAGCGAATTATTTCAAGTTGTGAATGAAATAAATAGCATTTTTGAGTTGCAAACACTATTAATACTCGCCTCTAGTTATTTTATGATTACCACAGCGTGTTATTTTGCTTACATAGAATGGTTCAAACCACTAAATTTTCAAGGCATTCTTGCTTATGTCTCCATTTTTAGTCGAATTATTAATTTTTTTCTTATGATCATTGTCGGCGACATGACCTTTAAAAGTTGGGCCAAAGCTCAAGAAACGTTGAAATGTTTTCTACTTCTTCATAAATTGGATTTTGAAAAAGAAAAGGATGTAATTTACCATTAATAT
Source organism: Tolmerus cingulatus (assembly GCA_959613345.1). Classification (NCBI taxonomy): domain Eukaryota; kingdom Metazoa; phylum Arthropoda; class Insecta; order Diptera; family Asilidae; genus Tolmerus; species Tolmerus cingulatus. The sequence continues at coordinate 12,066,801 of OY390708.1, read as the reverse complement.
TTTTTTAAAAAGCAGTATTAATTATTATAACATGTAATTCTTTTCTTTTATTTTCAGCTTGAAATCTTGCAACAGCATTATCTTCTACATCAACCCCATTTTTATGTTTGCGGATCTCAATTAAATAAATCAACTGCTTTTACCATGATGTCGTCAATGCTTAGCACATTAATCATTTTGATCCAGTTTCAAAAAACCTTGTGAAAATGACAATTATAAATGTTAAAAAATAGTTGAGCAATATCTACAAAGGATGTAATAAATTAACAAAATTATGTGTTGCATTTTATTTGAATTATTAACAGGTAAATTATAACCTTAAAATTAAATAAGTCAAATAATTCATATTAAGCTTACATTTATGAATATTTATAAATTTAATAATTTTAAATCAAATAAAAATATGTAAGCAGGATCTGCACTGGTTTCAAACTTAGTTCAATCAGATTTTGGAATTTGAAAATGTGGGATTCTTCTTTATTATAAATTGTACTTATAGCTCACAAAAAATGGAAAACTGCATGGATAGGGAACCAATAAAAGGCATTCCGAAAAATAGTCGGTATTAAATTTATCATTGCCTGAAATGGCTTTGCTGCAAATTGCGAAAAGCTTTAATTATTAAAGCAGGAACATTTCCTTTAATTGTATGTTGCACGGAATTTGACCGATGGTCATAATTTCATTTTTTAAAACGTAAACTCAACTTAACGTAAATTAAATTTTTTTCGATTTTTTAATTTACTCTAGAGTCTTTCGCTCGGTCAAAGCTACAAACACGTTTCTGGACAGAGGAGCTTTTATACCATTCTGTATCAGCATCATATATATTATTAGTATGAATTTTTACTTGTAATTTTTCTAAAGTGCTATTGAAGTTCATACTTTTGATTGATAAGTACTAACTTATTCATTTATAAAAATTGGTTGAAAGACATTAATTTGTCACATAGTGTGAAATGTTTCGGATTACATAGTAGTCTTGTAGTTATGCTAGGGATAGCACAAAAAATCTTTCGATTACTTTGTCTTTCAATATATTATTTGTCACTATGTTTGGGCTTAATAACATTCACTTGGAGCCGTGATAAATACGCGTTTACACGTTCTAGAATATTAACGGCCTACAGTACTTTTGTTAAAGTGTTTACTCTATGCTCTTTCATAATATCTTGCTGGCATTTATTGCTCGATAAGAAGGAAGTAATAGAAAACAAAATTATTACATGCATCAATATAATTAATGATGCATTACGAATGTTAGTAATTTCTGTACCATTTGCATACAACTGGAAAAGGTATGATAATATAATTCGTAATAGTGCAAACCAACTGCTGTTAATTGCTAAGTGTTTTTCAAGATTAGACAATAATTCTGTGAGAAATTCACTTGTGTTATCAATTAAATTGATTAACTCGTTAATACTTATAATCGTTGCTATTATTACATCGTTCAATTCTAAAAACAGAAGTTGGAGTATTTGGCCCTTACATTTTCACTCACGTGTCCTTGTCTATGTAGGTGATTTTCACTTTTACATTTTCGTCATCTACATTTCGGACTCCTTTCGACTTCTCCACATAGAGCTTACCAAACTCATCCAAGCAATTAAGAAAAATCAGCCTCAAAGCAACTTTATGCTGGAGAGACATCTTTTACTTCTAATTAAGTGCTACAGAGAAATATTTGAAATCGTGAATAATATAAAAAGCGTTTTTCAATTCCAAACGCTAATAGTGCTCGGTTCCTGCTACTTCAGTAATATCATGCTAATTTACTACATATACATAGGATGGTTTCAAGAAAAATTGTCTTTTTCCTACATTTTGCTGTTCACCCGAATTATCTATCCTTGTCTCATCATGTTTGCTGCTGATATAGCTTTTATAAATTTGGTCAAATCTCACCAAATGCTGGATTGGCTTCTAGTTCTTCACAAGTTTCATGTTGGGGCCAACAAAGATGTAATTTACTATTAAAAATTTCGAAAAATAAAAAATGCATGTTTCCAATTTTTTTCAGTTTGAATTCTTGCAGCGGTATTATATTCTTAATAAGCCAGAGTTTTGTATTTTCGGGATGTTTAAACTAAATAAATCAGCCATTTTCACATTCACATCTTCAATGGTTAGCTCAGCAATAATACTGATCCAGTGTGAACAGACTTTGCAACAATAAAGGACATGAAGCCATAATTAAAAAAAATCAAGAGGTAATGCAAAGAAAACATATATTTTAAATATTAAGGTTGCTATAAAAATCCAAACAGATAAAAAGAAAAGGTAACTAAGTTATAGCCTTTATTAAAATATAAAAGTAAAAAATCTCTGCTCTATCCGATGCAATTTTTCTTTGCGTTTCATAGTTACTTAAGTACCAATTGTTTTATTTATTATTTATAATAATAATAATAATTTTAATTATTGTTAATAGCTCGGAAAAAATGCATTAGTTTTAAATATAGATTTAATTGGTCTGGACTGCAATAACTAAAGAAATTAATAAATGTAAGGTATTTAAGAGTTAATAAATACATACTTTTAAATAATAATAAATTGTTGAAAACCATACAGTTTGTTGCACTCATTAATAAAATACTAGTTCATAGTTGCATAGGCATATCATATTCCTAAATTTGTAAAATATTGGTCCTTTGAAATTTGAAAATACAAATTATTTAAAAGTAAGAATATATTTCCTATTAAATTTCTCCCTGAGCTATAATATGTGCATATATACGTATATATCCTACGGTTTGGTAAAAATAGGTCTTAACTATAATACTTTTTATTTAAAGTAAAAAATATTGATAATTTACTCAACAAAATTACATTCTATAAAAAAGTACAAAAAGTACACATAACGTTAGTTGCTTACTGCTATTACAAGAAACCAATGTTTTGTTAAATAATGTATTTTCTTTTCTTTTTAAACTCTTAAATAGGAAAAGGTGGCAAATTTACTTTAGTACCGCCATGAATTACATTTGCTTTTTATATTATTAATTAATTTAAAAAAGAAAATGAAAATTCTACTTTTTATACAAGTTGTAACAGATAAGGTAAAACACAGTTCATACCACAAAATTCCTCATATATGTATGTACGTACTTACTAACATATGCTTCAAAACACCTACGTATCATTTTTAGGCAAATTTTTTAAGTTTGAATTTTGTTTCGTTTTTATAAAAAAGGAGTCCCAAGAGGCTTTATACAGCACCCACTCAGGACAAGCTACACCACTGATGTAAGCTCAAGGTGAAAAAATAATTAAAACAATTTTATCAAAGCTAAAATTCTACCTACATTGCTTTTATTTTCATGAAATACATTATGAAAAGTGGTTAAAATGTAAGGTTTAACACCTTGAGCTCGAATGAAATGTAATTCCCGCATTGCTCTAAAAAATCAATTGTAGTTGCAGTTTAATAGCAATTACTAACATTTTCGTTTTAAACATGACACAATACCTTACATAATTCAAACTAAAAAACAAAAGAATTTAAGTTTGTTCACTTCTGTTGACCCGACTACCAAGAGTTTAAGGCATTCTTAATTTAATGTTTATATTTTATCATTTCCATTTAGAAAAGTGCAATTTTTAGTAAATTGAATTAAAATTTAGAGAATCGACTAATTTCGCGTTGATTTAAATATTGTTTATTGAGGAGGAAAAGTGGAATGAAAGATATTTTTGTTATGTTAAAAACAGAAGCTTCGGGATGGATTTGGAAGAAGTAGTACTTAAATTTTAAAATATATATGACAGTTTCCGCTGTCCAGAGAAATAATACGGAAATACGAAAGCAAAAGGTCCTTCTCCGTCCACCACCCCGGTAGCTAAACTGAATATGTAATTTATTATAAACTAACTTCACAAGTGTTCTCTGTTCAAAAAGACCTACGACTAGGGAAACAATAAATAAGATCAAATTACAGGGCTACACTAAAGACTAGAGAAATACTGATAATTCGCCGCCGGAGCCTCAGAGCAAATAAAACTTTGTTCCTAACACTTCTTGTTCTTCACCTCGACCAGTTTCTGCAGGGTGGCCGTCAAGTTGTTGATGGCGTCGATCTTGATCCGCTCGATCTTCTCCTGCTGCATCAGCGAGGTCTTGTTGAAGTTCATGATGTCCCTGTGCATCTCGCGCTGGAGCTTGATCTTCTCCTTCTCGGCGTCCAGCTTCCGGTCGAAGTAGTCCCGCCACCAGGTGCCCTCGACGTCGGTGGTGCTCCCGTTCTCGTGGGTGATCTCCAGGGGCAGCTCGTCGGGGTTGTCGTAGTCGAATTTGGCTTTCTTTGGCTCCAGGGACTGATAGGCCTCCTCCTGGCCGTCGTCCAGCGGCTCGTCGTACCTCAGCGGCTGGCTCGACTCGTCTGGGGGCGCCGACAGCGAGGGCCTATCGTAGGTCGCCTTCTTGCCCTGCAGGTACTTGAACATCTCCTCGAAGAACTCCCAGTGGACGTACCCCGATTGATATTTCTTCCCGATATTTTTATTGTACGTGATCAGGATATTGTGCCACTTCTTCTGGACTTTTGCGGCACTGTACATGTACCCCAATTTCTGTAGCTGCTTTGTAACGTACAGCCAGAGGGTGGTCCGCTTGTGCCGCCCGGCACTGAATTTGTCCTCGAGGGGCCCTCTGATGTGTATAAGAGCCCTTGTGGCTTCTGTGGTCCAAGCGCGCTCGTAGGAGCTCCGCCCCGTGTGTGTCGCCTCGCTCTCCTCAAGATTGTCCTCATTCTCGTCAGCCCCATTCTCGTTTTCATCATAATCATCGTCGCTTATTTGGTAGCAGGCTAAAAAAGGATAAGGGGATTAAAGGGATTATTGCCGCCATTTTCCCGACGCACCAATCCACAAAATATTAGAAATCTAATCAGATAAAAAGGTACTCACTCTCCTCAGCATCAGTTGCCATAGTCCCCAAATGTCGGAAGGACGAGAAAGCGCCCTGCAGCCAGCCTCCAGAGACGAAAAATCAATCGAAGACGAAAGCTTTCATTGCTTAAGACCTGACAGAAAAGACAGACGAGAGCCTTAGAACTTCCTTTCGAGTGTATCTAGAGATAGGTTTCTGCGCGGTGAGTCCTTTTTGACAATTCCAAGGACTTTAAGTAAACATATGATTCTGCTTCTGGCTCCAGTGTCCTGTATGTTTTGATATGTATCCGTTCCCACTTTAAAATCACAGTCTTTCAATCGGCTATCATCTATCCGCACAGGCAACTGAAACCTCTGTCTTCAACGCAAAAACTACATCTAGATACAACCGAACTAGAATCTGCAGAACAGCAGAATCCTTGCTAAAACGCCGAAAGCGCCGAAATTCCCGAAATCGCACACCTTGTCATTTTACTGGTGTCAAGGATTCGTGTGGCCAACTACACACTTTCTTAAAGGACTCGTTTTAGAAAAAAAATGGTGCGAGGACTTGCTTTTATTATTTTCTAAAACCCATAATTTTCCAAAAGGTTTCTTTTAACCGCAATACCCTTTTATTTACAACTTATGGTACAATATTATTAACTTGTTTTATAAGACAAACAACAATGTAAATTTTCCAACAATCTCTTATTTCATCTTCGAACCAAAAGCCACCTAGCGCACTAGCCGAATCAGTTAGTTTCAATTTTTTGTAGTCCACTTTAAAGGACATTTCCCTCTTTATTTTTATATGATTCTTCTTTTTAATAATCATGCCTTGTTCAGATTGCACATCAACATTATTACCAGTATAAGTATTAAATGTTGTCCGGAATTTGGATGCAGTCCGGAAACATGTTGATTATTAGTATCGTATCAACATTATTTTACGCTTTTTTACGCATGACAGCCGTAACTTTGTCAGTTAGGTTTGGTTTTTGTAGAGAACTATGTACCATAAATTGTCCGACGCAAAAAATGCCGATACTGGTAGCCATAGTTTGAACAGGTAACGAGATACTCACTTTAACTACTATAAAATATCTTATAGAATTTTTTATCGAAAACTTATTTAGAATTCTACTTAAATGAAATTCCATAATACTTATATTGCAAAAATAATATCTTCACTATAATTTTTAAATTAATATACATATGTATGCGCATAGCTTCTTTTGTCTACTGACTACGAAATATTTGTGAGACACTTAATTTTTAGACCTTTTACACGATGTAGTGACTATAAGGATTTAAGTAAAATAAATATATAGTCAAAACAAAAACAAAAATATAAATAGCCAAATAAAGTACATATTTAAAATTTTGAAACCGAATCAGTTTTATTTAGTGCATTCTTATATCCTTCAAATAAACATAAAACAAGATTTCTAAAAATGATTGCAAATAAAATTTATTCCCCGCAAATTTTTTCTGTGGAATGAACTTTACTAAAGCGAAATTTTCCTTTAGTGAAATTTAGCAATGTGTAAGGATTAAAAAATAAAATAAAATTTATATACACATTTTCTTTGGATGAATGAAATAATTACTTTATTAAAAACTTAAATAATAAACAGAGTAGTACTTTTACAAAGTTAATTGAGTTGATAAATTACTTTAAATAATTTATACCAAAAAAAGGTAGATATTAACTTACTAAGGACTCTAGAAGAACCGGGACAAAAAAATCCATGAACAGGATCAGCGTGAAAAACTGGGACCGGCGGTCTCGAACACTCGGAAGCGGGACTGGAACCACTGCAACCAGAGGGTTCTGCCTTCATTCTTTTCAGGGACTCCGTCGGGAAAGGTTCGCTTAGCTGGGCTCGCAGTTGAGCCGAGCCTGGACCGCGGCAAGAGGTATTTGATGCTGTATCAGCATCCAAAACTGTTGTACACCGGGTGAAACCAGGTAACCCCACTAGTATTCTGTAAGTATTTCGTTTTTCCAAATTTGATACAGAACATTCAATAATCAAAAATAAGTACGCAGCTCATTTAATGCAAATGAGCATAGGCTTTGTTTAATTACCTGAAACTTATGGTTATTTTCAAATTACATTTTCATTTAACAGCTTTTTTTACTTAATACCTAAACTTCTCTTTGGTTGCTAAATCACCGAAAGCATGTAGTAGGATAAGTGGTTTGAATTTATTTTATAGTCAATTTAAATTTAATATACTTACCAACTACACAATTCGAATAGTTCAGATTATTAGCAAAAATTTGCAGTATTATGATTCCTTTTTTTTGAAGAATTTGTTAATAATTTTAAAGACGCACCATATACTTACATTTTTTATTGTTTAATACTAAAAATATTGCTGGAAAATTAAAAAAATTAAAACTTCAATATGTTCCCTTTCTTTTCGTTGTAGCAATGTATTTCTCAAGTCTTAAATAAACCATACACTTTACAAGAAAACAGACCTTATGCGATTAAAGCTTAAATACAAAACATTTCCGAGTTAGGGAGTAGAAAAACCTACCACTTTGGCATTTAAAAGTAGAAACGATAAGGAATAACTTAGACGCGTTATACAAAAAAAATATATAGTTTTATGTAATGGACGGATGTACAAACTAAGAAGTTAAAAATTTAAACAGCAGGCCCGACTCTCACATGGTTGTCTCAGAATCCGGGGGGGTGTGATAGTTGAGATTGTAGGCAGGGGGTCCACTGCTCAGAAATGCCATCGACCGAATACTCTCCCTGGACCCAGTCTTCCTGGAGGGCACCTGGGGCTGCACCGGCGAAGCAGGCTGCGGGGGCGGAGGCAAGTTCGTCTGACCTCCCGAAATCCCGGCGAAGACGTTTTCAGCGGTCACGGTGGGATTGTACGAGCTAAGCGGCCGCGTCCCATGGAAGTTCGAATAACTCGATCGCACCGACGGCGGTCTGTTGTTGTATAACTCGTCTACGTGCTCGTTGCTGTTGCTCAAATTTGGTGTTGAGTGTTGATACGATGGATTGAAGTGTCCTGCTTGACTTGGACTGTTGGTGTTCCAAGATTGTTGAAGTTGGACAGTACTTCCACTAGTGTTGTAGTAAATTGGGTCTGGACTGACGCTGCTCGTAAAATTCGTGTACGTAGGCTTACTGGCCACGCTAGCAATAATGTCGTTGTTTAGAGTTTTGAGATTCGAAGCAGTTAGTGTTGGATTTTCAGTGTGGACGAAGCTAGCAAAGGGTTTCACATTCTGTTGCTCCATAAGTTTGGTAACCGGATTTTGTTGGTACTTTCGGCGAGAGTTTCGAACACTACTCCTGTTGCTTGTATGACTCCTTCTGCTAGTTGTGCTTTGTCTGCTGTTTGTGCCTCTGGTCATTACAGATCGCCGCTTGACGCGTCGTGGAGTCATTGGTTTTGGACTTAGTTGTCCATTTCGGTCGCCTATCGCTTCTTCATAATCCAAGATATCCGGACGCCCCCGGATTGTATCTACAGGTGGTCCAAACTCAATGGAATAAAGCGACTTTCGCTGTTTCGATTTCTTGCTATCTTTCCTCACTAGTAAAATTTTCAAAAAAAAACAAAAAACAAAGAAATACAATTTTGAAACAAATTCGTAGTATTATCTAACTGAATTTTTGAAATAATAAAATATAGTAACCATACACAGAACCACATACAACTCTATGATAGAAGCCCAAAACAGTGCAGCTGAGAGGATTATACTTAAAGCAAACTAAATCGATTCCCAAAATAATTGTTAGAAAAACGTTTACCAAAAAACCACACTAAGTCTTATGGATACAAAACAAAAAAAGGAAAATAGGAAGACAGGAAAAGAGCGTGAAACACTGGTTAATTAAAAAGCGTTGATTAGTTGTTTGATAAAAAATTTATTCTCTAAATGCTGTTACAAAATAGTTTTAAAATACAACAATGCGTGTGACAATGATTTAGAATTGCTTCTTTCTTTTTCGGCCCAAAAACTTGTTCCTTATGCAAATGCAATAGAAATTGTTAACAATTTAAGTAAAACTAAAAAGTACACTTTTTTTAAGAAAGAGTTTCATGAAAGGCGATACTCACAGAATGCAAAACTAATGTTTTTACTTTTTCAATATGTCTATGGAATTTTTTCTGATTCTCATTTGGTTAGATAAAAAAACGAATAAATAAATAGGTTCAGTTCAGACGTATCTTAGTTTTCTTAAAGTTTTTGTTTAAATACACGCAATCAGAAGTTTTAAATTAACGCCAGAAAAAGTGCTTCTTTTTCTTTGAAAAGTGTTTTCCCCATAATTCGGTAACCTGATGAATGGACTCGTCGGTCGTACATTTTTCTTAATAAAAAACCTGATGAAAATTGGCCTACCTACTATAAAAATTATTCATATAGAGCTTTCACTGGAAAATAATAGTAAACTATATTAAAATGAGTTTTTCTAGAAGAAATGCATCTTACGTGGAATCATTTCAATTCTCCAAGTAATACTTTGCATTAATTCAATACTAAAATTCAGTGAATGTAATTCTCAGTTTACAACAATTTCTATCGCTCTCACAGAACTCTTTCTTTTATTTATTTGGCGTCAACATTTGCATCTCTTTATTTTTTTTTTGTAATATTTTGCATTTCGTTTTCTTTTCTTTCATTTTTTAAACGTTCTTACACGATATTATTTCAATATGAAGTGCAGCAATGAAGTAAACGTGTAAATTGAATAAATAATTTATTGTAAGATTTGAATAAAAAAATTAAAAAATTGCGCAAAAAATTATTCTAACGTAAAAGGACCAAGACAACATTTTTAATTGTTGTGTCCAATACATAGATTTAGAGATATAAAAACGTATTTATGTATATTTACCTTAATTAGATATATGCACTTTGTTAACTAAAAATTACTTTATAACAGTAATTATCAAATATAAATTTACGACTAAAATACGTTTGTGGGTAAATGTTAAAGTTAAAAAAAAGCTTAAATGCCAGCAAAAGTAACACTTATAGCTGTTTTTGTATGTTAATTTTAGCACCTATATCACTTCATTGGCGGCATGTATTCCACTGCGTTGCTGTTTGTTAAAGGCATTGCATTACTTTTCATGATTGCTTTATTTAATTATTTAGTTTTGACGTGGACGAACAACAAAATAACATTTTGGCACAACAGCTTGTTTGACGGATGAATTGATATCAAGTAACAAGTAACAGGATAATGAGTAAACAGCTCACTAACATCTTTAGCCCGATTTCATTAGACACGTTTTTATCACATAATTTCTCTCATCTAATAAGGCAACTAAGTACGATTTATCGTTACAATGACACTTTATTTAGTACATTTTAATTATAAAACTATGAACTTGTTATATCCATGTATGATAAGTTCTAATTTTAAGGCTCTTTTTCGAAAACTATTATGAATTAACTCTTCTAAATTACGTAATCGTTATTGTTCTACATTTAACAGTTTAAATTCTACTTGCATTTCTTTTAGCAGGTAAATCACAAGTTTAGTGCAAGGATCTAAAGTGAGGTTGAAGATTCATTCATCTAAGATAATTCTTTACTTTAAAAATGTCCTTTAGAACATTAAAGAAGTATTTTTTTACTTGGCTTAGAAAAAAAATCCTTTTTTTGCACAATCTCTGAGGCGAATGAACTTTGATACCTAAATATCACCTCTTTTTTCCTTCTATAGCTAATTTTTATAAGATTTTAGGTTTTGATCAAAAATCTATACAACATTTCTGTAAAAGCCATAAATTTGGGTTACACATGGGCAAATTAAAAACAGAAAATATCGCTAGAAGTGAAACAACAAAACGCCCAAAAGACTTGTGGCTACTTTTAGCGATAGTTTTATTATTAATTTGCTTCTGAAAGTGCTGACTGTTTTAAATTCGTTATTTCTTAAAAAAGAGAAGGCCGAAAGACCAACAGAATAATTAAACAAAACTGTTGCAACGTAAAGCTATATTTTTGTATACGATTTCCAAATCGAAATACGGACATTTATTTTTTGGATTACTAACGACTAAAATCTGAGCAACTGTTGTAAATGGAATTATTTTTATTTAGACAGATTGCCATATATTTCTTTTCATTTTAAAACTTCATATTGAATAAATTAAGATAAGGTTATTAAAATATATTGTTAGTAAAAATCTGAAAACAGAAATCACATTTTTGATGTCTCATTTTTTATGTGTTGTTTGAGAGTAATTCTGTTTTTGCCACGAATTCTGATTTTAAGATTCTAGTTTTAAACAATTTGTTGTATTAAATGTTTGACTTTCAATTTGTTTTCAAGAGTTAATATGGCTCAAATAGATCAAATTATTAAACCAATAACAATATTTTTGTTTAATTTGGGATCTTTGAAGCAAAGGTTTGAATCTACTTTTTCTTCAAGTGAGAATAAATTTTACTAAAAGTCTATAAATTTGAAAATTGTTTAATTTGTTTTATTGATTTCATAAATTTTGAAAAAATGCTTGTGGCTCCAACTTTAAAAATTACTTTTAAAGTGTTCTAAACAATATATTTGCACGTTATCTCATGCAATCATAGAATTAATTAATTTTGGTCTTCTTTACTAAAATAGTGTTTTAAATATACGACTTCCAATTTCATCTTTTCTTTCATTAGAAAAGAAATGGAAAAGGGACCGAGTAATATGATAAAAACTGTAAGCGAACTTGTGATTTATTATCCCAATATCGTTGGTTTTCCAAAATAACTGAATAAAAATGTTATTAATCCTAGCCTACAATACATAAATTAAAAATATGAACAGTGATTATATTTCAAAGTAGTTGACTGATTCAAACATTTTCGTTATTTGCATAAACAGTGTTATTGCAATAGGACCTGGGTCTTGGATTGTTCTTATTTACATTCTGCCTACGGACGCGGTTGGAGAGTCTGTCGTGGGACTTCGCCCTGGCGATGTACGTGTCACTGTACCCCGGGGGCGCATCTCTAATTTGATCACAGAAATTACTTGGATGAGATCTATCTTGACGACGCTTGGACGAGCTACGATTCGGGAGCGGCGATCGGGTTACATACTGATATGGCATAATGTATTTATCCGACGTGTCTGGGGACAGGTCCGGATAGGGTTGGTGCTCGGGCTTCTGAAATTGTCGCACAATCGGGTTGGGAGTCATATTCGTAATGGCGTTAACGTTAACATGCCCTATATTACCTATGCGGGTGCCGTCGTAATTGTTTAAAAATTGCGAGTTGTCTCGCACCGGATGCACTACGTTCGTGTCGTAGGGAAAAATGGGCACGGGCTTTTGGAATGGAATATAAGTGCTGGACGAATCGTCTATTTTGAACGTTTGCAAACAGAAATTGTCCGTGCTATCGTCAAGATTATTTACCAACTGCTCAGTAGAAATTTGAGTGTACTTAATATCAGGCCGATTTATGAAACTGCTATAATTGGCGTTTTTACGATTCATATTTTGATTTTTTTTACTATGGATGGATGCGGTTGATGCAGTGTTAATTTTTTGCTTGACTTGTTCGCCATTTATTGCATGATTATGATAATTTTTATTAGATAGCATTGTTGCGCTAGCTGACGTCGGTATACTTGTATAGCTCACGTACATTGGATGCACAGATGTATGCTGTGGACTTTTGGCATCACCACCCATGAAATCGACTGCAAAAAAATATTTGTAAATAACACTGCTGATTTCTTTGCACACTGAAATTTTGATTTGCATCTTCATTTCTATAAATTCAAGCCTAAATAATTTAACCAAGTTCGCGATTTCATTTACAAAATGGGAATTTTATTAAAGAACCAATGTTTTTAGAGCTGATATAATTTTGTAAACTATTTCAATTGTTATTTTTTTCTGTTATTTTACCTCTAATTCCCCGTTTAGATACTTAAGCAAGAAGCATGCTTATATTACTTGTTTTTTTTCTAAACTACTGAGAATCCTTTACGTGAATACTCCAAGTTTTTCAAGAAACATGTTCATTATTTTGATGAGTTTAAAAACACATTGCTTTCAAAATATTAATTTGATATTAATAGGAAAAAATATTTTCAACATTTTATGTATAACATTTTTCTTCAACTATTTTATATTGAATATTTCCCAATTAACTTAATTTTCCTTTTTAATAATATTATTATTGTCTGATGCGGGATTTCTCAATAAGTGACTCCTATGAAATATCAATTAAAACTCAAAACTGGTGCAATTAACTGGGTGCAGTAAACTACATTAATTGATAAAACACAATTAAGAAAATAAATCATGTATTTATGTACTTCAAAAAATTACTAAAAATTTATGTATAACAAAAAAATAAGACTCCAACTTTAACGAACATATTTCTTCAAAAACTATTTTCAGTATGATTAAGTGTTAAATTGATTACTTACATTGGTCATCCTCGTCTAAAAATATATAAGCTATTAAAATAGCGCCTATTATGGCAAGAATCTGAAATGAAACCAAATAATAAATGGGAGTTATATTTCTAAAAAGGAAAAACCAACTCACAGCTAGGATACATTGTACTCCTGAATGTATTATTTCTACAATTGGGTATTCTATGAGGCAGTCATCGACATGCTCAGGTCGAACAGGACGGTATGGATCTTCCGAGGTTATATTAATGGGATAGACTGGCTTGCAACCATATCCATTCACTTCGAACCAGGAAACGCTACCCGTTCCCAAATTAAGAACATCGCTGTCCTGAAAGTCAAGGGTGTGTTTTTAAAAGCATTCAATTAGACGAAAGAGTTAAAATTGATGGCATGTGTGCACTTACTTTGTCTAAAATGCCAACGTTCAAATAAAAGCAAATTAAAAAAGCGTTCCACCCAATCCAAATGAAATTCCATATTAAATACTGAAAGACACAAAAAAGTCATTTGATTGATTGAAATTCGGTTACACTGGTGACAATTCCCCTCACATTTATTTTCATCACAAATCTATTGGCCGTTCGATACCCAGATAAGATATCAATTGGGGGCACTTAGCCCTATTCGAAACGGCTATTAGTGTTAAATGTCACGGAATAGTGATGAAAGCTTAATGTGATTCGAATTGATTCTTTGCATAAGAACCCTTTTAGGACTACTCACCGTTATGATATATTTAACCCTAAAGTGATATGCTCCGTAAAAGCCAAAGATCACAAAAATTATATGGAAAAAATTTGCCAATATTGGTGCCCACATGTATCCGAGGAAGTCGAATACCTGACGCTCCACTACTGTTATCTGAAATGTAACGAAAAAAATATCCATAAGTAAAAAATCAGAGTTACAAATAACATATGCAAGATAAGTATGTTAATTGTGTGAACAATTCATTTAGAAATAAAAAGGAAGCAGGGAAATCGGATTAAAATTATTAAGATAAAAATTAATAGAAATCTCACTATATATTTTCAATGAATCGTAGTCTAACTTGGGTTTTCTGGATATTAAGTGTTAATCTTTTCTTCAATGATATTTGTTCGGGACGCGATGCAAACCGTGCCTCATTTAGGCGGCTTTGGGTGAGTTAAGGTACATGCATGTGGCTGGCTACATTATAACAACTAAATAGTATAAAACGTTTTATATTTAATACTTTTTGAACGACTCTGTATATTGATGTGAAACTTTTACTCTTTTTGGAAGTGAAATTTCGGAAAAAGTAGAGAAAGCTAATTTTGAAACAAAATTGTCGCAGATTTGCTTACAATATTAAATTAATTAAAATATTTTTTTATTAAAATCATAAATGTTGCAATTAACCTCATCTCAACCAATATTTGCTAAGAAAAAAGCAGAAAGGGTAGGAAAACAACCAGTCAATGGAAAAGCGCATTATAAAAATTATTCTCGACATTGAATAACAAAAACGCACTTATCGCATCGCATGTTATTACGACTGGCAACTGGTGTAAGCAATAAGCGTAAAATTGTGAATAATTCAACTTTGGCGCAAACAATTTAACCTGACCTACATAAGTTCGTGACAACTAATCGGAAGTGACTCAGGCAACGGAGTAATTTTAAAAATTGAGCGGGTGACCCGATGAACAGCACTAAAAATAAATAAAGTTGCAAAACAAGGCCCGGAGGAGTGAATCAAAGTGAACGCACAATCAGCGAACGTGTGCGTAACGAACTCTGATTTTATTCGAGCAATACGGCGATACCCGAAATAACGACCCTAAGCATAAATAAGTCTTCTGCCTGCATCGTCGAGGAATCGGCTCTTCACGGGACCCCTCATAAACCAGCATAATCGGCTTCAAGCAATTCCGAATCAATTAAGACCACTTGGAGCATAAATCGCGCCGAAAGGGATACACAATTTGTTCTGAGCCAAGATTGATTCGCCCGTTAAATAAATAAGAAATGATTGGAGGAATTTTGCAAAACACATAGATTTTGTAGACGATCTCAATTGCTGCCTACTCAAGAAATAATCGTTACTATATTTACATTAGAAATAAATTAGTCTCAAAAGAACTAGGCCTCTTGGACGCTACTGGAGCCGATATTTTTAACCGATCTCAATAGAAGTCAAGCATGCGATAAACATCGCTTTTTATGCGATAAAGTTCAAAACCTGAGTGTTTATTTTATTTAATTAAAACATCTCAGAAAGCATGTGGAAAATTTTTGAATTAGATGTGTGCACGCAAGTGGGCAAATTAAACCAATACAAATAGCCAGCGACTTCTTGAACAGATGCCAATTTTTACGTTGAAAGTGAAATGCGTACGAAATGAATTTTATTTGCCTGCAGAATTCTTGTTTAAAGTAGATCGTGCGGGTAATAATCAGATCGTACAATTTAATGAACTTTAAATAAAGATGCGAGATAACAAAAGTTGAGTGATCGATTAAATATGCAAAGGCTGATCAATAATAGATATTAGAAAAACCTTGTAGAAAACCTTATTTAAGTATGATACTCTTGAAAATTGTTCTCCAACAAAGACGTGTCTTGCAAATAAAGTTGGTTGAATCATGTCAATAACCCATACACATACGAAAAATGTGACTCATATTGAAGTTTTTGAATGAAAGTAACTTGAAATCATTTATAATATTTTTACGTGTATTAAAAACTTTCTGCATTCAATATCAACGAAATTTTGTTATTCTAAGGTCTTTATTATGAACATTATTTATTTTAAAAATACTATTTTCAAAATTTTTGCTAAAGCCTATGCGACATTTTTAAAAGTACCCAATTAAATAATGAAGCTGTTAAACATTTTTATTATAAATACTTTAGTGTTTTTGGATTTTACTTTTTAAGTTGTTTTCGGCTCAATTAAATAATAAATATAATTTTACAAAAAAGAATATATCAAATTTTATAAAGAGTTTGATTCGTAGAAGTTGCTACATAGATTACTTTTTAACAACCTTTCCATACAGATATCAACGAAATGTTTTATTCTATATATTTACATATTTGTCTCGAAAGACATTAAAACATTAATAAATTCCATACTACGTTTTTGAACCCATTAACTCTTTTATCTTTTAATTTTATTTTAATCATGTAAATTTAATTCATATCTGTTCCTCTACTTTTCCACGGGGGTTAATTACATGTCACCGACCGTGGAAAATTACAAGAAAATTCAGTTAATTACATATTAGGTTTTTAACTTTCACTTAAATTTAAGTTATTAAAAACGATCTTAAGTGGCGCACGACTGCTGAGAAAGAGTATGAACTTGAGTAGTTTTTAGACTCCAAACAACTAAGTTGGATATTTTCATCATCTGCGCCTAAAAGAGAAAACGTTTGTCCACAATGACCATTTTCGCAGAGTAGTTAATTTTTATGGACATCTTTTGAAAACTCTTTTAATCGATGATACGATCATCAGAGGTGGAGTTTGTAGACGAAACACTTCGCCATTGCGGCAAAAAAGAATAAGGTTGGAAAAAAAATCGAGTAATGAGCGAAAAAAATAAAAGCAGAAAATCGAGTAATGAACGAAGGCTGCGAAATCGAGAAAAATTTCTATTCTATTCCAATGGAGCGTGGTCTTGCGAGGATGTAGTAATAAAGAAATGAACGAGAAAACATGCAATACGAGCAAAGTATGTGCACCTGTCGTCTTGCGGACTCTTTATTTTTTCGCTTTGCCTTAGTCTCAGGTATCAAGTTTCTGCACTAGCCAATTGGCAAGAAGACCAGGTAAGTGCCTTCAGGTTTCCGAGTCATCTATGATAAGATTGCTTCTTTAATGATATAAACTTTTTTGCTTTGACTTCTTTTGTTTTTGCGCGCTCGGTATTTTCATAAATCATAGCTTGTTTGAGCGACAGTTTCTTGACGTGAAGGCAGCACCTAAAGTGCTGCTATACTCTCAAAAGGTTAAGGTACCCAAACGCTTTCCGGTTTTTTATATGGCTTTCAAAAGGAACTCGTTTTCGATCATTCAAAATATTTCAGTTATTTATGGTTTTTATGAAAATCCCCAGCCACCGAACATTTGCAAATTATGCTGATCTAGATGTTTTTTCGACTTTGGGCGAAAATAGTTGACGTCAGCCAATTTGCTCCCAATTAATAGTTGTGTGACCCCGATAGTGACACTCGAGACGGTTTCCACCCCGCTTATTTGGAAAAGCCTCTGACGATTATAAACTTATTAAGGCTGTCGATTAGCATGCATGGCCGCGGTGAGCTTCGGGTTTCTCGCTGCACTTCGCGATGGCTAGTTGCCGGGAATATTAATGAATTTCAAACTGAGTGTTTCAATTTGGGCGTGTACTGATGTGAAAGCTGTCATATGCACTGTGTGAATAATGCCTATAACTTCATAAGTCAACATAACCGACGAGTGAAACTTAACTGGCTTTTGCGATATCAAAATCCTATTAGACCTGTAAATCATGCTGTTGTGATGAAGACGTTTTAATAAAACGCTATAAAATTTGTATGTACATATGAACGTCTACTCACAAGTAAAGATTTTTTGGAAAATATACTTATATTCAAAAATAATTAACATTGAAATTCTTTTTATACAACAGAAAAATGAATTTTGTTTGCTTTTGCAATTTCATTTCTTTCTCAATCAAAAAATCCACAGTACATAACTCGATTCGGTGAAAAACAAATTCACGTTAATCAAGGAGGTCATCACTCTGGAAAAAATGCTGATTATACGGAATTAAAATTAAGAAATTTTGTTTGCTGTAAGACTGAGTGAACTGCAGTATGGCGAACTCCCTGAAAAAGTTATATGGTTCTAAAAGCTAGATATATTAAAACGTAAACCAAATTTATAAAATCACTGACAATAACGAAACACTTCTCGTGGTGCCTAATTAATGTCTTTTACATCGGTATAAAACAAACGGATAGGTTATTTAACTTTATTCGAAAATATTAACTCATTTTTCCTCATTATCTTTATGTATAGCGATTTTTGAAATTTTGTAAATGTAAATAAAACTTAATTGCTTCGTTAGAACAATAATGAATTTTGAGGTATAAGGCCCATGATCGAAAAATATCTTTTTGATCAGATCTCATGGATTAGCTCACATGATAACCAGGAGACAGTAGATCTAAGTCCGAAATTTTATAATCAAAATATACTCAACGTTTTTAGTCCCACTCTACCTTTCATGATTTTTTTAAAATTTTCGTTTTCTTTTCCACTTTCAAACATCTGGGGCTTTGTTATTTATTATTATTATAATTCATTTCAACAGTTAACTTAGCGTAAATAGCTTGAATTCTACCGTTTAATCAGCAACGATTTGAACCACTGTAACGACTCCCTAGTACATAGTCGTTAAATTGATCTGCATTTTAATATTACAGCAACTTTTCAATGCATAATAGTTGGAAAACTTGGAAAAGATCAAAATACGCTAAGTAATCTTTAATTAGGACTTTATTATATGTACGTATTAATTAACTAAATGAAAGTTTTATGTCGCGGCATTTCATTTTGTTTATAAAAGTTTCGCCAAACAAAAGCATAATTTTAATTTAACATCCAAACATATAATTTATTTTTCCATTCCATTAACTGCGCTTCTTCTAAAACTTACCACAATTACGAATTCCCTTGGAGCCATTCTCGCCTCAGCTTTTCGCTTTTATCGCTCTTGCATAATTTTGCGCTTCAGCCGAATGCTCTAAATAAAAATTCCTTCTCATCCAGGGTACATAATTAATGGCCCAAAAAGAAATTGACCCAGACATAATTCGACTAACCCACTGATGAAACTAGCAGCATTATGCTCCTTTAGCATAATCTTAATTTACAGCTAGCCACCCCAAGGACGCCCTCAATAAAACTAGCAAGCAGTTGCGTGAAAGAAATGAGCCTCACTTTTGAGAATCGGCGAAACCATTTAAAATATGCTTGATCTCATAAAAACCTGAAGGCGCCTGAATGCGCTCGAGTTCCCCTCAAAATGTGCATTTATGATGCATTGTACCCCGGAGATAGCACTGAAAGGATTCGCGCATGAGGAAAAAATTAAATGTGGATGGGCTTAATTTTTTAATACGTCTTTTATCGAACGAGAGATTCCTTCTTCAAAATAAATTTCTAGAATTTCTGAATGTTTGAGTCAGCACTTAGCATTATTGAAGAGAATGACGAAAGACGCACAATTCGTTTTATTCATTTTTTGTGCCATTTTTCTCCAAAATTTATCGCAATATAAGAGAATTTTTGTTATTACTTATAATGGAATTTTCAACACTTAATTCTAAAAATAAATCATTCTTTATTATATTTACTTCGTCAGTATTTCTGTTAAATGATAAGAACAACTCCTCTTTTCATATTTTTATTAATAAATATTCGTTCGTTAATCTTATCGACGGCATTCTTATCAATTTGTCACTTTAAGGAAATATTTAATAAATAAACGCAATATGTGAAATTGATTAGAACATTCATTAGTAAAGAAAGCGACGCGAAATTAAAAACTAAGGTTATCATTATAGTGTTGGAAAATTATTTCTTATTGCAAGTAAAGCTTTACTAAAATTTTTAAACTTTTAGGATGGTCGATCAAAGTCGACATTTTAATTGTTTTTAATGGACATATTGAAATTTTAAACCATACAACTTTTTAAGTTTCAAACTTATGGTCAATTTTGCAAATAACATACATATAAATAATCTTCATGGGGTTTGGTCGTCAGGAAAGTTACACGATGTTTTCTAAAAAACATATTTCAATATAGTTGGTATACTTTAGGAGGATATTTTCGAAATGTATTAGTAATATCTTGGAAAATTTAATTACGAATCACCCTGTGTAGTACAGCACTGGAGGAATTACATGAAAAAATGCTTATAGGTTTTTAATGCATAACATAATATTTAATATTTTAAGAATTGACCTGATTCACAAGACGAGTACTTGTTTTCAATCTTTCTAGTGGCTCCACTTTCTAAAGAAGCTTTTGACCTCAAAATGTTGAATATTTTTCCCTTAAGAAAATACAAAAACAAAAAACAAATTAAGTAACCTGAAGTAGCCAAAGAGTAACTTTGTGCATATTAACTCAATTACGAATATTACTTATTCTGCTGAGCTTCCTCCCATAGCCAGCTTCAGATTTTATTTTCATAGCTTCTAAATTCAGTGGGCCGGTTACTTGTTAGATAAGAAAATCAAGCCAATTAATGTAATTGAAGTGGTTGAATTACTCGAACTCACTGCATGCACTTAGTTTATGGCAGTCGGGAAGACGGAAAGCGATTCAAATAAAAAGGGGATCAATAGATCTGGTTACGATATCATCTTTAAAATGTGTTTATGTTTATTTTGCTATTAAACTAGAACAGAACCCTTTTTGTTATCAATGCACTACATATGTATTAACATTAATCGAATGTAAACATTTGGATTAAAAGAGATTCATATTCCTACAATCTCTTATTCGATATTGTTCAAGCTCCGTAAAAATTAATTGGCATAATACTTACAAGAGAAATCATCAGAAAAGGATTTAATTATAAAGACAGGTACACCATACATAACATATAATCCATCAGTATTTAATTAGTGAAAATACCATTACTTTCAGAACTTCAGTCTAATTCTTTTAAATGAACGATCAAGCATTATTCGATAAATATCAGGTTGAACTCAGATGGTGCAAATAATTGCTAACAAGGCAAACAATTTTGTAAAAACCGAATACATGATTACTGTATGGCCTTTTTCGCGAAATAACTCTGTCATGAAAATGAACAAATTGTACGAGAACTTGCAACATCTCTTGTTTGTCAGTTTATAGAACAGATGTGTGGTTATCGAGGTCGATAAATCGAATAACACACTTTTTCTTATATTCTTCTATTTTAGATCCAAATTAATGTTTTAGGTATAATGTTTCATCAATGTTCGTAAGAATGACATAAATACGTACATAGATGGAAAATATTTGGAAATCTATTATATAAATATAATTACTATCTACAAGTGTATAGTTCATCAGTTTATTTGTTCAATGAAAGTAAAATAAATTAATTGTTATCAATTTTTCCACCTTGTAAGCGGGAATGCCACCTTAAGATCCTGCAAAGAGGCGCTCGCTTTTCAAGGGGTTAAAGACTTCCAAGTCTAACAAATGCGTCTAGATAGCATCTTTCTTTTTTTGTTTGCTGATTATCTCATATAGATATCACAATAATTATGATTCTCCTTGTCCAACCTAATTGAGAAAAGGCAGATTTGCAATTTTCTAATTTACAAGCGCTTCCGCTTCTTTGTCAATTACGATGATGGAAGAAGCAGAAATCTCAAAGGAATGGTTCTTAATTGTTGGGGACTAAATGAGATTTGTTCGGAGATAGCGAGCAGAATGTATAACTACACTACACACGCATTTTATGCGTAAATCAAAAAGAAAAACTCCTTCTGCCTCTGTTTCCTCATTAGCAACAGGGAAATGGTAGAAGCATATGGAATTAGGTCGGCGAAAGTTCTTCTCGACGCGTATCGTTCGCATCGCCAATTGTCTTGAGTAAATTTATCTCGGAAAAACAGTATTCAAGCCATCAAGCTCTTTAATTCATTTGGACTCCTCGAACAGAAGTTGGCTTTAATAAAGTACACAAGTTAACTCCCATTCAAATCCAGCTTTATTTTTGATAAAAACCTCTCCATTGCAATCTTGTTTTTAAATTTTGTGAATGATTGGAAATTAAGGCGCAAAAGGTTGAATGCATATGTAAAATATTTTATTTCGATATCGCAAGTGGGAGACTGCCCACCACCCACACTATTGATAACAGATGGATCGCATCGCAGCAGCCTGGCTGGACCCACGTTGACTCTATAAAATACTGATAAAATTTCTGTAAACATAAACATATGCATGCATGGGTCGATTCCCCCGCTTTATGCAAATTATGAAATGAAACTAAAAGCGCATATTTTTCGTTATGGCTTCTATTCATTCGCTATACAAAAATCTGCTATTATTGTTTTTAATTAATTAGCAAAACGTGAGCTCTTGTTCCTATCGCGTAAACTTTCTTGAAATGTTGCAGCTGGTGGCATCGACTTGTGACTGTCCATGAACTTCAAGTGTGAGAACTCAACAACGTTTTTATTTATTTTTTCATTACAACTTTTCCAAGCATAAAGCATAGCACAATTGGAGTCATTGTTTAGATCGCTGCAAGACTTCAATCCCTGGTGGAGTGTGATGTCTCTTTTTGCCTTCACCTTAATAAGGTTTTTCTTTTTCGACAAAATTATTCCCATGAAAAATTTGCTCGGCAATTGCTTTCGTGTCTTTGAAATGGTATTAAGTAGTCAGAGCAAATTAAAATGCATGTAAAGGATTGAAGGCAATTAGTCTACTTTATGTTGAAACTTTTAAGCAGGTAATATGAAATTTGCAATCTTTTTTTCAAGGGTGGAGTCTTGTAAAGAGGATGAGGTAAGAAATTATCAAGGTGAGAACAATTGAGATGAGTCTGTTTCTATCTTGAGAAGCTAATCATAACTTTCTACAAATGCACTTTAGCACTCTGACTTCATACCAATTAAGTTTATCACGACGAGTGTGCATTGTGAATAATAAGTAATCCTTTTTATTTATAATGCATTCATTTTAACAGAAAAGAATTGTAAGTACGCAAATACTTTTAATAAGAAAATTAAACTACAATATACATATATTACCACAATCAGTAACAATTTTTTCAAACTACAATCAGTAAACATTTCTTTAATAAAACCTCAAAACTGTAGGAGACTGAAAGGTCCAAGTCACGTTTAATAAAATGGATCCACAGCCAAAAACTTTAAACTTTAAATAATATTTTTTTATTACGATAAATATTTTAATGACACGTATAAAATACTTAAAACTTCTGCAATTTTTAGTATTTTTGGGATTAGTAAAAACACTAACGTGTTTAAAAAACAAAAAACAAATATCGATTTGTGTATAAATTAACCAATAATCCTTTATATGCAGGAAAGGAAAAGGAATAATGACTGTGTATTTTATTCCCCTAATTGTTTCGTATAACGTTGAGAAAGCATACAATTTATAAATTAACAACAGGAAACGTTGAATTATGTTGGACTTTTGAAGATCAAAAACAATTTCACAATTTTCTTTCACATCAAGAGATGGAACAAAAGTGAGCAATGGCTTTATTATAATTATATTTGCTATGCCATTTTCGTGTTTATTGTTATCAACATCATGGTTGCAAATGCATGATATCTGAATTCCCCTGCTAAGTGATTTTGCTTGATAAAAAGGGAAAACGGCTATTTTGAGAATCCGAAAAACTGGAGATTAGATAAGATGCAGCTTTTAGTATCACCTTTATCTTTTTCGCATGATTCATATGGGACTAATGGAAATGTTGCATTTCTTATTCCCGGTAGCAATGCAAAAATAATATGAAAAATTAGCTGAAGGATAACGATATCTTAAAAGGTGCCGCCCTGGCCTTTAATGGAAGCCAAACTCATTTAAGCATCTGCAGTTCTTTTTTCTACCCATATTTTGAACTAGTATGAAAATGCGTCAGCAAGGTGAATAATCTCAAAATTCCGACAGCCGGCAGTTCGCTTCGTTGGACAGGAGGGAAGCTTTATTCTATAGGTTTTATAAGTAAGGTATATCAACGTAATACCCCAGAAAAAGATATCGATTGAATTTGTTATCAAAAACTTTGCCGCATTGAGAGGCAGTGCGAACTGGATGAACAAACTGAAACATGTCTGGGGTGAGAATAATTTTTCCGGTCTCAAAGGGGTAGAACTAGAGGAGTCGCTCTATGGTTTTTTATGACTTGTGTCCCCGTCGTTTGGGTAAGTAAACAACCTCAAAGAGTTCCCTTTTTTCTAAGCCGGACTGTGCTCCCGTACGTGTTCCTTGTACTTTAACCGGGTTTAGCACAAATTGCATTCTGCCACGATGCGTCATCATTTGCACAGAATTCTCACCTGGAAGTGGAAACCGTCGTCGACCTCGCTGCCGGTTCGCGAGAAGCTCGCGCGAAGCCTTCTCAGAAATTGTTGAGCGATAGGCTGATTTCATCTTTAACTGCCTTTCAGTTGTCGCTACCGTGAGCGATTAACGCCGGAATGGAATATGGAATCGATTAAAAAATTAATCCGTTTTATGGAGGCTGCGTAGAGGCTCCAATCTCGCTAGTGTCTCTTGTTGCTGCAAGACTCTAGCAGCTCAGCGGAAATTGTAATAAACAAATGTTCTGTCGGTTCACCAGCCGGATTCTCACGGCAGCTCATGATGCGTATAGTCCCAAGTCTGGATGTATGGTGATCACCGCGGAGCGCTTTGAAATACCAACAAAACATACAATAAAAGGGCCCAGCGAAGACAAAGAAATGGAAGAAAAAATTCCTTTATCTTCAGCTCCTTTCCACTTTAGAGTTTTCTCAGACAGGAAATGAAGATACGACATGTGCAGGAATAATAACGACGACGAGACCGACTGCCGATTCGACGAATCCCCCGACTCGGAGGTGACGGGGCACTATACTTAATTTTCGTTTGTTTGCTAACAGGTTGAAGACTCACGCGATGTCGTCAGAAATTCTGCCCCTCGCCCGCAATTGCGGTCTTCAAAGCGAATGGGAAGGTGTTGCCCTCTTAAGGGTTGAGAATAGACTCCAAGAAATTGCGTTCTTCCTTTTGCACAAGACTTAAGAGATAAGGAACTTAGAATTATTATTTTTTTCTTTTTTAAAACTATAATTGCATTATGAACCCCATCCCATGGAATCCTGTTCACTTTTCCACAGAAATTTCTCCTGCGCAACGTGCGTTAACGCACGCACTGGAAGTCGACGGAGCTAGTTTTTTTAAAACCGAATTATCTTATGTAAATACGAACTCCGCACTGAAACCGGCAAACATGTCGCGGACTTTACAATGACTTCATCTGTTTTTTTCCCTAAAGATGCTATCAAAAAAGAAAGTGAAAAACGTAAATGTTTGCACTGTACTTAGCCCAGCAGCAGATGGTGGCTTATGGATGTAATCTCTTAACAAGAATTTAACACGTGTCTACTTCATATGTGTAATTTTATATCATATACGTTAAATTATTCGTTGCATCATTCATTTTATGTAAATGTTATGTGACATAGATATCTAAAAAAATATCTCAAATCGTACTTCTTATTCACTTACATATATTAACATACTTATCGTCATATATTACACACTAAGTTTTCCCTTTCTCTTTTTTTACTTTCATTTTATATGCATATGTACTATGTGAACGTATAGTATCGGCAGAATATTCTACTTTTAATTAATGGAACGAATCAGGCTTACATCATATCGACCAGACGCAGACGATAAAATTTCAGAGGAAACCAATTCTAATTTAATTTTAAGGGCTTTCAGCGAAGAAATATACTTAAGGCTGCACTACGGTTGCACGCTTCAATATAACAATTGGATCAGCTTCTAGATACATCGACCGCACCAAATCAGCATGTAATACAATAATTAATAATTATCATAGGCGCAACCTCAATTTTATTCACTTTATAAATATGGAGCAAAGAAAATAATGAAAATCAAGAAATTAGTTAGAGTAATAAAATAATTCTTCTTGTCTAGCCTATAGATCAAAGAAATGTGTTTCTGTCTATTAACCGGGCTATCTCGGCAATATTCGATTTCATAGTCTAAAGAATCCCAAGGAGCTAGATTTTTTGCAAGCAGACAAGCACGCATTTGTGGTGTATATTGTTTTTTAAATAGTAAAGGACTCTTTAGGCTGAACATTTTTTTGTTTGTTTTTTTTGACACAAACACCTTTTGGATGAGAGGAGGTAAGAAAATTTTTGTTTACATTTTATTGTAATAATAAAACTTTTTTTATTTATTTATGGTAAAAAAAAATTTCAAAATGACAACATCGCAATATTAGATCTGAACTTTTCAATAAATTCAAGTAAAAATCTTTTTAATAATGCATCCTGTAGTACTGTAATTTAATTCTAAAATATGGCCTATTATAGACGTTATAAAATTTTTTATTCGATTTTTGCGGAGTAATCCGAAACATATGTATTTTTTAAATTAAGTTCGTTAAAAACAAAATGTTGAATTAATGAATTTAACGAAGGTAAGCTCAAGAATACTTATTATCTGACTACAGTCGGTCCTGTAAGTGTGTAGTTTAGTGTGTTACTAAAGGAGTAAAGGATCCGCAAATTTAATTTTGATCGTTTGAAAGCACAGAAACTGGAATTTACCCTTCATTGAACATAGGGAACTCAAAGAAGAACTTTGATTAATCGAAGTTTCGATAAGACATACATAATTTAATCGTCAACTGGAGTTCCAGAATAAATTATTACTTAGCTATTTTGTCTGAAAACTGGTTTTTGGGTGAATGTTTGCAAAAATGGATAAGTGTTAGATAAACGAAAAAAGGATTTACACATGTGTTACAGACTTCTTGAAATTTTAAGGTTCAATATTCCGGAAAGTAAAATTATTACATTTTTTTAATATTGTATGTTACAAAACCGATTAGTGGTAACACTTTCCAATGCATAATTTAAATATTTAAAAGTTCGAAATTAACTCTCCATTAAACTTTATCGTTATTTAAGAGCTTGGCTGACTAACTACGAGTTGTGTCATTAGCACAAATTGCTTCAGAACTAAAAATAGGCGAAAGGCCGCAAAACTTATCAAAACATTTATCAAGAGCGAACGAGCGTGTACCACCCCCAGGGATGGAACCATAAATTTAGCAACTCTGGCATTCAATCAATACACCTCTCGACTTCCTGGAACCTCCAATAAAATCACCACTGACCGATCTATCGGGCACAAAACCCCCAAATCCCACTGCATCTAGGCCAAACTTTTAAAAATAGAACAAAAGCAATAATTGGCACAGCCAAGAGTCCTGCATTATTCCTTTCCAAAACCGGTGCAACTAAAAATAATACTCAGGCCGGTGCCGCCAGAAAACGGACTATCTGCACAATTTCATAACACCAGTGGCAGGAGTAAGCCAGCTTTAATATTCTTTTAAAGCGAAAGAAAAAGAAAATTCGTATCACTCCGAAGATTGGTGTAGGTCGAGTGGGCAGGTGTCCCCTTTTTGCGGAGGACACTGTCTGGACTAGAGCGGAGCACGAGACCTATCAAGTTCGCTCGGTCGGCGGAAGGACGGGGAGACGGGAAGACGGGCGGCATGACGAACTCAACTTACCATTTGAAGGAAACATATTGACAACAAAAAGTGCCGCCTGGTGCAAGATCCCATGTCATAATTATTGCAGTTATGTTAAAAAACCAAAAGAGCTGCGAGCCACTCTCGAGCTCGATTTTATTTGCATTGGCAGCTCGCACACACTCGATGCACACACCCGCACTCCCCGGAACAGGTAAAAATCGCCCGAACTCACTGCACTCTGCGTTGTGAACGAAGCGTTCCACTTCTCTCTGGGTGTTGTTTATTCCGCGGACTCGGCGACTCCATCTGAGTTTTCTAGCCACTGCATCCGAAGGACTTCCCCCCAAACCGGAAGAGAAGCACCACTCCACTTTCCAGATGACGGTGACAAGGGCTCCTCCGCGAGATCACCACTCAAAAATCACTAGGCACATCGGTAAAATTTCAATTATGATTTTTATTATTATTATGTAATTAGCAGCGAATCACCCCCGAAAATAAGAAGCGTTCAGTTTCAGCGGTGCGAGCACTGCGAATGCGAAACGGCCACACGGCGGAAGCCTCCAAGTCCACGACCAAACGCCACCAGGCAAAGCCCAAGAATAAGCGAAACGAGTGAGCGAGCGAGCGCCGCGGAACAATTGCAACAAGCCGCGGGGGGAGGAGCGGGAGGGCGGTGGTCGAGTCGATAGGTCGGTTGTCGGGAGTCGGGATACGGGACACGGGACACGGGACACGGGAGCACCTCCGGGAACGGGAACGGGGCCGAGGCACGACGCTGGCGCACGGAAGACGGACGCTGAGCAGAAATTTATTGACACTTGTTGAATGCGACCGACGAGCCCAGGAGAGGTCCGATGCGGTCCCTGCGGGCGAGCGGGAGCACTATAGAGCACCTCCGAGGGGAAAACTTACAAGAGTTACCAGCCGCCTACGAAAATTCAAAAAAATTTCAGTTACAAAGGTAAACGTCGATAGTCTCGTTGTTAAAGCATGTCTTTCCATTTTCACTTTTATTTACAGATGAATTTAAAAAGCATTTTCTAGATAAATATAATAGTATGATGGAAACCCGGACTGACATAGAAACTTAACTATTTCACCCAACTTGCTGGCTACAGTAGACTCACGAAAACACGAACTTATAAAAACTAAGTTTGTTCAGATTTTGAAATGGCCTTTTTAGAACAAGTGATCAAACTTTTATCGACTTTGTATTTACCTAAATGACAATACGTAATTATAAATGGAAAACAGTGATTTGAACAATGAATTTATTTGAATGATAGTATAGTACGTATAAAATAACACACTACTGCTCAAAAACAAAATAGTTCGCTCACCTGTTGAAATTTAAATATATATTGCTATTTTTAAATAATTTCGGAATAAATTTGATTTTTAATGATGTTATATAATGAATATAAAATTGATCGAAGATATTGCAAAATAGAGCAATTCGAAGAATTTTGGTAAGCAAAGGGATATTTTGTGCTGATAGTGCTTTATATTATATGTACGATCAAAATAATTAATTCGGAAACTGAAACTTTAAACACTATAAGCCGAATATCGTTTTCAATTGAAGCCACGGCAATAAAAAAGCCTATTCTAAAGTTCCCATTAGCAATGATTTTTTCATTCAGGAAAAACCAATACACAAAACTTTTTAACAAATAGAAACCATTTTTATTGATAAGCAATACTTCTTTACATAAATAAAAAAAAAACAAACATCGTAACAAAACATATGTATATTTAATAGAAAATTTATATTTCTTTTAAAATCAATGTGTAGACATTTTTATTAAAAATTGTTTTGTATGCTGTCATTTTGGCAATTTCGCTAATTTCCTGATAAATTCTACATGCTTACTTTCAAGGGTCTGATAACAGATAAACAGTTCACAGGTATAAATGCTATCGAAGTACTAAATATGTAGAAAGTAATTAGCATGCATACGCTTATGTAGCTACTGCACGACAAGTACGAAAATTTAGGCAACGGTTTACAGATAGTCAAAAGTCGGACGAAAACCAGTTCTTAAATATAAGTCAGGATTTTATTGTATGCCTCATGTAAACTTACATGTATATTTGTAGAAATAGGGTTTTTAATAAATGGAGGAGTGACAACAAATTTAATTGTAGTACGCTACATCCGACAGTGTAAATGTCTAAAACAGAGATTTAAAAAGCTTCATCCGAAAATTACACATCCTCACTGCTCGGGCTCATTGATATTCAGTTGATATTGGATTTCAAAATTACAGACATGTAATATGTGAAAAAGTTTATTTTGAAAGAATATAATCTTTAGAAATCATAATTACAAAATAAAAAGATCAATGCAACAGAGGCGATGAGTTGCCATTTATTTAGTTTAGTGTGCTTAATGTTAATATTGCAAGTTGGTTTCAAAAGAGATTTGTTTGAATTTTCATTTTTATCATTTTAATATTGAAAAACCGCAATAAAAAATTCATTTTGGTTACCACTGACTTCAACTATTTGTTTTCCAAAACACTTAAAATAATTCGATAGAAAAAAAATATAATCGAAATCAAAGGTAATTGAAATGAATTTCTTACAATACATAGAGCTGAATCAAAGAGTTTCAGTTCAACTTTTAAAATTGTTATTCTAATTTTGAGTCCAATTCCCCAATAGTTTTGGAACGTATTTATTTTTACTTTCGGTCGACACAATATAAAACGAACAAAGCAAAAGTCCTGCGCTTGTCTTCAGAAAATAATTCCATATAGACCTTCTAAGTTATGAATATGCTCAAAATAATGGGAACTAAGTTCAATATTTGTAAAATTTGATATCTGCGTTACGCACTTTTCGTCCGTTGTTCCAACTAAATGTCTTTAACTATTGTAGTTGAATGCGTACATACGATTTGTACCGAAAATTTAGTCTATAAAAGCGTTTCGACATGTATTCTCAAGCAGCATGCACTTATGAAATTGTTCATGGCAAAAGCTTAATTTATGTAAGCCATAGTATCCATAATGCTTACCTGTGTTTATTGTGTGTTAATCACAATACCTATTTAACACGAAGATTTCTACGTAAGAAATCATAATTAAGCTCAGGATGCACCTAAGAACTCATTTCCAACATTCAGAAATTATTGTTTTTGAACTTGATTGAGTGATCAAATTAAACTGCCTTTATAAACGGTGCCGCCTTTTGCATCCGTTTTAATTAAACCTTCAATTTTGGCTCTCGTGTCTCATGTCCCTAAAATAATATACAAATTGAGAAACGAAGTAAATATTTCAATCACGCAAAAACATTCTAAGTCGTATTGTGTGGACTGAAGTTTACCGAAATGGTTATTATATAAAAAAAAAACTTATTTCGTTGTCTTGGCTTCTTCAAGAACAACAAACAAAAAAATGCAGAGAATTGAAAATTCTCTTTTTACATGCTAATCATCTTTATCAGTTGACAATATATGTAAACGCTTTGAAATCAAAAATATATTTAACCAATAACTTTATCCAACATAATTTTTATTCAAATCTCTTTTAAATGAAAAATTCGATGTCCGAAAATTGAAAACATAGTTTAATTTATAAATTCATTCTATTTTATAAACAACTTCCGTACAGGTAACTTAAAAATATATTGTACATGAAGAATTATTGTTAATTTTGTTTTCCTCTTTTCCTATGTAACTTTGTCCGAAAATACATGGCAACCAATTTGCAGATAAAATAAATCTATTACTGGGTAGTTGAGAAATAGGGCCTTTATAACACAAATTATACTTGTAAAAAAACATCCTCTCTGTTCGAATTAACATGACGAATTGCAAAATTGGTGATATTCACTTTTAGATAATAAAAAATCAACCTATGTCCACTAGGTCTTAACTTATGCTGAGATTAATCCTCAAGATCAGGTTCATAACCAAGTATTGTGTAGTTCCCTACGATTATATACAAACATTTTACAATCGCCTCAATGAATTAAAAAAAAAAAAACTTCATTTCCGATCATTCTTTCCGCTATAAGCAAGTATTTGCAGCAACCTCATTGCCTCTGATTTGTGGGGCGGTACAGGCCTATCGATACAGAAATGGGAAAATCATTAACTAGTCATAAAAAACTTAAACTCTACTAATTTAGATTAACTGCAATATTTCTTTGATAACATATTAATCAGCTATTTACATATATATACTATAGACACATCTTAATGTAGTGTTGAACGCATGGGAAAACGAAAAACCTGTAATTCTTGGCTCACTCTCATTAATATTACTGTTGCTTTTACTGTAAATTCAGATTTGGTTTTCTTCCACAAATTTATTATGTTGCTGTTTTTTGTGTTTTTAATAATTAACATTAAAAAGTAAAAGTTACCAACTAAGTTAATTGGATCACACGGTATGAAGTGTTTATGTTCAACCACGAGCACGCGCACACACTCACGCTTATTTTGTATTTTAGGGCTAACAATTAATATCAACATCTTCAAAATGTTCTCATTCTGACTCAGTTAAAATTCAGTTATTATAGAAGTCTATTCTCACTCTATCTTAGCTTAGTTTTGTTTTATCTAATAATGTAATTAAAAATGAACAAATTAAGTGTACGTGTTGAGTGTGTGTGGCTGTCTCTAATTACCGAGCACGTGGACATCTTCCTGTTCTTTCTCGTTTTGGCGCACGGCAACGGCGGTATCAACCAAAAGGTACAAACATTTAAATTTGTCTTTATCGTCACGGAGCACACCTGCAAAATTCAAAAACTCTATTAATTATAAATATTAAGAATCCTGTTTGAGGTTTTAAGTAAGTAACTTTTTCAATGATATGGCCGAATAACTCATTTCAAAGATGGACCATAATGTAGTAAAAATAATATGAACTGTCAAAAAATTGGTTTTCCACTTACCTTTTACAATGTGTCCACTCTGAGAGATTGTCGACGTGTTACTTTGGGTGCTAGACATATTATTATTTGTGTTAATATTGTTGTTATTATTATTGGCGACATTGCTTGAATTGTTCATGACAGCTGCAGCTGCATTTGAAGTTACAACTGTTGCTTCAGCACCTACTGTTGAAGCTGCAACTTCTGAAGATATTGTAGTTGCACCCACAACTTGATTAGATGAGTTTGAATCAGAATTTTGGGTGAGAACTGGTGATGGATGAGCTGGCATTACTTGAACACGTGATAAGCCAATAGGAACTGTAATCAAACGCACAAATAAAGAAAATATATTTACAATAATATTTCATGTTAACTTACCAACAGTATTGGAATTATTTCCACTTAGAGGATGTGGAAGCTGCGGTAGATGAGCCAAATGGGGATGCGGGGCGCTCCAGTATGCGTTGGATGGGCTAGTTGTGACTTCTTCAGTGCTGTTAACAACAACATATTAAGCTTAATATGATTTAATCAAATAATAGAAAAGGAGTCAGTACCTTATAACACTTTGCCAAGCGTTCGAGTTGTCGATTTTCTGGCTGTCTTCTTCGCTTGGTGAGCAAGATTCATATTCGTTTGGACTATCATCCTCAGATCTGTTAGAATTAATTATGTATATAATAAATAAGTTTACCTTATTATGTGCTGGACATTATTGGAATATGGATAATAAGTCATTTCAGGAATCTTGAAAGGATATCGGGAAGGATTATGAAATTGCATTATAGGGCGTTGATGGTACTGACTGGAGGTAGTGTTAAAAATTTAATTTCAGGTGGATGATATTTCAAAATTAGTACATACTTATATATAACATTGTCATCATACTCCATTTCGGGTTCCACTTTCACAACATGACCCTGTGGAGTTTGTACGAAGTGATGGCCTAAAGCTGTTAAAACTTTTGCAACACCATCGTGAACCTCTTCACCTTCAACTTCCTCTGTAGCTCCAACAATCTAAGAACATTTTATATATTAGTGATGGTAGATTATAAATATATATATCTCGTCTTACCACTTCGGAAGCTGGACTTCCAGTGATAGGGTTTGGAACATTCATGTTCTGCATACTGTGCTGTTGTGAACTGCTTAATTTTTTTCCTCGCCGAGAGATAGTATAATGGAGCGGATCGTTGCCCTCGCGCCTGATCATCTCGGGTAATATTCGCCGACGTGCATTGATAAACCAGTTGCATACCTTCAGTAAATCAAATGCTCTTAAATTTAGTATTTAATCGTAACCAGTAAATTCATCATTCCATAAATGATGTGGCTTTTTATTTAAGTTGATAATTAATTAAAAATCAGGTTGCTAGATGATATGTTACAATGTGTTCTCCCTCGCTAAGGAGAATTAATTAGAAAGAAAACCGATTTCACACAACTGAATTAACTATTTATGTAAGAATGATTTTATTTTAAAATCAAATCGAACTGAATTCTTGGAGAATCTTCTTTTCACTTTTTTATAAATAGGATGCTAGGCTACTATATAAAATATAACTACCTCTTTAAATAATACAACTCTAATACATAATTTGCAATTATTTTCCCAGATTCCTAAAACCAATTGCATATTTTCATTAAATTCAATAAAATTCTCTTACAAATTGCTGGAATATTCCTCAAAATCTTTTGATGACATATAAAGCATGAAACTCGATCAAACAATCACACATAACTTAATGGATGGTATACAAAATGAAAAAATTAATGATTAATAGTTGGAATAAGTAATCCAAACAATAATATATTGGAATTCCACTCGGATTCCATACTTGCACTGTAGAGATATCATGACTTTATGAATCATTTCCGTTTGTTTATTACAGCTTAATTGCATGCAAAATTCAAACAAATGAAATTATTTGTTCCATTTCTCATAATAGAAAAGCCACAAATTTGTATAACTTTTACTGGATATGTCTGACTCATTTTATAATAAAAATGGTCGAATTTTTTGCCATTGCTTTAAGGATGCTTATAAAAATTGATTTTAGTAATTGTTTCTTTTTTTTTTATCGAATTTTTATTGAAAAAACAATATTTCAAAATATTTTATTAAGGGCTTTTTATTTTTTAAGTTTTTATTTGATATATGATGCAGTGGTGAAAGAGGCTAATACAAATTTTCTTAGTATTGCACAATTTATAAAACAAGACCCTATAAATTAAATGAATTAATTCTCTTCATGTTCTGTAGCTAAATTACAAGTAAAATTTTGCCCAACATCATAGACCATAAACTTAAAAAATCTTCTAGTTAGGCACCAAGTTTTGATTGGAAGCGTCAATTAAAATTACTTTGTCAATTCATCCCAAATATATTAATGTTTGTTCAATTTTAAAAAGGTGGAAGGGAACACTGAATACTTTAAGTTTATATGCTCTATTGGAAAAACGAAGGTTAACGAAAACTCACATTATTTATGGGATGATAATAAATCAAAATAAGTGCATTATAGAAAATGTTTCTTACCTGTAGGACCGTTAGATTGGCTTCTTGAGAAAGAGTCAGCTTTTCGGCATCACTTGGGTAGGCGTTGTATCGGTGCTCATAGAGCCATCGTTTCAAAATTTTTACGGAATGCTTGGGAAGGTTCCCTCGCCTTTTCCGCACAGCGGTGTTCCCATGATTGACTCCGCCGAGCTGTTCTTTATCCCGATGGGGCTCCCTTTCGCCTTCCTGCTCGGATCCGGAATCCTCGGTGCTCGATGTAGAAGGGAATCTTTCCCGAGCTGAATATAAGAGCACTTTCAGTCAAATTGTCCTCGCCAGGCAAATTTAAATAATACTAAATCTATTTTTAGCGAAAAATTATTGCCTCCAGCGGGCACCCGAGTGCCCAACATCCTCACAAAGCCTCGGAAATGCAGGGGGCTAATGCCCAAGAGTGCGACAAGTGACAAATGTCAGTGACAAGACAAAAACGGCTGCAGACGACCGAGCGTCTTCGCGAAAGTCCGCTGCGAGGCGGAAGTCAAATTACAAGTCACTAATTTATGTACTCGGTTAATATTCAAGTGAAATAGGAACGAAAAAAAACCCTAATAAATCGCCGCCATGTTAGTTTTCACTAGGAGACTACTTTGCCGCGGTTTGCCAGCGATTGCCCATTTGGAGCCAGCCGGCCGCCTTCATCCAAATTTCAAATTTCGTTCATTTTGTTAGTAAATATCGAATTATATAAATATTTTGACATTAATTAGAATTTAAAGTGACAAGTCCCATAGCTGTCAAATTACGTAATTTGACGTCTAAGCGGCTTATAAGCGCACCAAAAAAAATTTCGTCTGGCATAAATAATTTATTTGATATTTACCTTCTTGAGTTATAATCTGTGTCTGGATTTGGGCTTCGTGTGACATGTCTTGGATCTCACGCTTAATCTGACGCTCTAGCGCTGAGTTCACTCGCTCATGTTGCAAAGCTGCGGGGGGAAGCATCTTATTCATTTATGCTGATTTTTATTTCCTAGCTGTCGGGCGATAAAACGATTCGTAATTGTTTCCCCAACAGGGCCGTGGGCTCTTCTGCACTCTACGCAAATTCGATACGTGCTAAAATGGCCGCGTGCCTCTTAAATCTGTACCGCGATGAAAATAAGCGCAAGCCAAATTTAACTTCACTACCTCTCGGTTGCTGATTTAACTTTGGCCCGAAAAACAATTGCGAAACGCGTGCACCAATGATATTGCGATTAAAAAATTCAAATTGCCACGGAGAGGTGTATTTAAACAAAATAACAGTAAATTACCGAAGCAACCTCTGGAAACATTCTAGCTATGACATCTGTCAGAGAACTGACTTTACAGGGAAAAATTTGACGGTAACCAGAGAACTTTTAGACGCAGAGGGTGGCTGGGACGTGTCGCGGGGCAGCCAAAAGGAACGCGGTAAAATTTACAAAATGGCGTCTTTTCGCCGGCTGACAGAAAACCCGAGTATCACCCGAAAAAGAACGAGTACATCTAACTTCGGTTAAATGTAAACAAGTTGCCAAATTTCTCTTGCTATTTTTTTTACCAGGCTTGCCAGCATAATTAGATTTTAAGGGAAATTTTAAAATCACCGAGCTACCGAAAATCTCGAATTTTCTATAGTACGCTTGCTTGAACATCGGTTTCTTGTTCATTTTGGTTATTTTTTCAAATTTTATAATTTTGATAAAAAATAACACAAACCAAAGGACAACTATAATACTTCATTTTGGGCCAGAAATCTGCCTAATGCCCAAATTTCATTTGAAATACTTCGCACACATACGTAGTTCAAACAATGAAATCGTATTTTCAGAAGAATATTTATAAAAAGGTCAGACTTAAGTAGGTATGTTAGCTTAAGAATTCCAAATTTTATTTTATTTCTTTAGGCTTATAATAATAATTTGAATCATAATGTATTCGTTCCCAGCTTTGTTTTTTACATCTTATTAATAACAGTGTTCATGAAGTAACATACAATTTTTTATAACATATACGAGCCATTGCTTTTTAAATTGCAAATTTTAGTGCATAGATCATCCGTGGGCATCTTTAAGAAATTTGGATTTAACACTAAAAGCTGGCTAATTGCATTATCAAAATTTTACGTATTAAACTGCAAAATTGCATGAAAATTTTTCCACCGATTTATACGTGATGCGCTGCCAAGTAAACAGACAAACATTGTAAAACAGGCAGTAAAGGAATATCGTAAGAGACTACACAAATTATGAGTTCAAAAATTGATATTTTATGTTTAGGGTTAAGGCAACACAGTTTTAACTGAAACTTGGTTTCAAAAAACCTTGGTCAGCATTCATTTTATAACAGTGAAAACTGAAAAGCAAATGGAACAGATTGTCCTGTGTAAACTCGTTAAATTTGTCAGCGGTTAACATATTTCAAGCGTACATACAACTCCTTTTTATTGTTGTTTGAAATACCTGAGTAATTCTGAGAAACATAATTAAAGGAAATAGTCAATAAGTAGATATATTGAGAAATTAATCTGTTCTAGAGCATGGACAAATTTGTTACCAAGAGAAAAAATGTGAAATCAATGAACTTAAATACGTTATCCGTGAAATAAAATTATAAGCTAACAGAGCATTTAAAGGAAATTGAATTTCGTTTGAAAAATGTCACCTGGTTTTATTGACATGTAATTTATTTTTAAATGCTTTCTTAATTGCTTGCTGGGTGGTGATTCGAGCGTTTTCGCGAATAGTATCTGAAAAAACGTAAACATGTATCAATTAACCTGAAATAAAATCCCAGCTTTTATGCCAGCTTGAACTTGAAGCAATGAAAATTAAATGCGACAACTCAAAAATACAGCTTAAAATTGTATTAACAGATTATTTTGGCAATCTGAACTCAATTAAAAATAACTTTTTATAATTTTGTTTTCCACAATTTTTCCATCAGCGATAAAGGTAAAAATGTTAAGTTAGCTTAGAGCTCGACTTGCATCGTTTTACAAGTGCTCTCGACGATTACTTGGATTGGTTCGGTGATACAATTGTGTAGGAAAATTTAATAATGGTATCCTAGGCAATTTTACATTTGGTACCAATTCTTGAATAAACATACAAAAGAAATCGATATAAAAAGACAGTAATTAATAAAATATAGAAGTTAATTTATTCTAGATAAAATAAGAAAGTGCTTGAATTCCATTTGTAATTAAAATATATATGTAAATGGAATATTGTGATTGTTACTTTTTTAAAAAACACATGTCGATGATGTTACGTAAAAGTAGCCAAACTGATATATAGTCAGATATATTAAAGCAAGTATGACCTTAAAAAATCATAATTTATTTTACTCACCGCCTACAAATGATACAAATGGGATATCAAATTAAAAACTTTGGATATCTCATATTTTGCATATAACAGGGTAACGTTTTGTTTCTTACAATAGGTGCTTTTTGTCACCATTAAGTTCAGAAATAGTATGTACAATTAATAAAATATAATAATGTACCACCTGAATTTTATAGAATTATGAGTAATTCAAAACTAAGATTTATAATACTTCTTATTATTTATATATTTGCTGAGATTAACTTATAATTCTTTAATAAGTTATTGTAATTGCTTTTCTAATTAGGGCACATCTTTTTTTCAAATAAAAAATCGTCCAAGCCGATAGCAGTCCTATCTGCCGGTTAAGGAGCGAATAATAAATTAATTCATTTAATAATTATTTTAAATCAAAGCCAACTGTATTGTTAGGACAATTTTCATGACAAATAATGTTATTTGATAATTGTAAGCAGGCGAAATTTATCATTTTTCTAGTAAATCAATAAGCCATCTAATTTAAATATTTTTACTCGCAAAACTCCTGAGCTCTGCGGAAAATCAAATTGTCCTTTGATTGGTGTTAAATTGGAATTTATATATTCCTTTGTGCGGACTGTGCATATTATTTTATGTGCGCCGGTATATTCAAATAAACCTCGACAGCAAGAGAAAGAAGTAGGACAACCGTCATTTCAAAAGACCAATTAAATTATGTGAAATAAATAAAAATCCCTCTAAAGTAAAAAAAAACAAATTCCAATTACGGAGCTGACAACACAAATTTCCCTCCCAGACTGGGAAGGGAAATGACATACGTGAATTTGACACACGTCAATTAAAATGAAAAAAAAAACCTGGGGGGCGGTGGGAATGCGAGTGAAGATCATTTTGTTCCCGTCAATGCAATAAATAAACAATTAGAGAAGCAATTCTTATACGCGGAATATGTGTGTTGAATGCATTCTTCGCAATAAGAAAGCGGCAAGTAAACTGCACCGCACTGCCCCAGTTCGAGCCCACGGCTTTTTTCCCACAGACACAAAATGGCGGACAAGCGAAAGATATCTGTCACCCCAAACCAAACGCCACCCTTTCCACTTGAATTCCGAGACGGACAATTTTTCCGTTTTTAATGAGTTACATTAATTGTCACATACAGCCCCGCCGTTGTCAGGGCCCTAATTGAGTGCTCGTTTTACGGTATGCTAATTAAAACCGCAATTACCGTGGCGATTTCTCATTTCGGGCGCTGAACTGCCCCCGCTGCATCATCTTCAGATGCAATTTTTGAAGCCCAGACCGCGAAGACATAAATTTAACAAGATATTAAAAATGAGAAAATTCCATGTACTTACGGAGCTTGATTTTCATGCTGACAGGATCGTCGGTGGTGATTACACTCTTTCTAACTTGGTTAATCAAACTATCGCCTCACTAAAAACTGTTTATTTACTTATATTTTCCCAAAGGGACTCTCGAAAAATTTTAAATTACAAGCGGACGAACAAATGTCACACGCTTGTTTTGAATATTTGACAGCATACAAGCGGGAGAAAACAAACAGAATATGGCACAATTTGCAAATAACACTCTCTTTAAGTGAGGCGTGTTGCATTCACGTATTGAAACGCCCAAATTAAATAAAATTTAACTAAGCAAACTATTCTCACACTTAATAACTCTTTAAAGCGACGCCAAGAAATTCCCCCCAACAAAAGTGCGTACGGCAGCCTCCAACTTCGGTGACAGATGAAAAGCGGTTTGGGTTCGGGCAACTTCGTGGTTTCACTTTTTGTTCGTCGCCAAAACCGAAAGCGCATGTCCCCACCACCAGGGGAAATTTGGCTGTGTTCGCAGCAGGTGAAACGTCAAATAAAATAAATTCGCGCAAAAACAAAACACGAAGATTGCTCGCTTTTGTTTTGCTTTTGTTCTCGCTCCCGCTCCCCAATTGAAGCAGTTATGACGTAAAATGTTTCACAAATTTAAAGATGCCTTCAATTTCTGCATGGTTAAATGGGAAAAGAGAGAGAGAGGGAGAGAAGGAGATTTGAGGCTTTTGAGGTTGATTATTTCAAATTTTAAAGCGATTTAATTTTATTCGTTTTTATCATTCCACTGCCCTTTCGGCTGGCGGCGAGTGGAGTGCAATTTGCCGCCCCTTGTTTAGACCTTTTTAGCGCAGCATTTCAACCAAACAGTAGACCAATTCTATTTTTAGCGGCAGCTCCCCAGCTCTGTTGCAATGGTCGCGTCCCGGGTCCCCAGGCCTGGGGCCCGGGAAATGACGCAATGGTCGCGCATGAAATTTGAAATCGGCTCTCAGATTTCGTTTTAGGAGCCTGCCGTAAGCTGACGATTCGCAGAATTGCGAACCACCGATAATAAAATGTCTGGGTTTGTTCAAACAAACTATGAGAACCCGATATTTGAATCCCAGTTTAGATTACATGAAGTTTTTGAATAAATATTATAATTCAACCAAA
Source organism: Tolmerus cingulatus (assembly GCA_959613345.1). Taxonomy (NCBI): domain Eukaryota; kingdom Metazoa; phylum Arthropoda; class Insecta; order Diptera; family Asilidae; genus Tolmerus; species Tolmerus cingulatus. The sequence goes on along the minus strand of OY390708.1, from coordinate 12,025,953 downwards.
TTTTTTGTAATTAAGTTTATGGGGTAAACATAATTTTAGAACATAAAGGGCCCTACTAAAAGGCGATCTTTCCAAGCTGGCTTTCCCCTCGAAGGTCTCGGCTTTTAATGAGCAAAATTTACCCCACATTCAACGAATTAAAATAATATGTATATTGGCTCAAAAATTCGATTTTTAAAATGTTGTCTTCAAGATAATCATTTGCTTTTTCGTAATTTTAAAACTCATATTTTGTTTTAAAAACAAAACCCAAAAAGGCAATTAATAATGTAAATGTATAACATTTTTCATCAATCCTAAATTACCAAAAAATAAAAATTAATTAACCGCCAATGGTCCGGTCCGGTCACTTACCTTCTACAAAAATGAGAGAGTCGATATGATTCTTAATGCTGGCTTAAGCCAGATTCATGCTGGGTTAAGATAAGCTTAAGCCAATCTGAGCGTGGTTTAAGTATTATAATGCATTTTCATCATAGTTCATCATTGATAAAAATTTATTAATGGTTTTCGAGAGTACATACATATCTGGTATTACTAAATAATAAAAAATCGTATCGTATCGTATTAAACTAAAAATATTATTTTAAAGTGCTTCTCCTAAGATTTAAATATATGTCAGTAAGTTTTGTTCTGCGTTAGGAAAAACGTTAGAGATCGACGGAGAGATTGGAAATTCTTAATAACTTGTTTTTAGTTATAAAATATGAAAAATATTTTTTTTTGAACTTTCAAAATCGGAGTACCAGATTACAAAGCATAATTATGTATAATTTTCCACTTTTTGTTAAGTGAATAAATTATTTGAGGAACTAGGTGATTATTTCTGGAATCAAATACATAAGTTAACTTTGTTAATTAAATAATAACTTTATTTTCTTTATCCCTATGCACACATACAAAAAGCAATTAGAACTTGAAGTGGAACTTTTTCACAATAGGCTTCTTCGCAAGTAAAACGGGATTATTAAGCAGCAAATTTAACAACTTTCGACTTTTATCTTCTGCCAGAGGTATATCCAGTTCCACACTGCTCTTGATGATCTCTGTACAAGCTCGTAAGTCTTGACGCCAGTCTAAACGATAAGAAAATCTTAATAACTGAAATACTTATGTATGAGCGTAAATAAGCTTAATAAATAAGGTTCACATAATCTATAGACAATTTTTCCTAAAAGCTTTAAAAGATAGTACATCAAAATGAAATTTTTTCCTAAAGTCCAGCAACATTAAAATGAATAACTGATAACATATCATATTAACGTAGTCACTAATAATCGCAGTCGAACAATAAGACTAATAATTGGACAATTTTAAGTCAAAAATAAAAAAGGGCTTCTTAACTTCAACCTACTTAGTTTGGAGCGAAATTGTTATTCAAAATCTAAAATAAATACTCATAAGACATTTAATGAACTCAAGAATACTAATAATTTCGAGTAATAGGTTTGTTTCTATAGTACTATTTGAAATAACTGGATACTTACAATTATATTCAAATAAAATGTTAAGACACACTTTGCACGCTTCTTTCTGTTCCTTTTGCAGCAATAACTCAATGAGGCGATGCACAGCATCTACTTTATTTTCCATTAAAAAGCTGTAGCATAATGAAGACGGTCTGTAAAAGAGCAATTAAAAAAAATATTGATTTGGTTGGTTATATAATATGTACATATGTATATACATACATTAGTTAGAAAGTTAAACTCATTTTTAATAAATACATATATTATATTCACAAGGAAAAAGTTTTGTTGGATAAAACTCCGGACTTTTAGCTATCATATAGAAATAAGAAAACTTTAAATGATTTCATACAATGAATACTGAATTAATACCAGTGTGGGGTAGTAGGAGTTAGAATAATACCTGAGGGTATAATCTTTATCATTTAATTTTAAAACAAATCGATGGATTTGCAATAGTTATAGTGAACAGAAACAAACCTGTATAGATGCTACTTTTGGAACATGAGATTATAATCGGCTATTACGTTTGTAGCGAAAATTAAAACTAAGGTAGGTAAGAAAATTTAAAATAATTACCCTTCATAAATAGTCTGCCTAAGCTGTGGAGAATCTTCAAATAGTTTTCTTGCGACTTCCTGGTCACTGAACCACTCGCTTTCGAAGCAATTCTTCCAAAGACAACCAGTTAGGAAAATATCCTCGAACTCCGTGTTTATCTCCTTCGCAAATTTTAGAAGACTTACTAAAGCAGCTTCGCTTTTAAACTTTAACGTTTCTTCTGAGATGAGTCTCAGGGCTGAGTGTAAAGTCTCACTGCTTCTTTTGCTAAGTGAAAAATCGTAGCAAGACAAAATGGTTTTTAATGAAGACTCAATTTTTCCACTTTTCCATAAAGCAACACCTTTAAAGGCAGCCAATGTGGCACCTTCAATAGATGGGGCCTCATTACTTTTTTCGAGCAGATCCACTAAGCCTTCAATCGCTTCTGTTTTACCCAGCAGGCTCAAGTGGCGCAGCACCTTTTTTGTGGTCCCAGCCGATGGAAGCAGCTCCCATTTGAGGCACTGCCCTATTAAGTAGAAAAAATCTAATTTGTCCTCGGAATCCAAGGAGCACAGGATCAAGTTGTCAAGCTGCTTGCAGTTCAGCTGACGAACGTCGACGTCCACTGCGTCAGGTTGGGTCACGGTTTTCAAATCCGTCGCAATACTCCTCGCTGCTATTGCAAACTCGTCTTTAAAACCCCGGGTCCTCTCGATTTTCTCGAGGCACTGAATTTCCGAAAGTTTCCACTTTATTTCGCGCTCCTTCATAAGATTGTTGGTGAAGGCTTCGATTACATCAACGCTGGTGGACTGCTGGAAAAAGGGCATTAGGGCGCCAATCAGTTTGGGTTTTCGCAGGATCTGTTTGAGGACGCCATGCGACGGGGCTCCCACAAAAAGGGACATTGTGCGTCTCCACTTCGCACTTCGCCGAATTTTAAAAACACATCATCGACCAAAACAAAAATAATGCAGCGCAGTGAACAGACATCTGTTAAATTGTCAACATTTGGGACGTGCCTTGTTTGTATGAAAGTCGAGATTTTCAAGTGGCCACAATAGGGGATATGTTCGCAGTCAATTTAAGATAGATGCCGGAGGAATATAAAATACAATTTTATTTCTTTTAATAATAAACTTTAATAGTTACAAATTTTTCAATCAATCTTAAAACAATAACTTATTTACATTGTTTCAAGGAAAAAACTTAAGCTTTTGAGGCAAAGCATAAAAAAGTAATAATTACCACAAGCTAGCCAAATCCAAAATTAATTGAATTTCTGAAAATTTGCACTAATTGCTTTTTAATTTCTTCAATATAAACAAATTCGTATACACAAATCGGTCATTTGTATAATCACTTCTTTACGATTTCGATCAAATTTAGTAAATATTGAAAATTTCCACTTAGGTGTCTTTTAAAAACTATACTCACTTCCATTTTCATGATCGGTCATCCAAGTACTTACAACTAAGAAAAACTATATAAAAATATAAAGCAAAACATGCATTTCAGTTAGAATTTAAATGAAAAAGTCGTTAAAGTTAAATTTAAATGTCAATTGAATAAAACGAAGTGGTGCGATGTTATACGTTACTTTACTAGTGTTACCAAATGTTTGCCATCAAAAAGTTATTGATTTTTTTCTCAACTATGACAACAAGTATTTGACAATTAGACGCTTTTCGGTGTATGCCTTGCAATTTGTCTGTTACTTAAAAAATAATGGTAAAAAGGAATAATAAACAACTTCATCGTAGTTACAGCAAGAACGATATAGAGTACGTTTGGATCTAGGTATATGGGAGCGGAGAAAACTATTTAGCAGCCACTAAAATGTCCGTTGACTTTCAGGCGAATGTATTGATTAGCCGGAGGACCTCGAGCAATAATTTAAATTATGACTGCTTTGGATAAATTGCTCGGCGACATCACCTGCGATGACTGCGATCTCAGTTTTAAGAGTTTCGCAGAGTACTTCTTGCACAGAAAAGACCACACAGTATTAATGCGGCGCAAGATTTCGGAGAAAACACTTCTGGAGGGATGCTGTCCGATGTGCTTTTTGAAATATTACAAAAAGTATAAGGATGTATGCTTGGAAAACCTGCTGGGAAGTGGTAAAATTGTTAAGAAAGGCAGGGATAAACCGAAAAAAGTGATGCGCTGCAAATATTGCCCGAAATGTGATATTCAATTTCGTACTTCGAACATGTTTCTCAGTCATGCGAAGTCCGTGCACAACGATGATAGACCGTACTCATGCGGAAAATGTACTTTTGCATCTTTCCGATACCAAGATCTCAAGCGGCATAGCTACGTTCATGTCGATTATAAAATGTTTAGGTGCCACCTCTGTCCAAAGGAGTATACGACGAAAACCTCGTTGGACGGTCACTTGCTGAGTCACAACGGCGTTAAAATAAAGTCCCACGACTGCTCTTACTGCGGTAAGAAATTTCCTATTCCGCATTTGCTGAAGCGGCACATTAAAGTACACAATCCTACCTCAGAGACGTTTAAATGTAACTTATGCCCTAAGGAATTTGCCTATAAGCAGAGTTTAAAATTGCATATGCTTTATCACACCGGCGAAAAGCCCTACGAGTGTCCTTACTGCCAGAAGCGTTTCACCCAGAGATTTAACTACCGCAGGCACTTGCAGAGGCACAACCACATCCTCGGGACCCTGATTAAATGCTCGTACTGCGATAAGCAGTTCCTCACTAGGTACCTTTTGAAAAGGCACATGCAGACCCACGAGAAGGACGCGAACGCCTTCGTTTGTGATATTTGCTCGAAGTCGTTCACGCGGGAGGAGAGCCTCAACCTGCACAAGCTGACCCACACAGGTAACATGCCGTTTACCTGCGAATATTGTGATAAGAAATTTAACCGCATCTCGAGCTTCAACCGACATCGGGTCATTCACATTGATGCCGATCAAGTCGACTGCGAGTACTGCGGGAAGAGTTTCCCCGGACTCTATCGGCTCCAAAGACATGTAAAAATTCATACTAGGCCTATCGAAAAGCCGTTCAAGTGCTCCCTATGTCCCAAGCGGTTCTCCAAGAAGCCAGATTTTAAAAATCACCTCCTCAAGCACGAGGGTCGGGAACCCTACGGTTGCCAGCATTGTGGTAAGAGGTTTATTAAGCAGAGAGCTCTTAATATCCACCTCGATCCTGATAAACAGGCAAAACACGTTTTAAGATGCCGCGAATGCCCAAAGACTTTTAAAAATAAGAATTGCTTAACGTACCACAAACGGTCTCATAAAGATGAATTTTTCTGTGAGGTCTGTAACGGAAAGTTTTTAACCCGGGATGGGTTCCGAAATCACTTAAAACGACATACTGTTAAAAAAGAACCTAATGTTAAAGTGGAAATTAAGCAAGAACTGTAAAATGTTTTTTTCCAAACAGTGCAATAAAAAATTTAAGCAAACGCAAACTTTTTTTGAATCCTGCTAAATTTTATTATTATTTATGAATCAACCAGTCTTGAACGTTTTATTATCTATAAAAAAAAAGCTAGATTTTTACTCGGTGTTTAAACAATTGTGTATTTTCTTCACTAACAGTTTTCATAACATTTTACTTACATATTTACTATTTCTGTGTGAGGAATTAATCAACAACTTTTTAGGAGGGATCGGTAGAAAGTAATTCAGAACAAAGTTGATATCATTATATAAAAAATCTTTAATAAGCAGTAAAAAAACGGCGAGTATCATATCATTGTCCGATTTCCGCCAAATAAGTCTACAATACATTAAACTTAGCAAGGTGATCAATATTCCTAGAAAGCGTGAACTTCAAGAGGTCGGTCTAATTCATATTTATGTGTCCATTTAGTGTAAATAAAATATATTGTTTTAAATTTATAATTCAATATTAAGTTTATTATTATTAATTTTGCCATTCTAAGGTGAATGGCTACTCGTGTTCGTTGGGAATTTTATCACACAATGCATCGCTAATTTCTATTACTAACTGGAAAATTAATAATATTTGGAATAAATGTGTATTTCTGGTGTAGTAAAATGGCAGATAAATACTTATTATATTATTTACCTGGGCTAAAAAAGTTCGAAAAAGTTCGCCCAGTAGGTGGAATCGAACCACTTCGACGTTAGTCAACTACAAGTTTGAAGCTTGCACCCCGGTCCACCGGAGTTCAACTGGGCAACTGCGGCTGTTCGCAGCAAGACACAACTCACGGCTTTATTAGTAATACTTTTGCGAAGTGTAATGAAGGAAAATTTCTAACTTCAAATTAAATTAGCAAAGATGTCAACCCCAAAAAGTAATTTTTGGAAAGGATTGCGTGGTGAGTCTTTGAAAGTGGGAAGGGGTTGCACGATTTAATTTATAGGTAAATTTTCACAAAAATCTATTAATCAATTTCAATCAAATTGACTTTTACGATTTAAATAATCGCGATGTCGGCCGGTGGGTTTCATAGCAAAATTCAATTTCTAATTATTTTTGATTTTACGCCTTTTAAGCGTTTAAAAAAGTGGGTGATGACTTTTTTGATGAAGGAAAATTGAAAAAATGTTAAGATTAAAGATAAAAAAAAATATTGAATTCACTTTAAAGTAGAAGTCCAATTTTTTAACATTATTTTTACAGCTTTTCTAAATAAAAATTTTATAGTGTTTTGTATAGACCCTCATGGGAAATTTTCAAAAATAACAATTCATATCTCCTAGTCTACTACTAATAATGATGGTGTCAAATTTACTATTTGCATTAGAAATACCCTCAGCAAGACGTTTGAATGATATACATACTTTTATTTCTTTCAGTCCTCTAGATTTAACAAAAATCCTACCGAAAGGTCATAATCCTGTGAAAAATGCAATAATTAACATGGTCAAAAATGCTCCTACATGAATAACTCGATTAAAAAGGTTTGAACTATGTATATTTGGTTCTTATTCAAAAATTAGGGGTTTGGGAAACAGGGACGGATCGTTATTAATAATATAGATAAGTTTACCTTTTTTACTAAGGTAGTGATGATTACTTGGCATAATTAAAACACGCTAGTGCCAAAACTCTAGCCTTTGGTGCATTATTTACGAATTTCGTGTTTTAGCACTGAGTCAATTACATAAATGATGCGAGGCTATGTCCTGACACAACGTTTCCATCTTCATCCTTTTAATGACCACAGAATGAGAACGATACCGCGATTGGGTAACAGAAAGGTTAATTAGAAGAACTCTAAAATACCTTAAAATAAGTGGAAAATTTTTAAAAGATAAAGAAAGCCCTTAACAATCTAGTTATAATTCATTTCACAATAAAATTTATAAACATGGTAGAGGATATTAAATCTTATAAGTACAATTCAAAGTCAATGCGGTTGCTGGTGTAAAATCGCGTATCCTCGCCCACTTTCCGAACAAACACCCCGCTGGTGAAGTAGCCCTCCTCCACCCAGTTTTGCATCTGCTCCGTTGAGTAAGGCCCGTAGACCTCGGTGTCGTCCTGCTTCCATTTAAACTCCCACTGGACAACCTTGCTCTTTTCTTCTTGCTCGGGTTCTTCAGGCTTTTCAGGCTCCTTAAATTCGGCCTGTGGACCCTTTATAGAATCCAGTTTTGATTTCTCCTTTCCGTCGAAGTCGTCAGCGTACATGTCGAGGTCGGCGGCTTTGCACTGCTTCGAATCATGTTGTTTGATCTTTCGCTCGATTTCCTCGTAAGTTTCGTCGTAAACGTCCATGTTCCCCAATTTTGTTAGGATATCGTTCGTTAGGGCAGTTAGTTTTGTGATTACTTCTGCATTCTCGCAAACAATGCCCGCCTTTTTCCTTCTCCACCGCTCGGCCGAGGATAATTTCGCTGTATTCTTGCCGAGGCGCTGTAGTGCCTTGTTGATTGTCTCCTTCGGTTGAAGCAATTTCAAAATCTCCTTGTAAGTTTCAATTTCATTGAATTGCTTGTCCTCCTCCTCCTCGGAGTCGCTTGAATCCGCAAGGCCTTTGTTGGTTTTCTCGATGTACTTCTTATCTGTCTTTACCTGGATAAAGCATACTACAATTTTGGGGTTCATATCCTAATTAGCAGGGCCAGTTACCTTCACCCAGTCGATGTTGTCCAGCCAATTGTCCTTAATCTCCTTCGACTTGTCCCACTGAAAGTGGCCTTCCCGGTCGAAGTGGCCTTCTTCCAGTTCCTCCTTCATGTTAAAAGGGGTGATTTTTACGTCGCCCTCCATTCCTGAGACACCGTCCTCCTCGCCCTCGATTTCCTCCTCATTCATAACATTGTACCTGCAAAAATAAAATGATTTTACTGGAACCCGAGGGCTCCTACGACGCAGCAAACCTGTCCTCGTCAGCGCTGTCCTCTTCGTCCGAATCCAAAGTGTGTTTTTCAGCGCGCTCTTCGAATTTGGGCCGTTGCACTTCTGTTTCATCCAAATCGTCCAGCTCAAACTCCTCAACTTTTCGCTTCGACATCGTTTTAATAAGAATCTCTGTAGATTTAATCCCAAATTCCTTGGTTAGCTCGCAGCTGTTTTGATTTCAATCCTCTTAACCAATTCAGCTTGACGTTTGCGACAACAACCGCGGGATTTGTCTTCGTTTACACAAGAGTGGAAAATACTTAAATACACTTTGCGATCGAAGCGCTGCGGAAATCGAATGCATTTTATGATTTTTAAAATAATCAACGTTAGAACAGAATAATTCAGTGTATATAAATTCTTATTCAATTCATGTTGATATCTATTGCTCTCTTTTCTATTATTATTATTATTTATATATTTATTATATTATTATTATTATTTACCTACTTAAAAATTGTTCTAACTCATCTGGGTGACTTATCACACACAAGTTGTTTAATTAGAGCACTTTCGCAAAGGCTGCATTTAAAAAAAAATTATTTGCTGTGATATTAAGCTATAAATATGTTTGGTCGACTATGCAGTTAAATTCGACTACATTAAATAAGATTATAGAATTTGTAAATAGTCCAAGAACAGTATTATTGTGGTAAATTTTTTAAAATACATATCATAGATTATATATATAACTTTTCTGTTTTTCAAAACGCATACATGTTCATTTGTTTGTTGCTATTTCTAGAAACAAAAAATTAAGAAAAATTAAAAAAAATAAAATTGGTGTCGATTAAAAGACCAATGAAATCAAAAATACAATAGGTGGCACAGCCCCTACTACCAAAAATAAACTGATGCTAATGTTAATCCTGTTAAATAGAAAATTTCATAATTGCTCTTCAAATAATTCGAAAAATTACTGTATTTGTAAAACTTTTTTATTTCTAAAATGTTCGATATGTTTCCAATCAAAATTATTATCACAATTTGCCAAAATGTTTCGAAAAAGTGCTGACTCATAAAATTCAGTCAATAGTCAGTTGTAACTTCTGTAGAAGGAAGCGTGGTACAAAGGCGCGATCGCGGCGATCCTGTTGAACTCAGGGGCGACGGTTCCTATTCGAATGTCCTGGTACCTTAACCTTGGGTGGGCTGGGGGAGGAGGGGTTTCCTTGGATCCGTCGGTTTTTGGTTCTTCAATTTTATTAAATGATACTGCACTTGGTGTGGGCTGCGGTGTCATGCAATACAATTTAATCGTTGCATCGGTGCATGCTTGCTTGCAACATTCATCAACGACTTGCCTTCTTATTCTCCGGGGTTTAGGTCCTGAGGGTGGAAAATTACGCGATTATAAAGATCAGTAAATTCTTTAATCTTAATTTATCACCCTCTAGAGAAATATATCGCTGCATTGTGTTGAATCGGTTTTCACATACTCTGGATAGTCGTCGGGTCAGTTCTATGCTGCATGTTTTTATTGGAATGGCATCAATACTATTTACTTCGTATATAATAAAGCTGAGAATCAGACTCGAAATAATAACTTTAAAAAACAATAAAATGTCCATATTTCTGTTTCTGCAAATAGTAGAAGAGAGTTAAATTAACTAACATATGGACATGTTGTAAAATTTTGTTTTTTGAATTGAACTGTAATAAAAATTGTTCACCAAAAGCTGAATGCTCTAGAAATTCCAAAAAGTAACACAGACATGGATGACTCATACTAGCGCCATGAATAAGGTTAAAATTTTTTGGGGAAAGTAGCCAAATTGAAGTTACAGATTTGAGTACTGGCCTAAAAACTTTCCTATGCAAGTAGTACATAATTTAATATTTTCATTTCAGTTTACCCCTCCACCTTGGTGTTTCCTGTCTTGCCATGTTTTTCATAGTTATTATTGTAGACCAGAAAAATCTAAATTTTCAAATAAAAAAAAAATCACCCAAATCGGTTGCCACGTTTCAAAATTATAAAAAAATACCTAAGAGTTAAATTTAAGAATATTGCCGACAAATTGAAACAATTAAAAACATGAAATGTAGAATTTACCTTGTACAATAATACAACAATTCATGATGGTAATTACGCTTACTCGCTTTGCATTAATAAAATCAAATAAACGTTGAGCGGGGTAGAGTAGCTTAGCTTGCATAAGAAAATTTAAAACTGTTGATGAACACATACTTACGATTTAAAGTAACGAATATATGTAGTTAGTCAAAAACTGTGATGAGATTTGCAGTCACAAATTCCACATTACCACTATTCGTATACTATAATTTATAAATTCATTGTCCTTTAGTAGAAATTCGAACACCTTTTTATTAAATTTCAAATAAACACCGAGCGTCCATTTAAAACAGCCACTTGCTAAACGATCTAACGATCCTCTAATTCCGAAAAAATAGATTTATCAACTTCGCAGTCTGGCTTGTGCAATCAAGATCAGCTTTCTCGCGAATGTCCGAACCAGGAGGGATCCAAAAGCACTAGTCCGCCACTTTACCGTAAAAGTTCGATCCCGAAATAAGGGCGATCGCATCCCCGGAAGACGTTAACTATTTATGCGCGACGGCGGTGAGATCGAACTTAAATTGCTTATCCCCGCGAAGGAAGATGCTGCAAAGACGTCCGGTGCTGGTGGGAGGTGTTATTTACGCGGCTTCTGTGTCCGCCGATAATTAGCAAATAAAATTGTAATCATAACGGAAATCGTCCCATAAATTCGTGGAATCAGTCGAATAAAATTGCATTAAGCAGCATTCGCAGACTTTTTCCAATAAATTTATAATCGGTGCGAGCCTCAAAGAATCGTCACCACTCACTCTAATGAACTTTGGCGCGGATCGACGGCAGAGCCTCTTTGGGACTGCTGTTTGCTTAATTATCTGAATCACATGGGATCAATTTTAAAAATAGATTCGTCTCCAAATTGAATTAGATTGCAAAAATATTAAAAATTATTGTGACGCCGGCGCTTAATGTCAAATGAAGATGAGTTTTAGCACCTTATCGCCCGGCGACACACGTTTTTTACGTGCATTTGGCGACAGTTATCGCGGTTGCACTCATTTCGAACGCAAAAATCAGTTGACCTCACCGCGGTTCGGTTGCAAAAATTATTGGCTGGCTATTCACTGGTCAATATTCACCTGCTCCTTTGCACGTAACGTTCATTTTTCTGGCACGTACATAAGTTTATATTTTTATATTATGGCAATAATCAGTAGAGTAGCCTATATGTACATATTATATATTATATTCGGATAAATTGATTAAATAGCGATCCAACGTAATCACTTGACATCGTAAATCCTGAACTCTCTAGTTAATTTAATAAAGCTCTTTATCCAGATATTATATGAATTGTTCAAAGTAATAAATTTGCATAATGCATTTGTAGTAATGGACGTCATAAGACCAAATAACAAAAATGAATTTTTCGTGCCGCATATTTATGTTTAGTAATTTTTTATTAACCCACTGCCCTATTGCTTCCTCTGAAATCCTACATAAAAATAATAATACCAAAACTGATATCGTGCTGAAAAATATTCGAAACGATTCGCTTGTGCTGCGTCGTCGAGTATTAAGGAGGTTTTCTAAAAAGTATGTCAAAACAAGAAGTAATTTTCAGAGACCACACCTTAGTTCTTTCTTTTGCATTTATAAGAAAAATAAATAGTAAAATAAAAGTAATCTTTAAATAATTAATTTGAATTTACTACGCATTATTTTTCTGTGAAAGTCGCCAAAGTTTCAATTTTTGCGATTTCTAGTGCTCTGCTATAGGGGACGGTTTCAAAGTGCACGGTTGTATCTCGGAACGACTATTTGTATTTTTTATGGAGTGCATTTTATACATAGTAAGACGTACCCTGCTTAAAAAATGATCTTCATTTACAAGTGTTTCGTTTTTTGATTTGCGCAGTATAGATATTTATAAGTTTTATTACGGTGATTTTGAATTTCCCCTAAAGTTTAGATTGAAAATGTCTAATTTGCAAAGGCATAACTTGCGATAAAAAAAAAACAGCACGTACAAAGAGAAGCGGCTTTTAAGTAGTATACTCATAGAACTTGCAGCCAGAAAAACTCTGTATAGTGTGTTTGAGAGCTTAGTAAAACATCTCGATTATGAAATTTTGTTACGTTCCAACTGATTTAGACTAGAAGTCATCAAACATTTTCTAAGACCATAGTTAAAAGAAAATTATAAATGAAGACGTTAAGGAAACCCGTTGCTTGGCCCGCCAGTAGGCGACCAAACTTCGTAACATTGTTAATGCTTGCAAATCTGACATGGATGTCTAGGTTATAGTTAAGCATAAATTTAAAGAGCATGTTGCTCTTTTTATTGACATTATTAAAAGAAACATACACCTTAATCAGAGTAGTGACAAAAGGATATACCAAAGTTCACGTTGTCTCAACAAAATGATTTCCCTTAAGAAAAGAACTCTGTTGGCAGAGGCCTTTTGTCATCGAAAGGACAATTAGCATTGTGTCCTCATTCAGTTTCCATTCCGAGATAAGATGACTTCAGCAGATTTTTATCGTCAACATCTCTTTTCTGCCGGCCGTGCACGTCACTCACGCTGGAATAAATTTCCTTTCCTGTCTTTGACATGCATATGATTATGAAAGCCTAGCAATTATTCGAAAAATTTTTGAGACTTGAAACTTATTCAACTTTATTCTCATGGAGTTGAACTGAGTGCCTCTAGGGCTCGCAAAATCAAATTTTTTCGATATGTAAAGTTCTTATTCTTATGTGGGTGGATTTGTGACTTTAAAACTTGGGTAAATCGTAAAATAAGTCCACGTCCTTCGTTCCCCTCTATTTTTTTCGGTATCATATGCTCTGCGAAAACTGGTAGCATATGTTGGTGATAAACAAAACCGCATAAATCCAAAAAATTTACTGGGACGAGACCAACTCAACGACCAGCAAGTGCAAACATTTATGATTGCCATAAACTTACAACTGTATCTCTATGCACGCGTTACGTACATAAATACATATACATATTTATATATGGTCACATAAATACAAAATTACATACGTGCGTAGCACGTGATTGCGGGTGGCGAAAAATAGCACGCAAGGCGAAAATAAAGCTCTTGTTTTTGCCAGACGACTTTCCCTGGTCGTTATTGCCATTATTTACGGAAACGTGAAACGGGTGTTGATTGCACCCATAATCGGAATTTATCTCATTAAATTAAATTGCCGCAGGCAATTACATATAAAATGAGCACCTTTTCATCCACCCATGGCGTGGGCTATAAAAATGACCAAAAATTTCACTCGAATTCAGTCAACAGAACAGAATCAATTCGGTTTGGTTCACCGGCAAACTCGATTGGGTCCAAATTGAAAAATGATATTACATTTATCGTTAATGCTGGCGGCACTTAAGGTGGTTTGAAATTATAGTTTAAAAAATTGATTTTTCTTTAATAAATTGTTGGTGTCCTAAAGATCTCTTTCGGTGACAACCTCGATTGTTCGGAACCTCCCGAGCACACGGTAAGTAACAGTCATCCTGCAATTTTATTAATTTTGCATCCTTATCAAAAATTTATATACCTAAGTACTTACATTTGAACCCCACGATGATCTTACTGATTTTATTGATTATGATGAATATTATTTGTGCTAAATAATTGTTATGTGCTTTAAAATTAAAGACTATTAAACGAACATCATGACCAAATCTAATGTGTGTTATAAGACATTATCTTATAAATAGCACCGAACTTTTCGAGAAAGGTTACATGCATGATCGTCACCGAAAATTTCTATTATTCCTCCTTAATACTAGGGTATTTTTTTCTAAATTTGTACAATTTTAGACCCTTGTGAACTGCTGCATAAAACCTAGTCTGTTTACTAAAACTATACTTGAGAAATGTTCTAACTACGCAAGGGAACGCCATCAACTCGAAATGAGAGGATTTCCTCAACCAGTGAGTATAAAAATAATAACTTATGTCGTTAATATTTTTAAAACACTAACATTTTTTTTTTAAATAATAATAATACCTGAAATATCTAACTATTTAATTTTACATAAATATCTTTAGAGACTGTGCACTAACGTCTTATTCTAATGATTAATTGGTCGTTTACACTGGGTGCAGGGGTGCACTATATCTAATTCTAATAATACTCGTACATATGTATCTTCAAATTAAAAATTGTTGTCTATGTATGCATCTACTTACTTAAACCAAATTAAGCATTTTGGTATTGGAATTGAAATCTGTCGAGTTAGTTGAGTGGTTCGCTGTAATTTATAAAACTTTTTTTTGTGTTATTGTTGATACTTTTGTTAAATAGAGGAAGTACATGATAATACGAGAAAATTTACAAAGCATACTTACATTTTTTGTTAATTTCCGGTCGTTAAACTATTAAATTTAAATACATTAATTTATACATACCTATATGGTACATATATGTGTATCATCCTATATTAACAGTACTTATTTTGTAGTGCTTCGCTGAGTGCGCATTTCAAGACATCGGACTTCTCAAAGGGAATAAAATTCTCGATTTTCCAACTGAAGCTTATCTTAGAAAAGTTCTACCCCTATATTACAGGTCATTTTTGCCAGTTTTTCAAGATTCATTTGAAAAATGTATCGCATACTGTAAGTTTATAATTTTTAAGGAGTTTATAAAGCAAAAACTTCAATTTATTGCAGTTAAGAAAGGATACTCAAATGAGACTGACCAGAACGCGAACGCCCACTGCAGGGTGGTGCCTGGCCTGCTCCTGGTGTGCATCAACGCGGACAGTTTTCTTAATTGCCCTGATGAGTTTTGGTATAACGCTGACTCCTGTACCGAGACGAAAAATTTCATTAGAGATTGCAGTGTTTTGAAACGACTTTCAAATTCTTCAGAAGAATTGAATTAATTATTAGTGATGAGTAGAATTGTTGCTAACATGGAATATTGATCGGGATAATTAATCTTTAAATGCAAAAAGTTTTTTAATCATTTTCTGATCCAATTCAGCTTTAAATAATATTAATAGTGATGCAAATTTATTAAAAAATATTTTTCATATTAAGATTATGCAAAAGATTTTCTATCAATATATATAACATTTTTTTGCACTTACTCATCAGAAAAAATATAGTTTGTAAATTTAAGGCACTTTTTAGTTTATTAATGACCTTAAGTCAAACTTAAAACTAAGGCTCCATTTCATCCCGTCCTGTTATGAAATTTAATATTGGAGACTCTAAAAACTTACATAAATTTAAAAATTTAAATTAAATCAATTTTATATAATTTGTTCTGTATGCTTTTATGTTTAAACCAAATCTTGTTATAAAAATTGTTATTATTAAGTTTAGTGCTTGCACACAATAAATTGAAAAGACTTCCAAAAAAGGGCTTCAAAATTACTAAGTAGTTTCGTTTTATGTTTGAAACTATGGTTCAATGGGTTCCGTGTGTTAATTTGTGTAAAAGGAAAATTATGATATTTTAAACATGTCTAGGTTTTGTAATATTCTAGGCGTATTATCACTTTTAACAGATGTTAAAGTTATTTAGTACATTATTGTTTATGGTTTAGAAAAAAAATTGGCTCACATTGGAACTGCCATATAAAAATAAATCAAAATATTTATTTCTATTCAGAAATACAAAGTACATAATAGTAATTTTTAACATGAAAAAAAGATTAAGCGTAACTTAAACTAAAATCAAAAAGTTCGTTATTGTTTTCAAAATGTTGCTGGCTCACAACGCGCTACATCGCATTGCACCCGCAACTGCAAAATTTCTCGTAAACGCATTCGATGCAAGCTCTCTTCCAAAAGTTAATTGCCTTTTCTTCCATTTTGCACAAATACACACACATCAACCCATAGGCTTTGCCACAGTTCAGTCAACCAAAACAAATCCTCTCTTCGATCTCCCAAATCCAATTGTGCCTTTGTTATTTTTATTTTCTACTTCCACAAATTCCTCACGCACACATCCGCACATCATATGTTTTCCAATTCCATTCCGTTCTGCGTCTCGTGTTCGTACACAATGAGCACGTGCACTTCATGAGTGTGCGTTTGTCTCTCTTACTATAGATTATTTTCTTTTTGAAACGTTGAAAGAGAAACAGAAATTAGGAGAAAAATTGATTTTACAAATTACTGTCGGGCAACAGTAGGATTCCAGTGCATAATTTGAAAGAGGTTTAGGTTATTGAAATAAAACCAAAGATGCTTTTGAGGCACGAAGAAGAAATCGAGGAAATAATTTTTAGTTCAAAAGTGGCGATTTAGGGAAGTTATAGAATTATAAAATTTGTAAACAGTTTTATTCAAAATGCAACCTTTTTCTGAATTTTTAAAACGTTTTATGTTTGTACCGGAGTTTTACCAGCTGGCAGTACTAAAGGTAATCTCTCTCCAGACATTCGCTTCTCTTCGATTTTCTTTGCTGGAATGGAACCAGCATCGCAGCGAGGAGAGCCGCAGAGACCACGCCAATGCCAATTTCAGTCTGATGTGAGTTAATATGGCGGATGGTTTCGGAGAAGAACGACGGCGTTAAAATCCGGCTAATGTCCTCTGGATCCTCCCAAATTGAAAAATATAAAAGTGTCATAAAGCAGGGACGTGTTCGGAGTAAGTGCGGATTAAGCGATTAAGTGCAAATTAACGGTCGTACAATTTACGTTAAACAGCAGTGGCTGGCGGAACATTGACGCTGGCTGGTGGTGCGAGTGTGGGTGTGTTTATTTGTTGTGTGCTCTCAAGTGAAAACGCAGCAGCGGCAGCAGCGATTTGATAAAAATGTGGCCGGGAATGATCCTGGTCCACTAGATAAATTGCTGTCGTTGAAAATAGTAGCCCCTAATTTGGTGTAAATCTTGCGACTTCTGCGGGCCCGATGGAGGCACCAGCCGCAAAAGGGAAAATCGGCCTGCGAAGGCCTCAGATGGCACTTGGACTGCTTCTTCTGCTGCTGGTAGCGGCGACGTTGACTGGCAAGTGCCAGGCGAGCCAAGGTAAGGCCGCGACTTTTGCGGCACTTATTTTCTTCTTATTCGCTTTGTTTGTTGACACAAGCGGTGTTCTCGGTAGGCCAAGGTGGTGCGGTGCATCAGTTTTCGATGGGAGGTAGCCACAAGAGCGCGCAGTCAGCTCCCTTCTGGTCCAGCGGCTAATTAGACCGGTTGACATATCGGTCCCGGACTTAATCGACGTCAATCAATGCGAGGCAGACCCAATCAATTAATGCCTATCTCCGGCCCCGAGCAGCCCCTCCGCCCATCAGTTTCCCTCCGGAGGAGAGTTCTCGTTTTCTCCACTTAAAGGCCCTTCTCAAGTGCTCGAGTGCTTTAACCGCAAGCCCTAAGATCGATATGCTTCAGTGGCGGGCGGACCCGGACCCACACCCCTCTTTTCCTTCGCTTATATTAAATTCCCTCGGTTGCTGGCATTTCGACGACCTCACTGGCTTGATCAACTCTTCTTTAAAGCCACCGCATATTCTCGCGAAAACCTGCAATTTTAATTTCCTGGAACTCTGTGTGCACTCAGTGCGAAAACAGAAGTTTTCAGGCGAAAATTTAAAGGGAACCATCCAGGAAATGCGACTGCTGCTGCAGTGGGCACCAGAAGGCTTAAGCCACAGCGAAGCTCCTCGAAACTCCAATCAACCGCAACATTCGGCGGCGACGGCTGTGGAGTGATGGTGGGAGTCACTGTGGGCAATGAATTTTTATTTGAATTATTTCCGGAACGGGAAGGCATCGTCGTGTGGTCGTTTCGGGTTCTTTCTTGGACGGGAGAATTCACGGCCAATGCTCTGGTTTTGGTTCCTTGGTTCGAGCATAATCGACGAAGGAGCACTAAACGCCTCATTGTGGGGCTCCGGCCTCCGGGGGCCCGAATGGGAAATTCGGAACGGGAATATTCATTAGGTACTCGCGCTGCAGACCGTACCGTCCATTTATTAATGATTCTTTTGAGCTGATTGCCATTCGGAGGTATTTCGTTTTAGGATTGCAATAAACGACTTCCTTTACTTTCTAGGTTGGCTGGGCGCGTCGGACGAGCCGCCTTTCCCACAGTTGTTTAATTATCTCAGCACATTAAGGGAGCAATTATTTAGTTGGAATACACGAAAGGTCTCATTAATAATACATTTAGGACGACTCCCTTGCGGGCATCAATTCCTAATCGAATACAGCGCTCGGATCCCACTAATCCTAGAAAATATTGCGGTCGGTGTTAACTCTAAGACAAAATCACAACCTTTTTGGATTCTATGAAGCACCTTTCTCGATGTAGATGAGATCTTCTATCAGACGATTCAATTCCTCGTCTACAGAAAATTCCTATTCTATACGTATAGATGGTACTTGGACGCTATAAAGTTTAATGGTGCAATGACGGCGGCAACAGTATTCGTTCCGAGCCCTTAATTGGTATTGGTTATTTTCAATAGGGAAAGGCATCGAAAGGACGTAAATCAAATTTTACGCAGGACTATGTCCACTATGTCAGATAATCCTCACGTACACTTCTTTATGTATCCTCAATTTCAGAGGTTGAATTCACGTTAAACCTATACATAACTTGCTCTAAGTTCTACTATACATATATTAAACAATATAGTCCTAAAGTAATTAAGTTATGCATTGGCGATGATGTTTCGGGCTGGACTTTCGATGTACTATCTAATTTTTCTGCACTCTGAGGGTATGGCATATATTACTTTACACATATTATTAAATTAATAATAAAGTACAGAAAAACTGAATTATTTAATTAAAATATTCGGAATTTGTGAAAATCAATAAAAGTAAATATCATCCATAATTTTGCTTAAGAGTATTCCATTACAACCCTTGCAAACGTCCTATTCACTATTTAAAAACTACAACAATAAGCTTTTAAATTTGGAAAATCCGAATTCTGTTCCATACTAACAACTTTATCTAACCTCTTTCTTCAATAAAGAAGACAATAATGTCGCACGCCTACGCTAAGAATTCTCAAAAAACGAAGCTATACTTTGGGAAGATATAAGACCAAGAAAATGGTTCAAAGCAAATTTCAATAAAGCCCAAAGATTGATTTCGGTGAAATTCAGAAATTTTTCTAACAGCATAGTCCGGGCAGACCTTAATCCTCTAGACAATGTTTTGTAATGTATTAAAATCCGTAAAGAAATGCAGATGGACATGAAAAAATTTTCAGCCGTTTTAGTATCACGTTATTCTTTATGCGGCCAAAATGCGTTGATTTTAACTATTGGAAAAAATATATGAGTAAAGCAAGTCTAGTTAAAATCGTAAAAAATTATAAAGCTTTACATAATCTGTGTACTACATCAATTGTTAAAATGTAATATAAAATATCTTTTTAAGGGTGATTCAGTCCTCAAATGAAGTATTTTGTACTTATTTAAATTAAACAATGTAATCTAAAATATAATTAGAACATGAATTTAAATATGGTGTTTTTTATATCCTAAAAGGTTTTGTTAAAAAAATGTCCATATTACAGTCATGACCGTAACTCGTAGTAGTTAGTTATCTGGGCACAACTTCTTATTTAAACGAATTTTTCGTTTGTTGATATAAATCCGTCGTGATTTATTTTGTTATGACATTGTGAGCAATTAAATTTTATTATAAGTTCTCTTTTTATGTAGACAGGTTATCTCATTTTTATTTCCTAAATAATTAAAATAGACATAATTAAATTTCTTTTTCGATGTTGTGTTTTTAATAGCATATTTACCGTCTCATGGGGAATACCAAAACAAACAACTATTCCAAAAATGAGAAAAACTTCACAGTTGGTTACTTTTTCTACTTCGACTTTTTTTAGAGCAAACATTTTGATAAAGTTTCTTCTTTACAAAAGCTTCACATTTGTTAAGTTTTATTGGATTCGCCTTTGTAAATAAAGGCTAGACAAATCATCCTTTTAGAATTATCTACTTCTCTTCTCTAAAGACTTAAAAACCGCAAAATACTTATTCCGAGGTAAGTTTTGTTAGAGTTTTCGTAAGAACTAGAAGACGCTGCATCGAACAGGAGAAGTAAGGAATAAGGTGACAAAGAACGTTTTTGTTTTACGTCTTTTAAGACGACACCGATAGGGTTAAGAAGCTCCTGAGGCAGCCGAGATGACCAAATCGGGTTGTAAGATCTCGTAGAGAACGACAAACGGAAGGCCAAGTCTCATAGATCCAGAGAAATGAGCTGCCGTGAAACTTTTAAACTCAAAGTGCCAAGATGAGGAATTTTAAGCTGCCAGCTCGAGTGGCAGGTTGTAGAGGTCTTGTGACCAAGTTCGTCTTCTTCAATATATACTATACAATAAAAACGAAACCCATGAGCAAGCCTGCAGGAATAGCGCAAAAAGTATAAATAGCTAATCGAAAAGCGAGTTTAATGATCTGATATACCGACACATCGCGGAACCGAGCATAATTGTCCGTCCGGCCTCATGTATGAGCCCGATAATATCGGATTATCCGTCTCGGCATGATAAACTACAAATTGGCCGAGAGTCGTGTGCACAAGGTGCAAAACGAGCACCTTACCTGCTCCGGTTGGAGACGCCTCTAATTAAGAAAAGATGGTAGGTGCTCGAGTGGTTGTGCACGCCGGGCATGACATCGATTCTTTCCACGAATCGCCCGCTCGATTCTATTGATGACGATGGATTTTCGCTGCCGAACCGGAAGTTGTGTTCCGGACGAACTGAAGTGTCGGGTCTGGGCTGAAATTGTCGCCTAAATCGCTGGGGTGCGGTGCCGACAAAACGTCTTAAGACATTCTTAAAACGTTCCTCCCCGCCCGACGAGACGTGCAGCCCTTGTCGCCGCGAAGGTACAAGAAGGAGACATCTCTTACATCTAGGCCCTTGATTTGCTTTAATTTTTTGGAACGGATGTGCGCCGTGCGGAGTGAAGATAAACGAAGCGAGTCGCGAACAAACCGCGACAAAATGGCCCGTATGCTTCGTTTCCTTCGCTCGGCGACTTTAACTTGTTTTCGTAACATATTTGTGTGGGCGCGATGCTTTTACTTTGCTGCTTATGATTGCAACGCTTTATTATGGCCACATCGATGTTATTTTTATTTTTCTTTATTTCTGCCCATTTTATTTATGGCAGTTCTGGAGCTGGCTCTTTGCAATTCTCCCCGGCTGAACTTGTTTCAGCGCGCGGACTGATAAAAGACCTCTTTTCCGAGCAACCAGTCCGTTCACTTGGAAGAGTTTAGCGCAACGACGACAAGCAACTTGTTCTTACCTTACCTGGTTTATCGCACAAAAATAAAAGTTAGCTGCCTTTTTTGCATCTGGAAATATGGTATACTTGGGGGAAAATTAAGATTAACGCTGTTTTTAACGCGGTTATGCAATAAACATGGGAAATGCTTCGCTACTTAAGTGTTATCATTTTATTTCTCTGCCTTTTCTCAATTAACTTTGTTCGGAATGTTATGGGTGAGGATCGGACGCGACATTGCATAGCTATTCAAAGCTACTTTGGTGAATTAATTATGCTGCGGTTTTTAATTGTTATTATAGCTTCTGTCCTCTTGATTTCAGTTTAATTTTAGAAATAAAACGCCTTTTAAAATTTTCAATTAGCCTGGTAGGCACAAGCAGCCGATATATTCATGACTTAACGAGAATAATGTAGTTAATTTTTGAGGATTACTCTAAAACTCTATATGTGTATAAATATTTGCAATTTATAGTTACTGTCTACGAAATGGAATGAAGACTTCTAATAAAAGTAATAGTGAAATTAAAAAACCCAAATTAATTGAAGAAAACAATCTACATAATTACAAATCTGGGTTTACAACATACTTATCCCTGCCTTGATTGATTCACAAACATGATTTGATAGACACTTTCTAATAAAGATAGAGATTTCAAGTATCTATCTTCCGTTAAATTCATCGAGAAACTGACTGACATTTGCTTATTTTGACGAGCTATTGGTGCAGAAAATTCTTAAAATAGAACATCG
This sequence comes from Tolmerus cingulatus, assembly GCA_959613345.1. Classification (NCBI taxonomy): domain Eukaryota; kingdom Metazoa; phylum Arthropoda; class Insecta; order Diptera; family Asilidae; genus Tolmerus; species Tolmerus cingulatus. Next base: position 12,003,525 of record OY390708.1, on the reverse strand, counting down.
CTTTTATTCAAGTGTTTCTGAAATATTTTTAAAGCATTATTAGTACATTATATTATACGTTTATTGTACACATACATATAAATTTTAACAATTTGTTTTTAAAAAAACTAATGATATATTATGGTTGCAAATCAGGATAGGAATATGATATCTAATTTTAAATTTAAAAAAAGTAGGTTTTTCGAATGTGTATTTATATTAAAGATATAGTTTGGGATATATTCATACTTAGATATTTAATCATTAGTTTATTTTTAATATTTTAAATAATAGTGTTAGAAACTGAAATCTTATAATCATTTTTAATTTTATATTATAACTGGAAAATCTAAGCTCTACTTCACTTTCAGTTCAATAAAAATTTTAATTTTATTCTTAAAACATTAGAATTTCATGTTTTCGGCTTTATCAATTGATTTTATTGTAGATATTATTGGCTTGGAACAAAAAAAAAGTTTAAAAACAGGTTTGATCAGAATAAGGCCACTTTACGTTATAATCCTAAAGTATTAAATTATCCAGGGAATGTACATAAAATAAAATGATATTTTCGGAATTCGCCAAACATAAAAACAAATTTGAAATCAAATTAAAGAACTTTTTGGGACGACCTTAAATAAATGTATTCTTAAATATAAATATTTTCTTTAGGTTTCTTTGAACAAACTGACGAGCAGAATTTGGAAATATATTCCTAAATTGGTTGTATAGTAAAACAAATTAGATTTAAAAATACAGAGATGAAAATAAAATGTTGGTGTGCGAGTGACTTCATCCTCAAATAAAGATGTTATAAATATACCCCCAAAATGTGTCTCATATGTTTCCTAAATATCTGCAGGTGTATAAATACATATGTATATATGTTTATCAAATTCGCAGAAATTCGTTTAAGATTTACGATTGGCCTTGAGCTCAAAGGGAGCCAATAAATTCGAATGGGCTTATTTCCAGTTAGCGAAATCGAATTCCACATCTGATTTCCTTTTCGCGCCCTCCACACTTTACCAGGAGCAATAATGTAATAATAAGCAAAACATAAGAACCACTTGGCACTTTCTGTCCTGGGCCCTTAGCTGAACAGCGCTTCTCAAAGAAATAATCGCATTGTTCTATCTTGGTTAAAGTTAACCGGTTTCTTGAGGTGCTGCTTTGACCTCCATCACATCCTTAAAAAATCTTGAAAAATTACGTGAACAGGCAGCAAAATGTTCTAAGCGGCTCGTCTCGTACGTGTGTAACGTGTGAGGTGTAACACCAAACAAGTTTAGGTCGTTACCATTTTTTAGGGCACACTGCAGATCCATATAAAGCAGTCGTGTCGAGATGAAAGCCCTAAGAACTTTTTGTCTTGTTACCGGGATCTCTTGTCTTATTCAGCCCTGCACGAGAGTGAAGTGAAATGAGTCTCATGTGCCGGTTTTCTTTATTTATCAAAGATTTGTGGTTTCGCTGTATGGTAATAGCATCTCGCGGCCTGATCTGCCCTTTTGTTACGCATACGCAGTCCCGCTCGGGAAGTGTGTAGGCAGCCGGGCTCCTCGTATATTCCGTATGTAAAACAATAAACCTTAGATCCCAATTGATTTTGTTTTATTTACGCGCGGTTTCGCTCGTTGGGAAAAGGCGGTTTCACCCGGGGGATGCCCGTGCGAGTGGGTTTCCTCAAGTTCAGTGGCTTATGCGCCTCTTTTTACGTTCGGAAAGCAAAGTCAAACCAGTGGTTGCAATTTTGTTTAGAACCGCATGCCGATCGATATTTTTACATTTCCAGATGAGTATTTTGCACGGGTTTCAAATGGCAAATAAACTTTGTCTTCTGGGAGGTCAATTTCGATTTCCAGGTAGAATACAATAATAAGGTCTATGAGGAATTCTTTACCTCCTATTTGTTGCAAAAACCTAAAAGCGTATATTTACATTACATGCGATGTTACCCTTTAATCAACAAATTGAAACCCATGAGAACGATAGCAGTCTTCAAAACGTAAAAGCTGGAAATTGTTCAAAAGTATTCGAATGGTTTTCAATCTCTTTTAATTAAAATATCCCCATTTTGAACAATACAACTTCTCTATTTAAGATATTATGTTTATCTCTTTAATTATTCAGTAGGTATTTGCGCAAAAGACCAAAAATAATGTCTCCAATTTGTCCGGTTTCAGTCCCATGTCTAGCACAATTTTAACAATTAGGGACATCCAGCGAAATGAGCTGTATTTTCATAATTTTAATTTTTAAGTTCTTTCCGTCCAGCAAAAAAAAGGTTAATTGCTTACAATTTTAATTTTACATTAGGTAATTGAATCCATTTTGTTCCTTGTGGGACATAAAGTTTTAAAAATGCGGGCAAAACAATTCAAAGATATAGTTTTTGTCACCTGAAGTTAGACCTAATTGTGTGGTATAAAAAAAAATTTCATTCCATAAAAAATTATGAATCAAATATAACTCAAAATTTACTCAATCCACGAAAATTTAGTAAATTTGGAGCTATATTTTAACTACTTTATGTCAGTCAAATATTAGTTCTTTTAGTCTGCTGTCGTCAATTTATTGCTTTTTCAAAGCACCAACTTACGTATGTAAAAAGTAGATAATAATTCTTGAAGATTACATTGTCATGAATAAAGCTGTAACCGTTTCCACGTTTATTATACTCAAATATAGTAGACAGACACTACAATGTTATTATATGAATATGATTTTTACAAAAGCATTTAAATTAAATTCAGGAACGTGACTATAAACTGAAGTCAGCAGAGATTATATGATATTATTTTATTTAAAAAAATGGGTGTGTGCGATCATATTCAAGATGTAATCTTGGTGAAATTACTTTTAACTTAAATAAGCAAGTCAGAAACTTATTTCTGCAATGTTGGTTTTAATCCAGATTTAAAATTGTAACTTGTTAAGTACTGAAAAGCATTTATTTACATAAAAAATGGAATAATAATTTCAGAGTACTTCGTAAGCAGAGAAAATTAAAAATATTCCAAAGAGTACTTCTGTATAATGAAATGGGTGTGAAATAATTGAAATGCAAAATACTAGTTGTTGTCCATCATTCCTCGAGTAAATCTTGTCAGAGTTGAAGTGGTCAGGGCCGGGTCCATTGGGATTGTTACTCTTTTGTGCAGACCCAGCGAAGATACTAAATCACTGTTGACGCACTTGTCGAGACGCCGAGGAGGGATAAATATCTGTCACACACATAAAGGCGGTGTCCGGGGTGGCGGTGCAATCGAAGGCATCTCGACGCTGCTACATCCCAAATCTGCCGCTTTCAAAAGCAAGATGAGCTCACAATTCCTCGTAAATCGCCCTGGCGACCAGTGGTCCAGGGTCTCCTCGGGACTGAGATTCATCTCAGAGGTAATCTCTAAAGAAATTTGTTCAAATTGAATGGGCTTCGGTTTTACTGCTGGATGGCGTGTCGACATGGGGCCGCAGCGAATGTGACCCGTGCCTCCTCCGAACTGATTCCGGCTAACGACTATCTGATGGAGATGAGCAGGGGTCCCCGGGAAGTGTCATCAGCAAAACTCTGTTGATGCTCCAGGAAGAAGTTTGCCCGCAGACAAACTTGCAATTGGGAAGCATCCTAAGTGGTCTTCCTGAAAGTTTGGGAATTATTAAAATAAATTGAATTTCCTTAGTATTCATGCATGCCATGATGAAGCCCATTGAATTTTTCCATTTCCAGCCCTATTTCGATTTCAGATCAACTTCATTTGAAAAGCAATAGTCCTTGCTTGCAGGAAGGAATCAATATAAAGATTGGCACCCTCTAGGACATAGCTGAGATTGGTTTTAATGTTTAAGGGTAGCTTTCGGGAATTTAATTTTGGCCGTCCGTTTTCGAAGTAAATGTTCTCTAGCTAACATTTAGGTCCTTAATTATTTTAAACAGGCACAATAGCTTAAATTGCCAAGTAATTGTAGTTCCTCTTTTAATTGATAACGTTCAATTAATAATTAACTATTATAAATATAGTAATAAAAAATTATTATGTTATACAAAGTATTACACTATTAAATCTAAAGTAAGGCTAATTCTAGTTTTGTATAAAGTGATGATATGTTTGTTTGAAATTTCTAAAATAGTCAATTATTTTCGTTTCTTAGTTTTTACTAAATCTTAAATTCCAAGTTTAAAGCTCAGTTTTAATTTAAATTGTAAGATAATTTTTATATATGTTGCAAACAAAATGAAAGAAAGTCCATTTTCTTTAAGGCGCAAAGTCGCATGCTTTTTTAATTGTTGAAGGAGTGAAAAGAAACAATGTGCTAAAGTATGTTTTGTTTTACTTGGCGTAAGTCAACTTTTCATTTGAATATGGTATCTTAACAGGATGATGCGTGATATAATTTTAGACTTAATTCTGTTCTTGAAAATTGTTCACAATACATTATGTTGTAATTCTGCAAAAAATCGCTAACTATTAATCTGGCATGGACAAGTGACTTCCCTTAATTTGTAGAGATTTCAATTATCCACAAAATTGATTATACTAATCATTTGTGTTATAACTTCGATATTGTTTGAATTGCAGATAGTTTTATTTCATAAGTAATTCAAAAATGGTCAATCGAATATTCAAATCTAATTATATATTGTCATATAGGTAATTTTAACGTCTACTCTCTACTTTGTTTTTAAATGGATTGAAAATAGTTTCCAGAAATCCGATTATAACCTTCTTCACGAATGTTATCCATAAAATATATCAATCGGACGATATCTTGTGGTTGCGCCATTGACTCTTTCCCAACTTGGGGATGATTGCAAAACGGGGAATTGGTCGCGATCGCGGGCAAACAGTGAGACGGCTGCATGCCGCTTTTATCTCAATCAAAATTTTGTAATTATGCACGCTTCCATTGCACTTTTGTTTCAGGAAATTTTCCGCCATCGGCACGCCGGGTACAGCTGCCGGCTGCTGGCTGCTGCCGCGAATTCAGCGCATTGTGTGCCGCGGTGCAGCGGCGCTCTTGTTCCGCCCTACAAATGCATTCATAAGCCACGCTAAGTGTGCTCAGATGGAAATCTAATTCGCTGTCGGCTTAATGTGGAAATCGTTAAACTAACGAGCGAGATTACCTAGGTTCAGAGTCGCACAATGGGCATTAAAGGGAATACATACTCGGCATATTTTTGCTTGAGAGATTCCCTAGCCCGATGACTCAGCACCTTAATACAGTCCTCGGGATTTTGCAGGAAGAATGGCACATAAGAAAGTACGTTCGACGCTACCCGCTCTTTTATTCAAAAATATTGGGAATTAGGGAGCAAAAGGATACTCCTTAGTGCGGTGGAGGAGTTGAACCGCTTTTTAGGTATACAATTTCACTTTATAGCAGCTTAACTGGACGGGCTCAAGATTAATAGCTTCTAATAAAATCTGGAGGCACTATCTGATGCCTCACGAAACCAACCATGCTGGAAACATTTGCCGCATCAAAAGGGGCCGGTTAATTTTATAGCTTTACAAATTACCAAAGGGCGTCGTTTAACATTATCGGGAATAAGCTGTTAATTGCGCTTTTGGCTTGTGCTAATTTCAAACCCAAGAAGTGGAGCCTTCTCAAGAATTGAGGCCCGGTTTGGGTGGAAAACTGAAGATAATGAGGAATTTGAAAAAATGTCTTATTATTAGATAACGACTTCAAACAAAGCTGTACATGGGTATTGTACAGGATCCTTGAAAGGTTGCAATTCTCGACTGATTACATTATCGCAAATGGGATAAGCTTCAGAGGAGGAAACATAAGGGCGAAAATACAAAGCAAAAGAAAAGAAATCCAAAGTGAACAAATAAATCTATACAAGCAGAAGCATCGCAACAAAGAGAATTCGTTATCTTTCGACACCTGTAACCGGGAGACAACAATGTAAGGAACTCAAAGCATAAATTTTTCACATTTTAAGACCTCTTCACTTAGAAGCACAACGCCCTTACATTTATAATCCTACCAATATAAGAAATGTTAAGTCTTTATTAAAAATATTGTGGAAATCGATTTTCTTATGAACCCCAACTTTGTTTTGTTCATTACACTTCTCATCTCTGTTCTTATTCTTGAATAATTAATTAATTATATGTCTTGGAATAAGAAACATGACACTTCAACTTGTAATAATAATTTTAAAAGATATGAATTCCGGTTTGGATCAGTTTTTCAATTTGACTAATTGATACCTATCAGTTTATCTATTCATTCATATTCATTATTATTATTACATAATAAATCAATCCTATATAAGTAATGAATATGTAAGTGACATAACATATTCATTGAAAACTAACTTCCCTCAAGCGTTTAATACATGCCATCGTACTAATCAATAGCCGGATACTGTGAAAAGGATAATCTGAACCTGTAATTTGCTGAATTTGTAAATATTAGGTCAAATATATACATTTGTAAAAGCGCAGATACATTGGAATAAAATTAATTTGTTTTTCATAAAATACGTATACGTATAATTTGGGATATATTAATTACCTATATTAATTGTTTGTAATGCTGATACTTTGATAGGCTAACTGATGCCGTAATACCTTTATAGTTCTCATACAGCCTTGAATTTTCTTGGATGAGTTTAAAACTTTGTACTATTCCCAAGAATAAATAAGTTTCGATTATACGAGTGCCAGGCATGATAAATTTCTTTTCTAAGATAAGTGGTAATAAGCTGACAGAAAATTCAAAACGTTTCAAATTTTAACTAATTAATAAATTAAAAGAATCAGAATTATCTACCTACAGATCTGCCCAAGGATCCTTTTTCACTAGTTGGAATTCGGTTTGCAAAATAATAGTTTATTGAAAAATATAAGGTAAGATTTTTAAGGTTACCAGGCAGATGCGAAAGAACTTGAAGGAGATTGAGGAAAAGGCTTGCTATTATAACAATTAATATAAATTAATTCGGAGAAGTCAGCTATATTTAAAGAAGTTGTAAGTTTTCAATTTGACTCACTTTTATTTTATGAAAAAAACCTAATTTAAAAATACTAATTTAAATTGTAGTTTCAAATTCGCAATATTTAAATTAAATGAATTTTCGGAATTATGGGTATCAACAATTTATACGTAAATAATATTGGGAATATGACTCTTTTCGCCGGATTCTTATAATTAATATTACAAATCAGTAATCCTTAATGCTTTTCCACAAATTGATTATGACAGATTCAAATGAAATTCGACCCATGTTTTCGGTATTAAATGCTTTTGCGGGGATTGGTATTGGTAACCATTTCCGGGACGAAGTAATTTTATGCTAATAAAGTAAGGATATTATGGTTTTTCTCCATGAGTGCATAATGCGCGATTGCCAGTCGGTCTCTTGTTCGGACCGGTTCGGAGATATGAAACCAGCCGCGTAAACTTATACTTCCTCTTCTGCATCATCGCGTTCTGTGTATAATTTTGATAAGTGGAAATTGACTTAGTCATAACATATGACAGAATTCCCGCGCCTTTTGTAACGACCTTGCGACGACGCTCAAACCGCCGATAAAAGTTACACCTAAAGTGTTTTGATTAGTTGAGGGAGTGGCTGACTGGGTGCTAATCTTCATGTTATGAATGTTTCTTCCCGAGTTTTGTTGTTTTTTTATGCTTCCTGGAATCGGTAGACCGGTCTGCGCAAAATGCGGTAAATAGAAAAGTTATAAAGACAAGAAAAGCGGCCCAACGCGACGGTATAATTAGATAAATGCTCAAGGGTAATTACGTGGAAAATATCAGTACGACACGCGATCCTGCTGGCCAAGAGCGCGATCCGCGCAGGAATCAAGATTGGCCACAATTGGAAAACGTGACAACGGAGAACCTATTTTGCATTTCCCGTCATAGTTTTCACGCTAATTTTCCGCCAATTTCTCTGTGAAAGTCTCATGGTCACTGGAAGTTGAAGATATATTTCCTGGCCGAACGGCACACTTTTATCTGATCTCATAGCTTCCCGCCTCTTATCTCGAATAAGTTAAAAGTCCGCTTATGCATAAATGGATGCTCCATAGTGCACGCTGCAGCACACCAACGAATGTCTTCCAGGATGCATTTTGTTTCGTCTTTTTCTATTCACGACTTTCTTCTCACCGAATTGCATTGTTTATTGATGAGCTCTTCCCTGACTTATAGCTCTGGGATATTTCTTCGGAGTCCCCCAGAGAGCTGCTCCGATTGCTTCGTTCTGTTTGCTGATGCTCCCAGATCTAATGGACCCTGGCTATTTAGCATTTAAATAATTTTGAGGTGATCAGATTAGTAACATGCCAGCATTTGCAAGTGACAAGGAACTTTGATTAATGGGTTTAACGATGGTGTTTAGTTAGCCAATAGCGAAGTTCATTTGCAAATCAGGAGCTGTGCACCTTGATCGAGATGTTCAATTTTATAGGTAGGTAGGTACACAGATCCTCATTCAGTCCTTTTATTCTATACACTGTCTTGAGAATTCGTCCTTTCGAAACACGTAGCTATGCACAATTTATTTATGAATTTGAACAACTAACCACCATAAAAACGAGGTAAGCCGATCTTTGCAATTTTTTTGGGGTGTTACGGGTACAATTTTTTTTTATCCCTCGAGAACAATAATCGTTTCTGAATAGGAAAGTGAAAGATGTAATCCGAAATTCGAGATCCGTGAAGATAAAATAGGGGACTACCTCTTTTAAGAATATTATATTATCAAAAGGGATCCACGTAACCTGAATAAGTAGGAGCAATTTAAAAATAACTTATCTTTTGTATTGAATTGTCCTCCTCAAGATGTTTTGAGGAGATGCCTAATTATTATCATCTCATGTAGAGGAGGAGTTTATAAAAGAGAAGACAATATTTAAAAATGTCAGTATTTTGAAATGAAGCGTTAAACTATACATATTTAAGGGTAGTAAATATATTTTTAAATTTACACACATAGTTTACCTAAATAATGTTTGGTGTTTTTTTATGTTAATAATAGGTTGTAGAAAAGTGTTATGAAAAACCTTGATATCTAAAAAAATACAAATTTTTATTTGTCAACAGTAACTATTTTATATTTTACTATTCTTAGTATTTGTTGTTTAAGTGCAAAATATGAATTATATTTTTGAAAAATTGCAATTTATTTTGTAATGTTTTTGTGAATTTATTTAAGTCATGATCATGACTTTGGCAAAAGTAAATTTTCATCTAGATTATATAGCTACTTATTCTAGAGATTAAGAATCTTCTATAATCTAGTTCTTCCTTTGGTCGTAAATTATTCAAAAATTAAAAAGGAATCTTGGCAACGTAAAAATGAGTTTGCAGTTATGTCCTTTGATTTATTTAATTCGCCACAATCAAATAGTACTTCTTTTAAATTACTCCCGTAATGGATACAAATTTCCATCGATAGATGAATCGTTCCTTTACATTGAAGGAGAAGAGGTTAATCTACAAATGGAACGCATGACCAGCAAAAATTCGACATGCATCGCATTTCGAGAAGTGCTTTAAAATGGTTTCCCATTGGTAAATAAAATTCCCCCATCAAAATATCGATCAATACGGCCTATCGCCCCATCAAAAAGAGGATTGCATTTATGAAAAGAATGAGGTTCATACGAACATCCACCTTTAGTCTTCATAAATCACCTTTAAAATGCGAAGTGTGAACTTTATTGGGCAGGGGTCACGCGCAACTGCGATTGAAATCCTTTTCCAACTTTTGTTAGTCACGTCCCTCGGGGAATACCAGGCTTTTGTGCATCTCCGCAGCAAGGCTCAATTTTAATTGTCAAATAGCATTGAAAGTGGAAAGAGAAATTCTGCTGGTATTTTGATTAACAGACAAAAGCCACAAAGCAAACTTAGTCAAAAGAGCTCGTTTAGTTTGTATAAGCAAAATGTAGATTAAATTCTATCCTCCCCCTAACTATTTTTGGAATTCCTTAGATTTTTTCCATTTTCAATCAACTCTAATGTTGATGAGAATTTCTTTGTCGTTCCGTCTTTGTTTTCACGGTACGTAAGTTTAGAAAATTGTTTTTTGATTGGTCCGTTGTGCAATATCTTATTAATTTACAATATAAATATTTTTAGGAAAATGTATATAAAGTGTAACTCGTTTATGTTTCACTTAATTTTCCTTTATATATATATGTATATATTTTGGTATTTAACAACAACCAAATTAATAACAAATTTTATAATATTTTTCACTACCTCGGAAAAAGAATTTTAATTTCTGTTTCCAATCGTGGGGTTATAAACAGCTTGAGTTCATTTAATTAATGTGTAAATAAAATAGTTGGAAACATAACTTATTTATAAATGTTGATTCCAATAATTAATTATAGTTATTGAAATCAATCAGCTTTTCCTTATTTATAGAATAGTAAATGGAATATTGTTTAAGACAAGCACTCACTATTCTGCCTTCATTGCCAACCTTGTATTCATAATTATCGAAAAAAATACAAAATTTGCATAATCTCATAATAATCACGGGTAAATAAATCAATGACTTCATAATTAGTTTCATTTGCAAAGGAAAAATAAAAGTAATGAAAGTTAATAGGCCTGTCTTTAATAATCAGATCATGATTGAAAGTGGCAGACTGGAAATTGCCTTGATGAATTCAAATCTAATATTGTGCTCCTTAATCATGCCTTCAATTAAATAATTGGCGAAGTTTTTTAAGACGAAAATTAACAATGAAAGCTTTAATCAAAATTATATGAAAGTAGACAAGAACCCCAGCCAGACGTTGGATGTATGTCATGCGATGATGTTCCGGACTGATATTAAGACGGGGCATGGTTTGAGTTAATTTAGTTGTTGAATGGGCCGCTTAATATGTCGTTTTGGCATTTCTGCCATTATTTTATATTTATTCTTTGCATTATTATCATAGGTTGATACCAATGTAGCAAATTATCTAACAGTGTTTTTATGTTGGTCCTGTACATTTTACTAGATTAGTGGAATACCATGCCAATTGTAATTAGTATCAATTTTGAAAAGTTCATGATCCCATGCAGAATAAAACCTGATAAGACTGACTTTTTACCTATGCTGCCAAAAAAATCTTTTTCGATTGCTTATTTAATCTTCGTATATTTTATATAGCACAATAAAAAAAAGGAAGGTAATATAGCACAAGAAAAAATACCATAATCATATTTACATTTTAAATTGTGTGGAAATTTTTTCATATACATAAGTCAAAATAATAGAATTATTATGTGACAAACGTTATTTTATTCTATGATTCGAATTTATTACATAACAATAAAGTAAATGTTATACATTCCCACAAAGTTTTACGGTAATATAACGTATGGAACCCGTAAGACACAATTTTTACCCACATTTGTCCGTGTTTTTTAAAGTTCTGTCACTATCACTCCATTAATAATTTAGTTTATAGTGCATAGTATTGGCGAAACTTTGGTAAATTGCGCGTTGTACACAGGATACGTTCTCACTGCTTGGTTGGTTTAATACAGTTGCTTAAAGATCGTTGTTGTGGTATCTTATAAATAAAACAAGTCTTTATAATAAGACTAAATCTTACAATACCGCTCTTGCTTTAGTCTCTGATTGCACCAGTCCGACTCGCTCTTGACAAGTTTTTTATTGAAACTTGCCGGTCATCCTTCGTCCGTATGTGATATCATTTTTACTGAAGATTAGTATCATCTGACAATTTTTCATGTTTACTTTCTTAAATCGCGTATTCCAGATTTGAACTTTGCAGCGTAGTTTCGAAGTTATTAGAATTGGTTTGCAATATATTAAATACTAAAATATACATATGTAAACTGTGCGATTTATATGAATTTGATACTTGCTAATGGTAACAAGCATTTTGACCTGATCTAACATAAAGTTCATTTTATAGTATAGTTGCGTTTTCAAAAACTAAAACATCAATAAATATTAAAGGGTTCACTACGTATACCTCCTAGGTACAGGCACACTGTGGCTGCGGAAAAACGAAAAAAGTCAAATCAATAGCAATCAAATGGAGACAAAAAATGGGTACCCCATGAATGAATTATAGAGCGGATACCAGTCTACAGCTAGGCTTTGGTGTCCTTGCATCTCAATGATATATTCTGTTAATTAAGGTATTGTCAGCCACCGGCACAATGGAGGGCAAAACCTTTATGCAAAAATATTGCGCCTATCAAGCAGGTATTTATAGTTTTAAATTGCATTTCTAATAGCTCTGTGGATTCACAAAAGAAGGGACCCATAAAACATGCCTTCCAGTTTACACTGTGGAACAAGCTTTAAGGTACGCAGATATATACAAAAATGGGTTCGTTGGGTGTGCGAGGGAGTAGCTGTGTCAACACAGACGAGGCAACTGTGGGGTTCTCAGACGAGGATAATTGTGTTTGCATTAAAAAAATAAAACAAGCTGCCTGCCCTTTAGCTTAACGTATCGGAAAAAAGTTGCCAACCATCGCATTCTGTGGAAGTCATTTTAGCTTTACGCAAGCATCGCTGGATTCAATTCCGTAGTTTCAATTTTGTTGTAGATGTTGTAGAGTTGGTGACAGTGGTTCGTGGGAGACTGGGGCCAGAATTCAGGCAAACAAATTCCCTTTGTATAGAATGTTTTGCTGCGCTGAATGCGGCAAATATTTATCAATCGCTTTTCCAGGAGAAAAGGGGAGAACTGAAAGCGGACTTGTCATTTGAATGTTATGGCCCATAAATCCATGTCGACCAAACATTTTTGCGGTATTTAAATATGTCCGTTCAGACAGAGTGTATTTTATTACATTGCGCCTAGTTTATACAAATAAACATTTCGGAGAGTTTTGTATTTAAATGGAAATTTCTGTAATTAATTAACATTGGACTAGAATTTTCCTTGTTTAAATTACGTGTAAATACCGAACGATTTAACATGCTATTTTAATATACGAGTATGGACTATCTGGCGGACTACTAAGTAAATAAAACCAAATTATTGTAAAATCAGAGTAAAACTCCTCATCATTTCTAACCACTAGATTAAGCACTACTTGTTTAATCCTCCCGAGCGGAAATCACACTGTGCATTTTTCATTGTTGTTTTCATTAACACGTAATTGGCTAAACATTTCTTAATCGAGTTCAATTCTATTGTATTTGTTTGTTTGTTATAATGCTATTTGCGGACTTTTGGTGTGGTTTCGTGTAAATTTGGTTAAGTTGTTGTAAAATAAATAATAGAAAGGTGGTAAATAGAAGTGTTCCTAAAAACACTATTACGCCTTCAAAAAATCAGAAGCTATAAATTTTTAGATTAGTATGATCCATTTTAAAATCATATTTATTTCGAACGTTAAGGCGAGATTTGCAAAACGATAATTTGGAAAAATTTTACTTTAAATTCTAAATCTCAATTTTCTTATTTCGTAAACAAATTCGAATGCATATTCCATTATAAATTTAAAAACAAAAGAAATTTAATTTTAATTTAAATTAATATCATTAATTTCGAAATTGTGTACGCCATACTTTCCGAACGTCGTGGGGTACACTAACTCAGTGCGATGGTTGAGTGCTAAATCTTCTTTGTTATTGATATTACGAATTTTGTGGTCTTTCGATTTGAAAACTGATTCTGAAACATTTTGATTTATTTAAAAAAATTGTTGAATTCAATTCATCGACGGGTTAAAATTATCATCATTTCATAATAGCGAATTTACTATTACAAATTAATTAATTTAAACATTTCTTAATAATGAATGTGAGGTATAATCATTGACCAGTTGGATTAGTGATAATGAATTTAGCATGCGTCTATTACATATATTATTAGTTAGTTTAATCTAATGGAAATAACGTTTATGTTTTTTTCGACATTATTAGTATTGCTCGTATATAGTTTGTAAAAATGTTTCATGTCAGTTCACAAGAGTTTAATTAACTATAATCGTTAGATGCACATATTCGTTTAAATGAGGAGAAATTTAGGTCTTGTAAGAGGTAAGAAAAAGTCTAACTTTATCAGGAAGCGATTGAAATAATCAATCAAACAGTTCATTAATGTCAATTAATTCTCTTCTAAATGGTCTCTTCTCGGGGATCATTGAACCAGCTGCCCTTTTTAAAGATATTTAACTCATCAATCCAAATTAAGGCAAGTGCAAGAGCATCATTGACAAGAATTTCAATTATTGGAACAATTGAAATGTTTACTATGCCAAAGGATGATTTGTGCCTTTCGAATGGAAAAATCTAAACAAGATACTAAACGTCAAAATATTGATGAGACGACAAAACCATTCTCGTAAAAACCAGTTGAAAATCCCCGTCAAGTTTTACACCTTTCACTTTCCTTTGCGTGGGAAGTGGAAAAAAGAACTCCCCCAAAAACGTTCAGGCACAATCACAAGGAACTGCCACACATATTCAAATCTCTATTAAAAAATGTTGAGTGCGAGGATTGTCTTCGGTGCCAGATGTCGAATTCATTGCCTTCGAAGATTGTTAGCTGGTACATTCGCGCTGCCTCCGAAACATTCAGCGTCATTTGTCAATGTCACCCGGGTGATATAAGAAGCAGCGGGTGAACGATTCACGACCGACTGGCTGCAGAGGGTTCTTATTTTACTTTCCATTAAGATATAAATGAAGCGGTCGTGAAATGTGCTTTCAATAATAATATAAGTCGAGAGGCCGCTTTGATTTCTTAAATTGTATTTTATATTTGGATATGAAGCTCTGGGGCTCGAGGGAATTAGGAATTATGCACTATGGTCTCATATTACATTCCTTTTTAATCATTAACAAATTTTATTAAATTACAAGGAAGTAGATACTAGAGATGCCTTTGAAAACCATTCTGTGCAATAAAAACGAAATTAAATTGGACAGTATTATTCCATATCAATCCATGCCAGATTTCTTTTTCGGAATTATTCTCTTATTTTCTATTCTACCATATTTAATCAAAATCCCAGACGCTAAGCAACAAAGTAGAGTAGATTTGTAAATATAGTTTCTCTTGCAGAAAATTTATATTCAAAACACAATATATTTACTAAGTTAATTTTTGTTGTGCCGTCGGTTTGTCGAAACACAATCCAGAGCTAGTGTTCTTCATAAAAAGCGAGCATAAGTATGTAACTATGTATATTTCCGAAAGAGTGGAAATTTATCTAAATTGAGGCGAATAATTCTAAAAGTATAATTATTAAGAAGCATCATTTTTGTTTAAAATGATTTACTTTGTATATCAGTTATAAATTACAAGCTTTCAATAAATTTATCATCAGGTTTGTTATTTTAGGTTTTGTGTTCAACATGTTGCAGTGTACTTTAAACAATATTTTTTAGAATTATAAGGTAAACAAGAGTTACCTATGTTCGAAAAACGACATGTTGTTAGACCAAAATCTTACGACCTATCGTATAGCATTAGTGCTGCAAAGAGAATTGTTTTATAAATTGATCACAGTTTATAGGCGGTCCCTATTTTTAAGGTTCCATACCTCGAAATGAAAAGAGTAATCCTTATACTATAGAATCACTATAGACACATATGTCTGGTAATAAATTCAACTACTTAATTGACTGATGCATAAAAACTTGTAAGGTACTTCCCGTGGACCTAGAACCTTAAAATTTGAGACGAAGTAAGGTGTTATAGTAAGTAAAGTAAAGCAAGTAAAAGAAAAAATCTGAAAATCATTAATTTTGAATTCTATTATGCACCCGTTGAGGAACTTCAGGACAGGCGTCTAGTCCGTATTTGCGTTTTCTTTTCTATTAGGCCAAGATTAGTTACGCAAAAGGTCAAGACAGAAGCAAGAACTGATCGAGATGAAAGGACGATGTGCATAGCATCAAGAAATTCTACTAGATTTTGGATGTTGTTATAATTGCCTCAGTAAAACAATATTGGCAATCTGTCAAATAGTGAAAATTTCTTTGCAAAACGCAATTATGTTCATTCGTATATGGAAAATATGGAAGTAAATATATAATTAAAAATTTGTTGATTAACCAATGTTCAGAAGTAGAAAATCATAAAAAATGTTCCAAATTTTAACCACTTTAATCCCTCTCCTAGTTGAATTAAAATTTATGCGTAAACATATATTTGCTGAAACAACATAATACAGATCTCCCCAAATAATAGAAGTTGGGAAATAAAAGTCAAATTAATTTTAATAAATGACCGTAGGTCCTTTTAGAGCAGATTTCCCTAATTGTTCCATTAGAGACAAAGATTCACGTACTCCCTGGCCTCGTTACATTCCTTGCTTCCAGTCCATTTGGATGGAGGGCAATTAGCTAAATATTGCGTATGAACGCAAGCTAATAGAACCATAAAATAAGGATTGCATCCATCAGTAGCGGTAGGAGTTGCTTCAGTTGTCATTCTTTGCACTAAATATACATTTTAATTAAACATTGGGGCATAATTGATGGATATTGGTATATTAACTCACATTTGGCAGTGCACATTTCAAACGCACTGGTCATAATGGGCACAAATTCTGGAAAGCCAGCCATATCTTTGGCTAGAGATGTTTGAACTTTTGCCATGTCCACTTTTCCATCTGTTATAACGTTTGTTGAATTTAAGAAGCACTCAGCCATGCACTGGAAATTAAAAATTAAGATGAATACTTGTTGAATTTATAGAATCACGAATTAAATATTAAACATACAGCTGTGGGTCCGGATCTACACTTGGATTCAATTTCATCTTTGTCTTCCCATTTTGGAAATTCACAACACTTTTCTAGCTCCTGAAAACGAAAATTTAATATTTATATTTAAACAGAAAAGATTATGTACCTCTCCTGGCTCAATTTTTTTCGAGCAGTCCGGTGCTCCAGTCGCAAAACTCTGAAACTTTAAATGTTAATTTTAAATATATGTTATATTAAAACACTTACGAATGCTGCAAAGGCAAATGTAAAAACAATTAAATTCTTCGACATTATAAAACACTGGTCTCTTCTAGTCTGCACAACTTCAATATTCAACAGTAACTCTTGGATAAGGCTGGAATGGTCGAATTTATAGTACTGGCGGAATCAACAATTTGCATTTATGTTTTTTTATACCCACCATTCACACTACAATTACACAAATTGTTTAAATAAACAATAATTGATTCAGTTCTTTTGATTCGCAAATTGAGTCCAACTGCGATAATTTTCAATGTCATAGAAATTAAAGTATAGAGAAATTTTGAATAATTGACATTAGTTGGTTTATTCCCTCGTAAATGTGACAATTTACCACTTTTTAAGTAAAAAAGGTTATCACATTTTGTTTACTATGGATAAATGAGCGATGTTGTTTATGTAAGAAATAAATACTGAACATTTAAAGGTCACGCATCAAGTATAAGTTTGTTGTTTTGTTTTGGAGGTTACTAGAGTTTTTCTTTTTTGATTTTCTTACAAATTCTAATAATGGTAGATTAAACTCGAATTATATTTTTACCTTTTACTTCCCAGTTCGGTTTTACATTTATCTTGAATACATGTATTTATTAGTGATGCAGAAATAGCCTTTTTTAATTTTTTGCTTACATACATGTACTCTAATTAAAAAATAAGTACAATATGTGGTTTCTTAAAATATAGTCAATTGTGAATATAAATTCAAAACGTTTGTCGCGATTTATTATATCATCCTGAAAAGAGATAAACTTTTTCTCATGCGAAGTTTCGAGAATTTTGATAAATAAATTTATATCAGTATATTTCTTGATAAGGTATTATTTTTGAAATGTGCCGTAAAAAATTCAAAAAACCTTTAAATGCTTAGTTTAATATATGAATTAAAAACATCGGTTTTTCTTATAAGACCTGACAGCAGGCTAGAGCAACAGAACCCAAATTTGAATGCGTCAGGACATTTATTTTCGAGAATTCGCCTGAATAATGTCAGAAATATGATGAAAATATACGGCGAAATTCAAAGGATTTTCCGCTTTTTCTGGTTAAAAGTTTGGTATTACTACATACTATGTAAACTTCTATATGTGGTTAATGTCAACGTTTTAGCTTAGATAATAAAAGCTACACGCTACTGATAGCAATACAACGATAAACAATGTCATAAACACTTTTCCAGAAAAGGCAAAATTTTATTGTACCTAAAGAATATAGGATTTTTTTCGTGAAATGTAAAAGAAGCGTTGGTATCTATGTAAATATTCTTTATGAGTGCTCATAATTTTACTAAGTACGACTTGTATACTTTGGGTATGTATTTTAATTTTGCTGATATGTACAAAATGCGATCCCAGCGATGTAATTTAGACTTGTGAACAAATATTAATCTGCTCTGGGATAAGCTAGGTCGAGGGACAAAAGAGTCTTCTCACAATTTTAGGTAGATCCCTGTACATTGAAAGTACTCCCTCCAACATATCTACGTATAAAATAAAAACTTGAGGGAAAGTAGTAAAACTTTTATCTTTTTTGTCGAAACATCAGCTCTACCAAACTTAAGGACTCCTTGTGATGGAGCATGTTGACTTCAATGTTCATAGTCTAAAAAGGAAATTCTAGTGATATAAGCTTTTAGATTTTTGAGGCTAAACACAGTGGATTATATTGATCCTTGAACCTTACAGCAATTTTCCAGCATAATGGAAGAATTTTTAATATCAACGCAATAGCAAAGACAGTGGTAGCCAGCGTGACGCTTTGCACGTTTTCGTACTTCTCATAAACTTAGCGTACAAACGCAATTATAAGAACACTAGACAAACATAAAAATAAATTCGTGGAACATTGAAATAATCTAATCATGATTTTCAAGGAGTATTTGGCCATTTCCTATCACTCGATTGCTATCACAATTAGTCCATATCGATGTTTACCTTGCATTAAGATATCAGGTGCCTGAAATCATTATTTACCCTACTAGACAGACCGAGTGGCAACTTGTGGAAGTTTATTTGTAGAGAAAGTCACGGAATTAACAACGCATTATAAAACAGCATTTCGCGCACGATAAACATTTTGTTCTACAAACTACATTATAAAAGAAACTGTACAACATGGAAATATTTCAATTGAAGAAATATATTTTGATGCTAACAAGCACACCTTGAATGCAAAGGAAGAAAGAAGGGGTCATCGAAGCATAAGCACTGAAGCATAGCGTATCAGACGCAATGTTATGCTTGTCACGCTGATGACCATGTCGCAATAAGCGTGATAAATGTGAAGGACCACAGTTAGTATGGAAATCGAACCTACAATCTCAAAAGTGTGATGATCTCAGCTTTATATCTTATTTTAAGGTTTTATAATTTTATGAGAAAACCAAGTTTACAAGTATGCACAAGTTGGTACCGTCTAAGAGTGATTGAAAGTTACATCCGGCTCACATCAACGAAAAAAGGAATATGTAAGCAAAATTTTTGATGAAAAGATGATCGTGCAAATTAAGGGGTAACACCACCACAAATTTTCGAAATTTTTTTTTCGTTTAAAGTATACTTTAAGGTCATAAAAATGATATGCAATTGTTGCATAGTCGAAAAAAGTGTTAAGTGGTTCAATTTTAAATTTTCCGGAAGCGCCTCGGAGAGCGCGTTAGCGTTTATAAAACTTTAAACGCGTTTTTCTCGAAATCACTTTTTCGAAGTCGGGCGGACACGTTGCTCAAAAACCGCTCGATGGATTTCTTTGAAAATTTAACTGTAACTTCACAATCGTATTATCTAGCGAAGTACATGTCCGTTTTTTGATTGATCAAAAAAGTTTTTTTACAGTATGTATACAGTATGTATTAAGAAAATATTTACTTTTTTGTTCTAGGTTTTATGGTTCCCGAGGTACATGTCCGCCCGTTTGGGTATGTCAAAAAAAGGCATTCTGCAAGAATGGCTCTACAGCCGCCATTTTGTATCCAAATTTTTGTACATACTTTTATGTACCTTTAATAGGCCCTGAAAAAATCAAACCGATTTCTTTTTTCATCTTGTCAAAATAAATTATCAAAAGTAATGCCTTTTTGTTATGCCCCTAAAGTGGTGTTACTTCTTAAATTATTATAGTATGTTTTATAATTGTAAATCCAACGGTTTAACTGGTCTTTTTAATTTGAAATATTCTATTTTATTCTATCGGTTAAAAAACTGATGAACCTGAATCCTGTTTTCGCTAATGGTAACCAGTTTTATCTGGGAGACTGCGCTTACAAATAAAATAAAACAAAATAAGATATAAAACTGCCCACGCTTGAAATTTTTCGTTAAACTTAAATCAAGGCGTACGATTCAAATTTACCGCTTAATGAAGTAGCCCATAAATATTTTCTCTGGTGGAAGTGCCAACGAATGCAAATTAAAGGCGCCGTCGTAAAACATAATAAGATTCAGTTGTGGTCAAGTTTTGAGGGACAAAATTATATCACATTTTCGCCAGAGATCACAGCTTAACAAGCTTTTGATATTTACCGAAGCTTTATCATCACGCAAATGAAAGGGAGCTAAATTTAAGTTTGGTTGACCGACTATCTCTGGAAAATGAATTTTATTACCATAAATAACGATGTAATTCTGTCCATTAGGAAAAGGAATAGGAAACGTTTTTATCTCTTCTTCGAATAATTATTTCCGAATCTGAAGTTGCTTTTTATATCGTTGTTAAGTTATAAAAGGATTACATTATGAATCGTAATGTATTCGAGCACTTTTGCTTTAATCAAATAATGAAATCTTGGTAGTGAAGTAAAGTTATTAAATTTTTATGCATAATGACTTCTATATGGTGTTCTGGTAACTACAGCCTTT
The DNA here is from genome assembly GCA_959613345.1 of Tolmerus cingulatus. Lineage (NCBI taxonomy): Eukaryota > Metazoa > Arthropoda > Insecta > Diptera > Asilidae > Tolmerus > Tolmerus cingulatus. The sequence goes on along the minus strand of OY390708.1, from coordinate 11,982,742 downwards.
CTGGACATTAATTAAAAGTGGTTTGTTGTAATAAAAGGAAAACAAATCTTTTTAAAATATTCCTGGTTCTTAAGAATTTTAGTATCCTTTATTTGAGTAAATTCCATTTATTTAAATTATTACAGATTCTAGAATAACAAATTGGAAATTAAAAAATTCATGAAATTTATATTCTTTCCAGCTTTAGAATTCACAATTGAACCCTCAGACGTTGTGGTGCCAGAAGGAAATTCCGTACTTTTGCAATGCGCGGGCGTAACGCATCCTGGTGCTTTAAAGGAAGGCAAAATGTCTCCAAATATTCGGTGGCGAGGACCAGACGGCCAAGACCTTGGTATAGTAGGTGATACATTTAGGTAACTAAAATCTTTAAATGAAATTTAAAGAAACGACACTAACCGATTGCAATTTGAAGAACTCAGCTGAAGAATGGTTCACTTTATATAAGTTCTGTGGAAGAAAATCGAGGCTTAACCGGAGCATATCAGTGTCTTCTCAATGTTGACGGCATTGGAATGATAGTCAGTAGGTCAGCAATTGTTTCGATAGCACGATTGCCAGAAATCAATCAAGATTTCATAGAAATCTACTTAATACCTGGCCAAACTGCTTATTTTCGCTGCATGATCGGCTTCATACAATCGGGTGTGAAGCATAAAATTGAATGGCTGAAAGATGACGCCCCTTTGCATTTTGATTCAATGCGAATGGTAGTTCTTCCGTCGGGTGCTCTTGAGATCGATGAAGTTGCAAGTTCCGATCGGGGCACCTACCAATGTAATGTGACCTCAGGGAGCATTTCTAGATTAAGTAGCAAATCAAATTTAAACATTAAGAAAGTTTCCAATGACGTGGAAAACTTTGCTGCGCCTTCATTCCTGGTCGGGCCATCACCACAAACGGTTAAAGAGGGGGACACCGTCACGCTCGATTGTGTTGCTAATGGTGTTCCCAAGCCGCAAATTAGATGGCTCAGGAACGGCGAAGAAATTGATATGAAGTATGTCATAAGTTCTTTACTTTAAATGAAATACTTTGCTCAGTGACTTATATGATTTCAGTGATCTGGATTCGCGGTTTTCAATAATCGGAACTGGATCGTTGCAAATATCTTCCGCCGAAGATATAGATTCCGGGAACTATCAGTGTCGCGCCAGCAACACTGTAGATTCCTTAGATGCTCAAGCAACAGTACAAGTTCAAGTTCCCCCGAAATTCATCCAAAGCCCTGTCGACAAGGTTGCCTACGAGAAGGAGGAATTGGAGCTCGAGTGCTCGATACGAGGGAAACCGAAACCAGTCATTCAGTGGCTTAAAAACGGCGATGTTATAACGCCGAACGATTACATGCAAATTGTTGCTGGGTAAGAACCTTTGAAGGGACAAACCATAAGTAACTTAATCATACTATTGACTCCAGGCACAACTTGAGGATTTTGGGGCTGTTGAACTCCGATGCCGGAATGTTTCAGTGCGTGGGTATGAATCCTGCTGGAAGTGTTCAGGCTTCGGCGCGGCTTAACATTGTCCAGCCTGGTAAGCGTTACAGTCTAAGTCTGTCTGTGCTCCTTGCCTCAAACCAACAAAATTGATTCTTGAGTTTCTTCTCTTTACTTTGTTTCTCGATACTGTACATCAACCAATTCGAGTTTTCGAAAACTATAAACATATACCTTATAACTATTTATTTTCCTAATAATATAAATATTTTTTAAAAATACACTAAAATCTTGCTTTCTAACACAATTTTCCGCCAATATTTAATATTATATGACTGTGACCACAATTTGCTTTATTTGAAAAAAAAACTGTTTATATTATTTTTCATTTATTTATTCTTTTCTTTTCTTTCTTTACCGTCTTGTTTTGTTAAATCCCAGGTCAGTCAAAAAAACAGTCACAAACCACAAAATCCCTGAAAAGTTCAAAAAAGAATAAAAAATTGGATGAATCAGTTCAGACAAAAGCTTCAGATTCTCGAATTTTATTGTCAAAAAGTGCCTTAGACAGCTTATTGTCGAAGGATAAGAGCAAAGATGAAAATTCTCAAAATGACTATGATGAATACAGTGAAAATTATGAATACGACAACGGTGACGATGATGAGAGTCCTGATGACGATGAAGAACTGATTCATCCCTTCAAACCCGGTGATGATCCTGATAAAATCCTCAATTTATGGAAAAACACAAAACGAAACAAAATGAAAACAGAAGAAGCCGCTATGTCGCCTGTTCCCACGATCTCAAGAAAACTTCCTAATTTAGATGCAAACCAGTTAGCAACAGTTCCCGTCCCTGGGCCACCTAGAGATTTAGAAGCACAAATAGTTAAACCTCGTTTTGTCGCACTTAGTTGGATGGAACCCCTCAAAAATCCAGATGAAGTGATTTCTTACTCTGTTTACTACAAGATGACAACAAGCGAAAGGTATGTGTGCTATAGGAATCTACCTTTTATAGTGGTAGTTTCTTAAAACAAGATCCGTGTTTTATTTTCCAGTAAACTATATTACAAATATTTACGATTTTTTTTAAAAACTGGTGGCTATCCTAATTACCTATAGAATAGTCATTTTATTATGTAGCTTAACTCATATTAATTACACGTACTTTAAGATGTCTTTAAAATAAAAATAAAATTAATCGTAGTGAAACTAGTACAATTACTTTACCATCATTTACCAACTCTGCGTGATATATGTAGATTCCTAGACAATTTCTAAGGTTATAGGGTTTTTGTCTTGCGGTTCTTCGAGAAAAACACGTTAACACGTTGAATTCTAAACTTTTTAAAACTAGCGTGTTAAACTGTTAGACTTAAAGTATCCTAAAATTTGGATATGCAATGAGTGTTTTTTATTTATTATGATATGCATAATTATCATATTTAATGTAGTTATATACAATCCAAAAGCCTAAAAATTCGCTTTATAATTTTAGAGAGAGAAAAATAACAACAAAATCCCGGGATGATCAACAAGTTAACATACAGTCTCTGCTGCCAGGAAAAACATATCAGTTCCGAGTAGTGGGAAATAGTAACCATGGTTTGGGAGAGTCCTCTGAAGTAAACAACTTATAAATTTATCTCCGTATATGTATGTTTCATTGCTTACTACTACTACGGTTCCTCTCAATAGGTTTTAGAGGTCAGCACTCAACCGGAAGAAAACATTGCAGGGCCTCCGATAAATGTGGAAGGTTATGCAGTCAGTCACAAAGAAATTGTGCTCAAATGGGAACCGCCTTTAGTTACCAATGGTATCATATCAAAATACAGAATTTATTACGCTGAGGTTAGATGTTTGTATAAATTTGTGTATATAAAATTTAAAATGAATTATGTTTGCGTAGGACGAAAGTGGAGCTGAAATGTACACCGATAGCAATACTGTGGAAACCATCCTTACAGAGTTGCGACCTTTTACCGAATATACAATATCAATTGTGCCTTTCAATCAAAATGGTATGGGTGATCCTTCGAACGAAATCCGAGTTAAAACTTTTTCATCAACTCCGTCCGAGCCGCCAAGTAATGTTACTTTGGAAGTAACAAGCTCCACGGTATGTTGCACTAAAAATTTGATAAACATGTTGATAATTTTAAACGGCTACTTGAAACCTAGTCTATTACTGTCCACTGGGAGCCACCATCCCAAGAAGAACGAAATGGGCAAATCACAGGTTATAAAATACGCTATCGGAAGTTAAGAGAATCACCACAAGTGAAAACAACCCCTGCAAATGTGCGCCACTTTGAACTGAATAATTTAGACCGGATGTCGGAATATCAAGTCAAAATAGCTGCGATGACAGTGAATGGCTCAGGTCCGTTTACAGAATGGCATCGAATCATTACTTATGAAAATGACTTGGATGAGACACAAGTACCTGGTAAGCCGAGATGGATTACAGGTGAGAAAATTTTAGTTAGGTTTTTAATTCTAAAATTACAAGTTAAACAATGTAGTGCGTGCTGGGGCCGAAAGTATAGCCCTGCACTGGGCACCTCCAATGCAACAAGAGATCAAAATTCGCAGCTACATTTTAGGATGGGGAAAAGGCATTCCTGACGAAAATACACAGGAGTTAAATGAAAATACTCGGTATTTTGAATTGAAAAATCTAGAGCCAAACAGTGAGTATGTGTTGTCGTTGAGAGCCAGAAATATCAAAGGGGATGGCCCTCCGGTGTATGATAACGTTAAGACAAGAGAAGACGAACCATTAGATCTTCCTGCTTCACTTGAAGTTCCGGTGGGATTAAGAGCAATTACAATGTCATCTAGTTCAATAGTAGTGTACTGGACTGATACCACTCTAAGTAAAAGTCAACAAGTAACTGATAATCGCCACTACACAGTAAGATTTGGACCACTCAATTCCAGTAGATATCGATATCACAATACTTCAGATTTGAACTGTATGATCACAGATCTAAAGCCGAACACCCAGTACGAATTCACTGTTAAAGTAGTAAAGGGCCGAAGGGAATCGGCTTGGTCAATGGCAGTTGTAAATACTACGCTGCCAAGTTCACAGGTTTCTGCTCCTAGAGATTTAAATATACGGATGGATGAAAATAATCCATTAAATGCAATTGTTACTTGGCAATCTCCTAAGCATAATTCTGGTCAAGTAACAGGCTATATTGTGTACTATACAACGGACATGGCAAAAAGAGATCGTGATTGGTCCGTTGAACCAGTTATGGGAGATGCAAATGTGGTTGTAATTAAAAATTTAAGACCCTTTACAACGTATTACTTCAAAGTGCAGACACGGAGTCCAAAGGGAAATGCGCCCTATTCTGCACTGGTCTCACATGCAACTGGGGCACCACCTGATGTAAATGCTGTAACGGCTGGATTAACAAATCAAATGATAATTTACTTAATAGTCGGTGTTATTGCAGCAACCAAGATTATCGCTTTGACAGTGATAGTGGTGCTTTGTAGAAGAAAACAGCCTAATTCTCCAGAACATACTAAGAAAAGGTATGACGTACATTTAAAACTTCTTAGTACATCATTACAACATAAGAAAATCTTTTTAGTTATCAGAAAAACAATGCCGGAATACCAAAACCTCCTGATTTGTGGATTCACCATGATCAAATGGAACTGAAAAATATTGAGAAGTCGTTGCACAATAGCACACCCGGTAAGATATCTCGGCTAAAACCTCTTACTGAGTCGACTCATTTGTAAGAAATTACTATATTAAAGGTTGCAGTGACGGAGCGTCTAGCAGTGGAGCGATGACATTGCCTCGGTCGGTTGTGCATGATTATGATTCGGAACCAACGGTGCCTCATGTGACAAACTCTTTGGATAAAAGATCATATGTCCCTGGATACATGAGTAAAAACTAAGAATTGTTTAATTTCGGATTGAATTAATTTATTTGCATTTCAGCGAATTCCATGAACTCTACGGTGGAAAGACCACAATATCCTAGAACTCAGTATAGCATGTCGAGTAGAGGTCACATTGATACGGCTTTATCTCAACAGAGTTTGTCTCAGCCTCAGGCAAATTCATTAGCTCAAACGCCAGAGCATCCTTATGCATATGATTCGATGCCTTCAAATTATAGGTAAGTTCATATTTCATACACGTAAATTTCGTCTTTATTTTTGCAACCCGTATTTTCAATATTGTTTAGATTCTTTCAATAATTATGCTTAACACATAAGTGGGATGGGCAAGGATTTGTAAGGTGTCATTTATTTAAATACATATTTTTATTTTTCATACCCATGTCATGATCACAGAATATTAAAAATTGAGTTTCAATCACAAATACCTTTTCAAAATTTGTCATGACATGTCAAAGAAACTTATACGTGAAATCTTAAAATTCTGAAGTTTTCTTCAATTAATATATTGTTTACGCGTGTAAACATTTCTTAAAATTGATTTAAACTGCATTTCCATACATGGAAGAAATTATAGTGGGAATCAAGCACTGTAGAAAGTCACAGTAATTTTTCAAAGATGTCAACTTTACTTTTTGCTATTGTATCAAAATTTCGTCGAATATTTGCGGCATTTCTATCAAGTGTAACTTCATCCGGAGGTGTATTAGATTCCTTATATGATTTCGCTGGAGCAAATAATTTAGATCGAAGTGCAATACCAAATATCAGAAGGCCCGTTAGAAGAAATAATTATTTGTGTGATTTTTGCCATAAGAAATATCGGCGAAAAACATCTATGGAGCGCAGGAGAAGACTTTATAATTCCAATGCTAAGGTCGACAAAAGGAGCAAAGAAAATCATGCGCGCTATTATAAAAATCCGTTTTTTAACTACCTTCGTGAATTGCGAAAATCTCTTCGTAACTGCAGTGCTGCTCAAGTAGCCCAGGAAGGAGGAGCGAAATGGAGATCTATGACTCTAGAAGATAAACTTCCTTATGTAATAAAGGTTCCACGGCGGAATTGTAATTTAAAGCGTTTGGGTAAATTGAAGAAACAAAAAAAGAAACCTAAAAGTAAACAAGCACTTCGTTCGGAACAAGATTGCCCCACTTATATAAACTAAATTATATTTTAGAACTTTTTGAGTTGAGTGGAATTAGGTTTTCTAAGCATTTAGTTGCTGTTGTTCCTGAAATATATATATTAATTTTAAGCAGTCCGTGCTGAATTTGAGGACATTGTGTTTTAGTGAGAAAAATAAAACTGATCGTCGAAAGCAAAGTTAAGTTTCAAGCGGAAGAATTTTAATTAAAAAAAATAAAATAAATCATGAAGTCCCTAAACGAGGTCCAAAATTAGTATAAGCAGTTAAACGATTTGTTAACTCTTGTAATGTAACTTATTGTCATAAATTAATAAATTGAGTTTCTGACTTTGTGATGTGTTTTTCAGTAATCAGTCTGTTACTTATGCACCTGGAATGTCGATAGAGGCTCCCAAACGGGGGCAAGGGCATCCGCTTAAGAGTTTCAGTGTGCCAGGACCACCGCCAACTGCCACAACTCCTGTTATTACAGCTTCAAGCAAACACAATGGTACGTTCTTCAGGATTAAATCATAGTAGCTGCGCTGTTTTCGCATCCGGGTCTAGGTTTTGCAGGAAATTTTGCATTGAATTGAATCTTAAAAGTCCTCACGTATATTAAAATTTTTAAATTTTTGCAAAGTGCATCAAATTACCATAACATTTACCCATACAAACTTCAAATCTTGAACCAGATAAGTTCTTGGATTAAGGTTTTGACAAAAAGTGGGTATAAGTCCATGCAACTTTTGTTTATTTTCGCAAAATAGAAAATCTATGTATGCGTGGCGCTTTATAAAATGCAAATTCAATTCGAAATTTCCTGCAAAACCTGGAACCGGATATGGTGCGAAAAGAACGCATCTAGTATGCTTCGTTATAGGCATAATTTTCATATTGGTTAAGTTATTGGAATGGGCCAAGTTAGAATAAGAACAATAACAAAAATTGGTTAACTTGTTATTTCAGTACCCGCAGTAACAATACGTCCACAAAATTCATCGCCGTACAAAAAACCCTCATTTTCGACGGCAACGCCCACAAATCGTCTCCAGAGCGGTCCCTCAGTGGCACACTCAACAGACGAGATTCAAAGACTGGCACCAAGCACTTCAACGGAGGAGCTTAATCAGGAGATGGCCAACCTGGAAGGCCTCATGAAGGACTTGAGTGCAATAACTGCCAATGAGTTTGAATGTTAACAGTTGAATGCTTGAATGATTGTTTTTATTATTTATTCTTTTGTTTTTACATCAAACTTTTCGTTCTACGCTACTTCTACGTGTAGATTTTAGTCAATGATTTATCGATTTGCCATTTAATTTCAACACAAGGAATACTTTTGTTTTTACTTTACGAAGTAAGTCAGAGTAGGTAAAAGTTATAACGGACTGAGATGTGAGCCCTGATGGATTTGATATCTGATGGACTCTTAGATAGGTTTCAATTTTTTACCTTCCAGCTGGACGCGGTCGGCCGGATATCAAATCCAGCCAATCACTGCATAAAATGTGCGCCTATTTAGTTTTGTGATTTAGATATATATTTTTATATATTTTAGTTATACAATGGTACAGCAATGCGTAGATCTTAAGAATTTTATTTAAACTTTCTCAAATATTTATGTACATACAAAAAGACACAAACCTCTTGTCATTTAGACAAAATCGCCATTTTTCGATAAATTTAACTAATTTTATCTACTTCTTTAAATCGTAATATTTGACGTAAGTTTTACAAATTTTATAAATGATAATTAAGACAAATATTGTCCGGTTCACTTTTTGCAGTACTGTCAATGACAGTTAAAGTTATTTTAACCAATAATTCGATTCTTTTAATTAAATCAGATGATGACATGCATGCATACTTACTTATGTATATACGTAATCCAACATATTTCATACGTAGACGGGAGGTTGTCACTGAAATGAACAGTTAGAGTGAAAGCATCGTGGTATTTCTTTCAAAAGATAAGTGAATAAAGATTGCAGTTAAAACTAATTTAAAGTAAGAAAGGAAGGTTAGCAGATGGAGAAAAACGTAAAGTAAATTGAAGAACCAATCAAAAGATAAATTGAATTTTGTTCCCAGAAAAACGACTTATGATCTGATGGTGGCCCTGTGCCTTCGGGTGTTATAATTGGTGACCTACGCACTGTCAAGTTCTGTGGTCACCATTCCAGCCATCCTATGAATTTTACGTAGATAGTTTTTAAATTCTGTCTTTTACAATAAACTGTGGCCAGCATTATTTAAAATTATTTCCAAATTAAATAAATATTGAACAGAAGAAATTGATCTTTTTGGAATGGTTTTGCCAGCTGCGAACATAGTTATTTAATCAGATAAGAAATCATCTGGTTAAAAACAAGTAAGCATAAGTATTGGATTATTTCTTAAATTATATCCAGTAAAGAAAAAATTACATCTTTTGAATTTAATTTCGAACTGGTTTCATAACACGTCTAAAATAATGTGTATATAAAAAATTATTTTCTATAAAATGAGACAGTACTGCAAAAAATGGATAGCTTCTGTGCCATCTTTTCTTACTATATATATACACATAAACAATTGCAGTTGTATAAATATACAATTCAGAAGAAAACGTACGTTAAGTTATTGAATTAAAACACAAACTAGCTGTACTACACTAGGAAAATAGTCGGAGCAAATATAATTAATTGTAAATTATTTATGAAACATGTGTTTTGCCTTTTACCTTTTTAACTCCATTTCCCAAAATCCATCATATTTGTTAACATGTAAAAGTTAATCATAAAATTGTCATATTTTCGAAAATAATCTATTAAAAATTATAATTTGCAGCCCTAAAAGTAAACATAACTTTTGCATTTAACTAAATTGTGACGTCGTTTAAAAATATGTTAAGTTTACTTTATTTTATTAACATATTTCATATAATTAACCTTTATTCTCTTCTTCTTAAAAATATGACAGTTAAATCCTTTACAGTATTCTAGACAATAATTTCTATTACAAAAATAGATTTTTAGGTTGACTTTTCAGCCTCGTAAGGACTAGAATCGTTCAGTTTGTTCTCCACAAAGCTATTTTGTAGTTAATCTAAAAAGTCAAATTTCAAATTATTTATTCACATAATCTCAGAGTAATTAAAAAATCACATTTGTTATGTTTAAATAAATAAAAATATTACCTGGCAGGTTCTGACTTTTGTTATCAGCAACTAGGAAATAATAATATAGCATTTTATCTTTCTACTAAGTTTCTGTGACTGTCCAGTTAGTTGGTTTTAAACGTTTCTAAAAATTACCAAAATAAGATTTTGTTTTACTTTAACAAATTTAATTAGTCTCAATAATCCGTTTTTTATAAATAATACACAGTTTTGGTTTTGTATTTAACTATTCCTAGTAAGCTATAAAAACCTCTTCCCTATCTAAATTTTGCAGCCATTTGCAATTTACAAGAGTCTATCTTTAGCATTTTCAGCAAGAAGTATGAGCCGAGTTGTCGTCAATAGACGAAATTTGTGTCAACGTGCAAGTTAATAATATTTTACGAAGGTCTTCAAATTAATTTAATTTTTGGGGAACTTTTATACAATTCAAAACAAGTAGACACCCTGTAGAAGTGTTTCAATTCTCCACTCATTTTAAATTTATATCCTTGTCTTACATATGAGTTTCTTATTACTATCTACTTCTAGCAAAAACTGCAAGTTCGTTAACGGCGCCAAAGTCGAAAAAAGACAAGGGAAAGCGTTACGAGTGTCCCTTCTTCTTAATAAATAATGTCTGGTCTACGATGCTACTCGTCACATGCGTGCACAATTACGATACCTGCGATACCTATCATATCGTTGTAACCGTCAAACGAATATAAGTACATATTTGTACTCGCACGATGCTGTAATTATTCGTGCATACCTCTGCCATAAATCAAGAAATATGATATACATATATGTATGAAGCGCCACATACTTTAAGAGAAATCGCCTATTAATTCATCATATTCAGGCAAAAACGTTACAAAGACAAAATATAATTAATAAAACTGCTTCCTATCCTTCATAGTGCGAAACATTTACCTGGGGCGACGTTTCCTCAACCCGTAGAAGAAGCACAAAACCTATGTGGTTTGTAGCTTACTTTGCAATTCCTTTCGATCGTATCCGTCATCTTCATGCCCATCTAAAGTTGAGCGGTTACATATTTTCTAAGCACTACCAAGGCCTTTTTGTGCGCAAACAGTCAGTGCACTTTCACGGCACGAAAATTGAAGTACCTCTTATTTTTCGAAGGTACGCGTATGTTGGAGGAATGAAAGAAGCTGAAAATTGGCACATGATCGTTATTATTCCCCGTGCCGTAGCCAGTCGCTGGATGATACTTGGCCAAGCAGGTGGGAGTTTTCGATCGGTTGGTTCTCCACTAAAATTCGATCGTGCCGCGAATTCAGTAGAACCAGTGCGACAATTTAGGCCGAGTGCTTTGTGCAGTGAAAATTTTGAATACTTCCATATTTGGGTTCAGTGATTACGCGTTTTATAACGTCTTCGAATTATAATGAAATAAATAGTAGTGAAGATCGCAATCTCTTTTTGGACAAGACGGTTAATTTAAAACATAAAAATGCGATCACTTGACCGGTTAGTCCGATCAGGATTTCTGGGAGTAGTTAAAATTAGCGCGAATCCTTCAGGATCTGTTTGCTACGCAACTTGCCCGCAGAACGCCAGCGCTTCCTTCCAAATCGATGCAACAGCGACCGAGTTTGATCGCGCTCTTCCGTACAGCAGCGTGCCAGGACCCAAACCGATACCGATATTGGGTAACGCTTGGCGGTTAGTACTTTCACTTTTCCATCCTCAGGCAGCCTAATTATTTCAGCTGGGTATTTTGCATACTAAGCTTAGTGTTACTTCGATCACTTAGTGGTAGTAAAGAAAGTGATAAACGAAAAACATGTTGACGAATTTTCCATTCTATCCTGTCAGGCGGCATTGGAAGTAGGTTTTTAAAATGCAATTTTAATTTGGCGATGTGGCATTAAAGCTACGGGCCTGGTTATTATTATCACATCACTTTCCATGACGTCAAGCTTAAAGCTGATTGTGATTCTTAGTGGAAATAAAAATGTAAACAGCCATACAAAATTAGTCCATTTAAAAAATTAATTTCGCGTTGATAAAAAAACAGAAATTAGTTCGATTTAAATACATGCCTTGCATTTTAAGTTCAAGCGATAAATGATTCGCCTATGAAAAAAATTGGTTCATTGGAAAACCTATTCAATTAATTGTGTTATATTTTAAAATCGTTTCGATTCCATTGAGCACTAAATTAGTTACAATGAATTGAAATAATTTTGTATTTGCGCATACATATTTTAAAATTTTGATGTATGTACATATGTATCAAGGTGGCGTTTTGTAAAAGTCCTTTTAATGATAAATTTCTTATCTCATCTGATTCAGATCGAAAACGAAAACCAAAAACTCGACAACTATTTAATTCAGGAGGCATATTGAAAGCAGTTACATAATATAAAATCTATAAATCTGTAGTAAATTATTTTTGATGAGTAAATACTTTGCAAGGTAATTTATAGAACTTCGATTTTTCAAAAAAGTGCTTCATATGAATGAAATGAATTTAAATATTTAATCGAGGTCGCAAATATATAGTAGAAAGAGTTTACTATAATTTAAAGTTTGACTTTCTTTCAATAACGTGCAATAAAAATGAGGCTTAAAAGTAAAAAATATTTAGCTTTTTTTACTATTTTACTGACCTGAATTTGCTCTTCGTGCAAAGTCAGAAACACCAATGATAAGTTGATATAAGAATCAGATATAAGCACAAGCCTTAGTATAAATAAAATGAATTATTTTTGTCGTGCTTCTTAAGTGAAGTAAAGTGAGTTTCAGCACTTCAATGAAAAATTCATAAAATATTTAAGTTAGACCATCAGGTACTTTTAATGCTACATATAGTACATATTTATAAAGATTTCATTTTAAGCGGCTATATTTTTCTGTTGTAATTTACATTTGTACATACATATAAACTTGCTTACAATCGAAACCTCATTAAACAATAACTAGAAATTTATAAATTAAAGTAAGTCGATAGTGATTAAGAACACGCCAAGCAACTTGGGTGAAACGAACCACTTGCACTCTAAGTGATGCGAGTTCAGTCGATATGATCTTTGCGTTTATCCGCGGTAAACGCCGGGACGGGGTCCAGCCAGTATATGAAATGCTGCCGGGCGATGGCGTACTTTCACTTGAAGCACCTTGAAGCGTTTTAAAATTGTAATCGCGGGGCGACACAAGCGGTTCCTTTCACGTGAGCCACCCGTAATTAGTGAAATTATTGGTGCCTGACTTTCTGCTTTTTGTGTGCTTTCATGTAATTTTATAAAAGAACGGGCGGTGCTCGCATTTATTTTGATAGTTGATAGAGATATAAACAAAATATTGAACAATGAATGTATAAAATCAAAATCTTACAGTATTACAAAGAAATCACTAAAATGGAATTTCCGACATAGAGCCTTATTTTGATGATTACTTCACTCGTGATATGTAGGTGATTTTCGTACTAAAATTTTTATAAGAAATAATCTATACATATATCTATGTATGTACATTAGGTTGTTTAAGATACTTAAGCTTCGCAGCATACAATTAAAATGTTATTTGTTTATTATTCAATTTCAAAGATTAGGTATTAATTATATTTTGTGGCATGGAATTTGATTGCAATCGTTTCTTATCCTTTGCTTAATATTTCAACATCCCTTGGGAATTTAAAAATTATATTTTTACTAATTAATTAATAAGTTTTTAATTATAGATGCTCACTTTCATCGATTTTTAATAGGCAGATATATGTATGTGTATAGGTTCCCTTTTCTAATATACACTTTAAAATATCTTGTTTGATGCTTAACTTCATTTGTTTTGCCGGTTATAAATGAAACATATTTTGAAATCAACAAATTTTGAAACTCGTATACTTACACGCACAATATTTCGTATGTTTGTACGCACGAATTTTTTGGTCTATGATGACAAATGTAATGAAAATTGAAAATACCTCTAAAATTTTTTGCAAATATTAACGAAGAAAAGTTTAACCTAGAGTGGCAACAAAAAAAACGCAGTTGTAATGTATGTATGTATATTTGGCAGCATAGATTATGTTTAGTTGCCATTAGCTTCACTTATAACAACTGTCCGCTCATCCTAATAATTGTAAACGAAAGATTGAAACGGACTGCAGATCTTCGCGCGCGGAAAGTGTTAATTTATTTACGTAACACTTCCGACGAATTGTGGACAATTCGCGCCTTATTATAAATAGCCGACCTTGAAAAAGTAGGCAGTGTTAATTGCTGATGCAAATAAACGTAGTCGAATTACACTTAAGAATCATAAAACATTGAACCATGTCATGCACGTTTTTCGATCTCCAAAAAATACCGAAACTTAGTATACCATGGTCTATTAATTTTAAGCCCTTTCAGCTGCTTATGGCGAATTAATAATTCATTACAAGTAATGGCCCGTGCGCGGAGTATTTACAAAATAATTAACGGACGTTTTCGCGGCATTTAGCTAAGTGTTGACCCATCGAAGAAACACATTATATAGCGATAATGTTTATAGGGATTCGTGATCATTTAAAATTATTACATTTAATAAAAATTTTGTTTTTCACTTCATCTTTTATTTTAGACTATTTCCAGTTATTGGGCAGTACGCAATTTCAGATGTGGCGAAGGTATCGTTTTTGTTACATGAGATGTTTGGCGAAATTGTTAAATTAGGTGGATTGATGGGACGGCCGGACCTCTTATTTGTTTATGATGTTGATGAAATCGAAAAGGTAAGTTCGATGAGTTTCCATAATTTTGTCAAATACAAAAAGACGAAAATAATGGAAAGTCGCAGAACCAGGTTATACTCAAATATAATCTTCTCTCTTACTATGTAGACATTATTATTTATAGATGAACAATCGTTTATTATATTAGATTTCGGAATATTCTCCGAAAGATTACTTAATTCGGTGCTTTAGTTTCCAGATTCCTGAGCTTATTTTATTTTAAATTTCATAATGTTATATTTGTTGTTTGTTAATATTTTGGTTCCAAATTTGAAGTCTGTAATTTTAAACAAATAATTAATTTATATATTTTGGTAATTAAAAAGTAATAAGAGATAAGGAATTATTTTTGGTAATCAATCTTAGAAACTGATATGAAATAGAATGAATTTATTCAGTACGTAATTACAAGGAAATAAGTACTTAGTTATTTTGTTTGGTTTATTCTAGATTTACAGAAACGAAGGAACGACACCATATCGTCCTTCAATGCCAAGTTTAGTTAAATACAAAAGTGTCGTACGAAAAGACTTCTTCGGAGAATTACCCGGAGTCGTGGGAGTGTAAGCAATTTATTTTTTGTTTGCGTAAATACGCCGTGTTATGTGTACTAAATTTCTGTTCATGAAGGCATGGCGAACAATGGCGGGAATTTCGCTCGAGAGTACAGAAACCCGTGCTGCAACTTTCGACGATTCGACGGTATCTAGCTCCTCTTGAGGAAGTTACCAACGATTTCTTGAGTCATTGCGAGACTCTGCTGGATGAAAATTTCGAACTGCCAGACGACTTTGATAATGAAATTCATAAGTGGTCCCTCGAATGTGAGTCGAATCGCTGATTCCCTTGGTGACTGGCATGATTCCAATCACATGTTTGATTTTGCAATGATTACAGGTATCGGGCGGGTGGCACTTGACACTAGGCTGGGGTGTCTCAGGCCGGATCTACCGCCGGATTCTGAGCCCCAGCAGATAATAAACGCAGCCAAGTTTGCTTTGCGGAATGTCGCAACTTTAGAACTAAAGGCGCCGTACTGGCGATACTTTCCTACACCCTTGTGGACGAGATATGTGAACAATATGAACTTCTTTGTTGAGTGAGTACATTTTTATTGTTTATAGTTTTGCTATATATGCACTATACATACGTTTGTACATACATATGTACCTACATAATTAAAAGCTTAATTTTTATGCAAGCATTGTTGTAATGACATGTGTAGAATAAGTAGATATAAACTAGCAAAGTTTGAATTTAAAGCGTGTTTTGCATTTTTCTTAACGATCGTTTAATGTTCAAATATTACGAACATAAAATAAATGCTTTCAAAGATAATTTTGTTAGATGCAAATCAAATTAGGAGTTCATGAAAATTGTTGCCTGTTTTAAAATATTGACGAATATTGCTCACAGAAATCTGGAAAAAACTTTAAATATTTTTAAACCATCATTGTTTGTTTATTCTGTATAATGTTCCATTATATTTTAATTATAAATGCAATTTTCTTTTGTTTAGAATGTAGAAAATAGTAAAAGGATCGTTTTGCTCTAATTTCGAAAAGGTACGTTCTGTCCGTTGAGAAAATAACCCGATTTCTAATCAAAAAGAGTTAAGAACAGAAAAAGGTTAGAAATTAAAGATTCAATTAATTTACAAAAACTCGAGTAAGAAAACAAGGTGGGTTTTAAATAAGAATGCCAACGCAACCTTCACTTTTGCTCTATTTTTTAGAGTCTTTGGAGCACTATTTCATTGCTTCGTGAGATTTAGAAAAGTAACGTTTGTGTTAATAAAGCGAACATAAATTTAATAAATCTGTTCTGCTAGAATCCCATAATTATATAGACATTTGTTGTACTCAAAATGTTTATAAAAAATGCAGTAATAATAATAACAATTCGTCTTCAAGGTTATGTAGTAGTATTTGTTTAATTACCGGTTAATTTAAATTCCTTTTGTGGTAGCACATTTAAAGTATTCTGTTTTATTATAAATTTTAAGTGAAGCAATTTAGTTTTGTTATAATTTACGGACGCAAAAATTGTGCTATATGAAACTAAAATTATAGTATTTTTTTTATTTTTTACCTTTTCAAAGGTTTTACTTCACGCTTGAGACAATTCAATGAAAATTAGCCAAGTGTGACTGCGTTCATACATGAAGTATTGGATAATCAAATTTGGTTGGTTTTATTCTTTTCTTTTTCATTTGTAGCGACGAATTGTTTGAAACGAAATAATTTTTGAGTAACATATTAAAGAAGGATGAGTCCATAGGCAGGAAAGTGGCAAATGCAACTTTTAAATAACAATATTTTTGGGCTTAAATTCAATGAATTCCTATAAGACGATAAACTCACCAAACATCGAAATTAGATATCGTTAAGTAAACATTTCGACATACATACATTTTAATAGTATATATTACCATATATTAAGAGAAATAAACAATAAATAATAAAGAAAACATTTTCATTATCATTTCTCTTCTAGTGTTTGCATGAAATACATAAAAAGTGCAACAGAACGAATGAAAGAAAAGGGGCATCTTAATAATGGTGAACCCTCCCTGCTGGAAAAAGTTATAACCAGCGAAAAAAATGAGAAAATTGCTGCAATAATGGCTTTAGATTTAATACTAGTTGGTATAGATACGGTAAGTTTACCCTAACATCACATAGAAAATAAAGAATGATTCAAGTGCAATTTAACAGATTTCCATGGCCGTCTGTTCAATGTTGTATCAATTGGCAACCAGACCTGAAGAACAGAAAAAGGTGCACGACGAATTAACGCGACTTCTTCCTGATCCAAGCACGCCTTTAACAATCCAACTGTTGGATCAAATGCACCACCTCAAAGCCTTCATTAGGGAGGTGTTTAGGGTTTATAGTACTGTAATAGGAAACGGACGCACCCTCCAGGAAGATACAGTGATCAGTGGTTATAAGATACCAAAAGGGGTTCGAATCTGTCAGTTAATTAATTGATTGCTAATATATAATCGATATCCACTTTCTCAGGTTCAATTAGTTTTTCCAACAATAGTTACAGGCAATATGGAAAAGTATGTGACTGATGCTGCAGCCTTTCGTCCGGAAAGGTGGCTTAAGCCCAGTCAAGGTGGCACTCAAGGAAACTTGCATCCGTTTGCTTCGTTACCTTACGGTCATGGTGCTCGAATGTGCCTAGGAAGGCGATTCGCTGATCTTGAAATGCAAATTTTATTAGCTAAGGTATGTTATTTTGAATAGGATTTTAATGTACATTTTTATAATTATTTTATTTTGTAGCTACTGAGAAACTACAAACTTGAGTATCATCATAAACCGCTTAAATACGCCGTCACATTCATGTATGCTCCAGATGGTCCTCTAAAATTTAAAATGACAAAAATTTAAGCGATGACTTTGTTCATACATATTATAACAATTAAGGTTTTATTTTTTTATTTTTAATTAAATCTCCTCTCCTCTTTTTCGAGGATTGTAATTTGTAACTTTAATTTCCAATAGGATTAGAACTCTAAAAATTGTGTGGTGGAAGCAAAATGAATATTTAAAAATGTCCCTTACCTTTAACTATTAGGTTTCATTAGAATCCCTTTGCTATTTTTATTCTAAACATTGGGAATCTTTTTATAAAATTTATTTTAATATGAAAACATAACATATGAGCTTAATAGTATCTATAGTTTATTTTTACCAATGGACTTTCCAGTTTTCATCTTGACGTGTTTGTTTAAGTGATTTTTAAGGCCGGTAGGGGATGAAAACTTTTTGGAACATAACTCACAAAAATATTTGTTTTTATGAGTCCAACTGTGAAATGTGAAACAATTTTTGTTAGAAAATGAAGCCATGCATTTTTTACACCTAAGGGGCTTTTCGGCATTTTTCTCAGGATTGAGGTAACTTTTGAGCAGCCTTTGCTTAACAAATTTTCTGCCGCAGTGCGTACAGGCGTAGGGCTCCTTGCCCTCGTGAATTAGGTGGTGATATTTCAATTCTTCCTTCCTGCTGAATTGTTTTGGACAAATTTCGCACTTATAGGTCTGATCGACCTCGCGGGTGTGTATTTTAAGGTGCCTCTCCAATTTGTAGATCGCCGCGAACTGCTTTCCACACTGCTCGCATTCGACTGGATCCTTCGTGTGAATTATTCTGTGCCTGTTGAGGGCCCATCGATCAGTGAATTTCTTACCACAGTCCCCGCAGTTGTAGGGAACGTCACCGGTGTGAATTTTCTTGTGTAAACTTAGGTTTCTCTGGCACGCGAATGACTTCGAGCATAAGTCGCACATAAACCTAATTTTATTATGCGTAAACATGTGCCGTTTCAGTAAGTATGGTGAGAGAAATTGTTTATCACAAAGTTTACAGTCGATCACTTTGCCTATGATTTCATTGTGCCCTTGCATGTGGCGCCTGCAATTAGAAGTGCAAAAATGTTGAAAATGAGTCTTTTTGATGATTTTCAGAATTTAAAAAACGTATAAGAATTTAGCGCTTCTATGCTTCTGAAATTCCTTCGAGTATAATTCTGAGTCCTAATGAGAAAATTTTAAATTTAGAACATAGTTTTATGAGTGTCTGAAGAATAAAATTAAGTTTTCTTGTTCTGAGTTCGCTGCTGATCGGTTTAACTTCATATCACTGCAAATTATATTGACCATTTTTAAAGCTATGGACACGCATTTTTGTGTAGTCAAAATACTTTCTAGCCATATGGTTTTGCTAAGGCATGCAGGAGTTTTCGTCGTTAAAGATATGTATGTATTTAATCGTTTGAATTCTAGTCTGTGCTGTAAAGAGCGCTGAATTATAATACATTTTATTCCTCAAATATAATATACAATAAATAAAATACGCGTATAACAATATAAAACAGTGAAATGAAAAGGTACCAAATTTTGTATGTTATTTTATAATCTAAAATAATGTCACGAGCCAAACGATAGTTTAATATTTTTATTTTTACCTGTAACTGAAGGGCTGCGTGAAGCCTTTATTGCATATTTGGCATCGGTAAGGTTTTTCTCCGGTATGCGTTAAGGTGTGCAACTTCAAACTGTGCTTGTGGGCGTATTCCTTGGGGCATAGATTGCATTTGAAATTTTTCTGGAGAACAGCATGCACATTAAGGTGTCTTTTAAGAAGATTGGGTATTGGGTACTTTTTGCCACAGAATTCGCAATCATACGACTTTATCTCGACTTCCGAATGCGTTAACAAGTGCCCATGTAACGATGTTTGCGACATGTAGTCTTTTGGACAGAGGTGGCAGGTGTAGCGCTTTATGTTTTCGTGGACATAAGAATGCCTCGTCAACTTATAATAGTCTGAAGTGGAGAAGTTGCACTTTGGGCATTGGTAGGGCCGGTCAAGACCATGGGCCTCCTTGGAATGAGCTAAGAACTTCTGTGTGTTTATAAAGGTTACTTTGCATTTTATACAATATCTACATTCCATTAGTTTACGCGACTGTCGAACTGTTCCTTTAGTTTTGCGTAATCGCTGGATTTTTTCTAGTGTAGCAGGAGCTAAAGATTTAGAGTAGAAGGTCAATTTGCAGTGCGGACATTTGCATTTTAAAATATCCTTTTCTGTGAGACTAATATCAGGTGCATATGAAAAATGAATTCTGCGATGCACCATAAAATCCTCTAAATTATCAAATTCTATTCCGCAATCGTCACAACTTGTACTCAGCCAGTCTTCGTCAGATATTTCCTCCAGAATCGTAATTGTTTTCATTTCTTATAAGTTCTCGCTTTCTAAAGTGGCTTAATTTTACTTCAGATCCATGGGTCGGACTCTGATGAAGTTTGTCCAGCGCCTTCCATTGGGCCGAAAACGGAAGAATCTGAACGAATTTTGCCGAGCTGGTCTTTAATTTCGAATATATTTAACTTTTAAATTTTGACAAACTGTCAGAACTGAAAATTCAATATTTTTGGAATTAAAGGCGACATTTCATCAGAATCCGACGCGGTGTCACAGATTTAGGCATCCACACTTCCTTTCCACTTCACTGCACATAGAATACGGGAAAAAATAACTATTATTAATAATAAAAATACCCATATATGTACCTCTTCTCTTTCTTCGCCGCGGCAGCCGCTGTAGATGTCCTCTGTTGATGGGATTGTCACTACATTGTCAGATTCAGATTCAGATTTCTTTATTCGACCAGAATAACAAGTACAGAATCCCTTAACAGAGCCTTATTACAATACTAGTAATGAAGGGCTATAACGTTTTGCCCAACTGACATTTTACCTAAATGCGAAATTTTCTTACAGCGTTCTCGGTAGTATAGTGGTCAGTATACCCGCCTGTCACTACATTGTCATTTATTTCTTGTTTCTAGCAGATGCCCACATTGTCATCCTGCGTTCGTAAAATGTGTTTGCGCTCCTTATCACTCAGAAAGTTTTTTCGGCATTTTACATATTTCCGAAAGTACAGGCCAGCGCGGCAAAAGTCGTTCAGATCCTATTGTTTTGGGACGAAGGGAGCACGCAGCCCAAATTTTATCAAAATCCGACCCATGTGTCTGATGTAAAATAAAGCAACATTTGAAAAGTCGTATACTATTGGGAACTTAATGTTCAAATTTTCCGGAAAATAAATAAAGTTTAAGCATTTTCTAGGCTTATTTAAATGAATTCTAAGTACAAGCAACTCAAGGAAAATAATTTGAATGAATAGAGTTGTTTCGGTCATCTTTAATATTGTATGTATGATACCAGACAGAAGTTGGAAAGTCAATGCCCTAATTGTGCATTTTTTACTTTACATAATCTTTGATAAAATTCAGTAGTTAAAAATTATGGGTTAAATAAAACTTTGGAATATCTGTTGATACCTTCTTGCTACTAATAATTTGCATCTGCTTCCAACCATATACCTAATAAAACTTTAGGTTTTAAATTGTTATTATAGTACCAGTGGAATATGAATATTCCATAAATATAATCAGATGTAATTTTAGGGCGGTTACATCAAGCACTT
The DNA here is from genome assembly GCA_959613345.1 of Tolmerus cingulatus. NCBI lineage: Eukaryota > Metazoa > Arthropoda > Insecta > Diptera > Asilidae > Tolmerus > Tolmerus cingulatus. The sequence goes on along the minus strand of OY390708.1, from coordinate 11,961,326 downwards.
TAATAATTCACATGGGCACCAATGGACTTTTTTTTACTTAATTTAAATTAAGTTGACAGTGAAAAAATATACATGTGTACAAAGCTAATAATTTGTTTTTAAATTTGTAGTTTTATATATTGACCAAAAGGAATATATTATGTATTTTCACACCCTTTAAATCATAGTTTATATCTTACATGTTTTTAGGACTTCTGAATTTTTAAATATGGTTCTGTTTCTATTTAGTTTAATTATATGGTACATATTTATTTTTACTCCAAATATTAGTTTGGTCGTGTAACCTAAAATTTCAGACTAGCCACCTTGAATATTTTAAATTTTTAATAAAAACCAAGTAAATTTTGCTGTTAGGGCTTTGTCGTAGTGAAGACAAATATTTCAGATTTATAACTATGATGGTGACACTGGCAATTTAAACTTTGTTTAAATTTGCATACTATGTACGCCAAGCTGGGGATTTTTATATAAAGTATATTAAAAAGTCGAGCCACTGAAGCAAAGAGAAATAAGAAATTAAGAGAGTCGGCTTCAGCGACCCTATCTCACAATTCACAAAGCAATCGAGTCGGCGTTCAGCGCTCCAAGGTTAGTGCTAATCTCTGAGCCTGGGTTTTTGGAAGTGTTTTAATAAACATTACGCTTTGAATTAAACAGTGTGAAAAATAAATTCTATTTGCTTCTGTTGAGATTTCTACATAATACAAGAAGTGAGAGCTGGATTTTTGTGTGTTTTGCTTAAAATTCTACTCAATCTTAGTGATTGGTTGTCTTGTCACGCATACTGTTGATACTGGTCATTAAAAAACGATATGCCGTTTTCTAAGATGTAGCGGCTGTTATTATTTTTAGATAGAATGCTTGTGATTGAGTAGAATCATATCTTGATTTTTTTATTGAATATCTTTTAGAGTAAAAATTCATTTAATGCAACACCTTCCGTTTTACAGACTTCTTCCACGATGTCCAAGAAACCAGTTTTGTACTATGCTCCACGTAGTCCGCCGTGTCGCGCAGTGCTCCTCGTCGCCCGGGAGCTCGGCGTGGAGCTGGAATTGAGGTAAAAACTTGTTAGAGTCCAAGATATCTAGATCAGAATTTAATTATCGCACACACCCCTTAAGGCGGCTGAATCTGTATCAGAAGGAGCATCTTACGCCTGAATTCTTAAAAATAAACCCCCAACATACGATTCCAACATTAGACGATAACGGGATTATCGTTTGCGACAGTCATGTAATTTCCGCATATCTCGCGGATAAATATGGAAAGGACGACAAACTTTTCCCGAAGGACGTTGCAAAGCGCGTAACCGTTGAGGCTCGTCTGCATTTCGATTCGGGATCACTTTTCGCTCGAATGCGTTTTCTTTATGAGCCAATTTTGTACTGGGGCTCGACTGATTGCTCGGTGGAAAAAATCTCTTATATTCAGAAAAACTATGATGTCTTGGAAATTATCTTAAAAGATCAAGATTATCTTTGCGGTGATCATCTAACGATCGCTGATTTATGTTGCATTGCTACAGTCTCATCCGGAGATGAGTTGGCGCCCATGGACAAGGAAAAGTACCCGAAATTGTTGGCATGGATGGCTCGTTTGGCCAAATTACCTTACTATCAAGAAGTCAACGGAAACGGAGCTGAAGAGCTCAAGAAGGCTGTTAAAGCTCAGCTTGAGGCTAACAAATTAAAATAAGTATTTTGTCCAGTCTTTGCATTTTTATATTACACAAAAAACTCATAAATAAAATAAAATATACTATTTCCGTGGTTGTACATTCTTTAAGAACCTTTACGCTCCTGCTAACATTTTTTATCTTCTCAGGTCCGACTGGGGACTGTTTGTCTACAGTTGTGATAACATTTTTTGACATATTATATTAATTGAGCACCGATAGTGGAATTATTGATAACGATAAGTATTGAAGACCTTGTGGAGTTCAAATGCTTTTCTAGGTTTAAAACTTAAATTTATTAAATACAAAAGAAGGGAAAGTTTTTCAAATATTTTTAAGCGTATTTGCTTGAGAAAGCGTCTATGAAGAAATTTGTGATGGCAGGAATTTTATTTAGAGGTTTATAGAAAAAATTACTTTGAAACAATTAAATATTTTTTCCTTAAATAACTGGTATTAGATTTCTATAAATGTTGCTTATGGATTTGAAAATAAATGTAATAAAATAAAGCAGTATACTCATGAAAAACTTATTTCTTCAATTACATGTTTTATAGCTATAGCTTAGGATTAAAAGTTCTGTACAAGAGGAAAAAATTTGCTCTGCCCTTTTATTTCTTCCGAATCTCTGCAAAAATATAATTCTTACATTTTTTATATTGTAAACCATTTTACACTAAAAGTTTATTACTTGTACAATTGATCGTAGCTAGGTACTTATAAGTGAATATATGTAATAACTACTGAAGTGCTTCACCTGAGTTGAAATAGCTAATCCTGCAAATATCCTAAAAGTTTTTAAAATAATGATATAAATGTCTTTTGCTTTTATTTATATTTATTTATATGATCTCATTATTATAAAGTAAAATAGGTACAAAGTTTCATTATGAATTTTAAAACTATTTCTTATCTCCCCCTATTTTCAGCAAGTTTTTCCTTAAAGAGCCTCTTCAGTTCGTCAGCTCCATCTTTGTTAAGTTCCTTGTAGTAGGGCAACTCAGCCAAGCGATCGATCCAAGCCAGCAATTTTGGGTACTTGGTACCATCAATTGGAGCCACATCATTGACCGAAGTAATCGTGGCCACACAGGCGAGATCCGCGATAGTTAGACTATCACCGCAGAGGTAATCACTTTCTTTTAAGAACGATTCCATAGTATCGTAAGTCTTCTGAATGTATGCGATCTTATCGATCGAGCAGTCTGTTGAGCCGTGGAAGAAAACTGGTTCGTACAGGAAGCGAAGACGGGCAAATAGAAATCCTGTGTCGAAGTGAAGACGAGCTACGACCTGCGCCCGCTTTGCTAAGTCCTTAGGGAATAGTTTGTCATCTTTTGCATATTTATCGACGAGGTACTCGTTAATTGCGTGACTGTCGTAGACAATGGTGCCATTGTCGTCAAGAGTTGGTATGGTGTGTTGTGGATTCATTTTGATGAATTCTGGAGTACGATGTTCTCCTTTGAACAAGTCAATGTTTCTATATCGTTAAAAATAAGTTTTATTAAAAATCTATTAAAATATTCGTTTGTTTATATGTATAGTTACCGTAATTCCAAATCAACACCGATTTCCTTGGCAGTTAGTAAAACTGCTCGCGCTGGTGGACTAATTGGTGCGTAGTACAAAATCGGTTTTTGAGCCATTCTGAATCAACTGTAACAAAGAAAAGTTTAATAATTATGCTTTTAAACGACTTTCTAAAATTAGATTTTCGTTTTAATATTGTTATATGTACTTTATATGTATATGTAACATGTGTTTAAATGTATATACAATAATAGATCTTACTGAACCCATTTTCATAAAACTTGTTACGTTTGGCTTAATTTTATAAAATCTCATCCTCTCTACCACGCGGGGTAAGTCCAAATTTGTGAAATTTCAAAATACAAGTGAATTTCTCAAGTATACACTATTTTGGCGTCTCAAAAATTAAGCGCCCTCCAAATAGCATAGATAAAATTTTGTCATCAAGGGAGATGATATTCACTTTTTTCGAATAACAACACTTATTTATATGATTATAGAGTTGATGATGGTGCTTTATACTTATTGCTGCTTAATCCCAACTGTTTCGTAAAAATCGTAAAAAACTCGCCTCTAAGATAGCGGATTACCTTTTTCTTCACAATCTCCGTAAAAATTTTCAAGATAATGTTATTTTTAGTTGTTAATCTGTTCTTTTCTTGTAAACTTGTAATGGAAAATTTTAATTTTGAATTAATCTTTCAAGCTCAACATGTAAAACAAGTTGTTAAACTTAAAACAACTTTTAAAACGCCTAGATTTTGTAGACGTTAAATTAAGATTTATTTTATTAATTGATACGAAAACAAGACTGATCTCAGTAACCTACTTATACATATGGTTCGGTGCTCGATGTTCGAGTAGACAAAGAAAAGAAAATTTTAAGTTAAAATTGTTTTAAACTAAAATCGCTTCATATTCCTACTTTATTATGTACAAAACAAAACAAATCTGGATAACAACTCACAGCTGTAACAAAATCGTTAACTAAATCGGCTTTATCTGTAAGGAAGAAAAGATAAGAAGCAGACAAGCTTTTTCGTTCCCGTGAACAAGTATTATTTAGAATTCAGGTGCCGCACTGAGTGAGTTCGCATGAAAATACACACGGCGTTTAATTACTGGAGTATTACTCATTTAACGCGGTGGGTGTTACATAAAGCGACTGTATTATGCGTCTATTACTATTAATTTATTCCATTCTAAATTGAAGACCTCTTCGCGAGCTACTCTCCACATAAATTTTATCGAGTGCGATTAATCAGAAAGATACTTCCGGTGTTGGGCAAGAAAATAAATTCAGACATGTTTCGAATAAGCATTGAAAACATTTTAAAAACAAAACCCTTACGTAGAGTAAGTTATGCAAAAGTGATGCTACCCTTACCTTCTTTATGCAAGTGTCCACACAAAGGAAAACTCTCAGGGAACTTTTAATAGAAGTTAAAAACTTTTTCGGTTCCAAATTTCTACGGACCGCGGCGCACGGATCAGCACTAGTGACTAACCTTTGATTGACCGCCAGCGAGGCCGCGACTGCTTAAAAGTCCGCTTTTACGCGGTCTCTTATTTTAGTAATTCTCTTCGCGGGCGGCGCTCATCCTACTGATAACAATTTTGGAAAATTCTCTTGATCGTTGGGAGCGATTTTAATGCAAACAAATTCGACGCTGCGGCCACTAACACAAATTAAAATTGAATTGAACTCAATTGATGAAAAAATTTTAGTTTTCTACATAACTTTGGATCGGGAGAAGCAGAATCATAAATTTTTTTTGGCGTGGCTTTTCTTATGTTGATTTGCTTTCATTTAATTGGGAACCATTTAATCTGAAATCGTTGATAGGTTACTTGTTTTGCTATTTCTACTTTAGCAGTTTTAAAATTTTAGAAGTCTCTACTTTTTACACAATATTCAACAGTTCGTAAAAATTAATCATGGTTTTTATTGCGGGAAGACTGGTTTTATTAAGAAATAATTATTTAATTATTATGTTGATAAATCCGGTTTATTGTACAAATTGTTATTTTATTAACAAAAACATTTAAAATTTACATTCTTCATGAAAACTTGTACATCTTAACTAAATTTGGAACATATCTCAAAAGCTCTGCAATCTTTTTATATGTTGAATTGCTCAACATTTTTTGTCGTATTAATTAACATTATCAAAATCAGTCAAAATTTTGATTAGTATGCGAGCAAAATTAATTGATAGAAACACAATATTTAAAGTTAGTTACCTATTAATTCTGCTACAAGAGCTGCACATATTTTAAACTGCATAGGGAAAGAAGCGAATATCGGGTCACGATTTTTGAGAAAATTAGATAGACTTTTGACTTTTTTTTAAATCATTATATTATTGGATTTGTTTATTGATTTTCCAAAAAAAAGTTGTCATTTTAAAAGTTATTTTTTTACTGTCAACATCGACTACCAAAGTACTTATGTATGTCTCAAAACTAGCTTAATTTTTAAAAATAAATTGAAAATATATTTTTCAGCATCATCTTATTGAGTGCAGGATATGTTATTTTTAGTTTGACTATCTATCTCTAGAAATTCTCTATTAAATTCAAATAAGCATTGATTGATAAAATATAAAACCGGAATAATTTAGAAATCTAGAAAAAGAGTTTATTTAAAATTATTTTGCATTATAATATACCCGTTCAGATTAAAAAACATTAATTAAGGAGCCTTTATCTTGATTTCATTTCAAACTAAAAAACTCGAACAACTGCAATTTTTATTATTTTTTCATTTAAATTAGAACAGGTTCTAGCTGGTGAATCAAAATCACAATTATTTCTATGAGCTTAGATAATCACAACTTTCAATCAAAACGTAGCTAAGCATATTTCTAATAAACCGGGTTTTTATTTCGTTCTTAGATTAAATATGTATATTTGTTAAACTAAAAAACGGCTTGCTTAGTAAAATAAAATATGTAAATACAAAAATGATATTATAGTAAATAAATTTATTTCTCAATATTATTTGCTAGTTACACCCATGATATAATTCCAAAATAAAAGTCACAGAAATGCGTGATTACGACAAGTATTGTGGATTACTTATGCCAAATCATATAACTCGTAAAAAAAAGAGAAAATTATCAAACTGCAAGACATAGAGATTGCAATAAAATAAAACTGTTGAAGATATAATACGCGTTCTCGCTTCTAAAGTTCTATCATAAATAGACGATCAAACAACAGTTGGAAAATATTAATATCAATTTGTTGCCGGAGGTGCTCCCCTATCAGGTCCCTGGAAAGAAGAATAAAATATTATTATATGTATCAATTGAATTTCTATTATTTAGCAGTTTGATTTAATCGTTCTACATTAGAGTAAACATCTTATTTTATCTAGAGAAGTGTTTCTATTTATATACAAAGTTATTAGTCATTATCAGTCGTCTCATCAAAGTGCATCACATTTTCGAGAAGCGAAAATGGAATAAAAGAAAGCACGTTTTGTGCTTGTTGTGTCGCGCTTTCACTTCCACAGACGATCGAATTTCTCTGCAAACGATGACCACTAGGCAATTAAGTTCTCGCTTCGAATGGATAAAGTTAATAATATCTTGTTAAGACACTACAAATAACATTGCAACACGAGAAAGCCTATTGATTCCATGTTTAGATATTTATTGATTTTTACAATTAATCAGAATTAAATATCCTGCTCGCTGGGGATTTCTAACACTTTTTCTCGTATACGCTTCATTGTAGAATGCTTCCCAAAATTTAGAACGATAAGTACAAAAATATCTGTACACCTACCTGGCCACCAGTTGACGGCTCATGGGGTTTCTTGGAATCATTGAATGATCGCATTACAGTAGAGGGTCGTATAAAATACAATATCACAGCAAGAATAAAGAACATTGTCGTCATTGTAAAATTTTCAGCTTCCCCGCCACCCTGTTGAGGGGTTGTTACTACGAAAACATGAATTTCAATTAACTTTTGTGTTTTATGTCCTAAGAGAAAAAACAAAAAAAAAATGCTCATCTTATTTTACGTTATGTTAGAATCGTGATTACGAAAAATGACTTATAATAATTGCCTCAATACCTTTGAAATTATAAAACAAAACTCTCTTTCGGGTTTTGTATTTATTTTGCCCCTTTTACTTACAGTCCACGCACTCGTTGTCCGTACAATGAGACTGTCCTTGACGGATCTGAAATAAGGATCATCAGCACCAGTTTTAAGAATAAATATAAATTTATTATTTACGAGAGAAAGCAAGCGGCGCATGGCCATCTCGTGACTCCATACGCATTCACATCCATCGAATTCATCTGCCATGGTTATCCAATTTTTATGATACTGTGAAGAGAAATAATGTAATAGTTTTAACAATTACAAAAGTGACTTTCTTTGGTTCTTTAAAATGTTGTAATGCGTCTCTAAATTATAGAAAACAGATGAACAGTTTCCGCTAATTTCACGAAAAATCGGGCAATGACTTTATTAACATAATCTGATTAGGTATTTGAAAGATATTATAATCATCCCAATTATTCAGAGCATTGCATAATTAGGTTACCTTGTTTCCATTTTAGAAGTTTTTTATAGAATTCTGCAAGGCTCCTTTATTATGCAATCCATTTCCAAAAGAAAAAATTTTAATTTATTTGCATATTTTGCATGATTATCAATTTAATGAATAATTTAAGTTCATTATTCTAAAAATAATAGTTTTTATGTTTTTTAGGGCGCGGTAACGTTTCTTTCAGTGTATTTTGAAACCTTCTGGAACAAGCACCGAAATAAACAAACAGGAGCCTCTACACATTGTTTTTTCAAAAATAATATTTTTAACGGGTTTATCCTATGTAGAAGACAACATTTTCTTTGGTTTTTAAGAATTTTCACGTATAAAATGCATAACTGATTTTGGTTAAAAAAATTATTGCTTTGAGTATATTTAACTGCAAAAATTATAATTATTTTTTTAAATATACCAAAATGGCGGCACTGTCGTGGTCACTGCCGGAGATGCGAATGTCAAAACAGTGAAAACGATAACTCGAAAAATTGGAGATCGATTCCTTTGAAATTACAAACATTCGTTCGAAGCAGCTTACCTCCTAAATGTTTTTCAAAAGGATTATTATTTTTTTTTACAATTGGTCGAATGTAAAAAATTTGTTTGGACAACTTCAATGTTTTTTTAAATGGCAATTTGCAGTTTTTATTATTTTTACACTTTTTAATGATTTATCCAAAAATTATGATTGTTCTTAACATAAACATTTCTTTCCGAAAGTGACCACCAGAACTCCGCTATTTTGGATTATTTTTAAATGAAGAATACATTGGTTTTTAGTACGAGTAAACAATATAATTTGTACTTTAATTGAGTTATTCATTTTATTTGGTAGCCTATTCACCTAATCAGTCATTCAAAACACTTGAAAATTAATGCTAATAAAACACAGAAAGTACACAGAATGATTTAATGTTATAATGTTGTTTTTGAAAAATTAAACCGGAAGCCAATGAGAAAAAGAGAAAATAAAGTTAAAAAAATTAGAGTTCTTTATAAAGAATTAAAGTTCAAACTTTACGCCATTACTAACTGGAAGATATGAGGGAAATACAAATTTAAATGGTGTTTCAGCATAGTGGTGTTTTAATTCGAGTTATATGTCTTTCAATGTTTTGTTGTTGATACAACAAACAATTTTACCTAACACGGCTGAATTCTTCATTTATCGCGAAGTGGACTCCGTTCAACTTGTTCGTGTTGCCCGATGTTCATAGCAGTACCAGAATGGACTAGATTGTTAATAGTTAAAGGTAATGTTTATTCCTTGCCTTTTCGTGATGTTTATGTGTTTTTTGTTAACGTAATTATATATCCATATGCAAAACAAGTGCTAAACATCGTTATATTTTTATTCTCGTGGGTGAACAATTTTCCTTGTAAGACAATGTTTATATTTTGAAAATAAATCATGTGCAAAATTGCTTGCTGATTTTTTTTTTGTCTTTAATAAGAAACTGTCTCCGTGTGCGAGATTACAATTTTTTCAGTCGATTGCTCAATTTAGCGATTTCTTAAGATGAATTGAGCAGCGGGCTGCAGACATGAGTTTTCATATATGGGGCGTTTTCATGTCGAATAGCTACGGAAATCGTCATTGCGCCTTAGAAATTGCTCGCTTATTAACGTAAGTAAAAAACATGTAATCAAACACACACTTAGGCTAATTCGGTTCGGATGCCGCTTTTAATAAGAGTATTTTAACTAAATAAACTTTTTATAATGTATTCCAGGTATTTGTATTTTAAAGAACTTCAACCCTATGAAGAGCTTATAAAATAAGTATAATAAACTGTTGTATATAATTGTAGAAAGTGTGTATAGTATCAAAGTAGTATCACAGAACAGAGATGTTCAGTCCATTTCGAGCATTGGCCGCGAACACTACAGAGCTCATATATCAATTATATTAAAAAGATACGCCCAACTTGTTCAATTAGCTGGCATTAAACTGTAGCGTGACACTGCGACAAAATAAAGCTTATCAGAAAAGTCGACAGCAGAATGAAAGATAAAATTAAAACTGCAAGAATATGTTGCAAATATCTTTGAACTTCGTTAGATTTCTATGAAAGAATTACAATCTTTCGGCACCTGTTTTGTTTGGGTGAAACACCGACTAGGAAGTCATCGAATCGCCAGTCAATTGAATAAATTCCAAGAGGCGTAGACCCCGAGTACAAAAACGTGATTACGAGGGCTATGAATAAAGTATGAGCCACGACAACCTAGTAAAATGAAATTTCGCTAATTGGGGTAAAATAGTGCTTCCCATTAGGGTACCGCGGCGATTCCTCAGAACTGGAACATTTTGAGCACTTTCTGAGTTTATTAGGACTGACCCAGATAGCCCGAAGCCGCTTGGCGGACCTCGCGGATTTGCGAGCTGCTCGACCAGAGCTAGACAATTTCTTAAATTCTAGAGAAGGCAGAAAAAAAACAAAACGCAAATATTTTACTCACAGCTTTGTAGTAGGGGTTGTCTCTGGGGTCACAGTATGGCGTGGGGTTCTAAGTCCTTATCTCCGAATTTTTCTAAATTCGTCCGTTCGTATTGGGCACACTTCCTCTGAAAAAAGCTAAGATTAAAACATGTGATTTAAGTTTGCATGGAAGACGAAAAATGCAAGGCCTGCCCCATGGCCAGAAATCGCCCCATTCGCGGTGGAACTAAATTTTGAGATTATTTTGGCAAAACAAAAAACAGCTGCTAAAATGCTCGGCTGGCACTTGGTCAGCGCAGAACGCAAACAGAGCCCCGACGCGACTCATTTGCAATATTTACAAACGCGGGGCTCTGAAGTCATCGAATTGCGTGGGGCCTCTCATCTCGCACCTTTCGAGTGGCACAACAACGAGACTCCGCCTCTCCCCCGCCCGGGAAAGGAATTCAAGTGACTGTGGGGCAGCTCCTGGAGAAAATCGAGCAATTTCTCACCCGAATCACTGCCACTGGGGAGAAATTAAACGTTTCTGGACCTGTGCAATTGCAAATTTTGGAATTTGGGAATTTCGGTAGCAAATGGAACCAGGTAATCGAACTCTAGCAAAACAAAACCACTTCGAGCGAATCGACGGACACTTGCTTACTGACTCGGGCCCACTTTCTACTTTGACAGCAACTGAGCTGCGCTCTACGTGGAGCAGGTCGCGCTAGGCGGGATACGATCCGAATTTCGGCGGGGATGCGAACCAGTGCAACCAAATACAGCCTAGAAATGACTTCCGGGAAATTTAGTTTGGTTCCTTTTTGCAAGCATTAAGGATATTTCAAAATGTAATTCATTTCACTCAAATTGTTGAATTGTAAAACGATTTGTGTTCTTCATTTCTTGAAGAGCAAATCTCAACATTTGCTTTGAATTTCTGAAGCAGTAGAGGCCGTATTTATTAATCGATTTTGTACAAACTGTGCCTATACATTAACGCCTAAGTTCATAAATGGGAAGAATCGGGGATTGGGTGAATAGGGGTTAAGGAAGTTATTATGTAAAAACAGTTAAACCCGATGTTTATCGTACTTGTTAACTGTTATTGACGCTATTAAAACTTTATTTTCAGATCACAGTTAAAAAAATAAGAGACCTTCTAGTGGTAGCCAGAAAGAGATGCAGCAATGTGGTAAAATCCCAATTTCTAACATGACTGGGGAATTGAACTCATTAATGGATTACTTTTAAGAATGGGTATTCCTCCGTGAAGTTGTTAAGTTTAATATAATTTTTATTATTATTCAAAATTAACAAAAATTTTGCGTTCTCGTTTTGTATTTATTTACAAATAATTTTCAAATATAAATTCCATGTTGACCATGCAAATGTTTTGGTATAATAAATATTATAAGGAACAAATATTTATCTACGTAAATAGTGTAGGGCCACCAAATTTTATTATTACTAGACTAGCACCGTATTTGTGGTATTAGTTTAATTTAATTTGGCTGTGTGTCGATATTTCCAAAATATATTTCAAGAGACTTTATTTGGGAAATCTATCTAATTTTTTTTTAAGAAAAGCTATGTACAAACTTCTATACAATGGTTCAATAATAACGAGAAGAAAATGTTAGTCAAGTAAAACGTTCATAAAGCGTTCAAAATGAATTACTTACTTGAAAGGTTTGGGATATTTTGATTATAAAATGTAGAAATGACAAAAGAATTGATTATATGCAGTAATAATGATGTGCTTAAAATATGTAAGTATTCAAGTTCTAAAATAATTGTAATAATATCATGTGTAAAATAATTTCTATTTCATTAATTTCGTTTTCACTATGTGCATTTCTATTGTTCTTAATTGTCCGCTATAAAAAGAAAATTATTTCATTCTAGAGTATGAACTAAATGTTCAAATATTTACGTCATACACAAACTAAATTGAGGACGTTGCATCTCACCACTATAGTAATAAATCTGTCTGTTTTGTGTCTTTCAAAGCGACAAACACTCATCCATTATTGGATATGCAATGAGAATTTAAATTATAGTTAGATTTTAAGTATTGATCTAATCTTTGAATTACATAATTTTGAGATTGTTGTAAGAAAATTAAATCACCTGTACGAAGTTCTCCAAAAAATTGCGTAATTTAAAAGGTAAACAAATTATAATGCTTCAAAACAGACGTTGATCACAAACCACACACCAAGCAAGCCACATAAACAATAAACTAATATTAAATTCCGCGACTTTTTCCTCACCTTTATATAATACTTCAAAGGTAATATCTAACTTTATTTAACCATCGAAATGTGATGAATGAGAGCTTTGAGCATTCACTGTACTTGCACCAATAAAAGTTAGTAACGTGGCCAATTTTTTTGTAGCGCAGAAAGTCCGCGCAGGCTTATTCGTCGCTATATACTTAATACATTAAGTCCGTGAAAGCTTCTTCTTTTAGAAAAATAGTAACCAAAACAGTTTTGTTATCAAAAAGCTTTGTATAATAGCTTATAATCAGAATGGTTATTACTTGTCGTTCACAATTTTTCTCAATTGTAAATACATACAAGACAAGGTTTAAAATTTCTGGTTTATGGACTTGAATTTGTTGATAACAATGCATTGCAATTTCACTCTTCAAGCTGCAGTTTTACGTGTTAAAATGTATGCTTCTACTTATTTTGTTGCACTTTACTTACACCATTGAATCTATTCATTCAGATGTTAGGCGTTCATGGACCTTTTTATTGTTTCATATTTAGTTAATTTTTTTACACTCAAGCTAATGTAATCGAATTTTCGAACATTTTTATGATAAATTCTAATCCAGCCCATAATTTGATAAAATATTTCTAATTCATATTTTGCTTCTATCACGAAAAAATGCAACCAATTTGGGACTAATTATTTAATGAAATAAAATGTAGTTTGCTCACCTTACAGGTTTTATATCTATGTAACACAAATAATATTAAGAAAAATTTTAATTTGATTTTTTTAATATTCTAAATTTTTTTTGAAGATTATTCTACATTTGGAAATATGTATTTCTATGGAAAAAAGGTACTATTTTGGAAACGCAACATTTTAATCAAAGTTTTAATTTTATATGTAAGTATCTCAAAATTAAACTTGTTAAATTATGTGCATAATTGCATATACCAATTTAAATTGAGGCACAGCTAAAGACTTGAATTTGAATTAAGTGATTTGTGTGATCAGAAGTTTTGAAGCATAAAACAAATTTAGCTACGCATGGGAAAGATCTAAAGAAAGAAGATGTTTAAAGCCACGAAAATTAATATTTGGTACGATATAAAATTAATATATTTAATAAAATAAACTGAAATAATATTACCCATCCATTTATTTTATTAATTTAGTGTATAGATATCAAGTTAGTTCGAAAATTATGAATGAAAAGAAAAACCACAATATTAAATTTTTTTTCCAGAATGTGTGTTCAAATATTTACTTTGGTTTGTGAAAGAATTCGCATCTCTATTACTGACGTTTTTTTTAAGAACAAATTAAGTCGAAATTGGCTGTATGGGAATCGTTGGATCAAGCTATTCGCGCATGCTCAGGGCTTAATGTATTATGTTCCAAAAATTCTTGCGAATGAAGATAAGCACGTATTTTGGAATTTGAATTTAGTTTTAGGAATATTAACTTATAAGTTCTGCTGGATATACTACATATGTATAATGTAGATTATAGGATACATATTTATGTTAGCCTTTGCTAATCCAGAAGACGTTGAATTGTGATAGCGTTATGCTGGCATAGTGGACAAATTTCAATGTTTGTATTATATTAATGGAGCTGATTGTTGGCCTCAAGATCTGTCATAACTATGTATTTCCCTTTTAATCCATTGAATGAAAGGAACGATTAAAATTAATCAACAGGTGAGTCCTTACAGCAATATGTAATTAATAAGAAAACCGGTTCTTCGAGAGCACCTGAGAGCTAACTACGTTTCCCGAATTCCTGAAAAGAAGCTCTTCCCGTGGCAGGCAGGCGATTAGGAGGGCTAAGAGGCTAATTGCCGAGATAGCGAAAGCCCTAATCGCCTCAGTGGCACAACAGTTAAACAAGCACTCGGCCTCCTGTTACAATTCATCTCCACCCCCTCGATTCTTTTATTCTGTCTGCTCGCCCGATATGATTTATGTGCCAAGATGAGGAGCTTAACATTTTCTTTTCGGTTTCTGGTCGTCGTCGTCTGTTCCGTTCCGAGAATGCGGCTCCAGCATCCCGGTGGAGCACTTCGGGGGTGTGCATTGTCCTGCCACTACTCCTCCACTGCGGCGACATGTGATGGATCTGAACATAATGGGGATGAAGTTATGAGCTGCTATCGGGGCAAAATCTGTTCAGCTCACTCGCTGGTTGGTACAAGAAGTGGCCCCGACTGGATGCTGGACGCAAGCGTAAACGATGGAGCTACTCCCAACACTTTCGGGAGGAATCCCGCGCTGGGTGCATTTCGATTGATGCCACTTTCCGACTATATAAGCGCGGCAAATTCTGTGCCATCGGCATTAGTTTGATGTTAACAGTCACTTAAATAAGGCCATTTTAAAAAGTTATGTGTTCGGGGTAATAGCAGCAGAAAAACTTTTGCTAGTATTTTTTTGTAGTGTGATTTGTGACTATGTGTTTTATATATGAAATCCTGCTAAAGGCTTATAAGGTATAGTTCTTCAGTCATATTATTCTATTTAAAAGCGGTCCAAATTCGCTATTTCAAGTGAGTGGTCTTATTTTTAAACTACCAGTGAAATGGGACTAAAAACTACGAAGAAACTTCCAAAAATTTAAAAATCTGAGTTCACTTTTAAATGAAAATCTCAAACAATATTTCTGGTGATAAAAAGCACATATTACTAATATATGTCCGTATAATAAATCTTTAAGCGATTAAAAGGTTCTCCACATTTAAGCTTTTGAAATATCTTCAAAAAGTGTAATAAGTACAATAGGCAAATAACAATTTTAATAAAAACATTTTATCAAAGTACTCGTTCTAATCAAATTTTTTATCGTCTGGTTTTTAGATAGTACCTACTTATCTAAATACCAACATTTTATTTATAATAAAAAATTTAGAAATGTTTGTAATATCCATTGCATTGAAAAAGTTTCGATAATGTCCATTTAAAATTTATATCTTTAACCAATCATTTAATTTCGCTTTGATAGCGTATTTTGTAAATATTGGTAAAAACAGAAAAATTCCACAGAAAATTTAAAAAAAATCGTAAGATTTATCATATTTAGATTTGAGACAATTTCTTAAACTTAAGGGATTAAAATGCCTGTAACATAACGTAAAATACCTACGTTACTAAACTATCAACCATAAATTAATTTATTATAAAGTTTTAAAAAGTATACATTTTATTGTATTATAGAATTTGTGGAAACTTCTGAAATTAGGATATTGTAGACTTTAAAGAATATAAGTCTAGACCTAGCAATTGGATATAAGTTGATTTTTGAATTTTTTTATACGTTATTGAATTTTTCACTGTTAGTTACACTGAAATTTGCTGTTAAAAAAAAATTTGATGTTGATCTCCAGTTAAGCGAAGATTGCGTTGCACTATGAACTAGTAAAAGCTCTGTATTTATCTGAAATGTATATGTGTTAAAGATTTATTATAAACATTAAGTTCGTAATCAATTTTGTTTCTAAAAATATTTACATAATAGATGGGAAGTTATCAATTATTTTACGCTTTTTCGTAACTAAACGATGAGCTGCTCTTTTGTTACGTAAACATAATATTAAACCTTGAGAACAAGAAAGATCAGAAGCTATAAAAACTTGTAAGGAAATTTCTCAGTTGTTCCTAATTGGTTTTTTATTTGGTACTCTGTACTTACGCTACTTAGTTTTTATTCTCTTTTTATCGTTAATACTTATCATTAAAAGGTTAACAAACTTAAGCACTGCAATTGTCCTGAAGTTCATCATTGGGTTGGCGATAGTTAATCCTTTAGTTATTAGCAATAATTCAGAAAAATTACGAAATAAACTTTATTAGGATTTTGAGGTCATGGTTCACTTAGGTTGTTTATTTGTTTCGAATAATCTATGTTCTGTCTATGATCTTTCTTCAGTTGTGTTCAATAAAAAGAAGATGAATCAAAAATTTGAAATTCGATATCACTTGCTTTTTTCTAAGAAATGATTATTTATATTGAAAACCAGAAAAATTACTGGCCATGCAAAACAGCAACGTCTGCATAATAATTATATTTACTCAGAGAGTGCATTCTTGTGAAGATGAGATAATCAACGTATTTGACTGCAATAAGCCAATCATTTTCCTCTGTTTCTCAATTATTCATAAGAAGTTCTTTTCAGGTAAAAATTTACTTGAAAGATTTCATAATATTGAACTAATTCGTTTTGTGCTTATGTCTTGTTTGCATGTTATCTCTAAGTTCATTCAAGTAGAAAGATTTAACAAAAAAATCCAGAAATTGAAAAATAGTGATAAACCAAATTACATTCACTCCGGAATCTGATAAGAACAATTTTGTAGGCACAGACATAGTATTTTAAAACTTAATAGTAAGTTAATTTTAACGAGATCGGGGGGATTTTCCAGCCTTGAATGAATTTCGAAGAAAACCGCTTTCTAATCGAATAAGATCGAGTTATTTGAAAAATACTCGTACAATTTCATAACCTTCATGGATCACTTCTTTGCGGCTAATCAGTTGCTTAGCTTTGTTTCCACTAGGCCTACACCGACAACATCAGTTCAAATAATTTCGTCAACTGTTATGCACGTTCGCGACGGGCACTAAATAGTTCTCATTTAGAATGATTCCGTGTTAATTGCAATAATTACAAACTAGCTACGCGCTCTACTCGTAATTTGCGAATTATGACTTATGACCAATCCTGATAAGTTCAAACGAACAGTGGTTGCCGGTGTTGAACTCGCGAATTAACTAGTTGGTCAGTTCGTTCAGATTAGGCGTGAAGAATTATGGGAAGGAATAAGAAGAAACTCGTCATCTCACAGTATGTGGACAGTGACCAAGGTAAACAGGCTCTGTTAGCTCCAGAGATGGGATGCATATCGCCTCTTAATGCAAGAATACAACAGAATGCTATGGAAAACAGGTTAATTTAAATATTCGAACCATGCTGCTACTTAAGATCGAATCTTTTAACAACATTTACATGGAATAGCAATAACATAAACAATTGCGATGTAGCTTACGTTTTCCTTTTGGTCTGATCACATTCATTACACTTTGAATGGTCAGTAAGTCAAGTTAGAGTCGGTCAATGAGTACGCCAAAATCAACAAGTGATAAAGGTATAGGCACTGTGCAGATAGATATATTCATTGTGATTTCAGTTGCTAAAATATTTGCAGTTCTTTTTTGTGCTATAATGCATATAAGATTTATAATAAAATCATTCTCAAAGATAAGTGCGGGTGTTTCAAGTTCATAAAGTTTAAGTAAACTTCTGGCCGAATCTTCGTCTGTATCTACTCAGATTAATGACACTTATGCATTTTAAAAATGGCTTTAATAATTCAATTGGTTTGTACCGCAAAACATAGTTACATATCACTGAGAATTCAAAAAGATTGAATTTTAGTTTTAATATATCTTCTACTAATTTATATGTATTTCTTTGTGGTAAAGTATCTTACGAACGATAGAATTCAGTGCTTTCAAATATTTGTTTAGTGATTTATTAAACAGTGATTTTATATAGTGGCGTAGTTATTGTAGGGTAAAGATGTTTATGTTCCTTAAGTTATGCACATGCTTCCAAGTAATGGAGTTTAACCAAGTGTGATGAAACCTTGTTTTGTCACTTAGCTTCGGAACTTAGAAATTAATAATTTACAAAGTCACTTTAAAAATTAAAAGTGTTGAAAATCGAAACCCTAAGAATATACCATTTATTAGCAGTAGTGAATTTGCGTATCTATGTAACTTTTTTATAAAGGGTAGATTATATGTATTGTAGTTAAACTACGAAATAATTAATGATTGGTATTGTCTTCAGTTTTTCTTAAACACAATTTTAAAAATATTTGACATGTTTTGGAGAAAAGATTTTGTAAAACTGATGAATGAATAGTGGTACTGTAAACAACAATATTGTTTAGAATATTAAATCTCTCTATTAACACAAATTAAGATTCAGATTTATAAAATCCAACCAATTTGAATTTTAGACACAATAAACCAACTTACATCATCAATTTATGATATAGGCATATGCTTGTTACATCGTCGTTGAAGTTGTTGTACGACAAAATTTGTAGACATTTTTATTTTTCGTTTTAATACAAAAATATTCCTGGTAATTATATAATAAAAGCTATATTAATATGTATTTATATGCAAATACCAGTCATTTGAAAGCATTAAAATCCCTCCCAAGTATATAAAACAGAGATAGGTATGTAAATAAAAAATTATTTATTAAAATAATTACTAGTTGAGATTATAATCATAAATTATCTACAGATTAAAAAATTCTTGCCATCGAACTGGATTATTTTAGCATCCAGGGAAAAGAATTGTAATTAGCATGATTCAATTGATTTCATATAATTGCAATGCAAAATATTTTAAGCGCGGTAATTTAATCTTAAAATAAAGTTGAGCGAATGGACAGGTATATTTTTAGCGCGTGGTAAACTTCGGCCTAGGCTAAATGCCAGTTAATACCTCAATTGTTTAACAGAAATTTTTCGTGCAAGTGACTTCGATGGGTTTTCGAGTATCCATGAATGGGTTAACCGGTGCCATCCACCCACTGGGGACTTGATGAGGGCCCATTTCAGGGACATGATTTGTCTGTTTCCATGTGTAAAGAGTGCCATAGCCATGTTCACCTGGCAATCTGTTTTTATACCTGGGAATCCTCTTCAAGTGGGTCCTGGATGCTGCCACCCGGTCCTCCTCCTCGGCAACAGTGAGCTCCTGAATGCGGGCACATCACCTAAAGCACGACCTGGGTGAGCCAAATAAAAAAAATGTAATGGGAAGAGATATTTAAGAATAATTCCCTGGTTTCTGTGCAATCCGCGCTGCTATGATACCAAATCCTTTCCTTTAAGTAATAACTGCAAATCAGATTAATATTTTCATCTTTTACGATGGCTTCTTTTCTCCCTTGTTCCAGAGTTAGGGTGTGGCGACGACGAAGGTAACGACGTCGCCTTGGCGATGTCACCAACAGGACAAGTTGCGAAAACTCCAACACCACGGGATGAACTAGCAGCTGACCAACGCGAGACATGGGCAGGAAAAGTAGATTTCTTATTATCGGTTATTGGGTTCGCTGTAGATTTAGCAAACGTCTGGAGATTTCCATATTTGTGTTACAAAAATGGAGGTGGTAAGTAATATCGCTTAGTACTAAGCAACATTAAGTTTAACAGTCTTTTTTCAATTGAAAGTTTTAAGTATACATATATAATAAATGTAATGTATTTTTACATACCTCTTGGTATTGGATTTAGTCATTGAAATTTTTGTTGAAAAATATAGGTAAGGTAATTAAAAAAAGTGAATATAATCAAAACAAACTATAGCTCAGTATTTTATTACTTTAATCACAAATTCGCCTTTGCAATCCTGCAATATTTGGGCCTTTCTAATTATTCTTTTTAATAGCAGTAGGGAGTACTTCATTTTTCTCTTAACAAGTGATATATCCCAACTCAAATGAATAAAAGTCAAAATTTTGTTGAAAATAAATAGTTAATATTTGCGTCATATAGGATTATAAGGTTTTAGAACTTTAAGCCTATTATATCGTGATAGAAAATTTAGAACTTAGAAGAAAATACTTGTTTGACGCTAATGATATACACATTTTAATGAATCTGTGTAATTTTTTGTTCAAGTTTAGTTTGTATCGTTATTACTTTTAGAATGTGTAACAAGACATCTCCTTTGATACACAAATTCTTTTGATATTCCAAATAATTTGCAATAAATTTAATTTTTTAGGAAAATGAAGTTAATTTTTTTGGTGATATTATTGGTATCAATTTTCTATTGATCATTGTTATGGTTTTCGCTTTTTAATTATTGGAAACTTACGCCAATTGCACTACATCCATAATCTATGGTAGGTACTCATAATAGGCTAAAAGACCTTTCCAAAATCTTTATGCAATAGTATTAAATTTTGTGATAAATGTTTAAACTACATCAGGAGTTTCTTAACATTTTTAATATTATAAAATATGAAGTCTGTAATAAACTCCAGTGCACAAAGAGGAACGACCCTTCGATGGGATAAAGGAAGCAAAATATTAAAGTCAAAAGAGTTCAACTGCTCTTAGAACACTTTGAACGGATTCGTAATCATTCCATGTGAGTGGAACTTGTGCCACAATGAAAAGGCAATTTTTATTCGTAAAACGGATTCATTCGCTGAAGGGAAATTTCACGCACAATAAATTTCGCACAACATTCATTGTGCCGAAGTTCTCGGGGTTTTGGCACGAATTAGCTGAAGTTCCTCCTAGAAGGAAGTAATGGCAAAAGGAGAAAATATGAAAGCCAAAAGGAGTAATCTTATGCTAGTCGCGATTAAGTCCAAATGGGACGGTATCCTCTGTATACTGGCTTAGGTCGAAGAAAAGTGTGAAAGCTTGTAGACGTCGGTGAGTCGCACTTAGCCCTGACCTTAAGGGCACTCACTTCAATTCTTACGAGTTTTAACCCTCTGTATGGGCACGTACGTTCACATTGCAATTCCTTGTAATAAATGGTAATGGCTGGAAGATCCTTACGGATTAAGGAGCACTCTTTTTCAGGGAGGAATTCGAAATCAAAGCACCGACTTGTTGCCTGTCTCAACGGAAATGAAGAAGTTTAACGTGTGAGTAGACTTTCATACGATTTTGATCCGTTTGACGATGCTTTTCGTAGAGGAAAAATCTTTTCATGTTTTGTTTCGCTATATTCAGTAACACGGAATAAAATTCGAGGGTTGTTTGATAACTGAGTAACCTTGGAATGGAAGAATATAATATACATATATTTTTTTTGAAAAAAATAATATTCGTAGGTTATATAATTGCTTTTAGTGATTAATGCGATTTTCAACGAAACATAAATGTACATAAAAACATACGGAATTTGTGTAATGAAATAATAACGCAATGTTCGTACGAAAAAAATTGTATATTCTTGGTTGCACATCAAGTGTGTAATTTTTACGTAAAATCTGGAATAATCTGGAATAATCTGGCTTACATATATGATTTCATGAAAACGTCCAAATTTTACTTTGGTGTATTTTCAGAAAAGTATTAATTTTATGTGATGTTATATAAATAATTGTTATAAATTAAAATGGGCATGCAATCAAAATAAAATCGATTTCTTAAAATTTTTCAAGAAAACAATATTCATCATAAAATGAATATGTTTAATGTCACAAAAAATTGAAGGGAGGAAAATAACTAAGAGAATAAATAACTTCAGAAATTCAATAAGAAAATGGGAAAAAACGAATTTTGCGTAATTAAAACTACATCATTATAAAGGCATACGTTTTTGTAATATGCTCACAAATGTTATCAACAATTTTATACAGACTGCGTAAATCTAGTACACAGCTTTACCGAAATAAATTTTTTTTTTTGTTAATAAATTTAGTATTTTCGGTAAAGAAGTGCTTGTATTTTGTTAAAAAACATTTCTCAAGCTTGGCATGATTTCTAAAGTTTACCTAGATCGATTAGAATAATTCAAAAGAATACCTGAAGGAGGGGGATAATTAACCCCTTCTGAGTTAGGGTTTATTGCATTATATATTTCTAAAAAAAATTATATAGAATTATAAGCAACAATAAAAATAAATATATTCAGTTTTAAATTTTAGAGGTATGCTAACCCGATTAAGAAAATGCCTTATTAAAGAGTCGGCTACAGTCCTGGAAGCACGCTCCCAATATTAACTTTTGCAAAAATGTCATCAATTTCAATATTTTTTGCGATTATGAGAGTAGAAAATATTTTCTGCTTTAAAGTAGATACTGCGCTAAGTGTTATAATTAACTTCCCCGGTGGCGAAGTATGGAGAATGAAGCAGCGATACTTTTAAATCAAATTTCACGACAGTCCGGCGAGGCGGAAGAGACCATGACCCTACCAGTGCTACCAAGCTACAAACTGTTTCCGGAACCCCAGACTTTGCATGCTGCTTGTCTGAATGTTAACATCGTCTATGGAAGGCCGCTTCCTGCAAAAGAATCTCGGCCCAC
The DNA here is from genome assembly GCA_959613345.1 of Tolmerus cingulatus. Classification (NCBI taxonomy): domain Eukaryota; kingdom Metazoa; phylum Arthropoda; class Insecta; order Diptera; family Asilidae; genus Tolmerus; species Tolmerus cingulatus. Next base: position 11,938,814 of record OY390708.1, on the reverse strand, counting down.
CCCCGCGTAACTTAATTTACTTGGAGTCAAAGTGGAGCATTGTTCAGATGAAATTTGATTATGTGACGTCATTATGTATTGATGGCGGCAATATTTTCCAGAAATTAGATTTCCGTCGATATTTCAACATCTAAGAAACTTTATAGCTTTATTTTTGGATGCGTCGCTGTTCTACCTTTGAGTTATATTTTAAAAGCAGTTAGTATAGTAGTTTTCACCCCCGACTCGAATGCTTCGTGTCAATTGGCGTATAAATTCAATTATTGCTAGTACTTAAAAGTCGAATTAAAATGCAAATTCCCTTCTCTAATGAAGCCTCGTTAATAAAGTCCTTGCGTTAATTTTGTTATGAGCAATAATCTGTGTTTTATGTTGGAAAAATCAAAGCTCGATCGAGGACTTCGATGGATTGAGTGGTTTAATTTTGCATGATTTTTTGCCAGAAATGTTATCTGTATACATACATGTATCCATCGAATTTAATTACATTAACACAAATTTGGTGTAATCCGAAATAATGAAACAAGTTATTAATTGATTTATTTATTGCTTCATCAGTATGATTTATTGTTCTACATCCAAATGAAAAAGTTTTTGCAAAACAGCAAAAATACACAATTAAAAAGTGTTCATTATGCCTGATGCGCTGTGTTTGCCAACAAAATGAAAAGTATGTCCTTAAATCATTAAATCATTTTGTACATGAAGTTATAATTTCCTTTTTATAGACGGGGTAAAAGGAGCTCGTCTGGTTTTAAGCTGCATTGCAGGCACTTATTAGATGAGCGTTGGTAACAACGACATTTATAAATTTAAGAAGTTTCACGAGCCTGAAGATTTACAGAGAGCCTGACAGCAAATGTTAAAATTTGTTCGAGCGGAGGGTCCATTTCCTTTTTAGAAATGAATTGTCTTGGAGGCACAAAAGGAAGCATTCTTGGTGCGGCAAAGTGCTTTCAACATCAACGTGGCTGACATAAAAGAGGCCTTTCACTCTGTTCAGTAGGGAAAGTCGTCTTATGGAGAATTATGGCGCGATTGAGTGGAAAATTGCAAAAGTTTTCGGAACAAGAAATATAAAAGGCAGCGAAAAAGGAGTACAGCTTCACTTAGCACTTATTATTTGTTCAGAGCTCCTTTAACGAATTGTTATAAGTGCTAGTATTATTGTTTAGCTCATAGGAGTAGTTTTGAATCAATTTATTATACAATTTGATTTACTAAACTATGTCATGTTTATGATTTAAAGAACGAATTTATAGGTTGCTTATGCAGTTAAGTTACGGCCGAAAAGACAAACCATCTCTTAAAGTGTTAGAATTAAGATAATTACTTAATTTTGATATTATATTTAATTTTTAGGCGCTTTCTTGGTACCGTACTGTATTATGCTGTTAGTTGGTGGTATACCCCTTTTTTATATGGAGCTGGCTTTGGGCCAGCATAATAGGAAAGGTGCAATTACTTGTTGGGGGAGACTTGTTCCTCTTTTTAAGGGTAGGTTTCAAAATATTTAATATATTTAACATCATGTTAAAATACAAAAAATCGTTTTTGTCCTTTTTTCAGGGATTGGATATGCTGTGGTGCTTATTGCCTTTTATGTTGACTTTTACTATAATGTTATTATTGCCTGGTCGTTAAGATTTTTCTTCGCGTCTTTTACAAATGTTCTGCCCTGGACATCTTGTACAAATTATTGGAACACGGCTAATTGCAAACCTGTAAGTAAATATAGACACCTTTTCATACTCTTCTATAATGTTTTATAAATTTGTATTGTTTAGTTTGGTTTCTATCAATCAAATCACACTGTTATTAATGAGACGACAGGCCTAGTTATGAATATTACTGACTATAGCAACGAAACAGTTCCCATCGAAAAATTTCAATCAGCTGCCTCGGAATATTTTAAGTAAGTTAAAATAGATAATTTTACTCTTAATAATTTCATTTAAAGGTCACAGATAACTGTTTTTTTTTTAAATATTTACAGTCGTTACATATTGGAGCTGAATCAAAGTGATGGACTCCATGACCTCGGCGCGATTAAATGGGACATGGCTGCTTGTCTACTTGTAGTGTACCTGATTTGTTATTTTTCACTATGGAAAGGAATTAGTACATCGGGGAAGGTAATTTTGATATATTCGTAATATTAACGAAACACATTTAATCCCAAGTTGAATCTATCTCAATTAAAAAAATATTAACAAAATTACGAGTACATCTCGTCCAAGATATTTTTGAATTCACTTTACTTTCGTTTACGCGATTTATGATATGGGTTTAGTTACTCTAATTTGTATTATCAATATTTGTTTTAACTCTTTAAGCAAACAGTGGAGAACGCAGCGTTTTTATGATAAATTTTTAAAGGGACCATTAAAAATATTCTATTAAACCCAAAATTTCTTTTAAAAGTAGTTCGTCCGTTTTTTAATTCGGTTTTGGGTTTAGGTATAACGCGTTTTCAAATTTGCAATACTTTTAAAAAATATGAATTCATCCATTGTTCAAATAAATTCATTGTAATTTTTGGTTATTTTCAGGTGGTTTGGTTTACAGCTCTTTTTCCATACGTTGTCTTGTTAATTCTCCTCATTCGAGGAATAACTCTACCTGGATCAGCAATGGGAATCCAGTACTACTTAAATCCAAACTTCGATGCCATCTACAATGCCGGAGTGTGGGTGGACGCAGCAACTCAGGTATTTTTTTCCTTGGGACCAGGATTTGGAGTTCTGCTAGCCTACGCTTCCTACAATAAGTACCACAATAATGTTTATAAGTAAGTGGTCAAATCTCAACATATTTATAGACACTTATCTTTCATCAACTCTTCCAGGGATGCCCTTTTGACGAGTACCATAAATTCAGTCACCAGTTTTGTTGCCGGCTTCGTTATCTTCTCGGTCTTGGGCTACATGGCCCACTCCTCGGGTCAGCACATTGAGGACGTGGCAACAGAGGGTCCTGGCCTCGTTTTTGTCGTATATCCTGCGGCCATTGCCACCATGCCGGGCAGCACTTTTTGGGCACTGATATTCTTTATGATGTTGTTAACTTTGGGTCTGGACAGTTCGGTAAAATATGGTCATACACGCACAAATTGGTTGAATAAAGAAAATCCTTCTTTATTTAGTTCGGCGGGTCCGAAGCAATTATCACCGCCTTAAGTGATGAGTTTCCGAAAATTGGAAGGAACAGAGAAATTTTCGTTGCTTGTTTGTTTACCCTATATTTTCTGGTTGGCTTGGCCAGTTGCACGCAGGGTGGATTTTACTTTTTCCAGTTACTGGACCGATATGCAGCTGGATATTCAATTTTAATTGCTGTATTTTTTGAAGCAATCGCAGTGTCTTGGATATATGGTAAATGTTATGTTACCACTAACTTTTATGCATAATATGAAATTTTGTTAACACAAAAAACTAATACATATGAGTATACTTCTTTTATATTTAGAAAAATACAGATAATTTAATTGAAAAAAAAACGAATAATTAAACATGCATCTACTTCTCATAAAATATTGTCAACATTTTTTAAAAATGTACTATTATATTTAAAAATTTATCAAATTACACTTGAAAATATATTTAGTTTTGGTATATGATTTTTTACCCGAGTTATAAACTAGAAAAATAAAATATGTAGATACTTATTGAAATTCATATTTCCGCGAAAAATTAATAAAGTGTTTAATTTTGTTTTCGTGATCGTCTATAAGTTTTGTTTTAAGAATACCAAAGTGAAATGAAATGTAAATGGTCTTCATTTTCCTTGAAATAGAATTCATGTTCAATATAAATTAAGCCCTGTTCTAAGTTGAAATAATTAAAAGATGGTAAGCATTACATAAAGTTATACTACTTAATTTTTACAATTGAAAGAAATCATTTTATCAATGTTCTGCTTTCTAATCTGTTCAATTTTTATAAGAGGTTTTCGTGACGTTATTTTCGAATTTGATATCGAAATTTAAAAAAGTTAATCTAATATGTAATGTTAGTTTCGCAAAATTTCAAAAATATTATAATAATAAAATTAGTAAACAATTTTACTACAATTCATTTTAACATTTTAGGGACCAAGAGATTTTGCAATGACATCCACGACATGATTGGTTTCACACCTGGTCTTTACTGGAGAGTTTGTTGGAGATTTGTTGCCCCATTATTTTTGTTATTTATCACAGTCTACGGATTGATCGGTTATGAGCCTTTGAGCTACGAAGGCTACATTTATCCGTCTTGGGCAAATGCGTTGGGGTGGTGCATAGCTGGTTCCTCTGTGATAATGATCCCTGCTGTGGCAATTTACCAAATTATTGTTACTCCTGGAGGGATCAAACAGGTTCGCAAATATATTTTTATATTCGTTTGTCAAATTAAAGCTAATTTTAGCTACAATTTTTAAAATATTTGAACAAGTTTAATTTAAAAAAACCTTTAATAATTTCAGAGATTCCGGACGTTAACAACACCTTGGAGAGACCAGCAAACCAATCTTAATGGTGTCACAGCTGAAACAAACCAAGTAAGATTAACGGCCTCAAAAGAAGGAGAAGAGGTTTGAGGCCGACCATTCGCAAGGTTCAATGTTTACTACGTTTAAGTACTCGACTACCTATGCTTATAAGTAAAAATATTTCACCTAAGTAGTTCTTAAAAATGCTCAATTGTATTATTTTCTCCATTCCGAGTGTCTTGTCCTTCGTCCACATTTGCTAGGACTGACATTCAGAAATTATTAGATGCATTATGTAATGCAAAGAGATGCTGTGTAGATAATAGTGTATAATTAAACACAAACTAAACACGATTTGTGGTTTATGCGGTTTAAAATGTCGCAGATAGAATACATTTGTAAATATGTAATACCCGCCCGAGCCATTAATACAATTGACCAATGCAAACATTTATCAGGAGATTACTTTTTGCGAACAATTCTATTTCGTCAGCCATGAAATAGTTTTGAGCGATTGTATAAATACACAAATAAATAAATATTTTTAATGCCGCTAATGATTTTCGTTGCGGCGATTATTTAAAAATTAAAGCGCCACTTTTGTAATTTATTCGTGATATTTTTAATGTCGAGAAAATTTTGCAGCCATAAAATTTTTTCGACTAAATTTTAACTTATATAACCATTTTTCATAGTTTGTCACTACTAATTAGCCTTTCAAGCAGCCATTTGAAAGGCTAATGAATTTATTTTAGGTTAAAGCAATGAACTATTTATGTAAAGTTTTACAAATGATTTGTACTGTTAAATAAATTTTCCGTTTCAATAAGAAAGTGTATTTTTGTAACTACCTTTCTAAATTATTAAAGTTGACAACCGATACGTTGACCTTAAATTTATCTCAAAATTATCTTCATAATTGGATATTAAGTAAATATGTATGTAGATATAAAAATAATTGACGCGGTATAAACGGTTATATAAACATCGTGTAGCCAAAAAAGCATGCTTCAGGATTATTGCCTTTCTTATCTATCAGCCCTATTCTTTCTGAGTAACGATTGGATTAATTTGAAACATTTATGTGGAACAAATTGTTGGAATATTTTTAAAGAGCCTCTGTCGACTATAGCTCGAAAACGAATTAATAATGTATATATGTGTTTGCGATCAATTAGATAATTTTTCTTTATCCAAAAATGAAAATGCCTTTCAAAAGAGCTTGATAAGTGGTTTATTTCGTTATATTTTAAAATCAAGGAGAAACTTGGAAGCCTTGGCCTTAACTTTGAAACACAATTAACATGGAAAGGTCAGCCCTAATGTATTAATGTTGTATTATAAGCATTGCTAACGACAGGCGTGCAAACAAAGCTGGAGGAGCTTTTGAGTATTTAAACTCCTTTCCGAAATCTTATAAATTCTATTTTAATAATTTGCATTTTTGATTTTAAATGATTTAAAGTTGTACACGACTGAATTGGCTGATGAGTTCTAAAAAAACTTATTTAAATTAATCTAAAAGCCCAATTGAAATACTCAGTTCTTCATTAATTAAAAATTGCAGTATCTTGAATGTTTAAAGCCTCGTACTTAAGTTTATACTATAATATATATATTCCTCTTCGGTTCTCCCAGAATTTCGGTCAAAAGCTAAGGATTGCAAATTTGCAGATATTCGTCTAATTACAAACACTGGGTTTAATGGACATTTAATTTCACGCCTTTTTATAAGTATAAATTAGTTTCAGATAAATAAGGGTTAGGGTAAATTTTACAATTTTGGAAAATTAATCAAAAATCCTGAGTCATCGAAGGAACTCAAAGCACAATTCGAACGGAAACTTGAATCATCTCAGCTTTAGTAAAAAATTACGCAACCCCTAGTTTAACTGTTTTCGAAGTTACGTATATAATTTATAATCCTGCACTGATTTCCATTCACTACATAGAGTACAGTATTATAAAATACTAAATAAATTCATTTTGTGAAAAATCTTCTAAACTCACAGCATTCAGACCTTTACAGTTTTTCGTACTTTTTTGCAAAAGTTGATTGTTCGAACTTTCATTTTAGTAATTTTAACATAATGAAGTCTGATAGTTTTTAAATAATTATCAAAAATTGGTAAAACATGAAATCCTTTACTTCATAAAATTTGTCTCAAAATATGTGATGCTATAGAATACTTTCAATTTCCTATATTTATATTTATTACCTACTCGACAAAAAACGTAACAAAATAGTTAAAAGTAAAAAGAAATCATCAATTATAATATCTTTCGAAAACATGATGATTTTGAAAAAAATTGAAGGCACGTACAGTTTTTTGGAAGAGTCTACGTGCTTGCTAAACGAATTAAGGACGAAGATGTACCTACCATAGAAAAGTTACAATTTTACATGGAGTACGAATTTATTAATAAAAACAGCACATACAAACTTAAACGTTACAAATATAAATTCCTTTAATTCTAATCAAATAATGCTAACAAAAATATCACGGGCATTTCAAATTCAACGACGGTCGTCGCATTCGTGCTTAGGCGACAGTGCAGGAGTGCCGCTTCATGGAGAATTTGTTGCTGGGCTTGCTGTTCTGCGTCGAGTAGGAGGGCAGGGACCGCCTCCTGCGACGGACCGCGGGACTCAGGTTGTACTTGATGTTGGCCTGGACCAGGAGCTCCTTGAAGACCTCGATAATGCCGACGTCCTCCTTGGCGGAGCACTCCACGTAGCCGCACTTCCAGTCGACGGTTGATATGCTCTCGCAAACCTCGCGGGACAGCTTTCGTTCGGCCTCGTTCACGTCCACCTTGTTGCCCACGATGACCGTCGGCACTTTGCATCCTCGAGATTCAACAATCTGAAAACATAAACATAATCGCGGTTAGCATGATTCTTCCAGGCGTCGTTCTCCAACTAATTTAATTTGAGCGCCCCTTCTGATCATCATGAGACTATGCCCTTCAACAAGTTTTGAGTGGCTGACTGTGTAATCGAACTCCTTCAAGCTACGTAATGAGGCCGCATTATGCTCGAGATGAACGTAAATCGCGTTGAAGGTGATTTGATTAAATCAAAAAAGAACATTTCTACGATTTCAAAGTTCGCGCGTGCAAATGAACTCCTTTCAGCGCTATTACGTAGAAGAGTTGGGTACTTCAAAGATGAAAAGGCAAATGAAAGCGAACGAGCTTTTGCATTTTCTTAAAATAAACAAGAAGAACAGAAACAGTTCCTTCATGTTCTGTAAGGAAGCAATTTTCAATTTTCTTATAACCAAGTCAAGGGCAAGGACGTATATACATAGAAACATACATGGCCTTTGTTCCTCGTCTTTTAGAAAGATACGTAGACTGGAATTTTCGCCACCTTGATTTAATAGAAAGGAAACAGGTGTCCTAGATTTCTTGGACAATAGCTACAGAAAATCGAGTCCCTTTGAAAAATCCGAAATAAGCCGATGATATTAAAAATAAAGAAATAAGTCTGTGCAATAAGGACTAGAAGTAAATATATAAAGGGGTTGTGTTTTACCTTCACATTAATCCTTTATAAGAAAGTGGAAAAAAGTCTACTAATAAGATTTAGTAAGCTTAAATTTTCGAGGTTCTTAACCGCTTGAGACCAATCTTAGCGTACACATTGTCAACATGTTTTTTTAAGTCGTGTCTGCTTCTGTAATATTTCTTATTATGACTGGATAAGAGGTATGATCACTTTTGTAATGTGGCTTAAATAATATGAAACTTTAGCCATTCTTCAAAGTACCAGAGTCATTTCGATAAATAATTACATACATATATATATATAGGTACGTATATACATATTATTTGTATGCAAATTTCATAAAAATCGCTTTTACCACCAACCAGTAATTTTACAAAAACCGATAGTAATAAAGTTTACAACTAATGCAATAAGAAATATGAATCATGCCATATTGAATACATATTATGAATTCATTATAACTATACATGTACAATATCAAGATCAGGATGTCATTTTCGAAAAAAACTAATACCTCAAAGTAAGTATAATGTGAACCATGATAAGATTAATTTGCTTTATTATATTTTAGCAGGAAAATTCATTTACTTATTTTCATTTGCAATCAATCCGTTTTTACGCAGAATTTCAGTGAGGTGATAAAATATTCAAAAACATGTTTATTTTAGACATTTTTTAGAAGGTTCAGTCCAATTCTTGGAAACACTTCTTTAGATGTACATATTTTGATTAAAATAATCAATTGAAATGATATTCCAAATGTTTTGAAATTTTTATACTTATTTAATCTTCATTATGCATCTTTTTTCATCCAATGATTTTAGGTATTTATTATAATAGTTCCAATACAAACAAATCAATCTAGGGATAGACATAATTTGAAATTATAAAATGCACCTATATGTAGTTATTTAACTTTTTCAATAAAGCAGTCTTATTAATTAAAGTGCTTTATACTAAACAATTTATTTAGAAAAATATTATCAAGAAGAGATTTTCACTATCGAATTTTATGCAGCTTGAAGAAAATCTCCAACGGGGAATACTAGTCGCATCTCTCGAAATAAAATAACCATTCGAAAATACTAAAACTATGCATAGTTATGTGGTTTTGATACAAATATATTTCGTTTGCAAAAGAATTTTGCAGTTTATGTAAATGCAATTTTCAGCCTAGCACCATCATTTCAATATAATTATTTCTACATGTTTCTATTAATTTAAAATAAATAAAAATTGAGATAACCATTCTGTTCACAAAATTTTAAAAACGAGAAATTCCATATCGGATTCCCTGACTACACCGCAAAATTCAAGTGTCGTCGTCTCTTGAAAGATATTTGCTCCGGGAAATTCCCAAAATAACACGTAATATGATTATTTAGGCAGGAATTCTAAGATTGTTTGAAGGGACACGCCAGCGAGTTTGAGTTTCTTTCAATTTTGTGGAACGCTTTACTCTTACGTTTGTAGGTATATTTACTTTTATAATTACAAATGAATTTCTTTCGGGTTAAATAATTTTGTATATGTGTACGCAATTCAACATTTGAAGAAGAAATCAAATTTCTTTGGTGTTCTATTTTGGAAAAAAACTTTCTCAAATTCTTTTTGGTTAAAAAAAGCAAAGTATTGAATATTAAGAGACAAATTGCAGTTCTTTAAAGCTTTAAGATGTTGTGTAATTGAGGTAATTAATCTATAATTATAATTTGATTATTATTTCAGTACCATTCGTTTTACAATAATTTAAACGAAATTCTCGTATATTAAGTTATTTTCCATTTTGAGTACATTGTCCAATAATACTGCGAGCCCTACCTAATATTGTTGGCCCAAAAGTCATATGAGGTCAAGCTATTAGCACCCACAAAACCGAAGATCACGTTCACACCTAAAGTATTCATGGGAGATAAACCCAAGAAAATGAAAATGTAAACGGCTCGTTGAATTTAAAAGAATTGTTAATACGTTATTAGCTGCGGGGGATGCTTATCTGAACGTCCTTAAAGACAAGGAGTCCCACGATAATGTCCTGAATGTTTTGCTCATAAAGAACCGAAAAAACGTTTCAACGAGACCAAGCAGATGCTGTGAAGTTCCGTCATGATATACCCGGATAAATGCGGATTGAATTTTCTACGGCACAGCATCCCCTGGATAAAAGTAGATAACGCAGGGGCCGAATGGAATTTATGAGGCTGTTTACCTTCAGACGGGAATCTCAGACGACAGCGATTCCTCTAAGGTCCCTACATTGCTATAATCATGCAAATCACATTAAGAAGATGGCTGCGACGAAAGTGGCAGAAACAGAAGCGTTATTAAGTAAACGTAGAAATGGAGAGTTAAGATTCACGATGTTTACCAACTGTTGCTCCCACTTAAAAGGAGCATCGTTTCGTCCAACGACATCCTTCAATTTTCATAATGACGCCACTAAATTTAAGGTCTGCTTAACGAGGTCGAAAAGAACATTGTTTCTTCCTTCCGTATATAACATCATTTGATGGGACCTTTAATTTTTTTATCTAGGATATTTTCCCCTAAGGTGCTTTTACGAACAATTTTTCCCACAGGAGTTTTTAGAAGCATTAGTTCGAGAAACCCATTTGGAGCTCTGCTAGGGATCGGGATGGATTTCGGCAATGGCCTTGGATCCATTCACAACATGTTTGCAGATTAAGTCCATCAGCAAACTTCAGCTGCCAATGTTTTGTCTGCCACTTGAATACGTCGGGACATACACAATTAATCAATTTATATATCTAGGGATTACCAATCTACGTCGCAATTCGAGATTTGCCTTCGAACACTGCCAGCCACAAAGTCGCATATTTCGGGACTGTACAGAGGGCTTACGGAACCATTTATTTTCCACCATGTCACCTTTTGTTCATCATCAATCGACAGTTTTGGAAATTCTGCGCACCTAACATCTACGGAGCTGATCCATTTCACAGCCTCGGGGTTTAGGGCTCTAGACGAAATTAATCAAAATATCTTCTCAAGCATTCCACTGCAACAGAGCAGCGCTAACTTTCCCGCTCCTTTGAGAGTTCATGAAGTGATATGATAGGATACGAAAATGAGAAAAGTTTCCTTTTTTTACGAAAGTTTTTAATTAGAAGTTTGTCAGTAAAAGGAGCAGGGTAATATAATACTACTCCATTTATAGGGAATTGATGAACACATTGATCCATGAAACTAACTTCATCTGCTGCAGAAGCCGCCGGACTAAAGTTGTGCAGGCTTCCGAAATTGAGGACACAAAAGGATTTGAGACGATAAAAAATAAACGTATTATGAAAAGTATTCATGCTTTGACACAGGGTACGAAATGACTTAAAGTCTTAAGGGAATCCGAGCAGTAAAAGCGATTATGTGACTTCATTGTTTTCAACTTTTCAGTTTATGGATGTCATCCCTCGTGGAAGGATGTATGTAAATGTTCACACGATGATAAAGAGTTTTGGAGAGAGCTCATTCTCATTGTTAAAATGCTATTAATTGGATAAGATTTGAATTGCTCGTTTACTTTATTAAATTGTTCAAAATTTCATTACAAACATGCCCACGCAGGCTCTTCTATGTATACCCATTTCAATGAAATTTAATTATTATTTCATTAATTTCATACCAATTTTAATTACAAAAGTTACGTTGAGTTTTATGAATGATGCTTGTTGCAACGAACTTACAACTGCGATATTCATTAATTTAACAAGATCAAGAGATATTGAAAATGTAAAATGTTCTATTTTTAGCTTATAGTCGTCGTTGCTTAAGGACCTCAATTTGAGCGACGCGACGACGTGACGCCGCGACGTTTTTGTACATAACTGATAATTTTATCGAGAATATTTGTACGAATGTAGATGTGGTAAGTGAAATTAAATGCCTATATTGTAATGTAATCCAATTCTTTGATATTATTGCATATTTTGTTTTATTATATACATATTCGAAGAAAAATATTTAAAAGTTTGAGTTCGTAAGATGTTCTTAACCTCACAAGGCCCTAAATATTATAAATAAAATTTAAAAACTTGATGATGAATAGAAAAAATAATTTGAAAATAATACAAAAAGAAATTGTTGGGCGATAAAGTGATTATATTACAATATAATGTTTAAATATCCTATTCATTTTTAGTAGAGTAGTTAGAAGTGTATATTATAGAAAATATTCATTGTTTTTTAGTAATTTTGCTAGTTGGGCAACTACGAAAACGAAAATTGAAATCTGTACCTATTTACTTTCGTTTTCTTACATCCTAACCCAATCACAATGGACAATGCTATCGATATGGGGACAGAAAAAAATGGATTCAATATGGTGGCCAAACAATTTCAAAATTTAAAGAATTTGAGTGAAAATTAACCTTAAAGGTATTTTGAGGCCACTAATTACAAATTTTGAAATATAAAATAGCAATCACATTTTTATCGTATTACTTACATAACACACTATTAGTTTAGTTGCTTTTAATATTTGATAGTAAGTCGTACAAGTCTAAATAATTCTTTTTTCCCAATAAATCAATAGTATGTTATATATAATTTGAAAATTCCAACACTCAAAGCTAAAATAATTAATTTATTGTAGATGAAATAAAAGGAATTCAGAAAAGCAAAGGTATTTTATGGTTGTGGATATGTATGTATGTACATATGTATATCATTTATATTTACATAAATAGACACTGATGCAAGGATGCAATCAGAGTCATACCCCCAAATCCATAAAAAATGAAAGTTATTGGTTATTGCAATGCCAATAAAATATTGAAACTTACTTGTTTCCGCAACTGGCTCACTTCTTCCCAGGAATCCTCGTCATCTACGGCAAAAACTAATATGAAAGCTCCAGCTGTTGATATGGAGAGCGCCCTCATCGCAGGAAATTGAAAAGCTCCCGACGTATCCAGGATGTCCAGAGTAAGGGATGATCCGTCTGGCAGCTCAAATTCACCCCTGTGGAGCTCCTCAACAGTTTGTCTGTAGCGCGGCATGTACTTGTCGTACAGAAATTGTGAAATTATGCAAGTTTTGCCAACTCGGGCGGCACCCATGACAACAACACGCCGCTGCTCCTTTTTTATGGACGCATAGTCAACCCGAGGGGTTCTGATAACAGTTGCCAAAGAGGGTAACCGAAGTCGTTGACACGGTCCTGGCATTTTGCTGGATTTTACAAGTTGTTTGTATATCGTGATTTTATCTTGGTTGCTTTATCTCTCTGCTTAGGCGCTCCTCCCAACTTGGCCCATTTGCTGAGATTCCTGGAAGCAAAATAGAGGCATATATTTTAGGGAATTGATATTTATTGCTGCAGTCGGTTGCGAAAATGGTGCCAGATTTCGCTTTATTTGCAATGCGAGAACTTTGTTACTCGCCGTATTGGCATCGTTTTTAGAGCAATGAACCACTTTCATCTTTCCCTATCACGTTTGCACAAACCGCTGAGATTCTTCCCTAATTTTGAGTGGTTTTGAATCTCTTCCCCACCTAGCTTGAACCGCCGTCAAAAATCTTTATTTGATCGATAGGATAAGGGTGCCAATCTGTTTGTCTTTGATAGCCCACCGATAATTGGGGAGGAAAAATATTGCTGCTGAGCACGAGGATAAAAAATGTGGGGATTATGGATATTCTGTGGTCGGTTACCATGTATCGAAGCTCCTTTTTTTATAGTCACGTTTTATGGGATGGTTCCGACCACCCGCCCGTGCTCTAATACGGCGCTCTCTTACATTAGCATTAAACACAACGTCTAAATGAAAGAATTACGTTTGATGAAGCACGGGTTTTGCGAAACGGACGTCATCATCATAATACGTAATGTGTTTTATTTTATACATTGAGTGCAGAGTGCAACTAAGCGGAAAATTTCTTGGGTACAGAGGATTTTATGAACGTAGACGGAAGGAGTACTTACGTGCGTGCATCATAAAAATAACTTCAATTGAAATTTGTCTGTACGTAAGCAACTAATTCATGGTGAACATTTTTTATGCTTTGTGTATCGTTGCGATAACAAAAATTAATTTACCCCATTCTGTGTTCGTAGCCAGAATGTGGCGGATATTTATTTGCATTTGAAGTATTGGCGAGTATATTTATAGCTTGGACAAATCCTGAAATTTGAAGTTTTATAAATACATAGACGTCTAAATGTTCGCGAATTTCAGTAAAGTGTGTGATAAAACCATTATTATGCTCTGTATTCAATCAAGATTAAGTAATTTAATTTCCATCCATGTTTTTCACATGGAGTTGTAGTGCATTATCAAAGGAGATTTAAAAATTTTTCGAATAATCTATGTATATAACTATTAATCTATATCCAAGCAAATTTACAGTCTTTTATGTGAGTTTTAATCTTTGCAAATTTATATCACTTCGCTTGAATTCTATTTTGAAGCAGCATTATTTTCTATTTCAACCGATATAATTGTCTGAGTTGACTTTGTCGGGAATTAGTTTTTAAGTGCATGTTCTCATTTTCAAACAAAATATTTTTTTCATCTAATTCTTATGATCTAAGATATGTATGTATGTATATACCGGACCCTAAATATGAAATAAAAATCAAAGTCATTTCGGAGATATTCATACATATAAAACTTGTTCACAATGTACTAAGACAAGGGGATTCTCAAATTTCAGACTCGCTTTTCGCGTTCCTGGTGGTGTTTATTGGGTATTTCAAAAACTAATTAACTTACTTAAATTTTGTCCCATCAAAATTGGGCGCTATTTTTAATTTTTTCGTTTTTTTGGAATATTGAATTTATGGGACTAAAAGCATTAGAGCATAACTACTGAGAGAGCCTAGGTTGTTTTAAAGGTCCTTGATTGCGTTTATCCCAATGCCCATTTTGTACCTCTCTTTTGAGGCCTCTACTTTGACGCCCTGTATATAATTTTAATAATTTGGGCAAAATTCTAACAACGATATTTTTAAATCTTGAATGTTTACTTATTATTATTTAGCAATACAATTGAACCTTAAGCTAATAAAATTACAGCAAAAAAAATTCTTTAAAATCGTCATTTTTAGCGAAAAAATGACGATTTTAAAGAATGAGAAATGATAACATGCCCTTTAATAATTTTTAATAATTTTTATTTTACTGAGTTTCTACAGAAGTTATAGGAATGGTGTGAAATAATAATTTTGCAGTGTTGCCTCCTGGACCTTAGAGCAAAAGGTTAGCCTCGTCAATGTCTTTAACCATCAGAGCTTGAAAGTATTAAAGTTGAACAATTGTTGAAAAACAAGCTTTTAGAGAAATTTTATATCTCATGTTGATTGATTGCACATACCATTAAAAGCAATCGGCACGGGTTTCCTTTTTCCCTCTAACTAAAACCTCAAGAAAGCAGTTCCCAACTCCCAGCATGATAAATTGAACAAATCACGGAAATCGGTTCTCAATTTGAATTGAAGGAAAACACGTGTTTATAAATCCCTGACATCGAGGATATTCACAAGTCTTCTGCAGCAACAGTGGCAAATTTTCGTCTGTATCTAACCATAAGCGAAAAATAAATAAAAGGACGTCCCCCCTGAACGACAATTTGGAATTGAATGTAGTTTTCCCACGTATTTTTTTCCCAGAGTTACCTATGGGAACTTCGAATTATTTTATTGTGTACAAAACTTGCGTGAATTAAATTATTGAGCATAAAAGAGATACGTGCGGTATTTTGTAAGGAACTGTCTGAACTTTCTGGTTTTTTTAGCAGCCACGTGTTGCTGAGCAATGGCATGCTGTGAAATCTGTAATTTATCCTTTTCGCTGGAGATACCAAAAAAGGGAGGGTATCCGGACAGGGAATAATATTTCAAGGATATGCTCACTTTAACTTCTACTAGAAAGTTTTGGAGAGGTTAATAACTTACTCGAATGGCTTGGTAAGGTATTATTACTTTCAGCCCTCTTATTTCCTGCCCAATTTTAAACCTTTCTGATTAATGTGTTTCCCTTCTCAACTTTCATAATACCAATGTGAAAGCAAATTAGGCTTCGTTACCGCAATATCTAATAATCATCGTCCGTTGGGGTTAAAGTGGAAATTCTGGACTCTGGATCCGAATACCATGTCATAAATTTTTATAATAAAAACTTAAAGTATCATATATTTTTATCAATTTTGAAAAATACGATTTTATTTGCAGAGATAAAACATACTGGAAATTATATTTAATTTATGTAGCAAGTTTGTCGTACAAATGAGGATTTTTGCGAAACGACAATCTCTTGAGTCTCCTTGCATTCGCTTTTTTTTATAGAAACTGAAGATTGATATCTTTAAAAATAACTCTTGTTAAATCTCATTTTTATATATGTTATACAATAGTAACACTTTGGGAATAATTCTGCATATACATAATATCACAGAATTTGGTAAGCCAGAAGAAATTTCATAAGCAAAACATGTTTTGATATTTTATGTGCATGCAATAATGGTATATTGGGCGATAACAGTAACAAATGAAAGCATGTAGTAACATGTATGTTGGTATGTACATATGTATGCTAAGATTTGAACCCATGAAAATTCAGATCGATACTAAAATTAAATATATATGGGCAGTTATTTAATTAATGTCAGGCAACAAAATGTAGGCAGTAATTTAAAATAGGTTGATGAGTTAGCGACATATTACATTAATATCCTGTGAAGTTATTATTAGAGCTGTAGGTACTCGTAAATTGATAAAAATAAATCATTTAATATAAGAAATTACTAAGTGAATAGGTGAACTCCGCCTATTTGAACGAAAATATATTTTGGTCTCGTCAACCAAAATAACGTTGGACTTTGACCGAACGCCGATATCTGATGAAGTTTTTATTTAAATACATAATTAATAATGTAACAGCTTTAATAATAATTGCATAGTATGTATATTTATTTAATTTCCCATTTTGTTACTGCTGTTGCAGGGTTATATAACTGATCAACTGCTTTTATATTACGAGATAAATTTTATTATATGACATTATTTTAAATATCGCAAAAGAGAATAATAACTAACACTGCACACATGAATTATATTAATTGCCTAACAATGTAACTCTGGATGTTTGTAAAGCGTTTAAATAATTATTTCCCATTTATAAATTCAAACTGGAAAATAAAACATATGTGTTTAGCGAAAGAATGTAGTTATTATTTTTGTATGTTCAAATAATTGTTTCGATAAAAGGTTTATAGAAGTATATTTGTGGGAAATACATGTATCATGAACTTCAAACCAATTGGTTACATTATGAATCCAAACAACAACGATTTTATGTTTTTCCACCGTTAAAGAATGAATTACGTGTTTTTTCATTAACTTTTGAGACATTGACAAGGGAAAAGCTACTTTATAATCATCAGAAAAAAGGCGATTTTTGCATATAATTTTAGGCGCTTTTCAATTTGAAAATCGTTTTATTTTACAAAGAAGTTCAACGCCAACTCAGAAGAAAAATCCTACCATATATTTCCGCATACACTTCCTAATTTAATTTCACGAAATAACTTTGTTGTATAAATTAAAATGTATTGAAATTTTGCTCGAAATAAATACAATATAACAGAACGATGGTGGCACTCGATCTTTTCAATTTTGCTTCTTTTGAAAACTGCTCTCAAATCATTCGAAATATATTTACATGTAAAAATCAGAAGAAATCTTTCCATGTCCTTGAACCTAAAAGAATTCTTTATATGTATTTCCCCTCTTTAAATTCTTTGTTCAATAGAAAAACCGAAGCCAACATAAGTATGTGAGCACATTTTACACGTACACATTTCTAAAGGAATTTTACACCTTACCGAAGCCCCTAATTCCAATTTCTACATAAATTTGTTTTTTATCAAAGCTTGAATTCTTCATGCATAAATTGAAACTCATAAGCTTTCGGAGCATATATTTTCCTATGTGTCAACGTAAAAATGGAAATTGCATACTTCGGCATTCATATTCAGCCCTTAGATGCAGTCGGGAAGATAATTCGCTTTGGCGTGTTATGACGGTGGAATCCGATAGTCAGTGGGAGTTTATTTAATCTGAAATGGAGACGGTAGGAAAATGATAAATTATTCCCCTGACTGCATTGTTGATTTTAACAAATGAAATTTACATGAAACACATTTTCTTTTTTTCAGGCAGGTACTGCGTAAAATAAAATATGCTCGCACATTTGTGCGCTGAGAGTGCAAGCATACCGAAACCGATCCCTGATGTAATTAATTTTACGTAGTTAAGCAGAGATCGTGCAGGCACGTGTACTGCAAATTAACTCATCCGCAGGGCACAGCAACTACATAATAAATAATTCATGCAAACACGGCCTTGTGCCGAAGGAAAGCAGCGACATCGAATTTCTCAGCCTAAATCATTTTATTGACTGCCTATACTTTCAATTTCCTCTTTGTCGGTATAAATTCTTTTCGGCATCGGGAAAAAAAATTGGACTCAAATTGATTTCCTTTTTTTGCCTGGAAAATAAATCAAAACTTCAACCTGACGATCCTTTAAAAAAATCTGCTTGACGGATTTTCACGCGAATTTCATAAAGACCATTATGTGGATCCTTGTCTCTACCCACAATATGGTAATAAGTCATAGGCCCGGCTGGAAAATGACAGAGGAAAACATATCGCGCTCTACGGAGGACACATCTGAGGGATTTATTTAACGTCGACATTAAGGAGTCCTCAGACGTATTTCGTTTTTATTACCTTTTCTACGCCAACCACTTCAGTGAGTGTTTGCTACGGAGAGCATCTTAATTGCAACCCTCCTCACGAACATTGACTTCTAATTAAAAGCCTTTTTATGTTGATGGCCAGTGGCGCCTTTTACGCCACATGTTGAGCAAATCAAAACATCTGGAATGTATCAAAATATAGTATCTATCATTTCATTCTGATCCCCCGGTGTGCTCGCAGGGGCAAAGTTCGCACTTCTGCTAATTGCGGTTGAAAGTTTCCATATGTCCTTGATGAACTTTGTGGTAAAAAAAAAATTCCTTTTCAGAGAACGATTCGGTTTAAGAGTTTATTTCGTATTCTGACATAATTGAATCATTATTAGTCATTTTGCTTTCTCTGTTCATAATGTAACTACTAAAATACTATTTACTATATACTAACAAATTTCTATATGATAAACCTACTTAGTTAAGTTGAACATTTAATTTCTGCTTGATGGTTTGTACAGATTTAACTATTTCTGACGATTTCAAGTATTATTATAACTCATTACGTCTTATATAAAGAATAAAATGAAATTTAACAGAATATAGGTTGCAGGATGTAGTATTATACATTATACATATATACTTACAAGAACACCTTGTTAATAATTATTCTAAATGTTTTTGCTGAACGAGCGAGGAGCAAATAATGCGTAGGTTTAAAGTGTAAAAAATCCGAATTCCAACTCCTACATCTACTATAATTGTATGTCAATATTTTAAGTGGGTAGAGTGTTGAGATAGTAAAAGCTAAAGAAGAGAAAAAGATGTAATGAAAATTGCCTAGAAGGTATTATTCGAATATTTATGCTGAAAAACAAATATGTATATTTATGTATATATGTATGTTTTATTTAAAATATGCTTAAATTTTGTTTCATAAAGTAAATTGAGTTGCGAACAAATGAGACAAGTACGATACCATTTAGCATACCTTCCTTAATTTCCCGATTATTCATTCGTATTCATATCTGTTTATATCAAATATGGAGATGAGTAGAGTAGATTTCATTTGCGATAAGAGCTAGCTTCTGGAGTACGAAATTATTAGCATAATATATCATTTATTATCAATATTACTCTGACGGGCTTAAGAATCATTTGAAATAAAAAAGCAAAAGACGTAAACAAGCTTATACGCTTTCGAACCATATCTTAAAATTTCGATGCCAATTTTATGAGTATCTGTGGTTTAAATGGAGACTGAGATCTAAAAAAAAATTTTAAAATAACTAAGTTATCAAACGGCCTTTGCCTTCTGTTTTTAATTCAATTTGAAATTCCACATATAAATTGCTTATTCCAATCAATGAATTCCCTTTTTGCAACCAATTACAAATTAATTTTAAAAGAATTCTTATGTTAGTGCGCTATTTTAGAAGCATTAAAGTTTCAGTGAAAAGAATTTAAACAAACCGCTCTCTTTAATCTTTTCATTAAATTTCATAAATCCTAAATTAATTTTACATTTTTGGAAACATCACTCGCAATTTTGCTTGAAATTATGTAACCATTTCATGAGAAAATATAGGGGTTGTAGTAAAGTTTCACCCCTAGTCCTAGTCACCATTATTCCTCAATTTTTATTTGAATGCGAGATAGGACAAGGTTTCATTTTAGAACTTATTAAATTTTATGGCAGCATACACTCTTTGGGATTTTTCCAACTATTTTATGAGTCTTGAAAATTTTTTGTTACATGACCTCAACATACTTGGAGTTGGCAGCGCTTGTTTGTGAGATTTCTCAGTTTCAGTAAGAACGATAATTAAATAATATGACATACATACTATACATGTATATGTCAACAGTACACCAGAATTGCGAGACTCTAGTTTTAAATGAAAATGAGGAGAACACTTCATGTGCATGTATGCACATAGTTGTACCTGTTGTTGAAATTCGTTTTTCAGTGTTAAATCAAAACACGGAGTAAAGATGTTTTGCACATATTTTCCTCAAAAATTCAAACGTTTCCGGGAAATTTCCTGGAATGTCGGCTCGAATATTCGCTGACCTAGATTCATGTATTTTGTTAGTCCTCCAAACTCGTTTCCTTCCTCAACAATGCGCATCTATCCTGATTTCATCGACTGGTCTTACCTTCGCGTCCACTCCTATCAGTCATAGATATTGGTTACTTGTGTAGTTCAGTAGCTTTCCTGGAATCTACTCTGGTGCACGCTCCAATGACTTGTCGATTTGAATTAGAGGTCCAGACTTTTTCCCTAGACAAAAATAAATAAAATTTCAAGGCTTATTCCCCTCCCGTGAGGCATGCATTAATTTATTGATTGGAGATATTCGCCAGGCTCCCAAGGCTTAATGAACTCAGTCACAAATAATCAATAATACTTGCAAATCTGGAAAGGAATTAAGTAATGCACTTTCGTTTCCAGAATTGAGACTTATTTCTCTCTTTGTGAAATATAAAATGGTGAGGGATAAAGAAGGAAGCAGTTGCAATTAGGTTGCAGGTAAATTCTATCAGACGGAAGAAAATTGCGAAAAAAGTGCTTTTAGCTTTCTCAGAAAGGAAATGAATGCATTTATCATAATTCAATGAAATTTATGCAATAAAGTGTTCAGAATTTAAAAGATTTCTTGTGGAAAAGAAAAATTTCTTTTTAAGAAAGTGTTGCGAATCACATTGCTGGATCTATACCTTGTTACTACATACAATATATACATATTTATTTTTTATATATGTATATATGAACATGGAATCAATATTTTCAAGATGGAGTTGCTCAACATGCACTTTTGTTGTTTTTATAATAATTTTACTTCTAGATGCTTATTGAATTCTTTCTTGTTTCAGTTATTTAAACATATGCAAGTCAATGCTTAGTAATAAAAATTAATTTATGTAAACATGAAGAAACCCAGAGATATTAGTAACAATTACTTTTTAGTCGAAATCTCTGGAAATTAAGATTCTTATTGATTATCGATTTAAAATAAATTAACCTGAAGATCTCAATGTTTTAATTTAAGGACTTTCCCTACAACAATACTCTCAAAATTAATATTATTTTTAATAAGTAAGTAGTAGTTATTTTATTCTTTTTCTATAAAATATCATTTCCGGTAAATTTTCTATTCAAAGTTATGCTACATAATAATAAAACCGTCACCGTTAAAATTGCTTATTGAGGTAATTTACTGAAATTGTACGTAAGTAGTAGACACAAAATTACGTCGCATTATGGTGACAAAAGAAGTCAAGAAAAAATGACCCAAAATCCTAATATCTTTTAACGCTTGAACCCACAAATTCTTTGATCGCGTCGATTTTGTGTCTAATGTTGTTACACAAACACTTCATGGAGCCAAAAACCACTGGGCAGAAAAAAGCCTTCGTTGGGTGTGACCTTCAGTGGTTCAGCTCGCATGTGGTGAAAATAATCAGCGTAAAATTCACGGCCTTTAAAAATCAATATTCATCCAAAAGCAGGACAAAATGGATTTATGTCCAAGCACATTTGCATTGGGACAAATTGGATATCCGAGCCATGTGAAATATTTGATTTAATAATTAACTGAAGTAAAAGCTCCATCTGAAGCGAAATTATCGTTTCCTGGTGAAATATCACTCGTGAGTACAGTGAAGGATTAACAAGGGGCCTTAAAATGAAATTTTATTGAATAATCACGTTTCAGTGAACGAGCCGGGAAATTGAAAACGTCGTAGATTACTGACATCATTCAGATTCCTGTCGGCAGGGAAAATTGAAATGGCACGACAATAATTAAAACGATATATTGCCGATGCATCGCTGTGCACTCATTTCTTGTGTTGAAGGATGTTTGATACATGTACATGTAAGATATCGTTCTCTGATTGATTGATTTAATCATCTTCAGATTCTCAGAAGCTGAGCTTTATAATTCCCTCTCGTAGAGGGTTCTGTTTCAGGATTTACGGCTTTCACACATACATATATGGGGAAATAATAATTAGTCGTTACATAAAGTCAACAAATTTACAAAAATAGGTAGGTTCAACAAATCAAAATAGAGTTGGATGGAAGCGTAGCCTGATTTGCTGCTGTAGCAATAGGTGTAGTTACGCTACTAATTTAATTTTGTACTGTTATTTTAAAAAAATTACTAATTCGGTAATTTTAGCAAATTTTTGATATAAAATAAAACAATAATTTTTTCAAGGAAAGGATATGATTTATTATTTAAGTACTTAACGAATAACAATCGATGAGAAAACTGTATAGGTATAGTATAAATTTGTTCGCGTTTACAAAATTTGAATTTTGATTAAAAATGTTGCCAAAATTTGACTAAACTTGAACAACAGCACAAAAGAAGCTGACAAGTTTTTTATTGTAAGGTAATTATTTAATGTTTAAACTTAGATTTCTTAGATTAAAAAGAAAATGTTTATAGTTCAAATTATAACCAAAGTAACAATAATAACATGGTGAAGAAATACTTTGACATCTGCTTACTTTAAAAGGAAAAAGAAGTAAACTAAAAAATTGTTTCGAAATACAATATAAGAAGTTTCAAAATTGCGCTAATCTTTATTGGTTTAAAACAAGAGTTTAAAAATTAATCAAAATTTCTGACAGTTATCCTATGTAATCAATAAATTGAATCTTTGTATTAATTGATTGAAATAGTGGAAATATTTAAAACGCTAATGAAAGATATTTCACTAATTTAAATGACCAGTACCTACGTAACATAAATTGATACTATACTGATTTATAAATATTAACTGTATTTTTAAATCATTGCTAGGTTAATGGTGTTTCAACAGAAAGTTTTTCAAAGTATAATAGGCGATTTCTGTTGAACTCGTTAAAAACATCAGTTGTAAAATTTCTGAGCTAAATTTTTGAAGACCGCGTAGAGAGCCACAAATCGGCGTAAATTCTATAAATAGGCACATCTTGAGGTTGGCACAATTCAATTAAAAGGTAATGGGATTTATTCACGCACAAGAGCTAACCTGGAGCGACTTCAAAGGAACAAGGGCACCACTTAACGTCCCCACAGGACCCTTCGATGGTCCTGCTGCGAAGAAGGTCCCAAAAGCAACCTTTCGGTGGAAAAATGTTCGAGTTCGTATAGCGAATTTTAACTTTCACTTACGTCAATGGGCTTCCTGCAGGACCAGGGAACAAAACTCACTTCCAAACACTGGAGTCAGGAGTTCTAGCGCTCCAACTACCGAAAGTGGCCACTCAATCACTTGTCAACTACACAAATCCAATAATCTCGAACTGTTCCTCAACAAGTCAACAGACGATGCTTTAACACGCACAGGACACAACAGCGGATTTCAGGAAGACGTCCTGAAGGAGACGAGTCACGGCAGAAAATGCACGAGGCGCCAACAGCGCCACAACTTTTATACCTCCAATTGCTCCAGCTTGGGAGGCTGCTGCCTGATCTCATTTCATCTCGTTGCTCTCCAGAATCCAGATCGAGTCGGGACCGAGGCACAGGAGTGCGCAGAAATTTAAAATTGAGCATTCAGGAGTAACAGGAAACGCCTGTGATTAGAGCTCTTGGAACAACAATTTTTCGCGCTTCTCTTGTTTTGCATTTTTGTTCCTTTGCTACTGAAATTAAAAATTGTTTCTTAAGCCGTAAAGAAATATTCGGAGTGTGCCTCAGACCGGCATCCGCTTTTCCGGAACGAGTAAAAGAAGTTTCCACTTCGTTGCATTTTCCGAATTTTTTCTTTTTTTCGGGGGACAAGGACTTCATCCAGGAATAATTACGAAAGTATTCTCTTGAGCCTCTCCTCAATGCAGATGCGATGACCTCTGCCAACTTGTCGTTCATTCCTAAAAATTGAATTTATTCGCGCTTTTTTCCGGCAAAGCTACTTAGTAGTTTAATAAACCACGCTTAGTTCAAGGGGGTTTTCCAAAATCCAATATCCAATTGAAAATTCATGACGAGCTAATTCAAGTCTCTTCGAATGAGCTGATCGTAAGTGTTCAATAAAACGCATTTATAAGAAAGATATCTTCAGAGGCCCACTAACGATTTGAAGTAGTTCATTATCGAAAGTCACAAAATATTTATAAAATGGTTTACCTAAATTCATAAAAATTCTTACTATAGTATAATTCACAAAACACGTAGGTATGTCTTTTTTTTGATTAACAATAAATATCTCTGCTAATTTCATATTTTTCGACTCTGCATGATATAATTACTTAATTTCATATGTAGGAGATTGAGACAGGTCAATTGGCCGATTATTTGTTGAACTAAATTCAGTGGTTTTAGCACAGCAAGCGAGTAAATTAATTTACATAGGTCATAGGTCAAAGACCGCTCAGATTAAAAGAAGAATCGTTTAATTAAAAGGTGGCCAAGAAATAATTGAAAATAAAACTCGCAACGTAATTATCTTGTTAAGGATTTGAAGAAGGTTTATTTACCGGAACATTGAACTCGCAAGAATTACGTAGGAGCAAATATAAAAACATTTTGTAGTATAGGCATCTTCAGTTCGATTTTATTTGTATTAAACAGGATAAGCCGAAATTCATTGTTTACATATGGCCAAAGGGCAATGCGGATGCCCTTTTCTTTTAAATTGAATAGCCAATATAAGGAAATTGATTGATTGTCCTTGGCCACCCACCAAGCATCGGTGCTCAGGGCAGCAACGTTTGTAACCGGGCATTGCTCCCTTAATCGAAATGAAAGCTTTTCTTTAATAAACTCCAACCCAATTATAGTTGATTTTACATAAGTATAATTAAGTTACAAGTATTAAATATCAGAAAATAGCAACAACTCGAGGGGCAAAATAGCTTATTACTTATAGCAATTCTATAAAACATCAATATGATTATGCTTTTTTCCATTCATCCAATTCAGAATTCTTTTACGCAAAATATTTTCTTTTAATTTTATAAACCCACTTGACCTTTGCCAGTGCCCCTTTTCTATTAGCACGGTAGTGTTATCGTTGCTAACAAAGAGAAGTCTTAGCCGTCAATTTCGCTTCACCTATTTTGTGTGCGAACATTAAAATGTATTAAAATCGAAATTACAAAATTTGGAGTTAAAGCAAAAATGTAATTTCTCCCACGACATAGGAAAGGTTCCATCATCGCAAAAATTGTCCACTCCAATTAATGTTGAGATCTGATTAAAAGGAAGCGTTCAACCGCAACGAGCCTTGCGGCACTCGTGCAAGTTCCTCGTGGGGCCAGGTGCAGTTTTTTCCCTCAAAAGGTTTTTAGCTCTCAGATATCATTTTTGAAGGACTCTCGTGGTCTGTGGGGGATGTGCCCGATCTGGATGAGTGGTTTTACATTGAACCGCCTCCTCCCATACTGTCTCCAAAATATCGATGAATCCATTTGGAGTTCCTTTATTCCAGGGTCGCCGAGGTAAACACCAAACACTATTATTGGTCACTTCAAAATAGCCTTCGATTGGTTCTTTATTGGTTCTACGAAGAAGTTGCTGTTTGCGGACGAATCCTTAAATGCCCGGATCGGAACCCGAAGGTCATTCATATTCCTCCTGTTACATGCTCCGACATCTGTAAATGGCCGGATAAATCTCCGGCACCTCGAAGATACGTGGAGTTAAGCCTGAAAATCGAGAGGTTTCTTTAGTGGAGCCTATAATAAAAGTATCAAAAACCCCAAGGTCGATAGCCGGTTCCTTAGGCTCCAATTCGAAACTGCACGTTCGGCATATGTACACTTGGTAATTAGAATTCAACCCGAATATGGTCCTTATCCAAGTAGTTTGCTCTCGGTTTGAAACCCTTTAAACCTTTAAAATGCATATATCTATCCGACATGCGAGCTCAACCCAAACCGTGTACAATGAGAGTCAATGAACCTCCTATAAAAAAAGTGAAATTTAATGGAATTGAAAACTCCGGGATTTTGCTGTCGGAAGATTTATGTGTGTATGCCTTTTAACATCATACAGTTCCGCGACTTATCCTATCTTTGCGTTTTCTATTGTGGGTAAATAAAGAAAGGAAGACTGCGATCAAGAGTGCCTTTAGCGGTTGTATATTTGTGCACCTCATCCTCAGATGGCGACAAAACAGCATTAAATTATGATAAAATATTTTAACCAACGCAATTTTATCACCGTCCTCAGATTTAGGTGTCGCCTAGAATTTATTATCATATATTGTGGAATTATGTTTGCTTGAACTCGGGAAAATATTGGTACATTTTTATGATATTTATTTTAAACTCAGTGGTTCCATATTTTATTTTTGTCTTTTAACTAGGACTTTATTTAATTATTTTACTTTCTAATTGACACAATCTCAGATTTAAATATAGCAATTTGAATTTACAAAAAAATATCTTTCTATATATTATAATTTCTGAAAATAATTTGACATTTTATATATTTGTATTAATTTAACCCATCCGTCTTCGCATGTCATTCTTTAAACATTAGTACATTTTAAAGGTACTTTCTGTTTTAATAAATTTTAAATTAGAATGTCTTATTACGCAATTCTTTTGGAAAAACTTATTACAACATTTTTTTCCAAGCGTATTCAGAAATTTTTAAAATATTGCATTTCGTAAGAAAACTTACTACCCAGTAAAATTATATTTCAATAAGGATTTACGTTTCCGTTTGAGTTATATTACGATCTTCTTTTTACCCTTTTCTACCTGAAGGTACTAAGTACTACTTACTTTCGTAGAAAGCATATTCGATCTATTGATTTTTTATAGGGCTATTGCAGTAGCCAATTAGAGCGCATGATTTGAAATATGACCTTGTCAGTGCCATGGAGACTTGTACCTTGCGTCAGCAACTGAAATTGTTGAAAATATAATTTATTTTGATTTGATTGAATTCCTTTATTATTTAGGTTGCTTATATTTTATATTAGTAACGTCTGAATTTCAAATTTTGATCTGAATTACAATAAAAAACCGAAAACTTACTAATTCGTTTAGGATTTTTAAATATTTAGTAGTTAAAGCTTAGGTATATAAAAATCTCAAATAAAAGAACTTTGCGTTTCCATGTTAATACTATTTTAAATGTTTAAGTTTTTACTATACGTAGACGGTCGGAAAGGGTTAAGATGCGTTAATGCATTAAATATAATTTCATTTAATTTATTTCGCTATTTTTTTCCTTCAAAAGCATAACATAAATCTCAAAGGATTTCCAAAGGATTTTGACTTGTGAGCATGCAAAACACTGAGGCGTGACTCTTGATAGAATAATAAATAATATTTTTGAAGGGTACATAAAAAGCTGCCTGATTTTTCTTTCATCAACTATTGTTACAATAAAGGAATCAGTTAAAGACGTTGCTTATTTACAATATCCTTGTCTGCAAATTAATCCTAAAGTGGCAATAACGTGTTCATCGCCAAACACAATTAACGCGGCACGAACATCTTCAATCTTGTGTAATCCAAATTCAAGCAAGCGATGAGCAGCGTATCCATCGATTTTGTCTGAGGATCGAGTGAGCAATGTTTGTTGAATACTTCACTTGGTTAAGTCATTCCCAACATAATTCCATTACATGTTTCCGCACGAGTAATTAAATCTTCTTGTTTCTTAAAATTGCTAAAATATTTGTGAAGGACTCAGGCCACTGCGGGCGCACCTTCCTGGGGCGAATTTCCAAATATACGGAGGCAGTCCAAACAAATACACCCCAAGGGCGTGCGAGCAGCATTAGGGCATTTAACACCCCCCGAAGGGCTCAACGGGTAAAGTGCGTCGATGTGACAAATATTTTCAATTCTGGGGCCCTTACTCTTAAAGAGGTGCGCCTCCCATTAAATTTATTTACATGGTTGAAAGGATCCTTCGCCGAACCCCCGGGGCGATTGCTCCCTCGTGAAAATGCTGCTTCTGAGCTGAGTGCCAGTCGAGTGGATATGTTCACACGCGGCAACCATAAAATTTTACACAATTCCAATTTTATTACAATTTCATACGCCTTCTGAAGTGTCGGTTTTCAATCATGAGAAATTATAATGACCTTTTATTAAATGTTAAATTGGGTTCAAAGGCCGCGCGATTCTCGAGGTTACGGAGGATGGGAGACGAATGTTTAAACTTTTAATCCTACAATATCCAAGTGCATGGCACTAAAAAATAAAAGGATTTTGCGGGACCTTTGACAGACGCTTTTACTAGTCTTTAAAGTTGCTAAATCTATGGCCGTAACTAAAGCAAGGGATTTGCATAAGCAAGTAAAAGGGTACATAAAATTAAGCAGTTACCAGACCCTTCCTCGAACTCGTTGTAAATCCTTGGATACAATTTAGTGAACTCGACGATAACGGATTTCGTAGTTGTTGAACGGACCTTCGGATTCATGTTGTATCTTCTTGGAATACTCCAATAGATAAACAAACCTTCTTAAATTATTCTGTTGAAGGAGACCTCACTAAATGAGTTAAGATCAAGAATAATAATCCAATAAAAGAAATAAAATGAAAACAAAGTAAATATTGTTACTTTTATATTAAGGAAGTATGCACTTACTTATTTCCTTGCTCCATTATTTGTATTAATTTCACTGATGTAGTAAAAGGAGTTTATTGACTTTGCTTACAAATTTCACTTTATTGAGTTTTCCATACCTGAAAACTTTTACGCTACAATAGTACAAAAAAACAAGAGAATAACTAATACTAGCGAAGTTTCGCTTTATATCATATATACTAATTTGCAAATACAACACTTAATACAAATACAAAAATTATTTACAATTCACATATAAAATTTATTAATTAATCATTAATGTTTACCATTTATAATGTTATAAAATCTTAATTACGCCTTTTGAACTGATGTGGAGTTATCGTCAGCAAATTGTAGAATGTAGAAATGTGGGAGTTAATAGCTCAGTTCGAAATAACTACATGTAGTAGGTTGGGTGATTTCCCTGTGGGAGCGAATAAATTTTACGTAAAGTCTCAATTATTCGTACAATTTCCATAAGGTTACAAATCGCATAAAATGCCATATCTGAAATAGATTCTTTGATGCTATTGTGATATAACCATTATTACCCTTAGAAGTAAAAATTCGTTAATAACACAACTACAAACGACTTCTAAAGACTCAACCTTACAAATAAATTCAAAGGCATAAATTATATATGTGCGTCAGAAAGACTTTATTATCCTTATCATTTCCGCCTTTTGTGCAGTTCCCACGTGAAAATTTTCCTATTTTTATAATTTATAATTGCTTTTAGAAAATTTTAACGCTTTTTAGTTAGTTGTCAGTTTAGCAGAGCATTTTTATGAGTCCAATTATTTTTACATCTAAGCAACAAGCCAAACTTTATTTTTACATTAGGACATATGCGTTTGGTTGTAAGATGTAGTTTTATAACTAAGAATTTCAAAGTTTAATTTATATTTCCGATATTTTGAAAGATGTTTAACTTTAAAAAGTTTTTTTACTATTGAAAAACGGAAATAAATTACCTTTGGACAACGTTTTTGAAGCACATGTTAACAGAAATAAACTGCATCCATACAATTTATTACAACCCAAAACTTCGGGCGAAAGGATGAAACACTTTAGAAGCATATATTTCAAAAACATGAATACCGCAGCCAAATTATTACAATTAATTTTATTTTTCGGATCTAAAATTCCAACATGCAGGTAAAACTTGTTTATCCATTACAGCAAAGTTGAGGGATTGGTAATCTAAATCCAAGTTATGTGCATCTACAAGTGGTTAAAAGTTTGTTGCAAACTTCTCTGTGAAGAGCAAACTATCCGCAAAACTGTATTCAGAATATTCCAAAAGTGATTACCAAAAGTAAAAGGCCAAACACATGCCCTAAATTTATTAATCAAAATTTAAGTTACAATTATCAATTATGAGACTTTGACAAATACCGGAAAAGACTCGTGTTTCAATTTCAAATTCAATTTTCCCTTTTTAGTCAAATTGAGCCATGTATTTCCATTTGAATTTGTAGTATGGTATATAATGCAGAATCGAGAAACAGACAAAATAAAAAGTAAATCAAATAGCTTAAGGCGTACTTTGCGATAAAAATAGATCTCCCTTTTGTATGGACCTTTAACATTTAAAAGGGCATTAAAATGACTGGGATCTTGCGTCGTCTTAATTTTTGATTGCCACAAAAGTGAAATTTCCGCAAACAGGCTAGTGTAAATATTTTGATTTGCTCGTCCCGGCCTTCGGAAATTAAGTTAAATTAAGAGCAAATTTTGTGCTCATACAAATATATACAAATATCGAGGGGAAAGGGATTTCGCGACGTTTCAATGGCTTTTAAATAGACGGAATTTAATGATAAATTTCATTGACGACCCAAGACTTATTTGTATTGAGAGAACATGTTATGAATTAAACTATACTAATACATGTGTTATTAATGCGTTCAAAAAGTGAGTACAGTAAAAGTTTACTTTATTTATAAGAATAAATTGGTTCAACTGCACAGATATCAAGGACTACACAAAAAGCAATGCCAATGTATGTCAAGCCTTGAAAATATGAATATTAGGAAGTGCAATGAATTATTCTTTGAAAAAATGATGATTACGAAATTATTCTTTGCAACCAAAAAAAAAATTTTGTTAGTATCTAATGTTAATATTTAATTATATTATTTATCAATTTTTGGGTTAGTGATAGATTATGAATTTTTTATGTTAATAAATATAATATATAATAACATTCTAGCACGAAGGCAGATCGAAGGGCTAAAATTAAATTTTGATCATTGGAGTATTTTGGGTACACTAAGTCTCAAGATAAGTTTTTGAGCACATTAACTGTTAAATTGTACGATATCTTTCCAAGTACTTATTAATTGTTTTAAGTTTCGCATCCTCGAATTTTTTTTTGCGATTTTAAGGGTGCAACGTTAAACCAGAGCAATCGATTACCACAGCCCTTTTTAGACTTCAATGCAACATCCTGTGTATTATTATTTTTTATGAATTATCATTAAAACATATACATAGGTTCTATTCATCAATTAATGATAAAATTTTATTAAAATGAGGCCATCAATTTGAGAAAACATATTATGTATTATTATACCACTTTTCTTCGCTTCCTTGTCTTCTTCAATTCTACGTAAGTAAATAAGTAGATCAAAATTTCTCTCCAATTCTTTTAGCATAGGCGTCTATCCTCGTGCCCTCGCGAGTTCAAGGGTATTTAATTCAATCGTCAACAAAAAGGTATTTATTTCTATGGACAAAAGATGCTTAATTCAACACGTGACAGCTTCATTAAAGGTATTTTGT
The DNA here is from genome assembly GCA_959613345.1 of Tolmerus cingulatus. Classification (NCBI taxonomy): domain Eukaryota; kingdom Metazoa; phylum Arthropoda; class Insecta; order Diptera; family Asilidae; genus Tolmerus; species Tolmerus cingulatus. The sequence continues at coordinate 11,906,792 of OY390708.1, read as the reverse complement.
TTCCACAATAATTATGAGATGAACGATTTAAGAAAAAGGAAACAAATCATTTGTAAATTTTCATTTTGACTCCCAGCATATTTCCTTAGAATCTGAGGAGCTTAATCTACTTCTGGCACTCGTGTCTTCCATTTCCTAAGTACTGGAAAAGAAAGTCTTACCAGACGAATATGTGCACACTCCCTTCTTTTTTTTTTACATACTTATATTCTATACACGTGCTCAGCGCGTTTTCAATGCAGCGTGTGAGAAAAGCATATACGTGTGAGATCGACATTTAAAATTGCAAAATTTTATTTAATCCGTTGCCTTTGTTATTAAAATAGAGTAGACACACCTTTGCCTAAAGCACAATTGGAAAGTTATGATAATTTTATTCTGTAGACAGAAGCGTTGCCAAAGGTTATTAAAACAAATGCGAATCAGCACACAACATTTAATTTCAATCATTCGTAAACACGGAGGAATATAATTATTCAGTTTAGTTTGCTGTAGATCTTTGAGATTTTCCTCTTCGTCCTGATATAGAGTAAGATTTTAATCGCTCCATACAAGAGTCCTATTAATAGGATAATGCAAATAAGCGCGAAAAGGGCAACATCCAACAGATAGAGGCTGTACCACGGCAGGTCTATGGCTGCAGTTTGGATAAATTTTGCTCCTTTATGGCGAATTACGTATTCTACCCAAAATATCGAGGTCTCCAAAGCCCCTAATGGCCTATCTCTGAAAATTTGAGAAATTGTCCTCATGTTGATCATATAGGACTCGTCGTAAATTAATTGCTGAAGGGCCCAAGTCAAGGAAATCTCAGTAAGGTTCGAATAGTCGAGCATTACGCCAATTCCCAGATCGACCACTTTCCGAACGTTGACATACTGAAAAGTCGGTTAAAAAGTGAACTTTCTCAAAATCTTATGTTATCTCCCAGCAGACCTGATCCCCGAAAATCGGCATCCCTAAAACAGGAACTCTTCGGTGTACCGCCTCCTGGATACTGAGCAGACCCCCGTGTGTTATGAAGAATTTAACATGGGGGTGGGCGAGCACATCGCTTTGAGGGAGCCACCTCTTTATTGCCATGACATTTTCTGGAAGCTCAGGGATCTTACCACTCTCATCCCATTTCCACAGAACTCGCTCCTTCAGCTTCCCGAAGACGTTTACAAGAGCTCTAAGTTTTTCATCGGGTATTTCAGAACTTTTTAGATTCGTACCTGGTGGCCAATTAATTTCTATTAATTTGTTTCCATTTATGTAAATCATCGAATTGAAAATTACCTAAACTGAAGTATATGGCACCTTGTCTAGCATCATCCAGAAAAGCCCTTATGTCGCGGGGAAGTGTCTTCGGTGGGGTGATATGAACCCCACCCACAGAGACTACACCCATGACTGAAGGTCGTGGAATATCCAGTGGTATAAAATTGTTCACAAGCAGCACGGAGACGTTTTTCTCAAGCTCAGCAACAGATGGAAGGTTACCTAGAATGTGATGAAGAAAAAGACATAAATATGTATCTCTGGTGGAATCGCTGGAAAAATGTCCATTTGCATTTATGTTAACATAATGAGAATTGTTACTGGCTTCAACATAAAAGTTTATTACACTGTCGCTTCCGTTTCTACTCAGAATATGGAATGTTTTTTAATCAAATTAGGCGATTTGTAATAGACTGAAGTTTTTCCAACGCCCTATAATTTAAGTTGGAGCTACTTCAGGAATCTTTAAGTTGTGGTTATTTTGTTTAATGGGTCCATTTTTCAATAAATGATGGCTATCAACGGTTTTAAACGTGCGTAAAATTTCAATGTAAAATTGGTTATAAAATCGATGAAAAGGCGCCTATAAAAAGTCCATACCATCAACAATAAACGACCGTTTTATAGGTATCCTATTTCCCCCAAAAAAACTGAAGGTTGTACAGAAGCATAAGGACCTTCACCTCATGAATCTGGAACAAGGACACAGCTGCGGCAGACACCTCCTGCGGATCTGCAATTGCCTCTGAGTAAGATATTTTTGTTAAGTTCATTGAATTTTTCTCTAAATTTTTCTCTAAAATTTTCTCATGGAAATAAAAAAGTAGAAAAACTTATCTAAAACATAGTTCGAAGTAGCCCCACCACCAGCTTTTGGCCCGAAAATAAGTTTTTCAGGATATGTTCTGAAACTAAAATAGCTCACCGCGGGGCTCCAGGAATATGCTTCACAAACAATATTCAGGATTTTGAACTTGCTCAAATATCTCGACAATGGTTGATCCTGCACTATAAATAGGTACATCTAAAAAGTTTAAAGTCTTCATAATTGTTGTTTGAAATATTTGTTGCACTTTTTACCAAATTTCGATTTCTATTCAAAACACATCATTAAATTAGTATGTACTTCAATTTTGAATTTTATAATTCTCATCAGCTTTAGGAAAAGTTAAAGTAAAAGTATTGAAGGTAGCAGAGTTTTAGTACTTTGGTAAGCAAAGAAGTTTTAACTTTTCAGTAGTCAATTAGAAGTATTTGAGTACCTACTTAAATATTTTAGTCCTATTACTTTGAGAAATAAGAGTTCAAATTAATTGCAAGTCTTAATAGCTTAGTAATAATATCATTTTATACCGATGTGGGGTTATCTGGAAAATTTAAAATTCACTTGAATATTCTAAAATTAATGGTGATGATTAGAATTGGATAGATTGAGACTGAGGGTTCCATAGCAACGAAGCATATTTCAACAAAGTTTCGTGTGGTTATTGAAATATAAAGGACTACTCAAATACTCAAGAACAGGACTGCTTTCAAACTTAAATTGGTAGTTATTTTGTAAGTATGTACTTAAGCATTTGAATTCGAATGGCATATGCATGCAAAAAGGCTACACTTTTATTTGACTTCAACAAATTAGCTTGTTAAATTAAGTTCTACTTTCCCTATTGTCAAATTAAATATTTTAGCGGCTATTATGTTTTACTTTAATTCATTTTATTCTAAAATAGTTAAAACCAAAATAAGTTTTAAAATTTTAATTAAAGTATATTTTAAATCGGTGTGATATTTTTTTTATATACCAAATGGTTGAAAGAAATAAGGATGATTAAGTTTTGTTTCACATATTCGAGGAAAGCTTTGAGCTAGTTATACAATTTATTTATTAAATGGTAACGCTTTGTAAGGGAGCAGAAGTTTTTTTAATGAAAGATTAGTTAAGAATAAAATACATACCTTCGATTCCTAAAATATATTTCCTAACTAGCTCATCTTGTTGCGGGAAATATTTAAATTTTCTATTATATTCCGAGTAAAGTGAACAGGCAGAGTTCCAAAATCGTTGGAAAAAACTCATTCTATCCGAATATGGCAAATAGTCCTGTGGGGAGTGTGCCCAAGGTACGATCAGACCCATCATGGTGGACATGTGATTTTCAAAACTCGCCGTACTTATTGCCACAACAGGAGCTTTGCACAAATGTCCAAATATTAAAAGAGCGTCCTGAAAAAACTGTTCGACCACTATCAAATCATATTGTTCTTTATTATCATCGTGAATAATTTTTTGCAGACTGGCACTTTTCAATGCATGTTCTGTAGTAGAGTATCCAATTCGATTCATCATGTCATAAATCTGGGGTGTCGAAAAGTCCTTAACATCAAAAATATCACGTTGGCCAAAATAGGATTTGACTGAAAATATATTTTTATAATTTAAATTGATTTATTCATAAAGCAATACTTGCCATCATCCCAATAATTAAAAGTTGGTTCAATCAATAATTCATTGTATTTCGGAATTTTTTCATCAATTCGGAAATTGCTCACAACTGTAACCTTAACATAAATTTTATTTCATTTTATTTGTTCATTCGAACCGATGCTGTGTGCATCTGCATATAAAATAAGTACCTCGTGTCCGCGACGTGCGAGTTCGGTCATAATAGCTCTAAATACCATGAAGTGGCTTTTTCCAGGAAAAGCGAAAAGTCCCAAAATTTTGGAACCATTGCAATTAAATGTACATAGCCCAAATAAAAAAATACTAAAAATTAATTTGATGGTTGCCTGTAAGATTAATGATGCAATCAAAATTTTAATTATAATAATAAACCATAAATGATATTATGTTATTTGCTTAGAAATATAATGATAATTTAACAATTTAAATAAAATGGTTGTAATTATCATTATAAATATTAACAAATTTGCTATTGCATATTTTATTTTTACAAGCACGACTTTAATTAACTTTATAAAGATTTATTTACAAATGCGTTTCTTATAAAGAAATCTTGTTAATTCCTAAAGGTGAATTTCCACCCCATGTGAATTTCCTTTAATAACTTTGTTTCTTGATACCAAATTTATATTACCTTTAATTCACTAGAAGCAAATTTATCCGTAATTTTAATGTCAAATTGAGTATTATATTAATATAATGAAACTTTTAATATTTTTATTGTATATTTATTAGTTTGTAAACTGCGATATTTATCGTTGTTAAAATGTACCAATCTGACACTACTTCTAAGAAAACTGATTATCAAAACAGATTATTACCATGAACCGTAAAAATTAACTACCTATTTGACTAAACATAACTTTTTAATTTTATAATCGATTACTGCATACCTAGGTATATATTTTAGATATGTATACGAGTTTAATAAATTTTAGTCTACTTCTAATATAAAAAAATTGAAAAGCATTTAGAAGTGGCTGGTTCTAATGATGTTATTAATTAAAGTAATTAAACTGGTTCGTTATCACGTCTTGGATTTATTGGATTCGAGTAGGTATCTCATTTCGATGTGAACAAACCATACGCGAGTAATTCATGGTGAATTTATTTAAAAAAATATAATTCAACATACAAACTAAAATCACTACCATCATACAAATATCAATAGCCACAAAAATTAAGATATATACACTCATCTTTTGTTGATAAGATTGTGGTCAAGATTATTCAAAGTATATTTTTAATTTTAGTTAAAGCATGTGAAATAAAAACACTTTAGACAGACTTAAGCATGTAATATGCAAAGTACAAAATTAAATTACCATTTTTAAGCAAATAGGTAAATGACTAATTAAGACACAATATTTATTAGCTAGGTTAAAGTGAGAGAAAACTACACGACATTGTTTAAAGCCGGCGACCAGCCTTAGACTACACAAAAGAAATTTAATGCTGGAGTGGTGCGCTGGACATCATAAACATTCGTCCGAAACATGTGGCGATCGGGGCACACATGGGAAACCTCACGATCAACGATCACTTCGTTATCGCACACATGACCCATGTTCATGTTTGCATCTTTCTTATGCTCAACCCGAGAGCGATTACTTCCTACACTTTCACTTGGAGCAGCAACGAGTGCACTACAGTAGAGTTAATAAAACCTGGACTGTTTATTAATAAAACATTGCATATTGCATATTATGTATTATATGCATACATACATTCATTACCTGCATTTAATTAAAAAATGTGGCACGGCTGAAAGTGAACCAAAGCATAAATTAATCACCTTTTAAATAAGTAAATTTGAATTCGAAGACATAAGGCAGGAAAGTTTTTTCTTTGTCAGAATTTCCATCTTCCCAAAAAAATAAGCAAAACGAACAACCAAATCAAAGTTTGACGCGGTCTCTATCGATTGTTTGTTTAACAATTAATTAAATGAATTACCTACAAACTTTCTGAAAGAACTTATGAAGCATTTTTTGGGTTTACCTCTTCCAAATTTTCAATTGCGATTTTCAGAGTGAAGGACAGATTTTGGTTTTTTAGTGAGACTCCAAACAAACTCTGATTACGATATCAGTATGTTCAGACCTTAACAAAATACCCTGTCTTGAATCTAATTTTTATCTATCGGATTAATCTACACGTAGATTCATATATGTAGATAAAAAGATTAAGAAATATTATAAAAATCAATTATTTTATTATTGTTACCTACTCATACATACATATATACATTATATACGTATAACGCAACTTCTCATAGAATCCCTATTATTTTATTCAATTATTATGCGAAAAATTGATAGCAAAAATGTTAATCAAATTGCGGAAAAAGGTTTCTTCTAAGTAGCTCATGGTATGGCACCTCCAACATCGATGTCTTTCGCAACGTTGATAGCGACCGGCTGGCCACTTGTATATTATTTTATTAATCTCATAATTTCTTTATCTTCGAATATTTTATGGGTTCGTCCAACCCCGGATACCCTCTTTGTCCTTAGTTCACTTATTCGATTAGAAAACCAATCGCTAATTCGAGAATTTATTTCTAATAATAGCAAAAATGTAACACAATAAATATTTCATTAATATAAATCCCCTCCTGGTAGTTTGAATTTAATACCAAACACTTCTGCAGAGAAATCGTAATTCAAAATGAACCATAAGGAATTACTTGTCGAGGACCGCAGGCTATAGTTTTCCATTTAGGACGAAATGAATAAATTAATTCACGTCAGGAGTAAAATAGATTTTCAAGCCTGAATCCACTGGATGGTGGTGGCGCAGCACAAATTTCAGGCATTGTTGCGTGACACAAAATATAATTATATTTTCGAAAGTAAAATACTTCGAAATCCCTTCCTGGATGCATTTGAAGCGAAAGTAAACTGTGCGTGAGCCACGTGTCGGCACCGTGTGAAATTTTCACCACATTTTCCTCAATAGCAGGTGTAGTTCCCACAATAAAATTGCATTTCACGTCACTAGGAGAGTTAATTAAATATTGCAAGTTTATGACTGTGCGAATATTCAGATGTTAGCAATTTTGCTTGCATACTAAAGTAGGAATGCAAGCACACGTGGCATATTGATCGCTATTTGTTCCTTGAAAAAAGGGTTTAGGAACAGATTGAGTTTAAACTTTATGAAAATACTCATTTGGACTCAAAAGTGAAGAATAGACAAAATTTGTCGGTCACTTCTACTTCCTGACGTATCTTTGAAATCTCGAAAATTTCCTTTTTAAAATAACGATTTTTTGCAATTTGTATAAATTAAGAACAATTCCTCTATTCTATATTCTTAAAGAATCTTTCAAATTTACAAATTAAATGTAAGTATTCGTTTCGACTACTCGACAGCGACGAGCAGAAAATAATAACATGACAAAACGAAATATTGCAAAATTGTCCTTATTTTTAGCACTCGTGTAGAATTTTTTACAGAAATCCGGTAGAAATATTTTTAATTTAAGACTTTTCGATACAATTTTAAGCAGTAGACTTGGGCAGTATGTATGGAGAAACTGCGTTGGAAAACTACCATTTTCAAAAATTTTAAAGTTATATCAAGTAATATAATTTTATCAAGTACTTCTAATTCCGTAGAAAATAATATGAAAGAGGTTTTAGTAATACAACTTTGGAATTAAAATATTGGAAATACCTACTCGAAAAATATAATTATTCATATTTGATATGTACTTTAAAAAACACACGCCAGTTTTTGTCGAAAAGTGTGTTTGTTCAAAAGTAGCTGCTATAAATGTACATTACGATGATTTCTTTTCCAGAACAAAAGAAAATTTCGCTCAGATATGAAATTTTCAATAAATAATGCTGTTATCAAGAGTTTGGACTTGAGGCACTGTAGATATAAGTTCTAAGAGCAGGTATTATTTTTGATAACAAATTATTAACGAACGTAAAATTTTAGATGAATTTTACTAAGAATAGTTCTTAAACGAATTCAGAGAAGAAATATTAAATGGGAGATACCAAGTTGTGATAGACTCGTGTATATTTAATTATGTAAATGTCCGTTACAGAAAAAAAGCAGTAAATAGCATATATTTTTGAGTTTTTCTTGTTTGTACTTATCTATTATCGTTTTCCTTAAAAATAACAAAGTAAAGATCGAATTATTTTTGCTATTTTGAATCAAAGCTCTGTGTACATGATACTTTTCACATCACGCTATTTCTGGTTCACAGATGGCGCTAGCATCGAAACAGAACTACGAGCGACACGCGGGCGACAAAAACAAACTTTTTGGCAAATATCACAAATGTCATTTTGATTAGCTTGTGGTCAATCGCCTTGTTTTTGTTTGTGGCGGCGGTTTTTGCGTACGCTCGCTTTATTGCAGGTTTATTCAAACAGAAAAGTTGTAATTAATATCCACAAGGTAAGCAGGTTGTTTAAATACCCGTAGGTTAGCGTTAGTTCAAATTGCTTCATCTATAAAGTTTGTGTTCGTCTCGCTCCATGTCATTTTGTAATTTTTGCGAAACTTGCCGGTAAAATGATTGCAATTTCTTATTTAAATGCAGAAATTTAGAACATGGATGAGATTTTAAAAGCCTAAAGGTTTCTTCTGCATTTGGTGATAACCTGTTTTCTTTAAAACGCTCTTAACAGGAATTCAGTGGCGATTTTGTTAAGGAGACTTTAACATATTAACGCCTTGATATTTAAATGGTTTCGTTGCTTTGGCAAATAGCGTCTTTTAGGTTTCCTTGGTTTCCCTGACTGCTCCCAATTTTAGTGTAGTCCTCAGTTTAATATTATTAATTTTATATCCACGATTCAACCTAGGAATTTTTGACTGCAAGAAACCACACATTCTACTAACTTGACTAAATCGTTTAAAAAAGGGCTGCTTTAATGTTTTTTCCTTCTGTAGCTTGACGAGTTATTCTTTCATATTTCTTTCGATTTGAGGTTTAATGTAATGACTTAATGCTTTTGCAGTTCTTTTTCCAATTAACTCGATATCCAAGATTCATTTTTTTTTAATGATATGTAATTTGATGCCTCGGCTTTACAATCGGCGGAAAAAAAATCACAAAGTACTTTTGGAAGGAAATCTGAAATTGATGGGAATATGCGATATATCTGATATTATTTGCTATTTAATCTTTATTTAAAGTAGAGGAAAATGGTTATCAGTAGATCAGTTATACACACTTATGATGATTAATGTAATTATGGCGAAATCTATATAGTTTTAAAAAAACATATAAGCACATAACAGTGCGTTAATTATAAGCGTTTCGTAAGCTAGTCCTTGATTTCGCTGATGATTAGACGTTTTTCAAAGTTTTATGTAATTTTAATGTTCTGAAAAAATAAAACCGTGAGTACAACTATTCAAAGACCAAGTCTAGCAATAATAAACAAACGTTTTAACTTCTCTCTTCGACGGCTTTACTCTAACATCATGAAACCTCTGCGAATCTGTTATGTACTCTATTAACTTGAATAATATACTTTATTATTTTTTCTTAATTTGGAAGATAACAAATACTTTCAAAAATAAGCTAAAGATAAATGTTCGACATTGTAAAAGAATTTCAATAAAATAGTGTTTTTTTAGCTTATTAGTTTAATGTACTTAAAGAATTTAAACAATGTATGAAAAATCTAGCTACAATTTGAGAAAAGGATTAATAATAAATTTTGTATTATTTTAGCTCGCTTCCTTCACCTTCTGCGGTACACATCACGGCGTTTTACCTCTAAGAAAAACATCAAAATGTCATCACAAAGCAGTGGCTCTGAGCTAGATAAGGGCCATGAACTGTTTATAGAGGCAGTAAAAAAACATGAAGTATTATACAAGTCAGATCATGAGAATTATAGGGATAAGAAATTAAGACAAAAAGCATGGGAACAAGTAGTAGCAGAATGCGGTATATCATCAAGTAAGTGTGTTCAAAGTATAGTTTATTTTTTAGTTTTATTCAATGATTTTTTACTGAAACGACCAATTCCAATGAAAAAACTATTTACAAGCCAATCAAAGCAGTTCCAGTTCCCCTTTTCTTCATAGTTTGTAAATGTTTTGATCAATATAAAAGTGCTGTTTAATACTCATTAACGATTACTTTTACAGAGCTTATACATATTTATAACAAGATTTAGCAAATTGGTTAATGATTGATATGTTGATTGAAAATAGGGTATATTTAAGAATTTTTAAATTAGTACTTAAATATTTTTATGTTTTTTACTTTGAAGGGCAGGTTGATTTAATGGCAACTGTGATATGGGTATTACAGCTTCCTCCAATGCCACGGTTATCTGCTTTTGTGAATTTCTTGCAATGCTTTCAACATTTTCATCACAAAGGTGTCTTCTGAGACTGATAAAATTATTACAGCGTCGCACTGTGATTTAAATATATATTGTGCTTTTTTACAGTTGATTGAATATACAAATATAAGTAATTCTTTGAAGCTCCAAAAATCTTCCTGGGATTTTTAAGTTTCGTTCCATTCAAATTTTACTTTGTATGCTGGAAAATTAAAAAATCGTGAAAATTTTTTATAGTTTGAGAGATATATGTACATTTTTGAAGAAAAAATGTTCTGCTTTCGATTTTTCTACAAGTTTATCATCGATTGACTATTGAGATAGTTTGCCAAAATATTTCTGAATCCCAAACTTTTTTAGAAAGTGGTCATTTTTTCTTGTATAAATAAAATTGTGTTCCTAAATGTATAAAATTATATTATTCTTGTAAGGACCATTTATTGTCAAATAGGACCTAATAATTTTAAAATTATTTAGTAAAAGATCATTTAAGAAAAATAATTTTAAAAACGCATAATGAAAAAAAATAAATATTGTTCTGCTTCATTTTAAGAGATATATTTTAAATTCGATGTGACAAAAAATTAAAAATTTAACGACCGCTAATGATTTTAAAAATATAAATTTATAAATACCTACGCAGAATGTGCCATCGTAATTGCATTAACTTAAGAATTAGTTTATAAATCGCTTTCATATATACATACAGAAATAAATTTATTATAACCACCAACGTCGCAAGTATAGCAGGTAAAACATTTTTTATATCCTTTCTTTCCAGCTGTCGAAGGTGCTAAAAGTCGATGGAAGTATCTTAGAGATAGTTTTGCAGAATCACATAAAAAACAAGTCAGGCAACATTGGCGATATAGGAAGCAAATGGAATTTCTTTTACCATATGTTGTTCTTCGCAGAAGAAAATATAAATATTTGAACAAAGGAAACGATGTAGTGGACTTGACTGCTGATGAACCTGATTTAATTAATCAAAATGATAATTCACAATTTATGGAAACTACTCTGGATGATGAGCATCAAAGTGCTGCTAACGACCGCATCGCTATAAACGAACGACAGCCAAAGCATTTTGACTTATACACAGAAATTTCAGTAATTACCGAGAATGATGACCGTCAAAAGGCTGTCGACGACAAGAATTTCCAACTTTCAAAAGACTATGAATTATATAAGTTTTTTATGGTCATGTATAAAGAAGTCTTAAAATTTCCTGATAGAAAAAAAGTAGATGTAAAAAAGCGTATTTTTAAAGTTGTAACAGCGGAAGAATTCAAGACTACGAAAGAATCTGGCTTTCGTAAACGCTCTCTTGATGTAACTCTAAATAATTTACCAATTAGGAAACCAAGACGAAACAGTTCAGCTGCAAATACTGCCGGAGCTTCAAAGGAGCTTCCATTGCATTCCAAAAATAAAGAATCTCACTGTATTTTAACAAACGCTAATAGTTCCGTCACAAATTCTTCGAACGAAGTTTCAAATGAATTGAACTCTTTACCAAAACCGAGTATGTCTTCAGTAGGTACTAACGTGTTGTTAAATCAGGCGCACGTTGAGTCCAAAAGTAAAGAACTTGAATTAAATATTATGTCCTGTACTCCGACAGTGAGTGTCACCCCTAAAGAGAGTAGTAAGACTATAAATTTTCCAAATCGGTTGCATAGTGATTTGCTACAAAGAATAGGATCCCAGATTAGTATTAAAGTTCCGAAAACTCTTACTATGAATAATACTTCAATGTTTTCACCTCCGCCTCAATCTGATCAATCCTTGCCAAAAATAAGTAGTGCTATTACAATTAGTCCTGATGCATTTTCACAGGGGTTAAAAATTGACCATTCGAAAAGGCAGAACTCTGAATTGCATCCCATACCAAATATACATTCTTTACCAATCTTGAACAATTTAAATATGGGTACCCTCATAATTTCAAATGTGCCCCATATTGAGGAATTGCGAGATAATGGATTTAAAAATAATCTGAAGTCACCGCAAGCGGGGCTCTCCATTTCGAACAATAAAGATAAATGTTCAAATAAATTGAAGTCCATTGAAACGTTGCAAAATAAAGAAGTAGAATTTAGTTTTAAAAACGTTCCATTGATAGGGGTTAGCTCCACTCCCACATCAAATTCTATTTCTGTTACGCCAAACAAGAAAATTGTTGATGAACAAAATGTTGAAAAAGTACTGAATCCTGTTGACACTATAAATTTGATGCAAACAGCTATTTTAAGCACAAATTTTGTTCAAATACTTCAAAAAAATAATATCAAGAAATCAGATAAAAAAGATTCATTAAGATTACCTGTGACGACTTGCTCTGATGTAGATGAAATTGTTTTATCTGATGAAAATTAATAAAGTAAATTATCTATTGCAAATTTAAGATGTTTTAGTGTAAATATCAATTTTGAAACATTCGTTTTTTAGTTTTAGAAAAAATTGATCCACAATTAATTCTAATTGTTATTTTGATACATTTATACACATAAATTACTTACGCTTTCAAATTCAAAAATTCAACGAGTTGGGATTTAAAACGTTGCAACAAGCAGCGACTCAGGATTTAATAATTGGACCTTTTTTTATTTAGCTAATATGTTAAAAATATACAGCTAATTATTAAATATAGATTTACAATTTTTTTTTTTGGTTTTGATTCTCACAAAACTGTAAAAAATCATAATCATTAGGATGAGTTTAGTCAATAATTCACTGATTCACTAATTTTGCGACGCATGAGTAAGTAATGCATTTTTAAAAGAGTAATGTGAGCAATTTTCTCAAAACTGGAAGTATGATTCAAATACTTTACCTGATTTGCCAATAGGGAGTGTACTATCTAAAACTACAAATTTTATAAGCGGCTCAAATTCAGATATTTGTTTCACCTCCAATTAGACATTTCGCTTATACTGAAAGAGAAAATGTTACGAAACAAATAAGTTTCGTTCAACACGGGAATTCAACAAAAGCGAATAAATTCAAATTGTAATGTCACGCTCATCACAGTTGAAAAACCAGAAAAGTTAATGAAAATAATTTAAGTTTATCTGAAGCGAGTTGTTATTTCTGTAAAAGATATGGAAATTGAGTTATGTGAGTGAGAATAATAAATCAAGTTGTTTTGTCATCCCAAGTTATTTTAATGAGAACATGCATATGCAATATAATCGCACTTTAAATAAAATACCTAGTATAACTTTGTTTCAAATGTGGATTTTAACCAAATAATCACAAGAAATCTGCTTTTAAATGTATTATCAAAGCTATCCTTGCTCTTTATTTCCTAAAATATCGATAAAAAAGTCGTAAGAATAAAGGAATCTAACTTTTAAAATGAGTACTTCCAATGAAAATTTTAATATTCATTGCAGCTAAGGGGTTGAACAATTGCAATGGTTCTGACTTTGACAAAATCTACAAGAATTGTAAGCCAAATTCGCTTTAGTTTCTCATGTTGTTAATTTAAATACATACTATTATAAGTTTTAGAAAATAAAATTTAAAATATTGCAATAGAAATAGTATATACACAATTATCACTTTACAAGAATCTACTGTCTGCATCTTTAGAGTTTTACAGCTTTTTCAATAAAGTTAGCAAACGGTGTTATTTTGCACACAAACATATCGTTTAACATTTTGTATATAATTATAAATTTAGTTAAAAAATTATTAGGACCAAAAAAAAACGTCAAAAAGAAAAATTACTTATCTTTTTATCAAAAAACGAAATTTGAGCTAAACTCAATTTCAGCACACTGAATGCACTTTGGGAATTATGTTGTACTAAGAAGTGATTATAGACTGGGGTTTTTTTTTTTTTGTAAGATTATTGAAAATAAGAAGATGCATTAAAGAGATAAATCTTGTTTATTGATTATGAATTAGGAAAAATTACCTTTCTCTTTTTACTCGTTCACGTGGTTAAGAAGTTACAAAAATTCCTGCATTATCCAAAATATTCATTGCGAGTTCTAAACAAAAAATTTTTGGTTTTAGAAGGTTTGTGATCTTAAAATATGTCTTTTTAGAAGTTAATATATTTACATTGTGTTTCTTATAAATATCTGAACAAAATTATATTTATGTATTTTGCAGTCGATAAAGCTAGACAACGATGGGGCATCCTTAGGATTAGCCTATCAGATGCTTTAAAAAAACCAACAAGGCAAAACTGGCGATATATGAAACAAATGGACTTTTTAATACCATATCTCGGACAAACACGTAAACGAAAACAAGAGGACACAGAGGACCTGACTGCCGAAAATGATTCGATAGACCAAAACGATCAAAATGATAACTCACAATCCATAGATCTCTCAAAAAAAATGGAAGATGAGTACCTGAAGTTTATTGCTGAAACTGAAGATTACTTGGGAAATCAAAATTTATCAAAAGATCATGCATTGCATAAATTTTTTATAGCTATGTTTAAAGTAGTACAAAAAATGCCTGATAGCAAAAGACTAAATATAAAAATGAACATACTTGATATAGTGAAATCTACACGCGATTTGGTGAGAGAAAATGAAACTATTAAAAATTCTATTGCAGAATCGAAAAAAATTTGTGTTTTACCAACAAATAAAAGTTCACCTACAGATATCACAAGTGTGCTTTCAGATCAGCTGAAAACTAAGCAATCTAATACTAAAACATCGGAATTGGACATCATGGCAAAAGCAGGAACATCTGGTTCAAATAACTCTAGCATTTCTGCGATAATTCCAAAACAGCTGCCCTCAAGGTCTGAATTAAATGGAATCTCTTATGTTCCAATAGCGAGCACGTCCACTGCAGAAACAACCTTCGTTTTGCGAAATCATGATGACCTTAATACGAATAAAGAACAAGAAAGTAGTTTTTCACTCCCAAAAGTGACTACAGTCGCAACAATATATCCGAATAAGTTTGGACCAGAACAGACCGGAAATGAAAGGCCTAATTTCATTATTACACCTACTTTACCAAACACAAACATCATAATTTCAAATGTGGCCCACATTGAAAAATCAGCGTTTGAAGGATTTGGGACTAACACGATAGACGCAATTCCAAACCAGATCCCTAAAACACTACAAGATACAAAAGAAGGACTAATTCTTATAAGCTGCCCAAATTCAATTAGCTCGACCTCTACTCCAATTATACATGGCGTGTTTACTGAGAAGAAAAACATTAAAGAAGAAATTACCCTTATTAAGGATGAGGACGCAGCACAGTCGTGTAAATCCATTAAAAATTGTTCCGACACTCTTACTAAAAGTAAAATCGAGAAGCATAAGAACGAGGATATTTTAGGCTTATCTGAAGCGAGTAATTCTGATGTGGAAGTTATTTCTGTAAAGGATATAGAAATT
The DNA here is from genome assembly GCA_959613345.1 of Tolmerus cingulatus. Taxonomy (NCBI): domain Eukaryota; kingdom Metazoa; phylum Arthropoda; class Insecta; order Diptera; family Asilidae; genus Tolmerus; species Tolmerus cingulatus. Next base: position 11,891,343 of record OY390708.1, on the reverse strand, counting down.
GAGATATCAGATGGAGAATAATAAATTAAGTTATACTTTTTACCAAAGTTGTTTTATTCAATATCGTTAGATTTTAAATCGGAAAGTCACATCTTGATGTAGCTATTATTTTTGATTTTATTTTATTATTCACAGTCAATGAAATAATTAATATTGCGCTTTAATTCTAAATACTGAGTATGCTAAGTAATGAACATATTTGATATGAATTTTACTTTACTCAGGTTGTTAAATTAGTTTGAGCTACTGTCATTGCTAATGAGGTATAAATAAAATAAATTTTATTATTTTTATTTTTTATTAACAGAAAAATGTAGCACAAAGCGGTAAATTTGTCGGTATTTTGTACTTTTTCCTTATGGTAATTACAACAAAGCTTTAATATGTATATAAAATAAACGTTAAAGAAACAACAGTTTTTAATACAAAATTAAACATAAAAGTAATATCAGAAAACAATTTAAACATGCATACATACTAAATTTTATATATGGCTCGGATAATATCAAAAAACGTATTTCTACAGCTTTTCTAATCCTTATCATTTTGAGCTATTAATGTGATTTAAGTTTTTAAAACTAGTTATTTTTTTTATTCAATAATTAAGTGAATATCTTCAGCGTCTTTAATATATTTTGATTTATGTGTCTCAAACAGCTCAACTAATGCTTCCGTGTATTTTTTGTGGTATTCTTCAATTTGCTCGGTTGTTGGATTCTCGTTTTTAAGAACTTCAATTGGCGCTCCAACTGATCAATTATTTTTTTGTTTTAATTTCTTAATCAGATATTTAGGAATTTGTAATCTTACCAACAGTAGTAACGGGCCTTCGTTTCGGGATAAATCCAAAATTATATTGGAAAAATCCTCTACCAATGAAAAATGCTGGCGATATGCCTGTCATCCTTTTAACAGCCTCCTGAAAACGTCTTAGCTTAGATCCTGGTGGGTTAGACGGTTGATCGAAAAGATCGACCTCCCCGAAAGAAAATACTGGCACAAGAGGAGCTCTGAGTGATTCATATATTAAATATTAGTAGATAATTATATCACAAATGATTTACCCTGTTTGAATAGCTAGTCGCACGAATCCTCGTCTTCTTTTCAGAACAATTCGGTATGTTCTGGGTCTTGAATTAAGCGCCTCCTGGGCACCACCGACGACAATGATCGCCGCATTCGAAGTGAACCCATCTGAATTTATGGGGTCGTTAGCATCGTGGGAAGCTGTTAGAAGCGTTGTTAAAGAATTCGCTGAAGCCGTCCCAAGGCCCATCGCAAAAAGAAAATCTCTGAAGAATGGTACTTGGAAGTGCATGCTGAGGGTTAAGAACTTTGGTCTTATCCCCGGGAAGAGCTTCTTAAAATCAGAGTAGTTGGTGGCAAAGTTGGAAAAAGCGCCAGAACTATCATTTAATTTATTTAGTAAATTTATTTTAATACTATATAGTTTGTATTACTGTGCCAGAACATAAAAATTTCGAGCTAAAGCGCTTTGCTCTGGTGAAGTCGATTATTAGTTTCTTACCATAAAATGCCATGTGGGAATGCAGCAAATAAATAATGTCTCTTTGGATCTAAATCCGCGGTTTTCACAAGAGTTACAGGAAAGTAATCGTGAAAATGCTTCCACATAATAAATCCACGAACCCAGCTTTTACTGGAAAATGAAATCAAATACTTGACTGCCTCACATCTTTTTAAAAAGACAATGTTTTACCCTGCGCCCTTGCCTCCTTGGTCCGCAGTAAATCTGTCGTAGTACATGAAGCCTAAGTACAAAACACATAGTGCTCTGATGTATATGTTTCCGAATATCTAGATAAATATACAATTTTTTATTAAGAATCTAATTTTTCCTTGTGTTGCGGATATAAACTTTTGGCTGGAGTAATTGAATAAGGATACAAACATAGTTTGAGAATATCGCCTGTAATCATTTTGCAAAAATTGGTTAAAATGTAGTTTTCAAAATCGTAATATTTTAGTGCTGTTTTGAAAATTTATTTAGGGGTGCAGTAGGATTTGGTAAAATATTATAATCTATTAAATTGTACGGACTGTTAAAAATTAAACTAAATGGCAAGGAATTTTATTTAAAAAGTATGAAGAGATCCCTTTCTTTTTCTTTATAGGAAAATGTCTTACTTTGCCTACTTAATAATTTGCAACAAAGTATAATAGTGTTTTTTTTTATATATGATGTATTAATTAAATAAATGTAATTTAATCTAAAATGTTTAAATTTTCTATCTAGAAAGAATTTCAGTCATTTCCGTTTTAAAAGAATTTATTTGTTAATTCCTTTTTCGGTTTATAGATTGTATTATAGAAAATAAATAAAAGCAGCACAATTTTATTAGATATGTTTTTATAGTTCATTTTTTGAAAATATTACTTAATTTTGTTCCACTGTTTTCTAAATTTAAATTTTCTTTATTTATCTTCTAATATCAAAGTAATCTATAAAATGTTATCAAAAATTATCAACTTATTGATAAACCTCGGTTTGATAGTGTTCACAAGACACTTGAAATTGTAAGGCTACACCAAGGACAACGACTCTCATAAATTTGCAGTAAATATTGTCAATTATACCGCAAAATAATGAATTTATATTTTGTATAGCAGCACACTGCAGAAGTGGGCGGCCTCTAAAAGCGTTTGAAAAGCAAACAGTTTTCGCGTGCCGCCTCGCCGTAGAAGCGCATGTGAAGACCAACGGATGTTGTCGCGTTGTGGGATTAAATGCATCTTGCATCTCCGCGACATGTGAGTGTTCTATTTATGCAATTTTGATTTTAAATTTAGATATAAAACTTACCAGAAACGCGGAAAACACGGCGAAACAAATCATTTCCCCCAAGACGAGCAGACCCATGCAGGATGCTGCGGCCAGAGTCTGCAGCCGACGCTCCATGGGAATCGAAATCGGGGCCCATTCTATTTTGGTCATCTCTGGTCACTTAACTGCCTCAACCGCGAAATTATTTGAAATAGTTTAATTCGCTGTCTCGCTATCAAACCGTTTAATTAAGACTCGGACGAACTCTTTAGACACTCGGACTGATATCACCCCATGACTAGCTCCTAGCTTTGGAGAACTGCGACTGCGTAATCGGGTGATAGTCTGGGCCTGGTCACTACCGATTAGAATTGATATGATAACTGAACGAGTGCCTCGAGAGCGGGAGATCAATTGATTTATTTAAAATTAAGTGATCCGATAAGAGTACGAAGCATAACAGCCAGCGCAGGTACTGGGTTGGACTATGCCCAAAATTCGCTAGTCACTCGTTTGATAAAATTTAAGTTCAAAGAACACTGCGGAATAGTAGTGAGGAGATATGCGCCGGCAAGACGCTTATTTACATTTAAGATATCACCAAACGTGCAAACAGTTCCACGCGGAGATCGGAGTACGTTTTCTATCAATACGTCTCTTTCCTTCTGGGCGCAGTTTTGTTAGTTTAGATTGATTCGCTTTATCAAATAAAATATCCAAACATGCGTCATAGCAAGCCATACAAGTAACACTCTTTAAAATCATAGTCGTTCATAGTACACTATCCTCATTACTTTTATTAATGTACTAAATGAACCAACAAGAAAGCGGTGCGAGTATATTATTGGAAAAAATCAAGAGAGCACTATAATGTGTTACATTTAAAGCAGTAATATTTTGCAATGTTATTAAACTTTATTGAAATATGCATAACTTTTTCAAAATAATGCATACTTACATATACAGGGTGCTCTAAAAATGAATGTCGAAGTGTTTTAAGATCAAAGTCAATGCTCTTCGAACTAACCAAATTTGGATTTGTAACTCTTTTTAATTTCTCAGAAAAACACTTTTTGTTTTTAAATTCAAGTTACCGCCCCTCACCTGTAAACTAAAGTTAATTGAACTTAACTAGCTAACATTTAGTCTAGATTTTAAAATTATATAATAGACAGGTTTTTTGTTTAGTAAAAATTGTCAGACTTTGTAAATATTCGACGAAGAATTGGTTTCTTTTAATTTTCCGATGCAGAAGTAGCAATTTTATTGTATTAATATCATTACTATCTAAAACTGATTCAGCTGCGTGAAAATTTAAATATTGTGTACAATACATGAATAAAAAGTTAATCCTTTTCTAATTTAAGGAAATTTTGCTTTTATATATTATGATTTCAAGAATTTATTAAATTGATAAATTACTTTGAATCTCGACTCGCAAAATGTGCACCGGGATTGTCACTTCATTTAATTGAAATTTAAGTTTGATAATATGCATTATTGAATATATTTTTGTTTTATACAAATTATATCGTTTCACTAACCATAAGAATTTGGAAATGTTCACATTCCATCAGAACTTTTCAAATTAACCAATTGTTTTTTCGGTAGTAAAAAATTAATAAATTTCAAAATCAGGGTAATAAAGAATACATCAAGTTTTGTTGAGTTTTTAATTTATCCTTAGATCACATACAGTAAAAATAATCGAAGAAGTTAATATTTCACATGTTACATTAGATTCTATAGTAAGAACAATTGGCAGGAACTTGAGAACGTACAACAGAAGGAAGCATGCAAACAAAAGCATAATGGGAAAATAAAAATGGAAAAAGTCTGTAAAATAAAAATGTATTTCAAATAATTGACAATTGTTTACGACTATCTCATACGTTAAGTCATTTTTAAGAAGTACAAATCTCTAAGAGAACGGATAACATCCATATAAATTCTATAAAAATGTAAGAACGAAAATCGTAAGTAAAGCGAGAATGGAAATTTAAACAACGAACGAACGCATTTATCGGGGCTCTAGCTACGCTTATTTTAGTTGAATTGCAACGTCTAACTTCACAATATAATTTGTTTAGTTTTGGAAAAATAACTGGCTGTTTAACTCTTAGTTCACATTGTTCTTTATTTATAATTCTTATAAATTTTTCTAAAATATTTTCGAAAGACTCTGCATAACAAATCAATCCCTGAGTTTTGTTTTAATTGTTGGATTTGATTGTGTTCTCGTACATGCCTTAGACAGAGAGAGTCTGGTGGTTCTATAGTTTTAGTAAAATACCTGTAATTGCACCTACTTTGTGAGCAGCGTGGTAAGGATGCAATCCTAGTATGTTAATTAAATTGCAAATTATGAAAAGTGACTGCTTTTCTGCTTCGATTCGCAAAAAGATGTTGTGACAGCACTTGCAAGTAGAAGAGAGAGTGAGGCTTAAGATACTTGGTTCTGGGTCTACTCTTCAACAATTGTTCCAAAACTAAACGTTCGGCTAATGGCCTATTTAGAATTTCCCAACATTTTATTTTAATGCTCTTGTAAAAAATTCAACAATTTTCTCGATAAATGAAAACTTGCTTAACCAATTATTTAACGCGAATTAGTTCTCCTATTTAAAACACTTTAAGTCGCAATAACAATTTCCTTATAACGTATTTTATTAAAATGTCATAAGATTGATTCTCCCCTAAAACTAAATAATGCTCTGATATTAATGTAATACTCGCTTAGCTGCTTAAGGTACATAAAACCGTAGAGTTAGTTAAATGGTTAAGTGGTGCAAGCTGCTGCAGGCTTATGAGGGCTGCACAACCGGCTGGAAGTAGTGGAGTCCGTTTGTCTGTGTAAAAAGGACAATTAAAATCGGTTCGTTTAAAGTTCTCAAAACAGGAGCACTTACGGCCATATCGTACTCCGTAATGTACGCGGGGATTTCCAGCTGGTCCTTCGAAATGGCTGAGTACAGGTGCTCAACGCCGGGTAATGAGTGCACTTTCGCTTTAATTGCTGGAGCCATGAACGTTGTGAACCACCAAGTAACCATCTGCAAAGGAATACGAAAAACAGATATAAGTTTTTATTGTATATAGTTAGAAACTATTCAAATACTTTATCATACAAATTGCGTAAAGTGAACTTTTTCAGTGTCTGTAATTTTTATAATTAAAAATAAAATAGTAATATCTAGGTTTTTATTATTAAAATTCATAACTACGGAATGAATTAGGGCACTGCCCTTTTGGCGGTACCATAAGATTTACTTTTCAATAAAACAACACTAGTATTAAATAAGTTTTTAGTTGAACATATAATTTAAATTTTTGTGAAATTTAAAAATGAAAGTGAAATTAGGTATTGTAAACATGCTAAAACGACAGCACTCATTTAAAATTTGGATTAATTGAATTAAAAAACAGTCGAGTTAGAATTTCATTAAATTTCATTTTGATTGAATCAAAATTATACGAATTTTAACAAATTGAATTTCAAGTTTTTATTTTACGATTGCCATAAATCCATAAATAAGGCCAACAAAATAATAAAAATTAAATTAATTTCCTTATTTTTGATCAATTACTAAATCACAGGAAAAACCTTTTCATAAATGTGAAGTTTTCAAATGGGAGGCCATGATTACTCATAACCTTTTAATCCGAATAATTTGATATTTTTATAACAGCAAATCATAAGAACAATTATCTTGATGAAGCACAAGGGCTTAAACTACAAACTTGCTTACCTTTGTCCACAGGGTGGGATGCACAATATAAAATGCTTTTAAATTTTTCTTGTATCTGAAAGGTAAAATAAAAAGAGATTTTTACAACAAAATTCAATAAATGTTATCTTATTTATATTTACTTGTATGGAAGAACGCTGTAAACTTCACGTAACCACTGGAACGGTGGGTAATTCTGTGCAGACGTTAATGTGTGGAAATAAGCGACTACATAATCTCCTTTAACGATTGGATCCAGGAGATAAATCAAGTACAATAAGGCCTGCAGGAGTAATTTAATCAAAATTCTATTTACATGCGTACACTAAATCGTATTACCTTTTCTAAATTTATTTCCTGTGCTGGAAACCATTTTCCACAAAAAACTATAACTGGCCGTCCTAAGCGATCAATGCCACTTTGGTAAAGGCAGCCAATTCCGGATATTTCAGATAAATCTTCTGTACGTGCTCTGCGGAGTAGTCGTTCATATCTGCAAAACATAAAATTAACCTTATACAAACATTTTCCACAGACACGCGCAATTTAATTGTTTATTTACGAGCAGATGTTATGATAGTAGTGCTAATTAAAAACAACATTTCATTCCCTATGAACTTTTCACGTCACCATTGTGGCTGCTGGGCACGAAATGTTTGCTACCCTCTCTAATGAGTAATTTGAGTAAGCAAGAATGTGAATCACACTATTTAAACAAATAAAATTATGTTAACTACAAGGTAAACGATCTTGAAGAGCGGCTACATGTGCATGATAATAGACTTTAAAAATAAGTAAACTAACGAAGCGTGAAGGGGAAATTGACTATAAGTTATTTATTTTTTGAGACACAGCTACTAAGGTATTCCTATTTTCAAAAAAGTAATAACATATTTAATGAAAAGTGATATGAAATGTTCCTAAATCATAAAACTGAATAAATATCATGTTCAGACATCATTATTCGCTTAGTCTGTACAGTTTAGATTCAAAGATACCCACACATTAGAAGGTTATAAAGAAGACATATTATCGAAAACCACTCCCTTATCGGTCAAACCGAGAAATGATTGCCCAAATGCACGCTAATAAGGCTTAGGGTTATGAAAGTAAGAAGTCCATGTCCATTACCCTTACCCTTTTCCGAAAATGGTTGAACGCCCACATCACCGTTCGATAAAGGTTTGGCTAGTAATTGCGTGACGTGAACACCCCTTAAGAAGAGTATGTGATGTTAGCAACATCAAAGTAAGAAGCGCCTCTCATTTTGCCGCCCTTAAGAATTCGTAATTTCACCCTTTAACTTAAGCAAAAAATTGTAGACATTGATTGCGTATACAGTCGAGGTCTAGATATTAAATACTTAAAGATGACATTGAGAAGGAATACAATGTGAATAATGATTAAAGAATTATGTAAAAGTTAGTTAAGATTAATGCTCGAAGAGGAGATTTTAAATATATTTATTAAGGCCCAAAGGCTTAAGGTGCCATTCAAATTAATGCTTACAATTTTTAATTTGTACCACTCAGTTTTAAGACATTTAGGGTTTCGAAATCAAACATAATTTTATCATGTCCTTTCGTCCGTCGGTCACACCCTCACAGTTTCCACATTTTGCATAAGGAAATCTGCATTAATATGAAGCAAAATGTTTTTGCGACTTATCTCTTATTCCATGCTTGCATTTTATTTATAAATCAATTTTTAAGGATGATAAAAAATTGTAGGTAAAGGTTCAACTTTTTAGTTAGTACTATTACAATTGCTTTGATTAATTTAGATAAAAATATTATAGCAATACGTATATAGCATTTTGTTTTAGCTTGAACTCGCATTTAAAAACAATTGATCTGATTAAATTAAAATTTAACTAATATAATTACATAATAATCAAAAAAAAACTGGAATAAAAGAATTAACGAACAAAATCTAAGTTGTTATTAATACATTTTCAGTAAATTAAACATTAATAGAATATCCTCCGAGACATTGACGTAGTCGCCTAGAATTTTTAGCCAAATAGGCATTTTCTAATTTAGCTGTCTATTTTATGGTAAGTTATAGAGGTATACACATATTTCAATTCTTCACAATGTCAAGAATAAGAAAATATAATTTTCAGCAAATTTAATTTTAGCGAAATGAGCACACTAAAAAATTCTAAAAACATAGAAAATTTTATGCTGTACTTTTTGAAGTTCTTAAAAAGCATAATAGTTAATATGGCCAGAAGAAAAGTTTTATATTGGAAAATAAATTTAATGTGGAACATCCTCGGACATCTTAATTAAATCAAAAATTCCATTGCCTGACAAAAATGTACTTTTGATTTATTTAATCTCCGCTACAAGTTTGAAGTGATTGAAATTGTTTATGCATGAATTCGTAATCTCTCTGAACACATCAAAGATCTTTACAAGATCTTGTAAATACAAAACAGAAAAATTGATCTTTGGAATATACTACATGCATTATTTATCAAGCATTAAGTTTAAGTATGCGTTGGTACCAATCATTCAACAAAGTTATAGCTTCCAGTCTGGCGCGTGTTCAAGTCGCCAATCAGGAAAATTACTACCTAATTAGTTTGGCAGCAGAACCATTAAGAGGCAAATATATTTAATCCAAAAATAAAAAATTCGGTAAAACACCGCGAAGCAAATGCAAATCTATAGAAAAGAACTACGTACATATAAAAGCGATTTATGAAGGCACATATAAAATCTGGACACCTCAAATGTGATTATTTTTAGATTTTGATGGTTTACCCACAAAAATTTTGTTCGTAATTCCTCGAACAACTTATACTTTCCAAAAATTGTGTTTTCCTTCATACATACAAAGGAATGTTTATCTTTGTGTTCAACAAACAAATAATTTTTTTGAAAATTTATGCATTTTCCGAATTGCGTTTCTACTTATTTTAACCTTGAATAAAAGTTCTAAAAGCGGTATTTTCCGATTATTCGAACTTCAAACTTTTGATAGTGATCAAACTTAAACTGAATAAACGAAGGAAATCTTATTTTAGATGGCTTGTTCGGATTTTCAGTTTGTAAACAATGCGAAACGGGTAGAAAATAAAATACAATAAGGTCAGGCAATATCCGCTAATGCACGATTCTATGAAGACGTTCTTTGTTAATCATTTAATCCAGTTAAAAGTAATTATTTGCGCCTCCATGTTAAATTATGGACAAAACGTAATGCTAAAATATATTTACAGCAACCGCGAAGGAAATATAATGGAGAAAGCGAAAAAATGGTAGACAAATGGATAATTTGCAATATTGATTGATTAAATTTTTAATAAAAGTGATCAAGCTAACTGTTCGAAGAACTTATTAGATTTTACAAAAAAATTGATATTCGATAGTAAATTGTCTGTTGTTTTGCTAGTAAACATAAAATATACATATAAATTTATGAAGAACACTTAAAGAAATCCAAAGGTTTTAAAATATATGTAGGTATAAATAAAAAGGAATAGAATTTAATCAAATGTTTTCTTTGATGTTGATCGCGATAGTATAAAAAAAATACAAGATAAAGCATTTGAAAAAAATTAGTTATGGAGCGAGCGAAGGTGCGATACGAAAATTTTTTGATTAAAGACTGTTTTTAAATAGAAATTAATTATTATTACAATTTATTGTTGCAATATATTTATCATGGTACGTTCTTATAGATTCTTCTCTAAATTATTCTGGATCCAATTTCACCCCAAACCGATATTTTAAAATTATCAACGAATTAAGATCGTTAAAATTATCAACGGATCAAGATAGCATCGAGGTGCATAAGAGCAGATCAACTTTAAAAGATCCGTCAGAATAAAAAGGGTAGTCGTAATATTTATAATATTATATTATTGGACATTTTTAGCTACTATATTTATTTCTGGTAAGAAAATTAAGATGATATATTTTATTCATTGAAATGATGAAGGATAAACGAATTTTCATAAGTCCACGAGGGATTAGAAAACCTGGCCGAAAAGAGGTGAAAAGCAGATTAGTCCCTATGAGAATAGCAGTGAAGCGCGTAATACTTCATCGCTAAAATCGCCTGCAGTTTGAATATTGAAACCGATGAGACATAATAAGACGTTATTAGTCACAACTCAGTTGGTCATGTTGTTAAACGATGAAAACGCATTGAATTTTAACAACAAAATAAAGGAAAGGTATTAATCATTAAAACTCTTTTTCTTGATATTTGAAAAGGTAAAAAAAATAAAACAATAGTCGAAAAAGCTTACATTAGTACAAAGAATGTTTCGTTTGTTTTTGCTAACATTAACTATCATAAAGAGATTTCAAAAAGATGATATAAAAATATTTGAATTCAAGTAGATTACGCCAAAAATTAATATTGTCTGTGTACCAGGCCTCTTGCGAAAATGTGTTTTTGAGTAAAGATAGGTACTTCATTTCTTTAAAAATAAAAAAGGGGACTGATACTATGGTCAGCTTTAAAAATAGTAGAAAAATTTAATTTGCCCTTGTACCTTTGTTCAGGTGTTTCAATGTGCTCCTCCTGTTCGCCGGTTATTTCATCACTTCCCTGTGACACTGAGGAATTTCCTAAATCGATAGTAGTCATCCCCTCAACCATTGTCATTCTGATTTTATATATATAAAAAAATGTTTCCCTTTATTGATTTCACTATATTTAACGTGCCAAAAAACTTTCCACACACCAAGTTCACTACCAAGTAGAATGCCCTTTACTTCGCAATTCGGTTGCAGCTTTTCACTTTGATTCTTGAACCTTGAAATCGATTTTAGTGCATTTCACCTCGCCGAGAAACACCCGCCAACTTCTTCGTCTTCCGCAAAATTTAATCCAAATTTTCACAAGCCTCGGCTGAATTATGAATGAACGAAGAGCAGATATCGCCGGGGGAGAAATGGAAAAATAATCTACTGCGTTTCGGCTCGTTTGAAAGTGGGTAGCTTTGCTCGAGAAAATCTGTTACACTTTTTCAACTTTTTTAATAATTCCCGGGCTGGTTCGGAACAAGACCGACAAGAGCGGATCGCATTTGTCGACTGATGCCGCCACGAGTTGAGGCTGTTGAATTTTACGCTCCCCAGGTGGATGGGGCTCCCGGGGGAGGACGAATGGCGTTGGGGCTGGATGTGCGCACAGCCCGGTGGGAAGAAAACTGAACCAAGCCGAAAAGCTGCCGCGGCTTCTTCTTGCTACGGCTAAATCAATGATTCAAACTTAAGATGTCCCGTGAACGTGAGTCAAGTGCGATGTCTTTGAATAATTGCGAGTGATTTCGCCTTGATTCTCCAAGAAAAACAATCGTTTTCCTATTTGGACAGGTTGCAGGAGGCACTTCAAAAATACTGAACGTTTTTTGTCCAAAAACCAAAAAAAAACGAGCTTTGGCAAGCTTTTTATACGATTTCATAAAATTTAATTAATTTGATTCGGTTTTTTAGTAATAAATTGCATAGTAATATCTTTATCTTACTTACACATTTAAACGATTGTTTTTCTATGTATTTTTATTAACAGCGTTATTATTTGCTATACTATATTAAAGAAATCAAACAGTGTAAACTGCACTATGTAACAATTAGTTTTAAACCGACAAAGTGAAAGGTTATTACTTCAGGTTTTCTTTCTTAAATTACAAATCCCATACGTTCATGTTTCGTCGAGAAATTCATTAATTATTAAAAAGTAGAAGAATCATTCATAAAAATATATGGTGAATGAATTTCTCAATTAATGTACTTTTAATAGTTTTATCGGACGTTTTTATAAAATACGGCTTAGGATTGGATGTTGGGTTTCTCTTTTCGTTTTGAAATCTTTACTGCACGATCCATTAAATGTGAACAAATTTTTAAGTTTTTTAGGTATTAATTAATTCAGCTATTCGCCGAGAAATTGATGGAATACAATCCTCTAATATGACATTGTTCCTTCATTTCTTTTAATTCTCGTGATTTTTGTTACAATTTTGTATAATAGTAAATGTTATATGAGCCGTTTATTTTGAAAGTGGCCTAATTCCATTTTCCAAAAAACTTAAGCTGGCTGTTTAAATAATTACCTTTTTACGTTATCTTTACATTTTGCACCAAATTGTACAAAATTTGTCTAAAATCATTAAGAGTCTTTTATAACATATAAATATTAGTTGATTAATAAAATGACATATTTTTTATTTTGAAAACGCAAAGCTTTAAATATCTCGATTTTAACATAAATGGAATTCAAAATAAACAGCTCATATATGTACATACATTAAGTCTAAAGCTTGTTTGGATGTTTGCCATTTTCCAACCGGTTTAGACTTTTCAAATATTTCTATTGCAGGAAAGCAATAACATATATTATATTGTTTTAGAACGTTTATCATATTATTGGAATATTCAAATCTTAAAAAATGTGTACAGATTTTTTCTGTAACTTTGAGTTATTGAAAAAAGCATTATACTTCTTGACCTTAATAATAACACCAAAAAGCTGAAATTATTGGAAATCCGTAGTGTTTCATAATTAGTGCATACCAGATCAAAATTGCATAATAGTTCTCGAAATAAGCACTTTTGAGCAGCAACATATGTATGTATACTTGAGGGGGTCACGCCCACCGCTACCACGATTAAGAGCAAATATATTTTACACGTTCTCAAGAAATTCATTAAAATGAAAAATTACAAAACTTAATGCGAGGGCAGTTGTTAAAGGTAAATTAAGTTACTTTTTATTTCATTGCAATGCAACCTACTATCTGAACACTCCTATTCAAGTAATGCAAACATTTACCGAGTGTCCTAAATTTTAAACATCCAATAAAATAAAAATACCATTTATTTAACTTCCTTTATAATCTAATTAAACTTTCATACACCTGGATCCCACACTATCCCAATTATTTAAATGTGTGGGCAGATAATTGATGTAGCATATTTCTTTAAGCAGGAAAAATCCGCTTCATTCACAACCTAAAGAAACTATAAATAAAAATACAGACGTCAGCAGTGACCAATTCTGTAGATATTTACACTGCTTCGTAATATCAATTGCGCTACATGTGATGAACTCGGAGGACGAATTGTTATTTCAACCTACAGCGTGGATTTTATATTTTTTTAAACCATCAAGATGTTCTCAAGGTAATTTAGGCCTGTTTTAATTAGATAACTAATTTTTAACATGCTCTGCAGTACGAACGAAGATAACGTCACTGATGTTTAAATATGTTTGGACATGCGTTACTGATATAATTTTCTGAATATCAAATGTGAAAAAAGATCTAAAGTACGTTTTAAGGAACATTTCTGCTAAGAAATATTTTGTTTGCGCGATGATATCACTTTGTGATATCGAAATAATTTACTGCATCAACGACTGATACCATTCATTGCACTTCCCCACGTTCTCCATCATCCGGGAAGACAATTTTATTCTACTTGTGGAAGTTGGTACAGATAGCAGCGCTTTCGGATAACTAAATCAAATATAAAAATTAGCTTATCCGTAGTTTGAGGTCGCCCTTTTTACCTTGTACCAGGTAAATTTTAAATTTTACTGAGTGTTTCGCAATTTCTATTGAATGTAATATAACTAAACAGATTTTAATAAATGAATTATACACGATTAGCCGCAAGTACTACAGATAATATAGGTAAATGTTTTTTTTTTTTTTTAAATTCCGAATAGGTGATGCTGAACCTGGACTCCGTTTTTTTCAAAGGAAAAAACAAATATATCCAATACATTCTAAACCTTTCATGATTAATGTCAATTTAAAGAATTTTCTAGGGTATTGAAAATATGTCTTTTGCAATAATTTTATTCTAAAAATTTTAACTGTAGGTATTTGTTTTAGATTTGAGGACATATACCATTACACCCCAGAGTATATAGGTTCACAGATGTGATTCAAATTTGGATTCGTTTTCTTTTCGAATGCTACTTAAACTTTTACAACATACGGGCCTACTAAATTCTTATCCCAAAACCTATATGTTGCAATGTTTATAACACTCCACTCTCATCTTCAATAATGATACTAAATTAAAAATTGTTGCTATTCACCATAAAATCCGTTATCAAGGTTATAAAAGGGTAAATACTCATTGAAATTTTGTAAAAATAATTCAGAATTTATTTCTGAATAGTACAATTTACAAAACTCGTGCAAACCTGTTGTTGATTAAAGCTTTAAATATTAATAATAATTGTAACTTTTAAAATGTTCAAGATAGATAAGACTGAATTTATTAAAATATGCATAAAAAGGTGATGAAAGTAAAAAACGTTCTGCATTGTACAACTGTGTGTCGGGTAAAAACTATTGAAAAAAGGCTGTCCGCAAGTTTAAATAATTTATAAATCAAGAAATTTGGAAAACATGTTTTATCTAAAATTGTATATATAATAAAACAAATGAAACTGGTTTTTTTAAAAATACATATGTGTATTTTGTTTGATTATTGGATTAGGCTAAATTTATCTGCGTTTTATTTTGAAATAAATTACGTTTAATCTTTAGAGTTATATAATATCAGACTATATATTCGTAACAAAATATACAGATAAATTCATCTGCAGGTTAGCGCATTGAACTGAACACCGCTTATCACTGCGACCAGCTATATAACTTGGAATAATTAATGTTTTCACATTATGTTATTTTTAGAGTAACTATTACTGGAATAAAATGCTAAAAATAGAAAGGATATTCACAGAAACAATTCTCTGACGCAAGCAACAGAAAAGTAACTGCCCTTCATTCAAGAGTCCGAACAACATCGCGAAAAGATGAGCCCACCTTTTCTGAGTTCCTATAAATAACACAGCACACACGCCCCAATTATGTGTCATGGACGAGGACGTCATAGATGTTGTTTGTAAGGACGTTTCCTTTACCTAATTACCACATCGCATAGAAGCGGTGTTTCGTGACGTCCTCATGTCCTGATTGAAGGGTGAGGAGAAACTTTTAAGGACAAATATAAGACCGACCCTCTCGCCAGCGACATTAACACCGGAACCGTGCGATATCGATCACCGGAATTGCCGGTGTCCTTCTTTCTACGAGCTGTCCCGCACTTCATTGAGTAGTACTATTATTCAAAAATTCAGGTCAGTGCAAAGTATATAATCAATAACAGTCACACCACGAAAAAACGAGGATTGCGCGGCAGAAGAGCGCTTCAATTTTTATTAAAAAATTTATTATCGCAGAAATACAATGCAGTTCAGAGAAAACATCATTCACTGTTCAATGAACTTTAATAAATTTTTACAAGTTGTTGCGTTCACCGAATGTGCTAATTTCATGGTCATTATTTGGGTAAAGAAAAATTTGCGACATGATTTTGGTAAGTGGGTCACGTTGTCAGCAGTCCTCGGTCTTAAATTTTAAAGAGTTCACGCCGAATTGTGTAAATTTATCTTCTCGAGCGAAATACAAACTAAAAATAAAAATGTAAAGAATACGAATACACTACTTGCTAAATTATGGCAAGCACATTAAAATATTTCTGTTAGGTCGGATTAGCGAAAAAATTTGGTTGATAAACAAGTTATTTCTCTTTAAAATTAGGAAACACTTTTATGACTGCATAGTTATAATTTTAGTACATCATTTTATTCTTCAGTAAAAAAGGTACTGCGAAACAGATTAAGATTAGCATCACATTTTTTTGAAATTTAATTATACTGTAACATTTATTTTACTTTACTTCATATGATGATTTTTTTTTAAACTTTAATTTTGAATTTTGTTTAAAATACTATTGAACTGGACTTGAACCTTTATACGTTTTAATTTTCAATTTTTGTTCATGAAATGCTAAGTTAAGAAACCTAATTGATACTCGAATCATGTATCAGCAAACTATTTTTCAACAATAAAAATGTCGTAGTTTTGGGATTCAGAGAATTAAAAAAATTACAATTACAATAAAAAGTGTACCTGTCCATTATTATGCATTGATTACTATTATTGTAGATATTGTGCTTAGTAATTTTCGGTTAATTAGGACTTTTCTGTTTTTACCTCTTGAAACCCTAGAGTTAAGGTCACTCCAGAAATAAAGTCAAAAAGTGCCTTTGGAAACTGTGAAATCGAAAAATTGTGCACTGAATTAAGGACGATTGGATCTTTATTTTGTAAATTTCATTCTATGTCGTTACACTATTTAAATAGTACAACATCTTCCGTCAATTTTTTTTCTCTTTGTCTTTACATTAAGTATTTTTATTAAAAGCACCAATTAGTTAAATTCTCTTGCTTCATTAAAGATTTGATTTCATTAAGAAAACAAGACAATGTCCATTTGCTCTCAGCACAATAATTAAGTGTTAATAACTTCCTCTTTAGAAATTCATAATTAGATTAATTGTGTAAAAATCAAAATAATCCGAGGAAACTAAATGTGAACGCTTTTAACCATCATTGCTTCGGTATTGTATGCTAATAAATGAACAAATTGCAAAAGATAGTCATAATCATTGCCACGCGTGAAACGTAATACGATCTTTGTGCACTGGAACCCAGAAGGCGTTACAAAGTCATCGCAAAAAGCACTTATGCGACGATGTGGTATTACATTTTGTTAGGATGTTTTATGGTAGACTGCACTCACCTTTCTTGCTGCTCAATCCCTTCAAGGCCATTTTCTATCACACTCTCGTAAATTCCGGTTCTTGGTCTGTCTCCTAGAAGACGCTGCCTATCTAGATCGCCCTGCAAGAGTTTAAATAAAACAAATTTTTTAACTAATTTCTGGATATGATGAAAAAAAAGCGGAAGAAGTCATTCGTATTTTAATTAATAGCTATTTGCATTATGTAATTAAATATTCATCCGTGAACTGCACGTCATGCTTCAAGGCGCTTGTATGGTTTTGCAAAAAC
This sequence comes from Tolmerus cingulatus, assembly GCA_959613345.1. Taxonomy (NCBI): domain Eukaryota; kingdom Metazoa; phylum Arthropoda; class Insecta; order Diptera; family Asilidae; genus Tolmerus; species Tolmerus cingulatus. The sequence continues at coordinate 11,873,928 of OY390708.1, read as the reverse complement.
TTTAAGAAAAGGGAAAAAGTAGCTTAAGCCTGTGCGTTTTTTCCGTTTAAAGTAAATTTTATTTTATAGAAATAATCGTAATTGCAATATTTTGCGTTGCAAGTGTAAGTAGGCAAAGATGTGTTAAAAGTGTTTTCTTTGTGGAAAATGATCTCTTAAATCACTGCCCATTTAAATTTCGCTTAGTATATTATTCAAAAGTTACATATTATAATATTTATGTTAAAATAACAACATTGAAGCGAGCCACATAACGAATGCGTTGCTGCTAGAAAGTGCTGGATTTAAATACATTGATATAAAATACCCTCGTATCATTCTAGCCAATCAGATGTATCATTCGATATTCTCGGCAGCTTAAAATAATCTCGGATGTAATATCTAATAATAATCTAATGTTTAAATTTTGAGATGGACTTATATTTAATTCAAATATGCAAATATGATAATGAAAAGAATGTGATAGAAGTACTTATTTTTCAAAATTTGTACTTCCATTAGGATTCGGATAAGAACTTGTAATAACACTGTTACAGAAAAAAATTTCAGGCAAAAATTCGAATACAAATCTTGTGGATTGATTGCCAAATAACCCTATTCCCAATTGCCTTTACAAGCCATACTCAGATTTTATTGAAATTCTCCCTCTCTCATTCTTTTTGTTCTTCGAATTATTTTACTTCGCTTGCTCTTTCCTAAACATTGTTTAAATTAAAGTAAACAAAAGGAAATCAATTTGAAATATTCATTCTATTTTTAAGATAATTTTAAAATCCCTAAAGCAAATTAGCATGGGAAGATGTAGATACTTGTTACTCCTAAAATGGTTTTTTTCTAAGTCTAAAAGCAAAAGTGTGCTTATTTTAACTTTAAACCGTAAAATCATCAGAAAAACTCTAAGTGCATTAGAACTTCAAAAATAACAATAAATAAAAAAATTGGGTATCTTTAATTTATTATTATTCTATATTTAAGAAAGTTTTTTTAATTTTTTAATTTCCTAGGAAGTACGTTAGGAAAAAACGTATTATATAATAATTAACTCTGCAATAATGAACAAAACCACTATCGCCCGATGAAGGAATTACACATCTACTTATGGGATTCAAAAAATTCAATAAAATTTTGATTAAAATAATTGCCAATATATTGACCACCAGAAGTCTACTTCAAGATGATATTTAGTTGGCTCTACAAAAATAAACTTAAGAAACTAAAACGCTCTTTTGAAGTTGCAGTTTAGTACAAGTGATGTTTAAAATTTTCAGTTGTTAATCTATGCACGTTCGGTTATTTTTATATTTTTTAAATTTGTCGGTTTTTCTGAATTCTATGGGTTTCTTCATGAACTAAACTATGTAGAAGAACCAAATAAATGAAAACCTGAAAAACAGCAAATCCTTGACTAGTTGATTCAAAAATGTCTGTTTAATACATTCGGTGTAGTTTTTTTCAGTTTTCTAAATATATATCATATAAGCTGTTTTACTTTGCAAAACTATAAGTGAGAATATTCTACTCATGAACAATATTATTTACACCTATAAATCTTAACTACTGATTCATAAACTTCACCATTAAGAGTCTTTAGTCGATACCCACAATGAATGCTTTTAACATTTCTGAGAATTCTGCTAACTAACAATAAGTGATAAAGCAAAAATATTCCCTAAGCTTTTATCACTAACTGCTTTTAAATTGATATTTGTCAGCTAAGTTAACATGGGTGGATTGAAGCGACTAAAAGGTAACTTTTTTTATACGGTGAGGTAATTACTTATTCTAATTTCATAATTTCCAAGCATTCCAATTTAGCTAAAGAAATAAATTCCGTTGGTATGTTATAGTTATTACTTAAAATTGAACTACATAATATTTGATTTGTAATGGTTTATTTTATCTTATTTGTTTGTTTAAATTCTCTAACATTTCTTTCTTATCTTACATATAATATTTATTAAATACTATCTGGGTTACCCGGTTTCACCCGGGGTAATATTGCAAACTGTTTACGGAATTAAAAACATAAATAACGCAGAATGCATACAAAAACTTTTTTTAAAGACGGATAACTACATTTTGCAAAAATTGCATTAATGAGAAATCCTTTTATCTTTAACTAAAACAAATATGGGCTTATTCCACCTTCAAAATAATTGAATGAAGGGTTGGAATCAGCTACAAACAAACCATATTCATAAGGTTTTTACTCCTACGACAATTACTTAAAATAGTGAATTTCATGTGATAACATTAAAGTTTGAATTCAGTAGATTTAAGGTTAGAAATTTTTTTAATTTTGTAAAACCGAGTTAAGACATAAAAATAAACAAAATTGATAAAATATCGGAACTCAATTATAGATAATAATTATTCTAATTTATACATACCTGCATTTGAGAAAAGGAATGTTGCCCAATGTTGTAATGCGAACTAAGGCCCGACCCGTTGGCAGTATCAAATTCGGACATTCCACTTTCAATATCATGAGGATTTGTGTCAGACTCGTCGTCCGCTGTAAACCAGTAAGAAGATCAATGTTAGAATATTGCTTTAATCACAAATTAAAAACATACACGAAAATTCAAATGAGTCGTTTATCATTGCCGAAACACAAATAAAAAATTACTTATTCCCCTAACAAGCACCAAAACGTATTAGATTATGTATTTTGCTCCCGCTTGAATATCTTTTGCGACAAGAAAAGCTCCAGCATCCCCTTCTGATTCTGTATCGCAGTGTTTATTTATCTTAAAAGATAACTTGAGCGCACCGTAACTAAATCTCAGTAAGTGAAGCCATGTGTATTAAGCACATCGTTTTGGCTGACATTTGCTTGCACAGTTCACGGATGAAGCTCATTGTGCAGAGAAAGAAATTTTTTAAATAAAACATGTGAAGATAGCAAAGCCTTCTAGATAAAAATTTTCGCACCAACAGTAACAAGAAAGTTAAAACGTTCCTTTGTGGGAAAACAAGTGAGTTTATCAAATTGTGAGTACCTAATTCAAGGTCATAAAACAATGCTTAATGCATTTAAAAGTTGTGGCAATTTAATGTTGGTTTTAGCAAATTACAAGTCTTTGGGCAACTGTTAATAAAAAAAAGTTATGTTAAATAATTTTTAGAAACGAACAGTTAAGTATGGTGTACATATAACTTTTCGAAAAATTTGTCTGAAAAGTTTCTGCGAAAAAAGTCGAGCTTCTCAATAAATATTGGCGACTATTTTATTTTAAACCTTGTTTTTGACATTGCAACCAAAGTGTGAGAAGTACAATTCCAGATCTTGTGTGCGAAATGAATTATTTAAGGTCAAAGGCAAGCCGAACCTCTTATATGCAAATATTTCGCTTTCTTTTGATTGCACGTAAATTATAGTCATTATAAAAATTGTCTATCAGAACATCTCTATGAATAGGGTTAAGTCTAAACAAATTGTATACTTTAATAATTTTCGAGATAATTTAGCGTGAGAGCTTAGAAATTAATCATAAAAATTTAAAAAAACATGCGCTTTCAAAAAGAAAGGTAGTTTTATTGAGAAAATATTTTGCGTTTTTTATGATGATTTTTTAGTCAGTGTCGTTCGATATTGGAAAATTTAAACAAACATGTTGTAGGACCAATAGGAAAATATTGGTTATTTCTAGCTTCAACAATTACATAAATACTACGTTTCACCCAGAACCAAATTGAATCCTCTTTCCATTTTCATCAAAAATTGTTGGAGACATAGTACAAAAATGATGCAGTAAAGTGTAGTCAAATTCAGCAAATCAAATCAATAAAACACAAAATATGAGAACATAACGAAAAACATATTGCATCATGCCACAGAATTAATGCCGCTGATATAAATAATTAAACGCTAATTAAAAAGTTAAATAATTATTTTAAATTTGAAAATCAAGTCAATAATAAACGATTGTGTCATAAAACTGTAATTCGAAAAACTGATTTCCATTTATTACATAGGATAATTGTATGTTATGATATAAATAATTCTGGTACTCTAGTATTTATAATTGATTTGGAGTTTGTTGTAAGACCCTCGCAGCTGACTCAATATTTTATTGAAGTATGACTGAATCAAAGTGCATTGCGTACTTTAATTACGCATTGAAAATCAAAATAAGTTTAAAGTTCAATTTAAAAGCAGGAGACATTAATTTTTCTTGAGCATGTGTCATAAAATCTGATTTTTATTAACGAATTATTCAATCTCATTCGCGTTTCTATCGAGTTTTTTAAATTCAAGGAAAATTCCAATTGAACCACTTTACAAAAACGACACAAAATTTCATTCAATTACATTTTCTTTTGCATTTCTCTTTAAACAAACACGATATTTGTACTATGATAGGAAATGTAAATTAAAATGAAACCACACCTGTATATTGAGATATCATGGAAATTCTAGCTAATTGATCGTTAAATGATTCCATTTTTTTGTAGTTTTATTCCATTAGGGTAACAAGATTACGTATTTAATTAGTTAACGACAGTTTCTGTAGAAATTCACAATTATTCACACTTTTCATGCAGTTTTTTGATGTTTCTTCCAGTAAAGTGGAGAACTAACTAATGAGAGAGTTGAACAAATTTATCGACATTTCAAAAGACGAAATGATAAAGACAAGTGTGTTTATGTGGTGCCGATGATAAGTAAAAAAGATTAGGGTTTTATCATATTTACAGTAGAATATAAAAGAGTTGGTAAATCCATTCAGAAGTGACTACTGGCTATTTTTACTTTTCTAAAATTCCAAAAAATTTGATTTATTTAATTACATTTTTTTACTTATCAGCACTGAAGCTTTAACTTTTTGTACTATTAAATAGCGATAGCTAATGAAACTACTGCTTTATGGAAACTAAAATTTTTAAAAAGATGGGTAGTGAAAATTGAAAAACTTATCTAATGTGGAGAAAAGAAGGATAAAAAGCAGGTTACATACGTTCTTATTATTAAATATAATAGCACAAACAGTTCATTCTTTATAACTATCTTATAACGACATGTTTTACTGTTAGAAGATTGATGATTTTTAGGACGTTATTATTATAAATTTCCGAATCAAAGTGCCGCAAAACACACGGTGTGATTGAAGCTGAACTATTAGTAGTAAAGATAAAACCGTATTGAAAAAAGTTAAAAGTGCATGGACCTTATAATTAGTATTGGTTTTAGGTTAGACTTCAAAATGAATAGCCCACAGCTAGGCCCGGCGGAAAACTAAAAGAATTAATATAAACCAAAAACGCTTTTGCTCCTGAGCATAGTCTGCAAAAGGAAAAACCAAAAATCTTGTTTCGAATAGGTTAAAATGTTGAATAACTTTGTGGTTAATCTTCGGACAGGAAAAGCGCCGAAATATATGCAATACGATAGTAATATTGGGAGTATTGATATGTCTTTTTAGCACTGACTATGAGGTCTTGTTATGCCCCGTTTCATCGAAAGTCATTCAGCAGTGTGATTTCAGAAATTAAATTAAAGTGAACTAATACAATACTTATTTTAAAACGTGTTGCTACTCAAAAATAAATTAATAGGAGGTTTTTGTAATAGTTTTATTTGCAATGTCACGATGTTTAATTAGTGTTTTTGGTCTTCAACATATAACGATTTGTCTACTAAAAAATAAGTTAAGTGTACCTAAGTATTTTTTCTAAATTTATACTGTAAATGCGCAACTTTGTACAAGTTCTATATATATTTTTTATTATTAAATATATAGGAACTTTAAGTGATAAAATAAAAAAATGCCTTTTTAAAATATGAACATAATTTTAAAATCTTTTCTAGAATGAGGGGTAAACTTATTCAAAGAATTTTAAATCAATGATATCAAAATATCATTTTTTAGATAATTTTAAGAAATATGTTTTTTTAAACTTACTACCGGAAATCATGACGGAATGTTGAGGATTGTGAATGATTCGAATTTGTCTGTCTGGATATTGAGGTTCGCCAAATGAACCTCCAATATCTTTCGGTAAATGCCAAAGAGCGCTAATTTCTTCAAGTTTATCTCTAGGAAAGTATAGCGGAGCTAAAACTTCATAGATTCCTCTTTCGTGCGGTTCGATGCACAATATCACAATTTCTGATCTCGAATGCTCCAGGAACCGCCTTATAGTACCTAAAATATAAAATAAAATAAAATCAATTTAGTTGCAAAAAAACTAAATAATAATCTAACTTACGAAGTGCTATATGAGCACCTAGATCAGGAGGAAAGTTTCGTTGAGTTGTACTGATTACGCATAGAGCAATTGTTCTTATCTTAAGTTCTTTTGCCTTACAGAGCACATTTCTGGAAAAAGTTATCGAATAGAAAACAATTAATTAATATCATTTAATAAAATGCAAATGGGGAAAGGATAGTTTAAGTTATAAATACGTATGTATAAATCAAAGATTGATTCTCATAAAAAAATTTAATTTCACCAATGACACCTACATGTGAGTATTTAATTGTTATATTATGGTGCATTGATTTCTCTGTGCTTAGGAGAAGAAAATATCAACAAACTTGTTAATAAAACAAATGACAGAAGATAGTGAGAAATCAACTATATTTTTTAATGGGTGCATTTTATTACTACGAAAGTTATCACCATGCCATAAAAAAAGAAACTTAAAACAAATGTAATGGGAAAATCATTCCTTTCTGAAATGCGATTAAAGATAGCAGACGTTGAAGTTTAAATTGTTGTGTTAAGGTAATTACATCTACATTCAGATCTGTTTTCTACGTATTTAAAAAAAAAGGTATGGAATCTCAAATAATTAAACCAGCATAATCATGCAAAAGTAACTATTCGAAAAACTACTGAAAATACCTATAGCACGTATGTAGCGTATTTTCTGCAGCTGTTTTATATTTCTCACTGAATATGGGACCGACGGTATGAATGATATATTTTGCTGGCAAGTTATGACCTCTTGTCACGCGAACTTCACCAGTTCTGCAATCTGGGAGGTACAAATATGTTAAGCTGGTACATGTTGGCTTTACAAAATAATTCTTACCAGATATATCATGCGCAAGTTCTTCTTTGAGTCCAGGTCCAGCGCGAGTAAAGATTCTGTCAGAAATAAAATTCCTCTCTGTTAACGTTTCGTCGCTTGTGTTGGTTATGCCATCAACTTCTAATGACGCTATGTCTCCCTCCCTGTTTGATATTTTTCGTTTTTAATAAAACTTATTACTTAAAAAGTAGAGAAAGAATTTACCAAATAATAAAACGACTATTGATGTCTTTTGATAGCGGAAACGGACTATTCCTGTGCCGGGGACCTTCGATTGAGGAATAATCAGTCAAAGGTACCTTTGTTCCGTTCTCACTTGAGCCCCAAGTCGGCAAACTTTCCAGCTTGGTTGTCTGCATAGATTATTTTATATTAGGTCCAGCTATACCAGGAAATTCAATTGGATCATACCTGAAATGTAATACCTATTGAAATGAAGTTCTCATTGTTGTTAGAGATAAGTCGCATTTCTCTATAAAAGAGGAAAAAAATTGGTTAATTTATGTTAGTGATTAGAAAGGCATTGCAAAGTTAAAATTAAAGAAATGTTATACGATTATAAAATTATTAATTTAAAGAAAGGTGTTTAAAAGCTGAGAACTAGGATCTATATTTTTCCTTCGGAACTTGTTCCATTAATAAGTGAAAAAAGTCGTTAGTGCATGACCTGGATATGAATACGGCTGGCTGAGCATTCGAACTGGGGGGGTAACAGGTCATCAGTTCAATGGACCGGTTGTTTTCAACGATAAAAATAACTTTATCAAAGGAAGACAGAATTAAAATAACTCCAAAGAATTCAATAAAAATTCTTTAATAGTTTCCAATTGTCCTCATAGTTTTCAATCATCATTTATCATTCTTTGCCTGACCGAATGAGTTTAAAAATGGCTTTTTCATAACTTAATCTTAGGCAAAGATCTATTTTTAAAGACACAGAATGAAAATTGATTTTAAGGCTTGCATCATACACGGCTCGACATGAAAGAGAACAACATCATAAATTTTAAGTCGAAGAAAAGGTTTCGATAATCGATCGCCTGCGACCTAGCTTGATGGTAAATAACAAAACTTATATGGGGTAAATACATATTAATCAAATTACTTATAATTTCCACTTTATAAAAACATATTCTAATTTGAAAATGTTAGCAAATTTGAGGCAATTGTTGCAGATTTATGAGGCGAAAACGATTTCATGGTTACTTTTATAATTGACTAGTCAATTTTACCTATTATATAATAAGGTAAGTTCTGTGCAGTAAAAATAATATTCGCTCGAATAATGTCGGTGAATGATTAATTTATAGTTTGTAATCTGAAAAAAGTTCAATTATCCCTTCTTTTTTTGAATTTTGCAATTTTCAATAAAAAAAAACACACAATAAATATTTGAAAAACCGTGTGAGCTCTTTAAATATTAAAATTTTATACTTATTAGCAATTATTAATGAAATGAATCGAATTAATCATTATTAGTATTTAAGGATTTCGCTTTCCAAAATATAAGGCAATTAACTTTTATGATGAATCTTTATTTTCAATGATTTTTAAATAATAGTCAAAATACGGGTTTCTTATCGAATTCGGAGAAACAAACAAAAAATCTTTGGCCGGTTAAAAGCTATAAACAAATAGTTCTCACTACTTTAATATATATATTCGAGTTAGGAAGTATAATAACAAAATTCAATTTCAGCATATTTATATATGATCCAGAAAAATAGATCTATGATAGACAATCACTCATTTTTCTGTAGTAGTCTCCAAAAATTATGGTTAAATAGTAAATGTGAGTTACAGTGGAAAAATCTAAAAATATGTAATAAAAACAATTGAAATTCAAAGACAACCACCTTATCAGCATCGCAGACGGTAAATTTGCAATGTGTATTCTAAAAATTGCTTCATAAATACATATGTAGTCTTTACCTTTATATTTTTGTTGGAGAATATATGTACATATTTAGTAAAAATTATTTAGGTGCTGCTTTTATATCTTCTCTTTGTATATATATATATATAATTAAAATTAAGTACATTTAATTTTTGCCAATTGTCTTCTCCTCCACACAGTTTTTAACGCTACTTTAAGCTATTGTAAAATTAGAATGCATGTAAACAATAGCAGAGAAATTTGATGTTACTCACACGCTTACCAGCACAGGAGAATTATGTGTTGACCGAAGTGTTGGGTTTAGCCACTGACGGGGGGGGCATAATCATATTGTGTGAAATCATAAATTTCCGGTTTACCACAAACCGTTGGAGCTAATGTATTATCATAAAACACTGGTTATTAGTTATAAAATAAAAAATACATCGACGTGTTTAACATCCAAAACCCGTAGAATTATTACGCCAGTCATCTCTCCGCGGATGGATGCAATGTTTTGTTGTTTTTCGCGTTTCCGCTTTTAGTCTCGTCCGCACAGTAAATGGTCACTCACGTGGTGACTCATCCCAACCATAATCTTTACCTGTTTTAAAGTTCAACTCGAATACTGCGCTTTACTTTACCAACTTACAACGCCAAAGCAATTTATTCAAATGAGCCCAGATGTTGCTACAATGTCGTCAGAGTAAATCCCACTTTTGCCAAAACCTAGACACAATTCGGTAATCCATAGGTAATCACTTAAAAGTAAGTTTAAGCCTATCTTTTCCAAAATTTCGTATAAAACACTTGTAACATCTCACTAATGCCTGCAGTGAATAGTAATTTAATTTTACGCATATTTTTAGAACTGGTATACTTGCAGCTTTCTTATCAGCATGCGCTTTTGTTACTTATTACTCATTATTTTGTGATCGTGAAGCAAGTGGTTTTGTAAAAAAACAAAATGATTTTATTTGTTTTCAGTTGTGCAAATATATAATATTATCTCTGTCAAGTTTGCTGCAATGCAAGTCTGAGTTATTCATTAGAGAACAAATTAGCAGACATTTTTCCAAAATTATGATGTAATGAGTTAGATAATGTACGTCAATTTTTAATTTTTTAAACAAATACTAGTGAATTTAATTATCTACTGCGTGTTAACTTTCATCACAGCGATTCTAAAGTTCTTAGTTGCTACGTAAAAATATTATATAAATAAAACAAAGGTGAATTAATATTTGAAACAATATAATTCATTGCAATTATGTTTTATTGAATGGAAACTTAATTAAAAAATAATGCTAGAAAACTATGAAATTCCAATTGAATTAACTCTGTCTGGACCAACTGGACAAAAGCAGTCATATATGTTGTATGCAAAAGCATACCTTAAGTACTAATTTTAAAAATGTTAAGATACTATCCATCGAAGAAATTATTTTAAATTCCTCCCGTTAAAATGTTTCACCCTTATTCAAAACACCGATTATATATCTCATTTTAACGCGAAACTTTCGCAATAATTATTAAGTTTTATTATAATTATTGTGTTTGGTGTAAGTCAAAGTGTCTAGCTACAAAATATTCACAAATCCTAACACCTTAATAAAAATTTACTTCGAGGACATAAAAGCAACAAGCAAATTTTATTTCTCTGAACATTAACAAACAGCAACTTGGTTTCTCGTGGCGTGGAATGGAATTATAATTTAATAATGGCTTCATGGGAATTTCATGCAGGAGACAACATGTGTAAATTAACTGGAGGACAACGGTCATATGCAAAAGGAAATTATATCTCGGAAAATGCGCTTTACGTTCCTCTTCATAATTGCCATGAACAATGCCAACTAACGTGCCTTTAAGTAAAATCAGTTAACACGATTACACAATTTCCCTTCGTCCATGAAAGGGCACACGTTTCTGATAATAGCGCCGGAGATAATTAAAGTAGAGAACCCTTCGTAGATCTTTAGTATCTATTAGTTTTTAGAATAATCTAATAAAAAAGGTTATTAACGAGAATGTGTTATAATTTAAATATCGTATTATGTTGTAGAATGAAAAATATGTAATTTGCTTAAACTGTTATTGTTGTTCGACATTAAAATTAAAAATCAGATGGTAGTTTCGAGTTGTTTCAGTCTTCACGTCGGTCGTGAATCAGATCAGATTTCGACCTAATAGGTACATTATTTTTGGGTCTCACCCTGTTGCTTGGTCTTTTATTGCAGACACAAGTTTTTAAGTTCTTTTTTGAAACCCATACGTAAAAGACATAGCAGTGTGGAACGAAAATGCAAATAAATTTTTGATTTTTCTTTGAAATCAGTATTAATCCTAAAAGTTATCATCGGAATAATGCATTTTAGGAACGATAAATACTATCTCGTTTTATAAACTAATAACATATTCTTAAACATTTTATTACTATTCAGTGATACATTAAAAGTACGGGCATAGTTGTATTTATACCAGTAACAACGAACGAACTTACTAAATGATATTCGCATGGAGAAAAATTCACCCATGGCACCATTTAAAAATTAACAGAATCGAATCAGTACTTTGTAAGAATGAAATTAGATTCAATGATACGAAATCAGAACTTATTTTTCGACACGGAAGTGAAAACACACAAATAAAGATAATTGGGGTATACGCGGTTACTATCGGGATAACTTTGTAAAATGTGCATTAAAATCGGTATTGTACTCGTATGTATATCGAAATAAACAACAAATATGTAAATGTGAATATTTTACCCTCGATGCAATGATAACAACAGGAAATACAACAAAGCATCAATGCCCCTAATGAGCGTTAATAATCTTTCGATAAGACTCCAAGACTAATAAAAGTAAAATTATTTCCGCAATAGCAAAGCAATTTTCCCTCGCTTGCGTCGAAAATGCAAACACAACACTTAGATACTGAATCATATTAACAATTAAAAGGTTATACTTAGTCGTGGAGGTATTTTTGTAAATGATGTAGAAAAACTATAAGTTATTTTTTACTTTTTTTCATATTATAGAAAACCTGCTATAGCCTCTTCTCCATATTTTTTTTTAAGGAGCGTGCGTTCACCAAAATTGCAATTTAAATGTAAAAGCGAGAAAATGATGATGTCGAATTTTATTTTTGCTAATAAGAAAGTAAAATAAAATCAAACTTCCTTCGTTCAAATTTATGGAATAAATGAACTAGTTCTTGGGTTTTTGAAATATCTTTCTTAGTCAGCGCACCACCGCCAAGCAATTTATAAAAATAATATCTTCAAAAACCGCATTTAAGATTATGCATTTCATACTAAAAGTAAAAACTAAAATATCAATTTGTTTGATCTAAATGACTAAACACAACCCACCAATAAAATTATACCAGTATTAGAAAATTGTTGCGTGTGGTCTATGTAGGGTGAATAAACATGAAAACAGTTTTAAAAATTTAGGATAATGATATCAACATAGATAATTTGTTATATCTAAATCTCTGAATTAGATTGAAAAAGAGAAAATCAAACAATTGCGTTCGAATATAACGCATTGCACTTGGCATGCATGAAAGTTAAAAGAGGGTAATTAAAATCCAATGAACCGCGAGAATATTTTGCCCTAGTGGATCTGACAGGTCCCGGAATAATTTTAATGAATATACAAAATTTGCCATTCAATTCCTTGTATAAAATATCAATATTTTAGGAAAAGGTTAAAGGTTGAAAATGAATACGAATACTGAATACGAGTAAAATGCAACGGTGATGCAAACGATAAATTTTCAGTATATATGTATGCGAGTTTGAGGGCAGCGCTGTTGTATTAAAGTAAATTAAAGTAGTGATTTACTTCAAATTAAAAATTGTCCACAATATTTTTAATATAACATGCATAGTTAGTAGAATTGAAAGATTAACCATAAACGAGTAAAAATATAAATTATTGATACGGCACAGATTGAAGAATTCTATGAATTATAATTATTTAGAATTAACGAGAAAAAATATGCTCCAAAGTCTGCAAATTTTCCAGGAGGTACGTTCTTGTTATCTTGTTTATGAGCCTAAGAATACACAAGATCAATAGATCAATACCACATTACGTGAATACCCTCAGTAACAATGGCTCAAAGATGGTAAAAAAATAATTCAACTAGAATTTGTTGGATTGAAAGTGTATGTGTATTAACCGACTTTTTGATATGACTACTTAATACCAGAATGCCATTCGATTAATTCTACACGGTATGATTAGAAAATCACTGAACCGCATCATTATGTTAATGTTAAATTAGTACACGAACACAAATCCAAAATCGCGAAGGCAATCGGAAGATGCGCAAATTTTTCAAGTCTATCTGCTGACTAAATTTTATGGTTTTCTTGATTGTAAGTAAAATTAATAGCAAATGGAGATAAAGTAACTACAGGTTTGAAGGCAATCTGTGTAAACGTTCTCTGTAAACGCTCAGATATTGCAAAATGTGAAAGATGCCTGCAGAGATGGACTTGGTGCTTTTTTACCCGCTCTTTGCAAAATCTCAGAAAAATCCGTTTTTAGAAACGTTGATGAGTAAGGTGCGAGGTATTTAAAGAATTTGGAAATTCAGACGTTTACTCGAGTTTCTAAGTAGTAAATAAACAATGCGCGGAATACGCAAACGGTGCTAATGAGATAAATGCGCAAGGTCAACTGAAGTAAGCTCGCGGTGTAATTGCTTAGGAAGCGGACATCTGGGGTGCTCCACTAATGAAGCTGTTTCTTCAAGTCAGCGGAGCACTGACTTATAAGCACTGGCTCTAGAAAATCCCCGCGAGCGATGCCCCTGCCAAGTCCGTTCTTAAAACAAAAGAAGTTGGTTGAGGCGGTGGGTATTTCTGGGGACCCGGAGCCCCTCCGTCGCTGGATATCGATGTATCAGAAGAATTTAACGACCATGCATAAATTTAACCAGTATCCTTGGCGGCGTTGCGAAACACCAGAAAAACTTCGTCCACCGAAACCTCCGTGCCCTGGTCCTTGCCATTGGCAGAGACTGGCACGGCCCAAATTTTGTTTATTGCGCTCCGCCACCACGTCCACCGGAGTCTCACGGAAAGAAGACCGTGAGCTCTGTGCCGTGACATTCACCGAATTACGGATGATGATACCCCAAATCCACTTGAGGTGTTTTAATTTTCATGGATTAGTCGAAAATGCTCCCAGTGGCCAGGGAAAGATTTTTTACTCTTTAAAAAAATTCAATACTCACACTTGGGACTCGGGTGAAAATTAGCTTCAGTAAATACGAGGAGCTCCAAATCCGGGTTGCGGGTCCGATAAATATTACTTGAAAGGATGCTCCGATGCGGCCGTGGGTAGCTAAGTGACCGAATTTCTTATTTTCACTAAAAAAAACACAAAAACAAGACCGAAACCACAGACCTCCGCGAAACACTTCTGACTTTTCCGTTTCTAGCTGTCAACTGAGCAGAGCAGAGAAAAGTCTGCACAGCACTCGAAGAATGCGGTTTCTTTACAGCGGTCGAAAGCTTTCTTTTTCGGCTGCTAACTTCATTTAGTAAGCTAAAGAAAAATAATCGGAGCATGGAAATTGCAAATGCAGATAGAGCTGGTTCTTATTAAGGGCAAAGTTGTTATAAATTAAGCAACAATTTATTGCAAATTTGCATTCAATGAAATCAGTTAAAAAATTATTTTTAGTAGCACCCCAGTCTTTTAGTATTTAAAAATATGGTAAAAGCTTATCGTAGAATCGCTCCAGAACAACATTATTAAGTAAAAAAGCTCAACGGGTTAAAATTTGCTTGGATTTTGGACGAAAATTGCTTTGAATTGTGAAGCATTTTGCATGAGTCTCCACTTATTTTGACGAAACATTTATGAATTGTATGGAGCAAAAAAAAGTCGTTATTTCTAGAAAAACTATAACATTAATTAAGTACATATTAATTTTCTAACATGTTATTTAAACGACATCAACACCTGGCTGTGCCCGAGAGAAAATTAATTTCACAATAGCAAGTGCTAAGGATTATTTTTCGAAATAAAGAGAATTAAATTTTAATTTATTTATTTATTATTAACTAGAGAAATCGACTTGAAACTAAAAACGAAACCTTTATTAAAAAACACTTTAGGTTAGTGGTGGTGTATACTTGTTCAGGTTCAACAGTACTAAGCATGACAAAGCACTATAAAATCTTAAACACTGTGTACTAACTAGACTCCTAGATATTTTAATAACACTAAATTTTTTCTTGTATTTTTGTATGCAAATAACCATTAATTTGCAGAAATAATTAGGATTTTTTCAAATTAACCGAGCGTCTACATAGTACAAATAACATGTAGCTTGTATCTATACAATTTCTGAGAACTTTTATGTGTCTACAAAGTTTAACACCACTTCATAAGCTTCAATGTTGTAAATAAGGATAATTAAGGAAATTCCAAACCTCTTTTCCACATGAACAATCTTACGTAGCATGATGCTCGACTAGCCCCGAATTCAAAATTGAGTTCGCATTGACTTTGAAATGGAGACTCCCAGATTTACTCCTCTTTTCGTTAGAATAAATTGTCATTTAATGAAGAATACACATTTACCCTAAGATTATGTCGTATTTGAATGTTAGGTCCAATATTATTGTAATTGTCCAAACTGTTGCTAGTTTTGAAGGAGAGGTAAGACGTCGTTTATGCAATAAGTGGATACTACACCTTAAAGCGTTTAACTATAAATATATACGTATGTGGCTATACGATGTTTAATTTCAATGTTTTCCAAAGTGCTATGGAGTTTTAAGGAATACGTATACCAACTGATTGAAAATTTTCTGTTTTATTGATAATAAATCTTTTACTAAAGTTTGAATATTAAAGGGCCCTATTACCTAAATATGGATGCTAAAATGTTTTATAATAATCCCATAATTATAAGTATTAAACGAGCTAATTTTGTATATGGGTATGTATAATGAAATAGCGAGCTAGAAAATGGCACTAAAGATTTAATGAATTTGTTTGAATACGGATTTTCAGGGATGAAAAATAGGTTTAGTTTTGCAAATTTCACATTTCTGGAAAATTTGGATTGCAGTCGCAAAAATAGAAAGTATATATTAGAGTATATGTAAATATATGTATGTATACCAACAGGACTTACTTTTTAAGCTCATAATTTGTATTTTAGAGTTGACAAAATCTTTCGAATAATATCAATCATGCGGTTATTATTTGAATTAAATACCAAATGTGATACCGGTCCAAGATACTCATATACTACCTTTTGTAGTCCATTTAAAAAGTCCTTAAATTTAGGAAGTGCCAATAGCATAATGTATGAAGGTACAGTAGACAGTAGACTGTTCAAGATTTTGATATAATTTATGGATCCTGTCATGTTTCATAATATATTGTAATATTTAGTAATGATCTAACATCCCGATAATCCGTATATTATGGCGAAAATGTTCGAAATGATTTATCAGAAAAATCGAAGCAAAATGGAAGAACGCTGCCCGCTTTTTTATTGAGCACACATCTACATATGTCGCATAAATTTTCGCAGAAATGTCACTTGCCGCTAATGTCTACGATTTACGTATTAATAGATAAAAAATAAGCGAGCAAAAACAAATGGAATGAAATAAAACGGCTGAAGATGAGGCCAAGCAAGCTAATTAAGAACTCGTCGTCTTCTGGAGAACTTGAATCGAGATGCGTCTGTGCTCTATTATTCAATGCCAACAACTTTTCGATTTTATGGTGAAGAATGCAGCAAATTTTTCAAACTAAATTGTCCAATCGCTATCAGCGACGAATTTTAAGTGCACAGCTTCGGCCGTTTCTCCGCGACATTTCTCACGGCTGACTGGCCGCAATTGGAGTCGAGATGAATTTTATTTATTAACTCACAATCGCCGGATCATCTTTGAGTTTTTTGCACGTTAGCTAACTCTGAGATTAAGTCGTAATTCATAAGAAGTTGAAAGTGCTGCGGAGGGTGCCTATTTAAAATTTCCCAATAAGGTCAGAGCTTGTTTGCGCTTCAAATGCGACGCCGGATTTGGAAAAGTTGACGCTTTCAAATAGGCGCGCAATTAGCCGCGTATCCTTCTAATTTCTACTGAATTACACAATTTAAATTTAGCTACTTTAGGCCAATTATTCGCGAAGTAACAATTATTATTTTGTGTCAAGCATCGTGCTCCTGGACTCTTCCGTTCGAGAAAGCAACCCGTAATGAGTTAATTAGGAACGGAAACACTGATGGGATTAATAATTCAGCCGGAAAGTCGCATACTTAATGAACAAAATTGCCCATAAACTCGGAGTGTGCCTCATTTTTCCATCCTTTAAAGGATCTTTTTTACGATTTTTCAGGACCTTTTTAGGCCATCTTAATGAACGGTATTAAATCATTTGAGCCTTGGGGCGTCAAATTGTTAAATTAATTTCATTGCAAACTCAAGGGGTAGACCCTCTAGGCCTCAGTGTTGTGATGTGATTACTGTCCTTTTGGGAATTATAAAAAATATTTCGCAGCACCACATGAATACGTAAACCATATAAAATATGCTAATGGAGTCTGTTCCTCAGGAGAAGCTAATTTCTATTTTCGTGCGTCATTGTTTAGCCTACTTACTTTTTTTAAGAAATACATTATCTAATTAAAGGATTTGCCAGCTAAAATTTAAAATTATTTTCTCAAAGAATCCCATCTACTAATATAAATTTGTTTTAAGAATAAACTTATTAAAAATTGTAGGTAAACTAATACACAATTATTTAACACGTGAGGTAGAATGAAACTTAATACAATAGTATAAATAAATTCATATTTGAGTGATAAGACTAAACATTCTGGAGTTCAAAAATAGGTCAAATAAAGGGGGATTCTATTTTAAAACGAATGAATGATAGAGTATATGTAGTTTAATAACAAAAAAAAGCAATCAATGTATCTTTAACTCCTAACATGTCCAGTGAATACTGTCTTTCTTTGGAAAATAATGTTTTTGAGTAAAAGTGGTATTTTTACCCTTTTATAGAGGCTAAATTGAAGTTGTGTGGTTTTTCCCTCGGTACATTACCATTTGTGATCATGTTCTTGAAATTCATAGAACTGCTTATTACTATTTACTATTAAATCGCCTCATCATGTTGAATTTTTTTTCTCAAAATTAATATAATTTAAAATGTTCATATGTCGTAATTAATGTTTTTTCTTGTTTCTTTATTTTAACCTCTTAATTGACCTCAAACCAATTTTGGAAAATGTTTGAAAAAAGCATCTCATTACGTAATTATATTATTTCATCGTCGCATTTCATCTCCTTTTAACACGCTTCTATTAGATTGATCTGTAACATTGCAAGCAAATGTTACAACTAATAATTAACACCCTAATTGTCATATGAACTTGTAAAAGTATGGTGGAAATGCAATAATATAGTAGTTATTTTTAATTTATTAATGCACTCTCATAAAAATGTTTTCTAATTTTTTTTGTTTTTTATAATTACAATAATTCATTATTTTTACTACACTCATATACAGTATATACTCACGAAAAGATTTTTATCTTCCGAATTAATTCTGTTGTTACTGTTTAACATGTTAGCATTTTATAGATTTTACAAACATTAGAATAATGTGTATATGTAAGTATATCTTGTAAAGTAAGAATGTAAATGAAAGATTAATTTTGTCGGCTTCGAAATCGATTCTTGAAAATGTTTAAATAAATTCAAGGCTTTTTTTTTTAATTTAATAGAAACGTTATGTATTATGGATAACATTTTTTAATTCAATTCTAAAAGAAAATGTATGCTCAAGAGGAACAGCTTCCGCGAAAGCGACTTAATATTCAAGGAAGTTTTAAAAATGTCTTTTACGAAAAATTAACTTAAAAGACACAAAGCAAATAAGAAAACAAGTCGACCCGGAACAGCAAGAAACATTGCTGTAAGCAATATAAATCAATTAAATAATTCAAGACCTCGTGTCATCCGTACTGATGCTATTTTTGCAAACTGGTTTAACCCATTAAGAGGTTGAACATATCGCTGTAAAATTGATTATAGGTACAGGTTATGTAGGCTCGAATTTGATGTATGTCTTTAAAAACTCAGAAGCGATTAAAAATCAACAAGTTTTTTCATATCTCTGATAGTGATAACTTATGACACGTTCTTGCTGCGTGATATTTCATCAAGGACTAAAGAAAATACCTTTTCCAATTATCACCATTATTTGGAGGTCTATTGAAAGATTGTCGTCTTTTACGGCAGTTAAACATTTGATTTAAATTGTAGTGCCTCCAGAAAAAAATAAAGTGTCGAACTCAAATCCACTTTTCAATTCAAGTTCAAATCGCTGCTAATCCTGAAGGTCCAACTAATTGGCCTAATTCACAATCTTTCAACTCACGGAAGAATTGCAAATCTGTGAAGTGAAATGCATGACCTTTAAATTCTTTTGTTGATTTTTGAAATAGCTACTTTAGATAAAAAGAAGAAAATGTCATTTTTTGGATGCAATAATGCGGCTGTATATTGCGTGATTTTCAAAATTTGTGTCAGGTCAGATATGTGGGTAAAAAAGTAAATACTGAATTTCGTCGACCTCATAACTGTTCCAATTTTTATGTTAATCCCATAGTAATATTATGAAATTTTCTCGTAATGCGAAGAGAAAAGATGCTTCGGCGCTTTTAAATGGGCAAGTGATAAACAATAAATGATTTTAATAAGCAAAAAATGCTACCATTTCTCAAATATGTGTGACTGCCGCCCCCAGCCATAAAGAAGTGAAATTTAATTCGGCGTTTTTCTACCTTAATTAATGACCCAAAGTTAAGTTTTTTATTGAATAGATTTAGTAAAAATTTATCAAATTTGACTTGTTTTTGTGTGAACACTTTGTTATTTTGGACGATGACCCAACCACAAATTCGTTGAATAATTGTTTGCCATTTGGCTTTTCGTGTAAATTCGATATATTGAATCAGCGCAACGGCAAGTTTGGATAATTTTATTACTCTTTTCCCATTCTTGTAACATAATCACCATTCATTCAGCTTAGAGGCTTAGTTTTAAATTTTTATGCAGTGGCAATTGTTAAGTTAATGACCCGACTAACAATAGCCTCCAAAGGCTGTTGAAATAATGAAAACGAAAATTTTCATTCATAATTTTTTACCATTTGTGATATATGGTTACATTTTGCAATGAATTAAAAAAAAGCAAACTGCTGTCGAGGGACGTTATATAATTAGCAATATTACCAGCAAATATAACTTTTGAAACTAAGCAATTAATTCGAAATATGTCACTAAACAAAATTTTGTACGTATCTACCAAAAATGTGCTTATTAAACCGTTAGCAAAATCTTGAGGGACATTTGTAATAAATGCAAATCATCAAAAATTAAGTGTTTATGCATTAAAACACAAAACGTAATAAAATCAAAACCTATACAAAATAAGAATTAATTTAATTTCTACTTGAGAGAACAGTTACATATGTATGTATGTATGCATATACACCTAGGATGATGAAGGCTATTTTAATATAAACTAAATTTTTATAATATATTAATCAGTTTTAATTATATTTAGATTTATTTTCTCCTTACACTTTGTTCTAACCTAGTACTGTTGCGATAATCTGAACTTCGACAATTTGAATGTTCCTATAATATTAACTAATAAGTTTTATCATTATGCATCTACCTGAATGAATATGAATTATCAATCTAATAAGCTTTTCGGTTATGTGAATTTTTGGAAAAATAGCATGAGCAGGATGACATTCCTTTTGAAACTCTTAAAAGACGTTGGCTGTTGGAAAAAAATACAATAGAAGAAAACTCGGAACTAATATAATAGTATCAATAAAAATGTTCAAGAAAGCACTGAAAAAGAAATTACAGACTGGATACACCAAGATCAAATGGTAATCAATTCAGAAGGACAGGCAACTGATGAGGATGCTTAAAAGAAATAAAAGAAATAGCAATACAAAAATCATTCGAAATTGTAAAAACAATAAAAAATTACGCAGTACTTTTCTTAATTTTAACAAAGAAATTTGTAAGTGATGAAAATTTAAATTTACTGTCTTATAACGTAAAATATAATACATATATTAATTGAATTTTGAATTTTGGATGTTTCATTGTGGTACCCAATATAATATGAATTTTCCGATAACATGAATGGGGCTGGTTTTAATTACAGTTCCTATTATCGCGAAACTACTGTACTCGTTAGTTGTTAATGATGGGTAAAGATCATATTATCATTATGGGAATGAGACTAGTTGTGTAGTTAGATTATATATTATATATTGTATACTTTCGTTGTGAATCTTATATGCATGACATTATCGCCAAAAGACTACTGAGCAAATAAATCGCTCCACAATTCGCCACATGTCCTGGATATAACCTTGTCGAGGATGTACAAATCTAGCAGGTTTACGCGATGGAGTGAACCATACATTTTTCGCCAAACCCTCTGTCCCCGATTGAGTTAGCGTTCAGGTGATATTTCTTACAAAATTCTTGCAAAAATAAAAACTAAAGGACTCGAAAAGCAATCATTTCCAGCGGAGTCAAGCCACACGCCTGGCTGAAAAGTCATCGGAACATGTTCAGCGCTAAATATATGCATTTTAGAAACCTGCAAAAACGGTGCACCGAAAACATGCGAAAGTAGCAACAAAATGGAGCCGAGTGGTCCAGCGAAGACCAGGGAGGCTGAGAAGCCAAAAAGACTTAAGCGAGTCGGGCTGAGCCGCCTCGGATCGGATAAGAAACGCTTAAACCTGTCAAGGTGTTCAGCATTCGAGTCTCGAGAACCAGTTGCATTTGGCGTGAGCATTTTTATTTGCGCTATTCTCTGCTATAATTCGGTCTCGCGGCTTGATCCGTGTTCTCTGAAAGTGAAAGTGGGCGACTTAATTCCGGAGATCGCATTCAACTCCTTGGCCGGGCGCGTTCTACATCTCGCGGCGGGTTTTTTCTTCGCGCGGCGGCCGTTTTTTCGCCGAGAAGAATTCTTTTGCGACTCTGTTTACTTGGAAGTTATGGATGGACTAGATTTTGCCTTTCTATTTTAAATGCACTTTATGTAATATGGGCGTATTCATGCACGGAAATTTACGCCATTAATTATACTCCGCGCTCGCAGACCTCCACATGCTCGCCCCGGTAAAGTGCGAGTCGTGCGCATTTTCCAGTTCGAATGATTTTCATTCCTCAGGATTTTGAGCGAGTGAAGGGTTTCCGATTCCGACACTTATTTACCCTGACACAACTTTCCGATTCCTTTTTACAGATCTCGATATTTTTATATTTATTTTGTGCTTGAACGATATGTGCACACATAACTACGATGCATATTTTTTAAATATTTTATACTCAAAGACTGAATCTTAAAGTTCACTATAATATTATATTATATCAATTGAAATATCATGAGAGGCTAATAATTTAACACAAGCTACATACTCAAATTATTTTTCTGACTTTAATATTTCCCCATGATTTTTTATTCACAAAAACGAGTAGAACAGGAATATTAAAGGTGTTAAATCTGTTTGAGAAATTCTGTTTCCATTTTTTATTGATATATGTATATTACGTAAAAATATCTCAACAATGATGTTAAACAACATTTATTGATAAAAACATTTCTAAATGCTTCTAAGATATAAATCAGTGAAACGCCACTTTAATTTCATTACAATATATTTCTTTACGTAATTTTTATTATACCTATTGATTTGAAATTTTAATCTTAACTATTTAAATAAATTATCTACTTACGTAATAAATCTTCAAAATTTCATATTAATGGTTTCATTAGAATGAGTCAAAAAGCCTTTTGTTTTTTTATTTCAAACAGATATAACCTTTCAAATTAAGGGGTGTAGAAGCATAAATTCAAATCTTCACGTTTTTCATAAATAAATTAAATTATGCCACTTAGGTAAAATTATTTAAAACTCCAGTTTTGTTGAAAGGAACTATTTCAAATGTGTGTCACATATCCTTTTCTCGTATTTGTTAAAACTTACAAAAAAAAAGGATTGCAGCTTTGCTCCTTACAACTCAGTTGTTCGAATCGAAGAATTACAATATAATTACAAATTTTTAGTGGTTGCATAGTTCAGTTTCAGTTATTTAAAGAATTTAGAAATTATATTATAGATAAATGTTTCAATTAGTCCAACGCGTTTTTATTTCAATATTGGAGCTATTAAAATTCGCTAGCTGATAACTAGAATGAGTCGTTTTTCACATTCGTTTTTGTTAAAATAAAATAAAATCTCGATTGTAAACACTTCGTAAATGATAAAGAAGGGGAAATTTTCGCTATAATTGCTTGTTATCAAGGCAATTAGCTCGTTTTAATAGTGCCTGTATCTTACCATTATTTAAATAGGAAATCTCACATTATTTATCAACAAATGCCAGAGGGGAATTTTTTACATTTTGGAGTGAATAATACCAAAATGAGTAATATCATGTTTTTCTTTTCTTTAACATTCCATAAAGTTTAAAGTTAAGTATACAACTATTAATATTAAAAAGCAAGCTTGGAGTGAGAAACGACCAAATATTAATTTTATTGAGAATTTTATGTTTGCATTTTAGTTTTTGCCGCACAACCAAGCAAATGCTCTTGTTATAGCGTTATAACATCAAAAATCAACAACTTTTCTCAGATTAAATATTTTCAAAAATTAGGTACGATATATATTAATATTTGAAATTTCACAATAATAATACGATATTCGGGATCAGGGGCCATAGGAATTCTGTATTAATTTCCATAAAAATTCAATGAGGCAGAGAATCATAATTTCTCATCGACGTCAGAAGCCTGTATAAGAATACCTTAAATACAGAAGCGTTTCTTGAATTGTTATTGTTATTGAAGCCTAAAACACCAGAGGGCTCAATTTTAAAAACCAAGCCAATACCGAAGCCTCTAGTTCAAGATTTGAACTCTACTTTTGATTTGTTGTGATTCAAACAATTTCAATTTGCTAATATACTTTTTATGTCGACTTATACTTTATAAATTGTCTATTAAATCGTATGTTATTATTACGTAATTTTAGACCAATCAGCGCAGACATCATAAAATATTGAAGGAAGTCTGCTTAGCTGAAGTGTAATTGGTAAGCTGATTATGAAAATTTATACGAATGTCAGGGGCGCACCGTCAACAATTTCCTAATTTCCATTTCGGAAGCACCCAAGCATCGGAAAAAAGGTAGAAAAAATATTCTGTATTTTCTTTGTTTAAATCACAAATACATTTAATGCTTTGTCGGAGCGCGATTGTCATTAAGCCAAGAGCACTGCCGCGGTTCTGCAAAATCGAATAATTTTGTGAATTACATTAAAAATGAAAAGTCGGTAAGTACCTATAGTCGGAGCGCGGTTTTTTTCGGATTATGATGGTTGGATTATCGCGACATAGTTGGAGTCATTCATGTAATGGCCAAGTACTCAACTACGTTTCCGCTCATACAATCCAAGTAGAAGTATGAAACTAAATAAATCGCCACTTAATGTTCCTTGTTTGTCATTTTGGATTTCCTTGAACTTTGTGTGCATACAGTGTGCAAATGTGCATTGACCTTTGGTAGGAAAAGATCCTAGGTAAAGATAAATTAATATTTACATAATAGTGGTGCTGCTAATATTGTCTGCACTTTGCTAGATTAAGAATCAATTAACCAAACAGAATAATGGGTCTGACATTTAAATGCGCAGAAAATTTAACTTAAGATTAATTCAAACGATGCAGGAAACTATTTTTTAAGAATGTTATTGAAACTATGGGTGCGTTCTTATAATTTTAAAATACTCTAAAAGTCCTTACTACAAACTTTATTCTATCTATTTAATTAGTAATTTTAAATATAACATGTACATGTATATATATGATTAAGTATAAAATTTAAATTAATGTCCTTTTAAATTTATTTTTATAAATCGTTAAATTATCTTTGTAAATTCAAGGAACCAATATAAAATAAATACTCCGCAGCAAAACTTTTAAATATGAATACCCCAAAGAGGAGGAAGCTCCTATAAAAATAATTTAAAATAATCTTAACCAAAAATAATCGTGGCGCCATTGCAGAAAATTGTGTCCTAAAACAAAGGCGTGGTCACGGTTATTTTTGGGAAATTTTATTCAAGGCTCCTGCTACCTGACATTTCGTCCTAAGCCTTTAACTACTGTACAGCGGAGACGCGACTCATTTTACCCTACTATTGATTCTGGGTTCCTGATACTGAAATTGAATTTTTGAAGCGATACCCCGTTTTAATGTTTTCGAGGATTTGTATTTTTTTGCTAATAGTACTTACTTTCTCTGTAAACCCGTAAACCGTTTGGAGTACATTGCGTTTCAAGCATAAAAGGCTTTGAAGAAATTTTTCTTACTTAAAAAATTAATATTTGTTCTTGAACTCATAATAAATATGTAGCCAAAAATCAAAGCAGTAAAAACAATTATTAGTAAAATCACATAATGTTTTTGGACCTATTAGAAACTTGTAATGTGTGTAGCGCATGAGCCGGGAAAACCCGCCGGCCTGGCGTAAACAAAGTAATAAAAGCATCTGGCGCAGAATGTATTCTCCCTGGCCTGGGTAATAAGGAAACCCATTAGGAAGGATATGAATTAGCATGATCGGTCGAAACGGATGTATGCAAAAATATTACGTAGAATTAGGGTTTAATTGCTCTGGCGCGCCATCCATTAACACATCCCAAGTAATTACGAAAGGGGATGACGAAGGAGTAGATATATAAAATCTAGTGATCGAGACTGGGTAGAGGTAGAATAGGAGTACATAGACTAGAGTATAAAAGGAATGTCCTTCCTGACGGAAAGGAGATTACCATCGGGCAGGCCAGGGAGTTGATGAGAAATTCGAGGCCGAGTGTTATATGTGATATAAACTGAGTTTTGAATGAATATTTTGAAATATCTTTTCATCATACCAAGGGTCTGTAATCCATGCGCAGGAACGCTAACGGCGCGAATTCTACTCGCACTTGTCCAATTTTTGCTCAGCAGTTCACGAATAAAATTTCTCAACTTGAAGAGGGAATAATTGGCGTCACCTTTTATGTACCAACATCTGAAGAGGCATAACGAAACGACACGAGCGTCATTACTGTGATAAGGAAAAGTGGTAAAATGATTTAATAGCCATTTATCTGCCGCAAATTATTTGCTATAAGTCGCGAACTCATGCGCGTTTAATGAGTTTTGAGAAGATTTTCGAAAGTATGGTCCACTTAATAAAACCTGTACGATACCTACCGTCGTCGCAAAAATTTCCCGACGGCGACGAGCAAAAATGAAGGAAGAACGTCAAGCCCCGGATTGCTTACGCAAGCGATCGAGAGGCGGTTTCTGGGCACAATGCACGCGTCGACGGACTCCTTAAAAATTCGAATCGCTGCACAATTCACAGCAAAATTAGCCATGTCTCAGGCATTTTCGAGCATTTCTCATCTCTAATGAATTTGTTCACGTTTTGGTTGCGATGGCGATCGCCTCTCGTTCTTTCTATTGGCGGATTGAAAAAGGAAAATTAAATAAAAATAAATAAGATATCGTGAGACTCTGGAATCGCCTAGGAAAGAAACAGAGCTGGCTTCCTCCTTTCCAACGGCATTACTCCGATTCGCGGAATCCGCGAAGTGAAGTCGCGGAGCCCCATCACCGGTGACCGGAGCCCGACCGGGTGCTGCGCTTATTAGGGGAATTCAGAAAATTGTTCAAGTCGCGCTCGGCGATGGTCTTACACCATCGAAGATGACCGGCAACTGAGACGTGTCCTTAATTGAATCGCACCGCGGATGCGGGGGGAGCATTGAGATATCATCGGTGCGTGCCGTGCCGTCCCTCATTTAGCATGCCGCGCAGGAACGGAAAAATCAGCGGCTCCCCGGCTCTTTTACTTTCTTTGGAGCCAAATCGACGGCAACACGCGGATCGCCGCCACTTCATTTTGGTGCTTTCGTTTTCGAATTAAAATCCGCGATGTGTAAATCACGTGCTATTCCCCTTTTGTTGTCGTTGTCACCTTTTAAACCTGTGCCGCAGGTTTTTCTGGTGTTAACATTGCTCAAGCACGCACTCGAAACGCACCGGTGGCGCGGCGGCGCGTCTAGCGAAAGTCCACCGTGTTCCTTTTGCGTATGCACGGCTCAAAATAAAAGTAAAATTTTGGCATTACATCAAAATCATGGAGCCGGAATCGCACCTTTGCCCAGATGAGCACGGGGTGAATTAACTCCGATCAAGACAAAATAATCGAGCCGGCGACGCGTCCGCGTGCGTCGCTCGCAAACACAATGCACGCAAATATTTGCTTAATTGCGGACCGCGATTGCCACCGGAGGCTGACCCGGATCGAAAGGTCAGCTCCATTCGAAAAGGATCGTGCGGCAATCACTTCCTTAATTTGCATTCAATAAACTGTGATTAATAAGCTTTAATACAACGATCGTATCTTTTAAGTGCCATTCTTTGGGATTTTTTGCCTGGGATGTGTTGAAAGCCGGAGATTTTCCGTATTTCATTTCAAAACGACGTCGATTTTGTAGCTGTTGCCGAGTCGACAGACTTTTATTTGGCAACACACCATCGACCTTTGCGAGATTTCGTTAAATTTTAGGATCAAAAGACCGCCACATTTAGCATCTAACAGCAGTGACCCAAATCATTCTTATTAACCTTATTATTGTGAGATACCAACGAAATTTAGTCTTAAAAAGTCGTCATTTTGAGTTCGTAATTTTTTAATCTAAAAATTTGATACCAAATTCAAAAATTCATTTCAAATGAAGTTATAAATGCATATTAGAACATGGTTTACTTTAATTTGTCTGCAGAATATTTTAATTTATTGAATTCTGCAATTCATAAAAAAACATTTAATCTCGCTGGAACAAACAAACAACAAATGTTCCTATGACTCAACAAAATATTAAATGTAAATGAAGCAGCGCTCCGGACTATAAAATAAATTAAGTTTAAATTAGAGCAGTAAATTCTAATTCCGCATATAAGACTTTTCATCTCATCAAATAGTCATGACGTAATTAAATCCGCTTTTAATCCAAGAATTAACCCAAACAATGTTTAACTAAGGAAATAGGCAAGAATAAAATTCTTTGCAATTTGGGGTATTATTTAAAAAATTTTAATAATCTTCACTTATGTAAATATAAAATTTCTGAGAATTATGCTCGACTAAAAACGATGAGTGTTTTGATCTGAAAGGTCAGAGCAATCAATTTTGAACATTACATAATTAATGTAATTATGCAAATACTGAAAAACCATCATATTTGATTTCGGATCGCTCAGATTTTTTTCTATCGCTTGAAATATTATATCAGGAGAATGAGAGAGCCAATATATCGATTTCGTAATTATGAGGCCTCTGTTGTCTTAGGAATTTTTATAAATTTATAAATCTGTCATCATAATTTTGTTATGCAATGAACAATTGTAAAATAATTATTTTTTGGGTATCTTTGGTTATACGTGTACTTACTTGCATAACATGGTCGTGAAAAATTCGTAAGTACATATTTTTAGAAAGTAATTATAATCGTTATTATTGAAAAGGTCTATTCAAATCCGAGTATTTATGCAGAGAAATTGATTATATTGTTGCTATTAATATTATATAAAAAGTCTGTCTAAGTGGGACAAAATTGTACTTACCGATTGACTTTATTCTAACTTTAAATTCATTCTAATGGAAAAATAAAATAAAAATTGGAGAAGTTTGACCAGGTAAAAGAAATTGTTAAAATTAACCATTTTATCATATCACTCATTGTTAAATAAATGCAGGTCAGGTAAGTTCAAAAAAAAATCCTTTCCTTTAACATTTCTTACCTTTATTTATTGTTTAGGGGGCAACAGTGGAGATCTTGCTTAAAAAAAATGAGAATTAAGCACCATAGATCCTCAAGGACACTTTTGAAAACTTGATCAATTCGGAGATAGTCTTGTAGGAGCCTCTATAAAATGAATCATAAAAGTATCATCATTGTGCCATGGTATTGTGAATTTGACGTTTTAATAGCAATAGATAACCCACTTACCTTTTTACTTTATGTCTCACAAGTAATTAAAATTAGTATAACATTTTATTGATCATAAATTATGATCCCGCAAATCAATTTCGATAAATATCAACATTTTAAAGCTACAAAAAGCTATAAATTGATGACAAGCACGCATTTATGTTTTGTGTATTTTTCGGAATAGTGATCTTCAAAATTTGTTCGGCCCATGTGTGATTTAAAAATAAGGCGATCGAATCCTTAAAATGCTTAATCTGTTTAGGCGAAAGAAAAACCAACGATGCAAAACCAAATTTGGGAGTCCGGAAGGGTAAATGAAAGTCATTCATATAATTTTTTTGTGGGGTTGATTCCATTTTCTTAAATTCATTTATTTATTACAAATCTCAATTTCTTTTTTACAGCGATATCAAAAAAAGAAAGAAGTAAAATTATAAATGGTAATCAAATCCAATATCTAAAAGTATAAGTCATTCAGCAGAATGGACACGAGCGTGCGCAGAGGGGCTGTGCACTGTCTCGCTCTAACTGGAACTTAAGAGTACAGAGATAAACAAGAACAGAGTAAGTATTAAAATGGTTTAAAATATTCAGAAGACATAATGTCCGCGCGAACGCTCTGAGACGCATATGCTAGTCATACATCTTGATAACGAGATAACGTCGTAGTAAAAGTAAGAAATAAAATAGCAATAATAAAATAAAAGTAAATCAATAACTTAGAAGTAAAAGTACGCAGTATATACTCCTTACAGAATTCTACATTTTTCATTCTTATTTTTATCACCTTTTCTTTTGTATGTGTTGTTTTTTTTGTTTTTTATTTATTTATTTTTTTTTAACCTTTACGTAAGACTTAAGGGTAAGAAGTGTAACACATTTTTGCTCGCTTTAATCTAGAAGTACTTGGAGAAACTAAATTAAATTAAGTTCGCAAGGAGCAGCTCTACTTGCATGTTTTCACAAAATTAAATACAAACTGCACTTGACGTGACGAGACAGGGGCGGGCTGGGGGTGGCTAATTGGTAGCCTGTCGTTGGTAGCTCGGCTTGCTGCAATTCAGGGGGCAGCTCGCGGAGGGGGGCCGGAGTGATCGGGAGGGGATAGGCGCGGAGTGGGGATTGGTCTATCAACTGGAATACGTCTGCAAAAAGTCAGGGATGGACTCGTAGGGCGGGGGCATTTCAAGGGGATCTGCAAGCTCGTGGAAGGGCGGCTGCAACGGGAGAGGGGATAGGGGGCATGAAGATGAAGATTGCTGCGGTGAAATTCTGAAGACTGTTGTTGCTAAATTAGGTTGAGCGTAGGAAATGTTGACGGACAATCACGTGCTTAGCCACGTCGAGTTGCACGTGCAGATTGTGGTGGTGGGGATCACAGGCGCGTAGTAGACTCCGTTGGCGTAGATGTAGCCGGGAGGTGTTTGTATGTGGATTTGCTGTGTGGTTGTTGTTGATTGTTGGGGTTGTGATTGATTTGGCTGTTGTGCTGCTGGCTGCTGTTGTGATTGTTGTGTCTGTTGCTGCTGCTGTTGTGTGATTTGTTGTGACTGTTGCTGGGCGTGCTGCTGCTGCCTCTGTTGCCCCCTGCATAATACTTCGACAGCCAGCGACTGGATCAGCAGCAGCGTCTGTCGTCTCTCGTGGCCCATCAGGCAGACTGTCGATGTCTCAACAACTTCGCGTAAATGCATCAGGTACTGATATTGGAGTGGCTCCTCGTCGAGGCCCCAAAAATGATTCCTTAAGTATGCATCGAGCTTCACCTCCTGTGTGCTTACGTCTGGGAAATCGATGAAAAATCTTGAGCACATGTAGCGCTCCTGTGTCTTAATTTTTTCTGGATCGACTGGTTTATAATTCCTCACCAGAAGATTGCAGTATTTGAGGAGACCACCACCGCGTATCTCCTCTGGCTGCCTCGTTGAGATCAATTTCTTTTGTAGATGATATAATGCTTCTTGGAAATCACCGTAGACCGATTCGCCAACGACAGTTGGATAAAAATTCTCGGATATCGGTAATGCAGCACAATCGTAGAAGAGGAGCAGAGAGTCTAATACAATTTGGAAAGAGTCGACGCTGAACTCGAATTGTCGACGCATCGTATCGACAAACTTCAACTCGACGTTCTTATGGCCAGGCGAATTCCCGAGGGATATGAGGCTCCATTTGTCCCCGTCACTGTTCAGGTTGACCTTGACCATCTTGCCCACGTAGGCGTCCTTGAGGGCGCACGGGGTTATCCTTCGTCTGGAGACGCCCTCCGGCAAGAGATCGCAGAGGACGCTGAGCACGGCGTTCTTGACTCTGTCGAAGTGGCGACTTGTGCTGAACTCGACCGCAAAAATGAAGTCGACGTCGTTGTACGGCTGGGCCTCGGATGCCAGGACGTGACTAGCCGCGCCCCCATTCAGCCGGATGTCCTTGACAACCATCCCTGCTCCGCCGCTCTGCACGTCTGTTTCTAACTTTTTTCTAACTAATGTAACTAAGTCTTTTAGTGTGACTTCCAGCGTTGGGAAATTTCCGGAACCATGGATCGCGACGGTCTCGTTCATCACGTCGTTCAGCTTCCGGACCTGTTCGAAGGACAACACGGCCAGGCGCTGGGCCCCTCCTGCGTCGACGCTCTCCAAGGAGCCGTGGTCTGAAGTCGAGGCTATTGAGCTCGCTGAGCTCGGGCTCGGTGGCGGCGTGTCCGTTTCGTCATCTGAATGGAATCCATCGTCAATCTGAAAGGCGTCCATCCTCGAGGGCCTTTGATAAGAATCGGGCACTTCTAATGTCCCGCACTGAAAATATAAACAAAAACATTTTCATTTTAGAGATTTTAGCAAAAGATTTCTACAATGTAAATATAAAACGCATTTCCCAAAAAAGAAACAGGTTGCGGAATATTTAGAAACCTTATACGTAAAAGTACACCTAACCCTTGATTCACACACAATGTAGATATGTTCCACAAAAACTTGTTCAAAATGAAACCGCGTGAAACGATACCCAATATACAACGACTACATATGTAGATAATAACCGCGAATAAAATGAAGCAACAAGTTCTTTTTGGAAAAACGAGGATCCATTCCACTGAATCCAAAATCTTACTGATATTGAGAGCTTTGAGTAAGTCAATTTATAATGTTTATTCCAACACTATATTTAAAGTAAACTCCATGGTTATTTCAAAACAAAATATTAATTTTGCGCCAAATTTAATCAGCTGGATTGTTGTACGCTCCTTTATAAATAATGTTTTGTTATTATAGATGTGGTTTTAAGAGAAACCCATCAACAATTTCACTATTTGCCAACAGCAGTATTAAGGTTTTCGGGTTATCATGAAATATCTCCAAAATTATTCATGGATCAACTTGAAATATTTTCAAAATAAACAATTTATTTTTATTCAAGTAGCAAATTTTACTAGTGAGCACTCTTTAACAAAATATAAAATGATCGCGCTTTAATTTGAAATATATACATACAAGTGAACATTTTACTTTCGTCTTTTAAGTTAACGATTATTTTAAATTTGAAATCTATGTACAACACGGAATAGACACAATAGTTTTCCATGGAAATAACCAGCACAGCAGATTAAAATCAAAAATTAAGTCAAAAATCATAAAATTTAAAATAATTTGCAAAGCAGTCTGATTAACTAATCAAAATTTCATAACTTTACCTAATATGATTTCATATAATATTTGAACCCCGTAATATCTAAATCACATTATTAAAAGTATCTTTTAATCTTATCAAAAAAGTTTTTTATATTTTGATTATAAGCATTAAGCTAGTGTTCTCAGTTTTGCATTACCTATAGAAAAAAATAAATAAAAATTCAACAATCAATTGATAAAATCTAATCACATGGCATCATTATAGATATAGGTCATCGCTGATCGGATCGTAGATAGGCTAACATCAAAAACCAATACCTATAGTAAACAAAGTTAACGTGGTTAATGCAAGATTAATTATCTGCTAAGTAAATAACCACAAGCCGTGGGAAGTTGGGATCGACTTCGAATAATAATTAGCACCACCTAAGGTGCGTACGCGGCTCGCATTGGGAACGGTTGCGTTTCCACGGGTTATTAATTTAATTTGTAATTACCATGTTAAGTGTCAGCTTCGTCAGTAGTTGAAGCGCAATATGGATTCGTAGTTAGACTCTTTGAGCGCGTAACCGGAGAAGCGTTTGCCCACCTGACACCCCGACTGCCGCGTGAACTTGATTCTGAATCACTCGGCGGCACGGAAAAATGTGCAAATCGCAATTTTACATCACGTTGCCACGGGCGAGCCCATTTTAATTACGAAAAGCTGATCACCAGAAGCTGCGAGAATCGCATTTCTGAAAAGACGACAGTAAGTCTCACTGATGACACACTTCGTCTTAAAGAGTTGCAGCCAGCGAAAGAAATTCTCGAAGAAAATGCAAAACGACTTGAGACGTTTGCGATGAATGGATTTGCGCGTTCTAGAGCCTCCTCAGAGAAGCGCGAAGACGAAGTTCGATAGTGCGGAACCCCGCGAGGGAGCAAACCGCTAATCGGAGGAACTTGAAGGACTTCACCCACGCATTCGAAGGAGATTATGGGAGGAAGGTGGACACAAGTTCATTGAAGCACTTCGCCACTTCGGCATTGTGGCATAAAATCAGCGAAACCCTCGCGGGCACTCGTCGACTGACGTCAAGAGACACTGGCGATTCGTCGTTTTACGTTCGGTCCATACGGGGCAATAATCCGCGAGAAAATGGCGAAATGGCGGGGGTGTGAATGGAAATTGATTGCGAGCTATTCTCGTCATCGCGTAATTTTATTTCGAGTGTAAAATTCTGATGCAAGGTACTGCCCGTCGCGAACAAATGGTAGTCACACTCCGCGCAACACGACGAAGATGGATATTTTGGGTAATATGACAAAGCCTTACAACTAATAATAAGAAATCTCACCATTCTTAAGACGTTCCACAGATTCCGCGAAAGAAAACAAAAAATAACAACACCACCAGTCAGAGTGAGGTAGCAGCAACCGCCAACTTACAGTTCATTCGGCGAACCGCGAGACACCAATGAGACGATGAAAATTTCCCAACTGATGCGAACCGCGGTTCAGCGGAGGTGTAGTCTTTATCTTATCACGGTGACGAAAGCTCAGCGATTTCTTATCAATTCCGCGGGACCATTCTTAATTCATTTATTTATTTATTGTTTTCTTTAACCGCGTTCGCGAAAATCAAAAGAAAAGGTATCCGCGAGCTTGCGACTGCCGCGCAATGTTTTTTGCACCGAAAAACAGTTCCGCGCTGCACTTCGGCGAGCACTAAACTCAAATTGGAGCGGAAAACACCTTGAACTTGAGGTGCGCCGCCGGCGAATGCGACACCGCGCCACGCCGCTCAGGTTTTGTTCCAGCGCAGGTGAAGCTAATGAGTGCGACCGTCTTCGCGTCCCTCCACCCCCGCGCCCCCTGGCCCGCGAGTTTTATTTTCACCTGAGTTTTGAGGCTTTCGAGCTTTTTACGTTTCAAAAGCGACTCCTAATTCACCCGCCGCTTCCCTCCGACCTTCCATCGCTTGACACTTTTAATGAGTTTACACAAAAAAATATTGTTTTCGCAAAATTGAGATATTGTTTGTAATTGATTTGGATGTCACATGATTGTGCAATTGCAGGTGAAGAAAAACAACATAAAATTTGTTTTAAAACGAACTGATATCTGCTTTTCATTAGCTACAACTTTTGTGATCTATTAAACAAAATGTGGTAATTCACTCTGCAATGAGTTTTTATTTTCTGAAAAATCCCCGTAAACTCTATATTTTTTTAAAGAATCGCTGCACATTTCCCAGCGGAGTTTATAAATATGAATTAAACCGAATAAAAATAATGTCATTTTTTATTTATTGAGAGCCAATTAATATCAAATAAACTTCTTTCCAATACTAACACTATAAGAGAAATTAATGCTTAATTTTTATTATTGTTTCGACGTAAAAAACGTTAAGGGTTTAATTGGTATAAAAACTGCTGTGAAAATTTAAATGTTATAGGGTTATTTACGTTTTTTTTTGTTATGCATATTTCCTACTGTATCGCTTTAAATAGTAGGTAGAATAAAAAAAACTCGCTTTCTAAATACGAAAATATAAAAGTTTTACACTAAGATCACTCTATGGTGACGGTTGAGACATTTTTGAAAGTTGTTAAAAAAGCACATAATATATACTATTTATTTGTATGTAAATATAGAACCCCTTCCGGTTTTTCCAACGATTGTTATTATGGCGTTCTTAAAATACTTCTTAAAATCTGTAAAGAAAATCCTTCTTCTAAACTGGCTTTACTTGCATAATTTAACCGGATTCGCGTCAAGGCTGCAAACAAAATTCGAGTTCCAAAAAAGAAATCCCACAAAATGAGTGGATTTGTCGAAATAACCGTTATTTATGAAAAGATGGCGGAATTTTTGCGCATGCACTGGACTTTTGCCAGGTCTCAAGTTTTATGAGCATCGTGCGCGGAATATGTTTCATTTGTCGCGCCTGCATTTCCCCTTTCGTTCCCCTCCTTCCCCTTGCGGAATATCTGTTGCGTTGCGAAAGACGTTGCTCAATTCAGCGGGCGGCGCGAAAGATCATCTGCCTAATTTGAATATGCGGCAAATCAACGCATTTGATTAATATGTGCCTTGCTGCGAGTACGTGCCCCAGCACGTTCCACGAATGCAAATTGTGTCGGTGCAGCACCGTGTTTTGTCTCCGAAAGACGGGAATTATGTATCAGCTCCATTTTGTGGAAACCATTTTCTGGGGAGATTGGCAAAATTTCACCCCAAACAACCCCCGAATTAGAAACTTCGGCGGCTGCACCCTCGGCGGTCGAAAGTTTAACGAATCTAGCGGCGAATGTTTGGGGAGTGCACACTCAGACCCGCGAATGTTCGCCGGTGTTTTGTTGATTCAGCTGAAGCCTAATCCCGCGCGCAAATAGTAGAGCACATTAGAAATGAACACGAATAGCATAAGGCAAATATTTAATATTTCAGGTATTTGGGGCAGTTATGCTGGATAGATTGAATGGGCTCATGTGTCATTGATCTGAGTTGTTTTTATTTATACATAGTACCGCGAAGTTTGATCAAAATAGACTTTTGTTTATTGAGGGACTCATATTTGCTTTTGAGCTATTTTTAGAGAAATAAAAGCTACAATCTTTACTAAAAGGAACAACAAGTAAACTAATTCAATACTCGTTAAACGTTTTGCACTATAGAAAAAAATTAATATAAACTAACTTACTATTTCATAAGGATCATGTTAACAATAATTATAAATATATAATATATATATGTACAAATGTCAATTAGGACAATTTTTTAGCTCTGACCTCGCTCCCGTACGCCAATTCTATTAGTTTTAGACTTCTAGATGTAACAAAAAATTTTTAAATTAATTACTTTCTTTCACTTTATAGTTTATGGGTTTATGGGTTTTTAAAATTATACTTTGGAAAATGATCAAAAAAACAGAATTTTACCCCATCCTTTTCTGATTCTTTGGATACAAATATTTTTGAAAATCAACGAATACGTATAATGACGCCTTATTTAAAATAAGAGAAAATATTATAAATATGTACATATTAAAAATATATTCAGCAATATTATAATCCACATTGTAACGCAGAATTACACATAATTTTTTTAATTGGACAGATTTAAGAAAAGTATAAATAAAATCTCGAGCAAATAAGTTGAGCTCGCACTAGACCGATTTTATTAAGCTTTCTTATTAATGTTTTATATTTTATGATAATTATTTGTAAAGATAATCAAGTTTGATTTTTCATTTGTTTTAAGCTTTATGCTCAGAACTTACTAATGCTTTAAGATAGGTTTAAATATAAAAATTTCCCTAGACAAGTTGAACGTTCCTGTGAATGAAGTGAAACGTGCAAATGTAGCCCGCGCTATAAATGGCAACAAACCCGCCAAGTAACCGCTCTATCAAAGACTTGCAATCTTATTTTATTAATAATTGTCATTAGAAAATTTATATTGCGGGTCGGGCGTATGCACCGGCGATAATTGCTGCTGCCGATCGAGGATGTAAATATTAATAAAGTGTCAGGTGAAATAGAGTAATTTGCGCGCGGAATGGGCTGAATAGACTAGTTTCCTTCGATATTCGAGAGCGGATCGAATTCCAAGCGGGGGTCCAATTAATCGCACTGCACCCAGGGCGTGGTCGGGTCCCTTGTCGTCTGTTTGTGGCGGCCGTTAGATAAATCCGGTCGCAAATCTACGAGCAGGTGAAAAGTGACCGCTCAGCGACGCCCCTCAGGAGCAGGTCTATCGAGAGTTAATGAAGTGCAAATTGCCGAGAGATGGCATTGTACCTTGGGCGCTCAGCGTCAGTTTCCCTCATTGGGCGATAAATATCACGTTTTCAGCCATTCCCTAGCCCCCTCGTAATTACCGCCATTCCGCTGAGTTTCCTTAAACGGACGTTTATTATGCTGCCACTTAAGATTTTATTGAATCTGAGAGGCGATTATGGTCGATGTTGCCTTTTACGCCTGTCGCCGCTTGAGAAAGAAAAAAGGTTATTCTTTGGAGCCATGTCCTGCCCAAGAATTCTTAATCATATGCACGTGTATTGCGAGTAATTCGACACGTTCGAAGTCGCAACGAATGTTTAATCTGATACGTATTCGTACCTAGGCGGGATTCTTTTAAAGGAAAATCGCTCATACTGGAAACGTTTATAAATTATTAAACTAGTACAAAATATCTGTAAAGCATAAGTTACAAAATATGGGTTACAAAATATTTGCATATATGGCGTTTACTTATAAGGATTAATCGATTAATTGGCCTCTCTATTTTGCTCTCCTACCAAAACTATTATGGATTTTGTTGAAATTAATGCAATTTATGTTCAAAGTGTTCAAAATGAATTCGGACTTTTTTTATTCTTATGAAAACTGGATATATGACTTTATTTCCAAAACTCACGTCGTTCTACCTCAAATTTATAGATATAATTGATATTTGTTGAAAATCCCAAATTTCTAATTCAACCGCAAAAAAAGTAAGTAATAGACATTTGGAATGCTTTATGACCTTTTTTATTTAGTTTATGAAAGAATAGTCATACAATGTAGTCAAGTAGTAAGCGCTCGAATTATACAGATGAAATTATGTTCCGAAAAAAATAGAAATAGTTTAAGCAAATATACACACATGTATGTATATGTGCATAACCAAAAATTCTGACTTTAAACTATTCAAATCATTATTAAGTTTTTAGGAAGCTATGCTTAGTCGTTGCTTAAGCTTTAGAACATATATTATAATTTTCAGATTTTTCCTCTTACTGTTTTAATAAAATTATAATGTAAAATTAACTATAGATATAAAAATATTTCTTAAATTTGTTAGGTATTCATACCTGTGTTTTATTAAATCAGCACTTATATAAGGTCATCCATAAACACCTAAAACTTCAAATCAATTAATAAATTCAACTCGCAATTAGTCGTCTTCAATGCTTTAAGTTATTTTAGTTAAATTTGCCTCACAAAGCACGTTTCAGATAAGTAGATTTAAAATGAATTAGCTAAGGTGTACACACCCTCACTAAATTAATTAAGTTCTGTAAAGAATTTGTTTTCCTACGCTAAATTAATTAGTGAAGCAAATCTGTTTCATGTTTATTCCGTAATTCTTGATAATAATACCTTTTCGGTCGGATACTTGTTAATCCACCTTGAATAACTTAGGGAATAAATCCTTTCGTAATAATTAACTTAACTTAATCAATTTGCTGTTGCAGGTTAACCTTAAGTAATAGGAGCTGATAATATAATATAAAAAAATCAATTGTCATTGATAAAGTTTTATAAAGAGGAACATGTTTTTGAAGTTCATTAATTAGTATCATTAAGTTTGAGGATTTACTTATTTTGATTTAGGTTTTAATTTTTTAATTTTATACGCATATTGTACTAGAGTGTAAAGAATTGTAATTTTAGTATTCATTAGTAAATAATTATATGCAATAGTTTTTAGAGTACGTATTAATAGAAATTTAAATGAATATCTTGTTAATTTATTCTTGGTTTATTTTTGAATGTGAATACTTGTTTAGTGTTATTTTCGTTTGAAAAATCTTAGATATATTTTATTCAAAATTTAATTGGATACCCATCGATGAATATAGAATTGAGATGTTTCTTAATTTTAAGAAATCTTTCAATTCAGGTATGTATACACTGTTTGGTTGGTGTGTGTGCTATTTTTTTATAATCCGAAGGAAAACCGGAATTAAGAATTGAGTCTTAATTAATATTAGATTCTTTTCATGTTTTTCGAATACCACTCGCAATGAAAAATAGATCACTCGGCCGATTTCGAAAGGGTGGTTGATTCTTTTACAACAATTTCGTGCTGGTAAAATTGTAATCTACCGAATGAACAACAATTGTGCAATTTTCACCCGCGGGAGATCCAGGTTGTCTCTGCACGCTAATTACTGCACGCAACGTCCGCGCTAACATTCGCATTTTTCAATTCACTCAATTGAACGAGTCCCAATTAAGAAAGCTTTTCTTCCAATAAATCCCCCGCTCGACGCGAAAGTTCCACACAATGGCAGATATCGCCCAATTTAATCTTCCCGCGAATTACATTCAGTCAAATCGATTTCGCTAATTATAACCTCAATGTCGCTTTTTGTGAGTCATCCCCACGTATGGGAAGTTTTTTGCTAATTTGCAAACGCTAGTCAATCTAGGCCAAATTAAACAATTTAATGCTCAGGGCCGTGGGTTTCTACTTTTAATCGCCGAAGGTGCGAGTGCTTCGCATTATGCTCTTGCTAGAATTTTTAATTCGAGCAGATATCACCTAATTAAGGATTTTCCCAATTTCCACCACAGCGATCCGAAACCGGATTTCTTTTATTCTTAACCTTCGAAAGTGAAATGAAAACATGTTGGCCAGCATTCTTAATTTTTTCTTAATGGCATAAAATCTGCTGAATAAGCGAAGAAGAAATCCGAAAATAGATTCAGCCGGATTACGTAATTCATTCATAAAGTGCCCAATTAGCTGATAACATTTCCAAAACATTTAAATTGTCCGGGATCAGATCTAACGCTGAAATATTACAAATGATTTGAATTTCCAAAGTGGGAAATTAAAGGTTGTTTTTTTGTTACGGCTCCAATTTTAGAATCACATTAAAGGTCTCCGATAGATGATTTTAAATCAAAACGTTTTTTATGGGAAACTTAGCATAAGGAAAATATAAGGAAGTATCCAGCGACATTCTCTGTTGCCTAATGTGACCACCATTTGATCCGATTTAAGATTTTATTTTCCTCGTTACTGTTTGTCATGGCTATCCGATACATCGAAATCGAGACAAATTAAATACAAGCAGACTAATTCTTGGCATCTTAAAAATAGCCTTATTGATATTTTTCTTCCACCACTTCCGCCTCTTATTTAAAATTTTTCTGGATACGTTTTCTTCAATTACAAACGAATTCTTTGATTTACTAACATGAAAGGTTATAAAAATAACTCTAGTAATTTGTTATATGATCTAAAAATATTTGAGAAATGAGGTGGTACTTTCTGTATTTTGTACATATTTCAAATTTAATGATTTATCACGTTACAAAAAGGGGCTCGTGAAAAATATATTCAAATTAAGGATGTAATGTTGGTTAGTAACAACTAATTGTTGTTGTTATAAGTAAACACTAATTATTGTCAGGGCTGATGGGGTTTGGGACAATATTTCAATTGATTTCTATGCCAGCAACGTAGTATATTAAAGTTAATTTTCCGGTTTACTTACATATGTGTGTATATAATTCAAAGTTTACTGTACATTAATAAATATATATTAAAATAAATATTAAAAACATAGTCAAAAAATGTTTGGGTTCTTCAAGGTGGTCTAGCACCCGTGAATTAAAGGTATTTTGAAAATATGTTTTGAAGTTGAAGATAATGAAATATAGTTTCGACATAAATCTTGGTACAAACAATGGTACACTTCCTTTTATTCGCTACCTGTTATAAATTCAGTAGAACCTAAAAGTTAGTGATTTGCATTAGAGCGACCATGTGTAAAACTAATCTGACTAAAGAATGTTTGTGAAACTGGACCATTCCAAATTCTCTAAAAGACCTTTCACGCCAACTGACGACTCAATGCCAGTTAATTCAGATTTAGATTCAGAACATTCACCTCAAATTGGGGTATCAACGACTTTTCAATAGAGTAGAGCAGCAGGGTGAATTAAAGTGATCTCGGTAGAAAATTAGAGCAATTTTACGATACAAAGATATGCTTTGCAACAATTAAAATAGGAAGACAAAGGCTCAGGCCATAATGCGAATCATGCGGCCATTTCCTTTACAATGACCCCTTTACAGAATTAAACATTTTCAATTTTCGCGCCGTTCCCCAGCCAGTGGGAAGCGTGAAATTATTGCGATATAAACTGCATTACTGCCGTAATGAAAAGTTAATTAGAAAAGGAATTATAACAATAAATGTGGAATTAATGGCATTGGCCCATGAAAATCGCCGGTGAGCAGTCGCACAACTCGTGCAGAGTTTTCAACTATTATTCCGCTGAGCTGCGCCGCTCTGCACCGCGCGGGTTTCGTAATTAAGCGGTTTTGCCGGCTGATGCAAGCGATCTAATTACTCAACGCTTTTCTGAAAAAGATTCAAATTTCAGCGTTTCGTCACTGAGTGAAGCCGACATGCATCACTGCCACTTCGCTATAAGGAAAACTGCAATTGGCGGCATCTATTGGCCTCTCCGCCAACTGGATTTTGACTCACGCAGAATGCCAATTTTCGCGGTCCGCCCAATTTCGGAAACTGGGCTCGTACCACCGCATCAGGTATGTAGATCTTGTTATCGCGGGAAATGTCGCGGTATCAGAGCAGATACAGGCGTCATCTCGCGTCCATGCAAATCCGCGGCGCTTCGCCCGAGCCGACGATTATTTAATACAATTTAACTAGTTTGCCTAGGTCACATGGTAACGGCGCGGGTGTGTTGGTGCCAGGCTTACCTGCTTTTATGCATTTATGCAAGTCCTCACCTGCACGGTGACTTTTTATTCGCGAGCGTCCCGTTTTTGATTATCGACTGCAGCTCAATGAGTCGCCAGTTTGTTGGCGAGCGCTGCTGCAGTGGTTAGTCGGTTTCACTTTCATGGGAGTCGTAAAAATAGAGCCGCGATTGAGGCTAAAAACGAACCTCAGCCTCCGCGGGGCGTCGGATGCTGCGGCAGGTATCATCTGCCGGAGGGCGATCGAGTGATATTATTAATTAATCAGATGCTTCTCTTGTCGAGGATGCAAAATTATCTGTTTCCCATAACCCTGACCTTCTCATGTTTCCGATTTCGGCGGTCGATTGGCCCGCCTGAAAAACTTAAACTTTCGCTCTGACATGGCTGGCGGGTTCACCCACTCATGAGTTATTCGGATTTGAATATTTCGCGAGATTTGCCGCGATTATTATCTTCGCCGCGCATAGACCGCGGGACGGGGCACCCACTCTTGAGCTGCAGGAGCCCGATTTAGCTCGCTCTGCATAAGTTCGAGTGGCTGCAATTGCATGGAATTAGTGCACCACCTTGCCCCTTGACATACTATTTCACCTTGGTATCGCCAATTACTTTTATTTGCCATTCCATCGCAAAGTTTAGCGGAATTCGCCTTCATGCAAAATGCCAAGCGTTGCAAAATTTCTACAAGAATCTATTCTCACGAGGAAAATGCATGTGCACTGTATGCAGGTGCGCTCGCTGCTTGGTGAGTTTTCAAATTTGGAAGAGTTCTCCTCCTTTCGCCATAAAATTGTGTTAAGCAATACAATTTGTAACTCCTTTTGGCAAATTTTGAAAAGGAGAACGTTTTATGGTAATAAAAGTAACGAATCGAATATTCCATATGTTGGAAAAATAGAAATTCAAATATGAGGTAAAACTCTTCCCGTTTTCTTAACTTAAGGTATATGTATTTCGTATGGCAAATTTTTAACGTTACAAAATTTTGGATTCTTAATGAAAATAGTTACCTACAGTCAGAAAAATATTTATAATTAAAATAAAGGATATATACCATTGATTGACTTTTTTTTAAAAAACAAGTTTTATTAACCGCATCAAATGTTTCTCAAATTTTCAAAAATAATTTTTAAGTATACTGTATATTTTATTAAAACACCAAAAATTACTAACTTCCGTACATTTTCCATAAGGGAAAAGATTTTATAAAATGAAGGCAGGATTAATAGAATTGAAAATGAATCGATGAAGCAAGTTATTAAAATTATTTAAATAAATTCATTCATATCAAAATATGCACTTTAATAAGATAATAATATGACTATTTTAATATGACGGTAATGAGTTCGTTAAATTTTCACTCAATATTATTCACATTCAAGTTTTGTATAATAATTCTTACATCGAACACACTTATGCTTGAATTTAATATGCATATTTAATACACAGTAAGAATTTAATGTTCTAAATGCATTCTGTTTGAATAAAATAACATATTCTTATGTAAGTGTAAGATATGGGTATAAATTATTTGTAAAAAAAAGGGGAGAGGTCTTAGTATTAAAGACACATCTTCTAATTTGAAATTTGACACATATGTATCTTGTCGTAGTATGACAACGGCAATGAGAAGGAGTACGTTTAAGGATCAAACGGAAAAAGAGATGGCATAATGTGTTTGCAAAATAGAAATTAGTTTTTCCACGAGCATGGTCAGAGTATTATTTGTCAAAGAGAATAATTTACCCGTAAAATGCCCTCAGGTATGACATGACTAAGTTGGAAAGATTTTGTCAAAATGAGTTCCGGGTACTAATGCCCTTTAAGTGCCCACTGTAATAATCTTTGGAATGAAATCCAAGCTTACTCAAATTTATTATATGTGAAATACAAATTTTAATTACTTAATTGACAAAAATTTCATTAATTTCAAAAGTCTTTACTAGAGCATAACAATTTCCACTGTCCACCATTGACCCACAATTCAAGACAATTTGGCGTGATTAACATAGAAATAGTTACTCGTAAACTACTCAGTAAGAATTTAAGTAGGTAACTACTAACATCATAAAATATTACAAAGGAAATGTGAGGCCAAAAGGCTAAGAAATAAAATTTATATGTACTGCACAATATAAGTAATTTCCGTTTAAATTAGCATTCATAACAAATCAAAATATAAGTTACGATACTTTTGAAAACTGTACACGTAATAAAGCGCTTATAATCTTCTTTAATATGTCGGAAAAGTGGAAATGCAAATTTACTGAATATTAAATTTTTTAATGCTTCTGAAAATTGTTTTAGTATCATCGTTAGGCGACATTAACTATAATTTTCAGAATTTAATGACTTTCATTTTCAGTGTGTACAAACACAAAACAAATTGCGCACTTGTAATTTATAGACAGCGTAAAAATGAAGTAAATTTTTCCAAGAACAACGAAAATCATTCTCAATCAATCAATCTTTCATTT
Organism: Tolmerus cingulatus; assembly: GCA_959613345.1. Lineage (NCBI taxonomy): Eukaryota > Metazoa > Arthropoda > Insecta > Diptera > Asilidae > Tolmerus > Tolmerus cingulatus. Next base: position 11,829,242 of record OY390708.1, on the reverse strand, counting down.
TCAGTAATTCTGGATTTTAGCTGGAAATTGCCACCATATTGATTTCTATATCTCTATCAGTGTACTACTTATTTAAGAAATAAAAAATAAAAACAATAAAAAGTAACCAATTTCAGGGATAACGACGTTTTTCTAGGTATACAACTAAAAAAATTAGTTAATTTATTTTTCCAACTTCGAAATTTACTTAATAAAAAGTATTTGCGTGTCTCTGAGTAAAGTTTTTTGTGTTGTAGGTATATCAAATAGTAATAAACGTAAAAATCGATTGCTTATCAGTAGACCGAAATTAGAATATTAATGAAAAAGTTTTAATGTTGAATATTTCTAAATTATATATTTACATAGGTTGTATAATTAAAATTAATTTGTAATAGATGCTTTCCGGCCATATATTTCTCTTTTTTAAAAATTATTTTTATTTAAATTGTACTTATTTTTACATTTTTTTTTATTAAGTTAATATGGAACAAGTTAATTACTATTACATCTAAAATCGTTGCCTTTCCTATTTTGTTTTGGTGTGGTAACAGATGAATGTAAAACAAACAAACAAATAACAAAATTCAATATTCAGTTTTTTCCGGGACGGATATTATTTATAAAATACAATAATTGCTACTATTATATAGACTATTAAGATAATTCATATTTAACTTAATTGCAAATACTCGGCCCTATTTTCATTATTGTAGGTTGCGTGATACTTGTTTGTTTGTTTTGTCTAATCACTTAAATTTTAAGTAATTTAATAGGAAACATTTTTCTAAGTTATATATAATTATTTAAGTATTATTAAGAGTTTTTGATCATCAGAAAGCAGATAATAGGTACACTTAAAGTTAAATATTGGGTTTCGGTTTTGTTCTTCTAAGATGAAACCTTGAACCATCTTTCCATCGATTTTGTTAAAGCGCATTGTAAACTTAGTGATTATCCGGAGCGTTAAGATAAAAATAAATAAACCATAATGAGAAAGAAGTTCACGGCTCAATCACCTGAACTTCCCGTCATCAGTGCAGGTGACAAGATTTCTGCTAAAGGCTCTTCGCTCTTCGAAAATAAATCGTCCAATAAATCGCTCGCGGGTTGGCAAATATCGACGGAACGTTCAAGCAGACGATTTCCTCTAAATCGAAATGAAGCAATTTGCACAAACGAGCGCTACATTTGTTTCCCGAATTGTTTTTGGATTTTATTATTTGTATTATTGCGATTTATCGCGAATTACACGGGTGCTTCGGAGCAGAGATCCGCGAGTAAAGCATAAATTTTCAAGGCCCGGGGCTGGCTTATCACACCTGCCATTGAGCGCGTAAATTTCAGCGATATTGTGACAAAAACGGAAAGGCCCATCGGCGTGGTAATTGATTTATCAGAGTGCGCGTTATCGTAATGGGCCGGGATTTATAAAATTAATATAAAAATAAGATTTACAGGCTGGAAATTCGCCCCCGCGAACGGCCAAACGCAGCCCCGCCAGCCGCTCCGCGCTAGGCGCAATTTGTTTTGAACTTTCAATCGAGACCTTGAGTTGCTCGTTACCTTTCGCTTTTGCGGCTGTGGCTCCAGCTTAAGATGCTGCAGCTCGATTTAAAGACATCTGATTCAAGCTGCGCGTCTCCCGGGCATGATTTCGATTTCTTTTTATTTCGAGACCGCCGCGAATTCCTCGTTAAAGGGCAACCTGTTAAACTTTTGATGTAACGCAAAAATGGCAAGCGCTCCGGGCGGGCATCACTATCCCGCGATCCCGCGATTCCGCGAATCCGGGAATCGGCGCCGCGGCGTCGACGCCGTCCCTGGGAATTGCGCAACAGGAGCGCGGTAGTTCCCGCTTTCCGGCACCACTTCCTCTTGCGGCTCGCGCACCTCAATGGGACTCAGGTAGCACAAACAACAATATCAAAAAACATGCGATTATTCAAGAATTTCGCTTCGAACTGGCGCAAAAACAGACAGTGGCCGTGACCTAGAAATCCAGAGCTTGGGAGTGTGCAAGCAGTTCGTGGAATGCTCGAGATAATTTTAAATTCATTGCGACCATGTAATGGAAGGATTCTGGGGATTTCGGGGTATTAGCGCGGTAGGTGCGGGACACTGGGTGTGGATCCGTTGATATTACATTTCGCACGATTCACGCCCACGCTAAGTAAATTGAGCACAGCAGGAGAGCCACCGGCGAAGGGGATGATACCAAGAATTCGCTTATCGCCACGTCGAGAGTTACCACCAGAACTTCTGTTCTTTCGCAGTAGTATCCTTTTCTATATTTATTATCCTTAACTAGGTACCTACCTAAAGTACTGCAATTATCTTCTTTGTTTTTAAATTTAGTTTTCTTCAAGCGATTTCTACTTAATATATGAATAGTTCACTGGCCAAATTAACTCCACTTTTGAAAATTTCGGAGACTTAATACTCAAATCCTTGATAGAAGATTAGAATTTAATTTTTCTAATGAATTGTGTTAAAGTAATATATCTATAAGAAAGTTTATTTGAATTTTTATTACAAAACGAACTTTTATTTCAAATATGTATAATTTCATCAGTGTTCTCCATTTTTTCCTTTTACAGTTAATCGATTTGGCAAATGAAGCATTCATACATATATGCAATGTTCAATATACGCGAAAAAATTTCATGTGAATCGATTAAAATTTAAAAAATATAGTTTTGAGATAAAGGCGTTTAAAATTTCATGCCATATTCTTTGATTCAAATTTTTGATGAAATAAGGATATTATTAATTTTGTTCCATGTATATAAAACCTACTGAACTTTATTTCTAGCATTCTTTGATCAAAAAAAAAAAAAAAAAACAAAAAAGAAATTTTAAAATTTTAAAATTCTTGGGTGGCATTTCAACTTGATTATCGATGGTTTTTTTATAGCATCGAATTTTTATTAGTTAGTTAAACAAACTTTTGGATCATAGCACTCGACTTTGAATGAGTCTGCATCTATTATACTAATTATAATGGCTTTACTTTACATTTAACATATTCAAATTTAAAAAGTAACAAAATCTTTCTCATGCCACTTTTTGTGGAACTATAACAAAATTTAATATAAACGCTAACATGCATACTATATAGTATATCAGCGGTTAATTCCAGGGCGTTGGAGGGTAAATTACCAACAAAGTGAAAGTGGGAAATGACATTTCAGAGCATTAATTCACCTCCATGAGAAAGACCAATTTACATAGACAATGCTCCGACAGGGAGGGAAATGAGCAAACATTTCAAAGTTTTTGACGTGAAGGACGCCCGAATTTAAATGCGCCGTCGAATCGACTTCTGAAGTTCAAATTAAAAGCGGGCTAAGGCCAGCCGAGCGTACATAAAACTTGTTCAGTTTTAGTGCAATTGTCCGGACGCCGGAAACCTATTCATAATTTGGCCACCTTCCATTTCTGGTCAATTAGAGGCGCGTACGGTGGCCGGTGACCTTGCCTTTCGCGGACCCTTAAATCCCCGCGGTGACGTGAACGGCCCCGCGGCATGTGAGCAATCAATAGTCACAATGAATTGATTTTTCCGGAATTCCTCTCGGACCCAAAAGACAAATATATATAATGTCCATTAAAAAAAGGTTTCAATGTCAAGTGAAACCCGCGAGTTTGGGGTGATCACACAAATAGCAACGAGTCTAATTAGATTTAGCAATTTCGTTTCGCGATTACGTGGGTGTACTTCGAAAAGTTGTTTACCAAACAAGTGCTGGGCTTTCATGTGAAAAAAGCTTATGGGCAGTCACTGCTTACCTTGTCCTTAAGCCGATAACGTCTAGAAGAATTACAATGCTTCATATTTCAATTCACTTCGATATAAGACACTTGAGATAAAACTTGACTTCAAGAATTTTTGACATTACAATAAACACTTTAATGTCTATGTCATGAATGAAATTTTAAAAACGTAGAGCCCTTTTGGTGAAAGTTCATTTTCAATAAACGAAGAAGTCTGTAAAATACGCAATTTTCGAGAAATGTTCTATATCTCATTTCATATTATAACTAGTCTAATAATTTTAAATTAATTCCATCTTGAAAATAATTAGCATTATGAATTTATTTATGAATCTTGACCTTAGAAAAGAAATTATTATGATCGAATTTGAGAACTATCATTATTTATATCAATTAAATCTAAATTTGAATTCCATCTTCCATATTTTGAAGCATTACAAAAATAAAGTTTAATATAAGACTAAAGAAAAAATCAATAAATATAACGAAATATGCAGATGATTTGAATTTACATTGGAGTGGACTTTTTAAAATTTCAAAGTGATTTTCATGGGTCAAACGTACTTACGTAAATAACCATTCATTAACATCAATAAAACCTTTCCACATTGGGAGGATGCTTACCTGGAAAAGATAGAGATAATAATTAGAAGTTAATTAATAAGGCAATTTATATTCATTAATTAAGATATTTCTCATTTCTTCCATAACAAATTGATACCCATAAGATAGTTGAACCCACCTATTGCGTCAGTGGCACGTGTGGCTTGCCATCAAAAGGAAATCACTACTTGCTTGCACTTTAAAAATAGTTTATAAATATTTCATCGCAAAGACTTAATGGGGAGAAATAGGATTGAGTGAGTTAATACGCTTCGACAACGAATTTACGGAAAGAAATAATACTCTAAAAATCAATGGCTGTCCTTCAATTTAAAAATGATGAAGAACGTCTAATTTAAGCAGGTGGAGGATTCAGCTCGAGAACAAAGTTATTTAAGGACGTACAAAAACATTTTGTTACAAATTTATTTTGATGTGTATGAGTAGATGATTTAAGGGGCTGTGAGATCATATTATATGTATTGAAAAATCAAAATCTGCGGATGTAGAATGGGTATATGCAAGCACGTAGAAAATGCGATTTTTTTAGGGACAACTTTTAATTGACAGATTTTATTTATAGTATACCATCTGATATAGGTACATGTAAATACATATATGTGATGTGGAATACGGCCACAAACGATATTCCAGAAGTTGAAAAGTTACATATAAGGCAATTTAAAGATTCAGGAAAAGGCTAGAGAGACTAGACTTTTGAAAATTTGTCGTCAAAAAATCATAAGGATTATTATCTATGCTGAGTAAATGTCTACAATTGTGAAATTGAAAAGAAGAAATTTATAGTACAAATAATAATACAAATACATTTAACATTTGTGATAGTATTAAAAATGAATTGTGTCTAAAGTGGCCATTGTTGTAAATACCAAAAAAATTATATATCAAAGTATAAAAACATAGTCTCGACAAAAATTAGTTTGTCACTTTAAGTGCTCTTCATGCTTGTCCGTTGTCACCCAGTGCAAGTAGTGTTGCTTTTCCAAAAAGTGGGAAGAGACACTCAAAAATGTTTAACAAAAGGCGAATAAGCCATAAATTGCGATGATTAATGTTCACACGTGTGTTGGACCCTTAAATGAATTTCCCACATTCACAACATCTCAGCGGTCGTCAGTTTTCTCAGAAGACTACGTAAAAATTATGATTATTTTTCTGTTTTGCGACAGTCCCATGTGGATCCGCAGCATCCAGAGACGTCGCATATTCAGCATAAAGCTGGAGCAGGGGAAACCCGCGGGGAGCAGCGGCAAGGTGACAATAAATTCGCATTCGTTTCAATTTAACTGCGCTACTTCGCTCTGAGTCATTTGTCCGAAGACAATTCAAAATTTGTCGTAGTTATAATATGGACCTGGACAAATTGGGAAAGGAAACATTTGCGAATGGTCGTCATCAATCGCTGTGCTCTCCCTCTGGACTGCGCGATTTCCGAAGGGGGAGTGGCGGCTGTCGATTTATAAGCGTTTTTACCCAATTAACTCGATTCGATTGCTTTTCAGCGGAATTCTCTGCACGGTTGATCGGGCACGACCTTCATTAATTTTCACATTCCGCAAATTTATAGTGCGTGTTAAAAATATGTATACAGCGGTAAATAAACTGTTTACATAATTCGGGCTTTTCAATCGTTTTGTTACGGCGTTAAGTCCACTCAGTGCCAGCAGCTGCCCATACTGAAAAATATTTATTAATTGCCTTTTTGTGCAATTTTGCAGTTATTAAGCTTGTTGCATAAGTGAAGTGGCATTTGCACTCTGAGAGAAATATTTTAGCTTTTTCATCTAAATATAATTACTAAATATAATTAGATGTCTTAGGTTAAGACAAATTTTTTTAAAGTAATATAACTAAAACCGATTCCACAAAATGCCAAATCCGAAAAATTATAAAATAATTATATTCAAAGTCTTCTGCTACTACTTTCAATATTAAATACAAGACTTTCCTAGATTTTTGAAGTCGGTGTGAAAACCTTGCATTTAATTTTAAAAGTAGTAGAGGAGACTTTTAATATAATTATTTTATAATTTTTAGCGCTTGGGATTTTTTGAATCAGTTTTATTTTTTGTTTTAAGAACTTTTTTAGTTTAAAATGCAATATAATTAATTAAAGTATCGTTGTGATCGGAAGTTCAGAGTCTCGCCCTGATAATTATTAATTCCTAGTTTTTCGCCTTATAGTATCTTTTAACTTTTTTGTGATAATTATGTAGTTGCTTAAAAAAAGCCGCCATTTTTTGTAGGTCATTTTGAATTCACGCAATCGGGCACCAGATGTGCACTCAATGACCCTTAAATCACACACATAGTCATTTTGTTTTGTTTATGAATTCTAGGTCATTTATCATTGTTATTTCGATTTACCTCTCTGTTGTAGTGTCCCCGCCGGAGAATCTTAGACTATCCAACAAAAAAAGGATCATCAAAATCGTTCAATATTTATGGGCGAACAGACATTAAAAAAAACATACTGGTCGAATTGATAACCGCTTTTTGTGGGAGTCGGTTAAAAAAGCATCTAAATCTTTAGTAAGTAGGTACTTCTAAAATTTTGTTTAAAAAAATTTCCTTTAGATATATGTATTTTTAGTTCACACACAGTATTCAATGTAAATGGGTGAATTGTCTACTTATACAATGGTTAAATTAGTAAATTATCTAATAACAATTAGGTGAATCAACTGATTTAAGTAGTAGGCTGAAAATCGAACAGTTTCTTCAGATGAAACTATTATTTTCGGTACTACGGCAAATCATTTCTTTGAGTGTAAACGCCTCGCGAAATCACAGCTAGATGCACCGTCAGTTACATTTGCAATCGACGTTAGCCAGCCTGGGAATGGGAAGGGCATAAATCTCTCGATCGAATATCGCGAAATCGACGCATTGTTCGCGCCCAGAGGAATGCGTGCAGCAGCCGGATGCAGTGCCACCTGAGCCGGATCCGTTTTTACTGCGATTGCCGAACAAATCTGTCCAGGTCTAGTTGTAGTTAGAAACTTGCCCACGTCTGAATTAGAACGCACTGCGTCATTGCGATTCAGGTGCGCGTCTCTGCACTCACGTCTCACCTCAGATTGATCGTCTTATTCGCGGCTCTGCCTGCGAAATAAATTTGTCACTCCGCGCTGTGACGAGTTTTATTCTTGAAATATTTGCGGTGGACGCATTTCCCGCATTTAAAAAATAACGCTCCGTTGTTTTCTGAATGCTGATGTTTTTCAAAATTCTCTTTTTTGAAGCCACAGACACCTTTGGCATACCGTCGGCCAGACAATTTATAGAATCGCCGGCTTTTCGCACGAGGCAAAAATAATTCACTTACTCAGAGGTATGCACCTTGCTGCCGGCCGCAAGAATTCTCACATACTTAATTCGAATTTTTGGGGGATGATGATGTAATGAAAAGGTCAAAATTTAATAGTTTAGAGAGTCATTTTTGTAATTACTCAAAGGATGGCTTCGATAACCTAGAAAAACAAAAGTCACTCAATTTATTGTATTATTATTTTATTTTATTTTTAAGTTAAAAGAAACACACTTCTTTCTGAGTGATTTCTTTTTAAGTAAAAGAAAACCATAATAATATTTTCAATGATTCAATTGAGAAACTTTTATCTTTTCTACTCATTATTATCCTAACTTTATTTCATAAAAATATTATTCGAATATTCGTGAACAAATTTGGTTGCCAAATTTTTACTTACTTTATTTGGGCTTATTGAATTTTTCTTATATATATAGTAATAGCTGAGTTTTTTTCATATCGGATCCGGTTTTAAATTTACAGGCAATTTTGCAATGAATTGATATTTTAAAATTTGGCACGTATATAATGATTTTAAAATATGCGACATGTGCATCTAATTACCATGATAATTACCCATCCAGACTTCAAACCCCTGAACCAAATAAATTTTTGGATTAAATATTTGAAGTAGTATGAGTATAAAATATAGCCAATTTGATTATAATACCGCGAAATACAAATTGTTTGATAACCACTCTTAAATATCAATTCAATACAAAATGTCCTGTTAAACCTAGAACTGGATCCGATATGAAAAAGATACAGTTTTTATCATTTTAGATATTTACTAAAATTAAAGGATTCTGAACCCTTAAATTTTCAGGAAAATTATTATTAGTAGTTAGCTTAAGCAATTAGAAGTTTTTGCTTAACCCTATTATACATATATTTTAATTTCAATTAAGAATAAAATATGAAATATGTGTTTAAAGCTTAGCCAGCTAGTCTGGAACTTTAAAAATTCAAGAAACGAACGTCTAACTCCCAAACACCCATCTAAGAATCTCAAAAAGTAAAATCATGAATATCACTAATGTTATAATTATAATATTCAATAAAAATTTTATCACTTTCATTTCGTTCAGTGCGCGCGACATAAAGTCGTTAAGATCTCAACGATTATTTGCATAGCATAACACTTGAGGAAATTTACTGCTCCTTACGCACATACATCACTCAGAATGGAACTGATATCTGCCCCTTTGAGGCGGTGCTTTCCAGCGAACTTAATTTAAGGACATGTTCTGTGCGGCTCCGCAGTCAGAACCATTTCCCAATAAATCAAGATTTCACTGATTGAATTCCGCTTGCTTCTGTGGATATGACTGCAAATGTAAATCGAAGTTTATATCGAAGTGCACAAGGACAGCATCTTCGCCTGGAGGTCGCTCCAAGTCGAAGATTTGAGCCTCTTCACCAAGATTAAACTGGAAATGTATTACTCAATGAATTTAATTCCGAATTGATCTATGCGATTTTGGGTTCATTCATAAATTTTTATCAGGTATCCTCTTACTTTACTGTGACAATCTGGATGTTCTTGGGTTTTCTAGTTTGAGGATATCAATTTTCGTTTTAAGCACGAATTTAAAGTTCAAAATATGTGGGATGACTTCGTTGTCAATTTTATTCAGAAAGGCGTAGGTGTATCAAGTTGGAATTTATACCAAATACTAAAGTTTATAGCCTCATAATCCTGCAAAAAATTCAGTTTCTCTTAACCTAAAATCTTAAAATTAGGTTCCAGAAAGGTTTCATAGAACAAGTAAAATATCAGAAAATCATTCATTTCTAATTCTGTACTAATGGAATATAATCTTCAGGGCGCAAATCCTATTCGCCCTTGCCCGTCGTTTTTAACGTATACCTTTTCACAAAAATTCAAATAAATCGATAATGTACATACTCGTATTTATAATTTCTAACTTTTAATAAAACAGATAAATACCTGAATAATTTAGGAAATGATGAAGTGGCACGGCAATCACAGATAAATTCATAAGTTATTATTATAACCTTTAAATTTAAATTCACACCCATAATTCATTCCTCCAGCAATTAACACATGAATTAATGAGTGGTAATTTCGCAGATAGATAAACTATTCCTGGTGGTGTTTACCACAACTGAGAAAATATTTTTACACTATTACTTTTACCGTTTAAATATCATATGTATATGACAATGTATTTTGATTTCATGGATATTAAGTAGAACTTAATAAAATTACGTTTTTATGTAAAGTTTTTTCCGCTAAACTATTATTTATTAGAAAATTATTGTGATAATTTAGCATAGCCCCCCTATCACTATTAGAAATGTCTGTATTTAAGGGAGAAAAAACTAGTGGACATCATAACTTTATAACAAACATTTTAAGACATTTTTCCGCTCAGAAACCTTTAAACCGAAATTTTTTCATTGCCATTTCATACATTCAAAATTATTCAGAAGTTTTAAAGTTTATATAATAATAAATTATTTTGCCTGTATCTATAAAATCTGACAAATTTTCTGAATATAAAAATAAAACTTAACATTAATGCAGAAAATTCCGAGTTTGTTGAGATGATTATAATCCCTTTTATCAGTTTTATTTCCTCTGCTGTAAAATTATAATACTTTGTAAAAGTTTGTGGAAGGATCAATTGTTGTATACTTTTTATTCATTTCCAATGGAGCACGAAACTTTCCCAATTTTTTTGCATTTGCATAAGTATTTTCGAACATTTTATCTGACGGCAAGAATCATCCTCAACCAAAGAAAAGTTGACTTTATCCAAGAGGATACGATTTAAGCCTCTTTTTGTTCATGCTCAAACATTTGCAGTGATTTAAAATAAGCACACAAGAGATAGAGAGCCTCAGAAGCTATCGGGTATGGAGCATCATTTGTATAGAAAAATCTTACAAAAATGTTTCACTTTTACATAGATTTAGAAATCTCGGGCAGGAGGAGCGCTTACCTAATAGAAAAATATGGGTTTAGCACTTTCCGAATCTATTTCTCGATTTCCTCAGAGAATTTGGAGATTAGATTAAAACAAAAGGATTGGCTTGGAAGAGTTCAAGGGTGAAGGACGCAAATGTGCTTCCCTAGAACAATGTTATTAGGGCATCTTTTGGGACCTTTTATGAAAAAATATTTTTTATTTTTATGTTCTAGTTCATCTTACGGCTATTTTCGGTACGAAAGTTCCTTTTCAGGAGTGGGATGATATTCCTTTACGGAATATTGCCGAAGGGGATTCCGTAAGAAGAATATTAATGGAAACTGTTCTGCAATTTATGCTGTACCATATCATTTTTCGAGGTTGTAGTGTCTTGATGCAAGGGGTAGGTTATCTCATAAGATTGTGAAGCACACTCCTCAACTAAAATTATGGAGGAACTCTTCCATTGAATCTTATTAATTTGTTTTTTATTTAGAAACAATTTCATCACCATGAATAAGAAAAGTGAGCAGTTTGAAATATCAGCGTTATTCAGACACCTTTGTGCATAATAATTTCTAGTTGTTTAAGAATATTGAAAGAAACTTAATCCCGGAAAAGTACAAAGTATAACCTAACAATTATTGTTTCAATGAAGAAAGAAGTTATTTCTTTATACATTTATTCGGTAAACGTGTGTCGTAAATTTGGAATATATCTTTCTTAAATGGAATTTATAAGAATTGCTCTCTAATTTCATTCAATATTTTTCATTATAAGGTACATATATGTATAACATTTTATTATTAATAATAAATTTTTCGAGAAATATGGGCTCCTAAAGTCGTTCTTAATACGTCCACTCTCTACCATTTTTAATAATTTCATTAAACAATTTAGTAATATAAATATAATAAGTCGAATATCAAGGGGTGTTCATTGTTTTTAAATTCACGGTCTTGAAAGAAAAATTATTTTCTGCTACTTAGTGTTTCACTAATCAGTAGACAAATTTTTTAGTGCTTGGGCTACACAAAGTAAAAATTTTATAGATTTAGAGGTAAAACAAAATGGTCATGATATCAATAATTTTTGCAATGCAGTAAATATTTATGGTTGTCCCAGAATATATTTATTATTAACTTATTATTAACTTTATGTTTATTCGATCCATACCTGGTTGGGGTTTATACACCATTCATTGCGAAATCTACTAGAGAGAGTTGGCTAAGAAAAATACTTTTTATGATATATATTAAATTATATAATAGTAAGACAGAGAGTGCTTTGTTTTATACAAACTGCTTTTAAAGTGACAGAAACTTAAAAGCTAAAAGAAGAACTAACAAGTGCTGTTCCAATAAAATGGAAGTGCCGTCCATTATTTAGTCTTTTCACTTCTATCTCTTACGTCTTTAAAGTTTCCTTGTCGCCTTCTGATTGCAGTCTTAAAACTCTCTTAATGCCTAATGAACTCAGTCTGAAATCTCTCGGCGTTGCTTTAATTGAAAAATGCTTGTCTCTAGTTGTCTGTTGTTGCAAAAGGCGAGTTGCCCGCACCCTTCCACCCCCAACGCCACGAAATGTGAAAAGTGAAAGACGACAATTGAACAGCGCCGGGGCTTTCCCAGTTGAATTACTTAATCGACACTGCCGTAATATGTTGCGTCTTAGCGTCTTAGCGTCTTAACGTCTTAGCAGAAGGTCATCCGATTATCCGCTCGTGTACAATTTCAGAGCTAAACTGAAAGTGTATCATTAAAAAACCGGCGGCGGTAGGATTTAATGCAAATCCATTTTCGTTGCTCTCGATCTGGGCGGCCCACGAGGGCGATTTCGTCAGGTTCTGAATGTTCCTCAGATCGAGTCATTTGATTAATTACCCCATGGGAGGCTGTGGGTGGCAGAAACGGGCGGCATAAATTTATTAATTTGAATACGTCTTACAAGCAGAGGAAAGTGAATTTTTCTCGGCACGATATTTCTTCAGTTTGGCTGTTACTTTGGCATTTTGTTTCTTCAAGGGGTTTGGGGGTACTTAAGGAGCATTTTGCTGATTCGTACGAATTATCTGATTTGTGACTATGCTAGGAGATTTTATTCTGCTGCTGTGGGAATATATGGATATAAATCTTCACAAAGCGGGGGCGGAATTAAAAATTTTCAATTAGAGTACCACTTGTATGATAAATCTCATGATTCAATATAGCAAAGAATGGATTTTAACAAGTAAATAAAGAGAAAATAATTACAATTTTCTAGGAATATAATTGCATTTGATTTTATGCGATTTCATCAAGGTTTTTTAGGTTTATGTTAAAATATCACCTATTCTATTAGCATTATTATCAATTTAGTTGAGCCATTGTTATATTCAAAAATTAACTTTACTTTTAAGTAATTTACGCAGAGTAGATTAGTAATACACTGAGATGAAAAGATATTAAAATCAAATGAAAACGTATTTGAATCAAATATTTTTTAGCCATGTTGATTAAAAACTATTAAATATATCTTCAATTCAAAACAAACGTAACTTTAATTAAGCGTTCGTGTTTAAATTATTATTAAATTATAACTTTAGAATTAAATATGTTTACAACTGATTTCAAAGTGTAAGATTTCTCTCATATGTATGTAAATGTGCATGCCTGTTTCTAGAATCTATAGTAACTCATTTCGATATTGAATAAATACGCAACATGAAATTGTCATCTTAAGTAGTTTACCTAATTGATTTCAATATCGACATTGCTTAACAAAAATTAAATAATTCATTTAAAGTGGAGATAACGAAAACTTACACTTTCACAACGTAAACACTCTAGATAATGAGCAATTACGAAGAATGCTCGAAAAAGGTGCTTTCAAATCCAAAGGTGCACGCCGCCCCATGACCTCGACACGACAACCAAAAATTGTTATGACACGTGAGGGTAATTTAAAGCGGTAAAGTCGCGAAATACCGCGAAGGTAGCCAAACGGCATCGTGATTTACATTCGAAGCAAGTCCTGTTCGAAGACACGAAAACCGCAGCTACGGGGCTACTGTGGGTTAATTTATTGCGTTTAACTGTTCACTTAAAAATTACAAAACCGCGATAAAATAAAGCAGTAAGTGTCAGAGAGGCTGTCGCGCGAAATACGCCATCGAGGCTGGGCACAAAATGGTTTTTGACAAAAATAGCAATAATGAAAATTGAAAGTAGAACGCAACCTTTGAGCAAAATTGAGTTCCATTCGCACCTGCCAAATGATTCGGTGTTACCTAATTTGAGCAGCTCGCGAATTTAAAGGCTTCTTGGCCGCGCAAAGACATCGCGTGAAAATAAAGGAAAGCAAATTTTCGTAATGCACCGAATCGCAGGTGCAAGTGCATTTCAATAATTGCGTGGGACGTTTTCTCAAGACGCTTGTTAAGATTCGGTCCAACACCGCACCGCCGCGAGAGGCATACAAACCGCCTGTTTAATTGTTATGAAGCCGCGACCTGCACTTATCCCGCGGGCCGCTAAATTGAGATTTCTTCCTTAAAGGAACACGTTGCATTATCGCCAAATTATGTTGCCTTATTTATGGCTCAATAAAAACTCCTTAAGTAGTCGGTCAGGTGTTTCCGCTGCTTGGCAGTCGATTTATTTATTTATTGTCTTCTCATTCCGCAACTTTGGTGGTTAGCAAGCAATTTTCCTGAGAAATTGTTTAACCGCAGAAGAATCTTTGAAGGTGCAAAATCGATGAAAGGTAAATGCTCCCTGGAGCACTATTGATCTTTCTTGGTGCATGCTGGTGAAAACTGACGTCAGCGAAACTTTTTAAGCCATCGCTTTTTCGGTTTTCCTTTTCGTAAGGCAAAATTGCTTTCGAAATGGGAAATGCGGATGCCGCATGCCGTCCAGATAGAAATACTTTCTCCAAACTTTAAGGATGCAATCTTCTACGAAGGCGAAATAGAATTATTGATTTATTTAGCCTCTCTAAAATGCCTGGTATAAACTGGAATTGAGTCTATTTTTGTTAAATCACAGGGGAGGATTTTTTATTGGAAAGCATTTCGAAAATGTTCCTGAACTAATTTTTTGTTATTTTTATCCGACTACAAAAGAATGAAAATTGAAGTATGTAATTTGGTCTGATATAAAATTTGTTTGCTAGGACAATTTTGTAGCCTTTACAGACTTAGTAATTTAAAATTTGTTGCTGAATATTATTCGTGAGGAATATCCATTTTTGTTAATTTTAGGTCAGGTAAGGGAGTTTTACAGACTGTCCTGTCACAAAAAAATCTTCTCGAATTTTGAATTCTAATTTTTAATACAATTGTACTTAATATACAAAATAGAGCACAATGAAAATAAAGAAAAACCGGCCAAGTGCGAGTTGAAGGGTTCGTATTCACATGTGACTTATTGAATTATATGAACATACATAGATATTTTAAGTATTTATATGTAGATATAATGAGAACGCAATAAAATTAGTGTTTGGGGCTATATATCTTAGCACAGATATCTGTGATCTAAGTTAATTCTCACACGATTTTTGTTGACTTCTAAAAATCTGGTGCAGTAAAAAGTCAAAATAAAAATGTTATCTTGTGGGTGCTAATATAACTACAAACAATCTACATTTATATTTTTATGTAATATTTAGAATCAAAACCCAATCTGATCATATTATCACATTCTTATTTTTGGCAATTATTGAAGGGCCTCTGAGTTCTACAAACGATTTGGTTTTTCTTTTAAAAATTGCAAGAAGTCGCGGCTTTTTAATAATGTCCTTGCCATTATGGAGAATCATTTATTCAATGTTCCTTAAAAGTTAGAAATGCGGGTATTGCTTAGATAATGTACGTACATTTTCTCAACATTTTTGGCCAGATTTTCATAGAACATGATGTGCTCAAAAAGTATGATGTGATTTTGATGCTTCAACTTTTGACAACGTTAATATATTGTCTTTGAAACATAGGAGCATACGATGAAAAGAAAGTAAAAAGTTTTACAAAAACAGAAAAAATAATAAAGCAGAATTATATTCGTTGGGTGTTTGTTTTCACTTATTTCTGAAATGTGACTGAAAGTGCCTCAATAAACGAAGTTTGAAAGCGTCCCTCTCGGCGCAAAAATATCACGATTTAAAGAAAAGACGAAAACGCCCGCCAGTGGCTCAATCAATGGGGAAGTGGGCCCGCATGAGTCCCGGAGGAGCAGAAACAGGAGCAGCTTTACACATGAATTGCAGTGCTTACGCGACAGCCGAGGGACTTCCTTTGAAAGGTCGGAAAAATCTTTTACCCCCTGACGACTGCAAAGTAAAAAGTTCTAGGGGTTGTCTTTGTCAGAAGTCGTGATGTTGACACCAATGCCGCACAATCAGATTAAAAAAGTTGTGTTTCAGTTACCGAGAAGTGAAAGCGGCAGTTAACGTGTTGCTAGTGTTACTTAACAAATCCACACTGCAGAATGGACGGATTCTCTTTTGAAAATGTTGCTTTTTTACATTTACGATGTGGTTTCGAATTTGTTTGGCTTTTCGGAAGTGCGGAAGCCTTCGAGGTAATATTGATTGACATTAGGGCTGCGGAAATCCACTTGGCTAACAAAAGGCTTCTGTCTATTGTACATTGATTTCATTCGAAAGCTGGTTCTTTTATCTACCTTTGATTAAATTAAACATTAAAATAGACGTACCTATACTTAAATGAGCCGTTGATTATGAAAATGGTATAAGTCCGCTTTTTCAGCTTACCTTTTCAACAATTTCTACATTTAAATTTTAAGTTTTTATTTTAAGTTTAAATTGTGTTCAAAAATAATGAAAAACATAATTATTTCAAAACAACCTAGATATGTTAGTATTACTTATACTTTTTTAACTTTAAAAGAGTTCATTTTCAAATCACAGAAGTCGAATTTAAATTCAATAAAGTCGTCTTTTGACCCTTTTGTCTATTTATTAACTGCTACTTTACAGATTTTCCAAAACAATTAACTGGAAAAATAAAGCTTTTTTGAATTGAAAAATTAGTTAGATATATCGAATTATTTGAAATGAAAATTGACCTTTTGATTTTAACACCGACTTTATTGAATTGAAATTCGACGTTTGTGATTTGAAAATTGACTTTTTTTAAATTGAAAAAGTATATAAAATGCTTAAAAATTTGACTTAATTTTTGTCCCCGTAATTGCAACGCGTTTGCATATAATAATTGTAAAGCTGTAATTTTGATTCAAAAAATTCTATGATATTGTTAAAAAGTTAATAAGTGTGGTAAACATACCAAAAGCGTATACTTCCATGGTTCGTAAAAAGAAATTCTAAAAAATGGCGTAAAAAAATAGTCGTCACACGAGACGAGCTTTTTACGAAATCTATTTGTTCCGCGCATTCTTAGAGCGTATTAATGTTAATAATGACTTCATTATATTTTCATTATTGTTTTATTTTCAGTAGAAAATTTCTTAATTGTCAAGCGCACCAAAATTAAATACTTTCATTCATTTTTCTCTTTCTAAAAGAACTTAATGACGCCTGAATATCATTTTTTTCTTAATTTATTATAGTAAGCGTATCATATTTTGTAGGTAAAATATTTTAATAAATATAAATAAGTATTTTATTTGTTTAGATATATAATAACCCAAAAAAGTGACATATTACATATGCATTAAAAGTTATTTCCGTTAATAGTATATTACTTTTATTTTCAAACATAAGTAAAGTTTTCATTAATAAATTGCAAATAGTGTCAGTCTATTTAGGTGATACGCTAATATCAGCAATAATGCAGAAATAAAAATTCCGAAAATAACATATAATTGTCTGCCCTATCCCCTTTCTGTCACGCAAGTATCTTTATAAAAACCGGGAATTGGCTCAATAACTATCAATTACAGAATCGATACTGCCACAAAAGCTGGAATGACTGTTCGAACTAATGGAACTCTAATTTACAAATTTGTTTAGAGAATGTGCATGCAAGCACTTAATGGAATAAGTGCTAAAATGCTGTGTACTTTTAAAGCGTAATAAACACTTGACAGTCTATATAGTGATAAATTTAGAATACCTGTTTCAAATGTTTTTGTAGGATTGTGTGTTTTTATAATATATTTAGCAACACGAATATTTATTTGATAGAACAATAAAATATCTCAAGAGAAAATGGAGTACTGAAAACTTAGTTTTGGATACCATCAGTTTTGAAATTAGGTGGAAATTTTGCACTGAAAAGTGATAGAAAATAAACCGAAAACATATCACATTACGAAGGTTAGGTTAGAAGTCCGATTGAAATATTAGTTAATTTTTCATGAGTAGGTACCATTAGGAAAGACAGAAGCGAATAAAAAATGGCAGAAATTTCTCTCTTGTATTTTTATCGCTATACCATTTTGTAGGTAGGTATATAAATGTTTCAAATATTCCCAGGTGACAAAATAAAACTGAATGCAGACTGAACATTTTATCAATTTTTCCTGAGTTAAGTGGCCGGAGAAAGGAAGGTTAGGGCACAAAATTTATTTCCGTCTGTTATCCTTCCGATTTCCGTTTATGGTTTTCAGTTGAAATTCAGTACCTTGCTTTTCCTGTACGTATCTAGTTCGTTTTCAGTTTCTTCTATTAATTTTAGTCTGTTGGCCACTATCACAGTAAAGATACCTACAATTCAGTTTTTCACTGTTCTTTAACTTACAAAAAATAGTAAAAGTTTTCAGTTTAAGTTTTTCATCTGAGTTCATTTTAGCCCTTCAAGTGTTTTGAAAAGGAATGTTTTTAACTTCCGAATTGGTGAAGAGTGAAGAGTGAAGAGTAACCTTTTGTTCGCCAGGTCTGGCAGCCACATTAATTAAATTGCGTAAAGAACAAAAGTTGCTTGTTCAATTAATTTGCTTGGTATTCCGCTCTAGGGTAGTGAATGGATCAAAGCCGTCCGCAAGTCCTCAAACTTTTCACTTAGCAATTACTTAATGGCATAATTTGCTTTTGAGCACTGCTTTCATAGCTAAGCTAGGCCGAACTTGTTATCCGCGATCTGATTTATTATTGAAGACAAACTCCAGAGAGCCAAAAAGATGAGCCAAGTTCGACAGAGGGCCTCAAGTCATGACGAGAATTTTCCGGCATGATGGGCTGATTCGCGGAAAAATCCAGGTGAAGTCAGGTGTAGCGCGCCTTTTGAATTATTAATGGCACGTAATACGAAAGTTGCCCAAAGTATCGCTTTTGAACTGGAAATAAAAACGAAAAATTCCCCCTTCGCCAGGTGAGGTGTGGTTTAATTTACCGCAGTGCGACGGGCGTTGCCGCGGCGGTTCTTTAACAGTCGTCGTCGCCGTCACAGGCCAAGCAAGGTTAATTGAAAACCGATTCATTTCCATTTCATCGCGCGTAGGTAACAACTTCGGCCGTACTTTTACTTTCAGTGGCCATGTCTTAAAGACACTCGCCTCAGATCCGGGCGGACCCGCGAATTTGATCCGGACAATCCCCGTACCAATCCGCCTATATCAAAATAGCTGGCCGGTCGTTATCAGCCAATTTGCTATGTGGCAATGCCGGCGATTATTGCTATTTAGGCTAATTTATCTTTTATGGTATGAACTTTCGAAAAGTCTGACAGAGAGGTGTATGTCGGAGTAATTAATAATTAAACGGCCGTTGTTGCTCGGCTGCCATCGGACTTTTTGCACTCTGAAATTATAATTCAGGCGACTTATCGCCCGTCAAACAAGCCTGCGAAAGCAACATTCGCACGTTTGGTATTTTATGGAAAATATATTATTTCCATCAAGCGTGTTAACTCAAAATTCATGCAAATGCAAGAAATTGAGACAATTTAATTTGCACACATATATTTTTATTTTACTCGCTTTAACTTAGATTGCTTTACTTATGAATGACGGACTAATTGATCTGTCTATCTGAAAGCTGCAAATTTGCCATGAACGATTTTTTAAGCAATATATTTAATTACTTTTAATTTTTGATGTGGACAAAATTCATTCGCGAATGAAATAACAAATTGAAATAAATAGTAAGTGGAACTATAAATAATGTACATAATAGATATTTATTAAATTCGCTACTAAATAATCTTTTAGGTTTTATAATTTCTGGAGCCAAAAATGTTTATTAAAATAAAATGATTGAATATGTAACCTCTTAAATCAAAAACTAACAAAATGTTGCAGGTTCATCCTTGTACAAAAATAATGTATTATAATGTGAATGAGGTAAATGAAACCAAATATTTTGAACTGCAAAATAAGTCTACAAACATGCATAGGTATGAATCGTTATTATAGAAACTGAATGAAAGTTATGAAAAATTCACATGGGGGCTATCGATACGATAAGATTTAATTAAAGAACTTGTCAAAATTATATTTTAAAAAAGTGAACTTGCAAGAGATTTTAAATAAAAATTAAATCTGATATATACATTTATAATAAATATAAATCATAAATTGAATAATGCAAACAAATATTTATTAATACCACTCGGTATCTTTTAAAAAACGAAATGCAGTAAAAACAAATTACCTTATTTAATTTATATTTACTTTATCTCTGATAATATTAAATATTATTTTAAAGATTTTATCGAGCATTTTTCCGCCAAGCAGACAGGAATACTTTTCACTTGTATTATTTTCCAATAAATTTACAAGCTGTAATATCATGCAAAATGCAATTATGATTTATTTAACATTTCCATAAACTTATTTTAATAAACATGAACATTTTCGTAACTGTTCGTCATAATATGAATATTCAATATGAAAATGATTTTTAACAGATTAAGTTTTTTGAACACTCATTGATACTGAGCTCTAAATAATATCCCGTGAGATCCATTTGTAGGTAGTTGATTCGGGGGTGGTAGGTAATCTACAAATATCTTGCAAACGGGGAACTTTTCCACGAAATGCAAATTTGTAGCCTGTAAAAAGTTAGGTCCAATATTGGACATTTTTGTGTCATACAAGGGACAGTGATTTTACTTTATAATTTTTGAAATTTATAAATTTACATAAATAAGTGCTAAAGGACTTGACAATGACATATGATTAAGCTTAAAAAAAATCAATTTCATATTAAATTTGTCATATTTGGGCTAGTATCTACCTGAATTGAAAAATGAAAAGATATGTGTATGTATAGAGAAACATTACATTTTCTGTGGTTGGATGTCGACAACAATATACGGATTGGGCTTGGTATGACGAGTAAAATTTATTTTTACTTTCCTTTACCGAACAAGAGCATAAAATAAATTGGATTTCGGCTAGTGACATTTAATATTGTGAACAAGGCAAACCATTTGTAAGACTGTGTATACTTGGACTTACAGATGCCTTTGCTATTCTGAGAAAAGATGCTGTGTATGTTCGCACATTCGAAAATAGCAGTCATCGATTTAGGGGCTGATTATGAGAGCCCAAACGGCTGACCTTAGTTGTATAAATGTCTACCACAAGAAGACGCAGTTCCCTGTTTAGAGCCCTGAAAAGCATTTTCATTGAAAGTGCGCAATTTGTACTCGCTGGATGATTTCACTTTTCTTTTTATTTTTGCTTTAAAAAAAAGGCCTCCTCATAAATCAAAGCGAAACCCGAGAACAACTCCAAAACCAGCAATAACAAAACCTGTGCATCCCCACTAAAAACTTCCTTTTCTAATTTAAGCATGCCCTGGGAACAGAAAATTTGTACGAAACAAATCAAGAAGAAACCCTCCGAGGGTCAGCTCGTAACACTTGTTATAAAGGGCTCCATTCCGTTGACCCTTTGCTGCGGTTAGAAAAATTGATGGTAGAATATAAATTTTCAAAACAGGCCAGGTCGACGTGTTAATAAGCTTTTATATTGCTTGGACCACGTCTCGGCGGAGAGTCCTGCAACCAAATCAAATTATGTCCTCATCTAGGCGAGGAGCCCTCAAGTCTTCCACCCCCGCGATCAATATGTCGAGATACTGGACACAAAATCTTAATTATGGACGACAACCCGGTGCAGGGAAATCGCTTCAATGTTTGTAATTGATATAACTCCATTGGGAGTTTCCACCGTAAATCAAATTCGGTCTTGATTAAATTTTGTCTATTTTTGTCCGAACACTCGTTTCAAACTGTGTGATTTAATACACCTGCAACCGGAACCTACTGTAGCCTTCCATCTAAAATAAAATGGTTGCTACGCTTCAATATCTGTTAATGGATAAAGTCAATACGTACGAGTTAGTTTTAGTAAAACTCCCATAAATTCTATTTAACTTCTTGGCAGATATATCTCTGGAATAAGCCGTAAAAGCGAACTATAAAAATGACAATTTGCTCCTGCAGCTCTGGTGTCTACGTAGTCAGTCTATCAGAAATTGTCCAACAGTTTTTCTTAGTTTAACTGCTCGACCTAAATGTCTATAGGTCGTTTGTTATCTCACGCGTTTATTAACATTAAACTGATGTTTAGTTACTAACTCTAGAAAAAATATATACACTTGCGAAACTCTTACACGATATGGCTTCAATGATTCTGGCAGTAATTTTAAACCATCCAACGCACAAAACATAAAAATAACATAATATTAATATGTTTTCGTTATTTATATCTTTGTTAGAGATAGATCCGTAATTTAAATGTACATAAATTATGTTCTAAAAATCGATATTTTGAGGCAAAAGTTTAAGAATTTTGCCAATTTTTCATAATTTATAATAATACGCACTCTTCTCTGTATATGCAGGTACATACCTTATGTGCATTGAATTTCTGATATATTATATAAATAATTATTATGGAAACAGGAAAAATTCCTTTCCAAAAATATTTCCTTAACCGAAAGAATTCTACGAAATTTTTCCATCTACCTACCTAAGCGGAATATTTCAAAGAAATTCAGGATACTTTGTGGTGAGGGCACGTGGGAAATAAAATTTATACAGCGTACCATTTTATGAGCAATTTCATGCTTCTTCTTAGTTGGTCCTACAGTCTTTTATTTTATTTGCTTCTTGTCATGCTTAGCTATAAAAGTTATCTAGGAGCCTATTTCAATTAAAGAAGATATTTTTACGCTCTATGAATTTCTAAGTCCATAAATATAAAAAAATTGTTAACATTTGTCGCACAAAATTTATTTTTAAAGCCAAAAATAAAACCAAATTGCTTTAATTTGTGGAGTCTACACACTTGTTCGATTTAAAAGTATTTTGGAGCTGTGAAGATTTCTTTCATTTTAAAATGACGGAATAAATACATATGTATAACAAAATCAATATAAAATTCATTCGAGTAAGGATAAATAATATACCACATTTTTATACCACGCTGTTTCAATATCGTTCCACTTAGTATTAGTAAAATTAAATAAGTATTTCAAAGTGAGTAATTATTTTCTTTTAACATAAGGAAACATTTTAAAAGAATGGGGAAATCTGTAAAAATTCTTTTAATTCGTACTAAACTTGTTTTTCTGTATGGCAACAAATTGTAATTGTACATTAATTCTGTAAATTTAAAGAAGCAAGGAACACCACTGTATTATTACTGCTGGGAAAAATTGTAAGTTTCATGTAAAAGAATTAAATGATTTAGCATTCAAGTAATTACGAGACTAAAAGAAAGGAACTATAAAGCAGCAGTAAACAATGTTTATTTTACATATATTTAACCAACCAAAAACATAAATTAAATAATTAAGATAAAACAAGGTAAGTTAAGGAAATTGTAAGCCAGAGGAATTTTTAAAGCTTCACTGCAAAATCTTCCATAAAGAGTGAAAGTACTCAAAGGTAAAACTTAATGACCTCAACACTGAAACTTTTATCGAACTGTTATTAAAAATTACCTTTTAAAAAGTGCTTTGAATTTCAGTAGCAGCTTTACGACACTAATTTACCACAAATTGATCATAATTTGGGGAAATAGTCGAAAAACACACAATCGCCGTAATTAAGCAAGAACAGGTGCGCGGTTAAGAAACCTCGCGAAGGTGAAGGCATTGCAGCTTCACCTGCCGAAGGTAAGCGAGCATAAGAGAAAAATCGAAGAAATCTCGGTGAACTCGTTCAAATCCGCGGCGAACGAAATAAGTAACTCGCATTGGGATATGCATAAAAGTGCAGTTCGCACCATTAAAAACGCTAATTAGTCCGCCACCTTGAATCGATTTCATAAAATCAGTCAAGTTCGCCTTGCGCAACCGGCTAAAAAACACGAAAACTTGAAGAAAAGTGTCTTAATTGACGGAAACTTTGATTATTTATTTTTTTGTCTTTTACTACCTCCGAAACGATGTCAAAATCGCAGTTTAGGCCGCGATAAAAAATTAAGTCTTGTGTAGCAACAAAGTCCTCACCGGTTACCAATTGCTCCAGTGATGCTGGGCCTCTTTGGAAAATCAGCCGCGAATCGAGAGAAAATGGCGGTGGCGTCTTAAGTCATGACCACTTCGGAAGCAAAAAATCCCATAAAGAGAGCGCAGTGAGCCAACGGCTTGCATAACCTTTAAATTATTTAAGACGTTATAAAAATGGGAAAATAAACCGACGCGGTCTCAGTTCGTTGACTCGGCCGTCTTCCACTTTGGAGGTGGTGCGCACTTCCTCATGTTTAATTTATGGCGCACCCACTGGGAAAATATCTCGTGCGATCGAGAGCACTTTGATTCGGCGGGGAAAATACGCGCGACTAGCAAAATTCCTTAAGACGTTGTATAATCGTCTTCTGCAAAAGTAAGAAGTAAAAAGTAAAACGTAAAAAATCGCCGGCCTCTTCACAACCTGAACTCGTTGCATATTAAGCGACCTGAAGCGCGCTCTATCGCGTCCTTTCGAAAATTGCAATTCCGCGGATTTTATCACTTTATTGCTCGGAAGGCGGCCGGAGATTGGCAAGAGATCCACTGGGCCACTGGCCCGGAATTGACTGCTTCCGTTTCGCGAATTAAAAGAAAATTAATTCTTGTGTTGCTATCGGGGGCGAATCGAATCCACAATGCAATCTGAGGAATTAAAGAAATGCATAATTGCTTCCCCCGAGCGACAGCAGGTCACTGATAAAATGTTTTTAATATGTTTATTATATAGTATACAAGGAATTCGCACCGCCAGCGACTTTCGTGCAGTTGCTACGCGGGTCGTGCCACTGCGCGGTTTATTGAACTCCTACTTTTCGAATTGATAAAAGTGCACGAAAACAGAAGCATAAACTCGCTCGGCTCATTGGGTAACAAAGTACACGCATATTTTGTCTCATAATTTGCATGCGAATTATGGAAGTTATCAATTTTTATCGGCAAAGGTTCTCTGGTTCACGGCTCGCTCAATTCGCGTTTGCCTCATTTCGTTTTGCATATTTCCCGTGCATGCACCTGAAAAGCGGGAATAATTTCGTTGGGCGATTGCACACATTTTCGAAAATATATTTCACGAGTGACCTGCTTTCACTTTTGTGGAAACTTTGCTAAATTCACTCGCGATTCCATTAGGAAGTTAAAGTCTTTAATAAAATACATCGGAAACATTATCAGGGTTTGGGAAATGAAAACTTCCCTCGATTGTGACGTGAACTAAATTTGGAAAATTTACATAATGTATTCGTATTATGCAAAAGTAAATATTTACCAGTTTTAGAAAAGACCATTTTAAATTCGGTCATTGGCGGGTTATGACCCAAAAGCAAAGCAGTTTAACCCAATGACAATATCTGGCAAAATTTGAGCCTAAATAATATTCTATTTTGCATTGGTTATATATTTGTGATTAAAATGTATATTATAATTTAAACGGATCCCACCTGCTTCCAAACTAAAAATTACAAAAATAGTCCTAGGAAAAAAACCAGCAATTTTTTCAAAACTGAATTTCTTTGAAATAGGTACGAGTATAATGAATATATAATGCATAAATCTCTATTCAAAAAATCAAATGTTTTCTTAGGTTTTCAAATACATTTCAAGATATTTAAAAACGATTATGAACATAAAAACACGCAAAATGCGTAAAATCTTACCCTATAATTGTATTCTTAAATCTTAAATTTGCATAAGCTGAAACCGCAGATTTAAAACTCAAAAATAGTAGGACAGTCAACTATCAGTGGTTCATGTAAGAGAGATTCTTATAAGGACTCTCTAGGATAAAAACTAAATTAACGGGGATTATGTGGGAAGGATTAATTCTAAACGGATACTCTGCTGGGAGTAGATAAGTTTTATACTTTAACTGCTTTAACCTTTCAAAATATTTGACAATCAACTTGGAGGATGTGTTGGAATTTTAAACTCCACTGAATACAACCCAGTCCTTATTCCACAGGAAAAGGGATAATTAAAATTTCAACGAGTCGTTCCGGTAAGAGGATTATCATTGTCTACCATTTGTTGCAGCGCAGAGGGAAGGTTGGGGATAGTTTTGAATAAAATATTGCTCCGGGACTTAACATGCGTGGGATGGATCGCTCCCTTGGGTGATTTTATTCAAATTTATGGCTCCTATGGTAGCAGACATAAAAATAGTTGCCCTTTTTGTGTTGCTTTTAGATTCACTTAATTTTCATTATTTAGTGATTAGCAAAATATTTCGATCTATTATTTACCTTATACGGAGTCATCAATGATTAAAAATTGGAACCATTTTGGATGAAGTAAATACAATTTTCGTAAAAATCGTCTTCTTTGGAATATGTATTATATTTCTATTTTAATAAAAGTTAGGAGATTGTCATATGCATTATAATTTTTTACAACTTTCTGAGTTTGAGATCTCCTTGCGGATTTTAATGAAACATTGTAAAAGTATTCAATTAGAGTCAAAAATAATATGGAGAAATAAAAAATCATAGCAAAACAGTAAATGATATTAAAGTATAAGAAATAAAGAAAAATAATATCTTGTTTCAAGCAATTTACAAATTTTCAGCCCAACTGATATTTTGATTCACTTAATATTTGAATACTCTTGAATGGATTTTGTGCGAACTAAACGTAAGTTTATTCCGTGGTGATAAAGAGAAGAGAAGGGTTAAGTTATAAATTTTAATTGAAATAAGTGAATTACACCCGGCAGCTAGAACGAAAGTAATGAGTTAGAAGATTTAGGATCGATGTCCAGAAAATATAATATTTACAGGGCAGCTAAAAATATATTAGGTAATTAAAAATACAAATAATTATAATTTGATCCTATAGTTTCATGTTTGCGTTCTATTCTATTATGCGATGAAAAATAAGAAAACTTCGTGTGTAGTTATTCTATAATATAAGTAATTCTCCTATTTTCTTCTCAGCTCCTGTAAACTTCTGATAAATTCAAAAATTTCTCATGTCCCAGTGGAGCACACTGCACCGAATATTAAATGAATTCGAGTGCTACCTACGTCCGCAGTTCGCTTTTAATAAACATTTGCATAGAAATTGAACAATTTGCCGATTACTTTCAAAATTTTCACCTATAAATTCACTTGCAAATCAGCCAAAATGCAAATTGCGTGCTGACGTCAAAACATTTTCGATTTGAGCGGTGCTGCGTAGGTGCCGTGTCGCCCGATTCGATTGCGTTTTGGATCCCTTTGTGCAATCAGCCGCCGACGGGGCCCCCTCGGAGCACCTCTCACGCGTTGCGGAGCACCCGGGCACGTTTCAGAAGAACGCGATGGGGCTCCGCCTGCATCACCTGAAACAGCGCGAGATGCGACCGCGGGGCCAGAGCTTTCTTTGGAATTCATATTGCGAGAGCTTTATTATGCAAATGTTAATCAAACTCATCGAACGGTGCCAAGTTCAAGTTCAAAGGGCACCAATTTCCCGCTGTAGAGGTTGCCGGTTACGAGTGAAAACTGCTCGTTGGTCAAATTTCGACTAATTTTAAGAAGAAAGATTAAAGCTTAAATTCGGACTTGGTGTGGATGTTGGAAACTTTCAGAATATAATCGTTTAAGTGAAATTTGCAAAGTTCACCCCGGCTCTCGACAGAAATTTAATTGTTTTTGGGTGGGTGGGGGAGGGCTGATTTAACGTCGAGATTAATCCCGACTGGAGCAAGATAAATGAAGTCCATGCAAAATGGCGGGAAAGGAAAACGAGAAGAAGATATTTTTGTATTTTTCCTATATTTGTTCGCCTTTTACTCCCCTGTTGAATCCACCAAAATGAATAAATTACGCAACAGGAGCGGGCGAAGAACAGGCATCGCAGCAGTTTTATCTGCATGACGTCAACGAAGATAAATTCCGCTTTGAGTGTGTCAAAATGGTGGAAAAGTTTATTTATCCTGGCAGGAAGCACACTGTTTTAAAGTACGCTGATAAAATGCTTCACCGCAAGGCATTAATTAAATCTTGCGTCACAGAAAATGCGTGAGCGGTTCCTCAGAACAGGGACTCAGATACTTTCCAAGGTAATGAAAACGTCCCCGTCGGGGAATTTCTCTGTGAACAAGATTAATGCAGCCTCCTTGTGAGACATCTCCTGGTCGCGGAGCTTATTGGCACCAACCACCAAACATTTTCATAATTCTTCACGAAATTCACATCAAATTATTCAGGAAATTTGCGAAACTGAACAAAATCCCGACTACGCATTTCCTGGACGCAAATTGATTATAGGAGTAGCGCTAAACGAATGCGAAAAGGAGCAGCCACACAAAAAAGGAGAATGCGTTCAAGTTTTAACGATAACAGCAAAAGTTAACTTTGTTATTTTATAGCTATAGATGTTAATACCAAGAAACTTTCTATTTTACATAATGTGCTCACCGCCCAATGGTAAAACATTTTTTTTAAATATACACTATATACTGATCTATATAATACACTCTTATACTTCTTGTCGGATTATACAAATTATGCAAAACATCTAGACCTTCGCAAAATAAAAACCAACACGTTTGTACCCTACTAGAAAAAAACGAGCATGATTTTTATATGAATAAAAACAATCTGAAAATCTTCAAGTTTCTTTGCAACGAGGAACTTTGTTCAAAGACAGACAAATTAAATTTTAATCCCCCATGCATAATGAACTGAAAAGCCAGGGCTTTATTTGTGTACCAGAGTGTCACAAACTAGTGGATAAGGTTGTTTTATCATTTAACTTTTATTTTTAGTTTTAGGAAATCCCCAAAGTCACCTCGATGCTCTTCAGGGTGGCAGAATGTTAATGATAACTCCACCTCTGTCACCTACTGTCGATATTCGCTGTAATTTATTACACAGCGATGCATCAAAATTTATTGCAATCGCGAATGGCAATTTTGTCGCATTTTAGCGCTTTTTATGACGTAGCAGAAACAGACACCGAAAATTCCACAGTTCACGCCAGTTATTTTTAGTTGTAGGGTTAATTTTTTATATGAAATGTGATAAAAATATTTTAAATTCCCTTATTTATTAGATCAATCTAAAATAAGTGAATTTTATGCTTTTGAACACCATAAAAATTACTTTTAATGTTTGGTTCGAAGTGTCGCATTATCTTGTATATTTTATTGATGGCGTATTAAATTTTAAATTAAATTCTTCAGTTGTGAAAGCATATAATTAATAAAAAATAAAACAAACCAAAATATTGAACTTAAAAATGATTACTCCAAAAGCACAAGTACAACTTTTATTAAAATCTACGAAAACAACTTT
The DNA here is from genome assembly GCA_959613345.1 of Tolmerus cingulatus. Classification (NCBI taxonomy): domain Eukaryota; kingdom Metazoa; phylum Arthropoda; class Insecta; order Diptera; family Asilidae; genus Tolmerus; species Tolmerus cingulatus. The sequence goes on along the minus strand of OY390708.1, from coordinate 11,799,969 downwards.
AATGAAAATCTAGTAGAGCTGTTTATAATTCGGATATTTTACGAAGTTTTTTTATCAATTTCTTTTAAAACATTTTTCTAAAACGCAACCAATTTGATTAAGTAATTTTAAGCGTTCCTAAACTGGAATCAGATCTGAACGAGGAAAAATATAATTAATTATTTTTAAAACAATTTCCAAAGCTGTTCATTTGTATGGTACATCTGTAAATCAAAATATGTCAAAATGCAAACAAACAAGCTTCAAATTATGCAAAATAAAATTTTAAAGATGATATTTAATCTATCATGAGTTTTCAACACGTCAGCTACAAGATAAAGACAACATTTATCTTGTTTCTGTTGAAATGTATAACTTGTTAAACTCTCAAATGTTATGAATCATGAAAAACAAATAATCTCAAATTTATTTCCATAACTATATTCTGAAAAATTTAGTGGTGTTGTAGAGAACAACATTTTTAATCTCTGCATATAGTATCATGAATCCTCGTATCTTACTGTATATTATAGAAGAAATCCTTATTCTATTCCAATCTTCTAATACAGATTTAAATTACAGAGACTTATCGTTTTACACTTAAAATCGAACTAACTCGTTTATTTTGTACTATTGTTAAAACAAACTTTATAAACTACATATTAAAAATAAATAAAATGTCGTGCTTGTGCGATAAATTAATTTCATTATTTTTTTTTGATCTTCATAGTATTGTATTTATAATATGAATTTAGCTCAGCTCGAATGTTTTGCTAAGCATAATTTTTTGCAGTATAATACATTTCAAAACTTTTAGGTGATTTTTAACATCCACAATATAAATCTATAGGTACATATGTATCTTAGTTTTAGTAAACTCACTTAATTTACACAACTATTCTGTATATTTTTTCAAACTAAAATCGGCATTTTGAAATTTAAAATATTTTCCAAGGATTGCTAATAACGATATCACACAAAAAAAATCGATAATTTCAATAACATCGTTCCTAGAAAAAAAAGCAGATACTACCTTAAGTTAAAATTAATAGAGCATAGTTTTCTTGGTAAACTGATAGTTTAACAGCTTTGGTAAGTGTTGTAGCTGTTATATTTTCCTGGAGGTTTTGGAATACTTATATTTATATTTAACAAGCTATTTGACGGGTAACTTGTTCAAGAACTTTATAATTTCTGTTTAAGAAACACCGACAACGATGACGAGGCAATTGTGGGATAATTCGAAAAACGTGTCGCATGTTATTCTCATCTGAAAAAGCTGTAATTACAAAAAAGAGTAAGATCAGCGAGTTCCTGAAGCGAAGAGAAAATCTGGGAAAATAATTTCCCCCACTAATCACATCTGTCCAAATCCTGGCAGAAACGTCGCACAGAAGAAAACTGCGCGCCGCGCACAAGACGCGAACGACGACAATTTCCCATTCAGCGGGGAGGAGACGAGCATCCTTGAATAAATTTATTCAGAAGCTTTTTCGTGAATTAGATTTTGCTCATTATTCGCGGCACGGCAATTTCGCGAGCGCAGGTACTCCGAGGCATCTGACGATGATTAGGTACGCTCGCAGCATCCCCGGCAGCTATTTTTAATTTACGCACCTCGGAAAGTCGCGAGCAAACTGAAGGAAGCCCGGCTCTGCATTTGGCACAATTTCAAATTAATGTGCGGAAATTTTTTGAAATCGTTCTCATGAAAGCCAGCGTGGGATATTGAGATGTGAACTGCTTACTCATATTCGAAGTACAATTAAAATAATTTCAATTATGCTCACCGGCTCACCGATATTCGGAGATCTAGTTAGAGGTGCACTAGTCTTTATTTTGCGATGCTTATAACCCATAAATGCTGAAAACACCTTTTAATTCGATTTGGACGCGCAACATATTTCCCTCTAAAATGCCCCCGACAGGGAAGTTCTCGTCATCCTCAGCACTTGTCGTTTACGTCTCAACTATAAAATTCTTATGAGGGTCTATATAACAGCGGCGCCAATTGCACTTTGAAAGTGCTTAGAGAACACACCCTGGAAAATGCTTTGAACTATCGGGTGACATTTTTGAAATTCCTGCCCCTATCATAAATATTCCCCTCAGTGAGGCAATCGCGCAATATTAACGGTAAACTCATATTTAGTGTGCATAATTTATGTGGGAGTGAGATCGAAACAGACCGCCTTGCATTCACTTCATAAGCATATTCAGGTTATTTTATTGATTCCCGCAAAATTCGAAGCTTCGACAGGTTGAATGATTTTCCTGCTCTTCACAAGACGCGGTCACGTAGCCGCGCTTTATTCGAGTATAATGGCGCGAAGCAGCACTTAAATGCAGCACTTAATTTAACGAGACTGCTAATCTGGCGCGAGCATTTCAGGTAATCGTTAATCGAGGATAATTCATACAGAAAAGTTACTATGACTGTCTGATTGTTAGCGATTAAATAAATATTAATTGAAGTAATCACCATACTCCCCACAAGTAGGTAATCACTTCTCATGATCCACTTTTAGTATAAAGTTTATTGCACTCACTGCAATATTGAATCGAATCTAAAGGTTATTTCAGTTAGTTGAACTAGTAAAAATTTACCTTTTCATAATTTATTTCTCGACTTACCGGACTTGAATTTGTAACTGAACTTGTATTTAAATTTTAAGCTGATTCGATATCACAATTTTTTTACTATAAAAGCTATATTCCCTTAAACTTGTTAAACTTAGACATAGTTAAAAGTATAAAATTGAAATACATATGTTTGATGTTTCTTAGATTTGCACTTTCTTGTAAATATACTGCTAAATTAAAATTTTTATTTTAAAAAATTGTTGTGCAAAAATAATCTCTTCAAAACTATTTTAGTTTATTATTAGAAGCAGATTAAACCATTCATGAAAAACCTTATTTACGATTTTCTCGAAATTCGAATCAATTATTATACATGCTGCATATTACAATAGCATTCATTCAACCTTCTATAAAGTCTGTAGAAAAATTGTATCTGGGGCTTCTAAAAATGTACCATTCATTATATTTAAATACATAAAATCCAAATTTGAATTTGTGTAGCCCAAAGTTATTTGTGGAATCTGTAGAGATCAAAAGGGAAAAACATAAATATTTTCTACCTCAGAGGAATTCTTATCAATTCTCCTCGGTGGTATTGAACACTGAGCAAAATTAAAGCGCCATTTGAATTATTTGCAGATGTCACTCATCCGGCCTCCTTAACTTTGCATTACTTGGGACCTAAAGTGGAATTTACTTTGAAGCCAAGAATGTTTACTGTGTCACCAACGCCTTGTGATTTCTTCCCTTTGTCATACCGTCTTCGTCTTCGTCTTCGTTTTCGTCGTCTTCGGACCCCAAGGCTGAGAAAAGAATTTCTTTTTCTTGGGCTGGCAGACAGACGCTGGAAGAACTTTTCAGACTTTCTGTTCAGCTCTCTGAAATACTTTTTGCGGCGAATTCCTTTCACGGGAGTGAACATTTAAATACAGACAATGCGAATGAACGGCGAGCCACTTTTAATTGGGTATTTGTGGCCATTCTGCTCAAAGGGTCTTTCTTATCCTTTCGATATATTTAGCGACTTGAGTCGACATTCACTTATCACTGGTGTGAAAATTCAAAAGAATCCAACCGGATGCTGGGGATTTCAAAAAAATTTTTAATGGTTTAATTTTGGTGACAAATAGAGCCTTCAAAGTAAATCTGCTTAGAGCACGGATGCATACGAATTAGGTAATAAATTCTAGTGGTGACACCATAACCAAAGCATTGCACAAACATGAAGCGTAATTTTATTTCAACTCATTCTGCTCAGATCCATAAAATACCACGAAGCGCGTGTGCTCAGGTGCTCCATGAACTAATAACCAGACATGATTAACATAATTCAGCGCAAATTGCGTAAATTTTCAAGACAGAACTAAATGTCCTTGCTCCTCCCCCATTTGTGCGTGTTAATAAATAAAATGAGATTTCCTGTAACGCTTTAAATTTGCAATGAATATTCATGACCCAATTGCTGGTGCGACACCTCGTGATAAATACCAACCCTAAACTTATGTGACACTCCTTATTTTTGTTTTAATTTATTATGTTTCGGAACCCAATAAAAACGCGCACAGCGTTTTGGCTATATCTGAAATTGGAATTTTAGGACTTTGTTTTATTGGCGGTAGAATTTTTGTAATCATAAAATTACTTTTTGTACTCATAAACGTACACCTAAAATGTTGGAAGTATAAAAGTGAGGACTCCAATTTGCGCAGCGATTTTAAACAACTTTAATTATGACGATAAAAGGTCAGACGATCGGGCAATTAGAAGTTTATAAGCCAAGAAGCGATTTATAGCAAATCCGGTTATGTTTAAACACCTATTTAATATATCATTTTACCAACATTTACGAAGTTACTGCTGAGAATGTGGGAAAAGCAAAATAGATTCGAGCAATCAATTTTGAAAAAATAAAGTTGGTTTATTTTGTGGAAATATTTCCAAATACTGCAAGATATTTTTTGAAATTAGCACATAACAAAACTACCTTTAATTTTGTCTTGAGCCAAGAATTATTTGATAGAATGTTAAAGAAAATATTGAAATGTAGTGAAAAGTATGAATACAGAATAGTACATAGAAGAGAAATAAGGCATTTTGAATACTTTTCGCAAATTCTAGTTTGTTGAAATTTTTTTTGCCTAATTTATAATAATAATATTAATAATATTAAAAAAAACATAAAGTATAAGCTGATAAAAATATGTTCAAGGTATAGTTGGTAGAATGAAAAATATTATTAAGCATAGTGTAAAACAACAATTATCTTATAATTAATATGAAGTACGTAAATCGGAAGAAAATAAAAAAATTAAAGAAGAATACAAGCTATGTATATTAGTTTGATATCAATATTAGATACTATTAAAAAAATTTCAAAATAGGCTTCATTGAAAAAGAACCAATTAGAACGCTTAGTGATTGCAACAGGTTATTAAAAATCCAATGCAGTGTTTATGTTTCGTATTTTGATATGCAAATGTGTAAAAACGTATGCCACTCTTCTCAATTAATCTTAATTTAAAAAAAGAAAGCCAAAATTAAAAATTAAAACCAAAACACCATACGAATATCGTTAATCCGGTGAAAAACTACTTCAATTAATCACGGACGATACTTAATAGCCATTGGCCAAAATGCGGTTTGATGTCATCCGTACGGCGTTTTACGAAGAAATTAATCACTATCCCAAAAGAATGTCACCATGATTCGCTCCACGTGCCGTCACGGTCTCAAAAGGGGCCTAAGCGGATTAAGCGTCATTGATTGAGGCAGACGCCTTAATGAGCTGTTTTTGTTTATTCCACCACTCTGCCGCTTTTTGGACACCATGGGCATTCATCTTAAGGTTCTAAGTTCGGGGGGAAATTTATAAATTCACGCTAGGATTCGTTCTTAGTGTAAATATGTTTCGACAGCTTCTGTCCTCAAGAAAGGATGAAAAATGTATTTTTATTATCACCAAGGTATCACAAGATATTTTGGTTCTCATTCTTTGCAAAGACGCCTTTTTTCGATATGATGCTTTGGTGGGGGAAGTAATTTGGAAGGCCGAAAAATTTCACTTTTTATAGAAAACTCGGTATAACAACTTCTTTGTATTGTCAACAATTTTGAGAATTATTTATTGATCGATAAACTTTTTTATGATTTATAAATTAACATAACGAATTAATCATTAAAACTGGATAACAATAAGTCGATTGCCTTCATGTCGGAATTTGCAGACAAATGAAAAGGTATTTAATTATTATGGATTCATTCATTTTAGTATTCGATATCCCAGAAGACAGTGTCGTGCCTTCTTAATTAATTTTGTGTTCAAATGAATTTCAAGGAGGCACCGACCGATTTAGGTAGAACGACATCTAGTAAAATTTAGTGCAATACGATCCTATCATGCTATATTCTAATATTCTAACACAATTTTATTATGATTATTTAGATTAGACTTTTAAAATGTGTGTTATATTTATGCAAATCTGTTTCTGACGAACAGTTATAAGAGTATGAAGATATTAATATTCATGTGCATAGCGGAATTAACTAACAAAGGTCTTATTGTGGTAAAAGTGCTTTAAAGCATCCTAAAGTTTGTTCCTTGAAAACTGATTAACGGCACGAGTGAGCACAGTTCAACAAATCCCATGCTTACAAAACCTTATTCTTGCAAGGAAAATTAAGTTATAAGATTACTGCAAAGTCCTGCAAAAATTCGTTGAAATTACAACAAATTTAAACTTAGCTAATCCAATCAAGAACTTAACTGTAGTACAAAGGGGCAGTCTCCCGAACTTTCTCTGTAAACTTTTTACAGGTAAGAATTCAAAGATCCTCTCTCTTCACCATAGAAAGTTGAAGTACATGTTGAAGTACTTCTTTGTAATTAAAAACGAGTACTGGGGAAATATAAGAGTAGATGCTATAAAAAAACCGAGAACATTTCTTTTAGAGATTACTCTTTCTTCAAAGTACAGGTGCAAAAGTGGAAAACAAAAGGAGCTAAGTTAATTAATGAATCCTACAATCCACATTTTAATGCACAATATTTTAATAGGGAATTTCTAATTGATAATTTTGAAACGAAATTCATAAGTACACATCTTACGCAAAGAATTTAAGGACAGCATCTGAAGTCGAAATATTTCATTTTGAAAAGATTTAACTAATTAAATTACATTCCTCTGCCTAAATAAGAATTGAGGTATAGCAGAAATATAAATTAATCAGGTCCAAAATGTTTTCCGGTATCTCTTATAGATTTTGAAAAATATATGCGGACAAAAATGAATTTGGTTTTGCTGGCACTCATAAGCAATTTTCTTTGAGACTATTCGACGTAAAAATTTAAAATTTAGCACAAAAATAGTGTGGTTTTATATTTGTTTGAAAATGACTACGCTCTCCAAAAGATCAGTCAGTCAATTGGTATAAAAACTTTTATTGTTTATATCTTTATAATTGCTCTACGATTAGGTTAAGAGAAGAGACATTTTACGATACCTTTATCAAAAACCGTAGTTATTCTCACACCCACCTCCACAAGGATAAATAAGAAACAATTAAAATTTAGGAATATTGATTATAAATATGTGTAGGTTGAAAAAAAAGTTTCCACGGATTCATTAATTTTAATAATTTAAGTGTAGGGCTAATTGTACAAGTAGGTATAGCTAACACTTGACCGATCTTTTATCATAAATTTATTTTTCTCTTGTTTTAGGATTTATTATTTTATAAAATTTAAAATACACATTGGTCTTCTTTTTCTCAGTTTTAAATTGTAAATATATCTTGAATAGATAATATTTTTTGTATCTACAATAAAACAACCCTACTTTTAAGTTCAAAAGTGCGCAGGTCCTCATATATACTCGATTAAAGCTCCAAGTGTGAATTACAGTGAAGGCAAATTTTATAACAATACCTACTTATTAAAAAAATACCCTACCCAAAGGCCTTTACAAATTTAATACCCAAAACGGAAAAAGGGCCCATTTCTTTCAAATGGGAGTCATTTTTCAAACTCGCTTCGAGCCTTTATTGCTGAAACGATCTTGAATACATTAATTCAGCGTATCGCAGCAATTTTGTTCCTAACGACTCTCATTTTATATCCTGAAGAAATACAAAACTCGAAAATTCTGCGAAACATTATGCCACACCTACTCAACTTACTGCAGCCATTCGTCTTAAAATGTTCCACTGTTAAATTAATTCGTCTTGTTCTGGCTGCGAAAGTCTCAACGGAAAAAGAAGAACCATTGGCATCCGAAAATGTCTTAATGAAAAAGGCCCTGGGCAGACTTTGGCCCTAATAATGCGTAAGTCGACAGTGGCTGCCATTTATTAAATGACAAAATAAAACATGAAAACAACCAGAAGTCCGCATCGTTCGTTTCCAATACAAATGTCCGGGACAGTGAGGGACGGTGGATAATTAAATATTACTTTTGCAAATGAGAAATAATTAATTTCGCGATATTCCTTGGAATTTCGCAGCTTTCGAAGTTAATTAGATCGAAATTGTCTGGGAAATAAGTACACGCACAAATGCATGACGGCCAGCCAACAGAGTTTCGTGAAGTACACCGCTCATTAAAATAAACATTGGCTGGACGCCAGGGCCTGTCGAGAACGCTCATTGTCATGAACACTGCCCAGCCAAACTTTTCGTCTTTTCACGATCTTGCAGCGCGGAAAAATGTTTTTCTTAAAAAGAGGGACGAATTCCCGAAAAGTCTATTAAACTTTCAAGATGTCCAGGACTAATTCTGGTTTGTGGAACAAGTGGACCACAGCATCCGGGGGGTGGTGGTAAGTTCCCGCCGGAGTGGACGAAGGTAAAGTTCAGGTAAGTTAGCATTTAGAGCAAATTAAAATAAATTCCGCGGCGGTGCATGCGGTGCAGCGGTGATACCATTCGAGAAAGTGTGTCAGCTCAGGTGGTGTGCGGTACCGCCGCGCCGCCGCCGTACCGCCGGATTAGACTGGCGTCCATGCATTTCGGCACATCGCGACTTGGGCACATTCGCGGCATCGGTGTAAAGTGTCAGCCATCTGGCTTAAATTACTTGCCGATGACTTGACTATCATGAGCATGACATAAATTTCGCGGCTCACAAGGACGCCCCGGTACCGCGCACTGGTGTCACTAGTGACGAAACAATTTTCGATGCTTCTTGAATTAACGCCAATGATGAATTATTCAACACACCCAGAGCGCAGGTATGCAAACGAACGGCGAACGGCGAGGATCGCGAATAAAAGACTCAAAAACGAAAAACTCGCGCCTATGATGTAAACATCGGCTTAATGCGCCTATGCTCCAGTGGTCGGGTGCTCCAATGCGCGAGTGCACTCCAAGCGGGTCCGCGTCGCAACAATGCACCAAAAGTGCATGAGTGATATTTTCCACGTCTTCGTCTTGGTCGGCGTCGCGATCCCGGGATAAGTACTAGACCAAGACGCCAACACTAAGACGACCACTGAAAGTTTGAGCCGAACGCGCAGCGCCGCGATGGTGATCATGAAGTGAAAGGCAGCCCAGTAATCTATAATACGACGCGAATGCAGTAACATTTATGGAAGTAGGTAATGTTGCTGAAAAATATGATTCGAGCGGCTCGAAAAAAGACAAGACAAACTTCTTTGTCTGTTGCTGCAATCGTTGCGAAAGGTCACATTGAGGTTGGCAATATTTCGCCGATTTAGACAGAATGGACGCGGAACAAAGATCAGGTTCAGACCTGCTTCGGACCCAAAGTTCATCGCGTTCAATCAAAATGTGGAACATACCCCTAGGGCACCGCACTGTTTTCCACGAAACGATGATGCTGCACAATTTTCACAATTACGATTACTGAGATATTAGTTCCCAATTTTAGAGAGTTCATTTACCAATTTATTGGCCAATTCTACTGTATACAGGTATTTCATTAAACACCCCTAACAAACGATTTATTTCTCCATATCAAATAAACACGGTATCGATAGTAAATTGCCAATCGCCAGTCAAAAAAATACCTATTCATTTCTATAGATTCTTTGACAGAGTTTTCAAGGCCGATGCAATGAGATCTACCTCATGATAGAGATTGGATCCAATTTATTAGGAATCGAGACCCTGCGATATGTACGTAATTTTCGAAAACCTTGGAAAGAATTTACTAAAAATATCCATAATCAATGATTCATGGTTATATGTCCAAAAAAACATTTGAATAATGGAAAACAAATGATAATAGTAATTTCTTTGGCGTTTAGCCCGCTTCAAGTCAGTTTTATGAACATAAATTTAAATTTCAATGAAAGCCCATTTACTAAAGATTTTGGTGACATAAATACAAATCAACATTTTAATCTATTATGTTTAAATTGTTACTCAACCTGACTATAATAAGCTTTTAGAAAATTTTGCTCTACTCGTATTATGTTGATTCACTTCCAATTGGAGGCAGGTTTTACAAAATTTGTTTGTCAAAAATCCTCGACATAAATTGACAATAAAACTAGTTATAAACAAATGTTAGCATTTTAAAAACCGTTATATTTTTTTTTTACAATTTTGTATTGAAATATTTATTACCTTGTATTTTTATTATTATGTATGTCAAGTAAAACCATGCACCGTAAAGTTAACTCTTATCTGCTGGACATTGGATTTTTTATGCTTCCTCGAGTTAAGCACACGAAATTGTTATTCGCTTCTTTTCTTCAAGATATCAAACAAAAGTAAAATTTCCTTTCAGTTCTAAGAAATTCACATGAACATTTTCCATGCAAGCTAGTAACATTTTGTGGGTGTTATTCCGCCTGTCATTTAGCTTACTGAAAGACATGAATTAAACCCGGTATTTTCTGTCAGGAAGAAAACTGCATTGCAAATTTTCTTCTATGGTACGTGGAGCGCTAAATTTAAAATCTTTTCTGCCTGTCAGTAAAAGTCGGTTTAGGGGAAGCTCGGCCACGATGAAGGAGTTCTCGAGAAAACATAAGTTTTAATAAAACGTATTCAACTTTTCGTATGCACATATACATATACATATTTATGCAATTTAGTCCTGTTCTTATGCACTTTTTCAAATAAACTTTGAATGTTATAATATAGTTAATTAAATGACTATTAAGAGGTTTTAAGTTTTTGCACATTAACTGATTAAACTTTAAACAATGTTTTTAAAGCCTTAACTTAGCCTGCTTTACAAATTTTCATCTACCAACATACCTGTACCATACATATTTATAAAGATATCGAGCAGTGAATTTAATTAAAGGAGAGAAAGTATAACAAAACAAAATAAAGAGTTAGCAAACATTCGGAAAGTGAGAAGTGAAGTACATGGATTCTGATTACTTCTAGTGCCAGGAGCTGTATTTAGAAACGAATAAAGGAAGGATCACATGCCAGCTGTACGAAAATATTTACATTAACAGGCAGGTGTAAAAGACCGTGATGAACATTCCGTGACATTCTTGGTTGGAGAAGTAGGCTACTGCGTACCTGTCTTATTTCATTTTATCGTAGAAGGGTAAAGGTTTCTTTGCATGTTTCTTGCCACAATTAGAATGAATTTAAAGCAATTATGTCGCACTACTCTTTTTAAGCCCAGCAAATTTCCTCCCCTACGTGGTAAGCCATAATAATTAAATTACAGACCAAAAATCAATTATAAAATTAATGTAAAGTACGAGCACAGCCTTGACAGAAATAAAAATATTAAGCTAATGTACCATATACTATTAGTTACTATAAGTAAGTTGCTATCGCGAATCGCGATCGTATCAACTTCTTTTGAATTTCAATCGATTTTCCATTAAATTTATGTAAAAGTATTATACTTAGGGTGGCAATAATTTCAATACTGCTATCAAGATTTGAAAATTTAAGATGGCGGATCCTATATGGCGACCCAATTTCACAGTTTCTATTTGAAAGCATTTCCAAGAAATCGGGTAGGCACCTACTTGGATATTCTTTTGCAATTTTCGAGCGAAATTTAGTATCTTTGCCAGAAAAAATTTGTATTCCTAAGATTTCTGAGAATCTTGTAATGGACCCTCCATAAGTAAACAACACATTTCTATTCGTGTGTGCCGCCTTAATTATATAGGTGCATTCTCTATAATGGTACACGACCATCTGGGATATTGTACAACGTAGGTTGCTCATCAAGAGAAAAGGTTTGCAAAAGCAAATCTAACTTGTTCCAAAATTGGGCTTGATCTACAAAGACAGCTATGAAACAGAAGAACTCTTGTCAAGCGGAGTTAGAAAGGATTTTGAATTTGGCCCCTACCCGAAGCACCAACAATTCATTCCAGATAAAGTCCCGGGGAAAGGCTAGTAAGAATCAAATAAAATATACTATTAATGCTGATGACTGATGTCAATCGTATTCACCTATTTTCGTGTACAGTAGATTGGTCGGTATTCTTAAAATTAAAAAGGAAATTGAAAATAATTAATGACAATCAACTATTGTAACATTATAAATTTTTGTTCAGTTGTAGGTATGGAGAAATATTTTCTTAATTGAATCGATCTTTAGACAATGTGATATTTTAGGTGACTTACGAATATATCGACCAGCAGTATTCAAAAGTTAAACTCGTTTACCTGGAAGAGAAGAAAAGAATTTATTAGTAATTTATATTGCAAGATTAAGAATAAAATATCATTGATGAAATGAACGCGTATGTAATACTTAATTTAATTTTGATTCTCAAGATGATTTATCTTTATTTTCTTTATCTGTTTAATAACAGATTGCTAAATTTTGTGTTCAGAAAGAAAACTATTGCAAAATTGAGTAGAATATATGAATAATAAATCTTTGAATTATTTGAAATATAACTGCTGCTATGATTTATGACAAAAAAGTTACAGGAAATAAAAATGGTATTTAAATTAGATTCGGCCGATGAAACTTTTTATACAAAATCTTAACAAGCTACCAAACAATATGAACTAATCTGGATTTAATAATCTGAAACTTTTACCTTATACTTCCATAATTATGAAGCTGTAGAAGCTGTTAGGAGATACATTTTAATCTAAATTGATGGTGCATAGATATAATCAAAATTTGCGCAATTATAAAAAAGTGAAAACCTGACCGGAACTGTTTGCCATCTTCATCGACCCAGAAACGCTATACATAATAAAGTGCGAGGCTCAGTTCAAGTGGAAGACCAAGAATCCCGAGCTAGAAACGCCAAGACGAATGTCAACCGTCTTCGGCTGCCGGCTAAGACCCTTACAAGGTGCGGCATTAATTATGCATGTGCATAAGTTTTCTGAAAGAGCGTCGACTGCGGAGCTTCCTGCAGCAACGACCGCCCTGAAACCCACCCATTAGCCGTTCACAAAAAGACAAAAATTAGAAATACTCGTAGCATAAAAAATAAATATACATATACTTGGAAGCATATAACTGTGGCCGATTATGTTAGAGAAACATTTCAAAGCATGAATGAAACCGGGAAAAGCATTGAGAGGAGATTAAAACCTGAATCCATTTAAATAAGAAATATCAATGTCACCCGGAGGAGCTGGGCGCACTTCCAACCGCGCACAGATCTGTCGCGAATCACAAAATCGGAGGCTGGAAAGGCCCAGAAGCCGAACAAGAAATGTCTCGAAGACGTCGCGCACTTTGCATATATCATTTATTAAATTAGGTCCATACGGATGATATCATCTGGTCGCTGTGGTGATGGAGCTCTCAGAGTCCCACGACGTAGTGAGCTCGTACGACCCGCGAACAAACTACTTAATTAATTAAATCATTGAAGCTTGCAAAACAATTACTATGCGCGAGATGTTGACTGTTGAACGTATGTAGGATCGTTCCAGAATGGATTACCTGTTTAGCATTACTATGCTCGTACTACGCGGACTTTAAGTGGACAGGTGGATGGCACGAAAGAATTGTATTCAAACACCTACTACCAAACTCATTAAATTGGATTGTTATTGTTCATTTATCCATTAACTCTATTAAAGTTGTGGCACCTTACCATAATTGATAAAACATTAATGGAGCAACGTTGAAAATTTGTTATAATAATTAGCTCGGCGTCATAAGCAATTTAAGAAATATTACATTTCAAAACCTTACCATCAAAATTGATGATAAAAGGTTTTGAAATTGGTTTTGAGTTTTAGAAATTAAAATTGTTGGATCCAATGCAGTTACTATAATTACTTTTCAAAATTGTATGAAAATTAGTAAAAATGTAAGAGTTTTGAGAATCCTCGGCTTCGAATTTAATATACATATCTATTAAAATTATTCAACTAAATAACTTTTCCAACAAACCAAAGCTTCTAAATTTTTTGAAATTGATATTTAATCTACGTTTTTTAGTGATTACAATAAATGAAATGGTGAACGAATTTGTGCTCAATAAAAATTGTTTTGATTTGCCTAGGGTAAATAATAATTATTAACCTTGAACAGCATACCTTTTGAAAAATTATGCTGCTATAACTACTTCCATTAAGGTAAAAAAAGAATAATTACCGATTGACCTTAACCTTGCTTATGCTGAACTACACAAAACATGTCATTCATTTGGGACTAATTAAAGCGGATGATAAAATAAGAGTAACTAGCCAACTTTATAACATAGGTATCTAAAGGATTTTTTATAGTCAGGGTTAAAGTTATTTTGTTTATAAAAAATTAGAAAAATGTCGTGTAAAAAGGTAGATAGATAGATACGTACATACATATATGTAATTCTATTGAAGAGACAAATCAGACACAAGCTTAGGAAAATGTACAATAATCTTCAAAATTGAGTCTTCGGAAAGGATGTTATAATTACACTGGTCATCAAATTTAATACTCTTGAGAACGCTATTTTTATGAACTAGTTAAATATTTAAGCCATGATGAATTAAGTAATTAAATTTATTATACTCTGTTGATCTTTTCCGTATCACTATTTTTTCGTTTCGATTCATAAACAGCGGAAAATTGGAATTGAATGAGGTGATTTATTCGACGTGGGAAAATCGTAATCGATCTCATTTCGTTCTCAATAGTCGATTGTAAGACTAATCAGATCCATGTTTGTATATTATCTTCATACTTTAAAAGTCCGTTCTAATGTAAAATAGAATACATAACCCTGATCCATCCTTGAAAAAATGAGTTATAAATATGTTGTTATGTTTTAGCGCGTAAAATACAATGGATTAAAGGAACGAATGGCGGTAGGGCATAAACATGTGTGTACGTCAAAAAGACACAAGCAACGCTGGGAAACATTGACGAAAATTAAGCACACTTCTGACGAGTGGTTTCCTGCAAATTCCTTTCCAATTCATAAAACTAAAACAATGGCCCAAGAGGCAAAACGTGGAAAGCACTCAGCTTCCAATAGAGTGGAAAACCACAGCCGTACGACACCGAGTTTCCTTTGTTGCCGCCATTGTTTGACCTTGTCCAGCAGACGCGCACAGAGCGCCGCTGAGGTCACTTATGTTGGCGTCCATTTTCATGCACGAAACGCGTGTAACTTAACTTCGTTACACGTTCGCAAAGACTCTTCTTATTCACTTACTTTTTATTTTTTTTTTTGGCCTGGCCAATAATGCCCGGATTAATGTGGGCTACTCGAACAAAGCTCCCTGGAATGGCGGCAATTTTGGAGGAAGGTCGCAAGCAGCGGAGGGTGCGGTCTATGGACCCCGGTCGAATAATTTAGTTAATGTAAAATCCATAAAATCAGAAGCGACAGTGTCCAGTCACTCAATTGCGGCTCAATTGACTCGGGAGGCCCCTGTACGCACGGGGCTGCGTAGGGCTCTCGTGTGGGACATGTGTTGTAATTTACTTCACCTTACAGGTAATGATCCGGATCGTAATCGATGCCTGGCGACGTCACTTTAATGTACAGGTGAGCGGTGGTTTACTACATACCCTAACAGATATAATGTTTTACTTAGATACGTAACTACATATACGAGTATAGTATAATAATAAAAATTTATAGAGTATAGAGAAGCAGCAGAAATTTCGAGATTTTCTAGAATTTATAATCGGGAAAACTTTATGAACTCCACATTAGGTATTTCTGAGCAGATAAACCAGTTTAATTCCAAATCTGGCAGTTTTGGCCAGAACCTGGGATAATCTTCTAAGTTACAGGCCTTATATTATCCTTATCCTCCGTAACATTTTTCCTTTATAATAATTTTACAAACATTGATTGGATTCGCTCACAAAGAAAGTAATGCAATTTTACGAGCTCATAATTCACTATTATGAAAATATCTATAATGTTGTCTGCCTTTAAGGACTTAGAACTGTATCGAAATTTAGGGCTCATAATTTGAATTCAATTAATAAAATATTTTCTAAAAAATTTATTTAATATAATAGAGCATAGATATTTTCTAGATGTTTTTATAAATTATTGATGGCTTAACTATACATACATATATTACACATAAAATAATGATGTATAGTTGGAATGCCAATTAAATTTACTTACGACACAACTTTGGAAAACTTAGTTTTAAACCTTATGCTGATTTTCATAAGCATCTCATGGAATGGACACTGAACCAATTCTGATTGAAAATTTCCAATTGTCGTTTTCATCTCAATGAGTGATCATTGTGTTCAAATTAAAAGCTCTAAAGAAAAGGGAGCATTCTGCAGCTATGCTAATAATGATCTTACACAAGTTATCATACATACAATCCGGAAAAGTTTCTTATGTATAACAAAGAAAGTAAAAGGATACATATACGTATGTATAAACATTTTCCTTCTCTAGATAAAACTTTCTTCAGAACAGCAAAACCAGTTGAACCATGCCATTGTTTGTTCAAACTTGGAAATTCTGGTGAGTTTCTTCTTTAATTTCGGGAAACGCACGAATGAAAACAACTTTAATTTCAGCATTATGGGCATCTAACAAGAATCCCGATTACGTCGTGGGAAGTTTGTCAAATAATACGAAACGTCCTGCATAAATTGTTCAATTTCCTTACACTTCCCTTCACATGTTCGAAGCTAAAACCAATATTAAGACCTCCGTTTGTGTATTGTAATGCTTGACAACGCTCAGTTGTTAATTGTCCTTGAAATCTTCCCGGGAAGAAACGAAATATGTTTTAAATTTCAACTCCTTATCGGGCGTCTTTCCACATCCTCACGGCTTCAAGGAGCAGAGATAAGCGCGACATTAAGGAGTTCATTAAATCGACAAAAAGCCAAGAAATATCAGGACTCGTGTGCTGATATCGCCCGTAATCATGACGTTAAGCTGATTTTAATGCTGCGCGATAAACGGGGGCGTGTAGGGGAACGGATTGATTTATTGCCTCCTACTCAGATAAGAGACCTGCTCCTGCTCGGCACATGTGTCCCCTGAATGCCGGTAGAATGAAAGTCATTTATGATTTCTGATTGTATTGTCTGGTAGACGAAGTTCGAACGGAAGTGCATTTTGCATCAGCTGCTCTACACAGTGCACGGCATTCTTGTTTAATGTCCTTATTCTGGTGCAATTGGAATGGACAAGGAGAGCATTACTCACCCCAGAACAACATGAATGCCAATTCTAAATATATAATTAGAAAACAAATCTAAGATTGAAAATAAGAAAAGTGAACATGGTGGCATTGAAAATAATTTTTCCTCGCAGGTTTCAGTAACTGTTCTAAACATTTAAAAAGCTGATTGCTTTATTATGATCTAATTAACACTAAACTGAAAGAGGACCATTTATGAAGTTAAAAGTCCATAGGTATGTATGTAATGTCAGCTATAGTTTGAGGGCGGTCACTTTTTTATTTTCCAAAAAATTCATATGTGGCACATAATGAAAAGATTCGAGTTCGAAGACAAGTGAGACAAATTCAAATGGTACATTTACACTAATATAAATAGTTGCGAAATATTAATTTTTGAATTTCATACAATTGCAACATTCTTCGTTTCTTATTTCCAAGTATTGTTTTACATTATTTACGTGGATAATGCAATTAACCTTCCAATAACGTCATTTCCATATAACGCCGAGCGAAATGTTTGCGTTTAAATTAAAATTAATGGGGTATTACCTTTTTATAAATGCATCACGTTTCTGAATTTCAGATATAATGGAATTTCCCCAAAAAGTAACAAACAATAAACATATGCATATTCATTGCAATTTATATTATACAATTATACAATCCACTATACATTTGAGTTTAGAGAATAAAGTTTTTTTTTTGTTATTTGTTTCCTAGATTCAGTTAACTTCTTCTCTATAACGTGGTGTGAATTAATCGCATTATAAGAGCGTTGACTGTAAATAGTAAAGGAAAATATAATTTAGTTATTTTCTTTATATTTGTTATTAATAAGAAAATATGCTAAATTATGACATTCCAAAAAATGTGCGTGTAGTTTAACCCTCTTTATGGAAAGAAATTGAAAATCGTAAAATTACATTTGTAACATACATATTATATAAATGTCTGTGTAGAACGCTTTCTCCTTGCATCAAAATAGTACCCAAATTGTGGAAACTTAAAACATAACATAAAATTAGCGAGATTTTCAAAAATGATTACAAACTAATTTTATACCTTTACAAATAGGATTTTGTTGAAATCTATCACAATACTCTATCAAAAACCTTGTAGGGTACCTAATTGAACGCTTCATCTAAACCAATCGATTTTAAACGGCAATTAAACCTATTTAAAAGGTGGGCCAATTTCAAGCCGTGATATGCCTAGTTATTAAAAAGCATACAACATACATACTCGTATTACAATAATGTGACGCCAACTGACTTTCGCCTCTCAGGTTGGTCAATAGCAGGTAATGCGACACCTGCCGATCTAATCGTGGCATAAATGTTGAATAGCATAAATGTCACCTTTCATGCCGTCAAACTGTGGAGAGCCCTAATTATTTCGAAAACCACGGCAGGACTACGCCAGGCCGCATGAAACGTCTTCGTCTCAAGATTTGTGCGGCAGGGCAGGGTGCAAAAAGGCGGTAATTGGGACATTTACCCACATTGGCAGGAAATAATGAAATTAAATGAAACTAGGCCCGGAAACGGACTAGCAACGCGACAAGGGTGTCACATGGACGGGCCCCAATCGATGGCTGCTACAAATAGCCCCAATCAATCGAGATCCCCGACAAGTGTGATAAACTTGGCTTGCACAAAATCAATAAGGGTGGGAAACAGCCAGGGGGTGGCTAATGCTTCTGGGTCACATTCAAATTGCTTTTAGAGTCGCACATAATTTATATTTTTGTGGCAAATGGGGCGCAATGCTTTCTTCACTCCATTGCATAAGTTTCCCAAATGTCTGTGGGAAAATATGCGCCGATAAATGACCTTTGAACTTCCCGAAAAATATAGAATTTGCACACCGCTCCCACCCAATCCCAGCGATATGATGATTTAGCCCCATCCCCATGGACGTGAATTTTTACGGTTAATTGTGGCGCCTCTTCATAAATCCCTTTTAAAGGGAAAGCGATTCCGTCGGGTGAAAACCGACATTCCTGGAATTCGGGGACGGATGGGGCCTGCAGGTCCTGCCCAGGCCCGCTCGGAACGGCGAATTTCTGCTAAATAAATAAAATTCAAGGAGCAGGATCCCTCCAGAGCTTGGAGTCTGGACGGATGACAAAGGCACTTCGCTTTCAGCATCGCTGATGATGTTTGCGAACGGAATATTTGCGTTATGCGGACATTTGTTTATTTCTTGCTCGAGTGATATTTGACGTCCTGAATTTCTTGAGACAACTTAAATCTTGTTGTCTTCCAAGGTGATGTCAGGCAATGTGGCTGTTTTGACGTAACATCGTTTCGGAAAAGGTACATCAGATAACATTTGTAAAACATTATGATTTACGGTCAAAAAGCATAAAAAAGAAGCTTATCCGACATTTTCAGGTAAAATTTGTAAACATCACAGTTTTGAAATAAAGTGCTTTAATTTTATTCGACGGACAGGGATAATTCTATGTTTTAACTTATTTTTGCATCAACGAACTGTGAGATTCATAATATTAATCATTTGCAATTTCTCTCAAAAACATAATTATTTTCATTAGAAACCATAAGCTACTAGTATACTACATATTTTATAATCATAACCGTTCAATTCTGCTACTATCGTTAGACATATCTAAATATTTAAATAAAAATTTGTTAACAATTTATTGCTATTATATGTTAATTCATTATAATTGGAGTGTTCACACACTACTTCCTTTCCGTGGCTTCCGTAAATTTATTTATTTATTTTATTTCATTTTCTGCTGTCTTCAAAAGTTGTACTTCTAACTACTGCTCTCTAAAAAGTCCTTTATATCATTTAGTAATCATATTCTTTGTACACAAGCAAAGCAAGCAATACACATATTTGCAAACTTTACATACACAAATTGATAAAAACGTTAATCTTTGAGGACACACAGATAACAGATATTTTGTTTTTAAAGAATTTGATAGAATACAACGAAATACAAATGTTCAACAAGTTTGCACAAAATCAGCTTTTGTAAATAATAAAGAAGTGATATTTGAAGATAGTTGTGTTTGTGTTAATCTAACGAAATGACTAAGATGTCTCAGTTTTAAAGTTAAATAAGCAAATTGAGTTCATCTTGTTAAAATATGCTTTCAAAATAAAGCAGTTAATATGATTTAGATAACCCGTCCTGAAAAGCGATTAGTTCGTATTTGTTCTGTCCATAACGTCAAATTAATTAATTGAAAATAGGGCAGACTGAAGACGTAAGCACCTTCGAAGTAGGATAGACTCAACAGAACTTCTATTTGGATCTATTGGATTATAAACGAGTTTTATTAAACTTATTATCATACCGTTCTTTTGTAATAATGCTTTTTAAATTAAGTTTGACTACTAATACTCCATACTTTTGATGCAATAATTTATATAACTGACGGCATTATAAACTATTAAAAAGTTTGAATGTAATTTTAATAAAACAAAATACGAAGTTTCAATTCCTCATTTCATATGATGCAATAAAGAGTCGAAAAAGCCAAATATAAGCTTTGTACCTTCGCAATTCATCGACGTTAGGTACAAACAATAATTGTTAAAATTTTTCCCTGTACCTACAAATTGTATTACTTATGACCTACATATAAATTTTCACATGTTGCTCGCCTGAGGCATACATATATTCAAGCTGTTCTCGAATTATAGATCTAATCAAATTTTTGTGTAATAAGAGTTAATTAGCAGTTCGCATTTCTTACAAATCCTAAGCAAAAAAGAAAGCTACGATTAACGATTGAATGTAATAACATTTAACCCCCATAGCCTTAAAGAAAATATCTAAATTGCGAACAAAACGTAAAATTCAGGAAATATTTTTACATAACTGGCCTGAGGTGAAATATTGATCATCATATGTTCGTAGAGATTGTTTGGCAATAGCAATGACTACGCAAAGCCTCGTTTTGTTGTTACATTCCAATTAAAAAATGCCATTTCTTCTCGACGATTATTTTTTCATTTGCGTTTCAGGTATTTTCCAGACGTGTTTGAGTGAAAAAAGTCTTTATTGGCTCTTATCTGGCTCTTTACCTGGAAAAGCCTACCTGTACAAAACAACTGAGCCAAAGCCTCGATCTGAGCCAACTAGCAGACACCGGGTGGCGATGAATAATTTTGTGGTTACCACTGAGCTAACCGATAATCAACCGCCATCGACATTTTTTGATGTAATTGGGCGGAAACCAAAGTTTCGCATCGGAACGAGGCTCTTTCAATTTTTAATCAAATATGGAAAAAAGAAGACGAGTCTCGATAATGACTCATTCCCCGATTGCGTAACGCAGTCAAATCTCCTCTGTCTGTTTGTTCTTTCCCGAAAATATTGACTCACGCGTGTCTGCTCCGTAGATAGCCTCGTCCGAAGCTCTCAATTTCTTTTCCTAAGGCGGCTTTCTTAATTTCGATTTTTTCGGAAGAAAAAACGCGAATCTTGGGGAAACAAAAGAGCGAGTTCGGATGCTGTAAAAGCGACAGTGGGCTAACGAATTTGTAATACTTTTGCATCTTTCACTTTTTCTCATCTCGATTGCCGCCGCGGTCTCACAATGTTTTCTGATGCAATACGCCTGGTGCGAGTGGCGAGGGACTGCGAAACATGTTAATGAACTCTTTATAGTTTCATTTAATTCGCCGATGTTTCCAAATTACGCAACTTAACGACGCACGGGAATGAAAAGGCTTGTCAATCACAGCACGCATCTCACCTGGATGTCGAACGTCGCACGTCCATCAGATGATTTTGAAAGAAGCAGGTATTCAGGTACACGTGCGGTTCGAGTTCGAACCCTTGTCAACTCTTGGTTCGAGTCAATAACGACTAAAACTTTAACGCTCTCAACGCAAAACTAATTAATTTCTATCACATACATATATCTGCTCTGAAACGTCGATTATTTCCTGAGCTACGATGCCGCAACCTTACAAACAGACAGACAGACAAGGTCTTTAAACTAATAACAATTATGTCGATGTCTTAAATCAATAGAGAAAAATCACTACAAAAATTCAACAATTGTGGCCCATATGAATAAATTTAACCACTATTCCACAAACAATAATTTTTGAATTCCTTCTGAAATTCGTCCATTTCCATATCTACGATTTTTCCGGAGCATTATGAATTTTCAAAAGTTCTCCATTCTCTTATTAGTATTTAAAATACAAAAGACCATTTATTAAAAATAACACAATAATACAAACTCATAGAATAGTGTTATTACAATTTTATAGTTTAATGCGCATATCGATCGAAAGGGCCTAGATTATGTTGCTTTTTTTACCCTGAGTCATAAGCCTTCCATGAATAATTTTGTAGTGCTGTCGCTATGTTGATTAAACATCGTTATCACGAGTAATTGATTCGCCAGAAAATTATCAACGAGGAGCGCTAAAACATTTGAGCGTGGGCTAGATTTACAACATTATAGAAGCAGCGAACAATACACAAAACAGTCACAATTTAAGACTATTATATCGTCATAATGAATCAATGGGTAGTTAAACGGATAAATTAATAATAAATAATTTATGGGGCAAGACGAAATTGACAAGTCGACATGGATGGGTCGAGTAAAGTTTTAATTAGAAGAAACTTTCAATAATGCAAATTCTGAGTTAAAAAGACAGTTCGAAGTCTCGTTACGTGAACTGACCTCTCACCTTCATTATAAACAACATGCGTAAACTTTGCATTATTTTTACATAGTACCAACCGACCTTGCTCTAAACTTTGCAATTTTGTACAATGTCTACACATTTTAAAAATTTTTCTTATTACAATATTTTTATATCAATGCCAATTGACTCTTCTTTCAATATTGCATAAAATAGAAAATTAATAATACAGATAAATTGAAATTTATTGGGTAAAAATCTGTGTTTTGAAAAATTGATAGAATTACTTGAACTCATTTTAAATTAAATACGCATGTATCATATTTTATGAAATCAAGTATAGTAGTTATTATCAGATCTTGAAAGTTTACTGTGATAAATAATAAGCTTTATTAAATCGGACCTCAACTAAACTTCCTCTACCTTTACAATTCCCATAACTAAATTAACTGAAGAGCTGTGATATATGTACATTTTGAAACTAATTACTTTTTAACATCTAGATTGAATAATAAGGAACTGAATTGTTTGATTACTCTTTTTGTTGCTCTACAACACCTGAAAATTGGAAAATCTGTTTTTAAAATTAACCGTGACGACGAACATAAAGATTATTAGTTATTGCGATACTCTTCTTCTAAGATTATTCTTTTCAAAAAATTTAATGATCGCTTGCAACTCTAAGCTTCCTGCAAACATGTAATTTGAAGTAAATCATTTTTGCAGTAAATCACAATCTTGCAAAATTTAATGTTTTGTTTGCGTTACCAGCCATAATTCATGTTGAATGCCAATTTACAGTAGCCTTTTGTGTCTTATGCCAATTATAATGCAATCAAGTTAATTCTTCATGCAACTAATTAATAACTTGCAATAACTTGCCAGGTTAAATTAAAAAACACCGACACCATTTTCATTTATAATTTGTTCGTAGAAAACTTTTTCAGATACCTATGCTAATTTTTTGTAGCTTCATAGAGCTAGGAAAACCCCAAACGCAATGTTTCGAAATTGTGATAAATTTATTTTTGAAAATTTGCTCGATATTAAATTTGTGTACATATTTATCACAGAAGGCATCCTGCGGTGCTCTATTCTCCTTCTATGATATTTAAATTGCCAACATATGCGGGCGTCGTTCGGGTTTTATTGCATTTTGTGTGGGTGCTTTATGCTTTCCTTCAGCCCCCATTCTTTCCAGAACTGTTATCTTCTGGCAACACTTGGCCGAAATTGTGGAAAGTTTTTATTATATAAATATTATATGTTTAGCAGCAACGGAGTGTGTCGATGTTGAAACGAAATTTGAATATCACATAATTGTTAAATAAAAATCATATTTTACAAAGCTCTAAAAATGCCAATTAGAAAATCGAGTACTCTCTAAAGAAAAATCTTATTTCAAAAGATAATTTTATCTACATTTTCAATTTCAAGTCATCTTTTAATTATGGAAACTTACTAAGGCGCCCGAAATTTATTGTATTCAAGTAGTTTCGTAAAAATAAAAACAGCTTCGAAAAATTACAGATGTTTGCTTAATTTGTTTTAGAACTATCGTTAGTTTGGGGAAATAAAAACCAAAAGGTGGACATATGCGAGTAAAAGGGTAGTTATTATCGACTTAGCCTATATAAATAAATATTGTTTTTTTCAAGTCAAATAAATGATTTACGATGTTTTAACACTTTTAGTGCTGCGTGTGTAAAAAAGATCTATCTTCGAAACTTCATCGAAAAGCGTTAATAAAGAGATAGGACTCTTTGTGATAGTACACAAGTACAGAAGTATATATGTACCTTTATCCAACCCAGATATTGGTTGGGAAATCAAATTTAGCCGATCCCTCGATAAAATCTGAACCCGGTAATTACACGTCTCAGTCAGGGAAAACTCGATCGAGTTAGGGAGCAATCGCTCACTGTACTTTGCCCCTCGCCTGATATGGAAAGGAGCCTTAAGGTTAATTAGACATCGGAACCAATTATGCTCACACATCGCTCGGCGCGGTTGTCATCAGCCGGGAGGCGTAACATAGTTAAGGCAATCCCGCCCCCGCCCTGGAGATAGTCCCGTCCGCGTCGCAAGCCAACGCGCCTTCTGGCGAAATTCAATTATTCACGGCGTGCACAAACTCACTAAATAGTGGCAGGTGTTGGGGAGTTTCGTGTTTGTGTGAAAAGTGCCACCGCCATGGCAAATAGTAGAGCAATTTCCGCCGAGGGGGTGCGGGTGGCAAACTGGCAACATTAAAACTTGTTGCGTGCACCTTTTATGCTGGGACGCATTAACTGGCGCGCATTCCACTTAACTCGTTTTTATGTTGACGAAGGGCCAAGTCCTTCACCCGTCCGACATCTGGTGTCAGTTAATTGAAAGGGGCCACGTAATTTGTCACTTTTTCCCACTTCAATTGTTTCGTTATTGCTTTAACAAATTATAAATCCATTTGTAGGGAACTGGGTCACCGGAGACCGGTATTGACCCATCGATTCAACTTTTTTCGGAAGACAAGTCTTGGGAAATATTTATGAGATCACTTTATTCTTAGGAAGTTTTTCCAATGCACGACATGCAGGAGTAACCTCGATTGATTGATGGCTAAAAGTGGGCGACATTCGACCAAAGTATTGACTAATTTTGTCTATTGTTTTGTATGTCCTTAAATCAGTCATTAGTCTTCCAAGTTTATTTTCGAAATCTAACCTTTCGAACGAATTCCTACGTAATGAGTTCGTGCGTCTCTCTTGGGTCATTGTTGACCTCAGAAAATGTTTGATACGTAACACGCAGCTAAAAATGTTCATTATGTATGTGGGACAATTACAGATAGAGTACAAAATATCCAGACAATTACAATAGTCGGGAAATAAAATTTCCAGCTTTAATTCGGCAATTTCGTTTAGTAAGCATAAGACAAAAAAGATTACTGAGAAAAATGTGTTCCAAAAATGGTCCTAATTGCTCACTTTCATTAATAAGGAGGCAATATTAATGTTTTATTTATAAAACTGGTTATGCGGTTTTTCCTATATAAAAGATCCTTCACTCTAAACTCAAATGTTTTATTATATAAGGGAGATTGACACCCGATGTTATTGAGACAACAATTTATACAATAATTTTAACGCCATTTGCCTTATTAACTAAAAAAATTTCGGGATTAAACATAAATATAAAACATATGTTAAAATATTTGTAAAAATATAAGGATTTATTATAATTATGTATTAGTTAATATTAGCATAGCTCAACCGGAAACGATTAGTATCAAATACTTGTATTAAAATTGGCATAGCGGGATTTTAAGGATCACTAACGAAATTAAAAGGACAAGTTCCGTATATTGAAAAGTTTTAAATGTTATAATTTTAGAATTTTACAAATATAACAGTTTGCAAAAGCACTTTCTTTTTCAGAATATATATTTTAAAACGTATCTACTTATTCTTGTAAATTTACTTGAAACGCCTTCTTACAATTTTTATCATTTCAAAGCATCAGTAAAAAAAGGACAATTTTGAAAAACCTTCAGGGAATACTTTTAGCTCAAGAGCCTTTCAATTCCAATTTAGTTATAAAATCGTGGGTTAAGCGAAAGATATAAAATAAAATCCTTTACTACATAAAACAGAAAAAGGGGTAATTCATCTCAGATTTCTCAAGAGATATGTTGGGATGCGTCTACTTGACATTGATGCGAAATTCGAATTTTGTGTATCTATTCTTAGTTAAATCACTGAATGCGATTCTTCAGCTTTAAATTATACAAAGGATTAAACATTAACAAAATTGGGGTATGAAGTCAAGATAAAATGTTGAAGAGCTAGAAAGTATTTCTATTTTTATAGTATTATTATTATTATCATATTTTTAAGATTGTTATAGTTTTTGTTCAATTCAGTCATTTTTGAGATTATTATATCTTTTGTTCAGTTCTAAAGCCAAAACCGTTGGATGGGGTTTTAGTGAAAGGAATTTTTAGAATTTCTTAATCCCAGTAATGTTACTTTATTAAAACCCATATTTTTATGTAAACCTTTTCAATACTGGACAGAAATTTCAATAAATATACCAGAGCGAATTCTGTCCAAACTACGTTGGCTTTTAAAAGTTGAAATTGTAGGGTTTTCATATTATGTAATATATGTTATATTATGTTTTAAAAGAAATGGTTTGTTTAAAATGCAGCTGTTGGGAAGGCGAAAATCCTCCCGTGACGGAATTTAAGTCGCAGGCTCTTAACCCGTGCTGCCCTTTGTTGAACCTAAACGCCACCTCCCCAGACAGAGGGGCTCGGAAGTGGGGCACATGCCGGGGACGGCGCAAGGAACTGGGTCGGAAGTTCGCAAGCGAGCAGTTCCTGCGGGGTGATCGCATCGCGAAATTAGCATTTTGCGGTGGTCCCGCCCTTAGCGTGCCGCGGGCGAAGTGGCACCCGCTTTGCACGAGTGGAGCACCGAGAAACGTCTGCACCGACGGCCGTCCGGGGGCGCGGCGGGCGCGTCGCGCGCTGCACTCGACCCACCAGCACCAGAGGGAGCAGCTGTTTCGAGCGGCGCGGTAAAAACGGACCGACCGGGCACGGGGGGCGGTGCTGTCGTGCGAGTGCACATAGAACGTTGCCCGGCGTATCGACCGCTTCCGGCACTTCCGGCAGGAACAAGCCGCCCCCGGTCGGGGGTGAGGCGGGCTCGCGGGTCGCTACGTCACCATCGAGCGGTGGTGCAGCCGTGTGCCGGTTGACTTCCTCCTAATTTTCGCTGGCGATAAAAAAATATGTCACTTTTGTTGCCCGCGACCTGCCGCCGCGGGACGGAATTCAATGAATTGCTGAACGTCGGAATAATCGATATTAATTAAGCGGCGACTGTTTCGTCGTTTTGATGTCATGTGCCCGCGCCCGTGCCCGCGCGTCCCTCGGGACGGGAACGTCGACAGCGACGACGACAGCGGCAGGGTGTTGGCTACCGGCCAAAGAGCGGGCCGTCCCCTTGGAACCGTTTTGGTGGTGACCGTCCGGAATTTGCTTTTTTTTCCGCAATTTACGGTCCGCTCCAACAATTGGGTCATTAAGTCCCGGCCACCGGAGGGATGCATTCCCGCGACGCACGACACGGCGGCTGGAACATTCCCGACCCGCCGAGAAACAGATTCGCGGCGTCGAGCTGTGACCTTTCCTACAGCTGCACAATTTCTAGAAGTTTATTTCCCCCCCACCATTTTGTCGGACAGATGGGGAAGAGGAGGTGTCTTCTATTCGGACGGATGAGCAACTCCTGCGCAGACGCGAACTCCCCTTTGAAAAGTTGGGGACTCACAGAATTTTGCTACCCCGCCGTGAGCAGCGTATGCCACCCACACCCCGCGACAAATAACTTTAAATTGCGCTTTTACAGTAAGGGCTAAAAAATATTGTGAAACGCACCTTCTCATTGTAGGAATCAGAATTAATCCAAGCCTCCGATTTCATAAGATCGCCTTGAGGTGTTCGCGCGCTGCTGCAAAGGATCTCGTCGCCTCGAGTCGTCGGTATGGCAATACTTTCTTTTCTATTCGGAACGCGATTGGGTGTCGACAAAGTGTCGCTCGGTGGTTGCTTCTTCACGGTGGAGAAGAGGGGGGGACAGACACAACTTCACTGCTTCTTGCTCATCCACAAACTTCTCAAGATCACTGCTGTTGCTTCTTTTTATTATTTTCAATTTATTTTATTTTTATTTATTTATATTCGATTTCTTTTACTCAATTATCACAAGAATTTCTTTCCGCGAATTGGAACTATTTACCTGCACCTGCCGCCGGATTAGCGGATTAGCGGATTAGCGGATCAGCGGATCAGCGGATCAGCGACACAACAAGAAATAACAAACGGAAATGCACTTTCGGATCACAATTTGTTAACGCACTTGAGCTTGAGCACTGGGCGCGTATTTGGGGCACGACGCGGCAGCGGAGCCAACTTTGTTCTGGGGGTCGCTTTTTCTTGCCTTCTAGACACGGGGGGGCGGCGGTTCAAACTTACGCTCGCAGGATCGTCTTCGAACGGTTTTGAATGCGTATCGTGTCGGTTATTAAACTGTTAGTTCTTATTTTTTTTTTTCAAAATATTCAGGTATACACTTGGAATAACGGTCAACTGGCCGCTGCTCGCTCTGATCGTGCTGCTTCTTGGCTAGGCGAAGATCGCACTCAGGTCAGGAGTCCCAAACTTTAAGGATGCGGTGGAGGAGTCGGCGTCTTCGTCGGGCTCCAGCAACAAGCGGTCGGAATGGAAGAAACCAAGGGCTCAACAAAAAAACGAAAAGGCGCCAGATAATTGACAAGTTACATGGGACTGGACACAACGCTCGTCTTCACCAATTTTCGTCCTATTTATATATTTTACTATATATAAATATATTTGAATTATTTTTAAATTCTGCGACTGGCGACTGTAGGGCTCGTCAAAATTCGGTTCGTATATATTATACTTTAATTATATAGCATATGTACTTTTTGTTTTAATTACTGAGACTGTCGGTGGCTCTGACCATCGATCGCAACTCACTTTCGAACACGGTCACACTCACTGAACGACTGACGGCTGCTCGACTGGCTCGCGGCAGGCAGGAGCGCAGCGGCCGAGCTCCGGCTCCGGTGAATGTGTGCTTTGCCCGCCCGTCGCGCCGCGTCGCGTCCTGTCCACAGCGGCCCGGGAGGGGTAGCGCCCCAGCTTGTGACGGGAGTCTCGTCGCGGACCCCTCCATTCCCCGCACCGTCCCCCACCCATGAACTCTGCCCTAGCTTCGAGTCGCCTACAGTGGGCGCTTTCATTTAGTGGAACGACTCTCGGCGCTCCGCTCCGCAGGGCTGCCAGAGCTCCTGCTCCAACATTCGGGGGGACGCTTTTACTTTCTAGAAGCTTCTCGACAGAAGCGACTGAGACGCCACTGCAGCGAGTCGCTCGACCATAAAATTGACAATTTCCGTGAGTGCGCTTATCTTCAGACTTTCACACAGCACCGAGCCGCGCCCCCCCGCCCCCCGCAAGAGGGCGGCCAGCGAAGCCATATTCAGGTAAACGGTTAGGAAGCTTCGAAGCCAAAAAAAGCGCGAAACCATTTGGCGCGCAAAAATAAAGGACGTTTACTTAAATTTTAGCGGAATCTCAGAGAGGCACCGTTATAAGCTAAAAGGTTATATAACTGTTATTCTCAGGTAAAAATACAACCTGACTTAGGTACTCATATTAGAAGGTCAAAAATAGAAAGAAAAAAGTAACAATTCATCGAAACGAAGAAAGAACTTTGGTTTGACCACGAAATTGGAAAGTTATAATTATATTTTCACTAAAATCCCCGATAATTGCAGCCTTTGAAGACTTAATATAAGATAAATGGCGCGAAGGAGGAACGCTCAAATTGATTATGTCGTAGGGAAACGAAGATCCCATTTAATATCTCGACTTAGTGCTCTACTAAACGTGAGAAAGGCAAGCCCTATCCCAAACACTTCTTAAGCTAATTGGGAGTTCGAGCGTGTGGGAGCTGGGATTAAGGGATGATCCGCGGGAGATGGGAACTGGGAACCAACTACATCGCTGCTACCTTGACTAACTTAAGTAGATCTCGTCACTCACCGTAATATCAAAAGGTTAAGAGTAATTTGTTCGCTGCGTAATTGTTTTTGAGATTTTGTAGTTTTCAATTAAAAGTTACATTTTTTAATTACACTTATGCTAATTGTAAAGAACATCTTGGTATGTATCTTGTCTCCTTTAATATTACATGTTATATCTTATTTGGCTTTCATAGAAGTGGTGAATGATGCCAAAATGTCCGGTTTTATTAAAATATGCGTTGCAAATTTGAAAACATGAAGATTTAAATTTGTAAGACCAAAACATCTAATCCATATTTTATAAATATAGAGAAAATACCAAATAATACTAAAAAACGGTTAATATTTCTAATTTTATTAAATACCTTAACTGAATATAAGAAGTTTTATTTCCAAAATCAGTAATCACTTTAGCCCTGAGGAAATTTTGGGTAAGATATCTTTTACATTGACTTCAAAATGAAAAGGAACGTCTGATAAGATAACGTGAGATGAGATAACGTTTATATTTGATTAGTAAACGAATGAAAATATTCTACTTTTCCAGAGAATAATTTAAAAACATTTATTTGTCATTCAAGTAATTAAACGGGCATATTGAATTGAAACCTTCAAATTACTGATTTTTATAACAGAGCTAAAAAAATTCGATGGCCCCTTTTACACTATAAACCATACGACAAAATTTAAACCTTAGCGCGCAATATGTTGAAATAAAAATGTTTTCTTTTGGCTCGAAAAATTTGTTTCAAGTAAACTTAATCTAAAAATACTGGTGATATTTAAATAATAATAAAAAATTTGGTTTTTGAAGCAATATCGAAACTAAGTTCAAAACTACTGTTCTTTATATGAAATTCTTTAAGACCCTGTATTTTACGTCTTTTCTTATTGCAATGGATCAAATTTTGTCTGTTTTTACCGCACGCTTGACCGCACATTTGTTAAGTGATTTTGATCAAACATTTATATGAATCAGATTAGTGGGAACATTTTGAACGCAATTTTGTTTTACTCGTTAAACGTAGAACACTCATTTGACACGGTTGACAAAAATTGTGTACAAAATATACATATGTATTTTCAGACATTATTACCCTTCGAACACTATTAGAAATAAATTTCACGGAGAAATTTGTTAAAACGATTTTGATGGGCTTTAATTCAAATTCGTAATTTCAAATTTTCTAGTCATGGGTAATCACATTTTATTGTACAATGGAAACATTTTTTAAAAATCGAAATTCGTAGATTCCAAGCAGTGCCAGGGTTTTCTGCAAAACTGCAATTTTTTATGTTATGAAATATTTTAATAGTTCTTAGGTTGAATGTTGCAATAATGCTACTAAATTAATGTCTCATTCACACTATCGCGCAATGACATTTTCCTTTCAAAACTGAGGGACAAACTGCATATGTTGGACTTTTACAACGTCGATGGAGTGATTTTGAAATCATATTTCTGATGCCACGATTTGGCTTCATATCAAAGCAGATTTTAGTAGTTTTATTACTTATTTGGAAAACTATTATCCATCCACTTACCTCAATCGATTTCTGTAGAAAATTAACGTAACATACACGTGTACCCAAAGCAAATCTCCTCGACTTACAGCGATCTATTATTCAGCATCACTTATGTAAATGATTCGTTTGCATGAAATGGGCCAAATATGTATATTCGGCAACCTTTTCAAATTATACCACTTGTTCCGTAAACAACATAGAACATAAAAAAGAGCGCGTGCACATTAGGCTTAACAGTGAGGCGCCCAAAAGCCCACAAAAACAGGATGCTAAGAAATTTGCATTAAAATGGTCAAGTATACTACATAATCCTAGCCCACTAAATATAAACAAACTTCCCAACTTTCCACGTGCCGGCACACGTAATCTCCCAAAGAAGCCATGCATGCAAATTAATGGCGACACAGTCGAGGAATAAAAAGACTAAGAACTCTTCTGGCCATAAACTGTCTCAATTTCCACGATAATAACGCCTAACCGTCGCTAACACCTTTAAATTTACTGGCGAGCACACACATCTTGGGAACATTTCCTCCAGCGGGGAGTTACCTGCAGCAATTATCGAAGTTCTAATGAGGCTTACGTTTAATTGATTTACCTGGGGGAAATTCGAAAAAAACAATTTCGCAGTGTTGCTAGAGAGGGGTTAAACTGTACGGTCAATTTTATTTTGCCACGGCGGTTTTCCTCGTAAATAAACTCGGTAATTATAGCGTAATTGCTATTCTAATTTCTAATGTTTTTCCCGCGATACTCAGTTATTGTAGATAGAAATAGATATTTATAGATAGACATAAATTCTTCGATAGTCGAACTGCACCCATCGGCCGTTCGACTGCAGCGCTCTTCTAAAACTCCAAACGACTTTCAATTGCGATTAGAAATTAGCTGGAGGTGGCTTGATTGTGACTGACATTCCCGCGAACTCGCAGCTTTCGAAAGCCAGGCGCGCAATTGTCCGCGCGGTATTTTGAAAAGCATGGACAGAGCATAATAACAATTCCTATGCAAATTGTCTCAACCGCGTGCGATTATTTGTCATCTGAAACATAATTTGCGGTGTGAACGATCATAAATCAGACGGCGCGCTTATAATAGCCATTTGGTGGACATGGGCCGCATATTACTGAGCCAAATAAACATTATGAATATTACTGACTATAAAAAGCAGAAACAAACACTGACAAGCAAATGCCGCAGGTTCGAGGTCTTTTGTGCGTCGGTGGGCCATTCGATAACAAAAAACTCCCATTTCGGTTGAGCGGGTGGTGCACGCACCAGTCGGCGAAAGTATGGCATGCAAATTTGATTATTTGGATTAAGGACAAAGAGATAAGGCCTGATAAATGGAGCGCGTCATCCCGTGACGTCTCAAGTCTTGTGATAAATTCGGGTAAAAACGATATCCCTCCGGTAATGAAGCGATTGCCACAATGTCCCTGATTTGCAGTTTCTTCGTGATTCTGGCTAAGAACGAGGAAGATCATTCTTCTCCTCAATAGGGCGGCTTTTATCTGGGAACATCGCTGTTAAAACTTTGATTCATTGTGCTGCTTAATGTGCGATTTTGTTTGCTCTGCGCAAGCTAATTAATTTTTGTCAGCCGAATGTCGCGCTATGGCGGTTAAACAAACAAAACAATTACAAATATGGGTAAAGACTATCACTGAATATCAATAAGCGTATTTTTTGTTATTCTTAATTTAAAATTACTCAAAATATTATAAATAAACAAGTAAAAAATATATAGTAAATTATTTCACATGTACCCACATACACACGTACATATATCAGATAAGTATTTCGCTTGCAGAAATTAAAAATTGAAAAATTTAAAAAACATTTATATATTTTTCTACAATATATGAAGACAGAGAAAAATCTTCTTCAAATTTATTAAAAACCCAAATGAGTAATATTATTGAGAATGGAAAACGATTTGCAGTCTAAAAAGTAGTGCTTAAAAGTAGTACCACAATTAATATTGAATTAAAATATTTTTTCAGGATTCCTTAAAACAAGGTTAGTTTTAACGTAAAAAAAAATCATTTACTGGTTTAGAACGGTTACCCTTAACAATTTTTATACCTATTCTTATGAGGCACCATTGGAAACGGCCTTTTGAGTAGATTATACGAATATGGTTTTACTTTTAATATTTCACTTAAAATAAATTGGCTTACTAGAGATTCTTTTGTACGTCAGATTGACTTAGTAAATCAATTAATATTATAAATTACAGAACAGCCAGTTCGACTAATATATAGTTGTAAAGATCGTCGCATAGTAATTCAAATGAAAGATAGTTTGATTACCATCATAGCTTATTAGCTCTTGTAATAAATCATTAATAATAAATGATTGGTAATAACTTTAATATGCACTCTTAGTCAATAGTAAATTGCAAAATTTATGATCCTACTAAAAGAAAAAAGTGTGCTCTCTTTTAATACTTTGTCAATTGTAAAACTAACCTGAATATAAATATAATAAAATTATTTAAAGATCTTGGATATTTTAATTAGTTTTTGATTTCATAAATTTGTTATCGTTGGGCCTGTTTACCTAATTAAGAGGTTATTGGATATCAGATAAGTCGGTAGTTTCAGAAAATACATATGATCTAAAAAATTACTTTCCTTTGTACGTAAAAATAGGGCTTAATTTAAGCAGCAAAATAAGAAACAATATATGAATATTAGTATAATAATATGATTATCAGTTTGTGTTGAAGTTGCATAACACCTATAGCTTGTGTATGTCTATGCAGTTTGAAGATAATAAGATGAAATTTATACTCGAACGTAAAGTTTCTTTAGCCTTGTATTATCGAGCATATCTAGTATTGAAAAGTACGTGCGATTAGGTAACAAAAGTGCAATTTTGCTGCTAAATTTATTATACAATCATTAATCAACTTCTCATTATAATTCATGCCTTTAGCTATTCAAAAATGCCTCAATTTTAATAAAAGCCTTGTATCTGAATGGGAATCTGAATTAGGAGAGTTGAATTTTTGTGTAGGTCTTGTTTTTTGAGCTGAAACAGCAAATTTTACTTGGTTTGACTTGTAAATGAACATTATAAACGAGTCAAGAATCTTATCGATCAAAACCGACTAATTTCTAAATTCAAAAATAATTTATAATACAATACTAAAATATCTGGTTTGAATAAATTTTTATTTCGCCTTACGAGAGGAAGTGGCTTGAATCTCTTGAAGGTAGAATATCGATTGATTGCGTCCAAAAGAAAGATTTTATAGCTGCTGATACATTCATTTTACCAAAAGTAATTATTTCGAAAATCACTGATTGTAATTGCAGTCGACGGTTAGGCTCAGTTTTAATTTTTAATTAATATTCATACAGTGCGTGCTAACGTGAAAATATCGGCCATGCGATAATAAAAAAATAAAAAATCGGTGCGTAGTATCTTTGTCCTGGATTGCGTATTGCGTGTGGCCACCGCCAAGTCGCCACCTGTTGGAGCGGAATGTGCCCAACATCAGTCTCGATTATCGTAACAAGTGGAGACCATTGACTCGATTTCATGGCTATTACTCAAAGACAGATTGCCCATTAATCGCCATAAACTATAAATAAAGTGATCTCGATTATGCGATTATTTTATCGCGGCTCGGCTTGACCACAAAACAATTTCGCGTCTTACTTTCGCTAGTCCGAAAGACGGGGCCGGGCTCCTACGCGTTCCTTGGCCACCACCGCCCCCGCCTCCGCCCTTATCGACGACGGCACTAAATCGTGTCAACGCCGGTAATATTTCAAATCCGTGACGGCTCCAAATGCCCCGAAATGTGATAACGTCACGCGCGACGTCCAGACCCGCGAATTTTCGGAGCGTGGTCCACGGCTCCCGGTGGTTGTGACAGCAAATCTCGCTAATTGAAACCGCTGGTCAGTCGCATTCTGCGGCATAAATCGCAGTCGATTCGCAGGCGTCCATCCTGACCGCCTCCATTTGGGGCCCGCGGATGAAGTGCGGCTTTCTGCGTTATTGCGAGAATAATTGCGTTCTATTTATTAATTATGCGAATTGCGAAGCGCCACGCGTAATGCAATGCGTGTGTCCTCCGGATGACACTATTTCAAATGCGTTTATTTACTTCACCACCGATCGATGATGGTCATCGTGGCATTTGCAATACACATATGTATGTATTTTGCGTTCCAAAAAGTATTAAATAATAAACAAATTAATATTTGTAGGAATAGTAATAAATAATACGAAATTGCCAAAATTGCAGGAAGATTCAACATCGGTATAATTTTTCATACACACATACATATTAAGTTAAAAAACTAAACTGAAATTTTTGTTTTTTATTTTCTAATTTCATTAAAGTTGAATAGCAAATTTTACATTGACTATGTTCAAAACATGTCTTCGCGTAATCAAGATTTTAAAATTTGAAAAATATTGCAACATTGCCAAGTTATATTTACCCATCCAAAGTCTAAACCTTGAACCACATACATTTTTGATAATATTTATTTTGTCGCAAAGTTGGTAGAAATGACAGTTTAATTTTATTTTCGCAAAAATAAAAGGCTGTTTTTATAGGTAATTGTTCATAAATTTTAATTCAGTGCCGATTGCGAAATGTGGAAAAACACAGCTGTTAAAAATATTTACAACCCCCTAACTTTTATATGGGAATATTGTGGAATATCAAAAGTTTATCTTTTACAATTAATTTTTACTTTAGCCCAAATGAAATTAATGTTTGTTAAATAATGAGCAATAGATAGACATTTATTTCAAATAAATCCTCGGTCATAGTTCCTTCTCTCATTCTTTTTAACAAATTCTAGACATTGCAAGATATGTTTAAAATCAGTTTATATTTGATATGTTTAAAATCAGTTTATGTTCTCATAATTCCTAATAGTAGGTACTACTAAAGTAAATATTAGTAAAAGTTAAGAAATATTTCGTTTATTATTAATGCTGCGTAAAGAACTTATAACTACAATAAAAGTTGAAGAGATTCTCTAAACAAGGTTTTTATAGACTCATTACATATAAAAACTAGCTGCATCCTTTTTAATGTTGCAGTGATGGCATTTCATAAACTCTATTTTATTAGACTTACCACCGACCTTCTTACAGGTCACAACGTAAAAATTGTACGGTTCATGCATTTACCAAAAATCCTGGGTTTAAGTCCTTACCTGAAAAACAATAAAACGAAATGTAAAACTATATCAAATTAAAACTGGGAAGAATAAAATTGCTTCAGTCCATCTATTTGCACAAAGAAAAATATACCTTCAAATTGTGTCATATCAATTATCACGAGTATTGACTCTGAATCTAAACAAGGTTATCACACTTACGAATAAGCAAATTACTTTAAAAATAAAGTTGCATCGTTTACACGTCAAAACTATTCTGGGTAAACAGTCCCATTCATTAATACAATCAGTCCGTCAAGTGGCAAAGCTCACTTCACACTTAAGTGGGGTAATCGAACTAACTCTTATCACCTGTCATGTGGCCGAGCTGTTGACGTAATTATTGAAATATTGATAGAAATTTGAAACTGAACGAGAACGAACTGCTTGAGTCGTAAAAAGCTTGAACTCGAATGGAGAGTGTGCAGCATTTTTGAATTAGTAGAGGGCAATGTAGCAATTTAATTGCATTAAATTGTTAATTATTGCAATCTATGGATACAGAATGTAGATTTGAAATGGGAACAACCAGTTATATGTTCTTATAAATTTTTGTTGAAGTTAAGAAAATTCATATCTTGAATAAACCATATGAAAAAATTCATATAGGTAATAATAATAATAATACAATAGTAATGCATACTAATAATAAAGTAAAAGTCTCCTCAGTAGTAAAATTGTTGGTTGTACCACAAATGAACTTTCTAATTCCTATCTCTTTTTTTACAATAACTTTGTTACTTATATTGAAATATTATTTAATAGGTATTAATCACATGTATAGTACAATAAAAGATTAGTTAAAATAATGCGTCATTTTGTTGCAGTAACAACCAGAATAAGGCCCATAAACACATGTTTTGGATATCCTGAATAACTCAATCATAAACATCAAATTGTTTTTATTTTTACAATCTGTATAATAGTTTTTATCGGTCATATTTTCCAAATCATTGTCCATTTTCAATTATAATTTTTATTGTATAGGTAGTTATTGAGGTGCAAAATAAATCAATAGTTAATAAAAATTATTTGGCAGTTCATTGTTTGCAAAACCTTAAAAACTTTAACCTATCACTGTAGGTAGAGAAAAATTGGTAATTTATTTTTCAGAATATCATCAAGTCAGCATAAAGGAAATCTAATAAGCTTACAACAAAACATTTATATGTAAATAGTAAGCTTCAGTTTACTCATGCGAAGGAAAATGCCTCTGGATATGCTAGCGTAAAATTTAAATAAAAACATATGAAAGGACGGATGAAGACCTTTCACCTTTATTGGCTTTATAAAAAAAAGGAGAATTTTGTGTTACAGGGAAGGAAGATCTTAAAATTTTGCTGAGTAGCAAGAATTTATAAAAAGTAAGCCAAGCTTAATCGAACATTTTCATTTGAGTCAAAACTTTGTGATATGAGAATTGAATTAAGATCGCTTTCATTTGTCCAATGTCATTGGGTCGTGTCGTATGTCACAAAGGACTTCGGAAGTGAACCCTTATCACGATTAGTGTCACTTGGAGTCCATATGTTTCCTGACCAGCGTTAAATTAGAAACTAATGCAGATTTATGGGCCAATTATTGATTTCCCGAAAAGGACAGTTAGAGAGGAATCAGTTCCCCGTATAATTACAATAATCGATGTGATAGACCCAATAAAATATTTTCCGAAAGAGACCTACAGAGCCGTCAAACTCGCATTAATCACGTCGAGTATCGAATGTTCCATCGTCCGCGCCAGCTGGAGTGGACAGATAAAAACCTATCAGTCTTAGAAGACTGTAAACACCCACTCCAATCTAACGTAGACCAAAATTACCTCCAGTGGGGGTGGAAATCTTCGAGTAAGACTTTGAAATAATGCTGACGGTAGAGCCCCGTCGGGGTTACATCCCCCTGCCCTTTGACCTTTCACTTTGTCAGAGACTTTCTTTGCGGAACTTTCATAACAATTCAAAGTCTTACGTCCCATTTTGCTGTGATGGCGTCTGTTTTGTTCTCAGCTCAAAAGCGTAGGAGGGCCAGGGCCGTTCGGGTTGAGGGCAAAATATCTCCTCAAATGGGGATTATTCCGGGCGAAAGGAATCTGTGTATGCCTTCCTGTTTATTTGCCCTCCTGCAGGAATAATTGCTTAGGTACTACAAAATTTACTTGTGGGTTTCCTCATAGGGACAGGATTTTTGGGGCCCATGAGCTTCCTCAGATTTGGAATTCGAAATTTTTCACCAGCAATGTGTCTATCGGAAGTAAACTTTAAGAATTTCAGGAAAAATCTCAAAATCCAAAAAATGTTGGGTATATTCTATTGTAATCCATGTTAATTAGAATGCGAACGTATTTTCTCCTCTAAAGCCTGCAGTATTCAGCAGGAACGAAGGGCTGCTTTAATTTTCTTTTGGAAGCAATAACCACTCAAGGCCTAAATTAATATTGCATCAATTTAATAATTCAATTCCTTATTCGGTAGCATTCAAAAGAATTAGGTCTCTAAGTGAGTTCCTAGTTATTTATAGAAGGAACTTTGTATATTGTGGATGGTGCTAATCCACAATTTTGGCAATAAAAAACAACTGGCTTTCTTTCTCCTCTTCTTGTTTACTGAAATAAAATCCTTGAGAAGTATTTTTAATTCGACTCTATTTTCTTCTTAGAAATTTTCGCGGCTTAATGGAAAGTAAGAAAGTCCCAACATAATTCACCAAGTACCTAATGGCAACATTCCTTCCTACAACAGCGGTATAAAATATGCGGCCATTTAAACTTTAGTCTAATGTTCGTTTCTCATCCCTTCTACGCAATTAAATTACTTAAGTTTCTTGCTTACAACCATCTCGCGAGGGATTGTACTAATTAACTAATTGTACTTCTAATTAAACGAAACCAAAGCACTTCTTAACATATGTACACATGTATGACAATCAAATCTTAAGAACATACTTCATTACTTCTGTTAGTGATGGTATCGTAAGTCGAAATGGCAAATTTTAATTAATTGTCGACATAAAATTAATCCTAATTTTGATGAAATCATCGCAATTAAGCTTATATATGTAGGTTTAGATTTTAAATGAACTTTCCCTGATTTTCGATTATAAGACATTCTAATTTAATTTTAAGTACCATTTCCAAATTGGTTGACATTTTAGAATGATGTAGACCATGTTATCCCAATCTAAAATTTCATTAGAAACATAAAGCACTTAAAAGATGTTATAATTCAGCACAAAAATAAGATGTAATTTTGCACAGCTTTTAACTAATGACTTTTTCTGTTCTACAGAATTGACACAAGGTCCCTGTCACAAAGGATCCGAGGGGATGAAATGATGAATGATAATCCAGGTCGATTGTCACGAAGAAACTGTAAGGGTAACTTTTTCGTTATATATTTATTTCTTCAAGAGGGCTTGTGTAGAATTTGCCAGCAATTTTATACGCAGGTAAGAATGTGGCCGATAAATTTTGCATTTCTGCCTTCGAATTGGATGCCATTCCACCCTCAATGAAGTGGAATTCGTTCTCCGTGTAGTGGTTTACCGTCGAATGTAATAATGTCTTATGTTATTTTATTTCTACGAAATCTCTTTACGTGACTGAATTTTTTGGAGTGGAGCATACAAAAAGAATTAGGTGCATGAATATTCAACTCCCTTTTGGATGCGAATAATTCGCAAACGACACTCTGTTGAAATCTCCTTTGAATTTTTGTTTTACACAAAATAGCAGTTAAATGTTCTAAAGTCAATTACATATGTATGTGCAAACTTCTTCTTTTTTATACTTGTTTTATTCCGTTCTCAAAATGCTCTCAATTTTATTCAACAGCACATCGCTTAAATTTTCAATCAAGATACACATATAATGTAACATATGTATATAAATATTTTTCCAAAAACAATGTTGGTTTTATTTTTAGCGAACATATATTATTCTAATACGAATCGAAATATTTCAAATTAAACACTGTTTCAATAAAGTTTGTCCAAAATTTATTAGTCGCAGTAGATTAATAATGGCTAACGCTTAAATTCGATTTTAAAGTCGTTGTTTTCGAACAATATCACAAAAATTGTACTATAATTCAGCAGGAATTTGATATATAAGTAATGTATAGTACATACATATATAATTGAGTAATCCAAATCTACAAAACAAAATCAATTTGTTCTGCGAAAATACCATTCAGCAACATGAAACACGCGTTTTTTGAAATATTTGTATTTACTCTATTTACCGGCCATTATTAATAAAAATCTCTTATATAGAATTTTATTAAATAAAATCGAGGTATCCCTGTGTATTTTTTTTTTCAGTACGTATAGGCGTATGTATAGATGCTATTTTGAAAATAACGATTTAGTTGTGGTATAACGGGCAAAAGGTAGACAACTAAATTTCTTGTGTGTGTGGCCACTGATTAAGAATTGCGTAATAATTTGAACTAATCTCCAAATTAAGCTAGTGGTGTTTTCTGGTTTTCTGCAATAGAGATAATCCCAATCCTAAAAATACATTTCCTGGTGATTTTTCCTTTAATTGAGTCCTTAACTGGGTTCAGCGCCTTAGTAGTGGGCAAACAGAGCTCGTGTTTATGTGGCTTCACTGGCCGTAAAATAGTGAGCAGAAAACAAATGAATTAGCACTAAATCAGAATAATTGCGACTAGATCAAGTTCGGTTTGTCTAAGTTCCGAGGGATTGTTAGCACTTGTGTTACCCTCCGCAATTGATTTTCCCTAAAGCAGGACCACACGGGGTGGGCTAAAGCGCCGTTCGCATCGGCAAAGAGCTTTATAGGTATGGAATAGGGCTGTAAATTAAGTTGAATGGCGCCGTAGAGAGTCGAATGAACAGTTGGAGGAAGTGGGGGAGGTTCTGCCGCCCACGAATTGCCCTGGCGGAAGATGGTAGTTTTGTCGTCAGTAC
Organism: Tolmerus cingulatus; assembly: GCA_959613345.1. Taxonomy (NCBI): domain Eukaryota; kingdom Metazoa; phylum Arthropoda; class Insecta; order Diptera; family Asilidae; genus Tolmerus; species Tolmerus cingulatus. The sequence goes on along the minus strand of OY390708.1, from coordinate 11,757,969 downwards.
GCACGCCCGGCGTCTTCCCCGCCTCGACGCCTTTTGCGTCTTAGCGCTGATGGTTCTGTTTTCGTTGGCAGCATCCTAGTGTTTGTTTTGCGTGGGAGTGGGTCCTTACGCATCTCGAGGGGAATAGCAGCAGATGGGACCATGCTGACGTCCGTGAGGTTCGACACCGGATAGAAAAGGCGCGTTTCGAGCTCGCCTATCGACGGAGGCTGGAACGGTGGACCACTCTTAGTCCCCGACTCGCCCACGTCTTTTGGTCGGATTCTAAAAAGGGACCCTGATGATTGAAAATAAAGCACCCACGCATTGAGCATCGTGAATGAAAAGGATTCATGTTATTCTGCTTCAGCTTTGAGATTTATTCATTTTTCCCTTTTGCTCATTCCTCACTTTTTGGAATTATTTATAATTTCCGCGCTTGTGTTTAGCGGGCAGATTATATAAAAAGTTAATAGTAACTGCAACTTGTCGAAACGAAATTCCATCAAATTATGGCTGCGGAGTTTTTTACGCAAATAACTTTTATTCACAGAATCGCTTTATAGCTGGTACGAAGGGGTTTTTTCAGACAGGTATCAACTTTAATTACGGAAGTGTTAAACTACTCCGGGAAATTGCCCGACTTAATTACCCGAACATGAAGCACATTAAAAATGGACCAATCTGTAGAGAGTCCATAAAGAACCCTGTTGATGGGGAATCGCAGGTGTCAGGGGCAGCCAGAGAACTTTATTTGAATTTTTTACTACTTACTGCCGTGAATTTGTTATATCAAAGGCAGGTTATAATTAATTCTTTTAGCATAGTTCTTTAGAAGATGAAGTTTTAAAGAGTTCATTTTCACTTTTGCGGAAAAGACTAATTTCCTGTAACCATTTAAGTTTTACGAGGGTCGTTTTACTAAGAAGAAAAGCATTGCGGACAGATTTATTACAAAGCGCCAGACCGAGTTATATTTTCTTACCCTTATTTTACATACATATGTAAATATTTACGAAGTACACAGCTATGCACCTTGTTCAAATTTTTCCCAGTATATATTTATTCTATCTGATATTACTTCATTTTATACGATGCAAAATGCAATATAAAATTTTAAAAGATGATTTGTTTTCTCAGAGCGGTGATAAAAATTTAAATTTTCTTCTTTAAATTAAGTAAAAAACTTCTTACGCGTGTATAATGTACTACATACACAAATACTAATTTAAAAACAATTAACGTTTTTATAGTTTTAAAATATGACAGGAGAGAAAAGAAAGAGGTCAAGATAAATTTGCTTATGGACCAATATATTTAAATAAATTTTCTTCTTTTATTATCAATTTTTTTAGAAACTATAGTCTTAAATATATGTATAATCAAGGTAAATACCGAAATTATAATATTTATATAACTTAGTAAATGCAAACTTGCGTTTTGCACTATTAAAAAATTCTAAAGTTCAAAGAAAGAACATAATCTTAATCAGACCTGATGTAATGAGTCTTATTTGTTAATATTACGTAAAATCAGATGGTGTTAAATAACAGTTAAATAATCTTCGTTATTATGAACATTAAAATAATGCGAGATGCTTCCAAAGAAATACATTAAGGTCACATTGCGATGGAATTCTAGGAACGTCTTTGGATGAAAGGATTTGCATACCGAATTAAAGTTCAAGACATTCCCAATTATGGTAATGAAGTATTTTAGCATAAAATCCTTGTGGTCAAGGACTTGGATAAAAGGGTTTTAGTTATAAAGTTGTGTATGGAATTCATTTGTTTGATATCGTCTTAATATTTAAAATCTTTACTGGCATATCATTTTTTAAAATGTCATGTTTAGTATAATATTTTAAATCATTAAATATCTTTGACTTTAGTTAACCATTATATACCTACATAACGTTTATATTATTTTGAAATCACAAATATTGAAATTTAAGAAGAATCCACACAACACCTTAAAAGAATAAGTTATTGAGTTCAATTAATGGTTTTAATAAACCACTTTTTAACAGGCCAATTTGCATCTCATCTTCATGAAACTTCATGCGTGCGGCCGTCGTGTTTGCATTAGATCATTGATAAAAAAAAACAGAAGAGCAAAGCCCGCAATAAAATAACATTATCTAAGAATGTAATCTTACTAACGTTCTTTGCAAATTGTCAACGTTTAATTTAAAGGAAAGTCTTAAAATATCACACAAGTCACGTTTCCGTTTTCTCGCTGATAATGTGCCAAGAATGCCTACGACTCCTTTAAAGATGTTCGATTATAGTGACTATAATGATTGTCGTTAACACTAAGACGCTATTCCTGTTCGCTTTATTGTATGGAAATGAGGAAGGGAAATCGACTGTCATTAAGCAGGGAATTTCGTGCTCCTTGAGAGGCAATTTCTTCTAATTTCACTCGATATTAATAAAAGCAAAGCACTCTAATATGTGTGGGTGGTTCGACAATCATATTAATTTTAATATTTTTCCTTTTATGTTGTAGTTGATGGGGGGTTCGAAATGTGCGACTTATTTAACAAAAAGGATATGAAAACCATAATCCTCTTTGTTTATTATATCTTTAGCTGCATAGATATCTACATATTTGCACATTAAAAAGCTGTTCTGGGGTGAAAGCATTGTTCGAGCATGAACTTTTCACATTATGTAAGTGAATGTTCTCTCGTTAGAATGGTTGTGTTCATTAAAACATTAAGGAGTGAATGTTAACCGATTAAATATTGAACAAATACGAAATCTTAAAAACAACTTCCATACGTTTCAACACCGTTTACGCATACGTATAAATAAGCAATATTTAATTTTGTTATAATTATATTCGTGGTGTAAAAATTAATAATTTCTTAGGATATTTGATATTTTAATTTATTTATGTAAGAACAAATAAGTATAATTTTTGTTTTTCTTTGAGCTTTGACGGTATACTTCAAAATTCATTGATTATAATAATAATAAATGTTTCTACAAACTACACAGAGATTTTCTTAGAGGTTCTAGTTTGAAATTTTTTTTTTTTATTAAATTAATTTGAAATTAACACAAAAGCCTTTTTTTTGTGATATTTTCTAAGTATCTATGTATACAGCACCATTAAAAATTGTTCATAACAATTTCGTTAAAAAGATTGAATTATTTTAGATTCTGCCAAGCTCAACGTTCATTTGATTTCAATTAGTTTTTTTTTCGTTCACGGTATGTGGTTAAAATAGCCAGATTAGTTTTTGAAGGTAAACAAATTGAAATCGTCAATTCCGCCTTCGTGTGACAATTGGGTTACGTTGCGCCCTCGTAATGTAATATAAGTAATATTTTTCTTATTTCGTTCTATTTTATATTCAACCCGGGCATTCATATAGGAATGGAACGCATAACCGCCGATTGGAAATTGCTCAATATTGCTTAAGTTTTATTGAATTCTAAAAAAACCAACCAGAATTTGATACCAAATATTTCAATAAGTTTTCCTATTCTCATGAACTTTATTGACAAAACAAGCAGCAACTCTTGTCCTTGCAGTAAAGTTCTTGTCCTAGAAAACTATGGAAGTAAAATAGAAATAAATACAATAGAAATTTTCTTTCAGTCTCTTTGAGAGCAAATTTAAAGTGATAATGAAAAAATTTCAAAAAAGAGGATCGTAAATATCTAAATTAGTTTGGTGATATAAGACAAGATCTACGTATTAGAAATTTTCTCTCCGAGTTTATTTGCTAAAGTCTATGACTTTCCCTTATTAATTCCACGGTTGCATCTCCGGATGAAAACATGACTTCATCAGAAAGTGCTCTCGAACGTCCTTGAAGTACATAAATATGTGTGTGTATGTGCATATGTGTATTTTGCACCCAGAAACATTTTCCCAAACCACGTCACACCTTTTCTACTACTCAAGGAGCATGTCTTTGTTTTGTTATTTTTACTGTGAATGCAAAGACCGCGAAAAAAAGGTGTGGGTGTCATCTGAAGAGCACCGGATTGAAAAGTTATCATTGAAGGGTGACTACGCATCGCTCGTGAAAAAGCCCACGAAAAACCGCAGATAATTTTCCGGCTGGACAATTGGCTATCACGTGGGCGTAGCGAGCAATTTGCGAAAACAGCGGAAGAAATTAGCGAGACTTCGCAAGAAGTGAAAACTACTTGCACCTAGCGAAGTCACCGTTACGACGGACAAATCGCTGTCTTTGGACGAGTTGTGGGGGTGAAGAACGAGTTTTCAACCGTTGTTTTAAAGCTGCTGCGAAGAAGTTATTATTCGGTGGTGTGCGGGGGTGGTGTGGGGATGGTGCGGGGGTGGTGTGGGGGTGGTTCGCCTTTCACAGGAGTCAGCACCACGTCCTGACGTGACTTTTAGCAAAAGTTGGGCAATCTGCGCTACAGGAAAAGGACTCTGCTCGGAATCGATAGCATTTTACAGGAATTTGTGAGGGGCAATGAGGTCAGGACTCGTTTCTGCCAACCCCAGTCTAACGCGCACTAGGGCTGAGGGTTGTACCCCTTACGAAAACCCCTTAAAAGCTTTCCTTTTGACGTCATCCCGCGAGAAGAGGGAAGTGTATGGGTTTTATGAGTGGCCTCCTACGTCATTCATTCATGGGACTGAGAATTTCATTGAGGTTTCTGGATACAGATTATTCGTTGTGAATTCATCTGTATGTGTTCGCTTGTTGCATCACCTTTCCACGTTTCGTTAACCTTCTAGAAATTTCTGAACGAAACGAGGAAAATCTGTGTTCTCGGAAAAAATTGTACCGGCAAGGTATGCAACGAGTGCAGATTCGTCCTAATTAGAGCCCCTAGATGTTACGGAGTGCGTCATAGCTGCTGGAAGCGCCTCCAAGACGCGGCCAGGATCTTCCATATGGAAGAAAAATCCTTGCACTCTGTTGCTAAGTAACGCCAGGGTGGAATGAACTAGGCCACCGCTAACTTCCGCTGGCTCCTTCGAGTCTCAAAGATGGTGGGGTATCGATTTGCGAAAAGTGCAAGCATATGGAGCACTTTGTGGCGGCGCATTAACGCCAACCCAGCGGATTTCAGAGTAAATCACTGCATGAGAACGTGAGAATTATGCAAATCGGGACAATCAACAGGCTTTTTAATAAAACATAGTGTGGAGAACTGCTGAGAAAAACTTTATTAAGATCGCCTATTTACCTACCACGCCTTAGTTGTGACTAATTTGCAACAGTTTTTTATTTCGTAAGTAATTCATTTTTCTTTAGTATTTAAAACAGCAAACCTATTTACCATTGAATTAAAATACTGATTCTAAACATATTTTCTAATGGAATTTATCAGCAAAACTATAAAAAGTAAAGAGATAAAGACATTTTTGATAGTTAGAAATTACTTACACTCAACCCAAATAAATATAATTTGCGCAATAATAAAGTAAATTAATGTTAATAGTTATTATTTAGATGAGATTATAATTACGAACAATTGGAGAAAAATAAAATAAAAGCTAAAAGGAATAATTTTGTTAAATTAGAAGATAATTACTCGTTTTTTAAAAAATTATTATACAAATAGGACTACATATATAAGAACTTAAAAGTGCACTATAAAATTAAAATATGTATTAAAACTTCATAAATTTATACATATAATTATGATTATACGTCGTATAAGGTATTTTCATTTAATTTGTTTATGTCTAAGATTTATACGCAACTTTGTTAAATTAAAAAATAGAACTAAAGCAAAACGTTAAATGAAACAACGAAAAATTCTTGAAGATTCGTCCCTTTTGATCTTTATAAATGAGAAGATTTCATTTAAGAATTCTTACTTCCAAAGTACGCTCGATTGTATCAGCGGAATTTCGTCGGAATAGGATCAAAAATATACTTTACGTAAATTAGGGAGATGCCATAATCTCGGTAAGACCGATATCTAGAAAGCTATTATGAAAATCGATATCCTTCATTAGACCCGCAGTTTGATTTAGAGGGAAAAGGCTAAATTTTACTTCGGTTTTATTTGCTATCACATTCCGCGCCCTACGGTACACTTTTGCTTGATAGAAAAATCTAAAAGTTAATCAGAGGGATATTAGCGCTCGTTATTCGAACTTTCAAAGGATCTGTGTACATTTCTATGTATTAGTGGTGCTCCAGATTAACAAATCTGAGGACATAAATCGCGAACCCAAATCTAAATTACGATACGAAAAAAAATTGTGTTCATCCTTATTTCATTTACACGAGCTGACCTCATTTTATTAAATTCGTGTAATTTTCGACGGAGGTTGCTATGAGTGGGCGAATGAAGCTTATTGGACTGAATAATTACCAAATCAATTTCGGTGGAAGTGTCGTCTTCAATCGTAATTATCATTAAATTAATGATTGCAATTAAATTGTGCTGCAGTAAACAAGAATAATTTATGATTCCTGTCAGTTCATAAGCCTTTTTCGTAATTTGCTACTATCAAAAGTTTAAAGGATTACTTATCAAAGTGGGATGGAGAGGACAAATGGTATATTAATCCCAAGTGACATTGCGGTTAAATTCGTTGAAGGGATCACGAAAAAGTACCTCATAGCTGCATTTGCGTATTAATTGAAACGTAAACACTTTAAATTATTTTAAGAAGTTATACTGATTTTGAGTTTAACATTTCCTTTTTTTCTGTGTAGTGTTAGCCTATTCAATAAAAGTAGGAAACTTGTATAAAATAGTAAAATTCAATGAGAATAAATTTATTTCTAAAAACAAACAAAAAAATATAGATATATTCCTACATATATAAATATTATAAATGACAATTTTGATTTCGTAAACTCTGAGTGTCTTTCTCAACATACTATATTGCAAAAAATGTGCACTCCAAATAAATCTTCAGTACTTTGCATTTCGTTTATATTTCTTATTTAGCATTTAATGGCCGTTAATAAAATGATTATGTAACTTTCCACCTGGTTTCTGTAAATCTTTCCTGCTCGCCTTTAAGTTTATTATGCTATTTTCACACAATTTTCAAAATCCCACTTACATTTTTCATTTGCACATTTGTACGCTAATAAAAAAAATAAATAAATAAATTAAAACATTTTAACAGTAATTGATCTTGTTCCATTTAATGCTGTGTGTTGCAGTAATCTTGAATTCCGAGCAATTTGCTGGTGGTTAAGAAAATGACGCTAAATTAAAGCAAAATTCGCTCAAATGAAATACAAAATCGAATGGTTTTTTAATTGGTAAATTATGGCGCCAAGTGTGAACTGATTACAGTCCTCTAGATAAAATTTGCACGAATTTTAAACGGCATTTTCATTTAACTAATATTTGAAGCATTAAGAAACGCAGTTATGGAATATTCCACTTTATAGTGGGCTATTACCATTCAAGGATTTTCACTTTACCTAAAACACGCTTTTCTTGTATTAGGATAATTATCTTTGTTTTTTTCATGTTCGTTCTCTTTTTACCTCTGAGATGTAAGGAAACCATATTTAATTTGGAATAAGGAGTAATAACTTAAACCCTTTTAAATCAGTGTTACAGCATATGTGCAAACCACCATTTTAAATTCTATTAGGCATTTTATTAAAAATAGATGGCTCTTGCTGGTAATGTGGATGAATTTAATTTCACAGGTAAGTTTATTGTTAGACTCAATTTTAGAGTTCTATGGTTTTCGAAGTCAAATATTATTATTTTTTAAATCGCTTTTGCCTTTGCCATTATAAAAGTAGTGCTTACGTTGTGATCTCTTATACAATCTGAATAATTTTTTGTCTAGTTTTATTAGGCAAAATTCAAGGATACAATAATGGAGCACGCAAAATCTTTATCTTCAACAATTAAAACAATTCTCACAGCTAAAGAGCGATTAAATATTTATTGGAAAGATAAAATTATTCTTGTTTAGTCGCGATAAAATTAAAAAGTTGTAAGAAAGTTGTCAGGCAGTTTATCGACAACATATTTATCAAGGCCGGGCAAGCATTACTCATTTATTTCGTTTTATCGCATTATTTTAATGTCAATCAATCTCACATCGATACCCTTGGCCGTGAAATTAGAACTGGAATTGAAAAATATATGCTCACATTTATCTCATTTCAATTCATCTTATTCAGTTTCCCTAAGGTCGCTTCTGTTTGAAAGCAAATATTATTGTAATTTGATTTTTATTTTTAATAAAAGTTGATTTCAAATTTTAATTTTAATTTTAATTAAGGTGGCTTCGTAGCTTTTCTGCATGTGAATGGATTAAAAGCTGTTAAAATTCCGCGGATAGCTTGGCCGATTTAGGTTGAAATTTGTTACAAGACTGCGGAGCTATTCGCTCTAATTTAAATAAGGAATTTATTTGAAAAGGAAAAATGCATGCGGGGAACGCTTTTGCATTGAATTTTATGCTTTTATTTTTAGCGTAATTGAAACAATTTGCGATTTACAATTTTAACGATTTCTGCATTAATTGGTTCCTAAGCGTACTTGAGAGAAGGCCCAGAAAGGAAGAGGATAAGGAAAACTTGTGGATTGTGGACGAATTCCACTTAGCACTTTAAGCACCTCGCGGGTTTAACGAGTGCTTAATTAAAAATAAAACTATTTTTGGAAAAAAAAGTTTCCTGATTATTAGGAACATAAGCGCGCCGCGCTCGGCCGCGGTAAAAGGCAACGCGCTGGGGGTAGATATGCATGCGCAGGTATGCCTATCCACACATAACTTATAACTAGCATAAGTGGTACATAAGTATCTAGATATACCTACGAATGTGCTACAATGTATCGTTAACTGAAAAGTGAATGTCCACGAAAAGACCTTGGAACAAAAAGTGATCTTTCCAGTTGGGCGCAAAGCGTTCTGTCATACTAACACTGATCTTACTTGCTCGAGTTTTTCTTGCTTTTTGCTGATTGACTTGACTTGAACTGTTTCGCTTCGCACTGATCACCTTCCAAGTTTTTCTCCCAGTTGGCTTCAAAGCAGCGGCAATTAATGCACTTAATGACTTGGGAACGTTTAAATTCCGTTATTTTATTATAATGATACACGCGCACATACCAACGTCTTATACAATTTCTTCGCGGATTATCGAAGACGCAAGCCCCAAGACATGTCGTCGTCGTCGTCGTCTTTCGGCTTCACAATCAGCCGGTTGCAGAGTTATCCTTGAGCATCTTCACTTCCAAATTCGGACGGAATTTATTAAAGCGAACGATTGTGAAGTGATCAAATTTTGATTTAGAACCCAGAAGCAGATGGATTTATGCATCCAAATATATGTATGTTGCATAAAGTTTAATAATATTAATGAAGTTAACTACAATCATAACTTAAGAGAAAGTAAACCAAAACGACGAGAACTAAAATCGATTATGTTAGTCCTAACTTTAGAACCTTTAAGCAATTTAACGAAATATTCTAAATCAAAAGAATGGTTATATTCCGCAAAAATTTGTTTGAGTTAGCATAAGTTTTTTAGAAATTTTTTCCGCTTAAATTTGAAAATGTTCTTTTTTCAGAACTGATTTCTTTAATTTCAAATATATAACCTGTTGTTGTAGTTGTACAAATTTTGTTTTAATATTACCTATAATATATATGAATACAATCTCGAAAAAAGACAAATTCTAAAAAAAAATATTTTTTTCTCAAAAAGTACATATATAATAGAATGTATCTAATCAAATATAAAAAAAATAATGGTACGAGTTTGGTTAGAACGTTTTTGAAAAGTAATTAGAGTGTGTGAAGCCAGTTCTACTTCGAATAGATGTTAACATGACTCCTTTCCCTAGTTAATATATGTAGAAATAGCTCTAACTCTCAAGAGTACAAATATATAGCTATATATAATAATTTTATGGTTCTTATTCTGTTGCCGCCGACCGAATGTTTCATTTGATTTAGAATGTGGATTTGGAAGTACCGAATCGTATATGATATGATAGCAATAAATTCCTAATAAATACGAGTATATCTATCTATAAATACCAAACTCAGACTTATTACGTTAATGTCAAATCCATAAACCGACGTAAGAAACGCAAGAAATCTTGAAAGGGCGAAACAATCTAAGAGTTGTTGACATACTTATCCTTGTACAACTCGGAGCGCATGCGTCGCTGCCTCAAATATTAAATAAAACATTTCATTTTGAATTACGAGTGCATTAAGTGCAACTTTCCATATCGAATAAATGCGCATGTGAGATTCTTTATCAGTTTTGCAATAAACCTTATCAACTGACCCAAACGAATTTACCTGTTTCACGGTGATAAAATAAACAATCCGGACAGTCGTTAATAGTTGAATTTCATAACCTTTCATGTTGGCTGACACGCGAAAATCGACCGGAGGAGCATTAAAGTCTGAAATGAATTTCGCGAAATGCGATTACAGTCAATTTCGCTCAAATTGAATGTGACACTTTAATAAAACCTTAAGACGTTCGTTTCTCGCTTTATTTACCTGGTGCTCCCCGAAGGAGGCGATTTCTGGACGGGTGCGCAACACCTGGCAGAAAGGCCCGCCGAATGCGTGAGCCGCGCCGGGCCCCAGACCGCGGCGGCCAGCAAGGGAAAGTGCATAATAACTCAATTCTAGCGAAAAATTATTATAACGTATAAAATTTGCTCAATTTAATTTTGTAATTACATCAGCAAATCAGCGGACGAGTGATTGGCGTACGTTCGGTTTCGCTCGTATTTTGTGATGGAGTGGAGTTCACCTGGGCCGCTCACGACCACCGCCGCGACGCGACGCGACGACGGTGCGCCTATTACTTTGCCGCGCTGGAACGACCGCTCCGGCGCACTGCGACGTGCTCCGGCGTGACATAGGATACACAAGACCCAGGTAAATTCGAGAACTGTTGCGTCGCGCTCACGCCGGAGCCGCGGATCGATGTACCCCAGGTAACCACAATTGCAGGTAAAAGTGAGTTGCGCAGAACCGCGAAAGGGAAAAAATCCACTCACACGACTTCTGTCTTAGGTAACCGAACGATTTTATAATACCAAACCGGTTTAGTGCCATACCAATTTACTGTTAAGGTCGTTTCGAATTTATTTCTCTCCAATTTTTACGTCTTATTCACTTTTTGTTTTTTCTCTCCGCCGTTTTTTACCCGTCTTTTTGAGCTTTTTGCACCTCTCAGATTTGCACCTTAAGACGCTAAGGAATAGGCTTTTCGCCTTGTCCAGTTGCTGAAATATTTAAATGCCCGCCTTTATTTTTTTATCGCCACAAAGGTAAGTATCGAGTTACAAAATATGAGGGGTGTCCAAGTAACAATTTAACGCTGCAACAAATTGCAAAACTTTTAGGAACCCAGCGGCTAAATTAGAACTAGACCTGCTGCACTCGCAGACAGACACAACTCCAGGTGGACTTTCCTTTTCGGAACCCTCACTTTTGAGCGGGGCTTACGAAAACCCATCTATCCTCCGCGGGCAGTGCACCTTTTCAACAATCTTTAGCTCGGTGCAGTTTCTTACAATAGATGAAATCTGCTGCGTTGCGCGATAAAAATAGCTATCAAATAGCCGTAGAGAAGTAACTTTCTTAAAATAGAATGTAACCAGAATTTACCTCACGGTGGTTATGACTTGGCGTTTGAACCTTTCAGCGAAACGACTATCTCTACCTGTTTTTACAAATGCCATCTAATTATATTTATTGAAAACTCTATTATCTCAAAAATAAAAAAGGAATTGCACCGATCTTTTTTATGTATAATTAAATACAAGCTAAACGAAATATCGTTCAATTTCGTTATAAAACCTGTTAGTATATGCGTGTTGAAACAAATATTTAATTTAGTTATTTAGTCTACTGATATCATTACAGTCGTACAGACCAGAAAATATTAAATGATATCGGAAATTTTACAATACTTGAAATTCATTTGACAGAAGAAATAACTCATAATAATATCAAAACTATTGGCTAAATTTGAATGTTTTCTGACTCAGCTAAAAATAATAAAAGTATTTTGTTGTTAAGGTGCATAAAATAAAAATGTATTCAAACATAAATAAAGTAAAATTTTGAATACAACATTCTGATTTTATTTCAAACCTAAAAGGCCTAGCAGAATCATTTATCATAGTTATCATAATCATTTGAAAGTAAAATACGACTTTACATGCAATTAAATATTGCCAAAAACGACAAGTTTAATACCAAACCTATACAAATTAATGATTAATTGTCATACTTTTTGCAGAAGAGCATAAATTTCTAAAATGTAGGCCATAATGAAAACATATTTTAGTATTACATAAACATTTGCATTAATTGAAGTGACAGTTTTATAAGAAAATATGTATCCCGTCTATCATCCTTGAAATGTTTCTACACAAAAACAAAGCACGGCACTAAAGAGCAGATGAGTCGGATTATCTTGTTCCCTCATATGTTCACATGTATGTTCAGCATATCCACATATGTATGTATGTATGTATCATGTATGGAGACATCGTATCCAAACAAACAAGCATATTTCTGTCAGGGGAAGCGTTGCGTACCTCAATAAAAACTCTGCAACCGATGTTAGGCTTTTCGAAATGGTCCGTAAGTACTCACCCGAAGGTATGAGTTATGATGTGAAAATCTTTTTATAGCGCTGCCACTTAGGCGATGGTTTTATTTTGTACAATAAACTCCAATTATGGTTTGCAAAACGGTTTGCACGAACGGGGTATGCATACTAAAAATGGTAAAACCCAAAAGTATGGATATGAAACTCAAATTTTTAGAGTCAAAGATTACCACTGTAACAAGTACATATTAATTTGGCATAATCTTTTTATAAAGCGATTCTAATGACAAAATAATTTATAGCGAAAATGTATGTGGTTTATTAACCGAATTAAATTATCAATAATAGTTTGATGTTTTCGACATTCATAGTAAGAGGTAATCCAGAAAGGATATTATTGTGTTTAGAATTATTTCATAAGAAAAACTATATTATGCAATCAACAATGGTAAATAAGCTAAACCGCCCATTCTTTGTGTAAGTAATTGTTACTTATACTACTGCAGACAATTCTTATTAATATAAGAATAATCAAAACCCGAATATTGTTTTAAATTACCCGGTATCGATGTAAAATTATTTTAAAGGTGATAGTACTATAATCGATTTTCCCTAAGATTTCTAATAAGCTTTTGGGACATTTGCGTCAGCATACGAAGATCTTACATAACTTAAATGATCAACTAACATTTTTAAAATAAATTTAAAACTAATCATTCGAAGCAATTCATGTTTTACTCAATTTCAGAGAACGTTCTTTGATATCCTTGTTTTTTATTTCAAAATCGGCCAATTTCGGTGTTTGTTCACGTATGTACACATATGTATGTACGTTTAACTAAATTTGTTGATGATGAAACAGAATTTTGAAAAATTTGAGATATAATACCCTGCAAATAAAAATATAAACATTTTCTGACAATTTATTACTGATAGCCAAGGCAACACAAATTTTTGTGATAGCCAGAACATATTCAAGAATGCCAACATGGTAAGATATTTTATGACTTTCTCTTTTGAATTGACGTATAACCTTCAGAACAACTAACCATTAAAATATTTAGCATAAATCTTTTCTGGTTGTTTTCTAGATTCCTAGCATAGGGCAAGGCCTAGACACGGAAACTTAAATTTTTTAACTTTCTGTCTCTTCAATACCTATTCTAAAAATTTTGAAGTAAAGCTATACATACTTCATAAACAATGTTTTACCAAAGATTATAGAATTCATATATTCTATAATCTTTGGTTTTACGCTTATAAGCGAGGCTAAAGTAAGTTTTTCTTAAAAATGAATGTCTGAAGATTTTCGACTGTGACTTACATAATATGTATATTGCAACGTTAAGTTAGTATGCAAAAATCTACGAAGCAAGAATTATTTTTTATTTATCATGCACAAAGAATTAAGAAAATATTTTGTCTTATACCTGCAAAAGTTTACAGTATTACATTATACTTATATTAATAAGGTTCACATTCAAGTCCGACATAGCAACTATAAGAATTTATTTTTATAGCCAAGAAATTGGTAATGACTTTAAGAAGAGAGTGAAATTCAATCTTTAAAAGGAGTTGATTGGAGGTTAATGGAGGATTACATCAACTAATAGATTGAGAACCCCATCCAAGGATTTTTTATACACTCACGGTTATTTAACAGACAACGAGTATTAAAAAGTAAAAAAACGATAAGAATTTTCTTTGAAGCACCTTAACTGGTTTTCATCTTGTACATTTTTCATGGCGATTGGGCGCGAAGTCTATTAAAATGCGAAAAGTTACCTCAGTTTTGGGTTCGCTGAAAGAAAGCACTCGCATATAAGTAAAGCGTCATGCGCTGAATTAGGGCAGAAGCATTTTTATTATATAAAGACCTCATGTCGAATTAAAATATTTTTATGGAAATGCTCGATTTATGCACTTCGAAAGAAATAATTTGAGTTTCTGCACGCATATTGGCTTTTTTGGCCGAATGTGCGAGACTGGAGCAGTGGGTCCAGACAAATATTCGCATGCCACCTGCCAATAAATTACATAAATATTTATAAAGGTATAAAGCGCTGGCACCTTGATTAGCTGAAAATATCTTTAGGCACAGGCGCAATTTTGTTTTACCTGCACCAGTTTCGGGTTTATGCTGTCAATTGACGACAAAGTTGTTTCGCTTTAATTAAAATCACACAAAACTGGCTCAGCTCGAGGTAGTCATTTTTGGATTTCGCTTTTTCCTGTGGCCACTTCGGGCCCGTATTCAGTTCTATCCTAGATAAAATTCTTTGAGACGCTTTTGGAATATTGTTTCGACAGTTGTTAATTAATATGTTTAAAATTGTCCGTTATGGTAATCATGATCAGCCGATAATTCGGACAGGTATTTTAACTATCTTTTGGAACTGTGATTTAAATGTCGTTTTTTTTCTTCTACATATTTTTTTGCTGTGTTGCTACGCACAAAAACGTTTTACCTATTAACATAACTGAGGTTATAAGGAACTCTCATTGTTAACTAAGGTTAGTTGCTTTTAATTAAATCAATTGATGTAAACAGGAAGTATTTATCATTAATTTAAATAATGTTTGACATTAAAAATTGTAGTAAACATACATCATGTCAGCCGTTAATTTTTATGGTCCCAAAGATTTAAATTACTAAGATAAAAAATCAGACAATTTTTTTTTGTGAAATATACCCACTATTTTCTTTCAGTTAGAGATGTAGCAAATACCATTTTGATTTTGTAAAAGTAATTATTTCTGTGATGTAGGTTTTGCTTATTTTAGCAAGAATGAAAACCACCGGGCAAAACTCATTTCTTACATTTCACTTCATAATTATTGTATAACAAAGTTTGTTGGTAAAATTCTTGCATGGAAATATAAAACCATATTTGTAAACAATTTGTGCATATTAAAAATATTAAACAGTAAAAGTTTATCACTTATCAAATGCATAATTGCTTAGTAAATAAGTCATATAATTTTCTATACATTAAATGCTTTAAATCTGATATTAATATTTTATTGGTCTTATACTTTATCCCTTTTTGTAATATTGTGTAATAATAATTAAATTTTTCTTACAAAAAAAGAAATAGGGTAAACAACTTTTCTTTTATTTTATTTTATCATAGTTTAAAAATTTATACTTCTAAAATCTTTATTATCTTATACCTAGAAGTTATTATATTTCGGATATTTTTAAATAAATAGTATTTTTAATAAATTGTAATTTAATAAAGCAATCGTTCGCAAATATTTAAAATAATAGAGTATCAAGATTTAAACTGTTAAGATTCAAAACTAAACATTACGTGTTAGTATTTTAGAGTAAAATTTTGAGCAATTTCATCTAACTTTAAATAGAAAAATTAAAAAACTATTATATAATTACTAGAATATATATATTCGACTTCGAATTGAACAGCATTTGGTAGGATATTTTAATGTTTATATGTATATATCGTAAGGGAATCATAGTAAAGGCCAAGTCGATTTAATTTTTATATTACAAATTTAAAATAGCACTTAAGCATTTTTTAAACGAATTTAGTTTTTTTAAGGTATGGAATCAAAACAAATATTTAATTTATAAAATCAGGAGTGCTTTTAGGATATGGTAAACTTATGTAAATTTCGTGGAACGATTCAACTCGTGAATTTTCACGTATTTTACTAAGCTATTTAGACTTAAGATTACTAATACTATTCCAAATATTCATATTCTTTTTTAGCTTGAAAAATAATTTATTAAATTATAAACTTATTTTACCTTTCGTGTTGTAGTTCATATTCTGGAAGTGACTGGATCGCAAAGGCAACGCAATCTAAGCCGTGGCACAATCAGATTAAAATATTCGCAATGGCCACCTGTGAGGCAATCGAACTTTAAATTCTTTCAGAGAAACGACTCCGAAGTCTCGCCGCGAGCCCCAAATAGCCGGACTCCCAGATGCCGAATAATGTGTCTAATAAACGTCGAGCAATTTCTCACATGTCCGCGACTAATATGCCGACTAATAATCTCATCGCTTTGATTTCTTTGAAAGAATTCCCGGGTAAGAGCCCCAGTTTACAAAAATTTATTCGCCCGTTCGAGTTCAGTGCATTGGAGACCTTGTTGCAATTGTGAATGCAGCGCGTTCAATGGCTCGGCTCAGCCGCCGCGGCTCGGCAGCCCGTCGGCGGGGGGCGGCCCGAGGAAAGCGGCGATTACATAAACTCGGCGCGCGGCTCAAGTGACCGCGCTTGCGGCTGCAGCGCCCGGGAAACAGATACGCGATAGTGCACGACTGCACCGGGCGCACTTTCGGAACTGGGCCCGCGCTGTAGCGGCGGCGGCGGCGGCGGCGCGCGGCGACGGCTACACCTTGCTGGCTCATGCCGCCGAGTTGTCATTTTCGCCTCTGCAGGCGTGATTAGTTGCAATTTGTTGGCTGGGTCCGCGCGGTCCAATCCGCGGCAGAGGTGGCCACTCGGCGGAAAGGTGCTCCGCAGCCGCGGCTCCCTGGAAAACGCGCATATCCGCTTCTGTGCCCACCTGAGTGACGTACGAGGCGCATTATCGAAAGTGTGCTCCGAACGGCCTTGCCGAAGGCAGTCTCACAACCTCATTTCGCGGACCGCTCTCAAATGTTGCACCAACGCCACATTCATTTTACTTTTAGCGACCCGTGCTAGCGTTTGCGGCTCAACTGCCGGACAACACGAGCACTGAGCAACGCCGTGCCACCACCCGGATTAACCGAGTTTTCTCCTTAACTTACCACCCGACGAGAGCCTTTTACTAATTTTTAAATGTTCCTTATTTCTATACAAAAATCTGCATCAGTCTGATATGAAGGAGAATACCAGGGCAAACCTGTTCCCAAACATTTCCACGTCGAAATTATTTACCTAATACGGCCTAACATTATTCAGAAATAATCGAACGATAAAAAACCATCTTCAAACAACGTTATAGAAAAACAAAATGACTTCCACATTCCACAACAATAGTAAGCATCTTGAAATCATTAATCTTGAAAACATATTTGACATTATCGACTCCCAAAACCTCCCCGGTCCGATTTTTATAAAATCGCAAAATGTTTAGAGTTGCACCGAATATCCGCCACTTTTATCAATTTATTAAACCGCCAACTTCATCAAATCAATTCAATAATTTTCCCTTTAAGATATACCCTATTTTCTAATTTTTATGAAAGTCGTAGAATGGTTAAAATTTTGACTCACTAAATACTAAACTAGAAAATAGTAAGCCCGTGTACTTCTCTCTTTTTTTATTGAATTAAAGGAAAGCTGCTTACTATTTTAAATCCATTTTCCTTAAATAAATATCAATAAAAGTTAATATTAAGAAATATTGAATTTCATGTTATTGAAAACCAACAACCTTAAGTCTTCTCGTACCGAAAAAAACTCATCACTCGTATGTTTAAGAAAGAACCACCAAATTTGAAAGCAGTGACCACAAAATCTAAAAAATCGCAATTCATAATTGTTTCGTTTTGAAATTTTATATAAGTATATGGCCTAAAATTTGGAGTCGCTGTTGCAAATACATTTAAAATATTACTTGATTAATTCTGTCCGAAAAAGATTTTTCTTCTATGGTTTCACTTTTAAAATTTTTAAATATTTAATTTCCTCTTAATTTCACTGAAAATTTAGAACTGGCTGTACTATAGCTGATGACTTTTTTGAAATGATACCTACATATTCTCTGATAAAAGATCAAGAGTTATCATATTCTAGTTTTTACAAAACTTTTGAAAAATAAAAATTTGTTTTTTTAACTTGAAAATTAAACCTACTAATTTCTGAAATTGCTTAGGCTAGATATCCAATAGAGTATTAATTTGGGGTAAATATCATAAAATGCGTATATTTTTAAAAAATTGCCAGACGGTTTTTTGGATTACATATATTAACATATGTATGCACATTTTATTTACCTATCTCGCTCATTATTTTAAATTTTAATTAGCATTGACAAAATCAGAGCTAAAAAATCAGAAGGAACTGCCCAAGTTGCAATAGAATCAACATCCCTTTAAACATTTACAAAAACCATGGATGTATACAAAATTTTGACTTGTAATAAAAATAATAGTTGTGTTCTTTTCGAATCAGATCCGGTTCCAAGTTTGAAAAAATTTTGAATTCAATTGAATTTTATGTAGTAAACCTTATGTACTATATCGAAATTAAAATATGTGAAAAGCTCATCAAATTGCCATGATATTCACCCCTATAATTTTCAAATCTTGATAAATCTTTGAATTAAGGTTTTGACACAAAGTGTGTGTAATGCCAGGCAACTTGGTTTGATTTTCGCGAAATATAAAATCTTTATACACGTACCGATTTATAAAATTTCAATATAAATCAAAGTTTTCTGCAAAACCTGGAACCGGATCCGACATGAAAAGAACATAGCTAACACTAATAAAAGACTATAGTAAACCAAAGCGGCTACATAATTTTTGCGAGCAGTGTAGACGCGCCCGGCGTGGCCAGTAAGTAATTGCACTTTCGGTTAAATGACCATGCAAAGTAACATGAAAATTTAAAAGCGATCCGCGTCGAAGGGAACAACGACGCCAAAGTGGGTAAGGCGCGGTGGCGCTACCGGTGAGACTTCGAAAATTATTAGATATGAAATTTCTGACGGAATATCGTGTTCGAAGCAATTTTATTGGCACATGCAGATCTGCTCCTGGTCAAGGCGGTCAGTTCGAAGTTTACGAAGCCGTGGCATTAACAGCCACACTTCATTGAAAATTTACCTGCAAAGGCCGGCGCTGTCCAACGGCTGCAATTAATCTTGACAAATTTGATTTTTTCACCTATCCGAAGACAAGCGTCCGGCTGATTGGTCACTAAGACGCGATGGGCAACGGCTTGACATGAAGGTGTTGCTTGTTTAACTCTTGTAATCTCGCGGATTTGTAAGGTACTCGACGAAGCGGCTTAAGGTCTAGTTGCTAATTGTAGTCAAGGTGCGAGTTTAATTACTCGCAAGGACAAGGAGAATCAGTTGCGAATATACTCAATCGAACGGAAATAAGATTGCGCTGGCACATGACTGACTACGGCGCTTATTGAACATGATAAGCTCAGTTGGCCAGAGATTTAAAAATTTCACGCGGTCTACTTGGCTTTAGTTTAAGCAAGGACGGCCTAAGTGAAAATAGCTCAATTTTTTCTTGGCCCGTTCGACCTTTTGAGGTTGCATTGCGGCAAAAGATACTGCAAGTTCTTCGGAAAGTTGAGCTTAAGAAAATAACTAAACCAAATTGCTGAAAACAAGTGGTCTTGGCATAAAAAATGTTGTGTACAAAATATTGCAGGCGAGGTCAAAGCATAGCAATTAAGTTATCTTCCATATGTTTCAGCTGTAGCATCTCGTTTTTTGATTATCATTCCTGTTTTGAATTAATGCAAAATTAAAAGCAAATCTCAGCTCATCGACGCCGAAAATTATCTTGCGTTTATTTTTGTATTTTTTTCAATTTTAATGATCTTTGCATTAAGCTTGCAATAGCGATAATTTTAAAAGGAACAAAGTACAATATTGCACTCAAAATTATGTACTTTGGGAATAAGGTCAATACCACCGTCCTTCGTTGGTTCTATATTTAAAAATTAGAATCTCATAATCTAAACAGTTTTCCAAGAGATTGTTGGGATCGGCAATTTCAAATCAGCTAAAAAACAAAATTTGAATACGGCCGCAACTGCCTCTACTGTTTTTTTTAATGAAAATTTCTATCGTCATGGTGTAGAAGACAATAAGTATCATTTTCCAAACCAGAAGTAAACCTATAAAAATTAATATTTGCATACCAATCATAATGTATTTCCACTGAAAAATATTAAATGCATTGGAAATATTTCTGTAAGCTATGAAAATATCTTATTAAATTGAAAGGCACATTCTTCCCGGACCATCGTCACTTTCCGTCGTTTTATTATCATTCTTATGATTTTTCATTGACTCTTCAAAGTACTAAAATTTTTTACATACTTATTTCCTTACGTCAAACCTACTGTTTTATGATGTATGAAACGACATCAAATTATATTATTTTCTTACACCTATTTTATCAAAAAGTGATATTTATGAGTATGATATGTGGATTTTACAGCGCTTTCAATCATTAATTATAATATAAAATATACCTGCAACTTAAAAATGAGAAAAGCTGATAGTTACAACAGTGACGAAATATTGTAGATGCATTATCGTCGTTAGTTATTTACAAATCGCTAGACCTTCACATTTCGCCGTTGTGCGGTTTAAATTTGTAGTATTGGTTTATTCATTTCTCTTGTATTTCCTATATTACTTTTTGGCAAAATCTAATTTCTTGCTTATTCCATAGAATATCTTTAAGGTTTTAAAGCTAAAAGTCCTATTTCTTTCTAATTTTCGGATAATCCATTAATATGTATTTGTTAAGTGGGGAATTGAACTTAAGGAAAATATTTCTTTCTGCAAGAAAATCCAAAGTTTGGTAAAAAAGTTTCTTTGGAGCAAAATTACCTTAAAACCCCTGAAGACCAATACTTGAAATTGTTCTGACAACCTTATTTGAGTTTTCGAGAGGTAGTTCGAAACTTCTTCCAACTCTGTACGCTTATGCGCAAATATACACGTAGAAGAGCATTAGGTGGGTAAACAAAGGTCGCAGGAAAATCCCCAAATGATATCTACTTGCATGCTTCATCGATTTTACGCTGAAAGACATTTTTAACTATATTCTGGAAGAACCATATGTAGTTCGATAGACTACTTATATTCTTAGAGTTTCATAAAGATGCTAGGAATAACAACTAAAAAGAATTTTACTTATAATATATTGCAGAAATTATTGATATCACGATCATTTTATTGCCTCAACGCCATAAAAATTATTCCCAGTGTTCGAGCAAATTCAATTTTACACGAATAATATCGGAAGCGAATTGAACGTTCACTTCCGAACGTCGAGCGAACTGCACCAGAAGTCGCATGGAAACTGGTACTGCATTCAGTCAAGGTCTCAATCGCAATTACTTCGGAAACAATTAAAATCTTTCAAAAATTATAGATTTCACGGAACGTGGGCTCCGCCGCGACGCCATTCCGCCATTCCGCCATTCCGCGAGCAGCTGCCACTTGTTGCGAATTTTTAATTTCGCGAAGTAGCAAAGAGCCTTCACTCGGAAAGGTATTTAATTAAGAGACATCCGTCAAGGAGCAATCGGTGCTCCATTTGCCATTTGGGGCCCTCTGCATCGCGTCACGCTTCCATGCATTGGGCAATTCGATTTTCTGGAGGAGCGCGCAAAGCCTACCAAAATCGATGGCTGCGGCTGATTCAGAGAAATCGATTACAATTGAAAATCGAAAGGTGAGACCTGCTCTCCCGCCGGAGACCGTTCTGACTGCGAATGGATTCTTTCGCAAAACCCCACAAATCCGGAGGAGGTGTCATCATCTTATGTAGCGATTGTGTTCCAAATTCAATAACGAGCGTCTTCATCTTCATCTTCATCGTGAATTCGCCCTCTCTAAGTCCAACAGATCGCGGCTCGCGGCCACGAAATCACGCAATTTTCTGATTCCGGCAGATTAATTTATTTGCCTGCCTTCGGTCATCAGCGCGGGCCGCCGCTCATCTCGTCCCCCCGCAGCATCACCGCGAATCCTTTCCGGTCTTTCTAAATTACGACCGCTCGCTGGTCCGCGGCTCTTGCAGCATCTTTCGCGAGGTATTTTTATGCCGCACTAAAATAGCACAAGGAGATTGATAAGAAAAGAGAAATGATCGGGGTCTAAATGCACTGATGCAAAGGTAAAAGTTGCACCAGAAGTCGCTGGACCGGTGAACTGCGAAAACTAATAAGTACCTTACCTCACTTAATAAATCTCGTCTTAACGACGCTGCGAAGACGCACAGTCACTTCGCCGCGGATTTGCACTTTCCTCGATGTTATGCAAATTTTACAACTCTCAGGATATCAAATTGCGTTTTCCGCGTGAGCGAGTTGCGTTCTGAATGCACTCGAACAAGCCTTGAGTTAATCCGCGGAGTGATCAAAGAAATGCAAAAGGGCACGCACCCGAGGACCTTCAGGTGTTCTCAGCGAAAATTCAACCTCCGGGACAGAAATTTTTCAAGAATTAATTCTTTTCTTTTCGATTTCTGACTGAGCGCAACCTTGAAGAATAACGGTGTCCGTGTACAATTTCCAATTATCTGACGGAAACGGAGCGATAATTGTTCAAAAATTACAACTTCCTTCGCAATCGCAAAGGGAGCGATTAAATTAAATTAATCTGGGCTTTCGCGTTCCAATATTAATTGCTAGTCTTTCTGTTAAGACGGGTAATTAATTCCAGCATCTTATGGAGACAAAATTTTCACTTAATCATTACTTAAAACTTAAAATGTTATTAAAGAGCAAGTTTCTCTTCAGATAGCTAAAACAAAATGTGTTCTTTGAAATTTAGCTCCAGAATTTGACCTCGCGCTTGGTTAAATGAAAAATGTAGTATACAAAACAAAATCGACTTAAAAAAAAATTATAATCAGTTTTATAAATTAGAACAATTATGAAATAAGAAATTGGCTTAATTACCGTAAAGCGAAAAAAGGACACCTTTATAGGATACTATGTTATCCTTCTGTCAAGGCGATTTTTTTAAAAAACAAATAGAGATCTCGAGTTGAAATTGGCATTTAATACTAAAGTAGTATACAAAAATTGAAGGTATTATAGCACAAATAAAGGAACAATTGAAGATCACTAAGTTCTAGATATTTTAATGTATCAAAACCAAAACGATCTGATTACGAAATCGATTAACATGATTTTAAGTTATGGTCTTAATAACTTCAAAAAATTTTAGACCTTTGAATGATCATAAAATTATAAAATTATTCTAAAATAAGTGAATTTCCTTTAATGTGTTGCTACTTATACAAAACAAATTAGTTAAATAAATAATTGCCGATAATTTTGTATTGTAATAAGTAGTAGTATTACAAAATAATTTATAAGGTAGTAGAATTTAATTTAATTTTTACTGTTAAAAATAGGGCCCAAAAAACAAAACCTTGAGGTACACCAAAGAACTCGAATTCAAAAATAAGAATTTATAAAAGCAATATATGTAAATAAAGTAACGAGAATTCATGAAGATGTGTAGAGATTAAAAAGATATGTATGTTCTTTTAATCTGTGATGTGTCAGCGCGCAATGAGAAGTAGATAAATAATATAATATTAAAATAAGTGAAGGGAACATTTAGTGTACTGCAAAAATCCTTGCTAAGTCTTCATCAAATTGTATTTAGATAATCTAAAATTTATTTAAGAGTAGGTACGGTAGAAAAATATAAGCATTTCTACATTTTTTGTTTCGTGAAAATGAGGCCAACTTACCTAACTATTCGGGATTTCCTAAAACGTACCGATAAACGTGAAATATTATTAATGTAATCGAAAAATTTCACTAAAATTGGATCGATAAAAACAATTAAATGAAATAAAGTTGCGTTCACTGCATTTCGGGAAGAAAGACTATTGGCTACAAAAAAGTTATAAAAACAAATACATTTTGAAAGTTGAATGTAGAATAGGCTCTGTAAGATCATCTGGCTGAAAAAAATGTGCAATTGCATCACACAAAAGTTATTTCTTTTTCGATTTGAGCACTTTCCATTTCCTCATTCTGGCGCTGCAGCGGACTGAAGTGGGCTCCAATTATAAAACGCACACAACCACCGAAAAATCATGTTTCTGAGCCCCGCGTAATTATGAACAATCGAGATAAATCGCTGACTCAAAATTGGACTGATTTTACTTATTACCTTAAAGTGCTCGCCTCAGGGTTACCTGGAGATCGATGAAAAGTTGTTTTAGCTGGACAGTTACATTGTTACCGACGTAGATCGACGTAGATCGACGTATAGATCGACGTACAGATTGGCGTAAATCGACTTCCGAGTTAGGCTTACAACAGCGGGACTGCCGCGATATTATTCGATGGGCGCGAAGAAAAAACAGTTTTCGCGTCTAACCGGAGTGCAAAAAGATTTGAATAGGTCCGGTTAGAAAAACTGTCTTAAGACTCAACCGCTGCAAAAGCGGGCAGTCGCCGCTAAAGGCGCGGCAAAAAGCGGTTTCACCAAATTAAAATTCCGTGAAATGAGCAGCTCACCGCGGCGGCGCGAGAACGGTGTCCTTGCGAGCTATTTCAACTTTTTGCGCTTTTTTACCCAGTACAGTTAAATTTTTTCAATTAATTATTTTTACTGTATATTCTACAGGTCCTCACGGTGGTTACTTTGCATAACTCCGAACCACTCCGCTGTATCACCCGGCGACCTTGCGCCTTTTTTACCCCGACTAAGCGCGACTTGTGCTTACCTTCGGGCTAAGGTTCTTTGACTTGCCGCGCTATCGATTAATTACTCAATTATGAATATGTGCCTTATCTACAATGTGACCACTTTTCAGGTTCTCTCAATTTATTAAATCTGTCGCTGTTGCCACCGTAATTGAATATGTAACTGATCCAGCACGTATTTGTTTTGTTTTCAATAATTTTTTAAAATTGCATGAAGCACTGAATACTCGCGGATTGTGGCTCTGTTCGCAGAGAAGAGTTTCTGAAGCGGAAACAAGTGAGACTTACTTTTGCCCAGGAAATTGTTTATAAAACCAGTTTATTCCCCTGGACATTTTTGAGTACCCAGGAGTATTAAAGTTCAATTTAAATTTTTAGTTTGTTACAATTTCCTAATTCAAATGACGAACACATTCTTCAAGATGAAAGAATAAAACACAAATGCATTAAAATTAGTTTAGTGAACGGGAAGACAAATTGCGGCCTTGAACGTGGAATCTTTCCATGAGTAACTGGAATCAAATTTGCGAGACTAAGAAAAATAAGAGTTTTATTATCTTAGGCAATTTACATTTTTAGCGAAAACATGGTACATGACCTTTATTCTGTAGAAAAGAATCTCAGAAAAGAAGTCAAGATTTACATAGTATATACCGGGTGAAAAATGAAACTGAAAGCAAACCGACAAATTACCAAATTTGTCTATATTAAAGGGAAGTTAAGAGACGGCAAACAGTTTGAAAGTCGAATATCATTTTGTCATACAAAATGTCGTCTCTTCGTCATTGATTCAGTCTAGTTTCTTTCTATTTTTGACTGCCCTTTCGTATGGTAAAAATTAGTAGATTTTAGTTTGCTTTCCCCCTGATTTGTGCCCAATTTCAGTACATTTTCTGAAGTATTATATTTAAGATTTTTTATCAGAATATAAAAAATATCCCTTCTCATTTCAATTTTATACTTCATGGATATAATAAAATACATAAATATCTATTCCTTTAGTTTTAAGTGCAAATAATAATGTTCGTATAAAATTTAAACCGAACCTAACCATAACTAACCAAGCACTTCAAGATTGATTCTTTACTAGAATTGCTCAATAACGAAATAACGAATTTTTTTCCTTAAGTATTTCTTTCTAATTATGTATATCGAAGAATGCATTGATAAATTATCTATGAAATAATAAGTACAAAATTTAATTACGATATTCAATCAAATTTCCCTCTAATAAATTACTACAACTGTCTACACATTCCGACAGAAAAGAAATCAGCGACTTAAACACCTTATTTGTTCCAATTTTGAGGATTTGTTATAAACAATAACCTTAAATTAAATGTTTCCAATACCTTATCTTTGCAACACCTGCAAGTTCATTCATTGATTTAAATTGTAACAAAATTTTTATTGTTTTGGAAACAGAAAATTACTATATCTCTATAATAAGTATATAACAAAATGCATTCTAATTTTCCGTTCTTTCATAATCTGTGCTTTTACCATTATCAGAAAGTCAAGAGTATAATTAGCGATGCAGTAATAAAGATATTATAAAAATCAATAATCTCTCACCACTTCCTGTGGCTTAAGCACGTTCTAACAGAATCGCTGACGAATGGGTGAAAATTTTCTGTAGAGATTTTGTCAACACAGTAAGAGGTCACAAGATAGAGAGTATCAAGGGAAGTAGAACTAGCACTGATTTATCAATGAAAGCGGAAAATTTAGAGCGCCATTATGTAGTTTGAATTGACTCCTATTAAGTCGACATAATATTGACAAAATCGCAATCTTTCTAGAACCGATTTTCGGCTTTCTGGCACGTTTGGCAAATAATTTCTCCTATCAATCTCCATTAGTTAGAAAGTTTATTCACCCTAATCAGCGGCGATTAAACAATTTACGAAGCGACGTCTCCCAACTGGCGAAGGCTAATTGTTGCATATTCGAATAGTTTCCTTATCGGGCAACGACTCCGGCGCAACAGTCAACATGTTGGTCACGCGATTGTGTTCTAAGGCTGGTGTCGCACTTGTGGCGATTAGTTACTAAGTTCACGAGCAACTCGGGGGCGATAAGAGCGCGAAGTGCTGCGACAGTGTGTCAAGGTTATCGCTGAATGCGCTCAAGAAAAAGACAATCGCGGCGCACAGCGGGTCCCAATCGGACCCATGCTCAGGAATCCTTGATCAACCTCAAAACAGTTTTGAAGTTTTGACAAGATAAATGGGAGTAAAAATAGAATTTTCTGAGATAAGTTTCGGCTGAGGAATGCCGCGGGCTCAGACATAACATGAGGCAGTTTTTTATTTCGTTCCTCACTTTTGGGGTGACTTTTTCTTTCTGCACTGTGTAAACAATGGAAACAAGTTTCACTCGAAAATATTCATGGGAAACCGGAATTGGTATTTAAATGCTAAAATGTGTCAATGCGAATAGGAAAAGCACCTAACTCAATTTGATCGTAACTTTAGATTGATTAAATTAACTGCTATATCAAAATAGGTCTCTGCATTTTGACGTTAACAGAGTAAATTGAATTCAAAATAAAACAGCAAGTTTTCCTTTAAGACATAAATATTCCTCTCTGAGGAAATAACTGATATACCTCTTCGTAAACAATCTTGGATCAAGTCATGCATACATACATATACCATGAAAACATATTTAATATAGTTTTTATCTTTTTAATTTTATAGTTGCAAAATAAAAATTAATTTTATATTTACATATTTATACGACAAAAGATCCTGGGATAATTACAGAAGAAGTCTAAGTTTTACTAAAACATTGTGAATGACCTCCCTTCTAAAATTTCTCCTTCTCCTCAAAATCGATGTTGAAGGAGGTACACTCTATTAAATCCTTATTGATCCCTTGAAAGGATGTGGAGCGCGTTATCTTCAAAAGGACATAGAAGTAATTTAAAAACAAAAACTAACTTCTTAGGATGCGTTTCGAAACGTATAGGAGTTGTGCGGGTTAAATTCAAAATATATCGGAATTTTGGGTTTTGCATCCGAAAATTTAAGTTTAAAGTTTAAAGTAGAAAACATGCAAATAGTTATGACTTTGTTATGAAAATTTATAATTTTCTTTTCAGAGCATACTTAACAATTTCTTCACACTGCTTAAAGTTTTCTGAATATTATGAATACATAAATTGTAAATGCTGGTTTCAAAAAGCCAGTCTTATAATTTTGTTTACGATGCTGGGAGTGTCAATTTTAAAAGTCAATTTAATGTCAATCAAATACATACATACATATGTATCTCATTTGCCATTAAACATTTTTAATTGGTCTTTTATGTCTTTTTAAATTAGTAAACGACTTTGACTTGAGAAAGGTGCAGAAACGTTTTATTTTCCCATCGGCCACCGCGATTTGAGTGGCTTTTAGCCTAATTGCTGATATAAGGCCTCAAATCAAAACGAACGAAAACCGCAACATTGTCAGGGCACTTCCGGAAAACACTATAAAGCGAAGATAACGCTATCTGCACCTAAACCGCTTTTCGTGGCTTCCATTTTGTGCATTCGTGAGGAGTTTGGTGCCTTAACTGCCCCTGTTTGATACTCGCCCTGATAAAGGTTATCAGCTCAAGCCGCAATTAGAGTTGGTCATGCCCGTGCACGAGTCCAACAAAGAGCTAGTGCACTCGAAGCGAATTATTTTTACAATATGAAATTTACATAATAAAATAATGGTGACGGTGTCGAATGGCGACTCGCTGCAAGACCATTGCATAAAATTTTTAACGCTTATGCAAAATTGAAGCCGAGGCGGAAAGCAACCGCGATCTTGTCTCCACGCTCGCCAATTTCGAGGGACAGCAAATCAAATTAAGGTAAGCGTTCTAGCGGGCTCAGTGTGTCTTTAAGATGTGAGTTGCTGGCGCGATCGCGACCCGGCTCTAATTCCGGTCCAGGTGAAAGTATACTATTATTTTGAAGTCGGTAGATCGCCCCGAGCGAGGCAAGCCTTTATTAAATCGCAACTCTTCCGCCGTTCCACTATCACTGCATAAATTGAATAGAAAATGCCAAAAGTTTGCTGCCGCTGTGCATTCACTTTCAATTGGCCGGCGCACATTCTTCTCGTCTCTGGAGGCTCACTTACAATCGGAATCAAGATTCGTGAGGAAGAACCCCGTCTTCAGGTGAATCGCGGTTGAATCATAAAATTCCAGGCTCAACGAACCCGCGCGCGGGCTCCGGCGGATCGCTCCCCGGCCGCTTCAGTTAAATAAAATTTATGTAAAAGTGATTATATAAAGCTCATTTGCTAAGTAGTCTTCCGCAGCTTAATCGCTGCCTTGAGATCTTTTTCTGAATTTCAATTTGAAAATGTTGAGCAATTCAGCACCCGGCGCAGAGCATCCAGGCCGCGATCGCATCGAATAGATGCGCTTTCTCAGCAATTTCATTAACTATGAGTTAAAGGGGCCTCGGCTCAGCAAAAGTCATCTAAATACGAAGACATGGCAAGCAGCTATAATTTTGCAATTTATAGCTTGTGATTAGCCGCCGCGAGATCGTAATTTGAGCGGTGCCTCGAAAACGAAATCTTAAATCTTTCGCTGCACCGCACCGCACAGGCGGCCAGTGTTAGTCTGGCACCTAAAAAACGCTGAGATGCTTTCAAGTATCTCGGTAGTTTTGAGTTTTTCCATAGAAGAAACAAATTGTGCAATTATTGGATAAGTTGCTAATCACAGTCTGCGAAATTACGCTCTTTGGTCGGCCGTTCACCCCGTCGCGTCGCCGTTTCTTCCCACGAATCGCCTACCTGTCTGTGATTTATTGGTAACACTCAAAAAACGTTGCAAGGATTGGCTGCCGAGTACCAACAGACTTGCGATGAGACAAATTGAGGGATGTTTCTTCGCCGAGTTTTACCTCTGCAAACACCCAAAAAGTTAAGATCTACTTCACTTGCCTCAGAACTGCTTAAAGATTCACGAAGCAATTTCCTTTACGATTTCTAGAGTAGAACTAATATTACACCTCTTTAGCTATTCAGGCAAGGTATTTACATAAATCCTGCTCAACATAAAAATATCTCCTTCATCCGGGTGCAAAATTTTATGGGCATCATTTCTAATATGAGTTTTACCATAAAACAACAGATTTTCTGCTTATTTTATTTATATCGATTTTAGATCTGAGAAAATAAGACTTGGCGATAGGTGGAAAGATACATATTTATTATTATATGCACGTATAAGAATATTTACTTTTTTCATCAAATCTGTTGAGTTTAAAATTAATATCGGCCAAATTTGTTCACAAATGTGATAAACACCAAAAGATTATTATAATCTGTTTTGTTGGTCCTATAAAGGTTCACAGTAAACTGTTGATAAAATTAATAACTTATTAAACAATTATTTATCTATGTATAAAAAGGAAAAGGAAACTTTCAGGAATACTTTTGCTCTGCATTGATTTCCTCCTCTATGCAATATTAAGAGTCATGCTAAAAACTGAAAGTTCCTGGTCCTAAGAATTTTCACAGCAATGTAGTTTTGACAATTATTTTGAGTTACAGGATCAAAATATAGGATTTTTATAGTGACTGGATTAAATTCCATACTTCAACCTCATCGAAAATATGAGTGGTACCATAAAAAGAACGTTATTCAAATATGCTGACCATCTGATGGAATTAATGAGCTTGCGAAAGATAGAACAGAAATGGAATAGTACTCTGAGAGATAATGAATAATTAATATTAAAGTATTTCAAATAGGATACTAGAGATGAGAAAATTATGAATATCACAAACCACTCAGTCCAATCGTGGCGCAATTCTATCTAACGGAGTTAATTATTTTGTTGTTTTATGTATTGTTTGGATGCTTTCTCAATTTAAATATTATAATACAAAAAATGAACTTGACTTGTTTTTATCAAACATCACATAATTTTCGCTCGTCGAAATATCTCTTGATCTCACTTTTTAAATATTTTCAATTTTTAAAAAAAACAGGATTTCTTTAAACACTTATTCGAGGATGCAAATAAATGGCCGAGGGTAGGTAGAATACAAATTATTTGTTAAAATACAACACATACTTGCATATGTCAACAATAAACTTTATATGTATTAATTATGAATCAAGCAGTGGGGCAAAATGAACTAAATTTATTAAAAGGTTTTTTGTTAACGCATTAGATAGATAAGTAAAATTATAAAAATAATTTATTTTTGGAATGTTAAGTTTCCTATTACCTTTAAATATTATTTTTTGTCTTTTCTGTTAAAAACTGAGTAGGAACTTCCAGATTTCATAGCTTGTATTGTTGCTTATGTTGTGGAACGGAATCACAAAAGAACTTCTAGTTGGTGGTAACCAAAGAGGTTAAAACCACGAGCGTTTCTATTTCAAGGGACAGCGAGAACCAAGCAAGAATATCTCGTCTAGTTGCATTCCTTTAGATCAGCTGTTGCCATCATCGAATTACCGAGTCTGCAGAAAAGTTGCTAGTGGACCAGCTGATCTGAAAGTCTAGTTTCAAATGGGTACAATTTAACCTGAATTGTTGTGATTTTCTGGAATCTGGACGCCCTTAAGTTATGATTGCCTCTGGCTTGGCACGACAGCGCGGCAAGTTTAAATGGTGTCATCGCGACAATCGCATCGCGGTCACCAGCGAATGTCGTTCAATCTTGGCAGCATAAAAAACATAAAATAAAATAAAATGGAGTGCAAACACTGCGGCCCGCGAGCCACTGACCACTCGCCTTTTTATCGCGGACACTCGCGACGGCGGCGGCGTTGACACCAGGAGCAAAACACTTCGAACTGGAACTTGTTTTCGTAGGCGTGGACCTGCTGTATGCAATTAAATTCTTTTTTAGCGAAACTCCGCTGAGATTATTTTTATTATTTAATGATGTTTTCGTACAGATGCCTTCTCGTTGCGTTTATGTCATTCTTCGAGGGTACCGATTATCCCCTTAGAGAGTTCATTTAATCCGAGTAATTTTATAACTCAGGCGAATTCATTGGGCGATAAAGTTATAATAATTCAATTTTTCTGTTTTCTGTTGCACAACTGCAAGATTAAGATATACATTGTATGTTTTGTTACAATAAGATAAAAAGTACCTACAGGTATTAGTCAATGAATGTATTACACTATGTGCATATAGTATGTATAAAATTTGAAAATGCCATAACTAATAACTCATTGCTAACTAATTAAAACCAAAAACGCAATAAAATTCAAGTCCATACAACGACGAAGGTTGCCTACTATACAAATCTATGTACGTACGTACATATGTATATGTTAGTATAGAGAAATAATTACATACATTGTATTTATTTACGCAGATTTTAGCAAGATATTCAAAAAGGCTCCTGATGATTCTACCTAAACTATCCTCTCTAACCAAGTTTACGGATGCGGCTCGAATTGTACCTTACCAATCGATTGGATCAAGTTTTTTCTTACGTATAAATACATCAATTACTGCCCGCTAATAAATTTATTAAATTTAATTATTTTCTGGAAAGCCAATGCTCTGTTACTGACTAAGTAAATAAATAAGTAAAAATTAAATTGCTTTAGCTAGCTAATATAAAACATATCATCGTGAGCTTTGAAAATCGGCTGCCTACTAAATGTATGTGTAAAAGATTAATTAAACTCACAATTAAATAATAAATTTGTAAATCTAAATACAAACAAAATAAAAAAACACATAATTGCAACGTGCATACATAAACTTTTATATGGTCCAAATCAAAGAAGATTTTTGGTAGTAAAAAAACAAATGCTTATATCACTGTTATAATAATAAAGAATCATTATAACGCTTTTAAATTAGCAAACGTTGAATATCAAAAAACATATATATTCTTTATACTCATGTTGCATAAATAACAAAATTGAAATATTACATGAAGTTGGCTTGCATTCAGTAATGTGGCAGTACTATTTTTTTAAATAATCAACATTCTCATTGCATATTTTTAGGAGAAACGAATATTTTAAAGTTCATTTGGTAAGCTTTTCATTGAATTGCTGTAATAACGAATATATCACGACTTGAAAAAATCGGTCCACAGATTGCGTCAAAGTAATTTTTATATTTCATATTTACCAATATTTTATCAGAAGGGAGAATTATAAAGTGATGTGGGTTTTAACACTTCGCGTATAGAAACCGAAATATTTTCTCAAAAAAGCAACTGAAGCATTGGAGTCCGAGGTGCAAATAGAAAGAAAAAAATTAGTACAAATTGCCATACTGTTTGCTCTTATTATAATAAAGATAAATTTAGAAGCTGTGAAAGCTTTCGTTGCGTCTTTTCGTCGTTTCACCTTCTCATTAGCAGCGCAACACCGATTTTATTGTATATGGGGATTATACGCGTACACATGCGTGTTCGCAGATATGTTTTGGCACCTTGTTCTGGCGCGCTGTGTAGATGAAAAATTTCCCTCTTACTTCTAACCACTGCACCTGTAATTCCCCCACGGGAAAACAAAAAACAACTGAAGCTTTAATAAGACACGTTTCGCATGTTGACTATAAACGAATCATGCGGTCAAGAAAAAATTAATTTCATTTCAATGAAAATTCTTTCTATTTTCGTTTTGTAACTCTTATTATTGTTTTACGCAACACTTGTATAGGGGCGAGCTCATTCTGTAAGTTGTGGGTGCCAGGCGAATGAACTGACGTAAATTTTGTCGGTAATTAAATCATTAAACGATTTTTTGCGAAGTAGTACCAAGTTAAGATTTTCACAAATGTACTTTGCCATCAGGAGAAGGTGATAAGATGATTTTTCTGTCAATCAAGATAAATTAAATTATCTACTAATTTTTCATCTTTCTCCTAGTGCGAAAAATAATCACTTCCGCTCGAAATAATGCTGCTATCTTCTTATATTATCATTAACTTCACAAAATGTGCTATGACGTTGCGAAAATGCATGTTCATTAGCATTAGGTAATATGGTCATTAACCATATTGAGGGGACCCCCAACAAAATTTCTGCATCATCGTGATGATTTGATAAAAATTGCTTGGACTTCAAAGCCTTTACATCAACGTGATATACATATTTATTATTATCCACTCTTTTCACTACCTTTAGTAATTCGTTGAATGAACCAAATTTGATGATTTTTCGAAATGATTAAATTATTAAATAAAGCAATATTTTTGCAAAATCTCCACAATACCATTCAGTATCACTATATACCTAAAGTTAATCTTAAGCAGTAAAGTTAAAAACGGGAATCACATTTTATATTACCAACTTTTAGCATTTTGGTTAGATAAGTTAAGGCTTTGAATATTGAAATGAGTCATACTTTGAAACCAAATTATAAACAAATGCAAAATTTCACACACTTGTTGTTTTAAATTTACGACCAACTGATTTTAATAATTGCATGAGTTATTTTTAAAACAAAATATAAGATTTAAATATATTGTTCGAATAGGGCAAAATTCTGCTTTTGTCACGCTATTTGTCCTTTTGTCACAGTTTGATAACGTACTGGACAAGTAAATGCACTTAAATATAATATATAAAATTGTCTAAACGACTTCAGATACAAAATATAATTTTAAATGTTTCAAGTGTGTAACGCGATTTTGAAAACACAATATCAATTTTTGGTTTTGTAACTGTTATACAAATAAAATAGATTTGGGTTTTTCTCTGTTTGTTGATATGGGCACTTCAATGTTGCAGTTGAAAGAAGTTGATTAAAGTTATCAATACGAATCATCACGCTATTTCTTAATAATAACAATTCCGTAATTTTGAATTACGACAAATTGAAGTAAATTGGAAACATAGGGCGTTCTTCGTTTTTCTATTGTGCTACCAGAGTTTGTTAAAAATAAGAAAGGTAATTTATAATAATGTTACAATGTCTGATAGTGTGCTACAGTCTGCGCGGAATAAATTCGGTTCAATATTTTTTATTCTACAACTCCTAGTTCTTTATACAAAATCTATTTTTATCTGCGAAGTTGTGGCTTCTGATTCACTTTTAAAAGTTCGTGAAACTGCCTGGTCTAATTTGACGGGAAGATTTTGTAGGGGAATAGAAGAAAAAAGCCGCAAAAAAGCAAAACCGGTTGCCGGAAAGGATACGTAACTACCTAATTTTATAAAAATCATTCAAAATTGGGCCGTCAAAATATATTGCTTTAATATTAAGAATTTTTGGTGCGGAATTTCATAAGTCCCGATTTTCTTAAATTGAAAAGTGTGTAACAAAATATAGTCAAATCGCTTTGCAAAAAATATAGACGTTTTTAGAGTTGTAAATAGGTACATACATATGTATGTCAAGTCAGACATACATATTTTAAAATTTCCTCACTTAATTTTACTATAGTATACATATTCTTTTAGGTTCCTCCATGGGAAATGTCCAAAGTGTAGGTAGTATCTACTATAAAAATTTCCCTGAACTATTTTTGATATTTTTGACAAAGCTATCACAAATTAAGTTCTTTTATAAAAAAAAAATTGGAACAAGCTTTATATACATTGATATTTTAGAGTTTCTCTTGTATACAAAACAATATTGAAACAGACAAGCTTAACATTTCATGAGGCTCTAGTAAGAAAATATAATAAAAAACGCACCAAATTCAAAATTTTGATAGTGGGGTTATGTGGCCATTAGTGAAAATATAACAATATTTTTATTATAATATTTTTCTCATATATAATGCTAAATTTTTCTAAACCCCTTATTGGACCTGTAGAAGTTGCCGTGTCCCTGATACATTATGAAACAAAACCCAAAAGTTCCTACCCATTACGCATTGCGTGTATATTAGTCGAATTTTTATATCTGCTCCAAATCTCGTTCAAGAAATGTTGCAGGAATATCACCCTAAGTGCCCCAATAACAGCAGAACCCATTTGGGGAAGGAAGCCTCCACCTTAATGTGAGTTAAACCTGCAATTTAACCTCATGAATTACTTGAATTTTTCGACACGATGGCACCAAAACCCATAGAGCGCATATGAATAACCTGGCCATAATGTGCCCTGGAGCTCAGAAATTCGCATTTCTCGTAAATTTATGGCTTTCACTCACATGAGTCCCTGGTTGAATGGTTGGCCTGGGAAAAAACAAAAGGACATTTTCATTTCTGAGGGATGAGTGGATAAGCTCCTTTCGAGAGCTTCTTCGAAACGGGCCGATTTCAGCAGTTCACATATGAGTAAACAGGGAACTTTGAATGAAGTACTGTTTGCGAAATGTTTTGCAATAACAAAACTTTTGCCCTTTTTCAGCGCCCGCTGCGTTATTGCCACAATAGTCAGGCCCTAACTTGCGCCGAAAGGGGCTCGTTTTCGGTTTTTCATGTTTATATAGTGAAGATTGACTCTTCGGTAAACATAGAAAACTTTTCCATCAGGGAGAGAAACACATGTTTGCAAACATTCAGAAATTTAACCCCATGTTCATTTACGACTTTTATAATCAGAACTTGCCGACGTCAGCTTATTTCTCACAGATTCGAAAAAAAAGTTGATTTAAAGAGTATCTGTAGCAATATTTAATAGATTAATCAAATCTGAAGATTCGAGCAGTCAATATCGCATTCAGTGGTAATTTATATTCAGCAAAAAGTGTAACATGGGAATTACTCCCGCACGGAAGATGTGGCGCAGTTTTATCAGTCAGCCAAACTTACGTCGTGCTTTTATTACGCAATAATATTTAAAAGCGCGAGGCACCCAGAAAACGCCGGCAAATTCCCGTGAATAATAAATACATGGACAGTTCCACTTCTAAATGTGTATTTGGCTTCATTCACAGCTGCTCTGCAACAAAAAGTTTTGCTAATACAATAACATTCGAATAAATCAACTAATCTTCGCATACATCTCATGCAAAGGTGCTTTTTATTTTGTGATATATTCCCTGTTTGGGTGATAATATAATAGCAAGCAACATTTGCGGGCAATTTTATCGGCTTTTAATCAATCTAAATGCATAATTCAAGGATAATCTATTGTAAAATAATTGAGCCGGCAGTGTTTACGAATATCGATTAAGCCAGTTAAATTTTAAAACATTGTAACTTTAAGTAGGCAAAAATAAAACTGCTTCTCTTTTATTTTCTGTTGCTAAATTTGTTGTTAAATTACTCATTTAATTTTCATGTTTTTCTTCAATATTTTATTTTCCGCTAATTAAATTTTATTTCCCAACAGCAAGCGTAAACAGAGTTTCAGGAAATGGAAATGTTTTAAACATACAATCGAAAATAAAAAACAAATTGGAAAACTTAATTTTGATTTGAAAAATAATAACGTCAGATTTTATAACTGAAATGAAACATTTGTACATGAAATTGATATATTAAACTGTTTTATTTCAGGTCATTAACATTATTATAATATTAAATGTGTCGATTTACGTTTTAAAAAATACAAATTTTCAAATAAAAGCCGTCTGTATTAATAACAACAACAAAAAAAAGCAGACAAAGAAATGAAGTCGCATTGCATACCTGAATTAATATAACTTCAGAATCTTCGAAAATAGCAAATATTTTCAGTATTCCTCAATTTTTATTAGATGCGTTGGTATTTAAATAAATTTACTTTGTTAGATTTCTTTTAGATTTCCTCTTAATAATATGAAAAGAAATGATGCCATATGTTTAATTGCAAAAATATGATTGTATTAAATTGAGCGTCAAGGATTTTTTGACTCGATGGCTCGCTAATTTGTAACACCAGATCCAAATAAAAATGAAAACGTAATTTTTTAAACAACACTTACTAATGTATTGCATACTTTTTATAAGCATCAATTATGGTTCATTTAATGTTTTATAAGCTTGTAAATATAAATGGATTTATATATGTCGACAATGTATGCTAAAACTAGGGGATATCTTTTTAAATTTATATACAATTCGCCTCTAATGGGTGTCTTAATTTATTTTTGATCATTTTATTCATTTCTGTTTAAACCACATTAAAGTGCAAAGTGAAAATGAAAATAATCCATAATTTACTTTTTTAACTATCACGAAACGCTTTACATACAAACGAGATTAAGTGCGATATACATACATGAAAACGATAAAAAATACCTTTTTCTATTTAATTATATGTAGCTACCTCGGCAATTGTCAAAAATGTAGCTTTCAGAAATTGCGATTATATGTTTTCGTTATTTGTTGAATATTCTCAATATAAATTTTATATTAATTAACAAAGTATTATTAAGTAAAATAGGAAAAATCACTGATTTAATAGTTATTTCAAATTATATTGCGAAATTGCGTTTTCAACTTGAAAGTATATTTAGTTTGTTTTATAACCGGAAATTTTCCATAGGTACTCTTATGTATCTACTTTCTTTTGTTTTGATAAACGGCGAAGTTGAAGTAGGAAATATTAAGGAAAGCACAACAGCACAATAATGAAAAAATTCTGTTGGACAATAGATCAATAATCTGCGTATTGATAGTAAAACAGATGATAATGGTCGTTTTTATTTTCACTTCAACACTTGAATAAATAGAGTGTTTGTAGCACTTTTGATTAATTAATTACTTCGTAACAAATATGTATGATACCTATACGTGATACGTTCTATGTGCTATTCAAACTTTCATTGTAAGAGAAAGGAAGATATTCATTTTCAACATGTTAGCGCTCCAGTTTATATAAAAGCACATTATTTCCTTTTTTTAGAGTGTTTAATTCAAGTTTTGAATATAATAAACTTCATTTTAAACTATAAGATCTAGGACAACTCTTAAATTATATAAAACTACAAAAGTAATTCTAAATACCTTTAATACATTTGATGATTTTATTATTATTTAATGTTTTCCTAGTATATTTATAATCGCAAAATTTTCATCAAAAAATGCTAAAATAATCTATGAGTGATTTTCAACTAATTATATTTTAAATTTGGTTAGCATTCTTTGCCTTAAAGTTATTTGGTATTTTTCTTTAAAAATTTCGTATCACTTATTTGATTTTTAAAATCCAATATATTGTTATCAGTCATAAGAAAAGACAAAGCCAAAAGTTTCCGAATTTTTTAATTTAAAAACCATTCACTATTCGGTAAAAACCAGGCATTACACAACCACGCATACCGTACAAGAATTATTTGGGAAACTTGTATTACATTTAAAAATAGATTTGAAATATGCGTTCCATGATAGGTGTTATTGTTTTTAGTTCGTGCTTAAATTAAACACTTCAGCGAAACTACAAATTCCATTATACGCACTGCTTCCGCAGCATGTTTTATCCGGAAATTAATGAAGATACATTGTTTTAATAAACAAAAATGTCGCATTCTAGTTGAATGTTATTTCCTAATAAAGAAATACTTCCTTAGCAATTAGCGAACAATTCTATGCTTATTTCGATGATTTATGTCTTTAATTTATTTCTAGAAACTGTGTTAAATATTAAATTTGGAGCCTACAAAACAGAATTGATTAAAATTAAATTTGTACTTATTGGTGAGTAATTGTAAAATAATCAATTTTCTTCTTAATTAAATGGAGTGGCAGATTATGGACAAATAAACAAATGCTATTGAGGTTATCAATTTGCATACATTGGAGATTTCATCGAATGGTAATCAGTTTATTGAATTTTTTGCTGAAGATTGTTGTGAAAATACGACCGATCGAATTGACAAAATTCCCATGAATTTGTTTGTTCCTTCTCCTTCATATGACATACTTTAGGTTGATTGTAAAAATGAAGTAAAATAGCATGATATATTTATTATCTAATCGATCTCTGAAATAATTTTTGGGCTGTAGACGTAAAGAATTTAGATAAGCATTATCTCTTCCTACTACATCTCTGTAATAAAGCATATTTGATCTATATTCGGGGCTTTTTAAGACTAGTAATTATTAGTTATAAGACTATCTTGTTCAAGTTGAATCCGTAATACACAAAATATATTCGTTAAATCAAATTCTATCAAATAGTGTTTTGTTTGAAACCGATTTTTTTTGTGATAATTGTTAATTGATTGGAGTTTTATAAATATAAAAATATGAAAATGATTGTAGTAATTTTTTGTTTCATGCTGAAACATTGTGGATATATGAATGAATATAATTTTGTTTGTTCTTTTTAACGATTAGAAAATCAAGTTTGCTATCATTCTTTAACTTTATTTCAACAAGGCACTTTGTTGTTTATAAAAAAAATCGTCAATTTACGAAATTGGACTCTTTTTAAATGTGACGCTTTTCTATTAAAGGCGAAAATATTTAAATACCTATTTTTTCCAAAGACATCTAATTAAATAATGATTGTAATAAATTTAGAGATCTTTTATATCGTTATCCTTTGATTTATTGAAGATTAGCAATTAGACTGGCTTTATTTGGGTAACTTACGTTATAAATTATTTTCGTATTGGATACGTGTTGTATTTTAGCATTTCTAAATGTTGGTAACTAGTTGCAATAATTAAATTAATTAAAAACGTTTACTCTATTATTATTGTAAGAAAGGTATTATGAACTTTCGTTTTATATGTCAGGAAACAAATAGCCTTGTCTGTTCAAGGTCTTTGTAAAAATAAATTATTTTGATAGGCATTTCACTTGCCAAGTCAGTCAGTCGCAGCCATTCACTCAAGATTGAAGAGACAAGGGTTAAAGCCGACGACGGTCTGGCCGCGGCGGACTGAAGCAGTAGGAAAAGAAGAAATTGAAGAAAGGGCGGCACCTACCTGCATTATGGGGAAGCTGAACCGTCCTGTGCCCGACTTGTCGAAAAGGGTTAAAGCGCTCAAGTCGGCGATGACCCCGTCGATAGTACTGCCCGACAGCACCGGCTTCACTGGCGCTGTGATCGGCACGCACTTCACTGGAAAACGGGCCTTCGAGCTCTGTGCAGAAGTCCACTTGGTTGAGTCTGGGTGTTTTCCACCTGGGGGTGTGCGGGCCCTTCCACCCTCGCGCGAAGACCTCCTCGTGAAGGTCAGCGGTTGGACGCCCAGCATTTTCTCCAGGTACTCCCTCTGCTTGCAGGCTGGACATTTCTGGTCCGGTCTTACCTTGCCGAAGTGATTCTTGCGGTGTCCAACCGGATCGCCCTTGTGATCTTCAGCACGCACCGACTTCTTAGAGGCGTCTTTAGAATGTGCGTCTTGCTTCAGCGCTGAAGAAGCACCATGTTTAGAGGCATTGGTCCAAGATTGGCTGGCCACCTCGCGTTTCGTCTTTCCGAATGCGTCTTGAGAGTTGCCCGATTTTGAAGGACCTTTACCGGCTTTTGACGAATTCTGACCGTTCGTCTGCTGCCTCTGGCCCGTTACTTTTTGTTTTGACTTAGTAGCGATCATCGTTACTAGGCTCGTTTCACGTCCGAACAAAATAAGTTAAAACAGTTAAAAAGTGTTCCGTTACGTTTGAAATTCGGTTCGAAAACAACATGCACAGCTATCCGTCACCACGCGTGATATAATTCGATTGAATGCGGAAAATGTCAAACACACCTCATGAGAAAAACTTAAAACGCGTGCTTATGTGCAATCGAAAATTCGGAAAATGTTTAAAATTAGGAGAGACGCACTAAAACCTAAAAGCTCACCACGACAAATTAAAAGCGACAAGATAGAAACAGGCACGTTTCCGCGAAAATAAGATCAGATTTTATTTGTTCCGGTTAAAAAGAAAACCAATCGAATGGGATAACCTCAACGATTTTTGTGAGAATTTCCCCGAAAAGAAAAAATACAAAAATTTATTAGTTCGCGGACGATTTAGATTTGCATGTACGAGATTTAAAATAATTACTTCACACTTCTCCTTCGAGGTCACGGTGGACAAAGTTTAGCACTTGCGGGGAAGGTGCGGCTCGCGATCAAAAACTCGGACCAAAGGGTGGTGACAATAATTTCGCGCGACGCAACGAGCCTCTGCGGGGAAAGTTCCGGATCACGAGGGTAACTGCGGGCTGTACGGCTTGAGAGCGAATCGCGACCGCGGTCCCGCCGCCCGAGACTCGGCTGCACCGCGGCCGCGGTCACGTGTGCCGGCGGAGCGTTCGATAACAGTGCAGGGGTTCGCCCGAGCGCGCTCTCATGCAAATTGGCCACTAATCGCCGCGCCGCTCTGGCTCCCCCGCCCCGCGGAAGCGCCACTATTTCCCGAGAACGGCGGCCTCCCACGCTCCGCGCTCGATCGCGCCTGCGATTTTCGTAGGCTCTCCGACTCGCAGCGCGCCGATCCCGCGGTTTAGTGGCCTTTTAGGCGCTTTCGGGGCCCCCGCCGCGCCGACCGCGAATCGCGTAAAAACCATAGGGCCAGGGTCGTCGCGAAATTTGCGTATTGGGACCTCGGACAGCTAAAACTCACGAGTCCCTGCGCTTAAACTACTTGAGCTCTGAATTAATTAAATGCGAATGTAACGATAAAAATTAAAGTATTTACTCTTACCTCATTCAGAATATCAGTAATTTTTCTGGTAAATATAGGTACTAAATTTGAAAGAAAAAATGTTGTTTGAACGCGGCATAAAAAGGATAGTTACAATGCGTTTTATAAATCAATAAAAGGATTTCCCTTTCTTTGAAGCAGAATAAAAGTCCACTTATCTGTACTTTAAGGCATGTGAGACTTTTATAATTACGAATTATATTTATTTAATAAACTTAAAAACATCCGGGTAATTTATAATACTGAAAAATTATTGGAAGTAGCACTGATTTTTAATACATCAATATTACATACATTGCATACATAGATATATGTACATTTTTCAAAAATTTTTAAAGAAAAACATAACCATAATTTAGGGGATTTTTTTTTTATTTGAATAATCGAAAAGTTATGCTGCAGTATATAAAAATTATATTTCGAAAGAAACATGTTTATGTACCCCTAAATGAATAAACAATCCCTTAATAGATTACCGAACTTTGCCAATTTGTCGATTTTGAGATGTATTTGTACAATTTTAAAATCCGCAATAATTTCAAACGCCACTTTCTATTAATCTTCTATTTTTTAATTCAAATATTATAATACGTCCTTTAAACTACGTCAATTTGCTTTCAACAATTGAAGGAAATATAAAATTATTCATGTTTCTAAATCCTAGTATAAGAGTCGAATGATTTTAGTTATAGACCAAGGCTAATTTAAGTTTAATAATCTAGGTTTAAACAAAAATAGTTTTTTTCTACGTGTAAATGTTACACAACGAATTCGTAATTTATATACAAATATTCTTAGACAAAACACCTATCTTCAACAACAAAAAAACGATTTAAATTTTACAAAGTAATTTACAAACTAATTTCAAAATAGTGTTCCTTTTCTAATTCGCTGATAATTATTTAATCAGTGCTGCCTTATCGTACCTGATAATATTAACGCATATTTTGTTGCGAATTGTAATTCTGATTTTGTCATGTTATTTGATCTGTTACCTTATAGAGCTCATAGACCTCACTGAACTTTTCTCAAAAAGTTAACAATAAAGATCACATTATTAAACAAATATTGAAATATTGATTTGAACTCTTGTGCTCCTCTAGTCATTCGACGCCGCTGTAGATCGTTCATAGAGTGCATACGTTTTGGGGTTTTTCTTCCCCCTGCCCCTGTTTTATGCCTACCCTGTGCTGCTAATTATGCACCAAGCAGAGTTAACCGCGTCGCGGCGAACTGCTCATGATCTTCAGATATGCGGCCGCACCTCTGCCAAAATGGCACTTTCACCGAATAAAAATAGAAAAAACTCGACACCTCCTGCCAGACGCCGAGAACGCACTAGACTCGGCGTTATCTAATCGAAATTGCTTAATAGTCGCCGATTGTTGCTGGTGCAACCAGGTGCACTTTTCTCTAGACTCTGGCGCTCTTTGCAGGTTTCCTTATTTTGTCATGGTTTCAACAACGTTCATTTCGTAACAATTTAATCACTAATGTCATATAAAAAACGTTAAGGAGTGCATCTATCCTTCCAAATAGCAGATATTACGAAAAAGAAACTCATCAATTTATCCAAATAGTAGTTTTTAATTAGCAGATTTTGTTTACAAATAGTGGGGATTATAATTAAATTAATTAATTAAATAAACACGAAAGTAAAGGAATTAGATAATTATTTTTACTCCTAGTTTATTCTCATATATGTACATTATACTTCACGGTTGTAAAGCAATTAGAACAAATATCAAAATGCTAAAAAAGTCAATATAAAGTACAATAGAGGAATAAAGATATTCATCCCGTCTCATTTCAGCTAATCTTCCACCAAGTATTGTTTGTGTGTGAAAAACCAAGAGCTACACGAATTTTGTTATCAGGATTATTTAAAAAAAAACGAAAGTTATAAAGCCTTACGCATATTATAGTAATAAGTGCTGCATACGAAAATATTAAAATTAAGGTTTCACTTCGCATAAAAACTGTTGAAATTAATGTTCCAACAATC
The DNA here is from genome assembly GCA_959613345.1 of Tolmerus cingulatus. Lineage (NCBI taxonomy): Eukaryota > Metazoa > Arthropoda > Insecta > Diptera > Asilidae > Tolmerus > Tolmerus cingulatus. The sequence goes on along the minus strand of OY390708.1, from coordinate 11,713,580 downwards.
ACGAGAAACAAAAGTATGAGGAATAGTGAAAAAATTACAACATGCCGGGTATTGTCACACTGGAATAGCAATAAATAATGTTAATAGTTATTAAGTAGAATCTTCGGTTTACAGGTAAGTTATTACAGGTATTATTCCTGCAATAATTGTTGTTGCACAACAGATAACCGTCGCGGCGCCAAATGCCAACAGTACATCCTGACTTTTAAAAGCTAGTACAATAAAAATGAGCAAAGCAATTGCTGATTGGAGCTGAAAAAAATGAAGCTTTAATTTCAATCTATATTTAATTAATGAGGATATACCAGGAGAAAAATAATAAGGAAATTGTAAGGAAATGTCTGTCGAATTTCTCTAAAGTTAAAAAACAGCATGATGGTCATGATGAAAAATACGATGACAATGAATATGAGGTACCTCTGGTCAATTAATTCGGCGACTACTTCTGGACTATTAAAAAAGCATCAATAAATACAAACTCAAACCACTGCAGTGCAAACTTACAAATATAAAATAGGAATCACCTCTGTAAATGTAAGTATTAAGTAAATCAACGCCAGTCCGTAGACTTTGCAAATATATTTGGTGTTAGAATTTCCCATCAAATTAACAGCGTTAGCACTATTTCTTAAATTCATAACATTTTCTTCGTCCATTTCTTGTTTTTTTTTTGTGTTTTGAATTGTTAAGTATCCAAAGCTTTGAATACTTTGACTGAAAATGCAATGGCAACTTTTACAAATAAGGAATCAAATTCAGTTCACAGTGACTATGGATTGGATTAACACGTTTTGTATTATATTGTATTTTTAGATAAAGTCGGCAAAATTTGCCGAAAATTTACTATATTTTAATAAGACCTATAAAATAAAATGAAAGTATCATATTACATATCAAATACAATATAATCTAGCTTCAAAGCTTGAAAGAAAATAAATATATTTTGAATACTATAGTAGAGAGTTAATTGACACAATTGAAATAGTATCAAATTTGTATTTTAATTAAAATATAAGTATATTTGTTCTTTGCTTTTAGTTAAACAATAACGACCGTATTCATAAAAATATCTTAAAATAGCTTTTAAGCGTTCATTATTTAAAACACTCTTTTTAGACTACTGAACATTTTAAATTAGAGCTTAGTGTGGAGTCAGGAAATAAAGTAGGGATGAACATAGTAAAAGAAAAATACATCAAACTTCGTAGATCGTAAAATTATGAGTTACATACATATCTTTTATTTCCGACCTTAAAAAGTTTTAAATGTAAAAGTCAGCACTTCATTTATAATTAGCGTTTTTATTTTTCAAGAAATATTTAATAATAAATAAAACTATTCTCTTACGCAAAACATATTTTTTTTACATGGACAAATATTGAGAGAGATTCTGTACCACAAAGTTAAGAATATTCGTATATATGTACCTCAAATAAGAACGACCGTTCTGGTGTTAGCATTCAGTTCAGAATATATTTTTAATCAATTATTTTAACAAAATAATGCCAATTTTCAAAAATGCCTACAAAACTCTTACAAAATGAAAACACTCTTTCTGTTCGCAAATTTGTCCAGGGTAATTTAAGATTATTTAACTTTTTTGATTATTTTAGACTTTAATTTTGCAGTAATACTTCGCCTTGAAATGTTAATTCCATTTTTCTCAAAGAAATTTTTATAAACAAGTTCAGCGATAAAAACAATAGTGCTAAATGCATGTCCAACTAACAAGAACTTAAACATCGTGCCTAAATTAGAGAATGTTATTTTCTCAAAATTATTTTTTGGACTAAAAGTTGTAACTAATTCTTCTTCTGTGACTGGAGATGGATAAACTAAAAATATAGAAATGCTTTAATAAAATTTGTGTAGTTGTCCAACCAGAAAAAATTTACATATTTTATTAACAGCTTCAAAAAGAATGTTTTGTGGAAAGGCGTCATGAAAGGCATCATTATACTTTCTTACTGCCACAGCGTTACTGATTCCATTCAGGTAATTGTTTAAGGCAATCTCCAATCGAACAAGACACAAAATTTTTCTGCGAGTAATGTACTTATTTACCATGAAATTCCAAAATCCATTGTACCTGTAGAAAATTACTTTAACATTTTGTTCAAGATATAAAGGGGGATCATTTCACCCAGCCTGTAACACCATTTCATCCATGCGGTTGTATAGTGGATGGCCTTTTGTCATTACGATAGTGACGTAGTAACTATTTTACAAAGTAATGATTAATCCTCTTGTTTGAAAAATTAAGTAAAACTTAATTTGATAAAATTCAAAAGGTAACTTACAAAAATTTCGATTGTTTTTCAATTGTCCAAATAGGAATACTACCGTCATCACGCAGCCATTGCTGGGTGATATAAATAGTTCTTAGTTTGTCAGCCAAAGTTACTGCCTCTCCTTTAGCTACTAGTTCCAGACTTTTTATGATGGGAAGATTTCTATTCCTCTTTATAATTTCCTCCCCATATTCAAAATCTTCCAGAATAAAGTCATAACTAAAACATACGAAATAGATTACATATTTTCTGGAAATTTCAAATAACTTTACTTACTATTTTTCATAAGTAACTTGCAGACCAAGGTCAAGAACTTCCTTTAGAGAATTAATTGGTTTGGGACTCTTCGGTGCTGTTAAGTATGAAGTTGTAGTTGTTTGCAAAGAGAATATAATAACAGTGCAAAAGAGAGCCCAACATCCGATTATCCATCTTGCTTGAACTGTCTTGGGAGGACTCCGCAAAGGTTGTACTACAAATCAATTTATTTAATCTCTATCTCTTTTAACATAATTTTAATTACTTAGAAAAACCTGAATCAATGTTAGATGAATCAGACCAAATTTTCTGTATTCTTTATGTTCTATAGTTCTTCTTTTTTTAGATAGTGCCAAGAGGCTAAGTGCAGTCACGTAAAATGTTACGATAAAAGATGCTTTTGTTAATGCTGAGGAGTCCTAAATAATTACTTCAATATTTAATTTTTATAACAAATATTTTCATAAACGTACCATGAAAAGATAAGCTAAAAATTCAGTTTTTTTCGATCTTTGTACATCTGGCACAATAAATTGAATATAATTATTTAAAAACCAGTAGCTTTCCTCAAATATAAATCGCCGATTTCCATCAGTGTGAATTGATCCAAGTGCAAAGTCGGCATCGTCACGCTTAAATTATGAAATTTGAGTGGACATAGCAAATAAACCGAGTAGGTTCTTTTATTTATTAAGTATTATAAATAATTTAGCAGCCTGAGCAAAATTGCTTTCTGTTAGACAAATGTTCAATTAATTTTTTATTTAGTTTTTTGTTTTGTATGAATGGGACTGCTCGAAATATGTATAGTATAAATAACGTATATTTTAAATACTTACCTGGAGATATCCCATAAATCCTGTCCAAGATCCATTAGATGTTACCATGCCCACAGAATCATCGATGTTTAAATAGATTGGAGTAAAATTTAAATGTTTTGCAACCATATTCATAAATTCTATCTATAAAAAAAAATATGTTTAAATGATATGAAATATGTACCTTAGAAAAAATGTGATACCTCAATTCCTGGATAAAATCGTCTCCTAACATGTATAACGTTCGGAGGCCAAAGGCCAGTAACAATTCTTATTGGACATCCTTGAAGGTCAAATGGAATTTTTGGAGGGAACAATTTGCTATCTTTATTTTCTGCATAATAGTTATCTGAATTTTGTTTATAAATATAATCTAAGCTTCCGTTGAGGTAGCAAAACCCCAGTGTCGCGTCATTCCGTGGAGAGTATTTATCACACATATGATTTCTATATGGGAAATTAGATATAAATCGAAAACCTTCCGAAGAAGCCTTAAACACAATCGAATACAGAACTCGATTTTCAATCAGCGTTTTTCCAATTGCTTTATAATTTCTGTAAAAATAATACAGAAAACCAAAATGTGTTGTAGTCGTACTTAAACCAGAAAATACTTGGAAATTGTAACTTTAAAAAACATAAAGAGCTTTGAAATGGATAACACCTATAAAGAACATATCTTTTATAAATTGCAAACAGTTTCGGTGCGATTTGTAACCGCTTTAAACTACAAGCCATCAATTCCAGAGCTGAAGTTATTTATTATTATATCTGTTAAAACTCTTACAATTTTGTTGTATTGTGCACAGGTATTACAATGAAGTAATTTCTCAGATTTAAAAACTTTTGCCTCTTTAAATGATTTATGTAATCTTCAACCTCTCGGCTCTGTCCAACAAAAAGAAAATACGATGTCATCTTAGCGGTTATAAAATCCGGTCTGAGACGTTTGCTGAAGTAAAAGAGGATTTTATTTTACCTTCAAACCTATCAAGGAGACTTAGGTTTATTACAATTTTATGTCCACGAACAACCTTTTTCCAAAGACTCCCTCACCCACAATAAATGGCGTAAAATCGAATTCGTTCACGTATTTCTTTTTGGTTATAACAATTGCCCTTGGAATTTTCTCGTCTGTGATAATTTGATTCAAACACTTTACAGATAATGAAAGAAATTCATTTTGAGGATTAAGAATGGAAATGTCACTGAGCTTCGATTTAACTGAAGTAACATGACACAAGGACATTATTAAGAAAATGTAAGTAAGATGTACAGCACAAAACTTGGATTTCATCTTTAAAGCCCAAAATGAGAAATTCGACTAAATCTTTTGTCTCAGATTGCTTGAATTTATTTGATATGTGACTAATTGGGTGCTCCTTGGTGTCCCTGGGCAATGGATATGTAATTAGTTAAGACAAAACATTTCATAAAGCATTATCTAACAGCTTTCTCGACAGAATGGGAACTGCAATTGGTATGTTATTAAGCCAGATTAATTGAATTTTGATAACACATTGATTCCACATTGACAGTGATAGGAAAACCTGTTATTAATTACACAGAATATTCATTTAAGCATGTGTTGTCCTATTAAATTATATTAATTGAGGCAATCATATGTCAGTTTTTCAGCAGGATAATACCGGCTATCATACCGTGCGGGGAAAAATAATTTTGTAATAGAGTGTTGATATAGCTAAGTAAGTTAATGGTTTTGATATAATATTTTTTATCATTCACGGACAACACAATTAACTCGGGTTTTCAAATCTGTTGCATAACTCCATAAAATTCCAATCAAATGTCCTTGTAAATTCTGGTATAACTTTGAAATCGATCAACAGGAAATCGAATAATTATTTGATCTAATTTTAATAAATTATTTATTGCGAACCATATGACAAAAAAGTAGACCGTAGATCGTCAGATGTACAAATTACAAACTATATTATTTAAACACAATAAAGTAAGTGAATGTTCTTTATTTCTCGCAAGTTTTTTTCAGTGATTATTAGTTTTTAATCCTCCTTTGTATTCATAGAGTAAAAATTTAATTCTTATCGGTCACTTTATCTGAAAAATTTGATAAATAAAAGTGATCAATGCTTTTTACGTACCCAAATAATCAGGATTTTGCCAAAATTAATAAAGCCAGTGTTGGATTTTACAAAAACAATCGATTTAATTGCCCATGTTTAATTTTAAACAAAGGAACAGAACACATTATGCGTAAATACATTAGAAAAGATATAAAAAAGTTGCCATTTTATATTGACTATCCTACATACATACATATATGGATTTGCTTCGTAATTATTGTGCATATTTCTTTTAGCCTCTACTACTTTGATAAATATAATATGGAAAAAAGTAAATATTAAGTATTGAGCATAATCTCTTTTATATTCGTTTTAAAACTATAGCCAGCCACCACTAATACAAGCCAAAACACCAGCGACTATTGTAATAAGTGTTACAATAAAAGTCTGTTTTAGTATCTGAAAAAGAAATTTTCGTTGCATACGATGAAATATGAATATAAAAGTTGAAAAGCACTAACATTATCTTGCCATTTCCGATTTTCAATACATTGCTTATAGGGCATACGAGAAAACGACACAGAATTATAAAGAGGCACCCACGTATCTCCTGGCATCAATCTAAAGAGGAAGTCATCAAATGCTTTTCGAATTCTGAAGGACTTCTTTGTTACAAGATCTCGCATCTGGAAGCAAAAGCACATAAATTACTTTTAAGGGTTTATTATGTTAAAAAGGGAGTAAATCGATATTCTGGAGCAATTTGCTTCGTACAAATGCAAAAGAGTGGAGTATATTTCTGAGAAAGTAAAATAAAAAAGTGATCAGTTCACTCCAATTTCAATTAGAATGACAAAAATACACTCATTTTTCAAGTAAATCCACATGTGCATCATTTATCCTTAGGGATAGAAATGGAATTTGCTAAAATGCTTGTTATGCCCTAACAAGAATATTCACTTAGTCGTATTTGTACTTAAATTTAGAAATCTTCCAAAATCCTTGGCAATGTTTCTTTAAATGAAAGGCAAATTTTAAAAGCTATAATAGAAGGCAGAAATTCAACAGAAATATTATATTACTTCTGACTATGGATACTTCGAAAATATTGCTAAGCATCTTCACATTTTCCAGAATATTTTGTTAATACTATTTATTCTCTTACCTCAACATAATTATACATTGCAAGATCGCAAATAGCATGAGCATGTTCCCACCTTGTTTCACTGAATTCTTCCAGAGCTGCTTGAATATCACTTCCTTTTCTTTTAAGAATATCCGAAAGAATCGAACAATCCTCAAAACCAGCATTCATTCCTTGCCCATAAAATGGTACCATAGCGTGAGCTGCATCTCCAAGCAGTAGAACTTTGGAACCAATATGATAAGGGTTGCACTAAAATAAATAATTTAATCCAATCTAAACTTTATGTTCATCTCATTATAAGATTTACTTTAACAGAAACTAAGTGCTGTGGTTTTGTTTTAAAGAAATCCTTAATGAGTTTTTCTTCTCCAATGAGCGATATAGCATCCGGAAAATATTCTTCAAAAAACTTCTGTAAATCTTCAGGAGATTTTATTTTGTTGAAATTGTTAAAAGGCATAAATAGTGTCACTGTCCATGTTTTATCCTAAAATTACAGTAATATTTTACACTTTCTTAATAAAAAGATCAAGTGAAATTAAAAATGGTTAATCATAATAATAATCATATTCTTAAAATTATACCTGATTTGGCAGCGCAATCATCATAAATTTCCCTCTAGGCCAAATATGAAGATAGTTTTCAGGCATAGCAAATTGCTAAGTAGGATAATAGATCTTTAGCTCTATTGACAATAACAATATTAAAAATTTACCTCTCCATCCTTTGGTGGAATGCACAATTCTAGATATCCATGTTCTATATAAGTTTGACTAAAATTAAATCCGGGTCGTTGAAGCATATGACGTCTTACTGCGCTGAAAGCCCCATCGCATCCGACTATTAAATCGGCTTTGGCTTCAATTTGCTCATTTGTTACTGGACTAAAAGGTATAAATTAAACTACGAGATAGTATTACCGAAAAAGATTTACCCACTTTTTGAAATGGAGATGATTTTCGTCAAAATCAGCTTTTATTAACTTGTGGTTGAAATGACGATAAATATTGGGATATCTTTCAGTTTCTGGAATTAAACAATATTTTTAGTTTAATACTACTAGTGTTCATTTACTGTTTCATTTTTAGGTTATGATATTAAGTGCTTATAAACTATACTATAAGCTACTTTGCTGGATTTTGTAAGCACTTTATTAAAGAATTGTTTCTATCACACAAATAATTTAACAACAAAAATTATGAATAGAAAGCCTGATTATTAGTAAATCCTTGTAAAATTTAATATGGTACACTATTTTATAACGAGGTATCATAATATGGCAATTAATAATTCATGGGAAATTCAGCCTTTTATTGCTCTCGGATGTAATAAAATAGATGCTATAATCTTATCTAATCTTGTAAAACAAATTGTTATTGCAGTAATTAACCCAATCAACCCCACTTTGTCTAAGAAATTTAATGTGCTAATAACACGGTTCTAAACAGAATCTAGCAATTATTAGAAATTATATTGTACTATTCCAAAGATTAAGTAATATTTTTATTTTATTTTGATCATAACAGAACCTTAATTCTAAATATTTGATATAATTACCTGTTAACAGAACCTCATTAAGATGTTTTCTACCAACAGAATAAATGCACTAAATAACGTGTAAATTATCACAGATGTAATTAAAATTTATGCTGGCAATCAGTTCGATAGATGCATACCTCTTTGCGAGCAGCATCATATGGCACAAAAGTCATCCTGCCGCTGAAATCGTGCAACATTCGTCCTTTCATCGGTATTCCATGTTGTAGCAATCGATCCTCGAGCCCAACTTCAGCTAAAGCTGCTCTGCCCCGAATTGACAATGCTAAATTAATGCTTCGGCCTTGAACTAGCTCACATTTTCGAATATCTGAAATATAAAGAAGCAAAAATCAGGAAATTTTAAGTATTTCTAGGTATTTCATAAAATTACCTTCTCGATATTCATAAAGATGTATTTCATGACCTTTTCTTCCTAAATGGAGTGCTGCTAAAGACCCAACCTAAAATATAATGAGGTTTTTGATTTGTGTTAAGAGTGTATTTATAAAACAAAATTGAAAAGTATATAGACAATTTTAAAGGGTTCAAAGAATCAAGGTTTTCCAACGAATTCACGGTAGGTACAATTTGTCTTTTATTAATTCAAGTGTTATGTTACTCATAATGTTGTTGTTTCAACCAATAGTCTTTTTTGATGGATTAAAAAACCAAAATTGATTGATATAGATTTTATTCAAATAGTGAACCACTTTTAAAGAGATAATGAGTTAAAATTCGATCATCATATCCATGTATTCATTGCACATAGCTTTTTAATAATAATAATTTAACATTTACGTGGTCCACATATGTATATGCATTATACTTTTATCGCACTTGTGTAAATTATATTTGCTATTATTACTTATGTACAGAACTAAAAAATGTGAAGTTATCAACATCTTTCAATAAAAAACAATACAATAAACTTACAACACATGTTTGTCACAAGACAGCCAACTAAATATTCCTTAAAGAACTACAAATAAATATCCACCAAGAAGCTTTTCCTATAAAACGAAAACGTAGTTGCTCTACTCCTTATATTTACATTGAGACCGCAGTAAACATTTTTTTATATATCTCCACAGCAGTTCGGTAACTTTAAACTCAACCACTAACATCACTAGGGCAAATGAGTTCAATATAATAGAATTGCATAAAATCCGATTACTCAATTTACAAGTATCATATTACATGAAGGAGAAAATTTTCAATGAAGTTCTTCAATAGAATTTGATTTTATTTATTAAAATTGATTTTATGTGAATGCATGAAGGAGGAAAGAAAGTAGAGGTTATTCAAATCTGGGATTTTAAATTGAATTGAATATCATCCATAAAGTTTTGTGGTTGTAGGATTAGTCTAAGAATTAATTAAATTATTGGTGTATTTTGACTTTGTTAATTCATTAAGCCTATCTAATGAAAGTTCACATTTTTAGAAAGGTTAAATTATATTACATATTCTTATTCTAGAAACGCTTTATATTTAAACTAAGAAGAGTATGCAGAAATTAATATTTTAAATCGTTGCTATTTTCACATAATTTAAGTACCTAATTACGAACATACCAATCCACCTCCAATAACCGCAATTTTGAGTGGCTTTTCATTTTTGCCATTGGCAAAATCCTGCGATATCGGTGCATCCATTGCTGCTCTCAATTTTAGGCACTTTACAGAAATTACCCACTAAAAGCGTTACACTCACACCGCCTTTTCACATCAATTGAAGAAGTCAGTTACACTTCAGGCAAAGCTGATGACTCTTCACCTAACTCCAGCCTCAGACTGAGTGCGCCGTCTGAAGCCGGGCTCCAAAGAAGCCTTACGACGATATCACCTGGATCGTTATATGGCAGCTTTCCGCAAACTTGGTGAATTCGATGAATGGAGACATAAGAAAGTCTCATGTTGCGACTCTGTACGACTTTACGTTTACGTTTGACTTAACTAGTTCTATCTTACTTCCATTTCATCACTAGAAAAACTCTTATCACTCACTGCCAACGAGTCTTTCGGAGGCATCTGGCTATGTTTAATCGGATTACTACATATGGACCAAATTTTAAAAAACTGCTGAAGCGGCTGATTACGGATACTCATTTGTTTACGTAACTGACTCCTTTACAAAGGTTTACCGCCTTTAAGATCAAAGCAATTTTCACCACCCGATTAGGCAATCAAATCACACCGGCATCTGTGTACTAAGTTTTTTCATTTTTTGCATCAATGTTTGATAAGATACTGGAAAAATTTAAAGATACTGCGAACATTTTTTTAATACTTATGTAAATATTTTGTTTTTTTGTCCTGTTTAATAAATATTTACAGCAGAGTTCAAAAATCGCTCAAATTTTGAGTAGAGAGGTTATCTAAAAAAAAACCAAATTTGTGAAAGAGGATCTTTATGGCGGGCATGCGGCGTTATGTTTGTTTGCTAAAAGTATATCTATGTCAAACTCTAACTTTCCAGTTTAATTTTAAATAAATCCGTCTTCTAAGAAAATGTGTTCAAATAAAATTTTACGTATTTAATTAAAATCATTTGCCCCCAAAATATTTATACACACATATGAACTAAATTGAAAAATAAATTATATGCAATTTCCAATTGACAATATTTATCTTATCTGAAAAGATCCTAAGTTCCTAAAGATTCTATGGTAATCTTTCTTTTGAGGCAGCTGCTGCGACCTGCAATTAATTCTCTCAGCGGATCAAATAAAATTGCGTTTGTAATGTCATACATTTTTATAAATTTTCAAGCTCAACTTATGAACTTTATGTTCTTGAAATTAGAGATTAGACACATTTCTAATTTCCGGAGTTTTTATAATATATGTAGATATGTAATTTTTTTTAAATCTCTTAAGCAAGCCCAAACAGATGCGTTTTAACGAAACATATTTGATAGCAAATATTTTTTGTTGAAAACATATGAAACTACGTTTATTTATTTGGTGAGTTATGACATGAACTTATTTAACACTTCTCTCTTAACGAAAAGTATTTTACTGTTGCACATGTGTTAACAATTTAATGTTCTAATATACTGTGGCTAAAATAATGAATTAAGAAATTTTGTTATTTTGATAAATAATAGAAATGTAAGAGAGGTTTTTTATTATTTCAAATAGCAATATCTACAAAACAGAATTTAATTTCACCCCTTTCAGCCCCCAATTTGATATACAAAAATATTAAACTTAATTTTATTATCACGTGTCCGCATTAGGTCGTTTTTAAATGTGGGTATCATTCTAATCTCATGGTCTTTTAAGAATGTAAGAGGAAGAAATCGGACAGGAGCTTAGAAAATGTTGGTTACAATGAAAGTGTTAGGATGAAATTCGAAGGAAGATACTTAGTTATTTATTTATTAGAACTAAATTAAAGTATAAAATATGTAAGAAAATCAATTTAACAAAAAACGGATAGTTAGAGCTATTTTTGCCAATAGGTGCTAAATATTTAAATTTTAATACACAGTTCAATAATTGTTATGCCTAATGCATAAATTGGATGTCCACATTATGAAAATGGATGGCAACCACCAATCCAAATTTAATTATCCAGTGGTCCTGCAACGTTCTACTTTACGACTTGAATGTTTTTGTTAAATTTATACTTAGGGCTCACCACTAAGTACTCTAAGATCTATTGAAAAAAACGTTTTGGTCGGATGTCGAACTCATCCCTGAATCTCACGTGGGCATTTCGACTTCAATATTTATCCAACTTCGGGGAGGAGCTTCCGAGAGAAGCAAGATTTCCCAATTTTTCCAAATTTTCCCGAAACCGATCTATTTTGGGCCCGAGAGAGTCCGATCTCGCGACGATCGAGCAATATATCAACAAGTTGGTGCTAGCCGATCCTGAGGAGAATGCCCAAACGACGAAAAACGAATTCGTTGATTTAATTTTAATTCGATAAAATGTTAAAAACGCGAATCCGTCAGTTACGAGCGGACCTCTGAAAAGAGCGGAACTTAGGGATAAAGTCCGCGGAAAACAGTTTCAAAAAAACGAAATGACTTTTTCGCGAATTAAAGTGATAACTTTGCTAGTGTGCTCGCTTTTAGCACTTAGTTTTCCCGGATATGTCGACTGTGCAAAGAAAGGATCACAACAGGGAGGCGCGGGGTCATCGTCCCCTGGCCACGAAGCTGTAATCGAGGAAGTGAACGCCAAACAATTGGAGAAAATCTTACATGAAAAGGATTACGTAGCAGTTTTTTGGTGTAAGTGATCACGATCACGCCATTCCTTTCTGAGGAGCCGTCTTGAGACGTGGTGCCAATATCGTTTTTTATCTAGCCCATTCACTTGTGTTGGTGTGCTCGTACGTGTGTGTGCGTGTGTGTGGACCAGTGCGTGAGGCATGTGTGATAATACGTGAGTTCTATTTCCAAAGCTCTCCAATGTGATTTATTTGCACACGATTTGAGAATGTGTTCCTCACTTTGAATCGTCTTTTATTGTTGTTCTATTATTATATAACTGGCGAAAGAATATTTTCCCAAATTTGAGGTGAATAATTTATTTCGAACCTTCAGAGATTTTTTTATTTTATTTCTTTTCATATAATTTTTTTAAAGCGCGAATCTATATTCGCGTGCCAGATCTGGTTACAGATCTGCGCGATTTGAGGGCTGATCGCCGCGATCGGAGCAGCCAGCGGTGATTAAATATTTCCGGACAGAATTGTTCACAGTCTGGTGCAGGCGTTTCACAGAAAATCCTTAAGAAAATTCAGATATTGTTAAAAATAGTGACTGTGCAGGCATTGGCAACACGCGCCATAGAACGTTTCGCTGAATAAAATATTCGGCGCATTGCAAAGCCGCTCCAATTTGATCTAGGAAGGGGTGCAGCTCATGCAAAAGGATGTCAAAGAAAAATTTTTGTTTATTCGCACTGCTGCCGTTGGTCGGCTTTGCCTTCTCCCGCGAATTAACGAATTATATCTGAAAATAATACTACATCGAAAGGTGTGCGGTGGGACTTTATTTTTGGGGGAAAATATCTAAGATATGGCAAAATGGGAGAATTGCCGGGAGAAAAATGAGAAAAAATATATATATATTTTTTTTTCGAAAATTGAGTCAATTTCTATTCTGGTGCGAGATGCCTGTACCATATATTTTTAGGAAAATTTTAAAAATTTCCTTCCGCCCAGGGCATTTTCCATGCACAAACGAACCCTTCAAAATCTTTAAAATCTCCCAACACACCCACTCAAGTCAATTTATGACACCTAATAAAAGCTAAATGTCGTCTACACCCCGTCAATAAATGAGCTACCGATTACTACCCGCAATTGTTCGGCAGAAATTCGAAAAAAAGAGAAGTAAAAAATTGTCGTTTTATTTTTAGTAACCACCGCCACACTATTCGCATATTTGTAATCTCACTGAGCGCCTATTTCACGAATTTTATTTGAAGGAGCGCTGTTGAATTCTCTGTTACGAAAATTTAAGCAAAACTTTAAAGAAATGAGGATTTAACGAAAAACGAAATACCCAATAATTTATCTTAGGCACAAATATTTTCTCCTCAACTAATACCCAGCTTCATATTAGCAGCCTTAAATAGGTACTAAAGTCTCGTATACTGCTAATTTTATAGTTCTTACGAATCTTTTGAGACCCTGCACTGTTTTTTTTCGAAAAGTTTTAAGTTTAATCAAAATGTATTAGTTTTGTCTCCATTATTCAAATTGCGTATAATATATAACTTTAACTTTTATATTGATATACATATCAAACATAAGGAAATAATTTTAGCGGGTTCCGATATACATAATTAAGTGGGGAAAATGCCAGCATATTTGACTTATGAGCATTCAATATCAAAAACAAGTGGTCGGCAGGACTATAAAATTAGAACGAACTGAAATTACCTGTGACCTTTGCTAATAATATATTTGATGATAGCAAAAACTCCTATGCAGTATAGTCGTTTGGAAAAAAAATAGGGTGCAAAATCGGCCCACATGTCCTGCTTGCAGATATAACGTTTTCAGAAATATATTTCTTATGATATGCATTTAAATATAATAGCCAAAATCGATGAAAACCATTTCCATTTTTTTCCATATAGGTTTAATTAAAATCATAAAAATATTATTATGTAATCTATAATTTAATAAGCGCAATTAAATTTCAAAAACCTCGTTTAAATTATCTAGGCAAAAATCTACTAAAATTGTATGCTGATCTATTCCAGAGCTTAATATAATAAACAACTAGAAAAATGATAGTTGGTATTGCAATTTAAGAGAAAGACCTACATGTTGCTTTTTTATCTTGCCGACTTCCAGCCCTTTTACGATATTTATGTATTAAGATACCAAAGAAATTGTAACATAAATATAATTTTCAATTTTCATTTTAAATTGTTTTCCAATTAATGGCCCTAAACTACTTTTTGATTTTAAGTGATAATCATGTGAAGGAAAATTTAGGAAATCATAAAAAGGAAGCTAAATTTAAGTTTACATACATTAAATTGATATTAAAATACCAAGAAATGACAATTTTGAAGTAGTTGATATATAAAATTTCTAAAAATATGCAATTCGAAATGTTGATTTTATTCAAACGTTTCCTTTCAGTTTTTCTAAAAAAAATCTCTATGAGATATTTGCCATAAGATTTGCACTCCGGAGGCTGAGTGTACGTAAACATAAGTAAAATATTCGATTTCAACATTAGTAATTCAGTTCGTAACTTATTAAACTAACCCAGAATTGAAAACTTACAAAGTTTATGTAGAGAAAAATATCAGAATCCATTATCCTTTCTTAATCGCGAAGTTGTGATTATATTCCCAAAATTATTAATTAAAAATTGCTTACTTTTAGTGAGTATAGAAAATTCAGATAGGTAGTTGATAATACTCTCTTTTCATTCAAAAGTCACCAGCTTTACGAAGAAATGTAGTTTTGGCATGGATTGATAAACAATTCTAATTTTTCACGGCACAATGGTTTAATTGAATTACAAAAACGTAACGAAGATTTTCCAAGCAAAAGTAAAAATTAAAATTTGGTAATCACAAACAACATAAAAATTTGACCAGTATAATCCCAATCTTGTCGAAATCATATTTTATTTGTAGACTTAAAATACAATGTTATCTCATTCATCACTAAATATTTGAGGTACATCCTATCAATCAGCCTTCAAATACATTGAAACCACGTGTACTTATGCCTCAAAAATTTAAGTTTCGGTCAAAACAGCTAACTAAGCTTCCTTCTAAATATATCGAGGAGGTTACATAAAAAAAATTAACTTGAGCTTACCATTAATTACAGTCCAAAATATGAATGAATTATTAAATAATCGCATCAAACAATAAATTCATTGAACTACACGGGCCATTATAACACTCTTCACCGATCCTACTTCCCTGTTATGAAGATATTCGAAAAATTTTCTATATAAATAATATTTCTTAGCGCGACACTGATGTCATCAAGACAGGCGCACTGAACACATCTCTGAAAGTTGAATCACCCAATAGCTGTGCTGGGATTGTCTGCAATACAAATTAAGTTTGAAATTATGTTCGGGTGTGCGTGCATAGTATCAGAACAATTTTGGCAAGGGTCTATCCCCGAGAAGAAACTATTGCTATTGAAATGTTTGGTTCTATTTCTGTAGAAAGCACAGACACTGTCATATTTATGTACTAAAATGAGAAGAATTATCTGACTAGGTATATAAAAAAAACGCCAGGGGATGGATGGAAAACGAAGAAAAGCCCTACCAAGTTTTATGGCGCTTAAGGTTTTTTGTCAAAACTGTCACAACGAATTTAGAGAAATACATTGTTTCTGTTACTACTGCAAGTTCTTCATGTATCCCACTAATTCATTGAATTTATCAAAACAATTAAAATTCAGACATAGAGGACCAGTGAACTTGGCCGACAGACTAAATCATTTTTCACTTTTCAAACTGCTAGCTGAGTTGGTCTAGCCGAAGTTGACGATTGGCGTACCATTCCGATTAATTTGATTTCTTTGCAGCCCAAATGATTCATTGAAATTCCCTAATAAAATTACATAGTAATTTATATTAGAATATATCATTCCGATTATATCGATGCGAAAAATGTCTTTCACAAATTAAGGAAATATTGTTTGTTTTAACTTTCAATTTTATTTTTGCGTTGGAATTTTGTTTAAATTTATTAAGCCAAACACTTCTTAATCAAGACTTAGAGAAAACTTAATAATTGCTTTATATTTATTTTGTTCAGAAGAAAATACTTCGAAACATTATTTAAATTAAAACACATGGTTTCATTATGAAATTAAAGATGTGGAATATTTTTTTATTGCAATGAGCTTGTACCCTATATTAAGAAAATTGCTTCAAAATAGAAAATGTTGAAATATTATTGAGTTCTATTATGTAGATATATGGCAAGATCCAAATCCATTTGGAAGAACCTGAACTTTTGCTATTTATTAATTTGTATGCACCAGAAAATTAAATTACCACAACGAATCTATTAGAAATTGTATAGCTTCTTTTAATTATCTAGCTAACTCAATTAACTTCACTTTGCTCTAAGATGAATTTAAATTAGCTCTAGAAAATACAAGTATACATGTAAGGATTTAATCTACAAGTCAAAAAAAACGATGATAGGTGGAAAAAATGACATTTACGTTATTATCTGCAATAATGTATATACATTAAAAATTCAATTAATAAATCGTTCATAACATCATCCTTCTTATAATTCCGTGACAAATAACATTTTTTATTACTTAAATATGAGCATTATGCTTTTATTTCAGTTTTGACATTCATCAAGATTAAAGAAAGACAGAATTGTGTCAATGTTTAGAAATTTAAAAAACTTCTTTCATACATATGTATGTATGTACTTAATTATAAGTTCTAAACACAAATATGCTGCATTACAATAAACATTGTATGAAGTACCACACCATGCGATTATATTTAATTCCTCTTTGGTCTTTGGATATAATAAATTCCTTTAATTACATATACAATAACCGCAATACGAATTTTGTACTAAATCTCAGTGGTGTACGGTCATCTATTTTTATCCGATCGCAAACTTTTCAACAAAAAACTCATATCAAAAATAGTCTCCTTGATTTTCATAATACATGGATCTTACGTGTTCTCCAAGACATTTTTCGTTTTATTACTTCAGCGTGGCTATTTTTATCAACAAGTGTTTTGCTGCATTGTTAAATGATATTTGTTGGCAGTCTTTTCCCAAAATTACGTTTATTCGGGAAATTAGCCTACGTCAGAAAAAAGAATTTACTTTTTTTTAATTTGGGTAAATGTGGAACGATCGTTTATTTTGTTCAATTTTAGAATGAATTGATCGTAATATGATCTTAATATAAACATTAAGTGTAGACAAACTTAATCGGTATTTTTTGATAATACTTTATGATCCGAACCATCCAAAGTTTACCATAAATATAAGATCGTGTATATTTTACGCGGCTATTTTTAATTCAATAATTAATTAGTTCTTTTGTAAATTTGGAAAAATTGGAAGGTACAAATTCTATTGATCAAATTTGACATTTTTGAATATATTTATATACTAGGTTTTTATATAAATACATTAAGTAGCAAAATATATAATTTCAAGATCAAGGAAATCATTGTTATCGTGAAATTAATAGTTTGCGTAAGTATTTGGAGCTTTAGAGTATTCAGAAAATTTTAATGATGGATTTACTGCCTTATTTGTGCCGGATTTACCATATATTTATATACATATGTTGCTACATAGTCAAAACCGATGTTTGGTTATTTCACTTCAAGTTTGTAACTGATTGTGGAGTAACCAGAAAACTGTATGTAAATTGTACTATTTGTTGTACAATTAAATTGAATTTTTATCATCATATTATGCTCAGAAAAACAATGAAAGTTTTAGCAGAACCTTAATTATTTATTTGAGTCTACAATCGGCTACGAAATACACAGAGAAATTTCATTCTAACACGAAAATAAAAATGTTTCTCATAGGTGAACATGATTCACCTTAACTATCACATCATGCCAAGCAATAAATCATAACCTTCGGCGACAGGAAGTTGTTAGGATTGATGTACAAAGAGTAAGTCTCCTCGTTAATAAATACATAATTAAATTCAGATATATTCCATCACTTGCAATGTATACAATCATAAAATTATCAATTAATTATCCCGAAAAACACTTTCTTACTTCTTATAAAATTTAGGTTATCCGATCTGGCTTATTCTTTGCACCAAATTTCTCAAGCGAAAACAATAAATTCACGCATGACATAAGTATTGTGTGGGAAACTAACTATAAATAAATGAAAATGTCTATAAACATCACAATCTGTGCAAACAACTTTGGCAGCATTTACAAAACAATTGCTGTTTTCATTACCACTAAAAGACGGGAAATAATGTTGAATTTATTAAGTGAAAATTAACAAAGGATTAGTAGGACTTTGATTTTTTTTTGTCTTCATTTTTTCGTACAGACAAAAACGCATTTGTAATCAAAAATAATTACTTAGCTCACATTAAAACGTCGCATATACAAATAAATTTTATATATTTTGTCTCACAATTTAATGTATGTTTTTATTATAAGTAAAATAAGCGAAAAAGTCAAAAACTGGAAATTAACAAATAACCAAAGTATATAAATAACACTAATGAAACACCCACAATTTTTCTAATATATTCTTTCCAAACTAGTTAGAGATATGAGAGTTTTATTGATATAATGTATTAGTGTTTTCTTTTCCTTATTGAATTTAAATTTAGTCTTAACTGATAACAAGACTAATATTAAAAATAGAACCACCTAACTACAGCCGATATTCGTTATCACAACCCGTAGACCCCGTTTTTACAATAAAAGTAAAACAGCGATTTTTCCCATCAACTACGCTCGTTTTGAACTTTTTAAATATTCTATGGGAATAATCTCAATTGAGAATTATTTCTCCTATAAAATTTAAAAGTTTAAAACTTACAAGATAAAATTTTATTCAAAAGGTACACTTCCTACGATTATTACAGTCCTTACAAGGCTTATTTGAGAGAACTGGCGCTTTTTATGTCAGTCTACCTGTTAAATGCAGACAGAATCAAGTATTAATAAAGTTTATAAACGAATAACACAAAGGCATTAGATATCAAAAAATTCAATAGAGTATATAGTATAATAAAATATTGGAAGTACTTTCCTACCTTAACAATTTTCCGAAAGCGTTTATCCATAAATATATTAAACATAGCTTCCTTACCTAGGCTTACTATTAGTTTGTTATAAAAGTGTTGTTGATGAATGAAGAAGATCATAATTGAATTGAATATATGTGCTTTTATATATATTCTACTATGTATTTGTTACAAAATCAATATGCTATTAATTTCAAGTTGCGATTACACGATTTCAAGTAACAAGATATATGTATACCATAATAGATATTTCATACATAAGATGTAGATCTGATCTTCTGATATGAGAAACAAATTAAAACAATTTAAAAATAAAATAAGGCTATGAATACTTATACATAAATCAAGTTGGAAATTTCCGACCATCCAAAATCCATAGTTTTTCCACTTGAAGTCTTATCTTAGAGATTCAGATAATTGCTCAAGCATTCTCATCCCAGACCAGACGACCGGGATTAGGAGGAACACTTGTAGGTTACATATTCAGCATTTCTCCGGGAATTATTCCCGCCTCGACGCTGTCGTCCCATCCTGACACTATCCGGGAACCTTGACAGCGAGGTGCCACCATCTAAACTTGTCTTTTGGTTTAGACAAGGCGTTTGACGCTCTTCGATGTGGTGTTCGATTTAAAAATAGTTCACAGCGGCAGACCGCCGCGAGTATTTAGTGAAACACTAAACCTACATAGTCGGCGTGGCTAGTTAAATTAGGTCATTCATCAGCAGAAATTGCATTGGCGTAGGTCTACGTGGCGTTTCGGATGGACCTCGGTGCATTATTTTGGAATTGTGCGACTTTTGAACTTGTTCCAATTGATAGGAACTAAGCAATTTATTTAGAGGTAATGAGTGAAGAATTAGCGGCTGCGTTTCACATAATCTATTTAATTTTACACACGTTTCGCAATATAAATTGAAATTAACAACCCACATAATCTTTTTAATGCAATAATTAAAAAAAGAAGTGACAGTGTTGGAGAAAATGCTCAAAAAGTACTTTTATATGTATATAAACAGGATGAGAAATGTTTGTTTTTACTGCACCAATAAACAATAAAGATTTTCATGCTGGGTTTTAATCAATACAAATCTCTCTATGTAGCTGTTCGCAATATTTCTTTGCCAAGAATGTTGCTCAAGTCTTTCCAAATATCTAAACAACTATTAATCCAATAGCTTGAAAGTCTGTCTATCTCCAACTGATGCATTTACATATACATAGTAATAAATAGAAGAAGATTTATTGTACGATATTATTTTCGCAAAAATGAATGCATGGTATGTTTTCGAACATATTACATTGAAATAAAACCATTAACACAGTAACTCAAATTTTATTCATTATAACTTATTATAAAAACTTCAGTATTTTATTTAATTTTGAGCTAACTTCGTATTGGCCACCGGTTTCCTAATGTGAGTTTGTTACATACATCACTATAACTTAAACTGCTAACAATATTTTCTTTGCACCATATGTTAAGTTTATAAGGACAAATATTTAAATTTGCCAACAACTTCGAAATGAGCAATCATAAAACCTCACACGTACCAATTTTTATAAAAATTGAAGCTAGATTATTCCTGAGATTAGTGCAATTGCAAACAAATTCTTCGCAAAATATGTGCTCTCTTACACTGTATCTGAGTTCATTCATTCATCACTTTTTTTATTTTTCATGTCTCAGACTAATCAACCAATGCCCTTAGTCTCCTTAAAGTTTACTTTTGTAGTGTTGGTAATAATAAATTCTGTATTTTACCCATTTTGGGAAAATCATTTAAAAATAATGGTTGCTTTATTCAAGTTATCTTACAATCTCCTCGTCATTTTTTCTGGACTGTAATAATACGGCCTTTTGCTCTTTTTAGCCCTACTTTTACTGGAAACGAAAGAATATTAACCCGAACTCGTAATCTATGGAGAAAATCTATGTTCGGGGGAAATTTAGTTTCGACCTCTTTTATGAAATTTGTTTGAACATCAGTTCACCAACATTCAAATTGTCAGGTGTCTTAAACCTACTCCTAAACCTTAGTCATTATCATTATACCTTATTAGTTATTAAAAATCCTATGTTAAATGTCATAACCAGTATTCGGTAAATAAATCTAAATATCAATCGTTTTTGTGTAGATACGTTCTTATTTGGTTTTATATGCTTATAATATTTTTATTTCCGAAGAGTATTTGTAATACAGATAACAGAGTCAGAAATCTCCACGAAACGTAAAACTAAAATCTACACTATTTTTAGTTTAAAAGCAGAAAGTTTTAAATAAGAATTAATCAGAAAAATGTATGTAGTACGTCTATCAAATTTACAAGTATATATATATTTGATTGACTTTCGACAGAAGAGTAACACAAATCATACATATTTTATGATTCCTAAGAAAGAAACAAAAACGTTTAAACAATAGCTTCGGTTGCAGACGGTGGCTCCAGCCAGGGTAAAATAAAAAGTATCTGGATCATGACGGAGTTAAACATTATCAAAGCTGCGATATCCACAAAATTCATTTCATCTGAACCAACAAAACCTGTTCTAAATATAAGTTGAAAGAGAAGGATTAATTCCTGCAAACACAAAGTAAATTTACTATACAAAATTATAACATTTAATTCGTTAATGCTTACAACAAACATCACCAAATATATTAAGGCAGTGGCTGTCAGGAAAATGGGATATATCCTCGTTACCATGTAAATTACAAGGAAAGTCATACTAAAACAAAATCCAAATACCCTGACAATTGTCGCGGCAAGAAAGAATGATCTTGAACTAGGCGACTGGAAAGCAATGGACATTTTATTGCGATGTTAGTTAATTCCAAAGTTGTATACCTTACAGACTGTAGCGATTATCATCGTAATAAAAAGAGATGATATTCCAATGCCGAGACCTATTGCCACATTGTAATCTTCAAAATTCGCACACCATGGTAAAGCGATTAATACAGTGCACTCAACCTGAGAAATATAATAAACAGGTCTTTTGCATGTAAACTAAAAACACTCACCATTACGAACAACCATAACTTATTTAATGGATATGTTCTTAGTTCCGGAAAAAAGTAAAACGTAAATAGTCCAGTGATCTTAAGAATTACGCCAATTGGTACAAACCATAAATGACCCTTAAGGAATTCCTGCGTTACGTCACTATAAAAAATAAAGATACTACCTAGAACAGCCGATAGTAAGGAAGACTAATGTTACATTAGAATTAAAGGTAAGATCTGTGCCCAAGCTGCTATAAACACAATGACGAACAAACCAATAACTCTTTTTGATTTATTTCGCCTTTCTAATGGCGATATCTGATCAATTTCAATTACATCGCTCATTTTCAGTCTACGTGTAGTATCATCACATTTGATAACTTTTCTCGAAATAAAATAAACATCCTAAGGTTAAAAATAAATACATATGTAAAACAATATTTCCTTTTTTTGACACTCACTGACATTTCTCTAATGAAACTAAATTTTTAAAATATCAAAGTGTCTTTTCAGAATCGCATAAACATTGAAAGGTGCTACATACACATTTTACTTCTTTTGCTTTAATTAGAACAATTAAATAATTCATTGTTTTTAAATATGTACAATTACATCTCACGTTTTAATAATCCGATAATTCAATCAACTTTAGCTAAAGAGAACATTTTAGCCAATAAAAGAAATTATTACCTTTAAATTAGTTCTTTTTAAAAATAGGAACAACCGCAATGCGAAAACATTTTAGGAAAGGAACATATTCTTACAAAATTTCCATCTTTAACATGGACCCAACTTAAAATTTTGTTTTCATTGAAAACATAATAAAGGATATATTTGGTTTTCCTCATAAATGTTGAACTAGTGTTCTGTAATAATTTCAATATTCTTTTGAATATATCTAAGTACATGCAACTAAAATCCAAAATTGAACTTGTAATTTAAAACTAAACTAATTTCTAAGTGATACCTAGAAAAGGTTTCTCTTATTTTTGAAATATTATATACATACATAGTTATATGTATGTATAGTATGCAACTATAATGAATATACATATGTATATATTTAAAAATAAACAAATTTATCACTGCACAGCCTTGAGCACAAATGGAAAGAGAAAATAATTTATGAAATACGACTCACAAATTAAAGTTCATGCCTTATAAGTGTGGTTTAGAATGCCTGTAAAGATGTTTGTATTTATTTTTATTAAATAAAACACGTTTATACGAACAATATTAACTCTTTTACAATAAATTACAGATGCCAGAAGTTGTGTAACCTGTGATAAAGTATTAGCCGAACTCGAAAAAATAGACGATGACACCGATTCCTTTGGTGTTGACTTTGTCAAAATAAACGACAAACGATTAGCCAAGCAGTATGGAATTAGAAATTTCCCAGCCTTGACCTACTTCAGGTAAATACCAATAGCATATTACTAATGAGAGGAATTTAGGTGTTAAAATATTTTTAATAGAGAAAAGGAACCCATCATCTACGATGGCGACCTTATGGACGAAGAAGGTGTTTTGGATTTTCTCACTTCGCTGGAAGCAATGGATCTTCCAGACAGGATTGAGGAAGTTAATTCAAAAATTCTTAGCAAAATTATTGAGGACACCGATTATGTAGCTGTTTTATTCTGTAAGTAAAATACCCTCAGAAAGCTTTTTCATTATATAAATATTTTCCATATAGCAGTTTTTCTGTTTTATAAAATGCAGAACATTTTCAAAGTATATTATATGTAATTTAAGAAATGCAGATAGTTTTTGCAAGACAAGCATTCGCAAAATGTTCAATAGAACGAATTCCAAAAGTGTCGTTTGCTCAAAACTATTAAGTCAAGCAAATTATGATAGTACCTACTATAATAAATGTTGTTTTTGAATTGTGACTAACCGTATAAAAAGGAAAACAGACAAAACTGACAAGGTCCTTGTTCAAATATAAAATAATTTCATTGCATCAATTTGATCATTGACAGTAGCTCGCTAATTTTCTCTTTTCTTTAATAAATTGAATCAAAAACAGGTCCCGACCATACAACGTGTCCGCCTCGGGTAATGGGTAAGTCTACAGTAAAGTAACCAGCAATATGAGTCTTGTGATGGTGTTGCCCCGCACTATCTATATATCTCCTTTTCTTCATATTCATACGAGCCAAACTTTTATTAATTCCCGTAGATCTTTTTCACTTCTAATCTCATTTGCATGCTCGATAGTGATAGTGTGATATGATCGGTGTATTGGTGTTTCTCTATCTCTTCCTTAATAAAATTTCTTTCCAGCATAACAAATAGAAAGCATATACATAATTTTATTGCTTCAAGGAAAATCACATGTGTAAAATTGTACGGATTGTCTACTGTTGTCTAATTATATCTTATGTCTAGTTTACCCTCAGACAGGATAGTCGCTTAATGACAATTAAAGTGTCCGTCTCGCGTATGAAGTCCATAAAGAAAAGATGAAAAGCCCTAAAAGTTACTCGAGGATCTTGCCAAAATTTCCCCATGATTTACAAGATTTTTTAAGTCAAACTATACAGGCAACCACTCATCTAATACTGCACACTTTTAATTCAGGCTTCAATACGTTGGCATGTTTCCACGAAATTTTAATTGTCTTATTACATGAGTACATTATAAAATAAATTAAGTATTCAATCTTGCTAAGGATTCCCCAATTTTGTATTAATTTGCTCCAATCGGACTGCGCCATTAATCAATCTTTCTGCTTATCAGAGCCTCTACCAGTGATCCTCGGGGCGCGATCATTTTCGCGATCTATAAATTCCCCACCACCACTCACTTTCATTTGCCAGGTTCGTTTATATTTTTTCCTTCCTATATTTTTCATTTTGTGTAAATTTTTTGATGAGAATTAATTGCCTGTCGTCCAAGCATTACCTTGCTAACTTCCTTTGAGCGCAGAGCAGCCTGTCGCACTGATGGTGGCAAGGACTATTTTTAGATGAAAATTCAATTGTAGGTGGTTTTGTGCAGCAAGCGCTATACACTCGAAGTAAGCACTAATGACATAGGCTGCGACTGATCTGGCTCCTGTCCCAGGCACTCTCTGGCAAGATTTTGGGCGGCTGCTATTTTATCACATTTTATTAGTTCGCTTTGAATTTGTCACCGAATTCCTGTGTGCGTTCATTAAAATTGCATTAGAACATTTTGTACGGAGGAAACAACTCGAATAGACATTATTCGGTGAATGTGAAACAATTGTTTTAACCACCTCGAGAAATCCGCGTTTCCTCGTGTTTTAAATATAAAAAGCGTAAATATGGGGCATCCGTACACCATAAGCTAGTTTTCAACCAAAGTAAATTTCAAACGAAAAACACATTGTATTTTCTTCGTAATTTACTACGAATTTTGCGATTATTATTATATATTAGTTTTTAAATTATTTGCATACCTGCAATAAAGATCGACAAACAGCATGCTCGTTAGACTCTCACAATTTTTCACGTAATAAATTAAAATGGGAAAAATAGTGAAGAGATGAACTCTGAACTAGGTGGCCCAAAAATGTCACATTTTATTTATCAAGAAGTCATTTAGGCATCCGATGATTGCGACGGGACAAGATGTAGTCCAGATGTAAATTTACTTTGCCCTTTGCACGCTTTTCACGCATAGTGTCTGTGGCCTCTGGCAAACGAATGTTGTTTACCAGTTGATTTACCAGTTGACAGGGACTGATCTTTGGGCATCGATCCCAAACATGTAGATCGCAGCGACGACTTGATTTGCGTTCAATAAGTTTTTCTGTTATTTTTAATGCCAATTTAAAGTCGTTTAATAAGTAATATTACCTTTTATTGAAACTAGTACTAGTAGTATCAGTAATTAAAATTGAGAACGCATTCAAAGTGACAAAATCAAAAATTATAAAATACATATATTTATTCCTTTACTCAGACCATAACCAAGATCGCAACAAGCTAAATAATTACGAAAATAATATTGAACTACTGGTAGAGAAAGTGAAAAATAGAAGAAAACAAACTCGGTTCAGAAAAGTTTCGAATTAAGATTTTTTTAAGCCCTAAAATAAAAACATATAAAATTTTATGAAACTGTAGCTTTTTTAATTAAATATCTTGTAGAATCTAAATTAAAATATTGATGCATATGGATAACCCCATTTGTAAAATTTTTCAGAACAAATAATTCAAATTTGTGTCTTTTTTTATATACCTTTTTTCAAAAATAATAATAAATTATCTATTGGTTTTTCGTACAATATTTTTGTTTTTTTTAATTTTTAGGTAAAACGATTTGTTGAACATATCTTTTTTAAATTTTAATTATATATATGTATAAAATATGAATCTAATTTATTAAATTTGTAGACTTATATTGATTAAAAAGTTATTATAGGTTTCGGCACTCATCACCATCAAACCCTTAAGCCCTGAATTCATAAATAAATATTAAAAATCCCACAAGAATTCGGATTCATACCTGTCATGGCCCAACATAACCCCTATGACTACGTTGGTTAATTGGCGTCATACATTTTTTTCGTTTAGCCCTTTCAGCGCATGATTTTCCGCAAAACGCACACTAAGAATCCTGCGTTAACAGTCCGATCGTGAAGTCACTACCAAAAAGGGTGTATTTTTCAGTATAGCTAATAGGCATTTCTTTTTAGATAAACCGGACTGCAGGAAATGTGCAAAGGCCCTGCAGGAGCTCGAAAACATCGATGACGAAGCCGACCAGCTTGGAATTGGTTTTGTCAAAATCCATGATGAATCGTTGGCGGACGAATACAACCTGGGAGGCCTCCCCGCCTTGGTTTACTACAGGCACCAAATCCCCATTATTTATGAAGGTAAGTCTAATACAGAGACTACAATCATATAAAACCAGAAAAAGTGAGCTATGTAAATTTATGGGATTATAGACCTTATAGGTTTAGATAAAGGTCCAAATGTGTAGATTTATAGTAAATATTTAAGAAATTCAATTTGAAAAGGCAGAAGTAAATATGGTATGTATGGTAAGTTTTATTTTGTTTTCAATATTAGTATCTTTCTATTGTTCATCATTTCTGAGAAGTCATCAATTACGTCTTCAAAAAAATATCCTCTCAAACTTCCTATGTATATACATATATAAATATTGATAGTCTATCATGAAACTGAGTTCATTTAATTACATTTCAATTACATTTCCCACTGTTTCAATGGAACTCTTTTAATTCATTAAGTCGATGAAATCGTTTAATACTGAGATTAATGTCTCTATACCAAGGATATATTCCTTTAAAATCCAGCCTAAGTAATTTTCATAATATCAGTTATATGTATGTTACGCCTAATGCGACATATTATAATATATACCAAAAGAGGTTTTCAGGTCAAGAAATATTTGTAAGTTCAATTTTAATTCTGCAGAGTATTTCTTTAACAATTTATTTAGAAGACAACTTTCACAACTAACCCCCTTCTTTACCAAAATAGCATTATTTTATCTTCTAATTTTAATCACTGTAAGTAAATATTATATAATGCTATTTTAAAATATGCGCCCCCTTTTAGCTGAATTGGCCAGTTAAATTCATGAAATTACCTTTTAAATTATTTTAAGGTGAACTTTCAAGGGAAGAAGATGTGCTTGAGTGGTTAGTTCAAAATAAGTCCACTGGTGATGAGGATGACGTTATCGAAGACGTAACTGCGAAGACCCTCAGCACGTTGATTGGCAACATCGACAACTTGGTGGTTCTGTTCTGTGAGTAAACGTTTGCTCATTTCGGAGCTGTTTCAACCCATCGCCCTGATTAACTCGATTTCAATTGAATCACTTTAGATGACCATGGCGATGATGATTCGATGACAGTCCTGGAGGAACTCGAGAAAATTGATGATGACTGCGACAAGCACGGAATTCAATTCGTTAAAATCGACGATTCGAAAGCAGCTCGTGATTTTGGAATTGATTCGGTGAGTATTTTTTTTAGATGTTGTCCTCCTTTCAGAAATAGCTTACCCTTGCTCTTCGCGGCAATCGAGAATTCCTTCAAATTGGAAAATTGATAAAAGTGGAGGAAAGATTAGATTTCGCCCCTTTAAGTAGCAATTTTGCACACGTTTCATCCTTTCGAAGAGTAATGTGATCGGATTTTCTCCTCGTCTTCGGATAAAATTGTAAACATTGGGTCGTATCCCTAATCCTTCGTTAGTACCAGAGGGATGGCTAAAATCGAAACGTTTCAATATTTCAAAAGCTCTCCAAACAACATAGAACGTAGATAAATTGTGAGCGGAAAAGAAAACAAAGCACTCACTTCGGCACGTTTACCCTTCATTGGATAAGAAGTAATGTCAATGGACGAGAAAAAACTTTGTGATGAAATTGAGCCGCAAAATGCGAACAAAACTTTCTGATAAAGAACAAATATTACTTTCTGGTAAAGCACCTTACCCGAGATCGAAAAAAGGTTCTCAGAATATTTGCCTTAGAGAATGGACACATTTGATCACAACACCTTTCTACCGGAATATAAGTAAAACAAAGTGTAATTTCCACTTCCCAGATTTTCAAAAATTCTTTTATAAGTTTTAAAAAGAAAACACTTCTATACCTAACTTTAACCAACTTTTTTAAATCATTTTTTGTCGACGTAATATTATTTTTGGTTTACAGACATTAAATAAATATATTCAAAAAGGGCTCAATTTGATGCGATTTAACAAGACGGTTTGAGCAGAAAATGATATCCCAAACCAAGAAGCATTAAGATTATTTTACGAATGCTTTTGTATAGTGTATATCCGGTGTGCCACTGGTTTTGTTTGTACTTATAATATCGATTCCAGAAATTTAATTCAGAAATAAAAGTGTTTGGGCGGCCCATACAAAAAATTTACTATAAAACTGATCATTAAAACAGACATTTCTCTACAGAACTGCAGCAAACAAAATATTTATCTAAAACTAATACTAAATAAAATGTAGTTTAACACGTCGGCCTTTTCAGATACCCTCAATTATTTACTTCGAAAAGCAAATTCCAAACATTTACGATGGTGATCTAATGGACGAGGATGAAATTTTGCAATGGTTATTGGGTCAATTGGAAAAGGATGAGATCGAGGATGTTACTGATGAAATGCTTGACAAACTGGTTAAAGATGGAAAAACGTTGGCTGTCCTCTTCTGTAATTTGAAATATATTTTTTGCACAAATCGATCAACATTGATTTTAATGAAATTTCCATTTCAGACGATAACAACGATAGAAAATCACAAAAAATTCTTGCTGAATTAGAAAACATTGACGATGAGTGTGACGCCCTTGGTATAACGTTTGTTAAAATTGACAATATCGAGGAAGCACGAGAATATGGCATTGAAAAAGTTCCTAAACTTATTTATTTTGAAAAAGGCATTCCAACAATTTACGAAGGAAATTTAGAGGATGAAGAAAAACTTCTTAAGTGGCTTGAAGAGCAAACAAGCTCTGACCAAATCGAGGACGTCACCGATGAAATGTTGGATCTAATCATCGAGAAAATGCCTCATGTTGCTGTACTTTTCTGTATGTATAAAATAAGCCTTATTTTTAAAATTGCCAGTATTTTAATGATTAAAATCTTAACAGATGACAAAGACCAAAAGAAATCCCAAAAGGTTCTCTCGGAACTCGAAAACATTGACGATGAATGCGACCAGAACGACATTGCTTTCGTGAAGATTGATGACGACAAAGAGGCTGAGGAGTGGGGTATCGAGGAGCTACCAACGATTGTATTGTACGAAAAGGGCATTCCACACATCTACGAAGGTGACCTCATGAAGGAGGATGAACTCCTGGGATGGCTAATTCATCAGAAGCGTTACTCGGAAATTCCCGAAGTAACCGATGAAATGAAAGACAAACTTATCGAAACCACCGAACATTTGGCTGTTATTTTCTGTAAGCATAATTTTCTTCAGCCCTGCAAAAGTAAAAGATACAATAAAATTTACTTTTAGATGACAAGGACGATAAGCAGGACATTCGAGTTCTAAACGAATTGGAAAACATTGATGACGAATTAGAAAAAGAGGGTATTGTAATCGTGCGTATCGACAACCCCTCCGAGGCCAAGGAATATGGTTTAGACCACCTTCCGGCCTTGATTTATTTCGAAAACAAGATTCCGGCCTTGTACGAAGGAGATCTTATGAACGAGGACGAGGTCTTGGAATGGCTGGTCCTTCAAAAGAAAACAGCAACAATCGAAGAGGTCACTGATGAGATTTTGGTCGAATTAATTGATGAACACGAATATGTTGTGGTATACTTCACTGGACCATGTGAGCCGGGCGAGAAATGTGATAAAATCTTAGACGCTCTAGAAAGCATTGATGATGAACTCGACGAGGCTGGCATTATCTTCGTGACAACTGAAGACACTACAATTTCAAAGAAATACAACATCAAGAACTTACCACAGCTTGTGTTCTTCAGAAATCGTGATCCTCTTTTGTTCACTGGTGATCTCGATGATGAAGATGAAGTTTTAGCTTGGCTTACAGATGAAGACACCTTGGAAATCCCAGGGAAAATTGAGGAAGTGAATATAAAAATGTTGGACAAGATCTTAGCCGAAAACGAGCATATTGTTGTATTTTTCTGTATGTGAACAGACTTCTGGATTTATGAATTATGTCTTTAAATTTTTATACTTTCACAGACCGTGAAGCCGACAAAAAAGCTCAAAAGATTCTTAATGAATTAGAAAATATCGATGACGAATGCGAAGAAAAGGATATCGATTTCGTTAAAACATCTGATGAAGGTGTGGACAAGGAATACGACTTGTCATCACTTCCGGCCCTCGCATTTTACAGAAACAAATTTAGAACCATTTACACAGGTATGTTTTCAACTAAGAAATCAAAACGTGTAGTTTTTAATTAAAATAGCCAGCTACCGACTATTTTATACGATTACATTTAATTTTGAGTAATAAGCCGACACAAACGATTTTTACTATATTAACTTCCACCAAATATTAATATTACTTACTCATTTAGGAGATCTAATGAAAGAAGAAGAAATTTTGGAATGGGTCCTCGAGCTTTACGATTCCAATGCTGACGTAATTGAATCTGTCGACCGAAAAACCCTTCAAGTTTTGATCAACGATGTTGAACATTTGGCTGTATTCTTCTGTAAGTATAGTTTTATTACTACTTTTAATTCTAAATTGAAAACAAATTTTATAAAATTTATTCATTTAGACAATGATGATTGCGATTCCTGCACCCACATCCTCGAAGAGTTAGAAAATATTGACGATGATACTGATAAACATGGAATTCAATTCGTCAAATCCAACGATGTTAAACTAGCCCATGAAATTGGAATATTCGCCTTCCCAGCGCTCGTATACTACGAAACAGGCGTCCCAATCATGTATGACGGTAAGTTTTAGTAACAAATAATGTTCTTATATTATTTAACAATATTACTACCTATTCGCATTACAGGTAATCTCAAAAACGAAAACCGTGTCCTGCAGTGGTTGATCGATCAAAAAAGTAAGAATTTTCCATTATTATGAAGAATCTTTCAAACTAATAATTTGCTAAACATAAAAAAACAGAATAATCAAAAAAGTAATTGAAATCGGCTTTTAACGATAATATTTGTGAAAATCGTTACTATGTGTCGTCTATGCATGAATAGGAATCATTAAGCTAAGCTTAAGCTTTGAAAGCATAAGGGTCAAAAGTAATAAATGTTACATACTGTCTTAGGCGATGACGACGACGAAGATGATGATGATGATGATGAAGATGATGATGACGAAAATGGAGACGATGATGAAGATGAAGACGACGAAGATAACGACAATGACGATGACGACGATGATGACGATGACGACGACAATGACAATCACAATAACGATGACGATGACGATGACGACGAAAACGAAGATGATGATGAAAACGATGATGACGATGAAGACGACGACGATAACGACGCCGATAATGTTAGTGTTAAGAAAACTAGCCGTTCCAACTTTCAAGCCTCCGATTTTTTCAAAAAAGTGATATTAGGTAAAGATACTTAAATCTTTTCCCTTTTTTTCAAGAGGCTTCCATATTCTTATTAGCAGTCACTAATAAGCCAATAGACCCTAAATTGCCTAAGCATGCGAGGTGTATTTCTCTATCTATCCCTTACCAATCTTACACTTTTTCAAAAACATGTTTTAGTTTTTCTTCCTTCTAAAATCGGCTAATTAACTTCCCATTCAAATAATACAAGAAAACAAATCGTCATCATCGCTGGTAATTCGTAATCTTCATGCATCATTACCTCAAAATTTCATTAAGCAATTATTGCTTAATAATTATGATAACCCCTAATTTATACTTCTTGCCGCTGGGTGCTTGTCAATTGCGTATATATTACCAATATTTTCCTGAGCACACTACAAAAACTCAATGGCTAAACATAACTATTTTATGAAGCTTTGTTGTTCATTCTAATTTCTTTTTATGATGGTCAAAATTCCCATACTATTTTAAATTACCCAACTCCTAGAATATAAAAAACAAGTAGAATTTAACCAACTTAAATAAATTTTTGAATATTTTGAATCTCAACCACAAATTTACTAGGTGAACTTTTAGAAATTGAAAAAATCTTGAAATATTTTCAAATATGTTTTGTATGATCTACCTTAAGTTTTTTGAAATTCTTCTTCAAAATCATGAAGCTGTTGTATATTTTGTACGTAGTCAGGTACGTACAAGTGCATTATTTTCCCTTCGTTGGCACATCAAAATCCCCGAAACAATATTTCCTAGAAACAAACTAAATGTGATTATATTAGTTAATAATATTAATATTTCCTAAAACATATTAGGATATTTATAGAATTTGGTAACAACAAGAAATGTAGACGATTAGAATTCCATGCTGGTTTTTCTTCTTACATCTGCGTAAATATAAAATATTATTTATTTATCTAAGTAACAGATTTTTTTTTAGTTACGTCTTTAATGTTATATGCAGATTCCGAATTCGTTTTCCTTTTTACTTTTAAAATTTCAGAATATGAAATAATTAGTAATATCTTAACATTTCCAAAATTACATCGGCAAGTTTACGAAATATGAAAACCAAAACAATTAAAATGTAATCTTCACTTTATTAGAAATATTGATATAATTTACAAACATAGAAATTATCGAAGAACAAAATAATGGAAGAATTTCACTTACTTTTAAGAGCTGTAACATATTTGAAAGCCAAACGAATTTTATAAAAAAAAACGTATTTGCCCTTAGTAACACATTAAGAAAATTAACAATTAAGTAGAGCGCAATGGTTAACAGCATTTGTAGTTCCAATCACAAAATTCAATCGTAGATTTGCAGACATTTGGATGAATTTACCCCGCAAAGGCAAGTTACGAGACAATGCTTGCTGTAAAAATCTTCCACGAAAAATATGAAATAATAAGAGAATATCTCAGTACTCAATTGAATAAATTTTTCATTTTTCTTATCTGAAAAAAAGACGTGATTCATAAGTATTGGTCAACAGATGATAAAAGCAGATCCCGTGAAAAAGGTAAAATTAGTTTGACTTTTTGCATTCTTTTAGATGAAGTAAAACCATCATCTTCTCTCCATACATTCTTATATTAGAACATCAATTGGTACAAACACGGCAAACGAATACGACACAAAAATAGACACAGTCACACATATCTTAAGCTAACTGCAAGAAACCTAACCAAGCATCTTTGAATTCCTCAGCTTTCCTTTCAAAAATAACTCCCACAACTGAACCGATAAAACCACCGAAAGTAAAAGCTCAACAGAGAATACTTGATCTTTTTGAAGAGTATCTACTATGAGTGTTATTAACAAGAAAAGATCCATAGCTGACACAATGTTTTTTGTATTCATAATAATTTTAAGAAATCGAGAAATATAAATCAATTCAGTATCCCGGCGATGCGAATGCGATTTGCTTGAAAGGCAGGAAAATTTTATTTGAGACTAAAGCTATAAAAAGAGAGTAATCGTCTACTTTTACTTAACATTTTTTTTTTCTTATGAACCTTTATTTTCGTTTCTTGAGAGTATAATATGTCTAGAGCATTTATTATTACTTTGTAAGAGGTGGAAATCATTGTAGAAGAATTGTTGACATCAAAAACATTTTGTCAGTTATACAAAGGTAATTAAGTTTGGAATTTTGTATATTTGCGAAAACACGAACTTCCATTTAATGCTTTTCGCGAATTATTTTGGGCGATTTTTGGCTGGCAATTGAACAAAATATAATTGTCCAATAGAAGACAATTGATAAAGATAGTACTAACCATGTTCAGTCTGTGTTACTCATTCAGTGTCGGCAGTGTCGGAAAATTTGTAAAAAGAAAGCTAGCAAGCGAAGCAAAGGCATTACTTACCGTGATATTTGGAGTTTTAACCACTTTATTTATTGAATATGTGTTCTGCAAATCAAATAATGTTACTTATTTAAATAACTGATACAAAAAAAAAATTATGATGAATACTGAATGCGTCTGACAAAATGTTTTTGTTTGTACACACAGATGACGAATGTTTTTATGTTGGATTGGGTCATCAAGGCCGTTCCTCAAAAAAGGGCACCAATTTCGTGCCTCATGATTATAGACCATTCCAATGCTGTCCAACAAAACTGGAGAAGTCAACAAGAGTTCCTAAGATGACTGCACAACGGATAGGTCACCAGGACTCTGAAAAAAGTGGTACATTTCATTTTTCGACTGGATCAAAATCCTCACAATCCCAAACGTCATCAGTTCCGCTCGCAAAAGTAACAACAGCATCCAAGTCCAGCTCAAAGTCAGCCTCATCAACCAGTGGATCTAAAAAGTCAGCATCTCAAACAACCATACCACCCCTCAAAAAAGATACAAAATCGCAAAAAGCTGACAGTGATAAGAACACAAAGGGACAAAAAAAAGCTCTTGCAAATAATAAATACGTAAAAGAGGGTATGTTAGGCATTGGAAAGTACTTATTCTGGTAGACATAAATACAAATATTATTTATTTTCCAGGCATTAAAATTATAAAAAATCAATTCAAAAAAATTTATACGTACATTTTTCAGGATCGCTCCTTCTGGACGTAAGGAAAAAATAATTGTGTATCTAAATTTTTAGTACACTGTAAAATTCCTTAAAAACAGGAAATGAAATGCAATACCATCAAAAAAAGCATGTCTAAATTTAATGAATATCAAAATTGCGCGGAATTATGTACATAAACAGCGGCAAGAGCTTTTTTTAAAAAGAAAAAAATACAAAAACACACACACAATTGTTTAAGAACAACACATCAAAGTCAAACACCCCACTCAGCACTTTCAACAATTCCAATGAACATATTCAAGAACATGAAGATACGCAAACGTGTTGACTTTTCTGTACTTAGTTGCAATTAATTTTATTTGAATCTGTATAAAGTGCATTTTTGTCAATTACACTCAATTTGTTTTGAACAAATGCTTGCTCTTTCGGCAGCTTTGTTAGTTACACTTAACTATTTTGTTACTAAACGCAACGAAACTCTCGCAAATCTTTCTCGCTAAATGAATTTTATAAAGCAATATATATTTTGAGAATGTATACTTATTTTTGTAAACAGCATAAAGTCAATGAAGAAAACTATATAATCTACAGACTTGTTGTTAATATTGTTATCGCTATTATTTTGTTATTTATTTTGTTACTCTGTTAAACTATTTTAAAAATGGGTCAACAGGTTGTAAAACAATGTTTAAAAGACTAAAACAAACTGTAAATCTCATTGTTAAACTATAATTTAAATAAATCAATGTGAATTTTATTCAACAAAATTCATAGATTTAAATCAACCGCAAAGTTGTTGACTTTTCATTTAATTTAAGTGTTAAGAACTATACATAGATTTAAGTACTTTTATGAACAATGAACTATGAACTTAACTAGTAATAATCTGTTTTTTATCGTAAGACTTAAATGTGAAATTGCGTTTGCAAAGTCGGAAAGAATTTACTATTTGTTCAGCTATGGATTCATACAGTACACACTATTAACACACATTTAGAAGCGATTATAAACGCCCATTAAATTCATAGTAACAGACACGAAATCACTGTGTACCGAATGAAATAAATATCATTTGCTAAGGCCTTGTCCGTCATTTTACACAATACTTCTAATCCCATCCTTTAAATTTCCTTCGAAAAGTTTTAGTAGACACATAGAACTCCAAATACACTATTTTTTAGTCTAGATACTGAGAAAGACATGACAGAATACCTAAAGTCGTAGAATTTTTTCCATCCTGGAATAAAAAATAGAACGTGCCGATCTCAAATTCCTAATTTTATTCGTCACAGAGTACACGCAAGCACTTATTATACTTTGAATGATTTCTTCAAATTTTCAGTAAACAACATGAACTCTCATCTACACCTACCTCTCCGCTACACAATCATAATTATGCTCAACAATTTTAATTTTGAACCCATTTTAAGATTTCCTGTTAAACTCAGGAAGTTCATAAGAAATTTATTTAAGGCATATGTTATATTAAAACACTTTCAATTAACGTTTGCATAGCTAAATTTTGAAAATAAATAACTTTTTTACAGAAATTACTATATTACAAATATCTATTGTCTACAACATGCTCTAAAATACGAAAGTTGAATTTGAAATCGGAGTTCTCGAAAACTTCCATATGCCCACATTAATAAAAATTTTTGGAGAAATATCGTCATAAGTGAATAAATAAATTATTTCCCAAATCTTTCAAAAAATTTTAGGTTTTTAAAGAATTTCCTTTAAAAAATGATCTTTAAAGTATGAAAATTTTAAATAATTTCCAATCAATATAAAATATTAAGTAAACATTTTATTTGTGTAGCGATATTACAATGATATACTTTTCTGATAACACTTAATTATTTGAGTTTAATACATATGCGGACAAAAAATGGGGAAAAAATGGTATTTTGACAGAACTTTTATAGAAATTTTATTAACATCAATGTTAATTTTTGTATAATTGCTGAAAAAACAACAATTTGAAAATAGTCTAAAAAATTTTAGTCGCACTTATAAACATGCAAAACAACAAGAAAATTAATTTATGTGCCAACTCTTGTGGATACTCCTTAAGTAATTTTTACCTTTATTATAATAGATGCACCTTACCTTTTACCTTCAGCACTGACATTATAAAAATATTGTGATAACAGTACCTTTTTACTATAAGAAGTCGTTCACATCAAAACATTACATGTCATGTTATCATAAATAAATAAAGAAATAATTTTACCTTTGCCACTATTACCAGCAACATAATTGACGGCTTCATAAGTAAATTTCACCGGTTAACAAAACTTGTCTAGTTACCTTATAGAACCCAAACTACTACAACACATTTGCCAACCCACTTATGTACAGATACTCAATAATTTCTTTAAGTACCAAAATCGCAAAAAGGAATAAAACGACACTCGCAATATGTTTAAAGCAATTTTCAAAGTAAAAACTAGCATAGGATTTTTTATGTGTTCAATATATTCAATTACCTGTAAATAACTAGAAGATTACTTAATATTAATGTTCCTATTCGTAAATAAAACAAAAGTTATTGAAAAACTTCTGTTTCTTTTCTTGAGTATCGTTTGAAAGATTCTCAATATGAAAATAAAAAATCAACGGCGACTGCAGGACATGGGTATGCAAAATTATTAATAATTTCGATTGTAATGCAATCAATTAACAATTTTTATATTATCAATTTCCTCAGGTGAGATTTCTGATAGTACTGAAGTCTTAAGTTGGATGGTAGACCAGAAGACAGACGAAAGTATCGAGGAAATCGACAGGGAGACTCTTTTCGAATACATTGGGACAAAGGACTTTCTAGCCGTTGTATTTTGTAAATAGATTTTTGTGAAATTTGACAAGTTAAAAATAAATTTAATTAATCATAGACAGGGAAGACGATGTTGACACACCGCGTATCCTTCGGCACATTGAACTGATCGATGATGAGGCCGCTGAGTACGGCATTAAAGTTGTAAAAATGACTGATAAACTAATGGCTAAAAAATACGGATTCCGAAATCCACCTGGAATTACATACTTCCGAAAGGGTTCTGAAGATAATTTACTTCAAGTAGCTTTATAACCAAATTTTCTGTTATAGGAAAATATATTAATTATGACGGAGACATCGACGATGAAGAAGAAATTCTCGATTGGTTGACTAGTCCGGAAAATATGGAAATGACGGATCATATTGAAAGAGTCAATCGGAAGATGTTCAATAAAATTAGAAAAACATCTGACTATTTGGCAGTGTTTTTCTGTAAGTTTTTGTAATTGGTATTTTGCTCCTAATTATATTCCATTTCTCAGACAGCGATGAATGTAAGCAGTGTCCCCGAGTACTTGCCGAAGTTGAGCACATCGATGATGATGCTGATCACGCAGGAATCGATTTTGTGAAAATCGATGATAGACAAATGGCTAAAGAATTTGGTGTATTTGCTTTACCGGCTATTTTATTTTTTAAATCTAGCTCAAAGGAGCCAGTTATTTACGCAGGTATGAATGTTAATTTTTTGCAGAGATAGGTAATTAAAAATATTCATAGAATATGTACATTATGTACAAAATAATGGTTAATATTTAAATAGCGGCCACTTTGATTACAAAGGGTTCATTAAGGGCAGTTAAAATTTTCTACTTAAGCTTATTTTACTGTATAATTAATAAGTTTTCCATTTTTTGAATCTTACATACATATTCTTTACTAATACAACTCCTACGTTTATAGGCGACCTCTATGAGGAAGAACAAATTTTAAACTGGTTGCTTACGCAAAAAGATCCAGGTGGTGACGTCATTGAAGATTTGGAAGGTGAAAGGCTTATAAACCTCATCGAGGAATCCGGTTCATTAGCCGTCTTCTTCTGTAAGTATATTAGTGAAAGGCATCACAATAATGCATACAAACAAATGCTCATAATTAAAGCTGTGTACAAGGGCACGCAGCAAAAATTAAAAACGTTGCGACTAACTAATATAAGTGATTAAACAAATACAAAAAAATTTCTAAAAAAGATTTAACCAATCTCTAAAGTTTTTTTTTATATTTAAATGCTTTGCTAAAAAATATTAAATCAGGGAACAAGACACAATGCGACATATGCAGCTCTAAAGCAATGCGACGTGCTCGTCTCAAAAAGGAACGAGAACAGCAACAACAGGAAGGAACAAACACTGAACAAACCGATCAGGCTGAGCAGCAACATCAGACTCATCATGATGAGGGTACTTTTATGTAAAAACAAGTCTACCCTTACTTAAATCCGGGGGCATGTCTTCCGCCTCAGATCCATTGTCATTCTCGAAATATTTTTGTAGCTTAGACTCATCCAGCTCTATTGTGCTTGACCTCTACTCTGTTCTATCACCCACTCTTACCATTGCACTCTTTCTCTGCACACTATCCACCAAAACGAATGAATCTTCATTTACCAGCTTTTGTAGATTAATGCATTCTAACTGTACACTCTAACCCCTACAAAACTGCCTATGATCAACTATTATTAAAATCGATTTTGTAATATTCTAGATTTTGAAGGTTGTGAGCAATGCACCAAAGTCCTGGAGGAACTGGAAAATATCGATGACGACTGTGACAAGCACGGCATCGTCTTTGTAAAGACCAAAGACTTCTCTGTTGCAGACAGTTACGGGGTCCATGATTATCCAGCCCTAGTGTACTTCGAGGGAGGTATTCCTAACGTTTTTGAAGGTACAAAATTCGTTTTGAAAATATATTGCTCGTTTTCAGGAAGAACCCCTAACTGCCTGGTCTTGTCTAGTTTAGTAATAAAAATATCACAAGAAAAATCCCATTTCAAAATTTAATACGATAACTTTTGAATTGAAATTAATTTTACGTACGTACTTATTTGAACTTGCAATTAGTTGAATTTAAAGTCGAAAATCGTTGTCAGATTTTATGATATTAAAAAACTTAAATGAGATGCAGAAATTGATAATTGTGGTAACAATTTTAATGACTCTCATGCAAAATACGTTTTCCTGCGACAGTGAAGTAGTGTAACTACATATGTCAATTTAAATTAATCCTTTCATCGACGCAAATAGAAAAGAAAAGGTGAAAAAATACAACTTTAATTTTATTTTATATATTCTCATTAATATCTTTATAAAAGAATTTTCTATTCAAAATAATATTATAATTTTAATTATTTTCGAAACTGAATCATATCTAAATCGGAACGTTTAAAGTTAGGTTTTGTTTTGGAAGTAAGTATATTAAATTTATTCCTTAAAAAGTTCGTTTTTAATTCACTGCCATAGTATTTAAACCCTTTGCTTTGTTTTTGAAGCTTTTGAAAACTCGTAATAACTTAGGAATTTTGGTGTACCACAATATTTTGCCTTCTCCATATTTCTTTTTTAATTTCGATGAAATAATGCAAATCTCTTCAACTTCAATTCAGTTTAAACATAGGAATGTATCGAAGGAGTGAGGACAAAATGTTACTTAACTTACTACTCGTATGTTATCCAGTATAACCCAACTAATGAAAATTGTTTTTAATTTGTCTCTTAAGGTGAACTGCACGAGGAAGAAGAGGTTCTTCAATGGTTAATAACGCAGAAAACTGAAGACCGGATAGAACTTATTACACGACAGATGCTTGAGCAAATGGTTGAAGAAACACAGTATTTGGCGGTCTACTTCTGTAAGTATGCGAATTGCCCTTCTGTCTTCGTAAATAACTTTATGTTTGGAGATATTTTAAAGCTTTCTTATACCTTTTTTCACCTAAAGTATTTGTTTTTTTATGTAATCAAAAATATTTGCACCCAAGTAGATCTCGACGGTTAGAAATATGATTTTATAAAATTAAAGATTTCATAAGAGAAATCAACAAGAAACAAAACTAGTTGAATTTCCAATGCACGTGTTGAGCAACATTTCAAAACGTTTGTTTTTCTTTTTGTATTGTTTTGTATGAATCATATCGTAGCATCCCACCACAACTGGATCCAACCTGCTTACTGCCGAACTCTTTGTTCACCTGAATTAACAAAAAACAGTACAAAGGACATCTCTAATATGAAACTAGTCAAATACAAGGAGCGAAAGAGAAATCATGTTAAAAATCAAGGTATACGCTATACGCTAAATATTCGGCCATTAACTAAAGCAAATGAAAATACTCACGATATGTTTTCGAGAAGCCGCGCGATATCTTTGATTTGCTTGTAATACCTTTATGCAGCTTACTGTGTTTATTTAAGATCTCTCTTTCTTTGTATCTGTAACGATGTGCAAAATCTAGAAGCTTCGAGGTACAATTTAATTCGAAAAATATTATCTTCCTAGGAAAAATATACCGCAAGGAAAACAATTTTTACATTTTGGAAAATTATGTAATTTCAAAATTCAATTCATGATTGAAGATTTAACTTCCGCTCTTAGTGGTGTATAATTTGTTTATTAATTAAATGTTCAGAAGTGACCATACAGCACCTACCTACGTATGTAAACTACCAATCCATTCGCATGAGCATGCATTTAGTACTTCAATTAATTTTACTTCAACCCTATAATGTTTCTGAGTTATTACACCCACAAAATCAGACAAAATTACTTCATTAGTTTCTACAAAACTTACTATTTATTAACGTATGAATGTATATATTTATATACACAAAATCGAATGTACATATTTATGTTTTTTTACTCTGCACTGTTGCTCCGTTTGTGTTCAAAATATTTTTCATACTCTTAAAACAATTGGATGTTGTTTGTCCATGTTAGTCTTCGGAACGACAACAATCTCGACGAGACTTTAAATCGAAGGTAGAAGATTTTGTTGAGCCTGATTTATGCTATTTTTTCATTATTCAAAACATGCAAAAAATGTTTGTTGTGGACGGTCTTGCTTTTCTGATTATTATGTTTTCAAAATATATAGTAAACAAGATATTGACATCATCACGTAAATACATATATGTACATAGCTATGATTTGTAAATGTCATGCATCCAGAATCGGTTTTTTTAATTTAACATTTCTCTTATTATGCATATTTGACACTCCAAATTTGTGATGGGATGTGGTAATAAATATAGTGAAATATCTGATGAGTACAATAGCCATCAAAACACCGTAGTGTATCATCAACGCTGATTTAAAATTTAAAATTATTATGAACTCTAGAACATCTTGCAGCAACACTTGCACTGCTTTTTAATTTTCCTGCCTTTAATGCATGATAATAATTGTAAATGTTGTTTTGAGTTTTATTCTTCTTGCATACCCATAATTTTCCTGCTTGTGTTTGCATTGAATATTAAAATACATACGACGAAATTTGTAATCTATTGTAGCAGTACTCGCACAAGTTATAAACGTTTTATATATTTTCGCTTCACTCTTGGTATAAAACTTAAACTTATTTATAAAACTCGTTTGTCCTTTTCAAATGCTCTTTTGGTACTTTAATTCAAAAACTCAAACAAATTGTATAAAATAATAGCGAATTCTTCAAAATATAAATTCATAAATTAATTTATTATAGATAAAATCAATTGTAACATATGCGATCAAATTCTGGAGGGACTCGAACTAATCGATGATGAATGCGATGTTTATGGCATACACATGGTAAAAATTCAAGATCCACAATTAGCGAAACGTTACTCAATCAAAACATTCCCAGCCTTAGTATATTTCAGGTAAAGCACTTTATTTTATTGAATTCCTTCTAAAAACAATTAAATTAATTTTTTAAAATTGCTTTTATCTTCCCGTAGAAATGGCAATCCTCTGTTATTTGAAGGTGATTTACAGAACGAGCAATCTGTTCTGGAATGGTTAATTGATGATGACAACAGAGAACTAGCAGATGAAATCGAAGAAGTCAACGAGCGAATGTTGGAGAGATTAATGGACGAATCGCCTTTACTTGTTGTTTTCTTCTGTAAGTAAAATAATAATTTTTAAAACCCGTAATTAAAAAAGATGAAGCTATACTCAAATAAAACAAAAGTTTTTACAGAAAGAATTCAATTTTTAAAAACTGCTTCAGTTGAATAATATATGTACCAATTAATAATTATTTCAAACCTCCGAAATTTCTGTTTACGCCATTCCAACGATGGAATCATTTTACATACCTACTACAAATATAATAAATAAAAATTTATTGTAGATGACGAAGATTGTGCCGAATGTGAAGAAATATTGGAAGAGTTGGAAGAAATTGATGGAGAAGCAGATATGTTTGGAATCGATTTTGTTAAAATTGCCAGCCATGATGCTGCACAAAAATATGAAATTGTGAATATTCCCTCACTTGTATACTTCCGGTA
Organism: Tolmerus cingulatus; assembly: GCA_959613345.1. Classification (NCBI taxonomy): domain Eukaryota; kingdom Metazoa; phylum Arthropoda; class Insecta; order Diptera; family Asilidae; genus Tolmerus; species Tolmerus cingulatus. The sequence goes on along the minus strand of OY390708.1, from coordinate 11,669,761 downwards.
ATACTCGTTCAAACCACACAAAAACTATATTAAAAATAAATTATTGCAATTTTGCAGCAAAAGAGTTCCTGTGCTGTACGACGGTGACTTGCATCAGCACGATAAAATTTTAACTTGGCTTACATCGCAGGACGTGTTCGAAATTAAAAATGAAATCGAAGAGGTCAACCGCAAAATGTTGGATAAATTACTTGAGGAAAACGAATTTCTTACCGTTTACTTCTGTAAACGAAAATCATTTTTTAAGTTAAAGTAATTTAAGTTATTTATTTGATAAATTTTCCGCAGATGAACACAATCACCCGGAGAGTACTACTGTCCTCGAAAAGCTGGAAAATATCGACAGTGAGACGGATAACTTGGATATAACTTTTGTAAAAATGGCTGATTCGAGATACGCAAGAAAATGGGGTGTTACGAAATTGCCTGCATTGGTTTACTTCCGAAAGCGGTTTCCAAGCATTTATAGAGGTACGCCCAGGAACCCGAGTATTTTTAAAATTTGCAAACAGTCCCAGCAATATTGTAAACTGGCTTTCGCTTGTACACTTTTAATTAGGGTACATAATTAGGCGGAAGTGTCAAGCCCTTCAAAGACACCCACGACCGACTGTAGAACCTAAGTAAACTTAAATAACGACAAAAGCCCCCGCAGACACTCGCATTTTGATCGAAACTCGAATAATTCCCTTGATGAAGAAGAGCCCTCGTAATGCAGGCCGCTCCGAACATAATTTATTTAGATATTAGTGAATTATTCAGGAGCTAACCGACAATACTCTTACTCATTTCAGGTGATTTGCTTTCAGAGGAGGAAGTCCTTGAATGGCTGCGTAAAAATCGATTCCGCCAGCCTGAGCTGAATATTTTCATGTACGCCCTTCTGGCCCTCGGAGTTGGTTTCATCATGTACACGGCCTTCCTGCTCCAGTGCTTCAAGCCGGCCCCCCCGCCGCCGGTCCAGCATCCCAAACAGGCGTGATTTCGACTAGGACTTTGTATTAATTAGGAGCCACAGAAAAGCAACAAATTCTCACAATCGAGGTCCATCTAACTCGCTGCATTACTGAATACCATTTACTGGGAGCATTTGCTTTGGCATTATCTCATTTCCTACTTGCAGTATAAATTGTATTTTATTGTTTTTTACTTATTTGTATCTTGTCTTAATTACCACGGAACACATTTATATCCTTTTGATGCTGATGCTTGCTTGAGGCGATCCTCAACGTCGCCACCGCGCCAGGCAAGCAGCGCTATTTCTACTATTAAATCAAAGTATAGAGTAAATAATGAGTAACTTAGATAACCGAATACCGATATATTGATAGTTATGTTTTTTTTTTCGCCCTGCCAATACAAATAAACGAATTTCTTAAAGCGGACTACCGAACTGGTATCAATCCTTTTCACTGTAATTTAAGAAACGACATTATCTCGTAAGTTTCGCAATGTTAGGACAAAACTACTACTGTATTTTCAAGTAAAAAGTTATCACTTTAATTATACTTAAACTTACTATTATAACTTAAATAAAAGTTACAAACAATGATGACTAGTATTTTTGCTTAATCAATTTGAAGTAAGCTTGTTAAGCTATATACTTAATAGTGTCAGCATTACTTATACAAATGGTTTTTAAAACCTCATCAGAAAAATCAAATTTTGCCCTGGTTGGAGTAAAATAAGTAAATTCTGTTTTCAGGGTCATAGAAAGTCAGAATGTGTGTTTCATTGACGAATGAATTGCCATTAAATTAACACCTTATCAAGTTGCTGTCCTATTTCGTATATAACAACCGATTACTTACCTAGAAAAGTCAAACGTTACAAGTTCTATTCAGTGTTACAATTTGTATTCCAATTTATTTCGTACGTCTCGCACATCCACCTACTCACATCGTAATGCAATTCATTGTATTTAAGTATATAACACCTAAATACATTTCAATCTCTTGTTACCCAAATCATAAATTGTGCTGAAAATTCTTTCAAATTAATTCTTATATATAAATGTTAATTCAAAGCATTAATTGAAAGGTCCCTACTCACGATAAAAAAATTAAGCAATTAATAAATGACTGTTTAATTTTTAGACTATCAGTTAGGTTTTTTATTGGGTTAATTTAGGAAATGACAATTGTTCCTTTTACTAGTATAAAGTCTTATCTCTTGAGGAAGGCTTGATAAATAATAAAAACATAATAACTAATATTTTACATATTTAAGCTAACCAGAGGGAATCGTATAAAAATAAAATTAAAAATGCAAAATAGCAACTACTTCCATGAAAATCGTTAAAAAAGACTGTTCCGCTCTGGCGGAAAAACTGAGTACTAATCCAAAACGGAGAAATGGCAGCACAGCGCCTACCCCACCGGCCTACACTTGAATCCACCACCACAGATGGTTTTGACAGACAACGACTTTGCTGATAATAAAACAGACATCAGCTGGCTCCGTGTCGCGGTTGCGATTTCCAGCCAGAATTTCGGCTTTAACTCAGGTGTACAATTTTAGGAACGGAGCAGTACAAAAATGTAAATTAAACCGCTGAACTTCGGAGATAAATTGAATGTGTCGCATCCCCGCGAAACCACAACTCGCAAGTGCCGAAAAGTTTCCTCGCGCAGGGACGAAATTTGCAGTGAAAACGCCGAAAACTGCGGGGAAAGTGGAAAATTTTAGTTAATTTTTTAAATTGCCTGTTACGTGGCATGTGAGTGCGTTAGTTTGAGCCGATTTTAAGGATTTTAGTGAGTTTCTTGCACCCAGGCTTTGGTAAGTGAACTTCGGGGGTCCTGACGGCCAGTGGCCGAAGACATTTTTCAAGGGCTGTTGCGTAAACACGGGCGACCTTTGGGGCATCGATTTTTTACAGAAGTGCGACTTTATCGATTACCTCCCTGGGACTATTTGTAAACAGTGACCAACTGATAGCATTTTAAGCGTTTAAGGAGGTCGCTACGATGTAAATTAGCAAATTGAACTGGACCGAACCAAAGCGAGCGTCGAATCCTAAAAATAGCCCAAATTTCACTTCCAGTTGTGATAATTGACTTGTGATTGAGTTTCTTCCGAAATTATCGCGCACAAATTTGAACAGAAGATGGGTCTGCTTCATTTTCGACTTTTCTCGAGTTGATAAAATTCTCGTGATCCCTTTCGAACCTGTTCAGTTTTAAAATCTAGAAAAAGAAGCTTCGTTTACTTAGAACCTTTAGAAATATTTACATTAAAATTAGTATTTGAATGACATCTGCTTCAAGTCTCAAAACATGGCTCATTACTTTACGACCATTTTTTAAACAACGCTTTGCATAAACTGGACACATGGTCAACATTTCATAAATCAGCAAAATTTGACCTTGGCTTGCTTTCGATTCATTCGCAGGCACTCTTCTCTGGTGCGAAGATTTGCTGTTTTTATGTCCGCTTCCGACGTAGTTTCTTCTTTACTCTAATACTCACAGTTGGGACTTTATTCATCACCAGAAACTCATACATTTAGTATGATAAATAGTTTTTTCGTTTTTATCTAGTAAGAGCACTTTAAATGCCATTGAAGCTATTTTCAAACTCGAAGCGCACGCTGGACTGAAACTATAAAATCCCTGCGCAAATATAATTTCAACTACAAAGTTGTGGTGTAAGAAAACGTTTCTTCTTTATTGTTATCAAAAATGATAAACATTTTACGTTCAACTTCCAAACATAGCTTTTATTTAAGCTTGACCTGAAAAGCCTTTTTTAATATATTTGAAAACAAAATGGGTATGGATTTTATTTTGAGTTTAAACTCAAAGTGAAGGGAAAACAGAAATCCAAAAAATGTGATTAACAGTGGGATAAAGAGTAGACTGCACTATTTTGATATCTTTACCTTGGTGCAAACTCCTGTTTTTCGAAATTTCCTCCGAAAAACTTTAAACGAATAATTAATTATGGTATCCAAGTGCTGTGTCATACAATTCGAAAATTGGCATCACGTAAAGTTAATAAATATTATTAAACAGACCTTTAGTTTTCATATTAAGAAGCCAGAAAAATATTCGGGTTATTATAACAATTGTCTGTATCTTTTCTTATTTTTAGAGACAATAAACTTTCAATCGTCAAAGTTGTTGTGAGCTTATATTATGTAAAAATTCCTTAAATATTACCTGTTTTGTTTTTTTTTCTTAAAAGATAAGTTTGAAACTGTTATACCTGCTATCTCTAATTTATGTAAGACAAACTTATCTTCGTTTCTGAGATCATGTTAACTAATTATATTTCTTAGCAGAATATCTTAAATGAAATGGTTCTATTTAAAGCAACATTAGAAAGAAATATAAGTTTCATAAAACAATCACTAAGGCCACGTATAAAAATTTAGTAATTACTTGATATTGACAAGCAAACAACCCATTATTTTTGAATTAATTATAAATTTCACTTAATATATTAATTTACAGATACTTTTGTAAAAGGAAAGCAAATAATATGAGACTAGATGAAATTGTTGTTTGGTGAGTGAAACTTATCTTAACTTTGATAGCGCGTATCTTAAATAATAAATCTTATTATTAGGTACCAGAAAAAGATAGGAACATATGATAAGCAACAATGGGAAAAAACAGTCGAACAGAAAATATTGAGCGGCTTTACAAATGTAACATTAAAAAACACAAAATTAAAAACAGAACTTATAGATGTAGACCTTGTGAGAGGATCAACTTTCCCTAAGGCAAAGCCTAAACAATCACTTATGACTGTGATAAAATTTGCCATATTAAGATACTTTTTTCTGCCTATCTATGCAAAATGGTGGGTCTCGCAAACATCACCAAAAATTTTTATACTTCTCCTAGGCCTATATACAGCACAGCTAATCAATTGGGCTGTTTATAGCTTTCATGTTCATAAAATGAAGTCTGATGGAGAGGTAAAGAGTGCAATTTATATTTTTTATCTTGTATTTGTTATACAAATTTTATATTGCAGCATATTGTTTCACTGTCAGAGCTCCTGATACCTATGGCTCTTAGTTTAATTTTAAGTTTCATTCATTCACAAATTGTGGCCACAAATTCTGCAAACAGTAGTAGCACTAAGCGCAAACGCATACTCACAACAACTGGAAAGCCTAGAGAAAGAGTGCGGAGAAGGAAAAAGTTGCTGAAGTAAGTAAAAAAGTATTTGTTGCGTTTATTACATTTTTGCAAAGTTCATACTTGTTATAAGTTTATGTAATATTTCGACAGTTATAATTTAATTTATAAGTAATTTGATTTTTCATTTTTGTATAAAATTTATCTTAATAATATAATTGTTCATTTTTCAATAAGTTCAATAGATACAATATGTATAACACTTTTTGGTAGAAACCAACATGTATCATTTAATCTTATAAACGAAAATTTATAGAATGCGATCTACTGAAACTGAAGGCAACTATTTCAAGTATTCTGGTAGAAATTCGCGTTCACGTTCTGCATCTGTAACATCTCTAGGAGGTGTTAAAGTGGGATCAACAAATAAAAACGTAAATTTTCTAGAAACAACAAATGTATGTGAAAGTACAGAGGAAAAAAAGGACAATATAGAAATATCTTCAATCAAATCTGCAATAAACATATTTTTGAAAAAAGAAAAATATGAAAACGAGACCGTCCCAACGAGCAATCTGCAAGTCGATGATAGTAAAAAGCGCAACGTTAACTGGGATTCTCCGATTCATAATTACGCCAGCCTAAGTGGCGACGAGTTCAGCCTTAATAAGAAAGATGAATCTGCCGTGAGTTCACCCAAATTAAAAACAGTGCGAATTGATGACTGCATACAGGAATTTTATGACGATCTTATTCAAGATGCGGAAGCCGCAGAAAAAGAGGAGCCACCAAATAACGTAGAAATTGTACCTAACCTAGCTGAGCAAACAGGCGAAGATGATGGATTTGAAAGTTTTAATGGGAAAAGTTCTAGCGGGGATGAAAATCCTCCCCGATTACATAGTAGTGAGTCTTTAGGGCATAGTAGAATTGAAAATATCCCCAACGACGAAAATACCTTTAGTAATCATCTTCGATACCGATTGTCAACAAAAAGATCCTCAACACCTCAAGAAGCTCGCAGCAGTAAAGATTCAGACGATGAAGATCTGATTAAACCCAACAACGATCTATGCGATGTGGTAAGATATAAAGAATTGGCATTAATGTTTTATTTGATATAGTTGTTTTTTCTTTATTTAAATAGTTTATAGTCAGATATCATCACATACATATAACGTTAGAATTCCATACAATTTTCTCTATTTGGATTATTTAAAGTTTATATATCTATAATTTACTCTAAATAGTGCAAAACACATTTTTAGAAAAATAAGTAAAACCAAAATATTTTTCCTACGCAGAATAAAGAGAGGGTAGATCAATAAACAAACATAACTTATTTTAATATTATACATAAAATCTCTTCAGAAAGTAGAAATTTAAAAGCATTCTTTTAAATATGAAAAGGCAATTGTGAGACGGAATTTTTTATTAATCAATTAATTTTTGTAGGCAAACAAGGGATCTTCCGCTTCACATCAAAGCTTTCGAAAGAAATTCCCTTTGTCGTCTGAATCTGATATAGAAAGGAACAGAATATTTTTGCAAAAGACCCACGCGGAAATGCAGAAAAAGGGCGGGTCTGCAGCAACACAACGAGTAAATGATAGCAGTGAAACAGATGAAGAAGGAGACGATGGTGAAGTAGGTTCAAGCCCCGCATCACTGGGTAATGCTACTTACACTGAATGCACAACTTCAGCAACAGACTGGCTCGGAATAACCACAAACAGTAAAACATGGGAAAATATGTTTAATTTTAATCTTATTTTAAACATTTAAAAGGTGAAGACTGCTACAGTTCAGAGCTGGATAACTCAGATTTTCAACATAATTTTTCTGACGACGGAATTGATCATGACTTCGCCCCTACAGTAATTTTAAATCCATCTTGTGGATCAAGCGACAGAAGTACATAAAATCATCTTTAAAAAAGAAAAGAAAATAATAATAGCATCTTTTAGTTAGCTGCACGATTTGGGAGCATCGAGAGGTGAAAAAAGCAGAAATGTCTGTTCTCGACATCTCTTCGTGCATAATTGAGAGAGTAGAAGCAATGCCAGAAAGTTATGATTACCTGTACATCGGGGTTTCCTTCTCTATCCTATTGACCTTAATTCCGGTATTTTGCCGGCTATGTGAGGTAAATTATTGCGATTTTTATATTAAATATATTTTTATGACAAGTATGCTCTACAGGCCACCGACTTGGAAAATCCAACAGAAATAAGATACCTCGAGATTCCACTGCTTTTGTGGGAGAAAGCCTCATTCTCGTTTATAACAATCTTAACATTCGCCTTCGGGGAGACTAACTGGGAAAAAGTTGTTCTAACAATCGCGTTCCTGCAACGATTCTGTTTAACATTTTTGTTATTCTTTTTATTTGCAGTCGCAGAAAGGACGTTTAAACAAAGGTTAATACAATGTTTTAGTTTCGGAAAATATTTATTAATAATTGTATTATAGGTTTCTTTATGCGAAACTTTTTTCGCATTTAACCTCGTCGAGAAGAGCCCAAAAATCTGATCTGCCGCACTTTAGACTGAATAAAGTGCGTAACATTAAAACGTGGCTTAGTGTTCGATCTTATTTGAAGGTAAGTTGATTTTATCTCTCAATCAATTTATCAACGGCTTGTTTGTAATACTTATTAGTTTTCGATCACGTTGTCTTTTACCATTTCGTTTAATTTGTCTTTAAACGAAATGGTAAAAGACTTAACGTGTTCGAAAACTAATATGACAGAACTATCGAACCATTCGATTTTATTTATTATTTCGTAAAACTTCAATGAACTCTTTCAAACTCAATTCCTGTGTTTTCGCGAACGAGAAGACTATACGTTTGTTTAACAAAACACAACACTTTTTAAACCTTATCTGACTAATAAAACCAATTTTTTTTTTCAGCGTCGTGGACCGCAAAGGTCAGTGGACGTTATAGTATCTGCGGCTTTTATTATCACACTACTACTATTGGCGTTTCTTAGTGTCGAATGGCTGAAAGACTCTGTCCAACTTCATTCACAATATAATCTAGAGGCCTTGTTATGGTCCAGCGCTCTTGGCATATTTCTCCTGAGATTCATGACTTTAGGAAACAAAATCAACCGCAAATACAGAAGTATATCAGTTCTGATAACCGAACAAATAAATTTATATCTACAGGTTTGTGCCACTTTTTGGTCTAGTGCATATGTCATACTATCGGAAGCAGACAATTTTGTTGACATATGTATATTTTTATATCGATATGTTGAAAGAAAACAGTTGTTAACTTTTTCACCTTTTAAACTGTCTGCCTCCAATGGTTTATCGACTGTAATGATAAGCCCGAAAGAAATTCAGGTTGGTTAACAGAAATATTTTTCCACAGATCGAACAAAAGCCGAAAAAGAAGGACGAGCTTATGGTATCAAATAGCGTGCTAAAACTTGCCGGAGATCTCTTGAAAGAACTTGAGTCCCCCTTCAAAATATCAGGACTTAGCGCTAACCCTTACCTGTACACCACCATTAAGGTTGTTATTCTATCAGCTCTATCAGGAGTTTTGAGTGAAATGTTAGGATTCAAATTAAAATTACATAAAATTAAGATAAAGTAAATAAACAAAGTAAAATTATTAAATCAAGAATTATTACTTATTTACTTAATCCCCACCTGATTAAATATCTAGCGATTGAGGATTCACGATTTAACAAGTTCTGTTTTCATACTGCTCGCAAAATCATATTTCCTTTTTCGATTTTGGAAGGCAGTCATATTTTCTTGTCCGAGCCAATAAATAAAATATTCGTATCGAAATACAAGACAATAGCATAGTACAATGCTGTTACTTGAAGCTCGAGTCCAAGATCACAAAATAAAATGAATTTAATCAGTAAATTGACCCTCACCGACCGGTTGGTCTAATAACGATGTTTTACTGTATTTTGTTTATCAAACAGAAAATTCACTTCGGAATTCCGAAAGAAATAAAAACGATATTGTCAACACTTTTCTTTATCATTGAAATCAGCAAGAGAATTTCAATGAAAACAAGTAAAGGATTTTGAAATTTCTGTCCAAAAGTGAAAATTGGAAATGGAGACCATCTTCTTTAATTCATAATTTCCAATAGATCCGATAAATCAAATTTTATGAAATCGATATTGACAAAGAGGTTCTTAGGAATTTTTTTTAACCTTAGGTACTTTTAAGGCAAATTTTAAAAAACCGTCATCGATACGATTGTTAACATTTTTAAAGAAGTGTTTTAAAACGAGTTTTATATAGTAACTAACCAAAATTATATTTATAATATTAGTTGGAGACTTGAGAACTATCATATTTAATTCAAATAATACGAGCAAGCTAAAATTTATTTGTTTAAATATTTTTTAAACATCTTAAGATTTCATAAAATATTGAGGCATTTGAATGGTTTCAAAATTGTTTTCCGAGGTAACATTTATAATGTTTTAAACAACTCCGTCATTCTGCTGCTGGGGAAAGTTGTGCAGCTGCAGAAGTTGAACAGAGCTCCATGTCGCGAGATTTCTCCGCGGTATGAGCTTTGACAGTTTTGCGGTGGATGTTGTCGGTGGAGGTTCGAGTGTCACAATCGCGACGTTTATATATTAAATAAGAACTGCCTAGTGGAAGTTGCAAGCCAAGTTAAAGTGGAAACGTCTTAAGTGAGGGCCGGGATTGATTCAAGACCGACAAATAGTTCGCGTACCTTAATCACAAGTGGAAATCACGGAAGCGGCCGGAGCTGTCAGATCTCCGCATCCGCAGAATCCCTGTTTTTGGTCCTCCGCAAAGGAATCTGGAGACCCAAAATGACTTACGGACGAGAGCACAGCTACTACGACGGCAGCAGGGCGTTTACCTGGCTTGCTGATCTCTGTGGCCTTTCAGTGGATTTGGTAAATAGAATTCTTCTTAAGAACGCAATCCGAGAAATGCGTAGGCCCCATTTTTATGCAGCCGATGCCAGCGAAGCCGCTTTTCGCCATGTTTATTTTGAAACGAAGGATGCGTGAAAGTCGTGTGAAAATAGACCCCAACCCCTTGACCCCTCTATTGGCCAGAAAATGAACAATCGCCGAACGCGATGCCCTCCAGATTCCCGTTGAATCGAGGCGGATCGCAGTCGCGGTTTGTGCTAATTTGGGACCTCTGGCTCAGATCCACACGACGGCAATTTGCCCGTCGCCGAGGCCCAGCAGCTGCGAGTGGCGTGACTCTGGGGGTTATTGGACCTGAATCAGCCGAAAGCTTCGATCCGAAAGAAAACAAACGTTTTGCGTTCTTTCTATTCGAACCTCTTGCATCATTAATCCGATCTGGATGTGGCAAAATCACGAGAAAATCAAGTATATGTATGCAAATTAGTGCGGCAGCTGGGGCTGAAGTGGACGTGCTCCAGCGCCGCAAGATAGCTACCCTAAATCAGACTCAATCAATTCCCTTGAGGCCGAGGTATTCTTAGCGACTACTTCTATTAGTTAAGAAATATACGAGCCAATTGGGCCAATTGGAAAGTGAACTTTGTGCACAGTCCAACTGGGAGATTTAGTTTTGTTGTCCTCCTCTTCTGGTCCAGCGACTCGTTTCATCGCAATTTACAATTCGAAAGGCACCGGACTCGCTCAGCGGACTCAGGGACTAGCCAAAGTTTCAGAATACTAACATTTAGCACAGCAGCCAGGGTCTTAATAGGAAAATTTGAAAATCTAGGTAAACCTTCAATTCAAACCCATACACAAAATATTTATCAAACTCTTCACTAGTTCTTGGCTGAGGACAAACTCTGGCCCAGTAGATTAGTTGCACTCAGAAATAACCTACAATGAACTTGCCACCAATCTCCCATTTATATTATTCTGGCTTTATTCCAAAGATACTTTGTTTTGGTTTTTTCTTAACGCCACTCCTTCGATAAGATTGTAGAACCTGCCTTTGTAAATTCCAAACAAAAATATTTAATTAATCTTTTGACCCGCAAGAAATGAACTGCAAAGTAAAACAACCTCAATTCGTTTGGAAGAATTTATTCAAAGTTCGAGCAAACGCTGATTAAATTTGTCCGGATTAAGAAAGTTATCTTTCGACTCGGAAAGCATTTGAATAGTTTTTTAATTTCAAAGACAGTTTAAATTGCCGTCTGGTTTCGTAACGTTTTTCTTTAATTTTTAGGATATCGATTTCCTGTTGAAATGTGCTGGTTTGTAATCAGAAATACCTATTTGTTCTTTTCTTTATCGCTAAGGTGTAACCTTATAAAGTACTGACACATTTTTGATAACACAAAGTTGATATTAGTGACTAGACTTAAATTTAAAAAAATATCGTACCTAAAATAGCACCAAGGATACTTTCTGCTGCACGTTAATGGTGAATCGTAATGATTAATTCATTGTACTACTTATTCACAATGCAGTATTCTTACACTGCTCGATATTCCACAACTTGGAGTCTTTCAGAACTGCACTTTAGTCTCCAGAATCCTTTCTTAAAATATGGCCAGTTGACGCAATGTGACGATTGGAAAAATCAGAATCCGTGCATTTTTGCGTCATAACATTTTCACTTTTGCATCTCCTGCATAACAAAGAAAAGCTTTATTGTTGACACACTTTATTATCCCCTTTGTATTTTTTGCTAAATTAGTTAAGTGTATTTTTTTCATTTAATAAGATCGTAAAGCACAAAGTTCAATTTTTTATTTGTAAACTTATATGAATAATAATTGAATAAAACCATTAAAATAAAAAATGTCTTGTATAATTGGAGAAATAAAAACGAAATAAGAAATACGTCTATCAATAATTGCGATAAACAGCTTACAGCAAAGTCATTTTGCTGAAACAGATCTACAGCATTTACATTTTAATTAATAATGTATTTCTATATTCTCAAGAAACGAAACTTTATTCTTAGAAGGGAATAAATAATTTTATTACTTTTTTAACCTTGCATAATACAGAATCTTTTAGCATACAAGAGATTTGCTTAAAGGTCATAATTGAATTCATATCGATAGACTTTAAACTCATCGCATGTAATTGCCTTAAAAACTATTATAAAATAGGTTAGGACTAAAATGAATTTAATAGTACTACTTGTTTTCAAAAATACTTCATTTTTGTATTTCAAGGTTAATCGCCTCAAAAGTCTCCTTTCTTTCGATTTGTTGAACGCCTAACGTCTTCGTACGGTTTTTGCTACTTCTAATTTCAAAACTAAATCAAATTCTTCAACTTCTGATCGCCATTGTTCATACAAATAATCTATACCAACCTTTATATTCACTTTATTGGATGTGTGGGGTAGCTATCACATTATTTTTAATTTAACAATAAAAAAGCTTTAGTCATTTGTGAAAATAAATTTAGTGGGCGTTATCTCGATTTCTGATAAAAACATAAAGAAAATTAAATTAGTTCTCGACAATTTTCATTTGAAAAAGTTTTCCTTTGTCAATGTATGAAACAAAAATTTTATAAATGAAAATTTTAAAATCGTATTTCAATCTTTTTAACAAAGAACTTTAATATTATATTAATATCTTATTAAAGTTCTTAGCTTTAACTATCGGTTTTATAAAAATAACAAAAAGCATTTATTTCTTTTAGAGCCGATGTTTCAATCTACTGATAACTTTTTCCTTCAGATAAAAAATTAACTTGGGCGTGAGCAAGCATTTTTTTCACTCAATTTGTTAAAATTAAGACGAGTAATAGTCTTATCTACCGGGTTAAGGAACGAATAAGTTTATCCGTCTGGTAGCTTTTTTCAAACAAAGCTAAATTGATTATTGGGACTATTCTATTCGTTGAATAAATTTATCTGACTATTGAAAAATAGACCATTGAAGAAATAAGAGAAGAAAACCTATTCACATGCAATTTGATGAATATTATTCTAGCAACGACAATTGCATCAGCTTATTCGATTTTAGTATGAGTTAATTCAGTAATAGTAACAACAAAATAACGAATGACTAATTGTTTTTGCAGTTTAAATGAATCGGCAGAACTTGTTATTCATTGCGCTCAATTTTAATGAATAAGTTTTAATAATAAAAACTTTCAATCTTACAGCCGGCTTTGGAGCTATAAAACAGTTCATATCTTAAAAGTGTCTTAATTTGTAACTTGATAATTAAGTTAAGGTTGAGTAAGCCTAAAGGAAGACTTATTGTTGACATCGAGAAATATCTTAGAAATGGAGGCGTTTCTATAATTTATAAAATAAATCTGAAATATTATTACTCGTTAAGTTAAAAGCCATTGCGTTCTTAGCAGACTCATACGGGCTAAAGCTAGTTAAATAGTTACTAGTCTACTAGATTAATTGTTGATTCCAGAAAAACAAACGTTTAACTCAAACACAAACAATCCTCATATTGGCATAAAATGTTACGAGAACTAGGCACTTGTTCACATAATAATAGAATCTATGTAACTGTCTATTTCATGTATCACCTGTGAACACAATAAAAATTGTCTCTACTAAACAGCAATCATTTGTTGAACATTTGCAAACAAATTTTATTTTAGTGAAATTTGATCCATCTAAGAAAACAAGTTCAACTTGTTTCATACTTCATATTGTTTGTTTTAATATTCTACTAAAGAGTAAGTATCGCCAAACAATGTATTTTTTTATGTTTATACAAAAATAAAAAGGGAATAAACATTCGCCAAATTGAAGAATAGATTGATACTTTTCAGAAATCAATAATCATGAATTGGACAAGTATTATTTTTCTAAAAACATATTTGAACCCTAAATAATCTCATTATAAGAAGGAATTCCGCACTTATCTGGCGAAATACCTCATTTCTGGATTATAGCTTCCTCATTAGTACGCTATTTGAGACTGGATGTAAACTTCAGCATAATGGGAATGAGAAGAATCGCGAAGACAATTCAATTCTTAATCGCTGGGGTGGTGAGATCACACATGATGTAAGCTTCGAGTTGTTCTTCTGTATTTGGCGTAGTAAAAAATGTTTCTTTGGTGAATGTCAGTCATTCAATTGAAATTGTGACTCAATTTACTGCATATTAAAAATTTCCAAACAACATTCATAATGTCCCCATATTTTAAAGTTAATATAAATTAAAATTTCCAATATGCATCTCATATCAATCGTTGTGTATGCATACAATTATGCTACAACCGATATTTTACGATAACCGTTGGAGCATTAAGCGCATTATATAAGACCTTTCTCCATATGGTAATGCATCCTCATCGTAACTATCCATGTTATCTTCCACTGGGTGCCACGTAGTCTTTCAGATCTAAAGATCTATGCGTAAGATCGTAAATCAGTTACAACTTGACACTGGCATTGCGTCTATGAGGTAAGAGGCCGTTGACTGCTTTCTTGAAAGTTTCAAGTTTAGTTAACCAGGCTAGAAGCTAGTTATGCGTTAGATTGCCTTGGTTTCATTAACGTGTAGCTTACCGGGAGTGCTGATAAGGGGCTTGACCGATTTAACGCGGCTATCGCAAGAGAACTTTCATAAAATGTGGCCTGATGTGATAATGCCTCATAAACATTGAGCTGCAGCAAATATTTTATTTACATTGAGAGAATTCACTAATTGCTTACCAGTTCAATGGCATCATGTATACCGAATAAAAAGTTTATCAACAAGCTTATCTCACGTAAGTCGTTAGTAATTCATTAATAAATCACTTAATTAGTTACATAGTAATAAATTAAATACCATTACATAAGTATTTGTGTAATGGGTGCTAGTAATAGTTTTCATTGCACAACAAACCTGAACTCTAGTTTTTCCACAGTGTGCTTATCATTAAAAGAAAAAGTTTACCACCCAATTACTCAGCAAAAAAATAGGCAAATGCATTAAATCACATATTAATGAGTGAAGCACTATTCACTCAGCCATGTCTGTAGCGACCCGAGCAAAATTGTTTTCTATGTGATGCATGAAATTTTAAACAACGTACTTTCCATGATATGCAAAGTACTTGATCGTTTAACTTCTTAGAAAATTCTTAAAATCCACTAAAAATGAAGGTCATCATAGCAGTGCCGGTTGTAGTTTTGGGTCAGGGATCTACTTGTATATTAATTAATGGAAAATCTCTGTTCTTAAAATCAAAGTCAAAAGGAAGTCAAAATTAATCATAGTCTTACAATATCTGGAGCAGCGCTGCTATATTTACTTGTTTGCTTTAAATGAGCTTCTGTTGCTTTGAAGTGGTTGGGCACTTGAATTTTACATATCACGTAAAGGAAATCAGGCGAGAAAAGTGTCAATTGTTATTTACCTTGAAACTTAAATAGTTTCTAAATAAACAGTAATATTAACCCCAAACAATAAACGCTTAGTCACATAAGTTAAATAAAACATAAGTAGTTATCTTGTAATTTGCCTTTAAAATGGATTTGTCATTTGGGCAAGCCTTAAAATCGATGTAGACTAAATAAGATATGATAAGAAGGTATTCTTTAGCAATAGCTTTTGTTAGTTAAAAAATAGAATATTTATTTTTTGAATTATTTTGAGTGTTATAATCGATATTTTTTAATCACATAACGTACAGTTAACAGTTTATTCTGATACTATTAAACTGTTGAACTGTTAGGAATATCAATTCGCTAAATATTTGGTTTCGATTCTAAAGATTCATTAACCAATTTGAGCAATATGTAATGCAATTTCAAATAACAATATTTTTAGCATTGTTAAGAAAGATTTGTGTTTTATTTTATAGGCACAACAAATGCAACGAAAAATTTAAACTTGTTTGTCAGCGAACACTTGCAAACTACATTAACTAATTCTAATCCGACTTTTACATACTGAAATAGTTACACCTATAACAAAATTTTATAACATTTAAAATTTCTTGACGCGTCACAGCGATGTTCCACTTAACTAAGATTTTTAAGTTTGAAAAACATTCTATTTCAGCTCTATAGTGTGTGACGATTCGTGTTAATGGCGTTTGAGTCCAATGCGTTTAAATTAAGATTAAATGAGCTATAGTATATAAATAGCACCGGATTGGGTAAGCAGTTCGCATCCATCCACATCTCGGATTAACAAAAAAATCGATTATTCTCGTTTCAATAGCGAAAATTGCCTATGAAGTTATATACAAAGAAATTTTCAATAAATATCGCATAAAGAGGAGTAAAGCCACTTAATGAGCCGTTGAGTCGTTACATTGCAGAACACAAAGTGAAAGTGGCTCTGTTTGTACGAATTTTTGCAGAAAGGAGCTTCTTTTGTCCCTGCAGTGCATGTTCTGTGCACACCATTAACTTTTCTTTTCTTCCCGTATGCGACATAAAAAACTGCACTTTCATACCCTCCTGGCTGAATTAAGTTAGTCCACACAATGAACGGGGTGCGCCTGGTGTGGGGGTGGTTTTTCTCACGAGCATGGTATGCAGGGTTTTATCAGGTCACAGTCGGACGAGTGGTCTGGTTTCGAAAAAAAGACAATTCGTTGAGTTTGCATACCGTAGAGTTGTTTGGAAATGCCTTTCTCTGGAGAAATTTCATATTCGGAATGATAAAATGAAATCTCTGTGTTTGGCGTGCTCTCAGATAATAGGTATTGAAAGGTAATATGAGGACACTACATTTGGGTCAAAATTTGTTTTCGGAGGTCCCACTCATTCAGGTTCGAACGAATGAAAACAAACTCAAATCAAGCTCTTTGATCTCTTTAGAAGCAAAAACTATTCATATAGTTATGAAAAGAAAGGTCGTCGAAGCTTTTTATATATGAGTATATCAAAACGATCAACTCACATCCAATAGAAACTAAAATCAGGAGGATTCATAATGTCGTAGTTTGTCGAAATTAGAACTTTTAAGTTTTGTTTTCTTCGAATGAATGAAGTTTGTAATAAGCCTAATTGAATTTACCATTTTATTAGATACTGCTTTCTACATACTGTCTGGAATTATAAAAATCATTCTTTTTCAATTTTTTTACGTCCTAATTATTATTCTTTGGAATTCAATATTCTTAAATTATTACTGTTTTATCTCAAGAAGTAAGAACAATTTCAACATTTATTATATTATTTTGTGAAATCGTATATGTACACTTTAACAGCAACTTTTATACTACTAAAAAGCATATCGCGCATTTTAGGTCAAATTTTTTAAGCAAAATTGCAATTTGACTTCAATGCTATCTAAAACACTCAGTCACAAAATGCAGGGCAAGCAATGAAGCAGCTTTCTTTTTTATGTCTTATTTCACCAGTTAAAAATTCCTGTTTTACTTTGAAAAGCTGCCTAATGAAAATGTAATATACTTTTGAAATATCTTTTATAATAAAATGTAAATAGTTTGGGCATTTTCATAAAGAGAAGAATCTTATGCTACGGGTTTCTTTACAAACTGAAGAATACCTCATTTTACTTCCCAGTGAAATGTCTAAGTTTATGAACAAGTGGCTTTTTGTTCCCGAGACTTCGCTATCTCCGAGGTTGTGAATATATTTTCATGATGCCACTCAAACAAAGGTCGCAAACGTTTAACTACTTAATACATCCGACAAATTTTCTTTTTGTATTTTGCTTTTCAGAAATGTTTTAATTACTTGGCATATAAAGAGGTTTTCTTACAATTCTAAAATTTAGATACTTCAAATTATAAGAATAAATACTAAAGTCGTACAGGCTTTTTAGGGAATACCTTTTATTGAAATAAAATTGAATTTTCATAGCTGGATCGAGATCGAAACAATGTGTGCAACGAAACAAGATAATGATTTTCTCGTAAAATATTTAGAAAAATTTGCACTTTGTTATTTAGGCTCTAAGAACCAGTTTTATAAAAAGCTACTTATAAGAAAAATAAAACGACCTTTGGTGGAATAATTATTGCATTTCTTCTGATTGCCACCTACGAAATGACCTTTTCTGTACACTTTGACTTATTAAAATGATATTACAAATGAAAAGAAACTCAGTTAACTAAGAATGATATAATTGAATACCGCCACCGTTAAGAAATCGAGAGACACAATTTTTCCTTTAATTCATATATTTAAGCGACTCTTGAGAAATTTGTTTATACGGACTATCACATTAAATTGAACCCACGTAACATAATAACATTTTTAATTTTGTAACTCAAATAATTGACTTTAAAAATAAAAGTTGATTGAGAAAAAGTAACGACGTGTTAAGAGGAACCAAATGTTGAATTTTTGCTTAGAGTACATTTCTCACTATATTTATTGTTATTAAAGGTAGTGAGTTTTATTTGATTAAATTTTTAAACATCTTCATCTTTCTAGGGAAGATAATAGTCGTCAAATTTGTCTGTTCCATCACAATTTTTATACAATTAGGATATCTTGCTGCAATATAAAAAGTAATTGCGAACCATAATTTTGACAAAATTTTGTAGGAATCCATTATCTTTTAAAATTAAACATTAATTCAGCAGGGTTATAAGCATGTTTTAATAATTTAAGGTTAAAAATGAAAGAAATTGGCATCACGATATTGTATATTTAGCAAAAGACTCCCATTTCGTTTTAATTATTCTTGTGAGTTTGAAATGAATGTTTAGAACTACAACAAAGCGGAAATTCGGTTGATATTAAATCAAACAATTCCAAGACTGCGATTGCACTGGCGCCTATCTCGAATTTTTATCAAATTACCCTTTGCAATGCAACACTTCGAAGCGATTATCAATATTTCTGAGTGATATCAATTATGATTCCTAAACAAATTCGTCATGCAACGTTCCTTCGTTCTTAATCAATTTTAAGACCTGTAAGTTTGAAAAGAACTTTTGAAAAAATAAGCGTTTAATTGATCAGGTGAATTCTCGAAATACGATAATCAAATTGTCTTTCATAATTTTTCTGGGACACATGAAGCATGACTATGAAGAGAGAAACGATTTCCATTTCAACTGGTCTGATTGAAATAAATGGGAATCAGCAGGTCGGGCGTTTGAAACGCAAAAAGCATAACACGGCACGCTTGCAATATTCAGGTTCATTACTGCGTTACACCTTTTCATGTCCGCGTAATTGCTGTGAATCACGTTTTGGTGTATGACATCAGGCCACTAGCAAATTACAACATTTTGTTCTATTTTGGAGCGCAACCAGTTATGGATGAGTTATCGAATTCATCTATTTCTAGATTTAGATTGTTTTGGTTCATTTCAGGGCAACATTTCCCATTCGATTCGGTTTGAAAATTAACATATTTTACGTGCTTCACTTCAGGCATATAAATTAGATCTAAGAAAAGTATTTGTACCGTGTAATGAAATAATTAAAAATCAACACGATGGTATACGAAGTAAAGTTTACTTTCCACATGCTCGCCAAATCAAACAATATTTTGTTTCTCCGAAGCTTTTCGCAAACGCATAAACTTAGTCATGCTTTGATATGGTGGCAGAAAAAAAATTTACCGGCTTGCTATTCTTCACCGTCTGTTTACTTTTTGGCTGCAAGATATATTATTATGTAGCCAAGGTTTCGCAATATGCTTATTTAATTCTTTTCGAAGAAATTTATATCCGTATACATAATTTATGTATGTATATTTATAGAAGCTACCTACTAAGCTGTTCGCACTTCCTGCTTCATTGTAAACAGGATATTCCATGAGAAGTTGCTGAAACCAATTAGTTCATACCAAATTTATTAGAAATAATACTACCTAAAAATGCGCGGCTGCTCAACGTTTAGGTAGATATTCGAAGATTTGGATAGAAAAATAATAGTTTTTTAAACATTTAATTATTTTCAATCCTTTATTTTAAAAACCCCTAAAATAATAATAATTCATGAAATACAGATATTTATGTTCAATTATGACCTCAATAAAAAAGTAATCAAACTTGAAACTTTGAACTTACAGACGAAAATATTTCTTTAGCAAAATAGTTTGACTAATTTCTAAAATTGTAATATGTATCATAGGTCGATCTGTTGCGCTTAAAATTTTGTGTAGCTCATAAACAAGCAAAATAAGTCAAGGACCGGAAATGATGATTATTTTTGATATTTAAAACAAAAAATCACCACTTTATCATCAATTATTTTATCTGCAACCTTACTTACATTTAATAATATTTGAAATGTGTAATTGGTTTAATTGTTTTCGGATACACAAAAATTATAAATTGTTAATAACTATTATGATGTATAATCAAGTAATTTTTATGATAATGATTAAGATAGATACGAGTCGGACTGATACCTCTCCTTTTTAGAAGTCGATTAAAAATTGTTTCTTATTATTATTTATGATATTTTATTATTAGTTGATTTTTAAAAAAGAAATTACCTGATATTCGTTATCCAGTGATTGAAAAATAAAAATTATTTCAAAGTTGATATTTTGTGATCATAATCATTACAGTCGAAGTAGGTCAAATTCGCGGACCATTTAATTTTTGGCTTTTATTCGAAAATGCTCGTAAGCACAATTTCTATTTCATTTTACTTGAGAACGGATGCTATATTTAAATGGTTATATAATAATTAGATGCAAAATTTTATTTTTGTAATGTACATACGTTGAAGCGTGTGGCGCCAAACAAATGGTACTCATATTTTTAGTTGCTGAAGTAGTCTTTCTTTATCGATTTAATTATGTTTCTATCTTTAGATTTTCTAAAATATTTATAAAAATGGAGGCACGTGAATTGAAATCCACGCGTATTAAGCGGATCTTGTTTTGTTTCAAATAATCTTGAAAAGTGTTGCATTTAAATAAAACCCGATAAAAAGCTGTTCGTTTAGTTCAAAATATTTGTACAAGCAAATGTTCAATGACATTTTTCTAAACCAATTGCGCCACGGAGGTTAATTAAATAGTAAATGTTGCTAAATGCAATGCAAATAGACTAATTCCCCTAGCGAGTGTCTCTATAAAAATATTTCTTTAGTGTCCCGTGGGAGAAATCTTATCAGAATTTTGTATTTAAAAGTGATTAGTCACTCGGCGGCAATTGTTGATGATAGTCGCAAGGGAGTTTTGTGCTTAGCTGCTTATCGGGGAGGTGTGAATTTTTAGAAATCGCCCGCCAGGCGACTGAAGATGCTACAATTAGCGAATAAGTTTGCACAAAGTATTTCGAACAAGTCAATGAGAAACGGATGTGGACACTCTGCTTGAATCTGGTTTATTCTTATCCGTTTAACAGCCGACTCAAAACATGATGCAATTTCTCTACAATCGCCTCAAATTACTGAATTGACGAACCCCGTCGTGAATGAGTAATTTCAGTTTGGGAATTGTGCAATTCGGACCACTGTGAGTTCAATGAGAAAACGAATTGCTTTTTCTATTGAAGCACCGCGACTCGTCCTCCGCTAAATTGGGCTACTGAGCGAAAACAAATTGAGTCGCTGTTGGTTCTAGCGTGCTCGATTATTGCCGCTTTCACATTCGCGCTCAAAATGAATGCGAACAGTCCTTAAGAGTAGCTTGGCATCAGTTTTGCTAAATCACTTAGAGTCGCCTGATTTGCACGTTCTCAGCACAGGTGTACGACTTGGCGTTATCTGCTGAATGATGCCAGTCGGACTCTTATTAGATTTCATTCGAATTCTCGTCTTCGCGGCGATTAATGTTCTATTCATTGAAAGCATTTGTTTGTAATCTGAATTAGAAATATGTTGGACATATATTCTGTAAGATAGAAATAGCTCTTTTAAAAATAAATCACATACCTATTAAAGTTGTGCTTGTTGTGAAGCTTCTTTTGATATTCGAACAGATATTTTTATAGAAGTTATTCAAACAACTTCAGAAGTTTCCCCTAAATAAGCAATGGGAGTAAGTAGATTGAGTCCAAAGTCCATTTAAAGATGAATGAGTATTATATGATCATTAAGTTATAGTCAAAAATGTGTCCCTCTTACATCAGTTTTCTATGTAGAAGATTAATGTTTTTGTTAACAGAATTAAACTACATATTTCGACTTTGTACTGTATTTAAAAATGGATTAAGGCTTCAACCAGCCAATCTTAATGTAATAAAGTATAATGCTTTACGTAAGGGTATTGCTATAAATTGAAGTAGTGTAGTGTAATCTTTAGGGACAGTGATCTGATTTACAAATTCAATTTATTGAACAAGAACAGAAAATTAAAAACTATGAGCATATGGGAGCGTTACATACTAACATTTTTTCTTCCTTTCTCCTTACAGACAAACTTCATAATTTGTCAAATTTTGGCATTGTTTTTGGCGTCGCTGTTCCGATCCATTTTGCATCCATCGAAAGTGTCTTCCGTTGTTCGCCATACATTTGGACTCGCCATTGGCTTAGTGTTTGGCTACTTCTGCTTCGGGCAGCAGGCAATTCACATCGCAGGTCTTCCAGCTATTTGTTATCTAGTAATACGCACCCAAAACCCCGAAATAGTTCAAAGGTATCATAGCATTTATCTTGAAAATAAATGTTTTTTGAATACAAAATCATTCTGGTTAGAACTGTTATGATTGTGGCTCTATTTTACCTGCTTTGCATACATTTGCATCGCCAGATTTATGATTATGGATCGTATTCACTCGACATAACCGGACCACTTATGATCATCACTCAAAAAGTTACAAGTTTAGCATTCAGCATTCATGATGGTTTTACAAGAGAACAAGAAGTGAGTTCTTCGAATGGAATGAAATACTATTATTTTTTAATAAATAACTGATGTTTTTATAGGACTTGACGAAAGCACAGCAATATCATGCTGTTCAGAAACTTCCATCCGCCCTCGAATTTTTTTCGTATATGTTGCACTTCCAAGGGTTGATGGCTGGACCATTAGTGTTTTACAAGGACTACATAGATTTTATTGAAGGATACAATATTCTGAAAAATACTGGCTCTAATGTACGATTTCAAAAATTATTGTTTTTTGGCAATAACTAAATGAACATTCTTCTAGGGAAAGTTGGATAACAGCAACAGTCGCGAAATCGTCCTGGAGCCATCACCCAATAAAGTTGTTATTAAAAAGGTTATTGGAAGCATAATTTGTGCATTCATTTTTATGAAATTCGTCACCATGTATCCTATACGAACACTTACGGACGAGGATTTCTTAGAAAATACATCAGTTCCCTACAAATTTTGGTACATCATCATGGCAACAACAATTGTTCGCTTTAAGTACTATCACGCCTGGCTGTTGGCCGATGCAATTTGCAATAATTCTGGCCTAGGTTTCGAAGGATATGACAAAGATGGTAGCCCTAAATGGGACCTTATATCAAATATAAGTGTTTTGTCATTTGAAGTAAGTACAATCATATATTTCGCTATTTAATATTTTATCTTTTATAATAATTTTATTTAGTTTGCGACGAATTTCCGTGATGGAATCAACAGCTGGAATATCGGAACTAACCGATGGCTGCGAACTGTTGTCTATGAAAGAGTGCCGAAAAAGTATGGAACGCTTCTAACATTTGCTTTGAGTGCTGTTTGGCATGGATTTTATCCAGGGTACTATGTTACTTTTGCTACAGGAGCACTCTTTGTCACAGCTGCTCGTTCAGTATGTAATTCAAAATTCTAATTAATTATCATTCAATAATTGTTATTATCTTATAGGCCAGGCGAATGTTTAGACATCGCTTTCAACGAACCCAATACACGAGAGTGTTTTATGACATTGCAACTTGCTTGACAACACGGTTTTTCATGGCATATGCAACGTTCCCATTTGTACTTCTCGAGTTTTGGGTAAATAGATTTTATTAATTGGCTTGATCGATATCTTAGCGGACAAAGTAATATTTTCTTATTTTCCTTTGCGATTCCTTGTTTTAAAAATTGTGTAAATTTTCTTATTAGACTCAAAGTAAACAATGAGGCCATAAACTGAGACGTTATAAGTTAACAACAAGAATTATAAGGTTTAAGAGTAGGCTATGAGCTAACAACCTATTTGCTAAAGATATTTCAATAGGCCTAAGAATGAATAAGAAGACTCTTACAAAGGTATTGGATATTACTTGAGCTCTAAATTATGAGAAAAAGAACGAATTGTCTGTTATAACTTAAGCAGGGCCCACGCTGACATACATAGGTCACAATAGTCTGGACCATGAACTTAGCAATTGTGGAAGACAAACTACGACATTATAAATGTGAGATTGATTTTTGCGTAGCGGTTAAAGGGGTGACATTTTTTGTTTTTCCGTAAGTAGTCGATCAGATTTATGTTGTATATAGTTTTTAAGGACGTTTATTTTGGGGGTAAAATAATTCGTACCTATAAAACTACCTACTCCTTAAGAGCTGAATTATAATTTTTACATTCAGTACTTTTGAACATGCGCAGTTCTGACACGCACATAAACAGTGGATTACTGCTTATTTTAATTTAGCTGACTTCAAAAATTATCAATTCGTATGAAGTCTAATTAAATTATAAAGTATAACAAAATAACATGAGACCTTATTGATAACTTATTTTAATTTGACAAATTAACTTCCATATTATTTTGACCGCTAGCGTGGTTATGCATGCATGTCTTTGGTTATAAAAAAGAGGATGTTATATCCTTATTTTGAAAGGGTTGAAAGTATCTTACACATTTTATATATTACAGGCTAGTCTTTTCATGTACCTGAAATTATATATGTGCCTTCACATTACTGCAATCATCACAATTATTATATTACCGATATTCATCCGTGGAGAGAAGCGTTCTAGGGCGGGAGATCTCGTGGTAACGACTGAAAGTGATCCCAACATTCCACGTAATGAACTGAACAATTGCCGGGCCGATGCAACTGCTTTTGGATCATCGAAGCCCAGTGCTAGTGAGGCTGTGAGTGTGCAACACGATGAATGCGAAATGGACAACTTGTCAAATAAGTTAAAAGAAAAAATTGAAATTGAGACAAGGAATATTGAGGAATTTATTGACAAAACTGTAAACAAAACTGTTACGGGTATTGTAGAACTTAAGGATGACTTGATGCGCATGAATGAGAGCGATAAATTATTTATATCAGCCGATGGCCTTTTGCGCAAGCGCGCCAATATTGATAAGCCTGAGAGTATGGATGTATTTTTGAAAAAAGAAATTGGCGCCCTTAATGCAGCTGTGCAGCAGGCGAATGTCCTTCCTGCTGTTTTAAGTAATGGCCATGCCAAATAAAAGTGTAATGCGTATAGCATAAAATAATTCTCAATAATTTTTTTAAGATCAATTTTAATGAAAACGCAATATTTGACGAAACGACGCTTTATATGCGTGGATTACTAAGAATTATAGAAATATTTACTTTTGCAACGCATAGCATTAAGAAAAATCTAACACAATTTATTCACAGCTGAGAACAAAATCATTTTATGTTTAATAAATTCAGAAACAAATTGCTTTTGGAACAAATTCTTATACGGCCGCACAATTTACCTTATACTTATACAAGGTTTGTTTCAGACGTGTTGACCATATTTTTATGTGCTTTTTTAATAATATCTTTGTTTGACATTAAATATATAATATTTTTTTTTAATTTCCTTCACTGTTTTATTTCTTTATATTTAGAGGATTAAATTAATATTCCACGTTTGTTTTCAATTCAATTTAGATTTTCGAGCATTTCATTCTGACGCGAGTTAATACAGCAAAAAAAGTAATTAGCGAAACGTTAAATAAACGCTTCAATTTTTCGATGCAAGAATTTAGAAGACTAAAATTGCAAAAAACCTACGTTTAGTTGAGATAAATAACATATTTCTTAATTAGATCTTAACACCATGGTAGTACGAAACATTTTTGGAAAGGTCCATTTTGGGCTGGATCATCATATACAATGGTAGAAAAGGAACAGTGTAACCATTATTAAGGAAGTGTATAGGAAAAGGATTGTTTCCATATTGCCGTGTTTATCTTTTTTTAAAAAAATGTTTTGTATTGATCCGTCGGCATTTGGAAATATATATTGCAGTTAAATTTTATGTTTTCAATCACATTTATTAATAATGTGGCCCAGGTGAGCTTACCTGAATAAATGGCAAACCTTAATGCCCATAAGAATTATGCTATGTGGCAGTAAAAATAAACAAAACAGTGAATTGTAGTAAGTGAATGCTACTTTTATAACTCATTTTATAATGAGATTTAAACTCTGGTTCCTCAAAATATGTACACACATACAATTGATCATATAAAGCTTAATTCATGATTAACAATTCACACGTATTTTTTGTAAACTGGTGTTTTTTTTAATGATAAATATACATAACTTA
This sequence comes from Tolmerus cingulatus, assembly GCA_959613345.1. Lineage (NCBI taxonomy): Eukaryota > Metazoa > Arthropoda > Insecta > Diptera > Asilidae > Tolmerus > Tolmerus cingulatus. Next base: position 11,643,399 of record OY390708.1, on the reverse strand, counting down.
ACATCAAAAATTAAATCTTCCTGCAATTTCTGCTTAGACTCAACATTATTCATTTTAAGCACAAACTTATGTTTTAGAACTGACGGATCAAATCACATATGAGTAAAAGTAACTTTAATCTATGGTTATGGTAAGATTTTTTAAAAACATTTTTTGATGGAACAGATATGCTGAGTATTATCAACTTTTAAAGTGGAAGCATGCCCATAATAAACAGTTTTGCATTATGTTATTAAAAGAGACTAGTTAGTAACTTGCAACATATCGTTGGTAAAAAGGGTAAAAATAGGAAAATTTGGATTATCAATGTTAATTATTTTACGGTTTCCTAGGAAAAAAACGAATGAGACAGAATTATTGACGGGTGTTACTTTAATTATATTTAAAGTGGACATTTTAGCCATTCTAGATGTTATCACTTCCTTTATTGAAAATTTATTTTAATCTAATAGTCTGGCAAATCGACTTCCATTTTAGATAAAAATGCAAATATATTTAAAGGAACCAGTGCGTGTAAGGAAAAACCAGATTTTTGCTGAGTTCTTGGAAGTTTTACTAAAGTAAATTTTTAGAAAATTTTATAATAAAAATCATATATACTTTTTTAATATTGCTGTTGTATGATTTCGAAAACGCAAAATAAAGTAAAAATATTATAAAAACGATTCTTGATTTTTTATTGAACTCGGTTATATTGTATGAATAAAAACTGCATTACGAAAGTTTTTAATGAAAAAAGACAGATTTGAACCTTGGCAAGGAAAGTACAACGCTTTCAGAGGAGAATGGTATCATAAAAGTTTATCGCTGCAGATACAAATTCTATAACAAATAGAAAGAAGAGTGTTTTAATTTGTGAGTTCATTGTTACTTAACCACGGTGAGTACATTTATTAGGTCCGTTACTACCGTTCTCTGATTTACTAAATTCATTTCTAAAGGGCGATACTGTACCTATACTTAGCCCTTCCCTCACGCCTAGAATTCATAAAGACATGATAAAAAATTCTTTTCGAGTTTGTAAGTTATTTCAAAAAGATAAGCGAACGAAATAAATCTGGCGATCGAAATGTGAGCTAATGGCAGCCTTCTTAACTGCTTTACTTTTTAAGTAAGACCACCAAGTATATCTTATAGCAAAAAAATTTCCATCTTTTGAAATCCTTTGAGGGTGGTGGGTTTTTAAAAAAGCTAATCGCAAATCATCCTTTACAAATTCAACCTTGATCCAACATAGCGACAAAATTGTGGAAATCCAACAAACTTAACTGAAAATTAGTTACCAACAATTTTAATTCCACCAAATTTTCATGAAAGTAGCTGTTTGAGAGTTCTTAAATACTGATTGTGAACATGCTTCTGGAATTCAGAAACAAAAGACGCAAAGATAGCAATAACAAATCAATTCTTAGTATTTAAGCGACAAATGTTTTCGTAATTTAATAATAGTAATTCTTTTTCAAGTGGATGCGTGTTTAAAGTTTGAAGTATTGTTAGATCATGATGACGCGAATATAATTATGTAATAAATATTTATATCGCTAGTCAACGATTAACAGAAAATTATTTCAGATTAGCCCGGTTTCACCCGGCGTTCAAATATATTGGCCGCCGTATTCGCTCCGTTATTATGAAGTTCCAACATTTTATAGTAAATTCGAAACTACCTCATAATATCCTTAGTACTAATTTTCATTTAAATTCGTTAAAGTTCGAAAATCGTTGTACGTTATATTAAATCCGCCATCTTTAAAGGTAAATTTCGAACATGGATTTGTAATAAAGACATCCAAAAGAGGCAAACACCAATTTTCATACCAATCCCTTTGCATTTTACATTTTTGGCCACCATCTTGGGTTTGCCATTTTGAAATAACGAATAAAAAGTAGTCTATATGTAATATCCTCACCCAAAAAAATAATATGATTGTATCCAGTGTATAAAAATTTTATATGCAGCTGACGCTTGCAGCTGACGCTTGCAGTTGACGCTTGCAGCTGAAGCTTGCAGTTGACGCTTGCAGCTGAAGCTTGCAGTTGACGCTTGCAGCTGATGCTTACAGTTGATGCTTGCCGCTGACGCTTGCAGCTAATGCTTGCCGCTGACGCTTGTGGTTAACGCTCCCGCTTACCGCTAGCCGCTGACGCTTGCCACTTGCCCATGCGCAATCCAGGATCGACTCAACTGCTGCCTGTGGTGAGCCTAGCCAAACCAACCTTTCCCGACGGAGTCCCTGAAAAGAATGAAGGCATAAGCTGGCTGCTCCTCTATTTATACTCTGGCCGCTCACATCCAGGAAAGAGTTCCGGTACAGGCTCGGCTCAACTGCTGCCCGTGGGGAGCGAATTCAAATTTCCCCAGACCTGGAGACGAACAACTGCTGGATTCGCTGCCCCCCCGCTCCCAGCTGGGGAGAGATGTCCAACACAGGATGAGGTGAGGAGAGGTCCCTCCGGGTACAGTCGCTCCAGCATCCGAGTCTTCGGGAGCGCGGGTCCCAGTCCCAGTTTGTTTAAATCTTACGCTGCCGGCCACTCTCTGGTTGTTTTTCACACTGATCCTGTTTATGGATTTATTTTCCCGGTTCTTCTGCACCTAGCGCCTTCGTATTTCAGATTCTTAATAACTTAATACCTAATTTGTTTTTACTCTTATTAATTTTTTTATCTTTCTAAAAATAGGTATACAAATTAAAGCTATAAACTCTACTTATTTTGGAATTCACAGTACATATGTATATTTAAAAAATAAATATAATAAAATAATTTTTTTTTCAATCGTAACTTCTCTTAGTTTAAATTATTTAAAATCTTTTATCAACTCAATCAATTTTGTAAAAGTAGTACTCTGTTTATTTTTTAAATTTTTAATAAAGTACTTAGTTCATTAATCCAAATAAAATGTGTATATGAATTTAATTTTATTTTTTAATCCTTATAGCTACATTGCTAAATTTCTCTAAAAGATGGTTTTTAGCTTTAGAGCAATTAAAATATTTATAAATAGTTGGTTTAAACGAATTAAATAACAGATTTTTGCTACACTAGATGTTTCTTGCTTAAACTCACTATTAAACCTCGCATTTATATAATACAATAATGTTAGGTGGGATACCAGAAAACTAACTTAATGAACTCACATAAGAGATTTCCCGGGCAACGCTGCGAGCGGGTATACTAGTTATTTCTAAATATGAAATATCCGGAAAAATATTTACAAGAAAAATTTCATAATGCATAGGCATGACATTTTTAAAGATTTTTTCTGTAACCATTGCTATCACCGCATTTACGGCATATAAAATGAGTTCAGAGTGTAATTATTAAGTTGTGTTCGCAGTTAAAAATTGTATTATATGTTTTAAAGATTTTTATTCTTACTTGCTAAAGTAAAACTATCGAAGTCTTACAGTTAATAAAGAAATTCATTCATTTTAGGCTCTACATGGGCCCACATAATTTCCATAAATCCTAACCATCCCGTCGAATCCGCGAAATCGTTGCGATATTGAAATTCTAGAACGTAAGTGTCCCAGGACATAGTCTAGTGTAGGCTTATTCTTATTAAAATCCAACACTTCCACTTCAGTAATTCTGTACAACTTCTTAAAACCCTAAAAAATTCAAACAAATTAAATAACGCAGAATTGTGCAAAATAAAAGTTTTCTGGAATTTTAAATCGAAAACGTATTCGAAGTAGAATATTATGATAATTTTCTTCTATACTGTCACTAAAATAAAATCTCCCTAATAAGTGTGCTCATTGAAATACTCGTAAGTCCTTTTCTGAATTAAGGTGAAGAGTTGTTTTTCTAGTAAATGGAGGCTTAATTTACTATTTCAAATTATTAAAAGCCCGTCAACATTTGGTATATTATTTGATAGATAGATTATGCAATAGTGACAAACCGCAGGCTTGAAAAAGGAAAATTTAATAATTCTTTAAAAGAAGTAAAACTAGAATTTTTTAAAAATGAAAACCATTTCTTACGATATTCGTTGTTACCTTCCATAGCCGAGGGATTTTTTTCAAAGTAAACATTTCTGCTCCAATACCGAAAACAAAGCCTATTCAATTGTCGAAATTCTAATTCCATTAGCAGATGACGCAAGTAATTGATCTGAAAAACTCAACGACTGGTATATAAGAACATGAACTCCGAGATAATTATCTCCAATATTCAACATAGGGAACAACGTACCAGTAGTAAACGTAAGACGGTCGTTTTATATTCCACATTCTAAGTTTATTCTTTGCTGCGTTTCAGATGAGAGCTATATTTTGTTTAGCCTTAATTTTCTGTGCGATTTGGGGAGCAACGTCTGTAAGCGTGCTGAATTATGGCACAAACATTTTTGATGCCTTCGTGGTGTACAACCAACATATGACTCTTGAGGCAAATCCCCAGACGATCAGATTTCCTCCTTGGGTAAGTTTCTGGATCTCTTTTGAAATTAAAAGTTTTGCAAAACCATTACATACTTTCCTTTAAGGGTTACTTTATGATGGAGAAATTTGGAATTACCAAGATTGAAATAACCAGTAACAGCCCCAATGGCCTTAGAGCAACCGTGAAGAGCGGCGGGCGTAGTCTCTCTTTTGTCGAGTTGGAATTGAAAGGACAACCAGGCACAGAGTTCACATTAACAATAAGCGCAATCTATAAACAGATGTGCTCTAGAACAACCACAATGGCTGACTGGAGTAAAATTCTAAATCCATAATAGGTTTAATTAGATAAGAGCCCTTGTATTAGCCCAACACTATAATAAAAATATATTATTTATATATAAGAAAACAATATTGGTTTGAACTTATTACAGGACACAACCATTGATCAAGTGAGGGTTGAGACACATTAAGAATTATAGAAAATCGTAATGTTGAAATAACTACTCACATTCGAAAAAATTACATCCGGCAATAAGTTCAATTATAATCTATTCTGGTCAAGTGCAGTTCTAAGAATTTTTCCTGATATGTATGTACGTTATTTTTGGTGACTATCAAGCATTAAAAAACATCGGTCATAAACTGCCTCAAAACCAATAAGACCTCACATTTATTCATTAAATTATGCACTATGAATATTTGTAAGTATTATTAACACTCAATAGTGTTGTTTTGACACTGCATGTCTAAGTTTGTTTGGATGTAGAATGTACAACTGAAGCCCAACCCTAGAATTCGAAAGATTATTTTTGTAATATGACCGTAATTCACAATATTGGAATTTCTTTCAAAACAAAGTTTTTAAAACTTCTTTTGCAAATAACAAATATTTATGAATAATGTAAATCATTTTTAAGTGAGAATGGTAGAAATTCTGACGAACGCTGATCAGGTTATATGAAATTGATTGGCGACAAATTAAAAAGGAGATTTCTGAAGGTAATTTGCAAATATTCACTTAAATTTAAACTTTAACTTAGAGGATCGACTATTTTGCCCCAAATCCATCTGACTATTTACATGGCAAAATTATTGTGTTAAAATCATTAAAATGTAGTAAGAAAATTATGTTATAAAACTGACGATATTTCAAAAGATAGGTACTGTTTTAATTCTCTGATTCTAATACCTGAAAGGATTTGAGAATTGCGGAAACAAGAGTTAAAAACTATTTAAAAGCTATTAATCGAGGGTTTATTAAAATGAAAAAAACATAAACAAATTCTTAATAAGCACATTGAAAAAAAATACAAAAATTTAATAAAATAACATAAACAAATTCTTCATAAACATAATAAAAATAATACATCAGATCCTTTAATGAACAAGAAAATTCGAACAAGTCTAACATAACTGAGAAAAAAAAGTTAATGAATTCACTTTTTGGATGTGACGTTTAAGGAATCGATTGACTTGCATCGCTTATCTTCCTCCAGGACTGAAAGCGATAAGGCGGATCCAACCCCAACACACTCTTGCGGAATATTCGAAGCGCTAATTGCGCTAGCATTACTGAATCCGGGCAATCCGATGTATCCCTTCCAGAGTTCTTGACCTAGCTCAATTGACGAGTACATCTTCTTGTCATCAAAAGCGATAAATTCATGGCTTGATGCGACATTGGGACTCCTTCCCATTGATTTCCCGGGACACATTTTTCTTGCTGATTTCGCAGCATCATCCTCCCAACTTTTACTCAAACTTTTTTGTCTTAAGCCTTTCTCCAATTTTTCTCCCAAGTTATTTCCTTGGTGGAACAATTTAATTACCCATGGGTCTGAAGAATCATCAACTACTTCAGCTTGGAATGTCTCGTTCAAGTGAGACGCAATCAGCGAGCAAAATAAATTACTGGCTGATTCCGTAAAAAAGTCGCAACCCAAGTTGCTTTTAAGAGCGCAGTGATTCGCTACCGATTTTATATTAAGCAAATCTTCTGGTAGCATTTTTATGTCGTCAGTGATAGCTGTGTTCCCAAAATCTATAAAGAGGACTTCGACGTTGCTATCAGTTTTTGACAAAATTTTTGCTCTATAAAATGCTCCATCATTGGGGAACTTCGCTGCGTAAAGTTCATGTGCTTCTAAATCAGTGGCAGTCTCTAACTCATTCGCCTGACTCAGGAATTCTGTGATTTTCTCAAGCTGAGGTATATCCTCTGAGAATTGGATATAGAAATCAACAGGCGAATTGGTGTGGCATATAAATACTTTTTTAAATCTGTTTGCGATCTCTGGCGCTTTAGTTTCTTCATTTAAAATTTTCTGCAGTTTCTCGCCAATACATGCTTTCTGGAAAAAGAGTTTCACAACCGTAGTTTCCCCAATCTGTTCAATTGTCTGCAATTCAAATGGCTCTCCAAAGTGAGATTCTAATAAAGAATTGAATTTTTCGATTGTGCACTGTTCGTCTAAATCTATGCCAGCGATTTCCGCAATGGAGCATTTTAGGGCGACAGGTTCTAGCGCTGATAGGTCCTCTGGGAGGATACGCAAATCACATGTAGTCGCCTTATATCCGTAATCGATTAAATAGACTTCAGCGTCACCTTTTTCAATTGATAGAATCTTTGCTCTGTAGTAAGCCCCGTCATCTGGGGAGTTTGCAATGCAAAGATTTCCAACTTTTGGTTCAGTAAGCTTTTCGTAAACTTGAGCAGCTTCCAAAAGATCTGTAATTTTCTTCAATCCCAATGATTTGCTGTGCAATTGAACATAAAATTCCTTGGGCGAAAGCACGTGGCTTATAAGAACAGGTTGTAGACGTAATTCAGCAGTTTCGCTTTCTGTCGAAGTAAAATCTTGAGGAAGAGAATGGCCAGACGTGTCCTCCGAAAGATGTTCTACGGATACTCCTGAAAAGAGCTCCTTACTCCCTTTTGAATCAACGTAAAGATCTTCAATAGACGGTGCAACAGAAGATTTCCTGCTTTCTTTTTCTTGGGACTCCGACAAATTTTCAACGGAAAGTGTTGTAGACGTTTCTTTAGTTCCTTTTGCTTCGACGTAAAAATCTTCTATAGGAAATACCTCAGGAGAGTTCCCGCAATCTTTTGTATCGGCCTCCGTAAGATTTTCATGGGAAGATGCTGTAGAGGTCCTGCTTCCCTCTACTTTCTTAAGCTCTTCAAAGGAAGGCGGTATAGAAATTTTGCATTTTTCTTGTTCCTGACCTTCATCGAAAAGTACAATCGAAGGTGTTGAGTTGAGCGCTATTTCATCACTTTCTTCAGCGACATCGGAATACTTTACGAAGAGATCTGCAGGTGGTACTCTGGTTTGTTTTGCTTCGCCATTAGGAAGATTTTCACAAGTTGATACCGAGACGGGTTCATTATATTGCTCGGTAGAAGATGCAGCAGAAGGTTCCTTGATCTCGTCTTCGTCCTCATCAAGATGTTCTAGGGAAAGTGCTCGTGAAGGTTCATTTGTGTTTGTTCCGTGCTCATCCACTTGTTGATCGTTTAAAGCCACAGATGGATCTACGATTTCGTTGATTTCTTCAGACGCACAGGGTTGCTCGCGGATTTCTGCATTGTTTTCAGGTGTCTCATCAAGAGGTGTGTCATCAAGAGGTGTGTCATCAAGAGGTGTGTCATCAAGAGGTGTGTCATCAAGAGGTGTGTCATCAAGAGGTGTGTCATCAAGAGGTGTGTCATCAAGAGGTGTTTCGTCAATTTCTTGCACATTCGACTCGGAATTGCAAATTAGTTGTGGATCTATCGTAACCTTTTCTTGTCTATTATTTTCTTCTTTTAGTGCGCATTCAACTGCAAGAGAAAAAGGACCAAGTTACTATGGATTTAACAATTTCCTCAGCCATTTTACATTAAGATATTTTCACTAGAAAGTAGACTCATCATACATACCTTTATTTATTAAATTAAATATTTGATATATTGAATATGCCATCATCTGACCTTATCAGAACTGAAACCTTTCACAGTTCATGAAGATTCATATGTAAAAAGTTTCTTGCCAATCGGTTGAATGGTTCTTGAGAAAATCATTAACACATAAACAAAGAACCTTTTCTTCCAGTTTCCAATCCAAACTTTTTCTAAAGACTATTGAGTTTTATGCTGTGATTTTAGGTGCGATCTTTTCACCGCGCTCCGGCTTTGATTCTGAATTATGTGAAAACAACGCCTGGGTTAGCGATTCGTTCTGACTTAAAAGTTGGTATATCTGACTGTCTCAATGAATAAAATTACACAATTCTGTCTGTTTGTGGCAAATACCGAATGAAATATATTTTGTTTTGAATTAAAATTGAATTAGCTAATTATTTGATTGATGTAAATAGGTAAACATTTTATCACTTCACTTTTCTGAAGAAAAAATCCTTAAATGTCCAATCTGAAATGTCGGCACTACAACATTTTCGAAACGAAGTTTTTAAACTATTTATATAGTTTTTTGATCAGGAACCGTATAATGAATGTGCGTTAGTTGTTGTATTTGCATGTCTGCGTCTGAATTAGAGCCAGAACACGATGAAAAGAACCCAGAAACAATATAATGTATCTATTTAAAAGGTACAGCAAGAAATATAGTTTATGCTTTTAGCATTATCAAGGTATGGTATGAAGACTTTATCGTTCATACGTTACTTTTTTCAACTGCACATTGTGAAGTACATTCAGACGAATTTGATTTAAAGGTAATAACCAAACGTCATGAAATTGAAGTTGCTCAGGCGCATCTTAATTATAACTTATTATAAATATGAAATAGTAACCATTAAAACAACAAATAAAGAAAAAGAAATTCAAATCACAGTTTCAATGTGAATTAACAAACTTGTGTTTTTATTATGTAACAAGCCAAAAATAAAAAAAAACAATAAGCCGGCACTTACATTTTTTTCGTATATAGCACTATTGGAATTGTACTTCGGTGAACTGAATTAAGGAGAAGTGCCTAAAAGAACAGAATATTTCTTGTACAAAACAAATGGTGAATGTATTAAAACAAACCAATTTTTGAAAAAATGCATTGTGTATGTAGTGAAGTTAAATCATACCAGTATTGCAAATACTATTGGCTTCTTAAAATTAATATGTTATCTACAAAAAGTGCGAGTGTCCGATAACAAAATAAATGCCAGTAAGTACTTTAAAAAAAAAATGCATTCACCTTTTGTGTAATTATTTTACCTTCTTATACTATTATATCTGGTTTCAAATGCATAAAATTGCCACACTCTGTTCCATATTAAAATATTTTTAAAAAGACCTGTAATAACTAATTTTTAATGTTTCAAAATTAGTTTTAGTTTAGATTTTCAAGAAGGTAACTTCCACCAATTTATAAAGTAATTTTAAAATTAACGAATGTGTTAGTAATATGGACAAATGAAAGGCATTATAACTGAACTCAAAAACGAAACGTGTTTTCAGCCACAATTGCGAACCACAGCCAAAAAAAATTATTTGAAATGTATGACGAAAAACATATTTATTTTTGCGATTATCTTAGTCTTAAACTGAATTATGCGAGCCAACAGTTGCTATTTCCATAAATTATGTATATGTTTAAATAAAATTTCAAGCGTATGATCGATGTTTTCATATCAGTTTTTTGAGTTTGTTAGATTGAATGTGTTTAAAATATAATCCATAATAACATTTTCCATTAAATGTTTTAGTATATGTTTTCTAATTAAGCCCTCTGTAGTTAAGTCAGCGCGCTTAAATTCTTTATATTTTTGGTACGATTGTATTTACACATATCCCCTGCCTATATTATAACACTTATAGCTCCCAAAACCAATTCTAAATTCCCAATGGACCAAAATTGGTAGCTTTCACTTTTTGAAAGACTCTTGAACAGTGCAGCATAGATTATAGTGTGCACATGAGTAATTTATGTTAAAAACGGAACATTCAAAAAGCAAGCTATCCATCCTCATAAACATAAGTCTCCAATGCTATATTTATGCATAAACAGGAATGTACAAAATCGATGGCTACATAGTAACTTTTAACTGCATTACGCATAATGGACTTCATTCTACAACTTACATTTCTGAATTCGTTTCAGTTTCCAGTTGATAAATTATAAATAAATAAATAAATTATAGTTGGTAAATTATAAATAAATACATAAATTATAAATAAATAAATAAATTATATTTCATAAATTATAAGTTAAATTAACTAGAATCAAGAGTAGCACTAAATTCAGTAACATAATTTGTAGAATACGATCAGAGTTATTTTGTGACTTGTAGAATGTACCAAATATGGTACACCATAATAGCTACGTTCTTTGCTTCATCAGAATCACCAAGAAATGAGACAATCCAGCTTCACAAAATCTCACAATAAAACTTGTATTTACATACATGTCCATTTTATCGCAGATAAGTTGTGAGCAATTTTAACAATTGAATAAACAAAAATGTAGGAAATGAAATTGTTGTATATTTTTTAATGCCAATTGTCTCTTTATGGTAACCCGTGCTTCTCAAGGTATATCTTCCAACACGTTTGCGATTTTGATCCAAATCGAGTTAAAAGTCTGAATCACGCTTTCTATAATACACTGTTAGGATTTAGATCCTAATGAAGAAAAACGTAGCCAATACAACATGAGGCTTTTAAAGGTAAACAAAAGTTTACTTACCACGTTCCTGAAGAATTTCATCTACAATCAGGTCATCCGCTATGTCTCCTGTATGTTCTTCGAGCGATTCTGCTAGTTTTTTGTTGATGTTGACATTGTCGCAGAACACTCGAACTCTCCATGGCTCGACTACACGGCTGACTATTTCAATTTGTAGTGTTTGTGATTGTAATAGTTCCAAAATAGAATTAAAATTCTCAGTAGCTTTATTCGACCCGAAGTCGATATGAGGCGATAAATTCTCTAACGCACAACATTTTGCCAAACTCTCAATACTCTTCAAGTTATCGGGCAGAACGAAGAGTTCAGACGTGACTGAAGTATTGCCAAAATCAATATACAAAACGTTGAACCCTTCTTCGGACGCAGATAAGACTTTTGCTCTATATAAAGCGCCATCATCAGGAAATACGGCTATGCAAATAGTATCAACTTCGGGATTATAAATTTTTTCATATTCCTCTCCATTATTAAGGGTATATGTAATGTCACACAATTGGTCGTCGTCAGTTGTAAATTGTACATAAAAATTCATTGGAGAATTCAAGTGACTAATGAGAGCATTTCGTAAATCTGGATCACTCATCGAAGACAGCCTTCCCTTCTCGCTTATAATACTAGAATCCATATCTATTTTTGGTTTCTTGTCACAAAGCGGTTCTAATTCTTCAAGAAGGTTTCTTGTGCCTTCGAACAACTCAATTACAGCATGATCTCCAGGTTCGGCCAATTGCACTTCAAATACAGTTTGGCCTTGGGCTGATAATTCGACAAATTTAGCTTCAGCGGAATCAGACCAACCCAAAATATTTTCAGGCATTCTAAGAGAACATTTTTTGGATAAGAAGGGTAGACTAGCAATCTCGTCCGAAATATGGCGAACTTCTGTCGTAACAGAAGTATTTCCGTAGTCCATGTACAGCACCTCAATTCCTTCATCAGTTTGCGCTAAGATTTTAGCCCGGTACCATTCACCGTCATCAGGAAACAGAGCTGCGCAAATTATGCCTTTTGATGGATTAGTTAATGCTGGGAAGTCTTCATGTCCAGCCAAGTGTCTAGCAATAAGTTCCAGCGCATCTGCATCCAATTCCATTTGAATGTAAAAGTCCGACAAACTATTTATGTGGCTAATAAAGCAATTTTCCCCTGATCTAACAGTTTCCAATTGACGAGCTAAACCATCACCAATCAATTTTTCACCTACATTTTGACCATCAATAACCAAATCAATGAAATTCTTCTTCTCGTTCTTGGCAACGTAATTGAAGTAAACAGTCTTGGAGAAAGACTCGTTGAAAATGGTATTAGCCTCGTCAATCCAGTCGACAGTTCCTTTTGGAGCCACAGTTAACGAGCATGAGACGGCAAATGGATCAATCTTAGCAAAAGCCTCATTCATTTCTTTGATGTAGGAACTGTCTGTAATTACATCTGTGTTCCCATAATCTAAGAATTGGACCGCCATAATTTCGTTGTCGATAATTTTTGCTCGGTACCACGTATCATCGACAGAATATAAAGCAATGCAAGGAGCACCTGTTACAATACGCATAAGTGGGGGCAAAGATCCAGCTACTATCTGAATATTATCTTGTAATTTGGTGAGCTCATCAAAATCGTTTGCTAAGTGAAGGAAAAACCTTCCAGGGTTATCACAGTGACTTAAGTATGCTGGGATCATGTTTTTGGTGTAGTCATCCTGAGTTTCAGCATCAACGCTGGTTTCAATAGTATTTTCTTCAATTGGCTGAGACAACGTATGATTCTTAACCACTACTTCTGGAGTTTGAATAGTAGGTTTCTGAATAATAGTGCTTTGAGGAATTGCAACTTTATTCGCACATTCATGATCAATTAAATTTTTGATGTATTCCATATCCCTTCCTTGTATCAATGATCTATCTTCCAGTACATTAATTAAGCTGTATCCGCCTGATGAAATATCGCTTATCCAGCAGGACTTGTAATTTTCTATCATATGCAAGGTCAATTCGTAGCCTTCTGTTAAGGTTCGTATTTCATTTATCACAGCTTCTTCTTTGTCATTAATACTTTTGAAGGGCAAATAAACTCCGACTGCTAAGGCACTTGAATTATAAAAACAATCATCCAATACTTTGAGGTTCTCCAATGAGTCGACTATTTCGCTATTGCCATAGTCAAAGTAGTAAACTTCGGCAGAATCATTGAGTATTGACGTTATTCGAGCACGGTACCATAATCCGCTGTAGTTAGATGCGCACAACATCCCTGGTTTAGGATCCTTTAATATTTCTCCTGAAAAATAAATTAAGATATGCACAAACAACAAATTAATCGTCAGACGATAAAATTAATTTCATCGATGATCATATAATTCGTTGCGAACTATTTCATAGTGAGGAAAGCGATAGAATAATTGCATATCTATGATCTTCAAAAATATTTAAATATGAATTACGTGAGTTTTTTTTTTGGTATAATTTCCTTTTTTTTCTAAAATATCTTATATATTATTTCTTTAGATCACAAGCATGAACATAAACGCAAACATTTTTTAAAAACACTATAGAATAAGATCTTACCTTTTGTATTATAGTAGTTGAACATATCGTCTGATAATTGTGCAAGAATGTCATCAACAATAATAGGATGAAGAAAGATTTTATTCTCATTTAAAGCGTAAGCCACCGTTACGGTCGTTGATTGGTACAATACAGGATAATTACAAATCGTTGAAAGTAATTCGTTTGTGAAAAGAGCTATGTGAGGCTGTAACATTAATCTGAAAAAATATAAAAATAAAAAATAAGTAATTAATAAAAGCAAAACGAAATCAATTACATTTTTTCGCTTGTTACGTCCAAAACATCTACAACGCAAGATGCCCCTTCATAGCCTTTCTTAAATTCGGAAGACAAATGTGGATTCGATTTTACGAATTTAATATCATTATACGAGCATAGCAACTCAAAACCACATCCTTCTATTTCAATTTTGAAATTGAGCAAATCCGTAATGGATGAGATGGTTGCTTTAATTTGTTGACCAGCCAACATTTCTAGTTTCATATCTGTAAAATAAATGCGAAATATAATTCATTATTGCATATATATTTCTAGGATATTACCAGTTTCAAGTGCCGACAAAAGACCATCATTTATCATTAACTCTTTTAAAGAGCTGCCATTGATCTGCACGTCTACATAATACAAATCATCTTGTTCCTTTCGCAAGTATTCACAGGTTATAGCGTTGCTGCCTTTTATGTAACGTTCTACTTTACTGGTAATATAGTTATGATCGAAATTCGAAATAACATCTTCAAATGCACATAAGTGGGCCATCACAGGAAAGCTAGAGAAACGCTTCTCTACTAAGTAGATGTCGCTCTCTCCAGCAGTAGATTGATTTCCAAAATCAACAAATTCAACCTTATATTTTCTGAGAGATTGATTGCATGCTATTATTTTCGCTCTGTACAGGATATTATCTTCCCTATATCGAGCGATTACATTGGAACCAACAGACAGTAGCGAATTTATTCCAGTCTTGTTCTTGTAAAAAATTTGCATCTCTTTCATTAATTTTTCGAAATCCTCTGTCTTCGATTTTAAATGAGTATAAAATTGATGAGGTGATATCCACCAACAGATGATGACATTTTCACGAACTGGTACTGCAAGAGGTTGTTTTACAAAAGTTGATTCAGGCGGCAAATATTCCTCCATTGCCGGCATTTGTTGATTAACAATTGTGTTGCCATCGTCTTGATCCCAACTAACATCACATTGTATTTCACGCTGTTGAAATTGTGAACTTTTTTCCGAGTAATTAGAGAATCTGCCAGAAGTGTCCGAATTAAAGTTCCGTGGTTTGTCGTATGGTTCGCTGAATTTATTTTCTTTGAATCGCCTAAATTATATAAAAATAATTAGTTAATACAAATCGTTTAAAACAGGTTGCATTTTTCATACCTGTTGCTTTCGCCTTGTTTTTGGAATCTTGGTGGTACATTTTTTCCCTTGAAAGTGGAATAAGGTTGTTCTCTGAAACAAAATAAATAAAAATAACTCTTTATAATAATTTAAAGAACAGGTAACCTTCGGTTATTTTCTTTGAATGGTTTTCGTGCTTGAAACCTTCTTGACCTTTCATCCCCAGTACTGTTCCTCGTATCTCTTGTCTCTCCTGATTCGGAGCTTCCACAATCCGAAGACAGAGGCGGATGAGCACAATGGACATTACCACTATCCCAATCAGAGCTCGTACTATGAACAGGCTCATCTATGAATGGATTCGTGTTTAAAATAGACGAATGTGAGTCATTCTGACTAGCTCTCGTAACTGGTTGCGTTTCAAAACTAACATCCTCTTTTTCCAGCCCAATATATTTGTTAAAGGGCATACTTAGCTTATATAACCTTTTCATCAAATTGAGCTCGGGCCGTATGCTGCTATCAATTAAATTGACTACAGCTGATCCATCTGGTTCGATTTTAAATATTTGGCATTTGAAATGCCTTCGTTCAGAATCGTCGCTTTCTGCTAACATTTCCATTTGAACTGTTGCAGATTCGCTCAAAGTTTCTGTATTTTCAAAGCCCTTGAGGCAACACTGGACAGCCTGAGGCGGAAACTGCACAAGTCGATCCGTTAAGGAGCACAATTGATTTGGATCTACCTTTCGCTCATTTCCGAAGTCTACATGGCGAATAGATACTCTATTTCCACTTGAACCAGTAATTTCAGCTCGGTACCAGGCATTTTCAAATTTGACTGCACAGGCTGTCCCCGTTAATAAATTAGTTAGTGAGTTCCGCGTCTGCTTGCAATAAAGAAACAGATCATCCATCATTTGCTCGAAGGACACGGTATTGGCAACCTTTTGAACAAAAAATTTCTTTGGAGATTCAACGTAACATATCACCACAAGATCATTAGTGTGCAATATTTCTGCTTGTGAATATCGCAATTTCTTATTTTTATGTGTCTTAAGAGCGTCCAGAATATTTGATTTTTCATCGTATAGCTCGCAGTACTGCACCAAAGGGGGTCCTTCCAAAGGCATAACTTTAAGTTTCAGGGGGCGATGCAACACCATTTCTTTGAAGGCGCCTTTGATTGAATCATCCATCGGCTCGAGATCTTTATATCCTGAGAGAGCAAATCTTACAGCGAACACCTTTTCGTCCAAAAACATAGCCGGAATTTCGTACAGATTTGGAAAAGTAACAATCTCGGTGTTACCATAATCTACATATACTACTTGGCATGCAGTTGGTTTGATACTCATTATAACAGCTCTGTAAAGCTGCCCATCTTCAGAAAACCTGGCTATGCACGCCATACCAAGAGAGGGCTTTTCACTCAAGTTATTAAGCGGGACATTTTCCAGCTCCGACATCATAGCATTTAAATTGTCCTCCTTAGCCTTGAGTTGGATGGAAAACGAACAAGGACCATTTTCTACATAGCAACAGTAAACATCATATATTTTTCCCACCATCAAGGTGTTTGATTTAAAAGCAGCTACGGAACGTTTTGGTGAATTCTGTTGATCTATTGCTTCTACAGATTTTGTATAACAAGCCGAGCTATCTGATGCCTTATATTGCATTCTAAAATGTTCAGTGTTGATGCCTTTTGGAAGCAAACAAACATTTATAACTAAAAGGACTTTAAAAATATTGTGCAGCTAAACTTACCCATAATCGAAGCATTATATGCGGTCGGATTTACAATTGATCCGTCCGTTCTAGGAACATTAGCCATAGGAGCAGAGGACACCATGGAAGTTACCGGATAACACCCCACATTCTAATAAAAGTATTTAACATTTTTGTAACTTTTTACTAAATCGAATCAATTACCGTATTATTTCGCTGAGATATTCCCCTTACTGGCGCAATAGCTCTCGCGGTCGTTCTATTAGTATTATTATTATTAGAAATGTGAGGCTTCACCTTGTACGAGTTTTCCATTAGAAGACAGAATGTCTCTCTAAGTTTTTCAATGCCAATTGATATGCCAAATCCTTTGTGATTAATAATATAATCAGCAAAATCTTGGCGTCCAACTGTAAGTCTAGCAAATGAGAAGTCCCCAATCTGAATTTAAAAACAACAATAAAATAAATAACGTTTAATGTTTAGATCAACTAATTTTTGTTTACAAATCTTACCTCCAATTCTATACGGATGTCAGCGAGTGTGTTACAGATATCTCGGGAAATATCTTCAATTTGATATGGCTTCCAATCGCAAAATATTCCGCTCAGAATATATGATGAAACTTGTTTTGGAAAACTTTCTAGTAATTTCGGAAGCTTAAAAAGCAGGAGCTAAAAAGACGGAAGAATTCATTTTACGATAAGATTCAAATTCTAAAGAAAAGGAGAAGGGAACTTGTTTTCAGGAAATATTTTAAAAGTAGTACAAAAATCATTCGGTTCCGCCTCCTTATCTTAGAGCTGACAAAATCGTTTTGTTCAAATGTTTTTTTTTATATAAATTTCAAGGATATTTTACAACCTGCACCCGCATTTAATCGTTTTTCAGTTCAACAAATTTGGCTGTTATAATAGTTAATAAATAATTGTATGTTATATTATTATACGAGCAATATTTATATATATACTTATGATATCGATAAAATTCACAGAATAGGCATTTTCGAGGGCGAAACATCAATCTAGCTAGGTCTCATTTCTAAGAAAAGCACAAATGCATGAAATATCTGTCGTTTCAGTCCTAACTAGATCAAGTTAATATCAATTTGGTGTATATTTCACTTTGGATTAATAATTAATACTTTAAGTTATAGTAATTTAATGTACCTATAATTAAATGAAATTTCAAAATATGTGCATTTTATTCTTTTGATCATTTCCCCAACTAAAGCTTGACTTCATTATATGCATTACATATATTCTGAAAAAAACCAAGTAGGCACCTACCTGCCTACTTGTTTAAAAAAAAAAGGTTCAATGATTTTGTTTTGTAGAAAAAATTTGGGGGTTATAAGCTAAAATCAGACTGATATTACTGGCAGTTTTTCCTAGAAACTCCACTGCGCCGTTTTTCTCTTGTAGATATTCCGTTAGTCCTGTTGTATATTACTTACGCAATAATAAATTTTTATATGGCTGACCTGAGCAAATTAATTAAAGATTAAATCTAGAACGTACCTCTTCAACATGAATTCTGTGCTCGTCCCCATAGTCAATAAAATGTAATGTTGCATACTCCTGGCCATGCACAGCGAGTACCCTGGCCCGGCTGTATTTGTCGTACCGCCGGGCCAGGCAGAGGAGCCCGACCTGGAGCTGTACGGGCTCTGCGTGCTTTACTTGGCTGATGGAACTGTTCAAGTTTTCTTGAACTAGGTCCATGTGTTTTAAATCTAGTTGTCCAAATACACGGAGGTGCGGGCCGACGTTGTCCAAGAAAGTCACAAAAAGTTGCACCATTTTGTGGTCAATTTACTGGGAAATGATAGTGAAAATAACCAAATGCGCCACAATGAAAAACGGTTTAAACTTTTTCAAAGCCGAGCAACAGGCTTCAAAATACCAAAACAATAGATAACTAGTAAGTAAGCTCAATACCTTTTGGAAGAGTTCCAGAATTAATTTTAAAATGATCAAATCGAGCGAAAATCAACTATATGCACTTCAAATTGGTTTACTTTACAGAAATTGGGCCCCACAATAATTCTTCGCTTCACTTCGACACTTCCCCACAATCTCTGGAATGAAAATGAACCGTAATCTCTAAAACAAAAAGAATTACGCGAAGCCGCGGCGCTCATTTGTTAATCGTACGCGACTGTGATGAAAAAAGTGCTCAAAGAAGACAGTAGTTGTATACGAATCGCGAAAAACCATCGAATGATGCGCTGAGTGGATGGCGAAAAACTCCGACGCAGTATAAGAAGAATTTAAATGCTGGAGCCGCGGGTTATTTAAAACCATATTTACATTTTGTTGTGGCGATTAAATTAATTGTGGTAAAATAAGCATCTATAATCTGAGAATAAACATATATTGGGGTTTCAATTCGCTGTTTTTTGAGCACTTGTCAAAAGAGCGCTCCGAAGACTTCAACTAACTCCAGAGTTTAGGCTAGAGCGAAAAAGAACTGTATAACGGCCAAGTGAATTTGAAAGAGAATTCAAACTGAATTTAAGAATTTCTGGATTTTAAGGAGAAATTGAAATAAATTTAAATTGGATTGTTTCATTTATTGATTTTTCTGACGCATTTAATTGAATTGAAGAATTTATTGGCTTTTCTAAAGGATTTTAGAATAAATTGTATAAAGTATTATTCACTTCAAAACTCAAAAAATTCTTTAGAACCAACTTTTATTTCAAAATCGCAAATCCTACCGACATTTTTATATAGCTTAGCTCTTATACCGTTCGGCGCAAAGCAGGCGGGGATGATATTTTTTTTTGGATTTTTATTTTGCAAACTAGATTGGGTAAGTTTTAAAAGAACACTTGATCATAAAAAATGAGTTATTTTTCGCAGAGATACAGTAATTTGAAACTATTGTTTTCAGTGCAAAAGCAGGTGAAAAATTAATCTGCAATTAAGTTAAATATTTAATAGCTATGAAAGTGATAAAAAAAACCTCACATAATCTTAGTATTTAAAACAATTTTTTGAGACACTGTGAACTAACAGAAAATACATCATCATTTTAAATTGTCCCTTTTATGACAAATTTCGGCCTGATAACAAAGGCTTAAAAAACTATCGCTTTAATGTATTTTAAATAAAACAAAATTCACGGCAAGTAAAAATTATCTTTTATACAATCCCGAAGAAGTATTTTGAAAAAGATAAATGCAGCTTTCTAACAACTCCTCGAACATTACTATGCGATTATTATTTTGGGAGAAACAAGCGTTTAAAGTCTTGGTTAAAAAAATCGCATACTCGCATGAACTAGAAAATAAAACTTGTCAGAATTGCTTTACATCATTCAAATTTAAATATTTTTCGTGAAAATTTAAACCAAATATTCAATATTTTGGATTATTCTATTATTGTTTGAATTCAGCTACAAGAAAATAAATTGAACACAAAATTTGTATAAATAAATTACATTCATATGCATATGGGCGCCATAATATATTTTTTATAGTATATATGGAGTTTAAACTTTCTTAACTTTTTGATGGTAAACAATCCAAAATCCAAAGAACCCAAAGGAGGGCGCAACTACAACCTGTTGAATAATTCAATATTAAAATTAAATTAAAAGCAATAGTATTGGAATTAAATTAAAAACCTATTTTTAAAGTTATGAAATTATTGCAAATTGATAAATTATACAAAAATTAGTTTTGAAATTTTAATTTCTATGTATTGAAATCTAAATAATTTTAATATTTATTTTTTGTTATTTACAATATACCAAATATTATAAACATGGGCTATTGTCCATATACATACATATGTATGTACATACATATGTATGTGTACTTCCTTTTATATGTATGTATGTAAAAGTATTTATAATTTCAATTAAGGTGAATTCTATGTATTTAAGATTGCTCATGGAGTTTTCCCTCTTCCAGCAATGATTTTTAATATTTTTATTATAGAACACAAGTTTAAGTATCGTGAAATTCGCGAATTTAAAACTGAACCTTCCTGCTTATGATATTACTTTCTCACCTTCGTCATGATTTATTTAATTTTGATTTTGAAAACGTCTCCTATACTTCAAGGGATGGTTATAACTTTCCTTCCTCATTACTGTAATTTTATTTTTATTAGCAAACAACACTCACTGTTTATTTATTTTTTGATTCCTTAAGGATTTTTATTGAATGCCTTTATTATGTAAATATTTAAAATAAAGTTCCTATAAAGGCTTACATATGCAGAATCCATCCAACATGCATCCTTTATGTGTATAAAAGTGCTTAACAAGACCCAGCTTATGTACGAAATGTATGCCTGCAAATAATTGCCCTGCACTGGCCAAATAACGTCCAATATTTCTGTGGTGTCGAGAGTTGCGTACCTCTCCGAACTCCGCATAAATTCCGGCTTAACAAGAGCTTCCTCTTCCAAATTCGAAGGCCGCTTAATTGACAAATGATTCATTTCTTCAGCTTGATTCGGATGCTGCGGCTCATCGGGCTAATTATGTACCGAGTTTGGGTCGATTAAAAGAGCCATGCCCAAGAAAAATCTGCTGGTAGCAAGAAAGCGGTCTCGGATTCGGGCGGATCAAACGCCGAGCACATGCACACACACATGGTCAATTGGTTCGAAGTCTGGTCCAAGGAGACAAATTGCATCCTGGACCGGACAGCTATTTAACTTACAAGGCTTGACACAGATCTTCCGTTCATGTCCTTGTAAGTTGACTACCTTCCCTTGTAAATGGGCGAAGTCCCTGTCGTGCGGCGTGCCTGCGCCCCCGCAGTCCGGCCCCCAAGGGGTTGAACAAATAAACGTACCCCTGGTATCCAGATTGATTTGATTAAGGTGAACGGACATTGAATGACCGCTATTCATAACGTCCTAAAGACATCTCATGTGATTCCCTGCAAACCTGGGACACGACGCTGCCAATTTACTGCCAGCCTGCAGCTAGTCGAGCTCCTGCTTTGAGATTGCGGAAGCAGAGGTAATCCACCTGATGAATTGGTTCTTGCGGTTTCAATTTATTTTGGGGAGTTACTCGACATACTTAAGGGGATCGCCCGGGTACACCTTTCCGAGATTGTTCCGATTTAGGATGCTTTCAATAATAATTGATTATCCCGAGATGAATTTTTGATAATGGAAGGGGATACTTTAGAAGTTTTATTGAAGTCTGTTTTGAAAAGGAAACGTAATTCGATAATGTCGCTATTGATGTCGACTAGCGCCGAACAGTTTACTTTCTCAAAAATCAGGATGCATATAAACCCACCGATCAACAAATAGAACATTCGTTGTCAAATAAGTAAAATTTACTACATAGTTAACTTTCTTGCAATTGTGAACTTAAATAATTCAAAACCATATAAAACTGACCAAAAAATATCCTTTAAACATTATTTCATCGTTTTTTATAGTTGTTGTTTACTATATTGGTTAACTAAGCTAAACTGTATTTTTTTCAGTAAAATTTTAAAAATTTTCGGAATTCGTAAAATACGGGGAAAATTTTATAAAATAACCCGTAATAAATGGTTCAGATAATATATTTAAAAATTTTATGTAGTTTCAAATTTTTGCTAGTATCATTACTTTTGTATGAAAATATGGTAATACATATTCTTGGTATATTTTTTTTTATATAATTACAGGTATGTACTAAAAAATCACAGATGCAACAACTCAATCACCAGATTTATGTTTTAGCCTTCTGTCCACTAATACCTTAATGTTTTTGTCTTCGACTCTACATAAAAAATAAGAAAAATTGGTATTTATTGAAACATTGCACTGGCTAACAACCATTTTCCACAAACGAAATGATACATCAGTGCTATAAGGTTTTTGCCATAATAAGAGTTTGTATTGAAATACTGAAGTTCTTAAGACTCTCCAGAATATTCCATAAATTTTATTAAGTGATTGAGAGTCACAAGAAATGCACAATCATGAAAAACTAGTTTCCCAATATTCTTGGCTTTTATTTGAGACATGTTACCAGCGTTTTTCACGTTCTGTTATATTTTTTTTTATTTCATTAAAAATGCCCTCAGATTAGTCTAAGTTTTTAACATATTTTTCTCAAAAACGTGGGGTGATGGAATATATTAGTTTCTAGATTTATAATCTATGGAAAAACTATCACCGATTCTATGGAACAAACAAATTTTAAAATTGTTGATCAGAGTAAGAAAAACATTTTTTTGTAGGTACATATTATATTTATTTATTTGAAATAAGGAATTAATCCTATGAAAAGTTAACTTGCTGAAATATGTATTCTAGTTAAATTATAAGAGTTATTAAACAGTATTTAAATATCATATAAATATTGAAAATGAAATTAATAAGAGCTCTGATACTCAACAATTTTGTTTATCAAAAACCATACCTTTTTCGGTATCTTATAATCCCCGCTGCTTATAAAAACTATTACAGAATATATATATGTATATATATGTTATATTATGTTATTTTTTGATAATGTTAGCAAATATAATAAAATAGTAATAGAAAGCGACATTTCTCTTTAAATTGTTGCTTAAGTATACAACAAAATAAAATATTAGTTGAGTCATTGAGAATTATATTAAGTCATGTTTTATTATTTCGGGGTAAAATGAAACTTCACGTGATTAGTGATATAATTTTAGCCTCTAAACAGTTTTTAAATAAGTTGACTTACGGCACTATGATTGTTAATTGCTTAATTAATTCGTTAATAATAAATTCGATTACGGTATGTAGCTGTCTTCTAACTAAATTCATTGTCATTTGACTATTTTATAAAATTCCATTTTTGTAATATATATGTATATGTATAAATAGTACTTTTCAGCCGTCGAATATTTAAGAGAAAAATGAAATAAAAATCATTTTCCACTGCTATCATTGCACAGATTGAATAAATTGATGAACTGAAATCGGTTTGGAACATGAGAAAGAACGGCCATTAAATTGAATTGACCTTCGTTAACTAATTGAATTTGGATCAAGACAAGAATGTTGATCACTTTATGTGCACGAATAGTTTATGTGTTTTATGTGCTATAAATGAATAGGAGTATTATGAACTATAATTGAAATAAATTATTGCTTTTCTAGCCTCTATCCAGTTTTTCCAGCAACAGTAGTATTCTAGAGCAAAAGGTAGTTAAAAGAGAGGTCATTGTCCAATATGAAATGAAATAAACATTTCAAACGAATTAAGAGATTATTGAATTTTAGTAAATTATAAATTCTACCGCATTTATTTGTATTAGGAATCATTAAAAAGCTTTGACTTACTCATTTTTGGAGCCCTTTCAATTAAAAATTTGCAATATGGTGTACTTACTTTAAGCTTTTACCTTGAATGTTGTTTTAGCACGATGCTTACTATTAATCACCGATTGTTAGAAATATAACACAAATTACGATTAATGGAATTGTTGGAGTTTTCAATTAAATTTACATCACAGACAGAATTTTACTTGTGAACGAGATTTCAATAGCAAGCCTTCACACCAAGCAACTTTTAGAGTTTCCCTCCTGATACCACAATGGCTATCAAGCCGACTATCGCTGATGTAAACAAATGCCCCGGGAATGATATGAAAATTTTGAGGAGAGATCTCCGCCGGGAGAAGATCATCAATCAAAACGACAACTCCGCCTGTGGTCTGCATTTATCGAGTAGGTAAGATCTCGCGGTTATTTGTGCCCAGCGATCCTCATCTCGGATGCTGCACGCACCGAACAGAAATATCTCCGTGTCAAATAAATTAAATTCTGTTTGTTGTGCGCGTTCATTTCGAGTCTATTATGCGGCCAAATGAGCTCGCGGAGGAGCATATGGATTTATGGACCACTTGATTACCGGCTTTGTTCTCAATCGAAGGTAATCGCATTCTTTTCCGGCTGAATGCGCCGTGGATGAGGTTCGTCCTCCTCCTGACCAGGGAACCTTTTCGATGTTCCCCTTTATGCAACTCCCCCGATCGCACGTCCGTAGCTGCGAATCGGGCTGCGCAATTGTTTTGACAACGAGCACGGCCACAAAACCCGTTCGAGGTGCCATTCAATCCCTAAATTAATATTGACACAATTTTCATAATATTCCCATCCCAGTCGAGGCGGCTCCGATTGACTGGCCGCGATGTTTACCAGGAACAGAACATGCAGTCGACAAGTACTCTTTATGCTAATCCAGGGCCTCGCACAAACCGTCTTCTTGTTCGAGGGTAGGCAGAGTCTTGGCACCGTCTCGCGTTGATTGACACGTCGGTCCGCGTACACGCCGCACGCCCACTATTTGCTCCACGGCCAGTCGAAGCCCGGGTCCGCGACACCTATGTATGCTTATAGGTAGACATCCAGGTATTGCGGTCCAGGAAAATCGATATGACGGGCTCCCGGCGGGCGGAGGTGCGTCCGCGGAACCCGTCACCCCATTCAGTCCCAGCATCACGATGATTAAGCATTTGCATCTTATTATGGGTCCGCGGCGATGCATTTCATCCTCGCTGCGGACTGACGGATGGACTCGGCCGAGCGCTGCGACGGCCTCTCGGTGCTACTTAAACTGTTTCATAAGCGCACCGGAGTTGCATAACGACACTATCAACACGCGAAATTTAATGTCTATTCAAAGTGTTTTCCTCCTGCTTGATTAAATGTTGCTGAACCCTGAAGGAGCGACTTCTCCGCAACGTATGGCAAACAAAAACACTATAAATTAAGAGATTCATGAACTCAGTCAGACTTTGTAAAAATAAATTGTAGTTAATATCTACAAATCTAAACATGTATTGTAATAACTTTATTGCAGACAAATTTAGTTTATGACTATCCATTGAATATTATAATACAGATTTTGAACATTTAGTAGGCTAAAAATCAGTGAACTCGAAAAATTAATTTTTATTAAAATACTTTAGAGTATCGAAATTGACATCCCCATATTGAATTCAATGTGTTCAATTTTTAAATGTTTATATCAAGTTTAAAATCATATAAGCATTTTTATGGCAAGCTCTTGAAATTGAAAATGTTCGGCCATAATTTTGGTCTTTGAATCCAAACTTTTCCTCCATATATAACAAACTTATATACTATATGCATTTTATGCTATATTAGAGAAGGATTATATCAATCCCTTTCGGTTGTAAGACTTTGATGCTTGATTTGACGGTTTTTCGTAATTTTTATGCTCACATTTTTATTCTGAGCAAAACTCCGTCAAAAACGTTCTAGAGATCTCGAAAAAATTGATCTATTATTAGTGACTTCCGCAGAAATTTAAATTTATTTAAATTTAGCTCTTTTGTTAACCTATACCATTATTCTTTTATATTTTGCAAAACGGTTTTCTGTGATAAAAGATTTTAACTACAATAGTAAATTAAATGTAATTAAATTTTTTAGGTCAAGGAAATCTAATTCGGAACTCCGGAACTATCAAAAACCGTTTGACTTATAACGAGGTGCAAGTTTTTGTTTTTAAGTTTAAACTAATTAACTTAGATAAATAGTTTTAAAAAATGAAAAAGTTTATTGAATAGTTAACACTACTTACCTGTACAAATAAAGGCTCTAGAAACAGCTCTATACATAATGCGTAATATTTATAAGATTTAGTTATGCTAGTTCATATCTTGAGGGGATAAAACTTAAATAAAAGTCGGGCTCGCAGAATCACTGTTCTGGACCAATACTACAGGCAGCATTCGTTCCAATACGAGAGTGATCTTATAAAGGTTGCAATTTTCCCTTTAAGGTACGCAACTCTAAAAAACCATAATTTTATTGTTTTGGGATTTCGAAATCTATAACAGGATCACTTTATTGTCGGTGTGTTGGTCAAGATCCTTTTAACTCAGGAACAGCTAGACGTATCGATTTAAAATTAATTATGTTATTTCAAAGTGTATTTCCAATTTTCATACTAACACAATATTTATTTATATGAGTTAAAACGAGACGGGATTTATGACGTGAGATGCTTATTTTTTGTATCTAGGATTCAAACTCAGTATATATTAGATTACGATTAAAACGATGGGTGGTCTACAAGTCAAAGGCCAAAGCGGTTGGTAAAAATAACATTTATTCCCATACTAATAAATTTTAATCGTTAACACTAACATAACATCGCATAGAAAGAATTGTCAATGGAAAGAATTATGTACAGCCGCATGGTGAAACTCAAGCATTCGGAAACTGAGAGTAAGCGAAATTTCTAAGATATTTACACATGTAACCAACAGCGCAACTGCAACAAACAAATCAACGCTCAAAGGCGACAACTAAAGCAACTGGGGTGATTCGAAGGATCCGACGCCGGTGCCGCGGAAGATGATTCTCTAGAGAAATTGCCTAACTAATGCCACATCGGATTTATTCCTGTAATATTCGAGTCCTGGTATCACTTGGTGGTCGGCGGCGGGCGTCCCCTAAAATCGCATCGGTTGCCAGCAGCCGGTCGTCTCGTCGCGGCGGTAGTAATGAGGCCGGTTATCGCGGAAAACAGTGATGGCGGGAAATTGATTCTCCTGGATGTACTTAAGCGCCGATCGGACCTAATCATAAATTTTAACGATCGAGTGTAAAATTTGATTAGCACTTTATCGTCCGTACCTGCATCGCAAAATGTGGTGGTTCGACCTCGGGACTGGTCGATAAATGCCGCAGTAAAAATTCATCATTCTGCGCTAACCAGAGATCGACACCGCGTAATGGGTCGTAATTGAACGGTCCAATGCGTAGCATTCCCAGCGATGAATCATAAATGTCCAGAACCTGTTGAGAAAGAAGATCGATTCAAATTAGACTTTGAAGCCGTGGACCCGTTTCATTTTCTGGATGATCATCTTACACTCTGGGCGCCTGTGAAATTCCGCGCTATTCTCAGCTGCTGATCTGGACCTCTATCTGGGAACGAGGAGGGGAATATTTCGCCAGTCTTTATATTCACTCCAACTCCATAAATAATCGGCCAGTTAATGTCGCCGCGGACAATCGTGTTCAGTTCGCCAACACACGCTTGTGTAAGATCTATCTCTAGGTGGTGCTTATGAAAGGCTTCTGCAAATTGAAACGATTTTAAAACAGTTGCTAACCGTCGTATGACTGTAAATATTTTATTATCTAGAAGGAATACTGTTTTACGGTAATGTAACAGAAACGTTTGGCAGCGAACTAAAACTCGTATTCCTACAATAAAACTTAGAAGAGTTAGGACAGCCTACTTAAAAGAATCGACTATCGTTTATTTAAGTACAATTTGAAGTAACTGGTTTCACCTGAAGTATAATAATTTAATTAGTATTAAACATTTTTCAATTTATCGAATTTTATTCTTCTGAACTTATGTATACCATTTGTTTTATCCAAATAACGATTAAGAATAGATGAAGAGAGATATTACGAATTATTCGATATTTTCTACATAACAATATTAGAGATTCTTTCATCTAGATTGACTTATTTTCATAAAATTTGAATCTTGTGATAGTATCAGTTTTAAAAGATCTATTTATGTAAGTCTGGAAGAAATTAAAATTATCGCATAATGAGGAATTTGCTGGCATATCTGAAAAAAAAATATATTACACGACAATATGGAGTTATCCTCATCAGAATTATAATCAGAAACATATTAAACATATCAAAAAATGTTCAAGTATTAAACGAGCAAAAGTGGCTGTTTACATTTACCAAAGATTTCAGTTGCTTTTTCTATCTTCTCGGGGTTATTTAAATTTATACCTCATTTAATCTCCATCTCTGTTTGTTCATGAAAATTGGACCCTGAATTTTAATTCGTGATCAAAACTAGTTCTTTATGAAAAAGTAAAAATCGTGATATGTTCATAGATGATAAAACTTTTATGAATTCCTGACCTAAACATTTACAATGAGTTGAAATAGAATATAGTTATTATTAAAAATTGGTCTGTAACAAAAGTGTCTGTTACTGTCCATTTAAAAATTTTGATTTGATAATAATGCATTTATTTAAACACATTAAAAGCAAACTAAGTTGTTATATTGAATCTATGCTCTACTCACTGTATAAACACTTTCTGTTTTTAAACATTTGTAACGCTTTTGAAAACAGATTATCATTCTATAAATAGAACGAGTTTGAAGGATACTCCTCAATTTTTATAATAGTGCCTTGAAGTTCAAAAATGTTCTGCCACTAATTTGGAAATCTATAATGGATGGATATAAAATTCACTTAAATGCTATTATTCATATGAGATATAACAACTCCAAATTTAGTAAAAAGTTACTAGTTGAGGTATAGAAAAATATTTATAATCATTTAGACTTTAACAGAAATCAGTCTTCAGAAAGAACGTAATATCACAATTATATTAAGAAAGTTATGAGGTAAACAAGAAGTGGACTTATCCTCATATTTTGGAATAGCATTACTTATTTATATTACTGAGTTAAACTTCGTTTCTTTTAAATTATTTGGGCTTCGACCTAAGGTGATAAGCCCGGATCTTCATCGTTGGGAATATTCTCTTCGACACTTTTTTGGCGAAAAACAAAACACAATTTTACTGGAGATAATTGAAACTAAATATTGCGCACAGAGAAGACTTTAACCTGGAGGGCATATTCAGGAGCCAAGACTTTGTTGAACCTTCTTCATACGATATACATGTATTTCCGAAAACCCCTAAAGCCAAACAGTAACTTCTCAAGTGTCTTTCCTAAGAAAGTGGAATGAAAACGACAAAGAAGATGGAAGGTAAACTTACGCATTATACTGAAAAATATATCTTCCCCATAGCTCTGTTGATCCCGAAATCCTCCAATTAATTGGAGCTCAATTCGACCCTCAGGGTAGCCCAGTGCAAGTTCCTGGACACGTGCAACCATTGTGGTCACAGCTTCGTCGATTCCGTTCCCGTCTAAGTGTGCTAAGGCAACAGCTCCAGATCCTGCAGGAGCGATGGGGAAATAAATGCGAAACGATTTAAACACAATTTGTCTGGGAAGTTACCTGAATGCCGCACTACGACGATTATGCAACTGGTGGCGTCGTCGGATCCGATTATGTTAACGTTCTTGTCGTGCGGGGCCACGGCTGCCATTTCCCTCTGGCCGACGTAGAGCAGTCCTACAGGTCCGACTGTCTTCGTCGGGATTGATAGGAGCTGCTGGGCGTAGTCTCGGTAGACGGGGTGCTGCAGGAAGAGGGTGCTGGTGTCAATCGGGCAGTCGTCCTGCAGGACACCATTAAGAACTAAAACCATTCTGCAAAATAAAATAAAAAAAAAATACTTTTTAATTTTTTATAATCTTAAATCAAACTTAATATAATAAATATGAAAGGCTGTTTGTTGGTTGCTTAGTCACGTCTAAACACTTGATCCTAATATTTATATAGACTTGCCTTTATTCGGATTACAAACTCTTTTTTTTTTATTTATTGCTATATTTTCAATAGATAGGCTAATATTGTAGTAATCATACATCAGATAATAGTTTTTTAAAATCTTAGTTATAACTTTAATATGTTTTTAAAATAATTTTTACGTTTGTTGATTTTATTGAAAGTAGCATTTGAAATACAATTATATTATAACATATATCTAAGTGCATAGATCAAAATTGGAAAATTGAACAGTGCTACCTCTTTAGATTTCTTAATTAAATTTTTATTTTTTAAAAATTCATAGAAACAAAATCGCAATGTAATGAGTTTGAAACGGAATTCAAATAATAAGGATTCGAGCTTTATAATATTTATAAAATACTAAGCTTGCACAGAAAAGAAAAGTGTTTTACATGTTGTATTTTTAGTATTTTAAGTCTCAGGAATATTCGAAAAATTTCAAATCAAAAATCCTGTAGTTCTTATCGCGCATATCTTGGGTTCTAATCATTAAAATTTTGACTTTTTTCTAACTGGAGACACTAAAAAAAATTAGGTCCAGAAAATTGGGAAATTCTTGAAAAAATTATCACATACATAGAATCTGCCGTAGATTTTTCTTTCCTTGGCGATTAAAAGAGTTATGCAGTTCGCTAATTTCAAAATTGAAAGCAACGTTAATTTATTTACTACATATATGTAACCTTTAAAGTTAACTGGATATCTTGATAGCAGCTTTGTTCCCGAATGTTTGTTAATATAAAGCGGCCGATTTCAACTCTGTTCGAAATTTAAAGTAATCTGATAGTTTTAGAAAAGTACAAACTAACTTTTTTTTTTTAAAATACGGATGAATATGAACAGCGTGTTGAATTATGAACTAAAGTAAATTATTTACAACCTCATGAAAATACTTAGTTTTCATGGGCTGTTCCAACACAATTCGCTTCAATTAAATTTAATCCGATATTTCAGCGAAAAGATATTTTCTGTACTTAAATGGCACGCTCCAAAACAAAACCAAAAGTAAACAAATAATCATGAAGACATGAAATTATTAAAAACTCTTGATAACACTCAGAATGAGGACGCACATTCAAAGTAATCAGAAAGTTGATAATGAGTAGCTAGAAGAAATTTGTTATTACTACAAGAGACAAGCGTTTTCTTAGGCGCCGGGAAAATGATATACTGTCTTCTCCACTTGATGATGTATCATTTCGAAGGACTGTCCCGGAGCTGGCACTCTCAAGGAGACGAAGAGACAACGAATTAAGTCCCATCCGTAAACAATTTTCATACTCCACATTTTGCGATTCGCCAGAGTTGCGATATGCATCAGGACAACGTTCCGCTGTCCGTCAACTGATCGTAACTCATGCATAAACAGACGACGTAATGATGATGATCGTTAGATCAATGATTTAATGGTCGCTTTATAGGGTGCATTAAATCATTTTATTGATGGCCTTTATCCATTCATTTAAGTACCATAAAATTGTATTTCGTGGCACGAAGCAGGAGAGATGGACAAGTCGTAGTCGTAAAACAGCAGAAGAACAAGAACACATGTACGATCACTTGATCGGTTTTTCATGAGCTCTTCTATAATGCGATCTCCCGCCTTATCGAGGCCCCAGCTCTCGTGGCCAGGGTTCTTCTCCAGATTTTTCAGGTACTGGGTACCCGCAATCGCTCCTTAATATGTGCACAATACCTCCTAAGTCGAGTGGGCCAGCCCGGACAATGGTGGTGCTGTTCCCTAGCCAACTGCACGGGATAGAGTTCCGTGCTTCGGTTTTATTCACGACGTGATGGTCTTTATTTATGGCGATATTGTTCGGTACTATCTTCGCTGTCATCATCTTCAAATTATTTTTCGTTGAATATCTAATCGAACTGTGCATTATGCCGTGGATGCTTTCCTCCTCGGGAAAAATGAGGATCTAGCACTTCCTCTTCTCTGAGTCATATCGGCGGCATTCACTTGTCACAGCAGTCGCAAATGTTTCATTAGTTTGTCTGTTCGCGCCTATGGAAATGCGAATTTATGTAGACGATAACTTTTGTTAATGATCTTTTCACATATTTTGATTGATGTGATGAACGACTCTTACTGTAGAAAATATTATTTTCTTGTATCTGATCATCGTACATTCTAAATATAAGTAATCATCAGACTATTAAGAATTTTATTGACTTACAATTTTTATCTCAAATGCATATTTCGAATTAATATTTTTACTCCTAGTTCTAAAAAAATTTTACCTATTTTGTGAAATTTTCTACATCAAATTACAATAATTGATCCAGTTGCGAAAGCGTATTTTGAGATCATTCAGATTTAGCACGAGCATAAGGCTAAATTTACCTAATTGATTTGAGGGGCGAAAATATATTCCATTTTTAAATTTTACACTTCTTTTCTTATTGTTTTTATATCTTCACATAATATTTATACCAGAAACCAAATTGCAATAAAACCAATAAATTTAATAAACTGCTGCTCCGTCCAAAGAGGCATAAAGTCGCACCAGTTTTTCCAAAATTAAAACAAAGCCAGATATGCTTGATAAAAAGTGAGAAAGGTCATGTAGAATCAAAATCGTAAATTTAAATTGTGCACTGGTAACAGATTAAAAGTAATTGTTTCTCAAAGAAAGATGTAAACAGGTGATAATCACTGGTTTTCAACTCTTCGTTTTCATTTAAATGAGAAGTACCATTTCGTAAAAAGTGTTAACAAGATGTTATGAAGTAATTTCGTCGTATAATTTAATTTACACTTACTGTTTAAAAATACTGCTTTAATAATTCAAAGAAATATATGAAGTATATAGCTTTTTTTTATGGTTTTAAAGAAGAATTTTAGAAAATGTAATCTTACTTAAAACGTAAAAAGAGCGCTTTCTCAATTCCATTTTATATTAAATTACAAAGATTTTTAAAAAGTTAGCCTGGTGAGGTTGGTTATTCAAACTTGGGTATTAATTTAAAAAGTTGTAGTATTTGAATTTAAATTTTTTTTAATAAAAACATTAAACTAAAATATCTTATTCAAGATAATCATTTGATTGTTTTTGTATCATTTTGTTTTGGCTTTGTAGACCTTAAAACATTTGAATGTAAATTAATCTGTTTATGAGCTCTTCTTTAATTATTTTAAATGAGAAAAATGCGCACGAACAAATTAGTTTTAAGAGCCTTGTTCACATTACAAACTTCAATTTATTTTAAGTTAAAGCAAATTATTTGCTTAAACAGCTTTAAATGAAGTTCGGTGTTACAGGGTTTTCAGCTAAAGTTACGTGTCAAAATAATTTAAAGTCCGTAAAATTGGCTTGTATATTTAAGACGAATCTATTTCAATATTCTTCTGATCCTAAGCTCTGACAGTGGAAGCGGACTTAAATGATATAAGATTGCCTTAAAGGCAGCATGACATGGCTTTAATTTGATAGGTTTGGCTTACATATTACATATGTATACTTCCAATGTTTTATTACTTATAATTGCAAGATCGTGAAGTTTCGCAAAATCGTTACAATAACTTAGAATAAATATCGTGCCGCTGCAAACCAATTAATCGGTTAATAAAATTTTATTAAACTTTTACACAACCTCATACTTTAATCCAAATTTCTTAACACCAAAATTTATTGGCTATGAAAATGCCCGACTGCTCTGTAAATCATCAGGCAGGATAGTGGACATTTTGCGTGTTGCGGTCGTCTGGCAGACTGACGGACAAAATTTACAAATATTTCATTTGGGATCCTTTGTGAAAAACAAATAAATCGCCTCACCTGAGTAATTGGTGTTAAATTCCATTAAGAAAACCCCGGCTTTCATAATGATGCGAAATGTCCGATAGTTGTTAGCAGAAATAACACCTCGCGTCCGTCTGAGTTATTAAGACATCTGGATTTACGATCGGCGACTACCAATTTGAGCGAGTCGGGCGCAGGAGCATTCGGTCGCCACCGTCGTCGCGAGAACTATAAATTATTAACTTAAAATTACGCTGGAATTAAACAAATCGAATTCGAGGAATATTTATTTATGTCCGTGTGAGAACCGGAGTCTGCGCCGGCCTGGACCGGCGGGTGACCCCCGGATTCATTTATCTATCAAAGTCTATTCTTGCGACCGGTAGATCACGCGGCTGCTCGCCGAGAGTAACTTGGAGGGCGCGGAGGATGAGTAACGATTAAATTAAAAGTCCATTGTGCTCAGGTGGGATCGTCTTCGGTTTTTCGTTATCCGCGGCCAGTCCGCGACTCAGATTTGAAGAAGCACTCGCTGGGCAAACGGATTGTCGGCATCCCGCCGCGGCTGGTCCTCGCGCACCCATGAATCATTCATCGACCGTCAAGTGAGAATACAAATCATTTTCGGACAAATAATCTTGTGATTCCGCTGAGATTCGTACTTTATTATCTTCGTTCCTCTTTAGCGTGCGTTCTGGTTGACGGCGAGCACGAATTCCTCAAATTCCCTAGTTAGTGTAACGAAACATCGAAATTCGCCTAAGGTGCTTCTATCATTTTTTTAATGAGTATAATATTATTTTGAAGATTGTCTTCTTGCGCGGATCTTTCTAAGAATTTAAAAGGTATGCCACATGCCACACGAAACGAAAATTTTTGATGAAACAACGCCTTTTATAACTTCTTCTTTAGTAGTAGGCACTTTAAGAATTATGTGTAAGAAAAAATCCCAAAAAATCCCACAATGTCAAATATTTGGGTCTGTGAAGGCATACTAAATAAAAAATGGTTCCAGGTTTCTGCACTAACAAACGAAGAAAATCTAGTGAAATAATTGTGAGAAAAACGAAAATCGAAAAAAGCACAATATTTACCAAAAAATTGAGTAAACCATTTTTAAATCAAAGCATTAAAGAGTTTTTTCCTCGTTTTTATCATTAGTCGAGGATTTGTCCTAAGCCCGAAAATTTTGGGTATAGTTGCTCGATTACAATAATAACGAAAAACGACCATTTTCTGCATTTGTTTATCTTTGGATCAAATTATTGTTAAATTGGACATGTTTTCTAATTTTATATCTTTAAGCCTACAAATTTTCTATTCTAAATGTTAGTGTAACTTACTCAATATTGATACTTTTTTATATTTACTTAAAAATAAACTATCATACCTGAAGTTTTTTAAAGAAACTCTTATTTTTTTATTTGTGGTAGTCACCGTTTTCTCTACGTTTCAAACGGAGGCATTCACATAGTATGTTTTGAGCCTTATATTTCTCAATTAGCCCCCGACAACCTTATATTGGAAATTAATTTTCTTAGTCTGCATAACGACGAATAACTTAATTCCAAATGCAAATAATTGTTTGGAATGTTCCACTGTAGTTCATATCAAAATATCAATTATTTTGGAATAAGTTTTAATTAACTGAGAGCAGACAATTTCTTATTGGAATAATGTAGTTAAATAAGAAATGGTATTTATAATTAATAAAAAACCTCATTGGTATTTATTTGGATGCACATATATGAATGCACAGAAAATAATATATGCTTGTAAAAATGTAGCAAATTTTATAGTTTCCAGAAATGAGAACATTTGTTAAAATGTAATTTTACATATTTCATCGCAAATTATAATTGAATTGAAGTAACAGAAAAGTTGCATAGCCATTCACCACTAATTTATAAATTTATTGTTATCTTCGAGAATAATGCAGAACTTAAACTGTGATTAAAGTATATTCCTCGACACCTATGTAGCTGAAGAGGTATCAGCTGTATCCTACAACAATATGATAGAATTAATACCACACTATTATAAAAATATATTTTCAGGCCCTAACTATATAAATCTATGTACAATATCGAGGAATGTCATTAGATACAAAATAATCGATCAGAGTGAAATTTCTTCCGCAAAGATGTTGGGTCTTCGGAAGAATAATTGTTACTGACGTGCTCGGCAATGTCTTTGAGTCCCATGAAGAGTGTCCAAAGTGCAAAAAGCACAAAGGGTGTCCAGACGAACGCGCGGGTAATGAATGGCCTTAGAAACGCGTCTTCACCCACAAATCCAAACAGACCGCGGGAAAGCCATCGGATCTCGTGTTTAATTGGAAACCGAAAGAACTGTAGCACCACACCTAATCAATCTTGTTCGAAGTGTCCATCGGTCACGTCGGTGGTGCAGCTTGTTCGAGAGGCCTGGAGAATTATTATCCGTCAAAATAAGCATGTGGCACTTCGGGACTTGGTCCATGCCTTCGACGGCCGCCTATTCACCGCGGCGGTGCGGCGGCGGCCCGGCGAAGCTATCTCGAACCTTATTTCCTGAATAATTAATGTGTAACTAATGAGGTACACGATTGGCTTCCCAGCGCGGGTTTTTTACCGTGCAATCATTAGATCTCGACGCTGTCTCGATATATTCTCCGATAGATAGACCGAGGCGCGGAAGGGACACCACACCGGTGCCCCGATGGTTCTCATAGGCACCGGCGAAACCGTTCGCGTTCGCTACCGTCGTCAGGGACTGACTACTTACCAGTCTTAACGTTTTCGTGCAATTCGGACAGAAAATAATTAAAGACAATTTTCTTAAGATTCTTCAAATGGCCGCATGTCTGGCAACCGATCACCACGACGTATACTCAACTAGGAAACGAACGCGGTAGATCTAGATAGAGTCAACATAAGCCGAAACATGAATTAAAGTAACTCAGTCACATAGTTTCCGCGGAAAATTATGGGTCTGCGGCTGGAGGTATTGCACAGTATGAAAGTTTTGTGCGATGCTTTTTTCCACTGAAATCAAATCGTCAAATCTGCTCAGCCATATGATTCTTCCGGGATCGTGATTCTCTTTCGCTCTATCCCTTTGTACCTGATCGTCGGGGATCGGGCCTAGCTGCGCTCGCAGACGAAATAGGTTAGAGTTGAGAGTTATGCGCGATGGAGGAGCCCGAGCCGGGGCCCCGGAGACGTGGTCCGGGGTCCCATCTTACCGCCGCCGCCGCCCCGCGCCGGGAAAGATCCAGAGGCGAAGGAAGGTAGACCTCGCGGCGGTAAGGCACATCTCGGCAAGGTACATCTTGGAAGACAGCAGAGAGGACGACATTAAGTTCTTCCACTTAATTGAGGGAAATCGGACTCAATTTGAATTTAAAGAGCAGAACTGTTGGTGTAATTAACCATTTCTAGCACGATGTTTCTGCGGTGGCAGGAGCGCTCTGCGCGGCGTCTAATGGACGCGAAGGTATATCTAATTTGCATTTTAGGCATCGTTCCGGCGAATGTCATCAACCGCCAATTATAAATTGCTGTGCTCTATGTGCCCGCGGGCCGCACTCTCCTCCCTTTTTACCTCGGTGAACCTTAAGGGGAGCCACAGGACCCACCCTCCCCCTGCTTAGAGTCGCGAAAAATTGCAACTGCTGTATCTATTCGACTTCGTTATCGCGGATTTATAAGGAAACAAAGATCTCCCCGGGCAGCGAGCATCGCCGCGTACACCTATGCTTCCTATGCTCATACAAAAAAGGCCGGCTCCCCGGCAGTGTGTACGAGAATTAGATCGAAGATAGGGCGTTCGTGAATGATAAATTGTTACGTTCTTAGCAGTTTTAACTATCACGTTTAGTATACCAGAACATGCTGTAAATATCCATTTAAATGCGCGAGGAGGCGGACGCGCCGTTTCTCTTTTTGGATCTTACCATTTTGACATACTCGTAACAATAGTTCTACAATCATTTCGTTATGACTTTTTGTCTTAGTTTATGAAGAACGCTTAATCGTTGCCCGGCTCGTTTCCATTCCCAGTCCCATTCCCATTCCGGGCGCAGATCGCTGCAAATCGTGCACTGCAACTCCGACTGCAGCGAGGTGCGCTGCATTGAGATAGTTCCTATTTTTATGACTTCTTCGATATTCCCGCTCGTGACTTTGGTGACAATACTACTAGAAATTAACGGCATATTAACATTTTTATTTGACTCAACTGGGATTATTGCAATTTAGACGTAAAACATGTTGACACTTTCGGTGCAAATTGATTTTGCCTCTCATGTCGTCGGTTGTTGTAGGCTAAAGGACAAATTTCGTAAACTTTAATTTCAGGTACCTACTAATATTTAACATGCATTCTGGTTGGCGGCGAACACGAATTCGTAAAATCATTTTACTTAAAGTTACGAAATATTGGAATTTACCTAGAGCCATTCTATAGTTTTTTAATGATTAATATTATATAGTTCTGCATTTTTCCCGACTGTTTTCTAAATACATATAATTAAAAGGTATGCCACATGACACATGAAACGAAATTATGTCGAACTTTTGCAGTCGATATCTTTTAGAAATACTTTTTGTATTTGGACTATTCATGAAAATAAATACTACATGTTTAAACAACGCAGTATATACATACATACTTTAAGAATTTTTGTTTGACGAAAAATTTGTGAAGGTATTAGGATAAATATTTATATTTTATATTGCTTTAGTTTCACACATTAACATGTCCCGAACTTGGTAATACATTTTTAGATTTTTTAAAAAAATTTTCAAATATTTTCATTTGAGGCGTTCAGTCACGAAATATTTGCTTTCAAAATCACTATTAAGAACTTACCCAACCAATTTTGAATCTATCGACGCAAAGTATCTAAAAAAAAATCCCGAATGTAGTTTTAGAACTTTCAACAAAAATTACAATGAACTCTGTAGCAAACATAGTTTTACAAAAGTACAAACAACGATTTTTCGATCTTAGCCCGAATAATCACATTGATGATGATTAAAATTGAGTGTGGTTTATAT
Organism: Tolmerus cingulatus; assembly: GCA_959613345.1. NCBI lineage: Eukaryota > Metazoa > Arthropoda > Insecta > Diptera > Asilidae > Tolmerus > Tolmerus cingulatus. The sequence goes on along the minus strand of OY390708.1, from coordinate 11,604,473 downwards.
AAAAGCGATTATCAGCTAAAATTTTCAAGAGAAAGTTTAATAAATTTAATTTTGATACGTATACTCTATAGATTAATTCATTTTTATCAGCCGAAATTTTAATTTACTTTTAAGAGATTAAGTCATGATTTCTTATATATTTGTACAATAAATGTTTCACAATAATTTCAATAAATAACGCAGCTTTTAAAATACAACTTTCCTTGCGTTTTCCTGCTGTTGTGAAATTCTACTCGACAATACCATATATAGTAAAATTTCGTCATACTTTTTTTTCACGCGTAAACGCCAACTGGAGTTCCTGAATAAATCGCTTTAAATTCCATTTTTTGTAGACCTGACGCCGAACAAAGCTAAACGTTACGATTTAAAAGTAATTTCGCAGAAGTATGCGTCACAAATTTCCATACTAAATGCGCTACCATTTCCTGAGTAAAGCCCGCAGCATTGAATTTAAGTTCCTAATTAGAGCATACCTGGGCCGATTTTAAATGGACGCAAACAGACATGTTCCGTGGAAACCGCCCGTGGTCAGATTAATTTAAGTAATTAAAACGAGGTTCAAATCGGAAGTTCCAAGGGCGCATATTCGAGCAGATCACGGCTTATTGACAATTGCAATTGCAGTTGCAGCACGGTCTAAGAAGTCCGATTCTAATTGAACGGCCGCCATCGGTGGTCGCTCGGAAAGAGCGCGATCGATTCGAAAGTCCCGACGACTGCAACTGCGGCAGCAAATAAAGTGGCGTGGAATAATTCAATGAGTTTATATGCAAATCAAATTTAATTCGAGTACATTTGCCGGCCGCCTGATCGCGGCCTGCTGAAAGCGATAGTGTCTATCTGTAATTAGCGAGTCGCTGGTGAATCGATGAATGAATGAACGCCACCAGTTTTGACTTGCAAATGCGGACCAAGTGGCCCACGGCGAATTCAGCGAAGATCAATTTCCTCTTGTCGCTCTCGCAAGGTGAAAATAGTTTAGCGCAATTTAGCGGCAATTCAGCGCTGCCCACGCCGCGGCGCGATGGCCGCGTAGATTCATAACTTCGGGCTGCTCTTTGTCGCCTGTCGGTGTGACAAATTATGACTTTAATGGCGATCGGTTGAGCGATGCATTTTTCCGCTCCTTATCTTCTATTTTGCTGCTGTTGCTTTTACAGCTCTATTTATATCTTCTTATTTGCAATTGATATGATAATTATTTGCGTATTGCAACGAGTTACTTACTTTTTGGAAAGGAAATTCTAACGAAGCTTCATTAGTACCCGACTGTTTTTCTCTGAAAATAAAAATAAATCATATTTAATTTTTGAAGCTAGTATATTCTGAACAGAGCCTAAGAATAAAACTACAAATTACATTATTTTATTTGCTATCGTATTTAATCTTCAATTCAAATTCGTATAGTGAAGTATGTGTGGATTCGTTTATCAAGGATAATATGGGACTTCTAATAATTTTTGTACTAAGACTAACGCATTTTCCCAAATTTATAAGTTGTAATAAAGTGTACGTATCAGCTTCGACAACCTTACGTTTACCAAATATCTTTAATTTTCTCTATAAATCAAGTTTAGAGAATTTTAATATTTGTTTGTTGCCGCGAGTTTTATGGTTGACATCGGTTGCTTATGACAAATTATTTTCAAATCTACCCTCAGAAATTATTGTGTAGCTCAAATTACTTTATTTTTGATTTTCATCGTTTAAGCGTATTTGTCAACATAAAACACATTAACGCTAAAAATTAAGCTAAATGGCAGTACCCAAGTACTACTCGTGTTCAGCGTCCAGAAGACCTCCTTTTACAATTAAAAATGTAGGTAACAATATGAGCATAAAACCTCACTTTCTCCATAATCACCTGGACGGATTTCTTCAAAATCTAGGATATATGGTGGGTGAGCGTATGCATCCAAAATTAACGAGTCATAGAACAACACTATCAGGGTTTTTGGGATATAAATATGATGTCTGACTGTTGCTGGTCCCTGATACCAAAGTTTACACATAAGAGGGGAGCTTTAAAAAGAGGTTTTTCACAATTAAATCTTTAATTTAATCTTTTAATAAATTGTTCCTTAGTAAATACATGTGTTTTTTGTGTTTTGAACGTAGATATCTAAAACTCAAAAAATAGAGCTGGTCAAAAAATTCTAATTATATATTTGAAGTTATACGTAGTCTGCAACAGGAAAAATTATCCCGACAACAGATGCACTGTAAACTAGCGTGATAGTCGTTCTGTTTACACAAAAATCCATGCTGAAAGGTAAAACTCGGAGCACACCTTGCAGCTTCCAGGAAAATCTTCCCTGGACAAATGCTTTGCACGTACTACAGCAGCATAGCAGCATCGCGTCGCGTCGTATGAATTTTTTGCGCTGCCAATTCCCGCAGAAGTTGATGCAACGCGAAACGACTGTAACAGCCAATAAACGTTAGTGCCTCCCATTTCAAACATAATTAAAGCGATTTACTATGCCACTGAAAAAGCGCTTTGTGAAACCGTACCTTGCCTCATCGGTTAATTAAACTGTCGGCTAATTTATTACACGCTCACCACCGAAGAAAACTCGAGGAAATTTTTGCATCGTGATTATAAAAGTGTAAACATGAAATGTGAGTCTCATTACTCCGCCAGCGTCACGCGGACTTGTGCTCCCCGGGAGCTATTAAAAGTTGCATCGACTCATTAGAGATGCCTTTCTTCAGGTTCCTCATTTTGAGGCATTTGTTTCGCGTTTGGGCTGTTTTATGGAATGCGTGGCCAATTCCTCCCCTGACGGCTTCATCTAAGTCCAAGACTAAGACTAAGACTAAGAAATTTCCGAAGATTCATTCAAAGAGCGCCACTCCGAATTGTAAATCAAATGAATGGAAATGCTCCTCGGGCCCGATGCGCGAAATTTATGGCGGACGGTTGCATGGTTTAAAGTAGACCTTTCGCGGTGATATGTCCATTATTTCTCTGCAGCATCACGACATGAATATATTTCCCTGAGTTAGTGCCTATGCAGGAAATTATTTCATCCAAAAGCGTTGTCCGCAAATAATGTCTGCAAATGAAACGTCGCAGTAATGCGGTTGCGCAACTTGGTTTATTAGAAATGTGATTTGAAGTGACGGAGTTAAATGCGAAAAATTTCGCAATCAGTTAAAAGATCGCATTTATAATATTTATTAATCTGAAGCTTAAACTTTGTGCTATTTATAAGATAGAATTTATTTCCTATTTATGACTAATGTCCCAAAATTTAACACTTCTTAATAATTTGATCATTTTACAAATACTTCATCAAATATCAAAAAATGATTTTTCGCAATTGACTTTTTAAAAAAATAACCTCTTTAGTGAAATAGAGCCTAACAACACATTTATATAATATAAGAAAAATAATTTAGATATTATAAATTCCAAACAGGGGTTTCAATCATTTTTCCAAACCAATGATTTTGGAAACAAATATTGAAAAAATACAAGGCACCACTTTATACTTATTTGGTAATTTTTTATTATTTTTTATATTGTAGTCTTAAATAGAAGTGTTCAAGTTACACATATTTTTGATGTATTTTTTTCTAATTTCTGCAAAAAGAGCTCTGACATGGCTTTTGGTTTTCGTATTCTTTCGAATGAAATTTCTTTTAAATCATAGAACAAGGAATGTATACAAAACTTACGAATTCTTGTCGAAAAACTTATTTTTTTTCATCACGGTCTTTTTCAGAAACTTAGATTGAAAACAAATTGTTTACTACAAGATGGGAAATATTTATTATTAGAAATTATTCTTCCACATATTTAATATTATTACATTATTACTACAACACAACATTCCAGTTAATAAAAACGTTCCTTTTGGTGTCAGCAAGGCTTAAGAATATTTCACTTTAGTTTCTGAAAATATAATATTTTCCAAAAAATGGGTGATTCTTGTCTTTTTCACAAGATCCCTCATAAGCTAATGCAGCCCCTAAAAAAATATTATAAAGCGTTTAAAATTCTAAAACATAAAAATAGCCTTACCACCGTAGCATAAATTATAGCATCTTAAAGCGGATTCGTTCTCGAACGTTTTTTCTTCACCATTTACTATGGCACACAACGGTTTAAAATTTAAAAAGACTTGACAGTTTGGACATGCTTCTTCAATAGCCGAAGTATTTTCAACCATTGCTGAAATAAATCTTTTGTTATTAACAATTCAATTTAGAAAGCAAATACTATATAGCATCGAACTTAGGTAATTTCTTTTAAAGCATTAATTTGCATTTGTATTTAATTATGAGTACGCAGAACAGTCACAGAGCCACTATCAACAACTCTATTATTATTATTTACCAAAATCTAAATTAGATGAATTATACTTAAAGTAGCATTGCTATCAAATTCAAACTTACTAATGGCAAAACAAGGATACAGAGTAAGAATCGCATTTTTCTCAAGCTAGTAACACACGTTCTTTTCATGTTACTGGGGATTTGTTAGTGTTTAAAGTTTGCCAAACTGGTAATTTTACAGTACACGAAAATGTGACCTCAAACATTTATTAAGACAGCTAATATCATCCAGAATTCGAAATTGCCGCCATCATTCTTCATTTCTAAGTGGTTTAGAGAATTCCAACTTGCTGAAAGTTAGAAAAGTGGTGTGAGGTGGAGCACTTCTAAATGATTACAGCATCCCAGTGCAGATTTAGTGGTAATAATAGTAAATTGAACATCGAAAGTCCGAAGACGAAATCACCATCCCTGAAAGTCGTTTATGTTGGTATCTCCCGGGTGAATTAAGTGCACAAAAAGATCAGTGCAATGAAAGATAACTCGAAGGAAATTATTAGAAACAAAAACATACAAATTCCGCTGAATGGATCTCTTCCGACACACCCATCCTATGAATTATGCCCAAGTTACCGCCCGTTCAGTTTCTCGTTATTTTTAATTCACTTTTATAAAACACGTCTTAAGCTGCGTGCTGTGTGTGTTTTGCTGAAACCTTCAAGATGCCCCGAGTTTGAGAAGCATTCATCCGGCCTGCCCTCGCATTCGCTTCATTCAGAAGTGCGCTGGACCGCCGCGAATGAATTGCCAGCGATTATTGAAACGCCGTTTCGCCTTGCTTTATGACGCGCCGGATATTAATCGTGGCGCGATAAAGCGTCGCGTCGCGGCAACGACTCCTCTGATCGACCGCTATTAAACGCGAATTGTCACTAATGACGCGACATGATGCAAGTGATCTTTTCGCAATAGTCGTTAAATTCTCAATCGTTCGCGTCTAATTAGCATCGAACGGTTTCCACTAGGCTCGACGGTGACATATAAAAAGGTAACGCTCTTTATCTCGCTGCGAATCGCGGTTACCATCGTGTCGTTTGCTTATTAAAGCGCAGCGACAACCTCCTTATACAAGGAAAACGTGCCGTGCCTCATGCGGCATGTTTTACCTTCCTGCCAGGAGATCCCCCGGATGCCACATATGCAATATGCATCGGGCCGCTAATATTATGCGTTCTTAAGAAATATTTCTGCATTTCAACTTTAATATGAGCGAATCTCTCTAATGCCGACCATCCTGGTCGCTTCTCCCTCCGCCCGCAATCGGAGGCTGAGGAATTCTCATATTCAGCGTGGTAAATACCAGTCCAGGCATCTTATGTTGTCTTATGCTGTCTTATGCCGTCCCTGCATAAGACAATTGCTAACTTTATCGAGTATGAAATCGCGCATGGACCGAGGCGTGTTCTCCACCAAACGCTGGGGGAAATTGTGATATGCCAGAAAGAAGAAGGCAAAATGAGATGTGAATGCATCGCCGGTACATATGCTGTGCCAGGTAAATGATTTGATGATGTTTTGCAATGGTAGACTCCGACACGTTTGGAGGATTTATTTCGGGCGTTAATTTCGCCTTCTCAGATTTAAATTATAAATATTTTCTATACTCCTTCTTTTCCTATCTTTTTTACACCTAGCGTTACATCATTTCTTATCACAACCTAATCATCGCTAATTCCATGCGTATAATTTATTGAAAAATTAAGAAGCAATCAAACCAACTTTATGAAAAGTTCAAAATAAGTTTTAAATTTGGAATCTTTGTTATTACCAAGAACTTACGTTTTAAGTTATTAGGTGTATTAATTATGTATTTAAAATAGTTGTTGTAGTAAAAATTAAAGCCCCTTATTTAAAATTTATAGAATTATTTAGAAACTGCATTTAATATCAGTGCCCAAAAATCCCCATGTAATTACTTATTATCTTGAGATTTAAAAGACATTAAGTATATTAGCAGGCCATTACTTTGAACTCCCAAAATTGGGTACGGAATTTGCGTCTCCTAATCTCTGATTTTTAACCAAATATTTATAAGGTCAATTGATTATTAAACTTGATCCAAAAAATATATTAAAATGAATTCCCGAAAATATATGTAGGTATAACTAATTTCGTTCGTATCAAATTTGTTATAATTTGTCCAAATATTGAATATATTACTGCCTCAAATACAGAAGATGACTTTAGGGTGCTATGCCTAAAACTCTAGTATACTATATAATATTGTTTAATTCCGAAAAATTTATTTGATTTAATTATTGCCTGTGATAGACGTTAACCTATGTTTAAATTCTTCTATCAATATATGTATTTTTTGTAAAAAAAAAAACTAACAACGTATTTATGTACTTAAGCGATTTTATAAATAGCCCAGTCGATTCATTGCGATAATTAAATTAATTGTGCAATAAAATGTAGTTGATAATATTAAAGAATTTGATTACCTATTTAATCCTAAAGGTGCAGCACAAAACTTTCTCGAGCAGTAGATTAAACAAATTGTTATTCAAGCATAATCTGATTCAATGGACAATTAATAAATAAATAGTTTAACAGTGCATTTTTCTATCAATTATTTAATTCAGAACATAAATGCGTCCTGGTTTCCATGGAAAATATTCATCAATGTACTAAAGACTATCCTTTTACAACCATTCTAGAACTACATAACTGAATATATTTAGTGGATTAATTTTATGTTAGTAAATGCCCAGAACTTACTGCCAAATAATTTTTATATCAAGAGTAACGATTTACAATTTGGTATTTCCCGTTAAATCATACATATGTATAGTCAAAATAAAAATGGGAAAACTGGAAAAACTTTCCTTCACAAATTGTGAAGCCTTAAAAATTTCTTAAACTTGATTGAGCAACCAAAACAGAAATGTAGATTTTTTATTATGTGAAGTTAATCAAAGTAATGTTAACTATTTCAAACTCCCCAAAGGAATAGAAGATAACAATTGATATGATATATGTATTTGATTTTGGTTTTATTTTCTTATCTGAAAGCGTTTGCGGAATATGTTAACATCATTTTGAATAATATTAATTAGAGTGATTGAGGGAAAGAGATTAAATTTCTATGAATAAAAAAGAGTAACTTCATTTCGCATGATTTAGATTCTATATCTCTACTCATTTGCTCTAATATTTGAAAGAAATACTTATCGTTTCTTGTTCTAATATCTCTTGCAATGCAAGCAATAATTTTTGCTGACAGACAATTTCGCTTTAACAAGATTAAAAAATCTCTTTGCAAACAAGGTTGAGCATTTTAAATTGGTGTCTACTATTTTAAATCCACACATACTGTCTTCAAGATTGATTGGCACTATGTGGTCGGTAATTCATAAAAATAGAAGCTTTATCTGCGGGGCTTCAAGCGAGAATTCATTTATCACCAGTTCCCCGATAGTCGTCGGGAATGAATAATTATTTCGTCAATATTAATTATTCTCGAACTATTGCTTGGGCGAGCGCGGCTCGGACTCGCTATCATTCCGTGCGATCACATGCGGCGCGATATCGGACTATGCACACGTTCCCGGCGTGCGCTTGTCTCGATAAATTCCCAACGCCAATCGACGGCTGACGAATCTATTCGCGGCGGTCCGATTGAGCCGCGTTATCGGTCCAGCGAGCCATTGGACGCCGCGCGAGCCAATCGCAATTGAAACGAATATTATTAATGAACCGCCGCGCTGACCGGCGACTGACCGCGCGGCAAACACGACAACCGGCACTTGGACTCAAACTTTGGACGGACAAATCCGACTGACCAGTCCAGGGCAAGTTTGCGTTTTAGCTTAATTTATGAAAGCGAATGTTTGCCGCAGTGTTTGCAGTTTGCGCAAACTTTGCATGCACTGGACATCAGTCCGTCCCGGCTCCGCAGAATGACGACAGGGTGGTCAGGAATTTATTAAAAACCTTTGTGTGATAACAGGTAAAGCTTTTAATTTCCTGTCTGTCCGGATGCGAGGTACATTCTCTGAAAATCTAAAATTTGTCATATTCATATGTAAAAGTTTTCGGAGGTGGACATTTTTCGGATGTAGAAAGATTTCATGGAAAACTTCGTCATTCAATTTACAGAATTTCATTGAAAAACGGAAAATGAATATTATAGTTGATTAAAACAAACAAAATTGTAATACTTCGAAGGTAGGTCTGGTCTGGCTTTCATTTCTGTATGTTTAGAGGTTTATATTTTAATACTTTTTGAACCGAAAATGTTTTCGTCCATAACTTTTCTCTTATTCATTAATTATATAAAAGTTCATGTCTGCTTAGCAGGAGACAAGGACTAACGCCAACAAATTAATCAGGCATAGTGTAATGGCTGTCGTATTAAGGTAACTTAAAACTTTCCATAAAGGATAGGATTTTCATACAGGTGGGAATCTGCTGAATAGTCTATGAGCTAGCACACTAATAGAAGAGATCTATCATTTAAAATATAAAAATGAACACGCATTGGTTTTTTAATAAAAATAAATTTAAAGGTTTGATGATCTATTTGTTTTTTCCATTGCATTTACAACACAGAAGACCTTAGCTCGATCACGAAACACAACTAAATATAACTTTTCTAAACATGAGCATAAGTAGGAAAATAAAAGGTTGAGAATGGGCGATAAAACATCGATTAACTCAAAATTTCGATTTTTTTAAAAATCCTAGTGGGATCTTTACTATATATCAACAATAATGAATTCCAAGATCTAAGCGCAAAATAAGTATGCATATCGTTATCCGGAAAATACAATTAGTGATTTTTCTATGTATTAAGAGAAGGAAAAGAATTTACTGATTATATTTAGAATGTTAAATAGAACCTTTAAAAGTGTTTCCACGGATACAACAAGGACTAACCGTCCTGACGTATGACCTGATTTTTTCTACAGTGGATTATTATATTATTCATCATATTATATAGAGTATGGAAAAAATAAAGTTAAAAAAGTATATTTGTATATACGCGTTTTGTCTGGGGAACACCATAAATATATATAATATAAAAATATATAATTAATTCAATATTTTAATAAAAAGTTTTTTTATGTTCGTGTATAAATTAATCCACAGAAACTGAATTCTACCGCCATGGAGGCACTGAATTGAATGAAATCGTCTTTACGTTGAAAAGTACGACATAAAATATATTATAATTATATGCGTTAGCTTAAATAATATTTGAATTAAAAATGTAAGATCCGGTTTATAACATTTCTAATATTCAAAAATTCGTCAGATGTTATTAAAAGCTTTTAAACTGAATACATGCATCAATATTTATCATTATCGATTTTATGGATTAATTTCTCTCGATGTGTAAAGTACACTAACGCGCCATAACGAACAGCTCTCTTATCATCAAGTTTCAGAACGATTTCTTTGGAAACGACACTCTCAAAGCACGAGATAATCCACATTACACCCCGAAATGGTGGCAGCTTTAAATTTTTTAGATTATGCATAAGTGATGTAATTTCCTCATGAATGAATAAATCATTGATAAGTTTAAAAAACAAGGAATAGTCGAATTGGGAGCTCCTCCAGCCGTTCCCTGTCCAGTTGATAAGGAGTAATCAGACGAAAGACAAATACCCTGCCAGTCACGGCTCACTTGCTCGACTTGCATTTGTTTTCCATAGTAATTAAATTACACTCCCAACTTTGGATCCCGAATTTATTTTTGTCTCCAGCTGATAAAGGAAGTATTTTTACGAGTTTCGAGAAATCAATAGATTTTTTGCTGTTTCTCCAGAGTGCTAAACAAGACGCGATAAGAGCACTTGAATAGCCTCATTGAGGGGCGACTTCAAAAACAAGTGCCGTGGTCCTTTTAAAACGATTCCACTTTGCATTTATGATCATTTTAAAGAAGCTGTAATTACATAGTAATGGACCTCGGCTGATTGCGATGTGATTGCGCAAAATTGCGATTATCGCTCTCAGTACTCAGCTTGAACTTGCAAATGAAAGCGATGGAATTTTCCTCATATTTGTCCATCCATGTAATTTCACGAGATTTTTGTTTTGTTTCGAAAGTAGTAAACAAAATTGTTTGAAAGATTGCGTCATTGGAAAAATTCTAAGTGTGATGTTAGAGATGATAGTTTTCTTAGAAAGCGATATAGTATACTTAAAATAACAACTCTGCCGTCAAAATAGACGTACCCATTAGAGGTGGAAATCGAAATTGTGGAAAAACCTCATCGATATAGTGGATCATCTCTCATTCATATTTGCAAATAAAACGTATAGACCAGGGTTTAATGAATTTGAACCCATTTTTTAGAATAGTACAATAAAGTGAGAGTTATCTATAATAAATCAGGGTTTAATTTAATTAAAACTTAAATAAAGGTCTAAAGGCTCTTGGTTCAAATTTTAAACACTTTTCCTTGAAATATTATTGTAGTTGTATAGTTCAAATTCGTAAAATTTCGTGTTTATTCTGATTTTTACATATCGTTTGTAAAACAAACAAAAAGGAAAATCTCATTTCACCAAAATATCCGTTGATAAACATATATCGAAGTTTTTTTATAACGAAAATATTTTAAAAAAAAATTTTATTTAAAAGGACATCCGTAAGAATCGAACATATAATGCGGCTGACATTTTCCCATTTATATAAGTATGAAATGATAGACTTTGACGAATAGAGAGTGATGGACTTTGATGATTACCTTTTTTTTTCATGAAATAGTTTGACGAGTGGTACACATTTTAAATTGACAACGTTTTAATTTAAATAAAGCTATAAATATGTAATCCAAGTTGTTTCAGAAAACATAACGATGTTTATTATAATTATACTTTATACTTACATTGGCCTATCAGTAATAAGAATGCGTCTTCCTGAAAGTAAAAATAGCAGTTCTTGAATAAATTATCATATACAATTATAGTTTTTAAATAAGGAAGTAAATTAACTAAAATTTGTCTATAACAAAATTGACTTTTGTGCTAACATATAACATTTTCTCTCAACACTAGAACTACCAGGTCTCAGAGGTGCAATTTCACTCATTTTTTGCGCCTTTAATGTAATGTACCTTAAAAATTTGGATTAATTATCATAAATTGAAAACGATTTCTGAATATGTTGTAGTTATAAATCTAAATAAATGTTGGCATAAATCTTAACCTATAACGTTAAAAATTATAAATCACTCAAGGAAGAAATTGAGTACCGGTCATTTTGACCGATCTTGGTAGTTCTAATGTTAATGTATACACTATTGAGATTTTAACACAAAACAAAAACATGTTGTACATAATAGCATTAGAAAATTTTTATACTTCTTAACATAATATTAAAAAATGCTAAATTTGAACAACAAAATTGAGTTTCAATTCAAAAATTTCACTCGTTTGGTCTAACATAATTCCATTTTCGAGAGAAACAGTCACGTCTCCGTCCGAGGGAGATAAGACGCCGAGTGAGTGGAAAAGAACGCAGAAGGAGCCCTCCCATCAGCTCGAAGACGATTACACGTTGTGCGATTCGACATGCTGAATAAAGAAATAATTCGATTTGATGCGATGGTCTGGCCAATTGCCGACTGAACCCTATTATTTATTCTGCACAAGTGCAATTCTATTAATTATTGGGGTACCCGATATGTGAACCTATCATTTTTTATTACGCTTATTCGCGTGGTCGAGCCGCATTTTGATACTCTTGCAGACCGCGCGCCTGGATCAATTCGTGCGATTTGACGACTTCCAACAACACATGCTAAGCAGCGGATTTTGATTTATCAAACCATCATTTTTGCAGAAGGTGAAATGAACCAGTGTTGGATCGGGAAATTACAAGCAGTAAGGAAATGTTGATTAAAATAATTTGCATTCGCACTGAACTAATTGAATTTACATCGAGTTCAGATTATATTTGAATAGTTAATTACATGAGATTATGTATAATTACTGCCGGCCTAATTTGCAAATTATCCTTGGTAGGGGTTTTACTCAATAAGCAGTCGAGACTGAAGCTTAATATTACAGAGATTCAACAGGCAAATATATGTTTAATTAAATAAGTATAAGGATAAGCATACAATTTGTAGATGGACTCGCAATATTATTACATTAAAGCTACTTTTCACCAGCAACTGCGGTCATTGATTTTTTCATTAAAAAGGGCATTTTTACTGAAGAATTTTCTTTCTACAATATCAATTGAATCAGGACAGGGAATTGATATTTCTGGTGTTGCAAACTTGCAAATATATAATTCCATAAAATAACTTAATTTAGTAGCTTTTTGATTCAAACATTCGACATAGTAAATGGTTAAAAAATCACAAGATTCAGTGGTGTTTTGAATTTGCAAACACAATAACTTTTATCCAAAACTTGTCGAGAAACTGTGCTTAATAAAAGTACTGAGAAAAAGTCATGAGAAAATGTTTGCTGGAATGTACCATTTGTTTCATTAGTTTAGATTTTCGAAAAATAGGCTCAATTAAATGCACGAGTTATTTCAGAATACCTACGCTCAATTGTATTAAAAATCAAAAATTCGGTTAAAGATAATTTCAATAAACCAATTTTCAAAGGAAGAAATTTTAAAATAAAATATTGTAAAAGGAGACCTTACCAATTCTTTAAATATATATTTTCAAATATATATATCTGTAATTTAACTGAATAAGAGTTACATTAAAAAAATGTACCACATTTTCGCAATTTAATTGCACACCGACTACAAACACGTCTGGACCAAATTCTGTCCAAAGACAGTAAAAGACAGAGAATAGAGAAAGAAAGCTAAAATCTCCCAAAGCAACAATAAAATTTGCACGACAATGTTTAATAGGTGTAAGAATTCATCTGTTAAGCAATTCAGCAGTTAAGTTCCATCGCAAGGAACGCGAAGAATTTCAAAAAAATGTTACTTTACCATGCCCAGAGCTCTTTTTCCCTTTAAGTTTTAATACACACTTCTTCTTATTTCAAAGTTTCTTCACTCCCTCCTGGTGTACGTAGTACATTTATGTGCGGTGCTATATTTATGTGCAACTCTTCTTTCTTCAATGATAAAAATCTTCAAGTGAGCGAAGAAAAAAGGCGAAAAGCGTTGGATTTCTCAAGATACAACATCAGTTTAACTGCGGTGCGCAGTATCTTCGCGGTGTGCTTCGGTGTACGCGCGCCCGTTGTATAGATGGCGATTTGACAAAAAAGAGTAGCGACGAATAAATGGACACTATTACAAAAACCGACAAACTACTTTGAGTCCATAAACTAAGGGGTACAAACAGGCATAAAGGTACAAAAGAATTTCGGTGATTTTAAGACGAGATGATTACTGCCAGAATGAATACATTACTGGTTTTGTTATTCTTCTCCTTAACACTGCACCGGAGAGATATCTTCTTTTCAGAATTTCCTCGAAGCATTGAGAACATTCAAATTTATTTAATTTATACTTGTTTATAAATGTTTGGAAATATTTCGAAAATTGATAAAATCTCTTAGGCAATATGATGAAAATGCGGAGGTAATTTGGGGCGGCGGTAATTCAAGCGATTTGGAATAATTATATTAAGTACAACAAAGTCACGATTATACAATGTTCATATATATTTGAGAAAAAGTAATAAACTTCAAGAAATAGATGTATTGAATTCATCAGTAACAATTTATCAGCTGTTAAGCATAAAAACCATTTTAAAATGAAGCACTTGCTAGCCTATACACAAAAACAAAGTTTGTTTTTTTCGTTTTAATTTTTTCTGAAAAGATAAGGATTCTGGGGAATATAAATCAAGCAGAATATTAAACAAATTTCAATTCCTAGACAAAATTATATATTTTTTCTGTTGTTCGTAAATAAAATGAAATCATTTTTCAATATCTGTGTTAAAATCTTCGCAGTTTATAAATAAAGTTGCGATTTTGGAATATCTCTTTAACACTACAACTACCAGCACTCAAATGCGTAATTTCACTCATTTTCTGCTCCTTTAATGTAATGTACCTTCACATTTGGATTAATAATCATAAATTGAAAACGATTTCTGAATATGTCGTAATTATGAGTCTTAATAAATGTTGACATAAATCTTAACCAATAACTTTAAAAATTATAAATCACGTAAGAAAGAAATTAAGTGCGTTTCAATTTGATGCGTCTTAGTAATTCTATACTGTTAAAACATATTTTATTTAAATGTCATGAAACAGTCAAAGTACAATAAAGTTAACCTTGTAGGTGGTGCGACAATAGATAAATTAAATATAAATAAACTCTTTTTTCAATCACTTACTTAGTTTTAGTGTAAATCTCTTCGTTTCCGGATTTGCTAATTTAGATCCGTAGATGGGTTTAATTTTGGTATGTTTAACACTTGATATGAACACGAAAATGTTGCACATTTTGAATGGTATTGAAAATATTGAATTGTATTTTGACTACGAAAGGAGTTTTCAAGTTGTATTTCAAATATTTTCCTAATAAACAAATAAGTTCAAGTTCAAGATTTTCACATTTGCGCTTTCCAAATTGAAAGATTTCGAACAAGTTTTCTGCACCAGTTCATTATGCTGAGAACTATGTAGACAATTTGAGTTTCCTCAATTCAATGTCGAATAAAATATGTAAATATGTAACTATTAATTGCAAATATAAGTTAACTAAGGCTAACGTTCAAGCGAAGCGATGTATCGATTCAAATCATTCGGAAACGTACAAGACTCAATGTTCGTATTCCCACGGCACCTTTTAAGCCGGACACAAATGTACAAAGCGGTTGGACATATTTTTCCAATTTAAATGTCCCGCCTGAGCCGCGCATGAAGACATCACTCGGCGAGATCATCTGCATAGGCTTATCGGAACATGGATCGCCTTCTCCAATAAATAGAGAGTAAAAGTGAAGATAACGCGCCGCGGGGAGGCCTGCATTAAGTTTAATCCGACGAGGTGAATTAAGATGGAGTGATATCCTTGCTCCAGGTGGACCTCGCCCGCGGGTGTGATGGGGAGTGTAAGACGCGGGAATTCCCCAATCCTCATCTTCAATCTTCAATCATCGATCAACAGCTCTTACAAGAGTTACAAGTGCGTTTGATTTCACCTGGGGTACTTTGGGTCCGTCGCATTGTGCCCCGACTCCGTCTCATTACGTTCAAAGACGTGTTTGGAGGTTTCTTCGTCTTCGTCCGATTAAATCGTCGTTGTGTGCTTACAGCGAGAGTCAGGTTTTTGGAGGTCCAATGATAAATTGTCGACGCGATTAACAAGTTTGGCCGCGGCAATTAATCTCAATCGCAGTTTTTTTATTCTTCGGCATATATATTTTTTTTCGAAAACATCGGGAATTATATTCTGCTTAATGAATTAATAAAGAAGCGAATTACAGCGTCGGCTCATTATTCTGGGGAGACAGCCTGTTGCATTCGCCGGGAAGGGGAGCACGGGATAAAGCGGATGGCCCGAAATGCAGCCGGGCAACAGGTTTTAAGTGTGCTCCTCCTCGGGTCCAAGAGCTATCCCGTGACACCAAGATGAATCCTTCTTTCTTCGCGGCGAATCGTTCCGCGGCGGGCCGCCGACTGCCTTTCTAGAATCTGCTTAAATGTCTCCGACTGCTGCAGTTCGCATAACTCATTTTCCGTAGTTTATGTTAAACGACTTTCGTTTATTTTATGTCGCGGACCCTCCTGTTGACAATTTTTTTATATTTCCCTTCTTGGAAATCGTAAACCAATTTAAGTTTTTTGTAATTTGCTCCACCATTTTTCGTATTATCTGAGGAGCACACGAGATGTGTTACACAAACGCTCGCTGGCTGGGAGACGTTTGATGATTGAGTTATCTTGGATTCTGAGGGTCGTCGACTTCGAATGAAAGTGATAGAGGCCTGGATCATAGATGTTATCTGGTCACTCTATAGGAGCTAACGAATCGTCCGTACTTTGATCTACACTGGAAAATTATGTCCCCTTTAATGATCGCCGATATCATCTATTATTTTTGTAGTTTTCCTTCCTTTTACGGATTTCAGAGATAACATCTTAAATGTCTTTTACTACGTTAACTACACCGAGGAGTCAAAATGCTTTTATCTTATAGCACACAGCATGCATTTGTAACATCCACCCAATTTAAAAAGTGTTTTTGGTAGTAAAAAATGTATTTTTTTCCTAGTTTTAAATTATAGAAGAACTTTACATAACATTCATAGATTAATACTTTAAAAATTAACTAGAAATTGCAAATGTAACATTTTTAAATTTCATATATTTGTTACAAATGCAAGTACCATAATAAATCGTTGTAGCGAAGAAGAGTGCAAATTTTAATTTGACTAAGTCAGTCCCATTTTGCATAAAAAAAAATCCACTAAGTAAGCGATAATTTCAGTAAAAAGCAACTGAAACAAAGAGAGCCTTATAATTTGTGTATAAATTTGAAATTAATATAAACTAAAATCTCAGTACCGAGAAATTATTGCTTTCAAGAAAAAAATTGTTTAATGTGCTTGTTCATTTCTTTACGCGAATGTTCATCACGTCAGTTGTGCGTGTTCCGGTGGCGAGAAAGTGCGTCCTAAAAAGAACAGGACTCACGTTCGCTTCTTATCAAAGAGAATCGTTTAAAAAGGCACAAATGTAGAGACATCTCTTAAAAAATCTACTTACTTTGCATGCACTGTGGCGATTAATAAGATTAGTAAGATTCATATTTTTATAAAATCTCCTGTATTCCCAGTATTGAAAATTCGAAAAGGTTTCTTCTCTCCGATTTATACAATTGGTTTATTTCAAATTAACATGGGATACATCCAAAATATTCTAACAAAACTAGACGGACAAAATACTTAACAATTCTGCACTGAGAGAAATATTATGTCAAAACTAAACGAATTTCTGTTTAAATTAAGACAGAAGAACGTTTAATCAAGTCATCCTTGATTCAAACTCTTTCTTTTTAAATGTGTTAACATCAAACAGAGTAAATTGCTGGAATTATTTTATCAACTTGTAAAATTAAATACGTTTAGCTTTAAAATGAATCGGGGAAGGTTAAATCCGGTAAAATAGTACTGGAAGGAGGAAAGAAGGCGAACATTGTTACCTCGGATGGAATTAAAATAATAGTGCACGTTATTGAAATGTGTTTACACTTTGGGTACTTCATTCAATTGATTAAGTCAAAGAGTGTATTTCAAATTTCTTATTTTTTCTTCTTTTTTCACGCTTGAATTACAAATGAAAGTAAACAATTTATTTCGTAGCACAAAACAGGGCTCGATTTGGAAATTTGTAAAGCGCAAAATATACAAGATCGTTTGATACTCGGAGAATGCTTTGACGCAAAAACATAAAAATATTGAAAATCCCGAAAGATCACCCAAAATGTATTGTTACTGATCACCAACATTTTCCCTAGTATCTTTTCAATAAGACAGCTGATATAGTGCAAAATAAAATTGTCACCCAAATTGTTTGTACGCATTTAAAATAATTACAAAATTGCAGATTGACGTAAATTATGAGGCAATGAAATTTCCTCTATCATAAAATAAAAACACACATCAATATAATAAATAGTGATAATGAAAACAATTAATTAAATTGTTGTTGGATTGTTGTTGTATCTTATCACCACTTACTCACATGAGTGGCTTACATGTACAAGACTTTAAAATGCACTAATTTGTTGCGGTGTTCCGATAATAGCCGAAGGGAGTTTGACTTCGATATAATCCCTTTTATTGTCGGATAAATAAAAATAATACAACTTTTTATGTAGCATTATCGCTGTTTACGCTTATTAAAAAAGGTTATCAATAAGCTAATATTATTTACATGTTCTAACAACAATATTGTAAACACATTCGTATTTAAGAAATAAGGTTTTTTATTGTAAAATGATAGAAGGTATGTAACAAAATCGAATTTATATCCTTATCTGATAAAAACAAAAGGAATATGCTTGTAGTCTTACTAATTTCTATTGACTTATGAGGTCTTTAAAATGAATTGAATTATGTATATTATGTTCAAACGGTATGGAAAACATAAATACAATTAATTCCTTTACATGTAACTTTTGGAAAGACGGAATATTAAGATTTTAAAGTAATAAAGCATAATTTGTTAATAGTCATTTCTTAATGAAATAAATATACTTAATTTATAGAACACTCAAGGCATTTCAAATGTAAAATTCACGACAAAATAATATATAAAAATTGCTTAATGAATATGAAAGAATCAAAAAATAACATCTTTCTATGCAAGATTAGTTAATGAATAAATAAAATAAAATACATATATTCAAACACCTAAGAAACCAAAAATAGCTTGAAAAGATCTTTTGCAAGTAAAATTAATAAGAAAGTAGGTTTCTTGAATTAATTTTTAAAGTGAAATTTTTTTCTTTGATAATTTTATGTAGCTATTTTATGAAATTGTTTAAAAATTATTTGAACACATTCGTGCTGGCGGGATTTTTATTGGTTATTAGCATCTCACATGATGTTTTAGCTTTGATTTTCAATTAATTTTGAATTAAATGTACACATAATTAAAATTAAATGTTGTAGTAAAATATAATCATAAACTTCAAAGACTCTGATGATGCACTTTCATCGACAAGAAAATTCACAAAAAGTAAGTTTTCAACAGGTATAAACATTTATAGTATAAATAATCCACGTACCTAATTTACCTTTCTTTAGCGGTACTTTAATTGCTTATTAAATTACATTACACTCACGGTTTGATAAAGTACGACAGCTATGATAGAAATATAAAAATTAGCAATGATGAGTTTCTTTATTGCTTCCTTGAGCTGTTTGGGTTTTCATAATAGAAAACTAAAAAAATACATGATATTAGACTCGAATTAAATAGCTTCAAATCGTATTGTCATAGACCGGATATTATAAAGTTTATAAAATTTATTATATTAAGTATTCGTTTTCTTAGTTTTAAGTGTGGCATTGAAAATAATAACTACGTACAATGTTTTCCTAAGAGGCGACGATATAGAAAGAAAAACAAGAGTTTAAGAGGAGAAACTAAATGATGGAAACGATTAAAGTCTATAAAAAGTTCTAGAATCGTTAAGGCGCAGTCAGTGAGTCGACACGTGACTAATACGAGATAGAAATACTAGATGGCTTTTAAAAATTGATAAAAGTGATCTTACTTTTCCAAAATTAAGTGACGTCACTACTCGAACTGATGAAATTTAAAACTAATAGACAATTGTATCAAATATTATTTTATATACTCTCTCAGATAAAGATATTTTGCACAGTGACACTTTTTCTGCAACTATTCAGATGCTGACACAGTTTCACTTCTTCACAGAATTTCTTAATTTTCTACTGCCAATTTAAAATTCGAGGAAAGCAAATCATCCGGCGGCAAGATACCACTTTTAATCGGCGCACTGAGTCTTGAGACACGTATGAGATACCGTCGGACGGTTTAAACTCGAAGCAAATCGACGAGCGCGACTCGTTTTATGGTGGGAACCCCCTGGCAAGTCCGTCAGCAGTGCTTCCGCCAAACGCTAGCACGGCACTGACTGTTAAAACTTGAGTGGCGCACGGCTCCTCTTCCAGAGAAACTCCTCAAGACGCTGAACCCGAGGGACCGGGAAGACAGGGAACCACGAAGACAAGACGGACCGGACTGAACCTCCGGCGAACGACAGGGAACAGCCGGCAACCTCTCGGCGACGGTGATTTAGTTTGATCAGTCCACTTCGATTCGGGTGTGTGGGAGCAGCCGACTCGGAGCAATCTCCAGCTCGCGCGGTCCAGCTCCAGCATCCGAGCGGCTCCTCCGGTCACTTCCACGACGGCCCGACTCGGAGCACGTCACACTCCCGTCTTGGGTCCAGCGTCTCAGCTTCCACGAGTCCCGGGGTGCGCCCGACCAATCCCCGGGAGTGCGCCCCTTCCCGGGCCGCCCGACCACTGGACACGCCGGACAATTTATTTATGCATGTAACACACACGGAGCCTCCGTCTGTGCGCTCTATGTACTCGCCGGCGCAAATGGCCCCATACCGCACGACCGCTCTGCACTCCGCTGGCAGCAATTAATTGCAGGAAAGCGCAACTACGCGGAGTGCGTCCTCCGGCCGGGTCTAATTACAGGCCCAAAAGAACTCGAATGGCAATCTGGGCGAGCATCAAAATATTTGCTCACGAGGATCCGATAAATCACCCGAGGTGCTTTAATAATGACTTAATGTCGACCGCTCGAAACGGCCATCCGCGGAAATTAATATTCTAACCGCGGCGGAACACGCCCGCCGCGATTAACTAGGGCTCTTTTAAAAATTAGAGTTGCACGCCTCATTTGTTTTCTGGTAGGTGTCCGACTAGTGTGAACCACTTTGCGCCTAGTTTTTCCGTTCCGAGGGGGATTTTAATTTACCTACTATAGATTTATGTCATTCGATTTATTATAGTGCAGGAACAGGGTTCGAGGGAAATTCTTATAATGATATCTCATAATTCATATTCTTATTATTTTTCACCAAAGTGTTTTAGTGTAAAGATTTAGCATTTAATGAGTTTTCTTTTTCGAATTCTATTTCTCTTCATTAGTCAAATGTAAAGATAGTTAATCAAACTTTATTTACGTTTCCTAAATTTGGAAAAAACGTTTGATTTTTGTAAATTAGTTAAAATATTCCGAAATGAAATTATGACATTCAAAAAATATATATAAAAAAAATCGAAAACTCGAAAAAGCAAAGCATATGCACGAATTATGCGGACCCTAAAAATTTGCTTGTTATTAAAAGTCGAAGAAGAGAAAAAATAAATTATTTTTAGAATCTTATATTTCATTTTTGTTATTTATAAGAATATCGCTTCTTCCCTTTAAATCCAAAAATCTCTTTTGAAATGTTCAGGGTATTTTCAGATTGACTAAATATATGTTGTAAATAATAATATGCATAAGAAATGATTATGATAATTATCGCTAGACATACTCAATGCTTCTTTAAAATTTCATATTCTTTTAAGTACATATTAAAGGGTAATTAAACTTTAACGCAGATTTAATTTCGGAAAATATTGATTGATTGGAAAACAACATATTTATGTCGGTCTTGAAATATTTTCGAAAACGTTATTATAACTAAATAAATTAATGTTTAATTATACTTATTGTAAACATATTATAAGAAAATGTTTTATTAAATTGTTGCACTTTTATGTATGTTGTACGTATTTCTACTCTACATATTCCTTGTAATTTTTCAGATATCGGATTTTAAAACACAAAGTATTTGTGTAAAATTTGCGAACGCTCATCACTTTAAAGAAAATGTTCAAATTTTAAATACAGGGTAGTAAAACATTTTACTGCAAACGTGACACACATAAAATCATAAACAATTAGGTTCAACAAACAACTACTGTTGACGAGCTTTGATGAATTGATATATGGAAAGAGCGTAGATAAATCATGTAGAGTATTCAAGATCGTGGTAAAGTAGCCATCCTGGAAAGTCCCGAAACAACAGTAACTGGCGGTCATCTGCATATGCGATTCACACTTTTGACCATAAAAGTCATCAGCGCATAAATAAACCACGAAAGTGCATTGAATTTGCTAGGAACAATTGCAATTGTATGAGCCATAAAGTCCACGAAATAGTGGGCTACAGGAGGCCGGAATATCACGAGGGCACACAGATTTAGATATCCATACCGAGATCGCGGCTGCTGGAGCTGGACCCGAGCCTCCGTTGCGTCAGAGCGCAGCCAAACCGCGTCTCGCGAAATAGTAAGAACTAGTAATAGTCGACGACGACGACCGCAATTAAATTTTTCCATTAGGAGACGGAGGACTCAAAGGCAGCGCGGCTGCAGATGCAGCGGCCGGGTGAAAATTTAATTTGAATAAATATTTGCCCGCGTTGGTCAGCGCGCCGCGGTGATCTACGCATATGGCGCGGAATATGCTCGCGAGCCGACCGCGGCTGTCCGGCCGGTCCGCACTTGTCTATAAAATCAATTAAAATGCGCGGAAAATCATAGAAGTCCGCGAATGCGGTGGCACTCGACGGAACATGCAACGCTTACCTGGCTTCCCGCAATTCCCGTAAATGGGTGACAGAATCTCCAGCACGCGAGGCTCTTCCATTTAGCACCGCCGCGGCGCAATAAAACGCTTCCTGCGGCAGCTGACAATGACAATGTTGCTGCTGCTGAAAGGATAATTGCTGTTAATGGATCTCAGTATTCGGCGGGATTCGACGGCAGGATGGACTCGTATAAAATTTGTAATTTATTGCGACAGACCCATCTCGCCGCATTTGCATCCGCTTTTAAGTAAAGAGATAATCTGTGCGTAGCGCGAACAGCTCCTTGCCGGGTTTGCGTGCCTCCGTGGAAGTCGTTACTTAGGGTTTAAACTTCAAGGATCGCATGCATCGCTAATTATTGTAACTGAATTACGAAATTTATTTCAGGCGACCTACTTCTGAATTCGAAACGAATAACGAACAATTTAATTTTACCTTAAAAATTGCATTTTTGAGCATTAATTTTGAAATGGCATAATACGAGTACAATTTAAAATTTATTTTAAATATTAAAACAGTCTGGAAAGCATAAAAATTATACTACAAATTCAAAACTTTTTTGCATTTGCAATTTACTTCACAGGGATATTTTTTCTGCAACAGAATTAAAAAGAAATTTTATAATATGGGCTTTTTTAGTGGGTTCATTTTAAGTAAGTAGATATCATATATGTTTACACTATGTTTTCACGATTCGGCGACTGTGAGTCAACGAGTGATGTACATTTTAGTTTTCAGGGTTTGGTAACCAACAGGCTACATAGGGTGAAAAGTGAACTCAATACTTTCTGTTACAGTCACAAGAAATTTGTCTTTAAACTCATTCTCAGAGCATTCTTCTCCCTCTAATTTCTTAACCATCGATGCAAAACATCTAAAACAAATTCACTGCACTGTCCATACCTGACAAATTTATCGTTCGATTTTATGATATTTAAATGTTATAAAATAGTGGTTACGTATTTACCAAAAACCACAATTGGACAAATATGCAAGAAATGTTTTTTTTAGAAATATTACATAAATGGATTTTCTCAAAGATAGTACAGACGTTGAAAATCTTATATTGAAAATTAATTTAAACTTATACACATATACATAAGTAAATGTTTGGTGAATTTATTTAAACATATTTGTAGAAACTTTTGATGAAACTGAAGTCGTGAACAATTTCTAACTTTTTAATATCTGGTGATAATATGTATTTATTTCCTACAGGAAAAAAAAAAACTTCAACAATTCCTATTTTGTCTCATATCACATAAATGTATACTTAATTTCAAAATGGAAAGTTCTAATCAAGAAATAAATTCTTTTTCTTTCCATGCCAATCTTCTTTTGAATTTGAATTAATGGAAATGTATTGTATATGTATGTTATATAAAAAAGACCTAAAAATAATTTTGCTAATTGTCTTATCTACTATAGGTACACAGGATGTGGGAAATCTCGCAAAAATTTAGTGGATGATATGCATGCAAGTGTGAGAAATACATAGCCGATAAGAAGACGATGATTGCTGGCCAGACAGAACTAGCACGAGTATTATCAGGCCAAATTGGGGCTTGCGGCAGCATAAGCGGACGATAAATCGCTTGACATTCAAAATGTTTTTTCCAATTTAATAATCATCCAGCGAGTGGTTGTCTTTTGTTATTGGTGGCAAATGAGTTCACCAGGCGCGCGATATAAATTATAATCGCGAAAATATTCCCCGCGAATGAAATGTGGCACAGAGTGGCCGTTTGCAGTATCTGCAACTGAGTCGAGTTGACGCCGAATGGACGCAACAAATGCAAATAGTGAATTCTCGTACCCTGCGATTTACCTTGCCGCATATTTTCCATATCTCGAAATATTTCAAATCGAACTAAGTGTTTGTCTTCGCTAAGAGGTTCCCGGAGGTGAGGTGAGTATCGCCGCCATCCTAATGAAATGCCAACGAGATTTAGCGGCGATACTCGTGGAAAACAATTCATTACCAACTCCGTCGAGTGTTCCAGCGAGCCAGAGTCGATGGTATCGCGGCCATTTTTCTTTAAATTGAATTCACCGTAATACGAATGCCTTAGAAGAAGTATCTCCCAGTCGGGTTCCTTCGCGCCTTTCTTGCAAAACGGCGCGATTCCAATAAATCACAGTTCACCTCTTATCGGGCCTCGCGGACGAAAATCTGTGCCGGTTTCGCAAGGGCAATCCTGGACCCATTTAAACGACTCAATCATTCCAATTGGCACAAAACCGCAGGAACGTTATCATTACGCTTATTGGAAACTTTTGAGTCCGGAGAACTGCAGCCAAATCGACGGCGTCGTGACGGTGGGAAATGAGCTCGGTTTGGAACAATTCCCAACCCCTGCGGGCCTCGGGAGGGCGAAATACAAATAGAGCTAATTTGCAAAAATCAATAAACAACTTATTTTTCATATTTTTTCGCCACGGCCAGCCGCAAGTAATCTCAGCTTGACCAGGTAAATCACCACCGGTAAAAAGATTGGTGGCCAAATGATGTGTGCATAATCCCGCGGGCTCTGATTGCAGCAAAAAAGTGATCGCAGTGCACTTTTGCGTCCCAGGTGAATTCGCCGGGACCTGCGGGCGCAAAGAGGCACCCATTACCCGCGGGCTCTCGCATTCAATTCAGCCGCACCGGAGCGCCCGGGCACGATTCAATCAGAAGAGGTGCAAATCAGAAAATTATGCCGATTTACCTTTTTGCGCAGGGGAGCCTACAGGTGAAAGACGTTCACGTCCCCGCGGATTGTCCGCACCTTTTGACTGCTGACTTTCGCGCCCTTCCCGACTCACCTCCTGCTTCGATTTTGGTAGCAGAGTTCACCGGGAAAACAAATTCGGGTGAGCTCCTTGAGCCGCACTCCCGTGCGAACGCCGCGGAGGAAAGGTAAGTCGCGATCAAGTGATAAGCCTTGATAGTGGCCGATCGTAAGGAGGTTCGCTTCTCCGAACCCCGTTCCCTAACTGCTCCTTGGGATTGCGACATAGATTCGAGCATAAATTAACAAGTTTTTTCGTTTTTCGCCGGAAGGCAGTCGACCAGGTTTGCAGGTGTTGACCAGGTAAGGGGGAAAATCAAAATCACCGGAAGAGTAGACACGTTCACTTAAAAGGAAAACGACAGTTTTACGACGAAATTCGGTCTCCATTTATGCATTCAATAGTAAATTAATGTCAAGAACCCTTTCATTATTAATGGGTTCTACATCTAATAATGTAAAATTAATTCCACCAGGAAAAAATTTCAGATACATATATAATAAATTGTGCAGGGTCATAGACCGAATTTGAAAAAAATTGAATTTGAATTTGTTCATAACATATAATTTTCAGAAATATATATAATATATACATATGTATGTTTTCTTTTCATTTCATAGCACTGAATCACATTTTTTGTTTCATATAACAGAACAATTAATAAATAAGAATTTTTATTAGAACATTTTCAGAATTTTGAGAATAATGGGATAAAAGCCCAAAACAGATCTAATTTAGAGCAATTTTGATAATTTAAATCAAAAATAATGGATCGTGAAAAGAGCTCGCAAGGTGGCTCTAATGAAAGTGTTCTACCATACTAATGTTTTATTATATAAAACTACATATAGCTTTTCAATATTTCAAAAGTTAAATATTTTAGGAGAAATGATTTTATGTCAAATTTCAAATTATCCGAATTTTGAAATAAATAAATGTTTCTTTTCAAACTTATTAAAAGCCTTATAATAAGAATGTTTAAAGAAAAAGCAGGAAAGTTATTTTTCAGAGATAATACTATCAACAATTAAAACTAAAAATTTTGTAACTCAATTAAGGATAGTGATTTTGAACTTGTCCATTTAAAGTACAAATTTGCGATTCCCAAGAACTGTGGGGCTGCAGCTGCATAACGCTCATAAATCTCTAATAGCCGCAGAGGTGACAAGTTATTACTGCATAATTTATGATAGTTAAAATCATCTAGGCGGTCCCGACGGGAATTATTTCAATTTCCATGCCCGAGACGCTGGCACGACTCGGCGGCAGTCCGTCAGGGCCAGAGCAGAACAAGTAATTAACGCACTGCGGAATGAAATTTAAATTGGAAGTAACAAGAGCTGCGCCAGTTACTGCTGATGAGTCCATGATTACCACGGAGCACCCCTTGAATGAAATAATTAAATAAATTCTAGCAGCGGGGCAAATCGCTGGTCAACTGCTGTTTGCGGAGCCCGAGCCGAGACGTCGTCCGTCGCACCGTCTTAATGCGTCGGCCGCAGTCGGCTCCTAATTATTTGATTCATGTCCAGCAACTGCGGAGCTCCCGGTCCCCGAGAGGTCCGAGGAGCCCCACGGCCCACAGTCCGGCGTGTTTGTCTTTCCTATAAAACTTATGTAATTCTAGGGAATTAAATTTGAATCGCATCTGTTCGCCGCCGACCAGAAGATTTGCTCGGCAGCGTACTCTGCTCGTTAGAAGTTAGTTCAACGAGAGTTTCATTGAAATCAATGACTAATTTAACTAATTGGATGAGAGTCCACTCATTAACACTGTGATCTGATCGTAATTGAAATGAATCAAAAGCTTCCGGTGCACTGGAAATGGAATCGAACCCAAGACCCTTTAATTGGTCGCGTTCACTCAAGAGAACCTCCCGCTCATTTGCTAGCAATTAGTAACCTAGTTGCGGAAATTACATTCTTTACGGAAGTGGTTAAGATTTTTGCAGTTTCTTAACGAAATTCAAATTACAATAATTTCAAATGCATAACAAAATATTACAAAATTTTGCATACAAAATCACGAATGACAATTTATTAAAACGCATTAAGAGTGCATCCGAGTAACCATTAATTTGAATCTCTTCCGCAAGTTTGTATACATCACGGGAACATTTATGATATTCGAAAATTAAAATTTAACTGTCGTGAAGATTGGCGGAAGATCTGTGGTAGTCTCACAAAGCATTTACATTTATGCATGTTCGCCGCTAACGCAAACAATCGTTTAAACAATTTTTCATGCATTTACAAAACACATAAAGATAAGAGCCGTGTAATGGATTCATTAGTTTGGCTTAAGCAACCTGAGCAAACAAGGAGATTCGTTTGATGGTAGACGTTCGATATTTCTAGCAGCATGTTAAGACTTAGAGAGTTGGAAGAAGTACAAGATATTATATTACCTACGCCTTATTTTGCGTTAAGAGTTACACGCTTGCGGTGCTATGAAAATGAATAAAATTATAATTTATTTTTAGATGTCGCAAAATTTAAACATGCCTTACTCCTTTGCCAGAAACAAATTTTAATCTATCAAAACGATACCCATAACTTTCTTAATATGATATAAATGGACATTTTAATAAAATACGGTTTACACAAAGACAAGATTTTATACACTTATGTGCAAACTATTAGCATACTATACTACTTGTTGATTGAAAACTAAAAATAATACGATAGTAAAAGAACTAAAAAATGAAAATGATCTTCTAGTTGCGTTGATTGAGATCAAATACATTTATCTGATATTACTAAGATTATAAATTGATTATACATATTTTCGAGATATCAGAAGGATATGCAGAGCTTAAGAGAGTCTAGCTTAGAAAAATCCTATATTCTTCGTTTTTATCGGGTTACTAGTAAAAAACATAATTTTCCTTAAGGTTTTATGAGACTACATATATAACAACTAGATTTTTTAGAAATATACTAAAGAATTTTTGTGTACCGCATCATATTTACAAAATAGTCATACATTGTATGGATTTGCATCATTTCTATTCGTTTCAGAACCATAACTCACGAAAAACGTTTAAAGGTTCGATATGATCCCGAAGAAAGTAACAATTTTCATCCCAGAAAGGGAATCAATCGAAAAATCAATTCCGGCCCTTCCCTGTTTGCACTGTAATTTGAGGAATGCGGCGGCGCACAAGTGCACGTAAGATTTATGCGCCGTGAAATTTCGAAGCGTATCTCAAGCCATCGCGGATTAATCGGCGCAATCTGAACTTTTATCTCCCCCGAGGAATTTCATCACTCTCTCATTCATTCACCTGAGAACCGCGGCGGTGCACTTAATATTCGCGTTTCGCAAGGCGGCCCATCTCCCACACGCAACAGCCGGCCCGCAGACAGCTGAATAATGGACAAAAGGAAGATCTGGGAGATCTCTAGCCCTCAGATAATAAAACTCATTACGGACCAGGTAATAGTCCGGCCAATGGTGCTATTATACGCGCTTTATTTGTTACTTTCCTCAAAGATTCGCGAGTCCGCACTTATTGATTCCCGGCTACTCCGCGGAACTCGAGGGACGGCCGCCTGCACTCAGAAATCAGGCAAATAAAGCAGCGTCGTGCCCGGAAATGTGTTGCTAATATTTTCATTTAACTTTGCAATTATTGCTTGTGGCTTTTGTTGATTGCTGTTGAACCAACTGGCTGCACACAATCGCAAGTGACGGGCGGGACGTGGAATGCGCTTTTTGTAAATTGGCGTTTAGAACCCTCAAAGAGCGAGCGGTTATACGGCCGCGTTGATTTACTGCATTTCTTTTCTCCTACGAATCAATCACTCTCCAGACGCAAATCAATCAGAGGGATTTTTATGGCGGTCCATAATTATTTATTGCTGTCGTGAAATGTTTCACAATGATCACAAAAGATGTGCCCATTCATTCGATCTGCATATCGAAGAAACGATTTTCTATTCGAAAATGTCCCTAGTTGGAATATTTTTCCCTCTTAGAAAACATTACTATAACCAGGCACTTTTCAATAATTCAAATTTTCTTTTAACACTCTAATGTATACAGTATTACTTCGAACACATAAAATATTAAGTTCAGGGGTGTTTTGGGCGGCTAATAACAAATCGAAAATCAAATTTTCAAAATCGAGAATGGGAAATCCAATTCGGCAGGCACTAAATTTGAAGCAAAGCTATTTCATGCAAATTTAGTATTTTCAGTTTTAGGAATCTAAAATTGAATTAATAACCAACAGCCCTAAAAAACGTTTTGATATCTACATATTTGCATTTCTCCTACTTTGATTATTTAGAAACTTTTACTCATTATGAGGTAGGTATTTTAAATGTTTTTTTTGTCTTCTTTAGATTTGAACATAAAACGTAGGTTGGAGCACCGATTTATCCTAATTTATGATCTTTTCTTTTTCTTTGCCTTCCTACTTTTATAGTCTTCAACCACACCTTAAGCGTGAGTCATTATTTGTATCATTTTTGTAAAATTGTAATAATAAAAACCGAAAAACTGTAAGAAATAAAGGCTATTCTATTTTGTTTTATTAAAATACTAAACATTTCTACAAAATAAATAAACCTCCTCGACAATTTAAAGAAGAGCCTACAGTTAGACTCAAGAATTTTATGAATTTGTAAATAAAACTGAAAATGTTTTTAAATTTAATTTATATTCCAAAACGCCAGCGGTACAAGTGCCTGAAATGCGCTCCCAATTTTGTAGGCGGAGCTCATTCCGGTCAATTAATATTTTGAAGAATTTTGTTTGTTTAATTTCATTTCATGGGGCGTAAGTAAAACAAAGCCGCTTCGCGGTTGCCTTCACAGTCGCTGAGCAGGTCTTGAATTAATTTGCAAGCGTTTATTATTTTACCAAAAATAACTGGGCATTCTGCCAGAATTTCTAAAACTTGTTAAATTCGTAGAATTAAATAATTATAGGATTTTATTAAATGGTTATCGCGGTTCGACTGCTTTAGCTGGAGCAGTACCGGCGCTGTTCTAAAATGACTGGAAGCTACCTTAAAGTTCTCTACGGAGGTTTTTTCATCTCAGCTCGACAGCCAGAAGAAAACCGCTGGCACCCTGAACAAAGGCGAGACCACGAAACCCAGAAAAGTCGATTAAACCACGGCAAAGAAGCACAGAGCCCCAAAAATGAAGCACCACTTACTCGTCAGGAGAGCGCCAGGCCCCTCGGTGCGCACTGTCACTTACCGGCCGCGGTCAGTTAGCGCTTTGCCGGTTTCGCTTACCACTTTGCGATGTTCCCTATCACTTCCCGTTTCTCGGAACGTCTTCAGAATCCCGTAAAACTCCCGAAATTCTACACAGACAGCTCGAAATCCGCGGATTGAGGTTAACTTGTTGATCAATCAAAATGACAAACAAAGCTGACAAGACAACGAGTGGCCCTCGAAGGAGCTATTAAGCGACAACAGCGCGCAGAGTACAACAGCGGTAGCTTTACGATTTAAATTGAATGATGAATTTTTTAAGGTTCGAGTCAAAATGCCGAGAAATTCTGAGACTCAAACCGAATTTTTGAGAAATTTGGAATTTGGAGAGTTTCTAAAAGCACCCAAGAGGCGAACTGCGAAAATGTCCCAGAAGAGTGCGTTGCGGTCGCACGAAATCGCCGCATTCTTCATTTCCGTTTCTGTTGAGAATAAACGCGCGAATTTAATCCTCGGGGTAAATAATTTAACAAGTTTACCAAAAAATAAAGAAAAATTTACCGATTTCAATGAAACTAAAAATTTTAAAGTTGTTATTTCCACCGCAAAAATACTTTATCACTTCAAAAATTTCTTGATATATTTTATCAATAAAATATTAACTTTTTTTCTATCGATATGTTGTTAAACGTATAAAATTAATAAATAAATTCAAAAACTCTTCACTGATCCAAAAAATCAGGTGTGGTGTCTGCGATACCCTGTACTACACACTTCCTTTGGGGGTTAAATAATATTCGATTTTGTTTTATTTTATATTGAAAGATGACAAATATACCTTTACTGAACGAGTTTAAAAATTTCAAAATTATATTTCGAATTTTTTTTAAAATAGTTTTGAATTATATTATAATAATAGTTAATAGCAGCAAAATTAAAAACCTAAAAATAGCTTTTGAAATACAAGGATTATCCCACTGTTTTAACAAGATTAAGCAAATTAAAGGATAAATCTATGAATATCCTTAGACCAGAAGCACTGCAATTATGGATTTAAAAAAAGAAAAAATATACAGTGGCTCAACTAATTGTTCACTACAAAGCAAAATTTGCTTCAATCTCTCTTCCTCCAAATGAGATGCAGAATAATGGTTGCATAATTATTTTAATAATATTTATATTTATTCTTCTGATATCTCCAAATAATTTTTGTTTTGATTTATTATAAGCGGAAGTAAAATTGAATAGCATTTAAACAAAAAGTATGTATATAACAGTATACTCGAATAATTTAGGAGAAGAAATAATTTTTGTTTTGGGATAATCACATCTTCGCAGCGCTTTCAGATTGAAATATTTTTTAAATGAAAGGATTCAATTTCAAAATAATTGTAATAAAAGTTTCTGATGAGCTTCGTTTCTCCATATACTTGATAGTTCAATGATATCTTTCCGGAATTAAGTTGAATGCAATTCCCTCTCCTCTCCGATGACGAATTAACAGTAAAATTATTTACCTCAGCGAGTTCAAGCGAAGTTCGTTCGATTTTGAAAAAATTCCAATAATTCATATAAAATATGGAAGCAAACGCGGACGAGGACAACCTCGATACCACGGAAAACACCGAAAATATTTTCTCGGCGATTTGGGAGAAGGGCAGCCTGGCGTGCTGCTTCTACAGGCTCCAGACGATGGAGCTGTTCGTCACGAACGAGGTCGCGGACGCGCCACCGGAGCACCCCTTCCTCCAGAACATACTGCGCCAAACTAAACCGTCGTTCCTCGTCGGGAGCGGCCAGCCGCAGTTCCTCAGGGAGCTGATGAAGTGGAGCGGTCTCCCGGAGACCCTGGACCCGGACGAGTTTCTAGTGGGGAAGTCGAGCAGAGCGCCACTCTCCAGCTTCGTGGTGTTTCCCCACAGCGAGAAGAGCCTGACCAAAAACCGCGACCGGATTATGTCCCTGCGTCTGCCCGGGATGTGCGAGAGCCTGACCAAGGAGGAGCGGTGCTTCTTCCTGGAAGGTCTACTTCCGCTGGACCACGGCCTGATCGTCCAGTGCCTGGGGAATTTGCTGCACTACCTGGACATGCAGTGGAGGTTCTTCTTCCTGCAGGACTCCAGCGAGGTAACAGTGACGGACGTGAAGATATTTCTGTTGGAGTCGCAAGTCTTAGTCGACGACTGGACCTTGTCTTCTCTGGAGATATTTTCGAACGAGCATCACCCGTCTGCCTACAAACAGGGGGACAGGCAGGGATTTTCTGTTTTCAGTGCGTTAAATCGGTGCTCCTCGAAGGCGGGGGCGAAGGCTCTGCACAATCTGCTTTCGCAGCCCACTCGCGACTTAACCGAGCTCAACCGCAGCTTCGAGACCGTCCAGTGGTTTCTCCAAAACAGCAAGAACCCTGCGATTGGGAAGTTGAAGAAGTACCTCAGGAAGATGCACGATTTGGGCCAGATCTTCAGAAACTTAACCTTGAAACCGAACAGCCCTAAGGAGTGGATGCGTTTTCAGGAAACAACGTGGGCCGCGTTCATGATCACCACTGTTTGCAAGGAGGCCAGTCAGGGTCACTCTGGCACTCTGCTTGCGGAAATCGCGGACTATTTGGTCGGCAATCCCATTCTAAAAAATGTCCTTTTCACAGTCGACACGGTCTTCGATCACGAGGAAAGTTTAAGCCAGCAAAAATTTGTGGTGAAGGCAAATTTGGATGAGGAATTGGACGAAAAAAAGGCCAAAATGATGGAAATCCAGGACTCTTTGCAGGAAAAAATAATCGCTGAATGCGCTAACCTTCCTAGTTTTGTGACCCAAATGCAAGGGTATTACATTCCTGAAATAGGGTACGTTATCAAGGTCTCAGTCACCGAAACAGAAAAGGAACAAATGCTCTCTGAAATTGGAAGTCAAAGCCTTAACTTTTTTGTAAAGTACGGCAGCGATTACTTTTACGACTCTGACCTTTGCAAGGAGCTGAACGCGAGGTACGGGAACGTCTATCCTGACATATGCGAGCACGAAATGAGGATTTGTCAGCGGACTTTAAAGTATCTGCGGGAAAATCTCCCCTTTATCCAAAAAGTGGTGAGTCTCTGCGTGAAATTAGACTATATGATGGCATTTGCTGTGGTGGCGAGAGAAAGAAATCTTGTCAGACCAGAGGTTGTCGTCGAAAAGATTATAAAAATTGACAACGGTCGGCACTTTCTCTGGGAGATGAAAATAAATCAGTTCGTTCCGAACACCACCCACATTTCTCTCGAGAATAGAAATTTAATAACAATCCTAACCGCCCCCAATGCGTCGGGGAAGAGCGTCTACATGCGGCAAGTAGCACTCATCGCATTCTTGGCCCACGTTGGATCGTTTGTGCCCGCGAGTTGCGCCAAAATCTGTCTCCTGGACTCCATCTATTCCCGGATGCACAGCCCGGAGTCGACATTCACTGGAACTTCGTCATTCCTTGCTGATTTGCAGCAAATGGGGCGAGTGATGTCGAATTCCACTAAGAGATCCTTGGTTCTGGTCGACGAGTTCGGTAAGGGCACAAATGTGCCGGAAGGACTTGCACTTTTAGCTTCCTGCATCGAGGAGCTATCGCTTCGGGGCACGGACAGCCCACTCGCCCTTATTACCACCCACTACACCGATATTTGTGAAATTCTAAAAGTTAAGGAGAATATCCTTCAGCAAACTTTCGAAAACAAAACCAGCAAGGAGGGGACTTTGGTTTCCACGTTTAGGGTGATGGGTGGCCGAAGTATTTTGTCGTATGCTACAAAGGTGGATGGCATTAAGCAGATCCTGGACGAGTCTCTGGACGAGGAATCAAGCAGGTATGCCGTGTCTTGCATGATGTAAATTTTCATGTTTATACGAGTCCTGCAGGAAGCTCCAAGATCAGCATAGGGAGATTCATAGTCGGAGACTAAAATTCGGCTACAATGCTGCGAAGAAATATGTTACCACGGGAACTGTAAACTGGGACGAGATTCGGAAGATTTTTGAGGAGACAAAGTTAAACGACTCTGATGTGGTTTGAAATACAGCAGCCACAACTTACTAAAATTTGTCACATATTTGTTTTAAAATGTTTGAAATAGAATTCGACAGGCATTTTCATGACTTTGCATTGTATGCACACAGATTGTAGTAAAACATTACTTTATTTTAAACTATTATTGTAATATGGTCTTCATAAATACTATAAACTAAAAACTGCAACAAATGTATGGCGTTACCGGTTATTGTATAATTACATTATACTTAAAACGAATTTATTGGAAACAAATTTTTCAAAAGTATTATTATTCATTTAACTTTCCCAAATTTATTATTATAGTTAGTGAAGTATTTTGCATATTGTTTTTCTTTTAAAACAGCTTATGTGAATCTAATTTTATTAATTTTCAAAATTTTTTTTATTAGTAGTGTCGGAAAATTTTTTAAATAGGATATGTGGCTCAAGGAGAATAGAGTGAACAACTAAACAAACAAAACAAACAAAATTGTCTACTTTAAAATATTAATCGGTTTTGAAAATATTGTTTTTTTATCAAATGCTGGAAAAGGAGCTAATCACTAATCACTAATCATCAGGTAGTTTTATTTGTGGAGGAATGATTTGTGTCCTTTCAAAAAGGATCTTCTTATTTGCGTATTTTCCAAATTGAATGAAATAGAAAATTCAATCTGTGAAAGCCATTGAAGGATATCAATTGTAAGTTTTTGGTGTAAATTGCGCCTCAATTGAACCGCGTCGTTACGCTTGAAGGAGTTCCTCTCATGAGGGCTCCTCCGGGAAGCCAAGGTAGGACCCCATGAATGACTTCCTCGGCAAAATCGGCAGAAATTGAAAAAGTTTCCGATTACTGTGGTTGCAGACAACCCAGACACTTCCTCTTGCGAATCATAGTCGAAACGAGCACTTGAGCGATAACTCCTGGCCGTCAAATTAATCCAGCCCTCTTGTGCCGTTCGGGGATTTTCCGGGAGTTCGGGTCGGAACCGGGAAGACCCACAACTATTAGCACTTAATGAAAACCATAAATTGCCCAGCGCTTAGGTGGAACCATTCTGGGCCCATAAATATCATGAGCTTCCGACAAAACTTTTCGCTTTCATTCCCGGAAATTGGTGTAACGTTCCCTCTTCCGAAAGGTGGATATGTACCCGAAAGTGGCGGTCTCAGAAAGGCACTCGGATCCCTTATCCGGCCCGGGAGGTTAAGATTTCCTACTGGGGGCCTTTGGGTAACGCTCCCTAGACCCGGCCGGGGCAGTTGTGGCAGTCGCCCTCGCAGCATCGCAACACCGTTCACGGGCGGGAAAATTTGTATCTCGGGATAATTTACCCACTTGACTATGCAAACTTTTCGGATAGAAGGCACATGTTCTTCTCCCATGAAATATGTGAAAACCTGGCAAAAGTTTTTCGGGCTTCGTGCCACTTCAGATGCCCACAGTTCATGAATAATTACTGGGCCGAGTCCCGGCCGCAGAATACCCTAATCCGGCATTCTCGCGAAATCGTCCG
Organism: Tolmerus cingulatus; assembly: GCA_959613345.1. Taxonomy (NCBI): domain Eukaryota; kingdom Metazoa; phylum Arthropoda; class Insecta; order Diptera; family Asilidae; genus Tolmerus; species Tolmerus cingulatus. Next base: position 11,568,536 of record OY390708.1, on the reverse strand, counting down.
CCCTTCGGATTTGTTGTACTTTATATTTGTAACTCTGCTCTGGTTTCGGATGACAAGAGTTTTTGCCATGCCACGCAAGGGGAAGGACCACCTCCCTGTCTCTAAGGGTCCTAAGGGTGGTTAGGGCGAGATTTAAAATTTAAAAACCCTCCCACACCCAAGACAAAGCAAGAGCACTTGTTTCCGGCTCCTTGTTATGCTGAAAGGCATTCCTTCGGCGCACTGCATGCCCGGTAAGAATATGCAAATTTCTGGATTTTAGTCGGAGCTCTTCGAATATTTTCTATAAAGTACGGGTGGACGGACACTGAGTGAAATGTCTGCTAACTTCTACAACTCTCAAGTTTGCTTGCAGTTGAATACTGCAAGTCTACAGGATTAATCGTCTGCAGGGAGCAGAGCACAAAGTTTTGCTGTCATGAATTTTTTGTTTCTAGAGTCCCTTTAATTGCTAGAATCCATTAAATATAAACAAACCAGGAGCACACAGCTGAGCACTCTGTTTGAATTTCCCATAACAATTCTAGGAATAGTAACTTCAATTTTGCTGAATTGTAATCTCTGCAGATGGACATCGTCCTGACTGTAAAGAAATTTTGAAATTTGCATGCAAACACTGATGGACACGGGTTATGCTTAAAAGTCTGATAAAGTACTGACATATGTTTGCATAATGCTGTCCTTTTGCAATGTAATATTTGCAGTTTTATTTTAATTTTTCATTTATTCGGCTCACTCTACTATTCACTTTAAAAACAGCAAAATTGAAAGATGAGAGGGAAACATTTGATATGAAATATTATTTACATTCAAATGTCACTTCAAAGTTAAACTAAAATAAAAACCATAAAAGCGAAAAAACAATGAAACATAAAATGTTAGTAGTTAGTTTATGCATTAATAATGCTTTTATGTAAATATAAAGAGTATAATGGAGTGTAATTTTAATTTGTTTGTGTCCGTCCTGAACATAATTAACTGAACAAACTAAAGTAAAACCAAATTCTTCTCTAACGACATAAGGTTTATAAAATAATTTATCGAAGTATTTTTATAATGCCAATGTTATTTCTATTACATTTCATTTAGAGATCGACGAATTCCATATCTCAACAATTCATTTTCTACAATTTCCGAAGTCGCAAGCATATGATATTGTTCTGGGTCCTGACTTATATGATCCAACAATTTTATTTCTATCAGATGCTTAAAATTATTCTTAATGACCCATTTTATGGAATCTCTCTCAGCTTCAGTCAACTAGAAAATTAAGCAATTTCACATATTACAAAGTAAAAGGATTTCACAAAAAGAATTTAAATTTACATGGCGCCTTTCTCCTGTAGCAATTTGTCGCAACAAGCTATGCATGTCTGGCATCAAGTGCAGCGCACCCTCTTCAAGAGGCTCTTTTAAAAGGTAGTGGAAACGATCGTCTGTAATGGAAACTACTTTTGATTTTCGGAAAAACTCTATAAAATCGTCTATGTCTCCAGCTTCGAATTTTGCTTTCATATTGTGTAGTAAACTCTCATGCAGGCCATAGAGTCTATACAAAAAGTCTAGATCTTGGAACTGAAATTATACAATACATTTAACATTTTACACTCCGTATGCTTAAAAATAGTACTTCAAAATAGGAAATTTCTAATTAAGTTGAACAATATCTCTTCGTTGTAAATAATCATGATTTAATATTTGCAAGGGTATCGACTTTAGTAATATTATTTGTACAGATCTTTAGAAATACACAAACAAAACGAATAAATTACTTACACCTTTCGTTAGGCACAGAATGTTGCGAATGAAGCCGTATTTATCCAAGTGTACTCGACAGTACGATTCTAGATCAGGTCCTGATCTATTATACGTAATTAGGTCCTTGTTATTAAAACCATAAAGTTCTTGTATTTTTATTGGTAAGCGCGGTCCAGGCTCCCTTAGGGTGGTTAAAAATAGATTACCTGGTAAACAAAGTGATTTCATTATTGGCTTTTGAAAAATTGGAACAGTCGTTTTGCAAGCTTTAGGCTCATTTAGTTCAGTTACGTAAGGTTTCATTGCTCGATCAATTTTTGCTACCACTCTTTCTACTGTCCTTTGAGCAAGCTGAAATGAAGGAGGTAGCAAAACATTAACTAAAATTTGATATGCGCAAGGATGATGATTTACAACATATTAAATTTTAAAATTTACCCTATAATATAGATTTCATGTATTGGCTATATATACATTTTAATGATAAAACTTAAAATTTTATTCTACGTTATAGGTAGGTATAATGTAAAACTTACATACTGAGCAACTTCGTGATGGTTGTAATATACGTGTGTGTACATATGTGCGTAGAGATTCCTTTTGTACTTTGTTCCTGAGCCACATGAAAAAATATAAGGATCATTTGCTCGAAAATTGGCATCAATGACAGTGCATCCTTCTATTACAAGACCCGCATTTCTAAGTACTAATTTTAAACAAAATAAGAACATTGTTATGATTATTTTTTAACTTAACAATTAACAAGATTAGAATTATCAGTGAAAATAGTGAGAACATTGGATGATCAAAGGGGATTGATAAAACTAACAATTGTAACAATATTACACTATTATTACTTAAGCAATCTAGTAGAGAGAAACAATTTTTTACAATTAACTTTGAACCTACCAGTACTATGTTTCCACTATATTTTCTTAACATCATTATACTGCGCAATTCGTTAATAATACTCAATATTCTAACATCCATACAGTTGTTAGAACTAAAGCTAGTTGATTTAAGGTACTTCTAGTTTAAGCAATTAATTATAGACTTACCTTCAAATAGTGACCTCGACAGCTTTTTTCTTATGTAGCAAATTATAAAAGAACAATTCAACCACATTGCTTCAAATTTTGAAACGAAACATATCTTTTTGATCAGGTCGTTATCTTCTCTAATCCATTTTTGGAACCTATATCCTCTATAAATATTAACATTGGATTTTGACAATTCTTCAAACACCCTCTTCGCTACAAATTCATCGCCAAATTCAGAAAGTGACGTAGTAGTTTCTCCTCGTCGAGGAATGTCGGTTAGGAAATGGATATTTTCAGGTGGAACGCCGCTTTCGAGGAGGTAGTTGACACATGCATAAGCTCTGAGGACGTTGCCGTACACTATAATGCTTGTATCTGCCAACCATATTTATAATTACATTACAAAAACACTATTAGTCACAATTTTTCAGTTCGCACAAAAATAGAACAATTCAGAAATGCCGAAAAGGCTTATATTTGCTCCATAAGTCAGATAAATGTGAAATTTACGTTTTTTATGAGTTTGAGTGTTGTAGCTACAATTATTTCACAAAATTTTAAATACTTGTGTTAAATTTAAATTTTAAGGTATTTTTTAATAGAAACTTTAAAATTCTTAAAGAATTTTATTTCTTTTAGTTTGGAATAAATTTGCACTACACCGTTTTCTATTCTTTTCTAAGTATTGGGCATCAATGAGCTAGAATAAGTGTACATGGTATTCTTTACAGAATTTTGAATTAAAAGAAAATAAATCTATATATCTCCTAAATCAGAAAACACAGTAAATTGCAAAAACATGTTTTTATATTACATAAGTGAAGTAAATGTAATGCATACAAATGTGAGGAAATCACATAGTCCTTATAACCATAACTCATCTTTACCCAAAACATGTATTTTCATTGTGTTTTCTTATAGTGTGCGCACTAAATATTGCTATTATAATTGTGCATACCTTTATTTAAACATTTTTTAATTGCAACAATTTTATAGTGCAAGCAGTGGCAATCAAAATTTGTGTTCACACTTTGAAAGTTTAGGGGTTCTGTAACTTCTTCTTTAGGAACATCACTTGGTATTCCAAATTCCCAGTTTTCGAATAAGAATAAGTAGTCATATTTTATTATAGTTCCATCTTTAAGAGCAAGATATTTGTCTTTTCTGAAAGTGCAAAAATCTTTGTAGACCTACATTTGTGCAGTGACTTTTACTCATCCAATTACGAGACCAAATATATTTTGTTGATGTGTTTGAGTAAATTTCTTACCTATTAATATCTCTTATACATCCACTTACGAAATTCACCCAAATCATAAAACCTAATCGTGCCAAATACTCCTGTGTATATTTTGGCCGCATCCATAAAAGATGTGTTCCAACCTTCATATCAGCATAATCAGCTTCAAAAACTCCTGGCGATGCCACCACAGTCAGATTTGTAAATCTCAATTTTTGCAAGGTTTTTCTAAAAATCAATATTTAGTTTGAACTCAATATACCTCCATATTTCTGTTCGCGTACTCAAATATTATATACTCCAGAAAGGCCTTTGTGGCTCTGGTAAATCCAACAAAGACAATTTTTACATCGACATTTATCCTTATTTCTTTAATTAAACCGATGTTGTGATAAAAGAGTACATATGGTTTAAGCTTTTCAGGCTCATCTTTTGAATTAGGGTTGTGCCATACCCTTCTTGGCCGAACTGGGAACATTTTGTTCAGTAGGGTGTTGTATGGATTCAACAAGTCCTGTGCGGCAATAATTAGTTAAATAAAATATTATTATGCTGTCGACTCACTGGCTCTTGTATGGTGTAATAGAGAGAGTGATATCCAGTTATTCGATATATAGCAGTGAAAATATCCGCAGTAAGTCCTTCAATTATTGGATTTACAAACATATACAGTAATTTCCCATGAAGTTCTGGGAAGTTTAAATATTTGTAAGAAGCGTAGTCATCCAGATGGTAGTATTTGCGGAAAAGATTGATGTTTCTAGCTGTGCTGCAAGTAATATGTAGGGATTATAATAAATAATATAATATATAGTGTGCAGGTATGTCAAATCAGTTTATTAAACGGAAAGGGATGAGCTTCTAAATAATTAATCTTACTTACCTAACGTTTATTACTTTTCATTAACACTATAACTACCAAGATTAGTCAAATTGACTAGTATATATTTTCTTTCTTGAATAATTCAGATTTTATAAAATAATTTAGAATAGCAAAATTAGAGTTTTTCAACTCATCAGTTCTTTATTTGAAATGCGACTGAAAACTATGTCAACCAAATCAACGTACAGAAAATAAATATAACAAAATTAAATGAAATACATAAATAAAAATGAATTAAAAAAACAGTAATGTCATAATTGAATTTAAATTCTTATGGCAAATACTTACGTTAGAATTATGATTCCAATAATTGTATTTTCATTTTTTACAGCTAAAGCGTGGTAAATTTTCTCTTGACATATTAACGAATGACGAATAAAAAACATTATTTCTCTAGCTGGTTGAATTTCCTGATATGTTCCATAGTTAAGTAAGTTTTTGATCTCTTTTAAATCAGAACCTTTAATTCTACTAACTGTCGTTCTACCGCGGACAATATTTTTGTGAACAATATAAACACATTCTTTAATCGAACATTCAGGTCTTGGTGACAGTTTCTTTAAAATAAAAATAAATACATTATTGCAATATTAGATTGGAAGCAGTATTTTAATCGATTCTTTGCATGCATTTGATTTTTCTATCAATTTTTGGGGATTCTTCAAAGAATCGATTGGAATATTTACTGCTTCCTGTTATTTTTTAACACAACAAACCGAAAAATATTTGAGTATTGGTGGATTAGGTTTTTCTGTTGCTAAGCTTAATAAACAATAAGACTTTTTGGGAAAGGCGTCAAAAGCTGCTACCAACAGTTGATAAGCAAGACGTTCATCTAAATCTGGATGTAAAGCGATCAATTGTATGGCAAACACACTTGGTGGATTTTCTGTTTCCTTAACGTTTCTTTCTCCGTATTTGTAGCAATCCGAGTAAAACGCCATCTCTTTTATATGAAATTAATAAAACCCTTTTCTTTTAAGCTTAAAAATAATTATACTTTCTTTAATTTCTACCCAGTCAACTACATCAACAGTCTGTTCTGGCGTCTGCTCATGAATATGACTTCTATACGATTTATCCCAACTATTAATTCTACAAATTTAAAACATTTTTAAAAAGTAAATGTTAATATAAGCAGAAGTACTCTTCCAAAAAAGGATCATCATAATCGTCTGGTTCATCACTTACTATTTGACTGCTATCTCTTATTATTTCATCTAAGCGATAGCCGTGATCTGATGTGCTAATATTTTGGAAATAACTTTTTAAGTACTTTCTCATGATTTCGCTGTTACGGAAAGACGGGATAAGATGCAATTAAAAAGTGTAAAATGTATAAAACAAAACTTACGCGTAGCTCTTTTCAACAATTTTTGTATTGGGACCATCCTTACGAAGGCCATGGTACGGAAAAATGTTATAGTTTTTATTGACTTTTTCCACATCAATGGAGCTGTTCAACCAGATTAAACCCTTTACCTGAACACCTATCTATAAATTAAACGTTCGAAATAAAGATCGATATTGATAGCATTATTTTGTACATTAGCAACTATAATACAAGTATGTTTATCCTTTTTTAAAAGTGTTTCCGCGATATAGTATTCTCCATATGTTTCCCGAAAATCAGGATGGGTATGGCTGAGTATAGCCATTAAATCATCATTATCCTCAGGTCTGAAAAATTAATTATATATTTAACAAAAAAAATTTACGCAATAAATGTTGAAATCGGAGTATTCACTTCTAAAATTATTTAGTGACCATTAGTAGGAAGAGACAAATTGTAATGTGCTAATTAAAAGATTAAAAAGCTGTTTACGAAGAGAGAAAAAAGATTTCAATCCAAACTTTAATTGGATGTCAATACCTCGAGTCGAGTTTGGAAATGAACATATTTTCTTGATTTAGGAATACGGATCTTTATTTTCTGTTATTCCGTTTTTGGGGTCACGATTACTCCCACATTTCTTAATCTATTGCGATCGAGCTTTGTGTATTGGGAATATCATTTAGTTAAAAATTGGGGCATGGGATCCTTTTGCCGGAAAAATGTTTCTATTGTGTGGTTACTTTAAACAAATATCAATAATCATGTTTATAAGGATGCATTTTTCCTCTTTCGCAAAATCCCAATACAAAATTATTAATTAATGCGAAGGCAAACATAATAACAAAATATGTTTTATAGAAATTGGGGATGCTGCTTCCTCATCCCCTTGGCCAATTCATAGCATTTCCATAGAGACTATAAATGCATAAGCCGAGTTTGATCTTTAAGAAATGCGGCAGCTATCATGGTGAAAGATAATTTTTAGAAAGGGGTGTAGCTCCGACATCTCTAGTTAATCCGAGAGACTTATTTTCTTGATTCGTGAAAAATCAAATGTTGGAGAAAGCACTATATAAAAGGTTAACAATACATATATAGTCGAACATGCGCATATTAATTATTATATTACTATGAGTTTAAGGGTTATAAAAAATCTAGTATGTGCTCGTCTTGTACAACGAATTTAGGAGGAAATTGCATAAGGTTATTAATGTAGAGATCACAAATGCTACCTTTCAGGAAACTTACAATTATGCAAATATAACGTACTTACATTGCTTTACGTAAACTGATGGTTGGTAAAATATCTGAACGATTGCAAATATACAGATGCTGTGATGATATATGCCCGTAATTTTTTATTGGTAATACTCTGTGGAAAAGATCCTCAAATAAACCTTCGTAGTCTTGTGAAATCGTAGCTCTAGGAGGTATAACAACGCATATATGCTCCAGTTTCGGATTATCCAAAAATAATTGTTCCAATTCATTTTTAAATAAATCCACATTGTATCTTATATTCCAAATTAGATAGTGAATGAAGAAAGTGTTTTCGTAAGTGAGTGGGACGTAACTGAATAATTTATTAAATTAATTAAGGCAACAAAACAGAAAATAATATTTACTTATAGTGCTTTCTGATCCAATGCATCCAAACTTCAGGAAGTAAAGCGGGAATGTTGGGATAAGTGTTTAAGCAGATATAACCAATGATTTCTCCTATTATATTTTCATATGCAAAGGAATAAAGTGAAAATATTAGCGACATCTTCAGATCGACAGGTCCAAAAATGTCTTGTGCATGTAAATTGTCGTAATAATGAATTCTTCCAATATCTTCTATCTTGGCCTGTCTCCATTTTTTTTTAACATTCGCGTCAAAGTGTTCCGCCAATGACCCTGATATTCTTAAAAAGTATGGTTAGTCCCATCTTTTTTGATACTTTTAAACGTACAAACTGCGGGAAAAACGTCCGTCCAGTGGTGTATGTGCCGATTTATTCTTAGCATGGAATAAATCCGTAAATGCACTTACATTAATTTCCTCCATTTTAAAATAGTTATATAATATGTGTATATGAATATATATTTTTTTTATCAAAATATACGCAAAATTGCGGGAATACAATTTTTTTTAGATTGAATTTTCGATTTGACGTTTATTCAAACTGAAATTATTTAGTTCGCTTGCTTATTAAGATTTGAAGAGAAATTTTTCTCAGAGAATATTTGAGTATCGGTTTTCGGCGAGATTAGGCTTGTTTTGTACCAAAAGCTGAAAAAGATGTAGGAGCTTTAAATCTAATATTACGTGGCAAGTTATCTGCAAAGCGATTAATTTTTGAACTGAACACGATGATAGTACCCTTCGAGCTGCTTTAAAAATGTTACTACGAGATTTATAATTAATATCAATAGCGATATGTATTGCAGATGGATGTTTGTGAAACATGCGTTTGAAAATCCTATATTTTTATGATCTTGAATAAGCATTGGTGGGAACCTTCTGTAAGCTATATCACTAACAATTTCATAGTAATTTGCAGACTGGAGTTTATTTTTGCTTTCCCCCAAAAAATCCCGAAAAAAGAAATTTTTTGAGAAGAGAACACTTGTAATCGGTATGCTGATAATAGATTTAGACTTAGCGGCCTCTTAAGTGCATGTAATATCGATTTTGATGCAAATTGTTTAAGGTGGAAAATGTTTAGCTAACATAGCAGACAAATAAACAATAATAACTAATAAAATATATTGCTATCGAAAGCCCTATCGAAATCGATTCAGCCGTTCCTGAGTTCTATGATATAGAATAACAACCGAAATAAGTGAGGAAAATAATTTCTATTTCAAATTGTCGTTTGATTAAAAACGTTGCGCTAAATTAATAATTATCGGCGAGTGCAAGGTTAAAGATAAATGCTCAGAGTGCAGAGGTGTACTTTTAAAAGAAAAATAAAAACCAATTATGTTGTAGGTGTTGGAAAAGCATCCAGCCAAATATAGCTCAAATTAAATTAGGTAAAATTACAAGTAAATTAACGTAGAAATTGTAAACATTAAAGAATATTCTAATTGTTTGGTTCGTCATTTATAAAAAACAACAAATTTTTGTGTTAAACACTGTGACCGGAACTACGGTTGTTATTCTCGCAATTATTCATACATTTTGCGGGCAGTGGGATGAAATATATAAAAGGGTTTCTGTAATCATTCATTAGATTTCTACTTTCAGTGGGTGGTGTCGAATGCAAAAATGTATCGGGTTGTGATTTCACTTTTTCTTGGGTTAATTTTGGTAGGGTTCTCAGAGTTGGTAAAATAAAAGTGTTTGATAAAAGTGACATATTTTACTACCCTAGGGTTGTTGTTGTGAACCAGACTGCTCCCGTCCACCACCGTTTGTTGTAAGAATCGAAGTGTTCACAAATTTCTTAAAGAAAGTGTTAAGACGTTTACATTTTTAGCGTCCACACAGTTGCTGCCATGAGCCAAAGCCAAATGATGTGCACATTAAATGTGCTCAAGTTGTCGGATTTCCCCTCCTCGATCGAGATAAGGGCACAGGGCAGGGGCCCCCTCCCGATATTCAAACGGCTGCTGTAAAGACTTAATTCCCTAAATTTGCAGCGAGTAAATATTTGCTTCTTGCAGTGCTTTGCAGACTGCGTGCTTAATCAATCAAATTATCTGTTAAATGGGAATCTCGACATGGACGCAATAAGCAGCGATGTACAAACCAATGCCGATCCAGAATTTGCAGCAGTGATTATCCCAGCGTTCCAGAAGTGCGAACCAATGGGTCAGATACTCGATTTTTGGTGTTTGTTTCAATTTTGAAAAAAGCTTGTTTTTTCAGCCAAGCATAAGCTGAAAGCAGTTATGAATATGCCCTTAGCAACTACTGCGCTGAACGGATGCAACCCTTATGCAGGACTACTTTTCAGTTGCGTTTTTATGGAATACTTTGTAAACTGCCCGGAAAACAAGTGGCAAGGTGGTGCTGAGTGCGATGCTCTACGAGATCATATTAAAACTTGCAAACTTCCTACGCGAGTAACGTCTTAAAATATTTTATAAGAAATATGATTTTAAAAATTATTAAGTACCTACTCTATAATTACTAAAGATAACATAACTAATTTTCTAACATGCAAGATGAAATAAAGGGATTCCATTCAAGTGTAATTTTTTAAAACAGGCGGATTTTACCAATTTTCAAGCTTATTAAAAATTTCTTTCAGGATAATGGTCAGAAACAGGATTATAGAAACATAAAATTAAAACAAACAAAGATATTTTGAAAATTTCAAATAAAAATTTCCTCTTATTGTTAGTTTTATTGTGAACTGAAAATTAATATGTTTTAAACAAGTGATTTGCAATTGGACACAGCAAAAAGGTGCTACAAAATAATGAAAAGATCAGTGAATAATAAAGTATTTATGTGCATAGGAATAAAATTGTGCACAAAATATATATAAATTTATTAACGAACTCATAGCAATCTCAAATCAAAAACATATATTTTTTAGTAAAATTTGAAAATCATCTTAGAGAAAATCGATTTATGACAAAATTTTCATAAAATATAACTTGGAAAGTAAAAATTAAAATAGATATTTTTGAAAAGAAATCTTTATGATTTTTATTTGACTACTCGTATATATGTATTAAGTCTGAAAGTTTTGAGAAAATATTTTTGCTTCGTCCAATAAGATACAAGATAAGAGATAGTGCCATTATCGTAAAAAAAATTGATGAGTTATAACACGCATTCGTAATGTTTGAGAATTTAAAAACAAAAAAATTAGGTTTTCCGGACTCATTACTTTTTCATTGTATGAGAAGAGAAAATGTCGTTCAACAAATAATTCTTTATGCATGAGCGTGCATGGCCTTAGCTCTATTTAGCGCTTTAGTATGGAATCGTCAATAACATTTTTTGCTGAATGTCTATAAAGCATGATTCAATCATATTCAGGATTGGGCGTCTAATTAAGCCCTAATAACTTTATTTTGCTATTTTGGATTTGCTGTTTTTAACTCTAAAGCATTAAGCACTCAGCTAAGAAGTATACTTTAGGATAAAATTAATAGCTTTGCCAAAGTAAATTTACTGGAATTACTCTCAATTCCAATTGATGGCTTCAATGATAAAATGTCGCAAGAACAAAAATGACATTACAAAAAGTGGGCGACGTTATTGGTTGAAATGGGGGGAAAAAACGCAAAAGTTGTTAGCATAAGCACCATTGATTTTCCAGGAACGCCAAAAACTCCTCGAGCTAGCTCCAGAAAATATCTGCGTCTGATAAGACCGTGAGCAAAAAGAAGGCCGGTAATAGGAAAAGTTTTGACAAATCGATTCAAATGGAGCCCGTGCCCAGGGGAACCTGTAGGCCAGGACTTCGAACCTTCAGCTGGAATGGCGCAAATTAAGCACAAAAAATTATCGCCAAGCTTTCACTACGCAGAACATTTTTCATCTTGACTGACATAATCTGCGCTGGAAAGAAATCCCTCAAAGAGAACAATGCGAGATGAGAAATGATAAGCATTAATGCTCCGTAATGAAACGCAGGCGACAGCGGGGATCCCCCGGGAGCGAAAGGGTAAGGAAATCCGCTATCAGGCCGTGATTAATGCCGGGGCATTAACTTAATGAGACGTCTTCGTTACTCGGAGAAAGTTGTTGTTGCGAAAAATAATTACAGAAAGAATCGGCGAATAGAATCTTGTTCAGTTATTCCAGCAATCTTTTAGGGTTGATTATTCGAAAATAAAATGAAGAAAAAATGAAAAATAGGAGAATACGGGGTTGAAAGGCCTCGGGGTAAGTTGATCCTATCCGGTGAAAATAAGTAAACTTTGAAAATAGATAGTGATATGTATGAATGAAAGCTCTAGACGTATATTTACTATGCGGCAACCACTTTAGATACTCCCGCGAAGGAGTTCACTTTTGTAAAAGTATAGAGTCCTTATTTATTCCCAGGTAGGTATTATTTTCGCGTTTATTACTTGGTTATTTTAGTTAATTTTGATGCCTTTTATCATGTTGATTCCAAAGTAACAACCTTTTATCGTACTCATTTCATTAAGCTTTTTTCTTTAACATATTTAAATGGGTCTATAGGACCGCCCCCAATATTGGATTTAAAATGAAGTCACGTACCTATTATAGTTTATCGTGTTCGTTAAAGAAGTATTATAAAAGTTTGTTTTTTAAATTATGGTCAGATAACAAAAATTTGACAAAATGCATTCTTTTAAGTCGAAGAAGTATTTTGAAATTTTAAATATTTCCACATTTATATTGTGTAAAAAATTGTTTCTAGTTCATGCACACTCTTAAAATTCATAAAAAAATAAAAGATAATTGTTCCAACTATTCTAACGTTTAGCACACAGAAAGGAAGATAAAACAAGTTAGGCTTCTTATTTATAAAGATAGAAGATGTTTATTAATTTTTTTATTTTCATTCATTCATTTTATTTATTTATTTAGTTATTTCAAGGTGGAAACTCCTTCTTAAAGGGTAAAAAAGGTTAAATTCAGTGCTAGAATTAATAATTTATTCAGCTGTATTATAAAGATGGAAGATGTAATCTTTGAAAAATGCAATTTTTGCTTTTTTCGGATTATCCTCACATCGGGGCAAATACTTCTTTGTGACTTGCAACAACACAAGAAATATGCTTTAGAACAAAAAAACATAAACATTACATGAAAAATTATGGTGTACTTTGGAATAGCAATTAATAATATTTTTTGATGTATGTGGGTAAAAATCGATGAATCTAACCTTCATTTTAATAGGGTAATCTTGTATTTTCTTAAAATATAAATTTCCGGGTCCGCTCTTTTTGCGTTCTGCACTAGCAGAATCCTCCTGGCCCCGCAATACGGACGAGCAGCACGTAAAAGTAATTAATCAGTTTCTTGCTGCACGAGTCCTTTTTGCCTTTAAAATAGTTTTTCGCATGTGCGAGCTATGTAGGTGCAATACACCGACCCTTGTCATAAGTGATTAATTCCGGCAAAAATCCGCAATCATCCACTTTACTACCGCATCTCACGCTATGCGGAAAAGAAATGATGTGGACCTTAAGGGCTAATTGATTGCGCCCCACAACGCCCCCGACTTCCGCTCTCCGCCCTCGCACAATAGGTCGCAGTGGCTACGAACTTAACCGCAACCACCCCAACATTGTTGTTAAAAGAAGTTGGGTTTTCTCGCGAAGCAAAACTACAAGAAGTTTTCTGCTCTTGATTCCATGAAATTTCGGGAAAAAACTTTTTAGCGCTCATTAGCGCGAACTAAAGCAAAGTGGGGTTGGAGTTTCTTGTGGCGCCCGCCTCACTTTCTCTAGTTCATAGCCCGCCGAAACTATTGTTAAAACTCGAGCATTTACAGAAGGAAGAGAACTAACTGCTGAAAATATTTTATTCCGAACAAAGCTCTGATCGCGCCATAACAATTTTATGTAAATTTTCTTTTGAAAATTTAATTTCACACAGACAAAGTTCTAGGGATGTTTCGTAAAAGTTTTTAAACGGAGAAGTGAGGCAACCACTTTAAAGTTGTACTACTCTGCAGGAAACTATTTGGTATTCATAACACTGCAAGGGCGGATTAAGTCCTCCATTTAACAACTTTGTGCAGATTTCTGAGGGAGGCGCCTTCAGAGACAAAAGACGACGCAGAAATAGTTGCAACTTTCAATAATGAAACAATTTATGCAGACATAAAGGGGAGTTTCTTTCCACATTGTTGCCACTTTTATTATTTGCTTATTTTAATCAGATGCGGGCTTCTCGATTTTCAGAAAGAAACTGTGTAAAAATTATTATTTCAAAATTTATTAATCGTAGTGAAGTCTCTTACCCTTATCGTTACCACTTATATAAATGAAAATTGCTTTTCGCGGTGTTACATTTGTCCTCAAAAACAATAATACTCATGGATTCGATAGAGGGTTTTCACTTGAAAAATTGAGGATTAATAAACTTGAAGTATATTTAGTAGAATTCGAAATAATAATATAGTTTTTTATAATTTTATAACTTTTGCCCAGTAACATCTAAAGCGATTTCGATGAGCCTGATGAACATGAAGACAACTATACAATTTTTGTATAAAAAGTTTTATTTAAACATTTCCAAGAAGAAAAAATTTGTTTTTGTTAACATTCGCTTCCCCTCATTAAATTAAAAAGTATAGTACAATTTTCTTCCAGCTGCGAGTTTTATAAGAAATCGTAATCTACTTCAAATGCATCATTTTCGAAATGAATTTTCATTTTATTTATATTTTAAACATTTATTTCGTATGCAGAAAAATTAAAAGTTATAAAATCTCATTTTGTTGAGGTAAAGAAAGTTCAAAAATAAAAGTTGACTGGACAGTTTATACATAGTACCTACTGGAAATCCATTAGTTCAAAGTCGTAATGAACTCGTTCAAAGGTCCCAACCTCTTAATTAAAAACTTTTAATCGAACACATATGAGGTTCGTTGCGCTATAGGCCTATAATATACAGAATGCATAAGGATTTTAAAACTAATATAACTTTAGAGAAACTTATACACTAATATTAATTCTATACGCTTCGAATAGCCTATCTTGAAACAATTATTTTCAAATATCCTTTCTGTAACAAACCCTTCTTTAACTACTCTAAACCATGTTTTTTGACGTGCAGCTAATTTGCAGGTTGAAGAGTGCATTTGGGTAGTAGATTTTCGCAAAGTCATTGTCCTGTCAACGTCCTTTTGAGCAGCACTTAATCACGACAGCTTGGCAACACAAAAGAAGTTGTTCCCCGAAAAGGATTTTACACGTTAGCCCAAGGAATGCTGGTAGGTAAATAGTTTAATCTTAAATGTTCAGCAATTACCGTGGCACGAAAGTTCCTTTTATCACAAGGAGGAAAGGTGAATTAATTACTTCAATCCACTGCGAAATGTAGCCGTTATCGCGCCGCCCTATTCAAATGAGCCCCAAAGCCTGCGTTCGAGCAAAAGTTTTATTATCAGGAAACATTTCGTTATATAATCCAATTATTGCAAGATACAGTCCGCAGTCCTGACGGGCACGCAAGACTTTTGTGTATAGTTGCAAACTTGATAAGTCCTGCGCTTGTTAACTTTCGTGCAGAGTGACTTTGGCGACAAAGTTCACAAGAACGACGCTATTCTTCCGCGAGTTGGAAGGACTAATTCAGTTGCAATGGCCGCCGCGGGGGGTGAGGAAATTCACGAAAATTATTGCACGAATTCTCAGAATTTCAGGGAAACAATTTTAATGTGCAATAAAAAGCGACCATTTACGGGTGCAAGCAGAACATTAAGGGAATGAAAGGGTAAATTTGAAAAATTTTACTCGACAAGGAATGTAATAAATTTGAGCTAAAGAATTTTGGAGTTTTACTTCCCTTGAGGGAGGTTCAGAAACAAAGATTTTTTTAATTGCTGTTTGGTTTTATTCAACGAGAAGCAGCAGCTTATAGCAATTAATGTCACCCGGACTGAAAAAATTAGCGGAAAACTAGTAAAATGCAATTTTCGCAATGTAGATAAATATGGCGTAATTTTGTGGACAAGTCTCATGAAAATGCATTTATAAATACATATAACAGTTTCGAAATGTTTTGCTATTATTAATTATAATTATTTAAAGAGTTTTGAAAATTTTATTATTTATTTTTCAATTACTAATCTTTCGCAAATAAATATATTTATAAGTCGTGTAATAAGACTGAGAACTAAAACATCTTATAGTTATTATTTCTTTTTCATTTTGGAACATAGCATTCGTACAACATTTTTGTACAATGTATAGTCAAGGCAGTTTGTTACTTCAGTATTTCGGTACTTGCAATGGCAGTAATATTTTAAGTACTAGGTATATTAATTAGAACCATGTAAAGAATATGAAAATGTGTGCAAACAATAATAAACTTAAACTTTTCGAATATGTTTATTATCTAATTTTCGAGAGCAATAGAAGCTCCGACAATAAAGAAAATAAACGAGGCCATGAGTAATTTGTTGATATTTTAATGAAAAAGATGCATTAAGAATTGAAAATGTTTGTTATCAATAATTAAAGTCTAAATACTGCGAGAAAAAGATAAATGTGGTAATATGAGATAGCGTATTTAATTTGTTAAAAGGATGTTTTGTTTTGATTAATTTGTGCTGCAATTAATTGTTGAGATTCCATTTATGCTAAGCAATCCATCTTAAATTACTGCTGTATAGAATTTAATATTAAATTGAACTGCTGCATCTGTCGTAACGTGAACACCTCGGCACATGAAGTTGTTCTGAGCAATTTCACCCCGAACTCCCTTCTCGCCTACCCAAAACAATATATCCCTTATGGACGGCACAGGATTCGCAGTGATTTTCTAAATGAATGCTTCTGCCATCAGTTCTCAAAAGATTTCATCCCTTGTACGGCCGAGACGTGCGCTGAATAGCAATTTTTTCCCAAAAATTATGCAAATCCTAAGTATGAAGTCGTGTACGTTGGTCTATTCAATTGATTTTGATATTTTGCAAGTTTAACGAACCGAAGACAGAGAGTAAATTGCGAAGTCTGCGGCTTGCCACCGGAAGTAGATGTGATTTAGTTCGAGCCATTTAAGAGGGAGCCACTGGAATTACGTTGGGACTCCTCCTCCGTTTGTGTGTGAGCTTTAGAGTTCATTTTTCACGACAAAAGTTGAGAAATGGCCGCATATATCACACAGCCACAGGCCTTTCCCTGGGTAAAAAATAAACAAGTAAATCGCAAGTGTCGCCGGGGAATTTTGTCTTATTTTCCAAGAAATTTAAGACCTCCTAGTAATTTATGCAGCTAAATCCTCCCGTTCTGCGTAACGAGTTTTGCAAGAATCCTTGAAAATTGGATTCTTCTCCAAGTTGGCAGTAATGTTTCAGTCCTGCCCGAAAACTAGTGCTTCCTCGTCCCGGAAATACAATTGAAATTTCGTTCAACAATTTGCAGAAGGACCTCATGCTGCACCACAACCAGTTACTAATTTGGCCCGCAAAACTCAACGAAGTGGGAAGTCATTTGCACTCGGGTCGCTTTGTTAATTCGATGAACTGTTTGAGTTGCTAATTTTGCAACAAGCGACGAGGATAATCCAATTAGGAGTTTAATTAAACAGCAAACTTCTGGTCATAAATCACGTCCTGCTCAAGTTTTCTTCAAACAGTTGACTTAATGATGCTGGCCAGAGTAGTCATCATTTTTTTTCTCTTTACTCTGCAAAAATTTTGTGGTGCACAGCATACACAGAAATTGCCAGAGAAGGACCCTAGAAAATTTACGACCATTGGAAAATTTGTTCTGTACATAAAATAGTGCATCTGAGTTCAGGTCTGCCTTCAGATCTAAGAAATTGTAGTTCAATATTATTATGCAGTGGAATCCTGAGAAGTGAACGTAGTTAAGTATATCAAAAAATGGATTAATATAAACAAAAAACAAACGTTGGCTTTTACTTTTAAAATTATACGAATATAGAAATTACAAAATTTAATAATGAGAATTGTCGATAGTAAAAAAAATAGAAAGGCCTTGTATAAAATGCGGTCATTGGAAAGCTGTGTCTTTATGATCGCATATAAATGTTACGAGCTTTTAAACGACTTTTCATATTGTGTATGTTATTATTTGCACGTTCTAAAACTTGGAAATGGTTGAGCTTGCAAATTTTGTATTTCATAAAAGTATCAAATGAAAGGGTTTGACAAGTTGAATACGAGTTACAAGTAATAAATAATCAAACTTTTATTATTTTATTATTTTATGTTTGCGTCCTTTCCAATTTTTAATTAAAACTAGAAATATTTAGTATCTATTTATAATTTTATTATCGCATCGCGTTACTTCAAAAATAAATCAATAAAAATACAAAAAAACTAATAATAAATTTTTTATTTAAGTTAAATGGTTTTATTTGTACAATCGATAAAAAATAAGATACTAAGTATAAGCCAGAAAATAATTATGGATCATCAACTTGAGACTTTGAAGCGATTAACTTAAAAAATATTGTTTACCTATTTAATTTCTTTGTTACCAAACGACTTTTTTCCCATGCATGTTTTAAGTTTTGATTTTTATTTAAAGTCAACCATTTTGAAAATTCATGATAAAAAAAAACGTACGA
Source organism: Tolmerus cingulatus (assembly GCA_959613345.1). Classification (NCBI taxonomy): domain Eukaryota; kingdom Metazoa; phylum Arthropoda; class Insecta; order Diptera; family Asilidae; genus Tolmerus; species Tolmerus cingulatus. The sequence goes on along the minus strand of OY390708.1, from coordinate 11,550,083 downwards.
CTTCTTAATTTGCGAAGGAAACCAGTTGCTTCTTTAATGAGGCTCAACTTTTGCATTTCTTCAAGTAGCCCAACCCTATTACAGTGTCAACACGTTCGTGTAATAACAGGGTGGTCCTTAACGTCTACATTTTGCTTCTCAGGTGTGTAGTTAGGGTCTAAGTGTTCCGCCCTGTTGTATCCGAGGAGAAGTTTTATTCCCGCAAATCACACGGGGGATTATTATCACGTGGTAATGGACAATGGAAAGTGCTCGTTCATCTGGGAAATTACGGAACTACCCCCACCTGCTGTCTCCTCAGCTTACCTGGTAAGCTTTTAAGTTGCAGAACTTTTTAAGGACCAGCCTTTTTTCCTGGGTGCTCCCGTGTCAAGTTTAATGGAAGTTAATGTGCCCAATAAATTTGCCAAGTTCGCTTTTCCTCGGCCAACGAGGAAACTTCCTCATGTGGGTCTGGGTCTGGCTCCGGCCGGGCATCGCACACTATTTTGCCGGGTCCGGCGGAGCAACTTTGAAAAATTGCCCGCTGTGCCCTTTCACGCCGGGGCGGGTGCGAGAAATTGAGATCGAGTATTATGGAGTTTTCCATAATTTTTGGATATTACCTCTCGACTGGGAGTCCTAACGCGAATGGATCGGACGTGTGCAGTCGATGAGTTCCTTAGCTCGATTTACGGGGCTCGGTCTCCTTCGGGGGTTTCCCGGGAGGGCTATTGTTGTCTGCTCGATTTCGTTACCTTCTTTGTCCAGATGCTGCCGTAAAATTTTTACTGCCAACAGTTTAAGATAATTTAGCCACTCTTAAACGAAAGTCCCGACGGCTATCCGGATCGTAAAATGCCAAATAATAAATTCCGTAAATAAAGGTTTTTGTACACTTTGTGTTCCGGAATGTAAAGGTGGTAACAATTGCGTGCAAACTTTTCCTCGACCACACGGCAGGAGTGTAAGGAGTTTTTGCTGCCGTTAAATTATTTTATGCTCGAGAAATGCTCGTAAAATTTCTTCGGACAATATAAAAGAAATTTTGTTAGGAAATGTACTGCAAATAAACTTTAAGGACTCCATCAATTTTATTTGGACAACTTACGGATCTGATTGAAAAAAAATTCCTGCTGGCAGTACATGAAAACATGTTGTACAATTTTGTAACAACATTTGTTTTTTCTTAGATTTTTCATAATGATATTCAATTACATGAACATGAAATATGTAAGTTCCGATAAAATCAAAAATTGACTGTTTGTTACCTCAAACCTGTTTGAAGAGGATAGAACCTTTTAAGTTGTGAAGAAATATCATTCTGGCTGGAATTAAATTTGTCCAACTGATTATTTAAATGTACATATAAAGATGTTTAAATATATTAAAATCTTAAGTATGTGGAATTTACATTATTTATACATTAGTTCTCACAAATTGCATTCAAACTTTAAATTCTTAACTCAACAGCTTTCATATTAATTGTTAATTCAAAATTGGCATTTTGTTGATACTTTTTCTAGTAAATCTTAGAATTATGATGACTATCATCAAGTTTGATAACTAAAAATTTATAACATTTCAAAATTCAATCTGACCCAAATCGTATATAAATAAAAGAAGAAAAAAAACTTTTTTATGTAGATGTGAAAGTTGTTTTTGACTGTTTACACAATGGACGAATTTTCAAATGATTTATGCATACTCTATTGTTTAAAAATAATTGACTCAGAGACAGAATCATGCATGAATATGTAATGTTATCCCTTAAAAATTATTGCTCTAACTTAAATTCAAAATTTGCGACAGATTTCCTTTGCAAAAATCATAACGTACACACAGTGGACGACAACACAAAAGCAAAGTATTTCCAGAAATATAAAATTACATTAAATTGCGACAAATAAAAGGTCATAAATGAAGAAATTTTCAGAAGTTTTATGATGTGAAATGCGAATTATTTTGAAGTCAGTTGAGATAAAACTTTAACAGATAGGTTTTACATTTCATATAATATTCCGTCCATACCGATATACTGTATGAGTGTAGCGTAAGCGTATGAAATCACATAAAAATAAAAAGTTCGATTCTTAAATACTAGTCAAAGGGTCAATCTCACTTTTTGTATAGAAAATTCGAGCTCAACCTCAACATAAAATTCGGATTTTCTAAATAGAATTGAGACTAAGTTTTTAAACATATGAGCCAATGTCATTTTCGGAATTGTTAGTAATGTAGCTAGAGTAGTAATCATCACATAATTTAATGAGTCAAAGTAAGTAATATGTCGTTAAAAACAAGAATGTTCATTTTGTAATACTAATAATATCTACCCATAATGCTCTTCAAATATCTTATTCTTTTAAATTCCAAGAATTTGATTCTAGTCTTTGTTACAAATAACACAGATTTAGTACATTAGTCAACTTTCTTCATTTTAAAGTTTTTTTTAAAGTCTTTTAGAACAGACCTTATAAAGGAACAAAATCAAGCTGTAGTTATATGTGTTTTATTATTATATTCTTTCGGGTACATTTGAACTAGTGAAATTAAAATTGATCAAACTTTTAATTTTTCTGACATTTGTGTATTAAGAAAATAACGATGATTCATTTTTTGTACCCTAAAAATTCCTTGCCGTACTAAGCCTATGGTGTAGGTTTAAATGTAGCAAAAGATGACTTTTATTTCTCACCTTATTCCCCCCAGAAAGGAGTACGATATTGATTTGGCACGTCAGCGCCAACAAATGGTTCGGAGGATATTTTTCTCTGCCATGAATTCAGTCCATTTGGCTTGTCGTCCCACTTACACCCATTTCGAAAATTAGCCTGAAGTGGATGCGAACAAGCCCTAGCCCATTCGGAAGCGTTCTGGCCATTTAACACGCTCCCAACAGCCTTCGCAACATGGCAATGGCACAAAGGAGCCCACCCCCAGGTCCAACCGCAGCAGCACCCGCCCCCGAGCCGCACAGCAGGTGAAATATAAATAAAGGTGGAATTTCACTTCAAAGCCAATAAAAAATTCTGCAGCTGTCACGATAATTTACATTTACAAGTTTTCAAAATTAGAAATTTAACTTTCACTAGTCGCAAAGCCCCAAGTCACCCGCAAGGATCCAGGGGGTGGCGGGCGGCTGTGGGCAGGGACGCGTCTAGCGACGAACTTGCCGCCGCCGATCGATGCGACTCCCCTCGCAGCGAATTAACCAAAGACAATTTAGAAAATGAGAACCCACCCCGGCGATAAATTTCAATGCAAATTTGAGCACTGGGCTCTGTTAGAAACGGGGGAGCCCTGGGACTCCGCTGGGCGGATCTGCGGGTATGTGTGAAGTGGAGTACTAAAAATAATGTTTCGGGGGTGCCGGAAAGAGACAAATGCAAATTACGCCAAGCAAAAATCAAAATGTACGGCCTTTCGGTCACCCACCCGCCTGCGGAGTCCCGCATGCAAAAAGGGGAGCGCTTCGAAGCGTATTCGCTGCAAATTTTTTCTTTGCAAGCAAAAAGGTGCAATAATTATGTTTTTAAATTTCAGCGTATTCATGCAGAGGTAAGTGCTCCTATGCTCTGCACCATGGGCTTAGTCAGTTCATATTTCTCTCCTTTTTTTTGCGCATAGACGAGTGTATGGTGTAGCAATTTTTTCTTGATGTTCGTTATGGTACTTCAGAGCCCCGATCTTAAAAGATGCGAAATTTATCTACAAAATTTCAACTTTGTGGTTTTGTTCAAGGGTATGACTGAGAGTGAACGACTTTAAAAAATTATTTAACAGCGAACTTGACTTATGCTCTTAAAGTTAAAGTTTCTACCACATAACAAAAATATTCCAGTTTTTAATTGTACATTAAATGCAAAGACTAAAAGTTTATTGATTTATTTACTCTTTCTCTTTATTTTCTCTTTTCGTTCAGATAATATGTATGTATAGCTGCTGTTTGTCATTCAATTGAATCTTAAAAAATCATCTTGTATTTTACGATTTTAAGATTTAAAAAAACTAAATCACGTCACCCATCCAAACTTCAAACATTGAATCGAAAAAATTTTTGAATAAACCTTTTATGCAGAGTGGGTATAAATTCACACAATTTGATTTTATTTACGCGAAATAAAAGATGTTTGATATGGAACACTATTCATAAAGTGCAATTCAATACAAAAATTCCTATTAAATGTGGATCCGGAAACAATTAAAAATTAATATAGCTAATAACTCTGGGCATTTAATTCGATTTGTCAAAATGTCCAATAAACTAAACAAATTATTATTGTGATAAGCCTAAAAGTAAACTTATCGTACGATATGGTGGCTTATATCCCATTAACAAATTATGAAGCTCGTAAATTAATGTTTGGCACCGATTCGATATTGGTTATATGCATTTGATAACAAGGACACTAAATAGCGGATGGACATCTTTTTCAATAGAGGGATTTTTCAATGTCCTAGTTCCACAAACCTCAAAGAGCGAAATGTACTCGAAATCATCAATTCAATATGAGCTGGAAAAGCCAATTCGAAAATAGTGGCAAGGATGATATCAAGAACTTTAATCTCAATGCCCTTGCAAGAGAAATAACTAATATTTCTTAATTATATAAAATGTACATAACTATATTTTGGAAAAAAAAGTCTTGGTGTCATTACGTTTTTCAAAGGAAGATATTTAAAAATTGAGATATGTAGTTAAAGATTTTAAAAGCACATTAATCACAATTAGCTTTCATGTTACATTTCGAAAAAAAATTATTAAAATTTAAGTTATTCTTTAAAAAATATATTTTGAAGAGTTTTTCAGAAGAATTCAAAATTAAAATAAATGTCTAGTTTATGACATTATGAATACAAACTCATAAAATTTTGTTTTTAAATGAAATAAAATTTTAGTTCTTTGAAACCCTGTTTCTGTTGGTAAATACATATTCCAAAGATGCTCTAACATTAATTTCAATTGTAAGGCTTTCTTTGGATCTACTATTTTTTTATTATTTTATTTCATACTCTGCTTTTATTTAACCAGCATTACATATTAAAATTGACCGGCACTTCTCGGTAATAATTCTAAACTAGAATTTGGCATTGCATAAAGGCAAGTAATAAATTATCTTTCTAATATTACCATTTAATTTAAATGCTCATAATAACAATACGACGCAATATGGAATAATGAACGTCTGCTTGATTTATACATATATAACTGAGGTTCATTTGCAATAAGATTTAATTAGTTCCATGACTTAGGAATTCAACAGGAAGCCAATTTGTGGTAGGATTCCAGACAATGTTTATTGTCTTTCATGCTTTGTTTGTATATGTTATGAGAGCTCTTCAAAGTAACTCGATTTACATTCTGCCACATTTGATTACTTCGGGAAATGGTAAATGTTTCAGCAGTGGGAACAGCACAACTTTGCAATTCACTGAATAATCCACTAACCATAGTAGGCACATACATTGTTTTGTTACATTTCCTTCATCGTGTGTTCAATTACTCATGTTTTCGAGCCATTTATCAGATATGAAGTTCTGCGGAGCTTATTACCAACTGGCCCGGGGGTGCGTGTTACTCCCAATTAAAGTGAATGAGCGATGACTAAGGAGTGATGGAAGGAGACTTTACCCTATAAATTTCGCTACTACGATAGCAAAAACTTGGAATAGTTGGTGAAAATTGACTGACAGAAAGAAACTTACATATATTTGCTTAAGAAATATTCTAGTTTAAAACTAGTTCATGAACTTATATTTTTTAATTTATTTTGTTTTAATTATTTATTCTTGTTAAGGCTTTTGATGTAATGATTACATTGGTAAGAAATCAAAGATTTTTTAATAAAAATGCCTTTATTAATTTTACCGATTTTAATGAATGTCGTAAGTATAATACAATATAATCGCATAATGGTTTATCTACTATTTTTGTAATTACGAGAGCCATTTTGAGTTCTCGGAATGACATTAATTAACAAATTAATTAATGAGGATGCATAGCTTTATTTTAAAAAATACTACAACACGTTACTTTTGGATTTTTTTTGGAATTTCTATTATTAAATCCATACCTTTATTTAATAAAGGTGTCATTTTTAACTCAGTTCAGTTTACTGAATTGAAGTTATGACAATAATCTTGCATTTGAAAGAAAGACTAGCTTACAATACTATTGTTATATTTCCGCAACTGTTCAACCGAAGTTAATTTGCTTTCTAATCAGTTGTTAAAAATAGTTCAACACCAAATCCGGCTACTCAGAAAGCATTGGCAACTGTTCCACATGACTTGTGGCTAAGCAACCAATAAGTTCTTCCAAGAAATTTCGCAGTTTTCTCATATGACTTAAGCCATTGTAATCTACCCACAGTAAGGTTCAGTTAAGAAAAAATATGTCTTCACGAGAAGAATGGGGGCCACAGGACATCATTATTTTCCGGTGGATAAAAGAATATCTCCGCTGGCGCAAATCCCTCCATTAAATTTATTTAATTTCATCTCCAAGGCTCCCGACTTGATAACGTCTCTTAAGACCATTATTTGAGGGTTGCATCAAGGTAAGCCTCCGTCAATTCTGGGAAGGCTACCAGGCATATCTTTCGTTTTTCCTTTTTTTGATTGTGCTAAGGACGACAATTTATCAATCGACATTTTGTAGATGTTTGTAAGTACCAACCAGGGCACGTTCCCATGGTGACAAGGTCTTTACGTTCCTCGCCCAGGGTTCCATTCGGAATCCGGGCACGTAGTCCTTGCGTTCATTTCAGCACGTCTAGTTTAGAATCATTTAGAGAATCAGGAGGATTCCTCTGGCTTGTATGGCTGTCATTCTTTGTAATTGAAAGGATTTTCACACATTCCAGGAAATTGTCGAAGAAATCTGATGGCGGAGGAGCAATGAGCAAAACGCTTCAATCTAGCTTAGCTCCGCACTTACAAAATTTCCTTTTGTTGTCTACTTTTACAACGAGCAAATTTTTACTTTCGTGCCTGTTCTAGAATATAAACTAGAGTAATATTTCTCAATCTCGACGGGAAGACAGTTCGGGATAATTATCGGCGTAAATTAGGGTTTCTAGCAGAGGCGACTTATAGCTACTAGCTAGCTCTTTGGGTGGATAATTAGAAAAATTTCTGTCAATTTTCCATTAAGCAATCTAATTTCCGTCGCTGCCGTCCATTTGCATACAAAACAGCATTATCTTTGCTTTAATGGGCCTATTTAGATTCTCCAGGCACGTCACGGGCGCGCTGTAAGCCCCGGGAATTGTCCGATCAATACGCTCAAATTGAATGTACTTCTTATCATGTCGAAGGAATTGAAAAGACAATTGGATGCCATTTCAAGGCACTTGAACTTTTTTCCAGAAGAGCTGAAATTGGATTCTCCGCCGGCATGGCATGAATCCTACAGGCTGAAATTGACAGCTTTTTGCGGGACCACAGCTTGTGGCACCGGGTGAAAAGGAGCAGATTAAGTGTCCGATAAGTGCAATTGATTTGAAACGATGTTATGGCATTTCTCCGGATAATTTGAGGAGCAGCGCCTCCACGTCACTCCTGGATAGATGACTTCGCTCCGCTTAATTCGTTTAGACGTGCTCCAAATCGCTCCAGATGTTCCAATCGAAGTAATTATGATGACAATGGGTTTTATTTATTCATGCTTTCTTTCCATTTCTCTAGCAAGGGAGTGTTTTTTCATTTTAAAAATGTCCGAAGGCAATTATTTTGTAAAGACAAACAATTATGTGGAGTTATATCAAAAAGTTACTATATCATACTTCATTAAAGACCACATTTAAGGTTATAACTTTTAAATGTTATTACGTTCAAATTATGTCACTCTTTGTGTTCGAGACATACTCATCATATACACGCAAGCATGTTAACCAGTGACGTAGCTATCCCTGTAGGTCTCAAAATTTCAAAAACTCTCATCCATAGTTGAAAAGAAATTTTTATTTTATTTTCTCAAATTATTTTCTTTTTCCATGGAAAGTATTAATAAATCCGATAGTCGCTCTAAGTTTTAATTAAGAGTTCTCTATTAACGAAGCGTTCTTTTTGAGATTTTCGATTAAAAAGGGTAAAAACTACACCGTTTTTTTAATAAATAATCAACTGTTACAAACAGAAATTTGCATGTTGGTTTCATTACCATTCTCCATATTAAAAACGAAAAATAAAAAAGGGTAAGTTGGGTTTCCAATTTTTACCTTTCACCAAGGGTTCACTGCTCTGAAAAAAATCTTAAAAAGTGGAAGAGGAACACTCATCACAAATGACTTAAATTCAAAGTCAATTTTAAATTTCTTATACAATTTGGATTATTTTTATGAAGTGTTACGTGTATGTGAAGTTAATATTTTAAAATCATAATATAAATAAATAAATAAACAGTTTTCATTGAATTTTTTTGTAGCAGTCCCTATCACTTTCAATTTTTGAAATAATGTAGATAGTTTCATAATGTACTATAATGTGATTGAAACTCTTCAGAGGGAATGTATAATACATACATCCATACATGCTATGGAAACGTTTTTCTATTGAACATTATGAGAACATGTTATTTTTCGAAATTTCAAATTCAATTACAAACGCTTCTACAAACAGTTATGAAAACCTATGTCGGTTTCAAAATCAATTTGAGGCAAAAATTGTTTCTCTCTACGGAAATCTTCATCGTAGTTACATTGCACAACAGCGGTTAAATGATTGCAAGCCAATATTTATTATTGAAAAGTTTATTTGCATGTCCATTTCGTTTCGTTCAGCTCTATAAACATAATAAAGTGCATGTTCCATCTTTCAGGAAATGAAATAGTACATTCGAGTGTTCGTTAATTAAAGCCAGATTGGAGACGTCTTCAAATGAGTGCCTATAGCTGCTTAATGCTCAATGTACAAATGTAACCTTGTTAGGAGCTGAATTATTGCCGAGATGACAAACATCGATGGCTTGAGTCTTGTTGCGGAAAATTAAATTCCAGTTTATCAAAACGGAGCCTATGGTCCAATAGCTCCGGTGTTGAACATATTCCGACAAGTGCCGGCTGCGTCCCCTGCAGCGCTACTCCTCTCTTCGAAATGGATTTCGCTGTCACCGTGACATTCACTGCCCGGACAGACAAATTAATTAATGCGAACTGTTGGCACAAACAAGGCAGAACATACTCCATGAAAGCTCCTGGGTCATTTATCTGTCGTAATGATAATTTGCAATTTGAACATGTCTGTCCGCCCACCACATGCATTGGGCCCGGCTAATTATTCGAATATGCATACAGTGGAGGGCCGAAGGGTTCCTATGGGTTCCCAGGTCCGGGCGGACGAATTTAAGTTTTCCCACAGGACGCATTTTTATGCCCTTCTAAATCAATAACGCAGCAGGGCCCGGGAATGCGGTCCCGGACATTCATTACAATTAACAAAATATTTTCGGGTCCACAGTCAACTCAGAATTAATTCCAAAAGCCCAATTTAATCTTGCCGGTTCAAAAATTTATCGAACTGTATTTTCCTCGGGAGAACGTAAACGATAATTTGACATGAAATGAATTTTGCCTTACATTTTGCATAATAGAGGAAAATTAAAATTCATTTAATACTGCTGTATTTTTGGGCGAAAAATTCTGTCGAACGGAATGTACTTACGGTTTGTGACAATATTGGAACAAGCGCCAATTACCCAAAGCTGGAAGTTTGTTGCTAATACAAAACGAGGAAGAACATTTTTTAAAATCCTCCAGTCGGATCTAATTTATTTTCTAAAAAGAGAACATTTTCTATTGGTTGCCGGGTAGAAAGTGCCCGGATAATGGAAACATCGAGGCAATCACTTTGATTAAATTTTCCAGGGATTCCTCCTCTTTCCAGACTGTTTCATTTTTTCCGTAATTGGGTTTACATATCTGCGCACATCGAGAACCAAGTCGTCGAGGTTCAGTTGAAAGGACCTCCCGGTCTCTTTGTATCGATTCTAGTCTTTGTTTTCTTGTCGATTTTCAAAAATGGAGGGTATGGACCAAACAAGAAAATAACGTTGGCTATACTTCGGAATGGATAGTCACGCTTTCAGAACCTTATAGAAATTGCGACAAACCAATTTATTTTTCAGGTGGCTGCCAAACGTAGTTATCTAGAGGAGGCAGATGTCTCACATCATCTTCTTGTTTTTATATTGGCTCATAAACAAAGAGAAAACCGCAATAGCTACTAAAAAGGATTGTTCTTTTCAAGTTGTTTTTGTCGAGACAAATAAATAGCTCTAGTTTTAGTGTTTTATATTTCGTGCAAAACAGCAATCATTTTAAAATCAAGGAAATTTTCTTTAAATTTCTAAATGTTCATCTATATCTTTTGTTTGACAGAATAATAGTAGATAGATGTAATTTAATAAGAAAAGGCTCAGTATTAGGGACATATTTGCACCATTTTGGATAAAAGCTGACGTGATCAGTTAAAGTTCTATACAGAATTGTACAAGTTCTTTATACATCCTTACCATTTCGTAAAAGAATAAGTTTGATCAAATTATCATATGTACCAACATTTTCGGCCTAAACCAATGTTGTCAAGGTGTAAATATGTATTTTGATTTCTTCAAAACGTTGATGTTTACGCTTCTTAAAGTTTTAAAAATAATGATTTTCAATGGAGTTATTAATTGATTTTTGCATATTTTTCTTTCATAATTTTGTCGGGCGTTGAATCATTGATTTTAAAGGAGAAACAAGTTAATTTTTCTTAAAAAGCGCCTAGGTTAAAATTTAAAGTTTTTTAAAATCCACATGTTGTGAGGCAAATAAATTTAAAATTATAAAATAGCTGATCTTGATCGAGAGAATATCAAAGTATCATTAATATGGAGAATTCTTGTAATGATATGTACATTCTATTTTCAATTTGAACTATAATACATAAGAGTAATGATAGTAGTATTACTACGAAATCAATTATCCTTGATGCTATGTGTATCGAATTTTTAAAATTTCCTTGTTACTTCTAGTCCTTAAAAAATTCTGTAAACAATTTAAACAATCTGTGATGTAATTCCTAGAATAACAATTTTGAAATCACATACTCAAGGTTCTTAAGAAAATTATTTGCCTGGGTATGTCGACCGCATGCTGGTGTTATTAAAAATCATCCATTCTTGTCAACTCCTTTAACTTGAAAAGCAAATTAAAGTTGAAAAACGTACCCCCCCAATGTTGTAATCTTTACGAAAGTCCCAACAGAAGTCGCTACTTGTGATTCACCCTCGGTGCCCTAAATTAAATTTATGCAGTCATTATTCTTAACTTTTTAATATCGTGAAAGCCTCTTAAAAGTGAACTGTCTGGCGTACCGCGCCTCAGAAAGAATTGACAAGCCACCAGCAAAGTTTAATTTAATTGTAACACCGTCAAAAGAGGATTCCACCAGCCCAGCCTTTCACTGAAACTTTGCGAGAACGTGATCTGACTTTAAGATGTTTCACCGGGCACAACTAACGAACTCCCGCTTTCTATGTCGAGTGGCAGATTTATGGTAATTTAATATCGGTAGGATCGAAAGGGTGCTCTTATTTGACAGTCTGAAAGGGTTTTTAAATTATCTACCTTATATTTCTGCTTCAAAATTTTGACTTGCTTCCCTCTGTCGAGGTAAAATATTTGTGCAAATACACGAGTACGAGGTTTTAAGAAAATATTGTGTTCACCCCTAATAATATAAAATAAGGATGGTTTGAAGTATTTTTGTGTCGGAATATAAACAGTATTTTACGATTTCTTTTTGTAATCTCTAGAAGTATTCCTGCACTTCAGTTTTTATACAAAACGTGTTATGATATTTCAAATGGCTTATATATTTCAATTATTTTCAATGTATTTTTAAAATTATAGTTACAAAGTCGTTCCAGATAAAATAATTTCTTGAATCTAGAGATTAATGGAATGACAAACATTTTTATATCATACTTTTCGTTACAAGTCAATTTTCTTTTTATTTTTACTTTAATTTTACCACATTGGTCTATCATTTTCTCTTAAAAATTTTATCTTTTATCAACCCATCCATAAGTCTTATTTCCGTATCACTCTCGTTCATGATGCCCTTGAAAACGTTTGAAATGGATGAGTGTCGATATTAATCGAAAATCATATCCATTTGAAATATTGGGTAATAAAATAACTGTGGCGAAAACGATGTAATAGCCCCTGCAGCACATTAACTTAATAGAACTGAAGGGGCCTCCTGATGAAATTCGTCTGGTCTGCTCAATATGACAGCAATTTTCTGCCAGTTTAATGATGCTGAAGTAATTCCTGCCATCATATTTCATCGAAATACATTTGACCGGGATTAGTAGGTGAGCGAAAGTGAAAAGTGACTATCTGAAGTCCAATCAATACCGTCGTAATGATTTGCCATTATGTTTTATGTTTGCCAACGATGTGATTCGGTGGCGACAAGGACAAGTTTTTTTGGGGGATGATGTACGTAACCGACTAGCCTTTGAATAAATTATCATGCTTGTGTGCTTCTGAATGATGGGCATAAAAGTTCGTCATTGGTAAATGAGAAAAGTTAATGAAAGTGATTCTAGGAAAACCAGAACATTACTTTAATTTGTGGAAGTCTTTAAAAGTTTTCCCAAAGTTACATACCTTGTGGATGGCATAAAGCCAGTCAAAATGAGGGATGAAAGCAGGACTAGTTATAAATAGATCCGTTCAGTACAAGTTTCCTAATGAACATCCGAAAAGAAACCCAAAATTATATTTTGTTCTAATATGTAAGTTTCTATCATTAAATTGCATCACTTTGAACCCTATTTGAAAGAACGTAATTTGAACATTCACGTATTTATGTATGTCATTTTTATTTTAATTATATGTTATGTTATTTAAAAAAATGCATTTTACAATAAATAAGGAGAGAAAGAGTGAGTTTAAATAAAGTTATAAAAAGTGTACAAAACGGCCTAACCTTTCTTATATAGACCATGTAGATCGAATATTTTTTTAGCTATTGCTTACAAAAGTTTCAAAATTACAATTTATTTAACTTTAAATATTATTGCACTTTAAACCTTCAAAATCATTCGTTATCGAGCAAATTTGAACGCTTCGATCATTTTAAAACGAGCATGAATTGAATACACACATCTTAAAAATACTAGGACACTTTAAGGAGAATAACGATCCCTATCGCAATTTCGAAAGTTCTAAGTGTACTTTATCCTTCTAAGTTTAAATATATGCACGCTTTCCAAAGAGTAGTATTGAATTCATAAAATAAAATATATTTCTTATAATAGGTACCCTTTTAAGGAACTATGCAGTTCTTTTGCAGAGAAATCCAAAATCTCCAGTTTTATGATCTAGATAAGTAAGGAGGAAATTTTAAAATATTTTCGCTTTTTTAATATGCTTCCGAATTACAAAAGAAATGTCGTTCTAATTGTATTTATCTTTGCCTGGAACTTAATTTTTTTAAAGACAAATGGAATGGTTTACTCCATCGGAGCCTTCGCCCTGTGCCCCGGGTTTTATATATCGTGGAAGAAAGAAAACTGAACCCTATAGTGAACCTGATTATACGGTTTATACTGAAATTACACAGTGCATTAGTGAAGTGTTTCCACTTAATTGCACTTTTTTAAGGTGTAATTTCGATGTAAAATATTCACAAATGCATCGTGCAATCTCAGTATAGTTGAGGATAGTTGGATCAGCCAGGGAAGGGAACAATTGTTCCCTTGAGAGCTTTGAACTCTTGCAGACTAGGTTTTAGGTAAATTTTTAAATTATTTCTCAGAAATTTAATATGCTTTTTGAATTTCAACCGTTTTATAACTTTTCTGAAGCAATTTTTTCCTAGAATATTATAGAGTAAATTATAAGTTTTCATATTAATGTATACAATAAAAACAATGATAATTGAAAAATAAGATAATTAATAATTCTGATAAACTCTATTGGAATAGTTCGAAGTTATATGTATTTGTATTTAACCAAATTATTGGAATACAATTGTATCTAATACATACGAGGCTACTAAACAATTTCGATTGAAAGAAAATTAAAAAGTAACTATAATGCATTGAAAAATATTATACTACAATACAAAATATATTTAATTTAGTTTTAGTATGTATTGTACAATATTTAAAATTGCAATCACCCTAATATCTTAAAAGTTACCATTGTTACTTTACTCGTAGGTAACTTGACAAAAAGGGGACAAATCAAAATTTTTTCTAGATTTATAAGTACGTTAAAACGATTTAAGCACACTTCCGCATGCCTTTCCTATTACTTTCGCATTAAACAAGCTCTGGCAGGTATGTGAATCGCTAAACGCTTTAAAGGGCAAATAAATCTCAGGTTATAAAACCGGTCATTAACCAGGTAATATCTACTTTTAATTGAATTACTGTCATATCCCAGCCGTAAACGGGGCATTCTAACTCCGCGTAAAAAGCAGTAAGTTTAGCGCCCAACCTGCCAGGGAACGGAATCGTGTTTTGCCTCTTCGGGCGGTCATCCTCGTCATCTTCGTCCATTGCGCCGCCGATTGGCGAGGCGATTGCTTTTGCATCGCTTGCGAAGGACGCGTCTAGGGCCACTTAAGGACTGCATTAAGGCCCGGGTCTCATGCCACTCGCGTGCAAAAGGTGCGGGGGAGGAGCGGCACACATGCGGAGGGCGGAGGTCATACAATAGACGGCTCGTTGGGTCCGCGCTTTATTCTAACAATCGCCGCATGACTTTTTATTGAACTCTGCCAGGATTGAAGGGCACTTCCCTGGGCACGTTCACTTGTGCATCTGGCATTACAATGACTGCGCAATTAAAGCACTTAATGGCAACACTCGTTCCCTTCAGTGTCCGTGGAAAACGCAAAAAAAAAAAATAGTTAATTCGCCTCGTAATCAGGAGCCACGTTGGCTTGATGGCAGTTTGATGTTGCCGAGGACAATGCCGCCGGCATGGCGCTTTTGTGACGATTTCAATGAGAAAATCTGCGTACAAATGGCGGAGGTATAGAGCGGGAAATTAAGCCAAGGAAACGACTGTAATCCGAAACCAATGCAACGAGATAATAGAGCACTTAAGGAATTATTAAAGTCATTTGCACCGCTAAATTGTGGCGCGCTATTAAAAATAAGTTACCAAGCCACGCCAATTCTCTGCTGCATTAATTGCACCGAGTTTGAGAGCTGTTCGAGTTTAAAAACGCTTAACTTCCCAGGGACACAATCTGAAATTAGTTCAAGAATTGAATTTAGCTTGCAATTACTCCATTTCTAGTAATTCCTTATCTTAATTTAATCATTTCGTAAAGTAATTTTGAACATTCAGATTACCTTTAAATCTATTTTCAAAAAAACAAAATAAACAAAAATAAGATTACAGAAATTCGTTGTTTTCTATCCATTTCAAAATATAATATTAGACTTCCTTTTGGCCAGTTTCGATAAATATTTCAGCTTTTTTATATTTAAAAAAAAAGAAAGTTAAATGAAACTCAAACGAAACATTGATCCTTTTTAATACACTCAGCTAAAATTGTTTCAATAATAAACGAGCTCCTCTTTTAAAAAGGCTCTAAATGAAATCGTTTGGAGTTCGCTATGAATTCTAAATACATTTTAAATTTCATTAACAACAAAGATATTATGCTACTTTAACCGTATTACTTAATTTTTGACACAGCTATAAAATATGATTGAAAATTCTGAATAAAAATCTTTAAAACTATGTATACTTTTAAAAATGTTGGTTATAACTTTACACTTCTTTTGCAAAAACATTGAATATCTTCTCTAATGGTAGTAAAATGATATGAAAACAACTAAATACATAAATGTGTGCGTGAACATTAATTTTTCTTCATTTTGCAAACAGCGGATAGTTAAATATGAAAAGTTACTTACTTCATAATGACCATCTTTGTAAGAGTGCAGCAACAATGCAACGATGCGAAACCACTTTAGTCAAGACCAAATTTTTTCGCATGATATTCAAAAAGATTTGTATTTCCTCAAGCGTAAAAATATTATGAGTATACACCTCTGAAGGTGTTTGAACGATTTGCGACAGTCAACACCAGAGATAAAAAATGCGTACTTTCAAGATATTGCGATATTGCGATATGACTTTGAGATCACGAAAAGGAGATATTGAAGGAGTGAGCCCAGTAAAAAACATACTTGTGAGTCACGCTGTGCCGGGGTATGTATCAATACACTTTACAATTCCTTGCAAGGAGCACACTTCATCAAAACATGGGAAGGAATCCTTCTTGAGCTCAGTCATAAAAGAGCAATCCGCCCAAGTGGTGCCATAATTTCAGCGAGTCCCCAGTTTTCCAGGAGCAATTCGCCAGAGGCATATGAGCACTTGTAAGCAGCGATAATTCAATTTAATAGCAACACTAAGCACACATTTTTCTACGGGACGCTTTTGTTTGGGTGCCATAAGGGAAAATTGAGCAACTTTTCCAGGCAGGTGTCGGCAGCGAGACTCCAAACATTTGCAAAGGTCTGCACAACCCTATCTAGGCATAATTGCATTCATAATCGCAGCTAGCATAAATGGAACTCTTTCGCAGGCCGAGGTGCTGCGACTCGTTCACAATAGAACGGCGGGCGAAAACTTGAGAAACAGAGCGACTTGGGTTTCTTTTCTGCAACCCTTTCTCTGGATTAAGACCTGCAGATGAACACCCCTGGCGACGTAATTACAGAGTCATTCTTAAAGTCGCTCAGTTTTATTACAAATGATTTGTCGCGATTTATGGCACACCCATAAAAGTTTAGCTTTAATGGAGTCCCGCATTTAAAAGAGTAAGTCCCTGGATCGACGAACACCCGGGAAAACTGCAGAGGAAAATTGAGCTTATTCGCGATAAACACGACTCGTTGCATCTGAATGGGTGGCATGCCAGCTGGCGAAAAAGTTATAGAATTTTTTGGGGAACACAGCTCTGATGGGATGTGAAGGTGCTCCACGGCACACTGGAGCTTAATTTTGGCCCCGTGATTGAAGACGACCTTTTGCTTCGAGTCGTTGTACTGGAAGCTGAGTGGACTTTGAAAAGATTACAAGGGTCGAAGGTTTTTCAAAAAATACTGAATGAGGGCTTCTACCCGTGATAAACCGGATAAAAGGGATCATGTAATTACTTTACCTTTATTTCTGAATTCCCCGCCTGGGGGATACTGTGTCCTGGAAAATTTATTTTGTTAATACGAACCTTTTGTTTCTGTCACGATAACAAGTGATGTACGAGATTCGGTTGAAGGGGACTGATTCATCCTATGCTTTTTGCTTTTATCAAACAAAAATATGAATTGTGACATTGTGAGTACGACACATTTAATTTTTGGAACGCGATAAAGGGGACTAGCACAATATGTCGTACCAAAAGTACCTACTCATATACTATGTCTTTGATTTGCAATTACAAAAGGTATTAAATTTAAGATCATGCCCTAGTTGTTTTGAAATTAACTTTTATAAATATTCAATGAAATTTAAAATTGTGTGAAGATCTAAAAGCCTTTTTAAGGGAAATCAATGCTTTTCTATACCACTTTACTTTTCAAGAGCTATACCCTCCTAATAATACACATGAAAGTATGTACATACAAAATATTTTTGTGTAATAGTTTACTTAAAAACAAAAATAATCTGAGGAAAGGGAAACGACGAATTAATTCGAATACTTCTCCATTTAGAAAGCTCTTCTTAAAACTAGAGTACAATGGCTGGCTTGCTTTTGTCATCAAATAATTGACTCTTCCTTTAAACCCACAATAAGATTCGTCCAATAAAGTTTCGTTCGATGAATAGATTCGACATGAATCATTTGCTAGTCGCAAATAATGCAAAATTAGCTTCCGCTCATTAAAGAGCATTGAGTGGAAGATATGTGACTAAAAGATGGAAGCGAACAACCAATTGCGCTCAGCAGGGCACTTAAGGTAAATGATAATAGAGGAAAATTAGTAGACAACTAGTCAGGGAGTCCTCAAACTATGACATCATGGCAAAAGCTAGCTATTCTCGTTTTATGCTGTTACAGTCTCGAACAAAATAAGAAATGGGGACACTGCACAAAACATCCTCGCCGAAGGAAGTAGTGGAAGTCAAACATCGCTGACGACTTATTGACGGAAAGTAGGTGCACTGTGCAGACGACGTAATCACAACAGACAAGGGCTCCGGCTTAATATGAGAAAAGTAGGCTAACAAAGCCGCAGACATGGGGTAAAAGCTGGAAAAACAGGATTAATTAGATTACACTAGATGGAAGGACTATTCAGGGACTCCCATCAAGCGGAAATACTAGTGGAAGTTCTGTATTACGAAAATGGGAAGTAGCCATTTTCTAGAGCTCATGTGGAAATATTACAAATACAAGAAGAAAAGGATCTTTAAAAATGCAGTTTAGTAAAGGTGAAAGTAAGAGATAATAATCGTGTGTATTAAACACGCACACCTAAGAACTTACAGACAATTAAACTTATAAATCACTTTTTAATATTCCTTTTAATGCCCTTTTCCTATAATATTGAAAATAACAGGCTATAAGACCAAAAATGGCGAAAATTCTTGTAGAACGACTCTTCTGAATTGAGATATAACTATTATATAACGAGGCCTTAGTAAGAAAACATTTTGAAATAGGACATATAGAAATAATTTCAGAAATATAAAGAGTCATAATACAAAATATTTTATCTTTACCACATCAAATTCATATATGTATGTTGTAGGGGAGAGGTGGCATGAAAGGGACACGTATTGAAAGGGACAATTCAAATAACCGGTAAAATAAAAACAATTTCGAGACGACACTATTTTTGTCGTATGGCAACCTTGACTCAAGTTCGTTCGTGGCTAACTTCATACTCTTCTCATTTCAACTACGGCGGATTCGTGCGAGTGCTGTTAAATGGGATTGAAAAGTATTTTTCTGTTAGTATTATGAAACGTTATATCCAGTACTGCAAGTTAATTATTTATGGATGAATCACTGTTTAAGATAGGCTGGACATTCACAGATACGAGAACATAAGTTTAGTGAACTTTTAATTGAAATTGTAAATTTTGTGGTTACGTTTCATATTTTTGTATGATATTTATGAAAGGGACACAACAAATGGTTATGAATGGGACGTCCCCTTCATAACTGTCCCATTTCAAGACTGCTATTTTTCACTAGGTTTCTAATATTTTTTTACTTCTTTTTTAGTTTAAAAAGAAGAAAACCGATATTAAGAAAAATACTAAAGCTAGTGAGAAGAAGAAGAAGAAGGTTGCACAAAAAATCGCAAGCAGTAGTAGTAGCAGCAGCGAAACGTTGTCAAATGTAGATAAAGATTCTGACTCAATAGATGATATTTCTGAAAATGAAGAAGTCACTCCAAGACTAAGAAATCGCAGCATTACAAAAGATAAAACAAGAGATGATGACCAATGCAAAGTATGTAAGGAAAAATATTCAGAAAGCACTGAAGATTGGTTTCAATGTAAAATTTGCACAAAATGGGCGCACGAAACCTGTGGCGTTAAAGGTGTTTTTAATTTTTTTTGCTCACTATGTCATTAAAAACCACAATGATTATTAGTTTTTAAGTTTACTTTTATAAGACTGTAAGTCAAACTTTGTAGAGGCTGTTGATTATCATTCTAAGTCATCGGTCTAAGTCTAAAAAGAGATATATATAAAATTGTTAATTTGATAAGTGTTTAATTTGTTGTTAATTATAAAGAGACTGTTGATTATAATAGCTATTAAAAACATTTAAGTTCATTATATCTGAGAAAAATATTATAAATGTGTTTCATTATACACTTATTTCCTTGAAATTAGGTACTGTCCCTTTCATAAATTACTACGTCCCTTTCAATACAGTCCATTTATGAAAGGGACAAAATACACATTTTTTAAAGATGCGAAAATAAACAATTAAAAATTGATTAATGACAATTATTGCATTTCATTTCAATACTTTAATATTAAACGCATTCTACTCAACTCCAACCTGCTGCAAATATTTTCTCATTCGCTTACTAGGGCCTTAAAATCAAAAATGTCCCTTTCATGACACCTCTCCCCTACATATATGAAAATTAATGAAAGCCATATATTTGCTTATAAAACACTAATTTCGAAAATGTTGGTAATTAGAAGTTAGAGTTGTTAGAAAAAATGGTTTTTATAAGCATGTAGACACAGTCCAGTTCTTATCTTAAAATAATTCAAATTATTTCTGTATTAATTACCGATAAAATTCTAATTTTCAAACGAAATGTTCCTTATGATTTAAAGGAAAAATATTATTGTTGTAAATGAAGCTGATAAGAAATATATGTATACCAAAAGAGTTCTTTTTGGCAATAGGTAACTAATGAAAAGTTGCTTTAGTGCAAATAGAGTGATGTTTTTGGTCAAAATCGACAAGCGTGTGTCAGGATATGAATATTTGTTATTATATACCTAATGTATGTAGCTATAGAAAGTAGTCTCCTCCCTTCAAACCGATTGTGAAGATGTACTAAACAAAAAGGATATAGGCATATCCATCACTGAGGCGAAGGCCGTTAATAACTCGATCCATCAGGAAAAGGATGGCTCGAAATGATAGACCAATATCGATTCCTTTTTATAGACATCCGAACCGTTGGAAGAAAAATCTCGAATCGGGCCTTGCATCTCTCACGTTAAATTACCTGATATCACACGAGGCGCGTTTGATTACCTTCGTGCCGGGGTGGAGTTGTTACGTTCATCAGACTCGGCACAAATTGCCTCTGCATTCATTGTGCTATCCTCAAAGGATTCTTCATATAAATCGAAATTGTCTACTTAGACGCGGCGGTATCCATCAAGTAAATAAGAGAGTTGCTCATCGTTCCGGGAAACATGTATGGTATGCTTTTCAGACAGCCTCTCCCAAACGGCACATTTCCTCGCTTTTCTAACTTATGCCATCATAGAACATGATTATGGACCTTTTCCCATGGACTCGATGGTCAAAGTTTATGCAATAACCCGACCCCCATAAATCGAAGAGCATGAAAAATGTTTATTGCCGGGGGATGTCTGCAGGCTTGTCTACAGGGTGTAATAAATGCTGAAGTGCACTTGCTGGGATCCAGCAACATCACCTCGAACAGGAGCAATTCCAGAAAAGTTTTAATGATTACAGGAGCCACGGAGCGGTGCAGTTTTTCATTGACCTTCCCGTTGTGCTTTAAAAACTTTTCCATTTATGGGCGTGCTCCGCCGAAGCTTATTATTCTGCCAACGGTTAACGTTTTCCACAAGTTCCACAAACTTTTCCACAACAGCGCATAATCGGATTCTGATTGGCAATTATAAAATTTTTCTAATTAGGACTTTTGCGTAGTTTGGGACTTTACGGGCCCCACTGTAGCGCGCAGCTTTTAAATTTATGAACTCAGCGGGGATGTCAGACAATTGTATTATCCTTGGCTAATTGAAATTGTTTCACTCGACTTTCAGAGACCATTAGAAAATACGTGAACTAATAGAATTAGATAACTTTATTAATAGGGAAATTGCCACATAAATATCAAAATACAAAATTGTTATGTCCGTATTAGAAAACCCTTTATTAGCAATATGTATCTATGTAATAGAAAAAAACTGTATGAACTTCTTAGGCAAAACTATTATAATTTGCTTTTGCGTTGCTTTAGAGGATTGAGTTGGGAGTTGAATAGTCTAATTGAAACTTTAGTTGGAAACAGATATGTGCAGCAAAATTTAAAAAGTTGAAAAAACGATACTGTTTTTTCTGTTGCAAATAACTTATTTAAAACTATAATTAAATAAAAATTTGAATATCACAGGAAAAGTAAAATTAACATAAATCTTTGTAATTACAATTTTTATATTATAGAATGAAATTACAAAAACGTGATAACAAAATCACTTATTAATTTTTACAGGAACTTCAAAAATAAAGCAGTTTTAAAGTTGATTATTATATATTTTTAAAAACATAGTTATGCAGATTATATTCTGACATTAGTGTTGGCAGGATTATTTGCAGGGAAATGTGGTGTTTCCATATATTATATGACATAATTTACATTCTCATAATTATTTAATGCGGTATATAAAATTTCATTTACATCACCTCAAGATAAATTATCGAAGGTGTAATGCCTCAACAGAAATTTCTTCTTCGAGCAAGCTCGAAAAACTGGACGTAAAATTTAAACGATTGGTGACAAAGTAGACCTCTACTTTAAAATGTCTGAGAATTCTTCAGAATAGTCGCTTCTGTAATTTCGTCCAAAAAATATAAAAATTAAATAAATCTTCATTTTAGTTATTGTAGAAGACATACATAACCTTTATTGAGGTATTTTGTACAATTAAAGTGCAATGAAGTTGAAGATTGGTGTGACCCTTCTGGGGCCTTTCTTTAGATTCCTTGGACTACAATTATTTTAAAGCCAAGAACTTTATTATTAAAACAGTTCTAACCTTGTTATGAAATACTTTATGCTTTTTTCAGATTTTGCATGGCCGGGTTTTCGTTTTAAAATTGTCATAAGTATTATTTACAAATTTTTAATGAGAAGGATATCATTCATTTAAGTGAGACGTAATATATGCTATGACACGTACATTGTTAAGACGCATTAAAAGACACCTTATTTGCTAAAATACGATTCGTATTTTAGGAAAGAATAATGTGCATACATATGAAGTCACATAATAGACTGGTTAAATCACAACCTCCCTTTGGCTTTGCCATAGTCAGGTAAAAGCTGGGACGGTTTTTCTTTGAATTGTGATTAATACCACTATTTTAATATAATAATATCAAACCAATTTCTCTAATTTAAGAGTGTGTTAAATAAAGCGGACTTTAAAGTGCTTTAATTCTATACAAACACATGGATATTTCTTTGAAATTAAAAGCATATTTGAAATAGATGTTAGATTCCTTACATAATAGGTATGCAAATATTACTTAGGTACATGAAGTTCCTCGGTAAAATAAACGCCTAATTCCATTACTTGTTCCGATAAATTTTTGAGCTGCACCAAAGCCCCACAGTCTTATCAGAGTAAATGCGCAATAAGTGGAAGTAATTAAATCAATAAAGAGCGTTAAACCCTATCCCAGGAATCGCAGCATGAATACCGCTCCGGAAAAGGGACTTAATTCCTGCGGAGTCCCGGCCGCCATTTGAATTTTAAATAACCCTCTAAATATTCCTTTATCTGAAGGATCGGAGGAAGTTTTTTGCAGGCGGTACGGCACGATGGCGAGCCACCAGGACTCAGGAGCCGGTACCCAGCTCCTTTTCTTGCGGACGGGTGAGTTCTTACAATCTTAAAATTCCATTAGGCTATCTATTCTGCCACCAGCGACTCCGGCTGGTGGTGCAAGCTCCGTAAATTAAAAATGGCTCGGGCAGAATGGCATTGTCACGTTCAGCAAAAAGCAGATCGAGAGACATCAAGGGCCATTTACCATCATTAAACGCAACTTTGTATGCAAACAAGTTTGGCATTGAACTCCTCCGGGCAGCCCCATTCGGCCGGGGGCTCCTCGGGGGCTGGTATCATTCAACCACTTGTATGGTGTCACGGCCCGGGAGGAGATGCATAATTCAGACATAAATTTTCGTTTATTGCATTCTAAGGAAGCATTCATGAAGTCCTTTCCTCCTATGTCTTATGAGGTACTTGGCCACTAACTTAGCAGTGAATCAGGAAGTCGAGCTCGGAAGATGGTACCCATTATAATTTACAACCGTGTCTGACAACGACCTCCAGCTGCAGACTGTGACTACGAATGCCATTCAGATGCGACTGCAGATGAAGTCACATCCTTAATTAGTTTCTGCTGATTGCTTACAAGACAGTTGATTTACAGCCGCGCCCTTTGCAGGCCTGTAAAATCCGGGTGAGCTCCCCGAATTGAGCCATCAGGGCTCGTTTAATTAAATCTAATACCCCTTTTTGCTGAGCCAGAACTGCTGGGACAGGTATTTAAGCGCTTACTAACCTCATTCCACCTCTGGTGCGCCTCCTGGCGTGGAACGTGTTATTACTCTTAAACTATTCCTTTGGTCCTTTGGATAAAGCCGCTTAATAAATTGCTTCCAGAGTCTCCATTGTGCTGCGCGACCGGCGAAATATCGCGGCCAGCACGCGACGACTAAAACCTGCTTAGTGGCGCTTTATTGTTCCTTTTATGGGCTGAAAGCGATAAGCTATCGCATCATAATTGGGCACCTTGTAAAAATGTCGGCAAATTGTGGTTTTTTGGATTACCTAACCGTTTTCCTGGTTAAGTGCACAAATTTAGCGACAAACGTGCACCTTGAGGATACTCTGGCTCGGATTAATATGCAAACGAGCAGTTGTCCTCTTCGTGAGTGCTGGATTACTTCGCCTGTTATTAAAAAAATAATAGAGAGTCTATTTTATGGGCAAACTACATGCGGCTAATGGCACGAATCCTCTCCTGGTTGGCTGGGTTCGTGCGCTGCTTACAAGCTTAAGTCATTAACTAGAGCTAATTTGAAAATTTATTAAAGTTATTATCGCGCTCGGAATGGCTATTAAAGTTGTTCCATAGTAACTTGTTCTAACAATAACCCCAATGAGTAATGTAAAAGTCGAAATTACTCAATTTTACTCGTTAGCGTAACTACTAATTAGGTGTTATTATATCTACATGCCAATAAAATATTTATTTTATATCATTAAATTCAAGTTTCACATAAATTATTATATTTCATGAAAGTCAGTAAGGCAATAATTTTGTACAGTTTAATTCAATAACTAATTTGTACAACAGTAGTGCATAAATTAATTCAAAATGTGAATATTCGTACATTTCTACGTAAGTAGAGATTGAGTTTAAGACGTAAAGCCAAGAACGCTAAAAGAAGTTAAATTGAAGAATATTCCATAACAATTTTATTTGTGCAATTAAAAACAAATTTTTGTTATTAAGGTTCAAAATTGATATCTCAGCAATATTGTAAACTGATATTTTGCGAATTTATGAAGTCAAAGTATTTGTGATGGGGAAAAATCTCCCTAGATAAATCTTCGTATTTTGGAAAATTCTCATGGCAACAAATCCTGAATAAATTGAGTTAATCAGAAAAATGGAAGAAATTGTCGGGGAAACAAGTCCAATCAATATAAAATTACATCGTTAATAATTCATTTTTAATTTTTATTTTATAAATAGGTTATATTACTCGATTAAAAAAAGAAATATAAAAAAATTGTGATTTTAAAGAACTTTTACTTTTTCTTATTTGATCTTAATCAGTCGTGAATGTACCTTCGAGATTCATAAATCCACTAATCTCAACTGTTGACTAAAATTCGAGGCATTTCACTATTTGATAAAAATAACGTAAATTATTCGAAAATTGTTGCGCAAAATAAAAAAGTATCGTATAATCTGAGTGCTGTAAAAAAATCATAGTCATCGGACCACGTTCTCTGTAATCTTTTTATGACAAAATAGAATAGAATATATTTATGTTTTAAAAAAATTATTTATATTAATAGAATTATTAAAAACACGAGACATCGTTATAAAGGAATATTTTGCATGAATTTTTAATATTTTTATTTTGCCATTATCTATTTGTCTGGGCGTCGAAAAATCAAAAACCACTAAAGGACGAATTTTAATGAAACGTTCTATTTGCGATTTTCAAAACTCGCGAAAGTGTTTTTAAAATCGTTTTATTAGTTTTCTCTGAAGCGTTAACTCTTCACTCAATCGATTGTATGAATAAGTTACATATGAAAGCTATGCTGAGATAAAGTCTTTTGTAAATAACACATAATAAAGTGCTACAACATACTTGTCGATGAAGTTCTAAAATATCTGTTCAAAGAGAATTGAGAAGGATGAATATTACTTTACTTATGTATGCACATATATACATAAGTATATCAACTACCGAAACGGAGAGAACACAAAATTATTTAAGAACGATTTGTGTTAGTTTCATCTTGAGCGGACCAGGACATATTTTCATGGTTGTGGATGTGCATTTTCGTGCTCGCATCAATGTCAATATAAAATTCAAAGTCATTCCTGATGGCGAAACCCTCGGGCGTCTGTCTTTATGGGAATCGTGCTGCAGCCCACTCAGACAGTTCAATGGCGTGGAATTTATGATAGCCCTCCCTTTTTAAGAACTTTATTTTCAGCAGGATTGAGGCTCATTTTAATTGCTTTATGGGGTAAGTTTTACAAGAAGCAGCAATTTAGTTGACGTAAATATTCCGCGATGGAGCAAAAACTTCGGAAGGTGGCAACTGTGACGAAGCAGGACTTCGTTTCGCGGAGTCCTGGCGCTTTAAGGGCGGAGCACTTCGCTGGCTTAAAGTAATTTTTTGGAATTACCTCAAATAAAAAGTTAGCTCGGTTTATGGAAAATTGTCTTACGTCTGCCCCAGTAATCTCTAAAAATATTGAAATCTCTTTTGAAGTCCCCCGAGTAATTGAAAAAGGTCGGGAAAAGCTTCCCGGCGGGACTTAAAGAACTGCTCCGGTTCGACCAGACATTTTATCCATTAAGGCAAATTGAAAGCTTCAGATGGAAATTCTCCCATTGAATTTTCAATTCTGGGAAACGGGGGGATTGGACTAGGACTAGGATTCCACTATGCAAAACTGAATTTACGACCGCACAAACCCGCTCTGTCTGACGCCGTGCAGTGCGAAGGAGTAAAAATGGCAAAAATGAATGTTGTGCACTTTTCTGGACGATTGTTCGATTTATTAGTTCAAGCACTGGAAATGTCTTCCCCTTTTTTTACCCAAAGCAATTTTCCCTGCGGAGAGATAAATTGATTTTTATCGATTCGACCGTGCCCGCGCCTTCATCAATAAATTTTATGTGGATTGCTTTGCAAATTGAAGGTGAATGCGTGCTCGATGCGTGACTGGAATCCTCAGCGGAAATTAAATTTCATACTCTCGCGCGAAAGCATTCGGGCCGCGCACTGCTCCTAGAATCTGCTCGGCGATATTGCTGCAATATTGTCGCATGCTCGGAATATTTGTGCGATGTAACGCAATTGAGAGGTGGCTTATTGGCTTTATGCTCATTTTATGTTTATCCTTTATTTCCGAGGCAGCCACCCGTACGGCGGATCGTATTACCCGATAGTAGTTATTTAGGGTACTAACAAGCACATTTGCTCGAACATAACCCTTGCAGGTAAGAGCCGTGAAAACAATTTCAAAATTGAATACAAAATTCAATGTTTTCATGATTGTTAACTTAGCATACATGCGAATACAAGAGCAAAATGTTGAAAATGTTTTAAACTAAATTTCAGCAAGAAATATTCAAACGTTGTACTCATTTTTTTGTTTGGTACCTATCAAAATTGTGTACCTGTCAGTCTCTTTCCGAATATTCTGTATTTTCACATATTTTTTAAAATATTGGCCCAAATTATAAAATACAAACGTTTTTGTTTGCAATTTAAGGAATTATTTTTTTAGGTGAAAGAAGTAATTTAAAAATATATACTTTATCATGGCTAAAAATGGGTAATTTAAAATAACATTAGAATACGACAAAATTCTTAAAAAACTGTTCCTTTATTGAATTCATGTATCGAAAAAGATGTGATACACCCTCAATATTGAAAAAAAAAATTACATTTAGGAATTTAGAATTCGTCCTTCAGTTTGCATATAGGGAATGTATAAAAAAACTAAATATCAGATTTAGGGTACTAAATGTGAGCAGGAAAAATGACTGTGACATACAGTGGCTATAACATGATGAGACTAAAAGCTAGAACTAAAAAATACTACACGAAATTTTATTTGAATATTTTTAAAATGTATCTAAATATTTTTATTATTTACTCTTATCCATTTTTTTTAAATGCAAAATTATATCATTCTTGAAATTATCATACTAAACGTACTCATACATTTAATTTTTGGATTGAAAAACTGCTTTTGAGATTTATTTGTAACTTTGTCTAAAATACTTATGTACATTTTCAATTAGCGAATAAACCAGCTGAATTTTCTTTTAATTTAAAAGAAACAAAACCCACTCTGCGGTATTGTAACTATATATGTATGTGTAGTTATATTTGATACCTACGATGAACTACAGCTTCTTAAGTGCATGTTATGCAATTTCTATTCTAAGGCAGATAAATTGTGCGGCGCCTCCTTTGCTTCAGAGACCTCAATTAATTGTAGCAATAAAGTCTGAAAGTATGAAAGACCAACTTTTCCTTCCTTGATTTTTGTCCTCCTTGGTCGTTAAACTGTGACAGAGATGGCAGGGAATAAAAACGGAGCCCAGATTTATTACTCATCACGCTGAAGTACCTGGGTGTGTATAAATGCACTAAATGGCATTTAACAGGGAGGTGTTCAGAAACCTACGGCAGCAGAAAGAAACATGTCTCCGCTCATTAGGAGGATCCTACGCTAATTGCCATCAACTTAATTTGCTGTTCTCAATCAGTTTCGAAGAAAACGAGAAGAAATTTTTATTAATTGCTTGTTTCAGAAATTACTTAATTGCGTGGGATTATATTCTGTGCGCAGATCGGGCATGAGCTGGAAAGATAATTAAAATGAAAATCAAGAAAATTTTCTCTTCTCGTCTTTTAATACGTGACGCATTAAGCTGTTCGGGGACGAAGAACTAGCAAAGTTATAAGTTCGCTGAAGTACGGATTCTCCGGTTACTCAAGAAGTTTTCTAATTGGTCCCTTTCGTTATGAGAATCTTTCAATAGCGCCGATTTCTGGGGGCAAAGCGAAATTTCCGCGTAACAATAATGAGCTTTATTCTTCCATCCACCGAACTATTCTTGTCCTAATTATTATTAAGTCACAAGTTCGCTAATTAAGACAGAAGAGAAGAAGGGTTCTATAAATTGCCGTCGAAAGTACGTCAGTGCTCCGTCGTTAAGCTACAGGTACAATTGTTACCTAGTCCCATTTTTGCCAAGAATATCCCACTTCTGCACATGATGTTTGAACATAAATATGTAGCTGCTTGCTGAGCCAGAGTTTGATCAAAGTGTTATGAGATGTCTTCACATAACTCCGTCGCAGCCTCCAATCGAGCGCAACCAGATTCGTTGCCAGGCTGAGGCACAATATTAAATTTCGGAGTATTATCGCAAACAACTTTATCAAGTATGACGTAACAAATTCATAAGTTGGGTATGCAAACAGACAAAGACTTGGGATACAGTCAATTTTCCGGCTTATTGGTTCGAAGGGATTTCGGTCGAAGCCAGACAATTCAAACAGCGAAAACTCTCTTAGTCCCCGTCTCCAGCTTTATATGACTGCCGATGTGAACTGATATTTGCTTAGAGATTATCATATCCCTAATTCCTCATTGTTGACTAAGTATCGATTATGCTGGCCAAGTCGAATCCAATGCAAATAAGCGATCTCTAAGGACATCTTTCTCGAGGGGATGATTTTCTGGAATTAGCTACGCTACGGAATGCCACGTGCCAAAAACTGACTATGTGTGCTTAAGGCATTTGGCAGGTTTCGGGATTTTGAATTGAATAACCGTCCTTCTTTGGAGGGAAATCCTCGACAAATATTTGCCACTTTGCTCTTCTCTACCATTTCCTTGGACTAATTCTATAGAGCCAGAGCAATGATTAAATGGGACAATGCTCACATGCATATACCTATGACTCCGTTGTCCGTATTATTTGTATTATATAATGCTATTCATTTATGATATTTCATATTTCCGAAATACAAACCTTTTGCAAACATCATTTTCAGCAAAAGCAATTACTATACCTAATGCTTGTTTTTACCTGAAGTAATGCATTTAATTTGCGAACTTATTCATGGTCGTATGCACAAACGTATTATCGAAAAGTAATCATATTCCCAATTGACGTTCTAGGAAATTATTGTGGATATTATAAAACGACAAAATGATAAATTCCTTTGAAGACCAAACTCTATTATTTGCTTAGCCGAAAAAGAAACATTTTTATATTATTTAAAAGATGTTCCAAGAATTTTCTAATTAAAGTTTATTTTTGTTTTCATATACATATTTTTATTCAAATTTTCGCCTCCAGTGAAGTATTCTCCGAAAACATATCTTGACTTTCATCTAAAATTATAGAATAACAAGATAACTTTAAGTTTAATTCAGCATAATTAAATTTAAAAATGAGAATGTGGTTGATGCAAAATTCTTAAGCGTTATCTGAAATACTCGGTTTCACCCGGTGTGTCATTAAAAGATTTCTGAATTGCTCACATGTACATATGTGCGTAGTTAATTCTGATTATTCAGTTTTAGTAAAATGTGTGGATGTGAATTTAAACTATTATCAAAAAATCATTTTGCTGTCCAAAACTTTCTCCCTACATCTAAACGCTCTCGATATTTTGATGTCAAATACGAAAATTGTTTACTTAATTTTTATGGAAATTCTTTCAATTAGAAATCAAACAAATGTTTCAAGGTAGGTACGTGAATAAATCTATAATATACTTTATGTGCTTTAAGATTTATTGAGGGAAATTTATGGAAGCTATCGGGATGTTTCAAAGACAACGTTTTATTTTCGATGGCTGAAACTTGAGACTCTAGAAAATACGGAATAAAGGAAAAAAAATATTAAGAAATTCTGCTGCCTAACACGGCCATCACAAACGTTTATATCACGCTGTTTTAAGCTTTTGAGTGCCTTCAACTTTGTCGCCGCTCAGATTAATGCTCTGGAGGAGCTTTTGTTCTATTGAGTGGTGTAGCTCTGTATTTCCACCCTGTTGACGCTTTTAATAAGATTAAAATTTTATCCGACGAGGGTTTACTCCGAGATTTTCTTAAGATAAAATTTATGGCTTCCTCCAAAAAGCAGCCGTAAAGAGGGGCTCTCGGGGCGGCATAGACATTTTTGCTACCAACTCATGCAAATCATTTCTGATAAAACTGGGTTTACCCAGACAACTCTGCCTGCA
Source organism: Tolmerus cingulatus (assembly GCA_959613345.1). Taxonomy (NCBI): domain Eukaryota; kingdom Metazoa; phylum Arthropoda; class Insecta; order Diptera; family Asilidae; genus Tolmerus; species Tolmerus cingulatus. The sequence goes on along the minus strand of OY390708.1, from coordinate 11,519,054 downwards.
CGGCGGAAAAATCAGGGAAATTACCCACACGTTCCTGGGGCGCACTCATAAATAACACTAGAGCGAATCTAAAATTAATAGGACGTCCAATATTCTGGTTTTTTGCTCGGCGGAGCAATTTGATCGGTTGCACTTTTCCCAACACACCCCCGTCTGCGAAGGGAGCAGCCTCAAAAATTAACTAGCTCCAGTAATTAACTGGGGAAAATCCACCCCAATCTCCCTGTGAATACTAATTAGATCCGATTCGATTCCGCTTAATATTTGCGGCACGTCCAGACTTTCGTTCGTTTTCCTCGTTTGTGTTGCTCTCTTGTGCAGTTTTGCACCGAAATCAGTGCAAACGCGTTCGCCGGCATTTACTAAATTGTCTCGCCTCAAATGGCAACTGCGATACGTGCCCCATTCGAAACGAAGCGAATTCCTTCTGCAAAATTCGCGGAAAGTTATCATTGAATTGTGAGCTGCTCGTTTGAGACAAAGGACGACATTTTCGTTCATCCATACAAGTGCAATTGTCTACATGCTTTCCAAGGATTTATATAAAAATAACAAGGGAATTCACGATCTACTTACAAAAATTACTTTTTGACCATACAAATTTATAGTTACATGTATAGTAGCATTTCAGGGCAAATTAACGTACAAATTTTCTTCGTATAGGTTTTGCTCTAAATATGTAGTGTGCATATGTATCATACAATATGTATGATAGTGCAAATTTTGAAACTTGATGAAGGGAACTGATTGCATTGGTGCAGGATGTACATGTTTCAAATTTCAGAAGTCATATTATCTCACAATCACATTAAATTCGACATCAATTCAATGGTTTACCAAAAAATTGATTTTCTGTTCAATGATTTGTATTGATTTTTGCGATAATTTCCTCAGTACTTTTAGAAACTCCTTTTACAAGCTGTATGTATTTGCTTTTGAGAACCTTTTAGGTACTTGTTGAATTCACTTTTAGTTATAATAAAGAAAAACATTAGCATTTGATATACAGAAAATTGTACCGATTTAATTTTCACTAGAAAATGAGGTAATTAATACATATAAATTAAGGAGAAATGAAATAAAAAAATTTTGGGAAGGTAATGTAATTTATGATTTTTCGGTAGAACAATTGACCATAAAATATGATTCAGATTCGGATTTTTCCCATCTAAGATATCTAGGAATTTTCAGAACTTATAAGAATGCATGCTTTCAACTGAAATAGCAAGAAGGTCAACTGCAGTTGCATTTTACAAATGACTTTGAAACAAATAAAATTGAATTCCCCAATAATCGCTGCTTTTATGGTACGTTTGTCTTGAAATAGAGCGCTTGTAATTAGAAAATAATAATAATTAATTTATGTATGTTTGATATCTATGATTAGAAGGAATTGATCGAATTCATTAATAACAATAAAACATAATATACCATTCTAGGCATAAAGTAAACCATTTATTAAATTATTTTCACTTAATTTAATTTCAGATAGGTTTGCACAGAACAGTTGCATTCCAAGTATTAATATTTTAGGGGACTTTGATAAAAATATCTCTTTGTGTAGTTTTTCATACGTTATACCTTCCTCCGTTCATATTTATTTATATTTTATACAATCTAGAATTTTGTATTTTAAATAGTCTACCTTTATTTTATATTTACGTGGGTTTAGCTATAAATTAGAGATGTACGTACAACAACAAAAATTCATAAAATATTTTTGCCTAACATCGACTAGGGATAAAAGTGTCTACTGAATCAAATTGCACTGTCCACCTAGTCAAGCGTATAAATTAAGGATTATTTTTCATGAATCACGTACATAGCTTTCGCTACCAAAGTACATATTTCAGGCATAAAAATATTTAGCGAGTGAAATTGAGATTAGGGGTTGTTGTCCTACCCTTCGTATCGCTGTTTTGAAAGTTATTAAATTAAGATTTTGTAGACAAAAATAATCAAAATATTATATTAAAAATATGGAAAACATATCGTTAAGATTTGAATCAAAATGCATATGTTGTATTTTATCATACCATGTCGCATTGTTTAAATTTTTCAACCAATTATCTTCTACGGAATAATGACAATATGCATATTTCGTGCAGGGCGTTCTCAGAATTTATAACAAGCTAATCGTTAAGCAAAATATGTTTCATTTGTTGAAGTGTTCCATGAACCAATAGTTCAATAACAATAGGGAAATCAGCGCTCGTGAATGTGCGAAAATTCATAGTGCGCGATAGGCAAAAACCCGAAAATGGTTTGGTACTGACAGGAATTAAAATATGAGAGCATCCATGCCTTGAATAAAGAAATATGTTGTAATTTGCAAGTTTTCCCACAAATAATCCAAAATGATTTATATGCCTGCGAGGGTTCGCGTGAGCGAGTGAAACATGGGGGTGAAGGCTATCAGCAAAGTTTACTCACTGGGGTCCTCGCTACGATCCATAAATATTAATAATGCGACTGAAAACCGCTGATTTTTCCAAAATTCATGCCCATATAGGCTTGTACCAGTGTCGTCTTCTGAAATTGGCACAAAGGCTCAATTCGGGCTGCGAATGTAAACTCAATTTGTCAGCTACAAATAATGATCGCCGGGGCGAAATTCCTCCCGGACAGGACAAAGGGATCCACGAAAGCGCTGACTGTGGAATGTGGGTCCGATAATAAATTCCTTTCAAGTCTCATCCTTATCTGGGAGATTGAATAGACAGTGCCGGCCATTCTCAAAAGGAATGTAAAAAAGATATGGCGGGTAACTTCGGTTTACTTAATCCTGGCAATTTATTTCGCTCTTGAGTGGAGCTGCGGAGCGATGGAGCGACGACGGCGGCGGCGGCCCGAAGGATCGCCCTCTTTTGCGCCACCCCCGCAGCTCAGTGTCAGTCTGTTGAATAGATGCAGTAAATTTTCTACAGTTTAAATTCAAGTGGCTCATTTGCATACCGGCAAATCTTAAGCGTTGTCATTGTTAATTTTTTCCTCTTTTGTGCTGTTTATCTTCGTCTTCTGTTAATTACTCGTCCCTTTGATATAATAGCAGCTCCTCCCTGATATCCTCCTAGGAGTGTTTTTGTTTGCATATCATTACGTCCTGCGTTATCTCGGCTACTTTGCCCCTAACCAGCTGCTTCCACTAGCCGATCCTTGCAGAAGCTATTTTAATGAAAGCGAAAGCAAATACACCCGCTCAATAAGAAGGGCTCAATTTTTTGAGCAACACTAAAGAAGTCATTTACTTTTAATTGCAGCCATTAGATTCCAACCCCTAGGTAAAGTTCCACCATCAATACCTCGGTTTATACCCTATCAAATCTCTACAAAATGGTGGAACCAAAACGCGATTTCCGCCTGATTTTCCCAATAATTTCCAAAAGTTGCACAATTTATCTCCATTTTCGGGAATGTAAACCGAAGCGAGTTTCATTCCACTGCATCCAGCCGCAATATTGGGGCCCGGGTTCTGAATAATTAATGGACGGATCGCACTCCGGAATAATTTTAGTTTATGGAAAGTGGGAGCAGTTATAAAGAGGCCCCAGAGAAATGATTTAATTATCAGAACATGCAAAACAGATTCCACCTAATGGAACTGATAATTAATTTATGCGGTTTCGACCTGAGTAACAACGGCTGAATAATTAAGCGGACTGAGTGCAAGTAGTCGAGCGGTAAGTTTTATTAAAAATCCATCGATTTCAGCAGGACCCGGGAGTGCCGGGAGAGATTGCAACTTTGTGGGGTATTCGAAAATAATTCAATTCTTTTAATTTTCCACAATCAAAATGATCTCTTCGTTAAAAGATCTCAGTGGATGCAGGGAAAATTATATTACCATTAACACTGTCTGCTTTTGTTCAGTTTAAAATATCCTCCTGATAATTTATTGAGCCGGGTGCAATAATCGTAGAATCCCCTTTGTAATTTTGCTTAAATATTCCATTCGCAAATATTGAAGTGCCCACATTCCCTTTTTAATTAAGTCCAGAAATTATGGTATAATGTTCACTGAAAGCACAACAATGGTCAAAAGAACAAACAATCGAGTTTAAACTTACCAAATAACTGGCAGATTTTTAGCCATTTCAACCAGCAAAGTTTATTTTAAATGTGTTATTAAGGGAAACCTTTGATTAATATTTATAACAATATTTTAAAAGTTTTTGAATATGACATAAATATATAACATGTATTTAAGACATGTAAGTTACCAAATAGGGAGAGTAGGCATTCAAATTCATAGACCGATTTCAAGGATAAATTTAAATCAAGTTAAGTGTAATCAAGTAGCTGCGGTCTTAGCTTAAACTGCTACTTGCTTAGTAAATGATTCAACTATTGATGACATTGATGACAAAATAAAAAAGTTTCACCGATATTGAGCGTTAAGTGAAACAGCGAAAATATGTTGAACATGAAGCAAAACATTAAGTAAGTATACTTTAAAAAGGGGCATATACTTTTATTCATAACTACGGGAAATTCCTTTGTCACAAGTGAGTTTGGACCAAATCCTTCAATTGCGTTTTATAGGCGGTTCAAAAATATAAGTGCATCATAGCACTTAAGCTCGGAAGATAAAACTTCTTTTTCTTCAATAATATTAAAATAAAGTCACCAATGTTTTAAGTCATGTATTGATTTCAGGCAAATCATACAATCCTACTTTGCTAGCACTTGAAGACGGTTTCAAATAATATTATTGGAGTGAGTCCCAGTTTATGGAATATAGTTATGTATATTGAGCATTTTTTCCATAAAATATGTATAAGATACAAAAATATTTAAATGTACATACATTACCTGAATTCGAGATTCAAATTCTTAAATAAGAAGTAAAGTGAAATCATAGTCTGAGTAAAAAATGTTAAACGACAGAAGAAGAAAACGTCTTAAGATAATTGCATATGTTTCCCTCAGTGCAGACGGCGTGCACCGCGCGGGGGAGTAACAGAAAGGGAAATGCACATATTCACTTTGCCCATTTCCTTAAATTAACAGGGTACATCGCCATTTGGCACAAAAATCCCTCATCAGGCAGCTCAGGCAGAAGGTTGCGGAGGGTACCTCGGAACCTCGTTCTGCAAAGTCTGCATCTCGTGGTACGAAAGTAAGAAGAGTCTTCGAGACGAATTCGTGGAGCTTTAATTCGCGAAATGAAACAAGTAGAGCATCATCGCTCCGTTTTTACTTTCCCGTCTGCACCCCCCGGGAAAATGAAGTATCGATCGGAACAGGGACTCAGTTAGCGTGAGGAGCTTTGGATGAATTATTTTCCTTTCCGCTCCCTAATGACTTTTCATTCTCCCTAAGATTACACGCCACCACGTGGGGGTGGGCGTGGGCGTGGGGCTGGGATCGCAAAGGAAGGTTCTGCTTAGGGCAAGAGAAGCCGTTTTGCTCCAACTATTCCCGGCAACTAAATGCAGGACGGATCCACCCGACCTGGGCACAAAGACGGCTTATAAAATGCGGGTTCCGGCCGTGCCGCAAAATATTTTTTAATTAGATGATTTTAGCCGGAGAGGCCTCTAAGAAGCCTTTTGTGACTTCGTTTAATGAATTTTTTGTTTACGTCTTAAAAAACTGAAAACCTTTCCCTTTCAGGCATTTAGCTGCTTTGCGGTCGGATAAGCGACTTTTTTTCCAGCGGAGGTTCTTCCGACTTTCAGCCACTGCAAAGGGGGTTATTCTGGGGGTTCCGAGGTGAAGGTTCAGCGCCAGTTCACTTCGCAGGAAGAGTGGCGTGACCCCCAAGGCATGTTATGTATTTTTGATGGGGCTGTCGGATGAGTCCAATTTCTGGGGGGCTGTCCGGGAATGACGAACGACGGCTGCACCTCCACCTGGGTTGACACCGTGCAGGTCCCCAGCGACAGGCCCGCTTAAATGAATTCAATCTGCACGTAAACAAACACGCGGACCTCCCGTCCCCGGGCGCAAATTTATGGGAGAAATATGAACGCCTCAGAAGAAACCATTGAGGAAGAAAGCCCTTTGGAGGCCTCCGGGCCAAAGTGAGCTCCCTGCTCATCTTTTATTCATGAGCTGGTCGTATTCAAATTTTCTGGAAGACTTTTCGTTCCCGTCAAAGCTTTTTCTATAGATCCTGGGCTCTAGTCAAGGAGCAGATGGCTTCGCAGGTCGTTCCTGATTCCTTGTTTATACTGTGGCAGGTCTTCGGGTTTTGATTGCATCGAAACGTCAGCGGCGGGCTTCAGCCCTCCTTAAGCGGTCGTGCGCAATTTTATGTAAATATCAGGAACTGAGTATGCTTTTGCGGAAATTGTTTTAAGGATACATTTCTCTGAATTAGCTTTTGTAAATAAAGTACAGATTGCGTCTGCTGCTTCTTTCGGTGGAGTAAAATTTTCAAGGCAGATGGAACATGTGTGCGATCCAGCGTTTATTCTCTTCTGGCACTCTTCCAGGATATCAGATTCGTTTTTGTAAGGAGTCCATTATACCTCATACGATTTTGAGCAGTTTATTCATTCGCAGTTCATTTCTGGAGTGGCTGCTTTTAAAACTGCTTCATAGAAACGATTTTTTTGAATTTGATACATTGACTATCTACACTTGTAATTTAATAGTCTATTATCTACCTCAATTTAGAAATACACAAGTATATTTTTATTTGATTTTTAAAAGCGGTTGCCTGTGTATATTCCCAAAGATTGAATCACAATCCATATCAAACTTTTGAGCTTTTATAACAATTCAAAAAAAACTAAAATTAATTTTCAAGATACTATCTTACAAAACAAAATTAGGCTTTCGCTTCATTTATTACAAATAAATTATTTAATTCGATCTCTTCAGTTAAAATCGTTCTCTTAATAAACAAGACAACATCAAAGTAAATTTGTCCAGTAAAACTTGAATATGTTGATGAATTGAATTATGTAACAATAGCAATTCGAAAAACTATAAATACACTTTGGCAGAAAGTTGGACGACGATCCTACCAGCAAGATATAGTTAAAAATAAATGGGTTACAATTTCCCAAGGAGCAACAAATCGCAAATAGAAAAGATCTAATCTGAGTGATATAATTTTCGCTTCCATTCCGTTTTGGCCCCCCGATTCCATCTAACTTACTAAAATGCCCTTTTGAATTGATGGCTTCAACCGTCCTGGAGACTGCAGACCATCAAAGAGCGATAAAACGTTAAATATTGCACAATCGCCAAAACAATGGAGCTGAAAAGCTAACAACAGCCCGAAAAGGTATCATCCCGATGCGATGCCGTAAAATTTAATGTTTAGTCCCTTCTTAATTTTCATGCGATACGAAAAGGGAGAAAATATGGGCAGTAAAATTCCAAAGGCAAAACTGAAAGGAACCTCCTTCAATGCCGTCAGATAAGAAAGGAAAACGAATGGATCGTAAAAGTTTATGTTTCTTAAAATTTGAATTTTACCGGAACTGAATGACAGAATCCGTCAATTATTTAGAATTGCAAAAACAAAAACGGAAGTTAGCTTCTGCATCATAAAGGGCTTAGAACAATAAACCCTTAGAACCAGTACTGAAAATTAATGTCTCCAACTTTAACCACTGGCAAAATGTCGGCACCAAAGTCGGTATTGGCCCACTCAAAAAGTCATAATAAGTGTTTAACCTTAAGTTGCCCTAAACAATTTTTTCTCTGTGTAAATTTTTCAAAAATTCGGTTTTTAATAATTAAGAAGTTTAAATTATATGGTAATGATCTTAAACGGTACTTATTATAATAGATGTACAAAATAAAAGCGACGAATAATGTTCAGGTAACATAAAATCTTTATTTATGAATTAATGTCATGGTTTTTCTCATCTCAAAATTTCTTGAGTGAATCTTATTTATTTAAGCTTTACATATATTTGATTAACAGCGAATTTTTAAGCAAGCACACAAATTTGAAAATAACCTATAATATTCAACGTGAAATAAAATTTGATTGATATGTACAAAATCATTTTGTGATTATTATAAAATCAATTAAAAATGAAAATTTGTACGAAGTTGTAAGCAATTATGAAAATATCGCTATAAGAAGCAGGCTCTTCATATATATTAGGTCTATATACAAATTTCGAATTGAAAACAGGGCAGCAAAATATCGTGCAAAGCACAATCCAAAAAGTTCTGAAAGAGAGGGTTAAGTAGTTGGCCAACTTTGGGCTTCTTTACCCAACACCTTTAATAAATAAAATAATCATCCTTTGCTTTGAAAGTTATTTCCATTTTATAAGACTTGGACTTATCGCATGACGAAAACATTTTGCATTTTCAGCATGAAGCGGACCACCATCGAGACGAATAACTTTCAGTCTAAAATCCTTTCACTTAAGTATCTGGCAAATTTCGTGAAAGTTTAAGTAGGTATATTTCGCGCGGTCGTGTTTTCATTCAATTTTGCGGTGCGCCTTTGGAAAGCAGAGGACTCATTCATATTCATGGCGACGGGACGGTCTTATAAGTCATTTCTTTTAATTAACTCGTCCTGGATGATTTATGGAAAGCTTCCACCCAGCGAACTAGGAATAGTCCTTCTCCGGCGAGCGCAAATGGGCCCAAATCGCTACGTCGCGCAACGGACTTGGGCTTAGTGTCGCGATTACGGAGCAATTCAATTAGGAGGGCTTTATCTAGGGGCCGCGGAGATTCCGCCGGTGCACTGGGACCCCCTCGGCTATTGTCCTCGGCCAGAATGAAACCACCGGCCAGTGGAGAACAAATTTACGATCTGGGACTCCCGGGATGGCCAGGACCTGAATATAGGGATATTTGTCAAAAGTCGTGTTTTCGAGCGTAACACAAATTTCGGTCGGATAATGCGAAAATGTGTCCATGTCGTTTAAGGGACGAGACCTGCATGTCCTGGCGCGGGTGGGCCGGAGACGGAAGCGGGACGAAGTTGGAAATCCGCACAAAGACACTTTATGTTAATATTTGCCAGCTGCAGTAGTTGCCCAACAATTCAGCCCTCGAACAGCGGCGGCCGGATGTTTCGCTTTCTATTATTTATTCAGGTGTGAATAAAATCCCATGCTCACCGGATTACTGGGGCTTACAACTTTCTTTATTTGAACAGAAATTTATTTAAATATTACCGCGTGCTCCCACCGTAACTTCCGGTTCAGCGACTCCTTTGAACAAGTTGTGTTCCTGTTCCGCAGCTATTTCACCTCAGATTGGTCATAGCCGTGCACAAGGCACGAACTCAATCCGGCGGAAGTTTTGCACTTGCCAAGGAATTCTATTCAAATGATGAATACTAAAGCCGAGTGCAACCGAGGGGCGGTGTGAGTTTTTGTTTAATCCTGCTTTATGGATGCAATCAATATTCAGAGTTTTGTTCTGTGATTATTGCAAAATACGCCAACCTGCTGAAGTATGTGCCATGTTCACGCTATCAGTTCCTTTTTGAGTTGGGTATTGTTCGCCTGGCATTCGTGGAAAGTTATACACTATGCAAGAAAAACAATGTTTTTGTGTTTTGCAAAACAAATGATAGACTATTTCAATAGAATACATTTCAAGAGTCTATGCGAAAAAAAGAATTACTCTATGGTGTCAACTTTTTTTTTTCTAAGACAAATAGAAAGTATAAAAAGTTATGTATGTATTTGCTCCAGTTTCCCCAACCTTGTATAAATTCAGTGTACCTACTACACTTTAATATAACAATTTTTACATTTTCCGACAAAATTTTATAGGCAGAACTAACTAATTACTAAAATTTCTAAATTGAGACAGCTTTATACTACAAAGAAACTTTATGAATAACTTCGTATGTCCCTAAAAGTATTTAATTGCGTTATAAAAACTGGATTTTTAAACACGTACATATTAATACTCTTAAGAAGAATTGTAATTTAAGATAAAATGTCAATCATAAATAAATAAATAATAAAGCGGCGACGTTGAACCTTTCAATAGTCTAGAAAGAGGGTATCTTATGAGACCTCATAGAAACAATTTTTTAATTGTTTTATACAAGATCGTTAATTCTCAGAAGTATTATATTACAAATTTATATTACATTTATTTTGAAATTTGAGTTCATTAATGAGGTTTCATACAATCGATTTTCTCTAACAAGGGAACTTAATCCTTATTTAATTAAGCCTATTAAGGGAAAGAGAATTTGGGTAGAATTAAACCGAAAATGACTTTAAAGTAATTCGATTCAGTAGTTGTATAGCAATGTAAAAGTATTTATAAGAACTTTTTTCCTCTATTTTATTTCTCTGAATATAAATATCCTTGTTGCTCAATGTATTTCGAATATAGACCAATAGTGATTGCAAAATGGGCTATTTTACAAAATAAATAAAATCCCCTGCTAAGTAATGACCAACATTGCCAAATCTCTCCCAGAATTGAAAGGCAATCTAGGGGCGTTTGCGCCCGCATTCGAAATGAGAACCGCGCCCGTAATGAGGAACCAATTCAGCCAAATACCGCCTAAGCCCCAGAACATATGAAACGTTAATTGTTATTAATTTCGCAGACAAAACACAGCAAATTGAAACCAGCAACCATGTCCCCGCAGATGTAATTTTCCGCGAGCATCATTTTGCAATGGCATCATCCCCTCGATCGCATGCTGGTCGATGGTGCACAGGAACAAAGTCCCACAAACAATTTGATTGTTCGATAATTAACTTTTATCAAGTATCGATTTTGGAACGGCACAACCCTCCACGGTGTTATAATTTCTATTTGGCGAGGGCGGTCTCTGCCAACCGACGATGTACCTGTGGGCGAATTACGTTCCACTGAACCGAACACAACCGGCACAATGGCAATTTACCCGAAACTTTGGACATTATTGTTTTATCATTAACTTTCGTAAAACCTCATTAAGTAGCACGATAACAGGTTGATGGCTCATGTAACCGGGCGGTAATTGTACCATAACTGCTACCATCGTTCGAAATCTTGGGTATTTATCAAAATTCCAAATTTACTTAAATGGCAATTTGGAATTAGTAATGGACGCACTTCTGTTTAATGCTTGCACAGTCTGGCCGCACCACACGGCCAGCAATTATCGCCAGCAGAGGACACTTGTTTTCGGTTTACTCTTTAATATAGTCAAATTGTAGTCTTCGTGCCTTTAAGCAACTTTTCCATAATTTCTTAATCGAGTTATCAAACTCTTCAATTTATGGCGACGCCCACTTTTACCAAGTAATTTGTTCATCATTTGTAAGGGAGAAATTTTAGATTTTTAGGGGACATTTTACAGCAAAATACATTTATTTTTATATTACGATGGATTTATATCTTAAAAATATCCTGTAGATTTAATAGCGCTTTATTTTAGCGCCACCCACTTATTATAAATTTTAAACGCATTTTTCGCAAAATATAATTTTTAGATATAGGTCACAAAATCCTGAGAGACTTTAATCATCGGATCAATTTCAAATCTTACATAATTGTAGATACTATTCGTAATATATACAACGCTATAAGCGAAATAAAATATTAATAGGTGGTAACATTTCGTAATAGAAAATTGTATCTGAACATTTTCTCAGACTAATAGTAGGTTTTGCAATTCTTAAAGCATAAAACGTAATGTATTTTTGTTAATATCTTTTGCTAAAAGAAACGAGGAAAGTAAAGCGCATACTTTAGGATTTTAAAAATGAATGAGTCTATAAATAAATATGTAAATTAAAACAAATTAATGAGGAGTACTAAGTGCATTTTTTAAAATTAACTATAAAATATTTGTTTAACATATAATAATATCTTAAAAAGTGAAAAAACAGCCTTATGTTTAGCATAACATCAGAAGATCGCTTTACAAAATTCATTTTTTTTAAACTTATTCTCGGAAGACGGTGTTCTGTAATTTTACTAGAGATAAAGTTGTTGGTAAAGAGCTACAAATTTTAGGAAAAGCAACAATAACAACACAACTGTCATAAATAATTCAAGGCTTTCATAGTTCCCACAAAAAGTGTTTACTTATATTAAAATTATTCCCTAAACATTTCCCTTACCATAAACATACCCTTTAAGGCTTTCGTTTCATTTATTTTGTATATACAGTGTAAACTTCAACTTGACAGGGCACTCCGCAACAAGACCAAAAGCATTTTCTCCCTGCTTTCGATGCATTTCAAGTGTTTCGCTCGAAATCTATCGAAAAACAATTCCATCGAAAATGCTCCTGCAACTTGGACGAATATCGGGATTTATGAGGGAATTCGAAATGGGTTCCAGCGGGCTTGTGAAAACCGCGCCCGGGAGAATTTTTCTACTCGAAAAGCTCCTAAATAATAAACTCATCCATAATTCAAGTGGATTTGAGTAATCTTTAGTGGAATCATATGGATGACTTCACTTTTACGAAAATTATTCGCCGCTTCCACACTGAAAATGCAAAAGTTGTTTTGGAAAGTGCACCAAAGTCAGCCTCTAAGGGAAGGGCTTTACTAACCCTAACCCTCGTGGTCTATTTTACATGAATCGTGCTGCAGCCGGTCCTCGGTAGAGCATTTTCTATTTAAATTTAGAGTACCTATAGGTCAAACTAATATTTTTACTTCTTTCAAAGTATGGTACAAGTTTTTTAAAAATATTAGAATAAATACACAAAGAGTGAGAATTACATTTTACGTTTTGTAATTTGTGCACCGCTCTCTTTGTATTTAATAAAATGCATGTCTTTAAAGTGCCCTGCTAGATTTTGCGTTCTTTGAAAAACTTTTCTATTAAAACGTTTTGAGAAAAAAAAATACAATTAGCATTTAGTTTTGATTAAACAATAAAAGGCATTTTAAGCACGGATCGAAAGATCTATAAAATATATTTTAAAAGTCAAATTTTACTATTGAATTATTTTGATATCGGATTTTTCTTCGTAAATAGCTTATTTTAAGTGGTTTAATTGCACAACATTTTAGGTTTAAATTTACGAAGTCTGTATCTTCAATTCAGTTTTGCGAAATTTTCGCATAAAAACATTATTGTGGCTGATTATGTGGAGAAATACCTAAGCTTAAACATTTTAGGAAAGTTTCGAGATATTTATTTTGAGTTCAATAATCTACTTTTAAAATATTTGGAATTGAAGCTCAATTGATGTTATAGTTAACATAATCTTGAATACTGAAGATTAGTGTTAAAAGATCAGTATAAGAGGATAAAGTGTGAACAAAACCATAGATATAATAAACTCACTTATTAACCTCTAAATGTATTTATAAAATGATCTTTGAACTTATATTTTGCTTCTTGGATATGGTCAAACTGTGCAAAAACTCCAAAAAAAACTACAAATTTAACAGATAGAATAAAATACCTACTAAAACCGATTACAAGCCTCTCCTGAACAAAACTACTACTCCTCTATAAACATATGAATAAATTGCGAAATCATTAAAAATAGTAGTTTTAAGCCCTTTCAAATATGCATAGATATTTGCTCTGATAGTTACCTATATAGGTACAATTTGTCAGCTCTATACTAAGTTTTTAGTTTTATTTATTTTTGACTCCTTTAGGAAATTTTTAAGGCTTTTCTACAAACATTTGTTTTAAGTTTGTATTTATATACCAATAGTATATTTCACTTTCTCTCCATTCGTATGAGTCTATGGAATAGTGGCAGCAGCTATAGTATAAATACGCTAAATAAATGAAATGAATTAAATTTAAAGCGTCTATTCTTCTTTAAAGGCATGTAAAGAATTTCCAACGAAGTTTTATGGAATTGAATTAACTAAGAAAATCACGACAGTAACGTTGCAATTTTAGAGTTGAAGTTCTTAGCCTCAAATTAACATTTTTGCAACGTTTTATTAAAAATTATTGGAAAGACTCGGGACTTAATTTGTTCCGGTTTCGCTCGAGGACCAAATTTTGCAGTCCATAACCACTTTATGGCAGGCTTATCTGCCCCGAGCATTATCGCGGGGCAACGCATGTGTCTTATGCGCCGCCAAACGACCGGTCAATTCCGGGGATTGTTCCGGCCGCTCGTTTCGCACCCGTCGCGGCCCGTGCTCCACCTCGCAAATTGAGATGGATAAAAATGACAGCAATTAGAGATAATTTCTATAAATGGCGGCAATAAATTACAGGCGTAATGATTTCGTGTGCCTGACCACTGGGAAACTCCTAATCCTGTTATTAATGGCGGGCCCGATTAATTCCAGGTCACAGTGGAGCGGGCTCCCGTGCCGGTGGCGGCGGATCCGGCGCCCGGATTATCTCCCGGTCCCGGGCCCACCTGGCCCGCGCACTGACCGCTCAATTAGAGCTGAATGGCGCCCTGTCGATAGATCGATAGATATCGGTTGCGATTAAGCGGCGCACTCGCCGCTGCGAAAACGCTCTTGCCTTGGACAGGTGCCTTATCTTTGATCTCAGGAAAACTCAAGAAAACTCAAGATATGAAGCGGCAGTGCGCCCACAAAGCAGCGTCATGTCCAGTTGAAAATCGTTAAGGAATTTATCTTCTGCGACAGGAATTTTCCTCACTTGAGACGCTTTGATCTCCGCGTACCTGGAGCACACCGCAGCCCGCAGGTGAAATTTCTTAAAATTCCTCAAACGAAACAGGACAGCGAATGTCTTGCTGCTGTGCCCGCGGTGGTAGACTGCAGTGCTTAGCAGTTAAGCCAAATTGTTTTCTTGGAAACATTTCAGTAAAGCTGTTTACTGGGAAAAATGAATGCAAAGGCAAAGACGAAAATCTCCCTAAAGCTCGCAATTGCCATTTCCATTACCCTAACTGAAACCTTTTCACAATTCAGTACAAAAGCGCAAAAGGTAAGTAAAGTGGGCACGGGTCTGCTTTTTCACCAAGCGACAGGGAACAAGGATAAACAAAATATTAAATGGAACGCTGAACTAATTCACAAACGTTTCCTTGCTAATGGTATTTTAAAATTGTTGATATGCTTTTATTTAATACCCTCGTAATTTGACATCGAGGCACTCTATAAACGCCTTATTGCATCATAGATATGCTTTTTATGCTTTACATTTCTAAGGGATAATTGCCTCAAAAACGGAGAGTAGTCCATTAAAGCAATTTTAAAAATTGTAAATTAATTTCATGTTAGCACTGCATCAAACATTCTCCTAAGATATAGACATTTTCTTGAATTTTACAAAAGCAATAGTCCCACTATGTTCAGATGTCAATTTTTTTCGAATTTGTGTTTCGAAACTCAAAAATGATGTCCATTCTTTTTTGAAACTTCATCAGTTAATGTGATGGTCGAGCCAATTTTCACAAATCTAACAAATTATTTAATTACTATATAATTGAATAAAAAAGTAAAAGCAAAGAGTCTTGGTGTCCTCGTTACTTTTTGAAATTTGCTTATACTGTAATTTTACTTTAAAACAAAATAATCTTCGGCGCATGGAACTTCTTCAAAATACGAAAATTCAAAACGTGTATCTCATCTTTTCTGAAAATATTTTCTGTAAAACTATGTAATATGTATAAATAAATAGTGCAACTTTTTGCAGTACGCAGCACTGTACAAATAAAATATAATCCATGCCAGTAGTATTATAAATTTTATAAAAGCAAATATGGCCCTCTAGAGCAAGATATTTATTAAACATATGTATTCGTGAACATTATTTAAACATAAACTACATTTCGGAAATGAAAATAAATTATATTGCAAATTTGGTTTTAAGTGATCAGGATGTGATCTCCCCTGGATTAAGGCGTGTAGAAGAAGATAAATTGAGTAATTACTTGGCAGTATAAGTATCAATTTATATCCTGGTGAACTATTCAAGAGTTATGAGTGACTAAAAGAAAAATTGCTCACTTGCCCCGCCCCAAGCCTACTGCTTCTTAAAGTCGACGTAAATTCAAAAGCCAGTTAACGAGGTCACCATTCCCATTATTGTTTGAAGTGTATATTTTACGAGTTCCCAAAAAGCGAATACGCCTCGCTGCGAAGAAAGTCGACTATTACCGTCTAATCGACGATCTCGCGCAGAATTAGCCGTCCATCAGGAGGAACACCGCGCTACTTGCAAGATGAAGAGCCTGCCAGCGAGGGTAATTGGCTCTGCGTCTTCGTCGTCCGTGGATTCGACCCCACCTTTGAGTGGTCTTCGCGGGCACTCGTTCCTGGCATGATGCGAAATGCCCATCTGTTTTGCATAAAACTCTTCACCGCTCGCATATTTTTATGAGCACTTCATCGCTGAAAAGGCACTTCCCGGTCGGGCTGGATGCTGCGGCCGCTGGAGCCTCCGGGGGCCACAATGCGGCCGAGATCCGGAGCCGCGGCCCGCGAAGGATTTCTCATGCATGAGTGCGATCCGACTAGCGAAGAGTCGCATTGAACCATTCCTCTTCATATCCTAAGATAAGATCGAAGAACAAGAAGTGGAAGCGCATTTAGTGGACTCGGCCGGCGATGGTATCGCGGTCGTCGCGGTTATTCGCGGTTGGAGTACATAGTACATATGTTCGGAATCGTTTGCATTTCAGTAAGAACAACTTCTTCTGGTTCTGATCGGTATCGATGGCTTTCAGCTATTAAAATCTTTTTATTTCCCCCTTTCGCGTTCTCGTTTTAATTTCTGATTTTTATATTTTAATAGAATTCGCGGCCCGAGGCCTACTCCGCGGCAGCACCAGGGCTCCGCAGAACGTTCGAGTTCTACTGCACGTGACCAGTAGATGAATCCAGCAGCATGTAATCTCCGGCCGGATTAAAAGGTCTGCGGTCAATTGCGCGGGGACTTCGAACAGATCTCAGGGGCGAGATAGTTGCCGAAAGGGCTCAACCTCGTGCTTCCCTTCGGTAATAAGATCGAGCCAGTCGCAGGAACTAAGACGCTTGATTTCGATCACTGCCTTGGCTTGCTCCATGCTCAGTGGGATTGCCCTGAACCCGGCACTAAAAGTTTAATTTTTCAAGTCCGTCCTGGTTTTTTTAACTATTTTTCATATATATATAAAGGACTCAAACCAGCATAATAGTCAAATTTGATAGTTGACTGAACTATAATTTCTAGTTATAAATACAGTAAAGACACGTATTAAGTATTTATATATACATAGTATGATTTTCTTAAGAGTAATATTAAAAAATAATTCCAGACATGGCTAACTATATTTAACATTGAATGAAAAAAAGATTATACACATAGTCCTGGCGCTTTCTGAGTGTATTTTCAATTTCAATAGTCCCCTTATCACTGTAATTAAATCTAAAATTATAAATTTTGTATAATCACTGTAGGAGTTTTAAGAACTCTATTTTGTAGTTGATTAAAATGAATTCAAGGAAAAATATGCACACTTTAAGATTAGATTCGCAGTTTAACATAAGGATAGTTTTGATCAGACAAAATTATTATGAATGAAAATTCGAGATATTACTAAAAACATTAGTAAAATATACAATACTTAACCAGAGTAAAGCAAATTATTTTAAAGCCTTTCGCAAACGTTTTTCTTCATTTTGTAGTACCTAAAGATTAAAATAATAATTTTTGCAACTACTTTAATTTTTAATGACGAAAATAGTAGTAGTAACCACTCACTATTTTTTCAAAGAATAGCTTATACGTAGGTACTCAACGATATTTCCTTGAACGACACTAATAAAAGTTTAATTGCTCAAGCCCGGCTAGCTCGGTACAAATTCGTTGAGACATCGACCTTAGAAGCTAGTCATCAATCTTACCCTTAACCACCTTGTTACCCATGTCCAAAGAAAGTCGGTGCACGGAAGCGTGAATTTCATAGTTTCCTCCTGAAGAAATCCAATTTGTCGAGGGAACATGGCGCCTTATCGTCCCACTTTTAATTTTCTTAATTATTTGCGTCACAGGAGGAAGTCACGTCACAATTGTTTGGGCCTCGATCCTCCCCCAAACGTTGAGCTCCTTCATCTTTCTGGTCTGACGGGTTCACGCCATCAGAAAAAGCCGGGAGGGAAAAATTCAAGCTCCAGCTTGTCCCGACGCCCGACGCGACGTCCAGGAGGTGAAGCGTTATCCCCCCCTCAGACGACCACAATAAAAGTCCCGTCACGCGATGACCAGGACTCCTGCGGGGTCGAAAGGAAATTTCGTGCTTGATTTATGGGACAGCCCCGTGTAGGGTTATGTCTGGACAGGGTGGCAACGTGCATATCACGTGGGCTATGCAGTAATGAAATTCCGAGGCTTTATTAAAGTGACGTAAATGTTTAAAAAATAAAGCAAAATTTCACGTATGCAAAATGGCACAAGAAAAACGCCGGGGATTTATTTCCAGGACTTTGTCGGGATTTAGATCATGAAGGGCGCTTATAGAGCTGTTTGCGTTTCTCCGCCCCGACTGACGTGCTACCGTCGACCACACGCTGTGTTTGAAAAATAACTTAATCCCCGCAAGAGGTGTACGCATAAAACACAGTTAATTACCCATCACAAGCAGGTGATTGTAAAAATGGCGGGCTTTTAACTAAAGTTATAAAATTGCAAAAATGCAAACCTTTCTAAGGTAGATACATATTGGACAAATAAATTTTTTCCTACAATCAATATAATTCTGTCTGGAGCCGGATGCAAATAACTCATGTTTTATGATGATGTTTTCATGGCTTTGTTGAATTTTCGAAGAGGATTATGGCTTCCGTTTTTCGGATATTAAAATAGTTTTGTTCTTTAGTTTACCATATGTCAAGCAACATTTCTTAATACTCTTGAAATTCACAGAGAGAAATATGTTAAATCATCCACTTTAATAATATAATATAATATCAGATTTTCATAAATTTTCTTGTTCTTACAATTATCATAACCGGAGCTACAACTAATAAATTTTGTTGTCCACGCGTAACAATTATTGCATATCCAATGAAATCTCATTTGGAGTAAACAAGCACCAGGATGCATTTTCCATTGTGACAATTTTTAACCTAATATATTTTACAAAATTTTAATGTTCTATTATTAAATTTAATATATTAAAATTCTATTTAGAAGTTGAGTATACGATTTTAATTTGAACTGTTACGTTAAAACTGAAAGCATTAGTTAAATATCCAGAACTTAAGACATACATATGTAGTTGTATGCACTTGTAAATACTAAACATTATTTTGTAATTTTTTCTATGTATGTAATTATTTTATAAATGATATAACTTATCGATATCACAATGTAAATCAATTTATTATGACACCACTGAACTGTACATACATCTGTAGATACATGTATCTTAATTTAAACTTTTATAAAACAATAAAAATCTCAAATTATCCGAATATCTTGCAAATAAGTAGCAATCTTGTGCCGAGAAATCCCAGCTGTAAAATATTACCGCGAAGCAATTCGCATCCACGTCTACGGGCAGCGATTTATGCGAATGCATCCCTTGAATTATAAGTAAATTTGTCTGCGCCGTAATATTCAGACGGTTGCTGCGGAGCCAACCCTTTGAAATTTGCAAGCTAAATCATTTTAATGTTCTTAAGGTGTCAGCGAATAATTGAATAAGCGCGGCTGGATCGCAGCCCCCGAGCGAGTGCATCCTATTTGTCATCCGAAATGTAACTAAGTTTTAAACTAATTTCTTGTAAGGCTTTTAATTTCCGTATGTGGCGCTAAAACCTGTTCCCAGTCCCACGCCGCCGCCGTGATAGGTGCCTCGTACGTGTTCGCGCGATTACTTTGTTCCCGGTTCCCAGTTCCCGGTTCCCGGTTCCCGGCACTTGCTCCGGCGACGACTTTAATTTACGTCCTACAAATGCAATCTCTGCCAGCCTCCGCCATTTATCGCCGAGATGCGTCTCAAAATAAAGACGCGATTTGGGACAGTCGCTCTGCAGTCGCCTGCGGCAGAGCGGCGCAGCGCTGCGCGGTTCATGAGCGCGTTTTTGCCGCACCGCACTCGGTTTTGTGTCTCATTGGATCTTACAACCAATTTGCATTAACGACAGAAATTTATACGGATGTCACTGCAGTTACCAGAGAGTGTCATCTTTCATACCTTGCCTACATGTCTCGAAAATGTGCATTTAATATCGCCATAACTTAGCGGCGACATGCAACATAGTTCCCGTCCGTCCGACCAGCAAAACTGTCCCGGAGGAGTCCCGGCCGGTGTTGTAATTCCCCTAATTGAATACTAAAGCGATTAGACGCCGCTTGCGTCGCGTGAAACTTACCTGGAACTGGGAACCTCTTTCCTTTTGTCCCTAGATCGCATACAGATGGGCTTGTGGCTGGCAGGTACACAGCGACTCCTTTCATAACTCAACATAATTTATTCACTTGCCGATTTTATTTTAATACTTTGGCTGCTCGTTAAATTTAGCTGAAAGTTTGCCAATGAATAGCCCATTGGGTCGGCACTTCCAAAGGCGGTATTGTTCCTTGATAGCATTCATTTTCTGCTGAATGTGAATTCATGAATTTGTTGAAGATATTATCGATCTTGCCATTCGGAGCAGACATTCATTCCTATGTACATATAAAATTGGAAATTACCTGAAATTAGAGCTGCAAAGAATATTTGCTTTCACTTTGGCAACATTTCGTGTTATTATAAATATATTCAATTTTGCGGTTATTACTAACCACAAACTTAAAATACTACTTTTATCTATAAAGAAAAAAACAAATTATAACCATGCAGGTATTAGTGTTGCAAACTACCTCCGCGTGATGTAACAAATTTTTCTGCTATAGTAATAGCACAGCAGTAGTAATACCTACTAAACTAAAGTATTATCGGTGTCAACAAATCGATTTATAATTATAAAAGTTTATTGTTCTAGAGATAAACAAATAATAATATACTTGATTCCATTTTCGGACTACTTATATTTAAAACAGAAAAAATAAATCAATTTTTCAGTATATTTTCAATTATCCGGGTTTTTAAGGTGCTATAGCGAAAAAGTTCTGAAAGTTGGAAAATTTCGATCCGTTTTCAGTTTCTTGCTGGTGCATACCAAGGGAGATTGACATTTTAGTTTTTTTCCGATACTAATGCTAATATAAAATAATTTTGAGTCTATCATTGTGGTCTAAATTCAGCCTTAATTTACTCGACATAAAATAGTGCAAATAATAATATTCTTCATATTTCTGTTTGGATTTCGTATAAAATTCAAATTTCGGTCCCTTTTGCGTTATTTTCCAATTTTACCGACCGACATGAATGTTTAGTACAGTTGTCATTTTTGAGCCTAAATGATCATTTATACAAGATTTCATCAAAGAACTTCAGTTTCAGAAAACCTGGAGATGAATCTGTTTCTTAATTATTGTACTATCCATTTGCAATATGAAAATGTTTCGAGTGTCGATTTATAATTTTTAAAAATCTCCTTGATGCGAAGCTGGGGAAGATCTGCGAAGCGCCAAGAAACTGGTCAATAACAGGTCATCGGATGAATTATGGTAATTAAGACGCCCGAAGGTGGATTTACGCGAATAAAACGCTGTGATTACAGCAAACACGTCCGTGGCTGTGGATCGGAATCCAATCGGAGCGGAATTCCACACTTTCCGCGAGTGATGCAGTGCCATAACTCTAAACGTTGACAGAGACTAATTCCCCTGTCCTGCAACTGCTAATTACCCCTCATTATATGCACTGCTGCGGACAACCGCGCCGCCCCGGAGGTGGTCACCGCAAACCGACTTAATTTGAAACTTCCGCAGAAAATATGCGCACTTATCTGGACCGAGCAATTCCCATGATAGTCCAGAAGTTTGCCTTTTCCATCCTGAGACGACGTCGTCCCTATCTGGGAGCCGAGCAGGGCCAGCGGCTCTTGATAAGCCTATGATCGATGGGACGTCAGGGCGAATAACTTCGGCTTCCCTATTAAGGGCTGGATGATAGGGAAAAATAAAACGAGCTCGATGGGGGCTTTTTTGGCGAGAACTAAACCACGGGCAGTCCAACCGGGAATTGCGTGGGGCTCATTTCAATCAGCAGTGTGGGAAAAAAACTGCACGAAAACATCTCATAAAACGTGAAAACAAGC
This sequence comes from Tolmerus cingulatus, assembly GCA_959613345.1. Lineage (NCBI taxonomy): Eukaryota > Metazoa > Arthropoda > Insecta > Diptera > Asilidae > Tolmerus > Tolmerus cingulatus. Next base: position 11,497,050 of record OY390708.1, on the reverse strand, counting down.
CATTAATTACAGGTGTTTCCTATCGCCCTAATTGATTGCGGTGTGTGTAGTTACGTTCGGTGCTTTGTAACTACTAAATCACAGGCGAGCTGAGGAGGGATAAAAAGGATCTCTTTTTGTTCAGCAGGTGCGCTGTCGTTGCAAAAAAGCGTTAATTACAAGAACCAAGATTGCTTTCTGCATTCTTTGGGAAAAACTATCTAAAGGTTTAAGCGAACGTTACTTTTACGTTTTCAAACATGTATGCAGGTAATTAAGATCTCATTACTGTAGCTTTCTTTTGCTACATTGCATTAAAACTTACACATGTGAACTTAGTTCATAAAAATTCTGACGAAAATTTCCTAACGATCCTATTTCCGCGATAATTCAATTTATTACTGTGGGTGAAAAAATACAACTGAAAAACATACCAATTGGTTTTTGCTAAAGAACAATTTGAAAATGAACTCAAAGTGAACTAATTCAGTGAACCAGGAACGGAAATTATTAATACCATAGACACAAAATAGTTTCAAAATGAACATGAAAATCACAAAAATTTGCAAATAAAATAAGAGTGAATTTATTAATGACTCTTAAATATTGTACATCTGTACAAAGTAAAGTAACTTTATTAAACTATTAAAAATGTCGGTGCCAATTCACTGACCCTTCTAAAATTTAATGTATTTCCATAACAAATATGATATATAACATAGTTTTAGGAATGTATGTATTCTACTCACAAATTACTTGTTAAATAAAGGTAATGAAAAACAGTAAGTTATGTATAATAGTGCTTAACTGATGGTGCCAGGTGCGAGAAACATAAAAGTCTCTGAATTTAGAGCAGAGTAAAACGCACAACATAATGTTTTTGCTCCTGGCCAAGATGGATATGAAAAAATTGAGATAGAAATCACCTAATGAGGTCAAAGTGCTTTTGTTTTCCGATACCCGCTGATCACGTAATTTCTTCACACTTATCCCTGCTATCGGACAATGAATCGAAATCGAGCATAATAGCCGGGTATAGCTGTCATAATTATGCTGGCTGCAAGGAGGAGAGAAGTGGGCAGGGCTTATGCTCGACTCCCATCGCCCGCTGCTCATGCTGGGAGCCGCGGTTATCGGCGATCGCACCTCCGACTCATATCCCATCTCCATATGGTGCTCCTGCGCACTGGAGAAAATTGGCCCTTTGTTGCTCATTAGAGATCTGCTGGCGATCGTTCCGGTCTTGAAGTTCGGCAATGGAACGCAGTTGCACCAACAATAAAACCAATTTTCGTGTATCGCGAGTCTAATCAAATTATTGAACCGTGCTGCCTCTCTGCATGCGATGGTTTCACAATAGATCATTACGATTTCGGCGGTACGTGGCTGCGCGGGCTAATGAAGACATAAAAAATGCATCGGAGATTGTTAATCACAAAGTGATAGGCATCGAGCTGATTTACATATTTCATAATGAGTTGCGGATTTCCCATATTCACTCAAATATTCAATAATTTTGGGTCGTTTTGGTAACCATTTAATTACAGCTCCGAACATTCGTTTGAAATATTACGCCCTCCTTTGTTCCTAATTCCTTTTAATTTGATTTTATTGCGGGCTAATAAATTAGTGACGGGCAGGCATTTATTAATTTTGACCTGAATTTTTCCAAAAATGCTGGTAATTTTAGGACAAATTTCACAAATAATTAGTATTCTTGTTATGGACAGAATAACAATGAACTAGACAAATCGAAGAAAAAGCATATTAATTTGTTTTACTTAATTTTGTCATATTTTCTCCTATGATTACATCATAAAGTAAACATGGTATATATTTGTTTAAATAAACTTTAAACAATAAATAGAAAATCAATAAAAAATATGAATGAAAATGATGACCTTTATGGTTAAATATGCTCCAGTGCTTACAAATATTGCTGTGAGAGTTGCATAATACCCAAACACAATTAATAAAGTCATTATTTGGTTGTAAGCATATTTTTGTTTTACAAATACAAATTCAAAACACTTACTGAATTTAAGGACACTTCAATTTAGTACGTAGTATGTACAAAAAAAAATGTCTCAGCCTTATCACAAATACAGGTCGTAATCTACCATTCATATTACGAAAATTTTCAATAGTAGTTGTAACAGTTTTTTAACAGAGAAGTATTTTCTAAAACACGGTAGATGTATAGGCACATTTTTGGCTTATTATTTCTGAAAGTATTAAAAACAACAATTATGTCATTTGGCACTCATAGTGATAGATACGTGTTTCGATAAATATAAAAAATCCCACCAATATAAAGAAAGAACTGTTGAAAACGAAATTGGACGAATACATACGAGTATGTTCATCTAAGTTTATTGTATAAAAATGCCCGAAAGTACTACTTACGTAATATACTAAAAATGTTAGTAGATTTTTAGGCAATTTTACCTAAATGTTTTGGGTGTTAGGAATATTCACAAATACAGTTCAAACATGCCAATTTATATCTGGTTTGTAAAAATTGTTGTATCCATATATAAATTTACCCCTGAGTATAGTTTAAAAACGAAATTGGGGTTCAGAAGAACCCATTTAATCCGTAACTACTACATATTCTTATTTTTAGAAAAATAATACTAAGGCTGTCTTTTCCTTCAGTCTGTGAGACATGTAAGTTATACCGTCATGTTATTCTGTCTAGTCGAGTGTGAAGCGTTTGTCATACTTCACACGTACAAACCTTGAAGTGATTACGTTGATAAGAAAACTGAAGTCCTGGTGCCGAAAGAGCAAATGGGCCCGGGCCGTTTTGATCAGCCTCATTAAAGAGTCCCCCTGTGCTACACGTGTCGGCAGCATTTGCTTTCAGGTGTGAAAAAATGTCACCACCCGCACCCGCATGGTGCAGCAAACAAGGAACCGACTGCATACAAATTTTTGTCGTTGTTTGGATTATTTCAATTTCTCCTCAAACAATGCACCCAGTCAATATTTACAAGTGTTCGCCGCGAGATCCGCGTTCGCTGCGGGGGCGCGTCGTGTGCAATATGTGGAGCGGCCAATTGACACAGGCAGCCGTCGCGTCGGGACGCTGGCTTCACCTGCCGAGTCCTCAGATGTGGTCGTTATTACTCCCAGGTAGGTAAATTCACAATTCTGTTGACTGACGTGCATAGTTCGGTGTTGACAAAAACGTACGACACAAAAACGACAAAAAGCGACAACCAAAGATTAAATTCCCGCGCTACCCGCGGAACTCAACAGGTAGCTCATGCACAGGTAGGCGACTCAATGGGAAAACGCAATTGTATAAAGTACAGACGGCTGCAACAATTAGTGTGCTTGAAATAAAGCCACTCGTCGCCTGCGCGCCTTCAATGAAATCACCCACATGCTGGCAACATTTTAAAATTCCCTCTCAGCAATCAACGTGTGATCGGAATGATGAACTCGATCAATGACCGCCTAACTGCTCCACCTGGAAAAAGACTTTTATTCGATTTTGATCTAATCGACATCTGAAATTTTGTTTTGGTGGAGTCGCAACTCGTCGCATCAAATTGTGGCAGTTAATCAAGGGGTACCATTTCTTTTTTTGTTGCTTGACGTTAAGCTTTTCGACGTGAAAGGAATATTTTTTGAGAAATGGCTTTGTGGGGTTGGGAAAGCTCCAGAGACCAAACATTAATTCATAACAAACAAGCAAACATTTCAGCGTATGTAAACTTTTTGACGGCATGATTGATGGAAGATGTGCTCAAGAGGCTAAATGTGCTGATAAATATTTACCGAACCGAATATTGAAGATTTCCTGGAAACCATTTTCAAATCATTGAAAAGCTTGCACACAAAGTTAAAAGTCTTAAAATTCATCAGTTGATCAAATTACTTTTCGCAGCAGGTTATTCCTATAATACAGTAAACAAATATATTACTTAAGAATATTTCTTAGGTATTGACCGAGCAATTGTATTAAACGCAGTGGATATTAATAAAATATTATTTTAATTGCTAGTGAGATAATTGAGATTTAGAAAAATTTGTCTTAATAATTTGCAAGCACCTAATACACATACGTACATGAGAAAATTCATTTAATTATATAGAAAAAATATGTACACTGAATTACTGACATTGCTGCCATGTTAATTTATTATGTATATTGCACACATATACATATATACCTACGTATATATATACAGTAGTCTCGCGATAATGTGAACTAATTAAAATCAGTCCAACTCATATTATCAGAAAATTCATATTATTGGCTACTGAAATTAATCATCCAAAATTCAAAATACACAATAGATTTTACGTTAAAATACAGTAAATTTAAATTTTCATCATTTACAAATTTTTTTGTTAGAATTTAAAAAATATTGATTATTTTTTTATTATTTTTTTCATTTCGAATAATTTTTTTATTGTTATTTCTTTTATTTCTTTTAAGTAGGTAATCGTCATAATGAATTGAAATATATTATTTGGTTAACCCCACTCAAACAATATTAAAAGAGTTAATTCCATCACTTGTCTCTCCTACTGAATTGATTACCATTTGATATTCGTGCATCATCCAGTCTACAAATCTCTTTCCATTTTTTTCAGAATTTTCAGTTTTTGTTTAAATGTCACAAAAGAAATGTTTTGACAACAGAACGGCCCTATTTAAATGTAAGAAAGAAATAAAAATCAAAAATTCACTTTACCGAAAAGCTTAAAGGACTAATAATTCATATTATGAAGGCACATAATGATAAAATTTATTAGTTCATATTATAGGAATATTCAAATTATCGAAGTTCAGATTATCGCGACCGACACTGCTGTATATAAAAATGTAAAAGTCCATTTTATAACCGTTTTTTATACTGACCAACATTTGGAACTGGTAATATTTCAAAACGAAACAAATCTGTAAATAAAATGTAGTGAAACTACTTTTACGCAAGTATGTCCGAATTTCGAGAAAGTCTCTTTTAGAAACGTTAAATTTCATAGCACCTTCGATATGCAAATACTATACAAGCATATTCGCCAGAAAAGTGGTGCTCTTACTTTTTGCTTTTCTTTCGGTTATTCTACGAAATCATCGCTCTTTCCCGACATTATAATAAAAGCCTCAGCGCAGCCAAGTAGACAGCAGAAAATTAATCTCCAGTGCAGAAAACGCTAAATTACCACTAATCATTGGCTATTACCAATAGAGCTGGAGGTGAAAACCAAAGTATGCAATTACAATCTATTGGCTCTTTAGTTTGGTCCGTTCCTCCGCTGAAAAACAAACTTTTCCCTGTGGTTGGAGCTGAGAGGAGTTGAAAAATTTTTGGAACCGCCATACATCACCTGGCTGACAGGGCGGGACTATTCGCGGCATCGTGAGAAACCCCTAATTTGACGGTTTTTCGGCCGCAGAACTAGTTCCGCGGTTTGTCTGCTCATTAAGAAGATAACTTTTGCAATATTGTCCGGTTTTGGGTGCCAGCGTGCCGGGGACGTGAAAAAAGCGCACGGCACGGAGCACGAAGCTCATTGTGTAGGTAGGTCGAATGTATCGGTCCATGGCTCGCCGTGGGCTCTGATCAACTAGTCCTCGACTTCTTTAAACGTTAATTATCTCTCAGATATATTTCAACATTGACAGGTAATTTTATTAGCGTACCTGGCCGTGGTCCGCGTTGTTCGCTGTGTAGGATGGCCGCCACTCGTTTGTTTCGCGGCAAAACTCGATTTTGGTCCTCCGATGAAATTGATGAAAGTTTCTTTGATTGCAAAGTGATTCTGGAGCAACGGGAGAAATATGAGCCCCCGGGCGAACGGCGAACCAAGCCACCAGCCTCACATTGAAAAGTTGAATTTTTGAACAAAAATATGCAAAACATTTAAATTTCTTAAGAAATTTCTTTAGCTAAAAAAATTATTCAATACTCTTTAAGTCATCAGAAAATTAGATAAGATGTTTCAATTTCTATCTTATCCTCTTTAAAGCTGCGTCGATACGTTCAATACCTATCAGGAAAAGACGCCCCTTTACTATGACATCATCGGACTATTGCCCGTTTATCTAGATATCATGCTTTGATTGCTCATTGTTGATGAAGGGATGACATCGAAATTGATTGGCATAGCGAAAACGTTCCTGTAAAAGCATTTATCTTGTCGATACATCTGAATAACTCAGCAATTCATTACATGTCAAATATTTCGATAATTAATGATGCTGATGCTTTAATAAGTTTGTCATTGCTATCTGCCGATTTCAACTATAACCAATTTTTATAAAAATGCCACAATTATAACATTTCCATACGCAATAATATATCATGTCGTACCCAGTTTATTATCATTTACACATCTTAACGATGAATTGATCAATTCTTAAAAATATTTTTTAAACTGATACCATAGAAGATGTTGAAAAGAAGAATGTTACAAAAATAGTATTGTTCTGATGTTGAAGAAATACTGAAATTTAGAATCAACGAAATATTATAATTTTTATTTCAAAACACCATTATGTGTTTGCAAAATTAAGAGATAATAGAGTTTTCTCAAAATTTAATTTACTACAGAGAAGTGAAAAAAAAAATTGAAAAAGGATGCTGAAAATATATCAAGTAAAAACATTTCATACAATTTATTTCAGCAGTCTAATAAAATAAACATTTAGAAAATATACTGTAACCCTTAGTTCGCCCTAAACAATGTTTCGAATCAACTTGCGAAATAGTAATGGCACAGATGTATGTATACTGGGTGCGTGTCCCCCTAAAATAAATGTCCTGGACTTTGCCATTTACAAGGAACACGTAGATTTGTTTCGCTCTCGGGTAAATCGTATCCTGAATGGCTGTTGAGATTATTTGTTTCTCTCCTCAATTTTCAGTCAATATTATTAACTGAAATAACTCATAAAGATAAGTGCATCATAAAGAATAGAACTGATTAGTTTCAAATTCTAATATTTCCTAAAACTTTGTAATGTGTTATCCTGAAAGAAAACCCTAAATAAAAAACCGGTCCTTAAATGACAAGTTTCAAATTCCATATTTTGGATTTCTAAATTTTGACCAATAATTTATAATCTGTGATTCGTTTCAATACGTTTTTTTGTGTATGTACTTGAAAAACTATTTTCTTTATTTTGTAGCTTATTTTTAATTTTAAACGATATTTTTAACCTAAACTTACGACTTATTTTTACAGAATAGTCCTGTTTTTAAAAGAAGTACGCCGTGACTATTTCTTCGCGAATCTGAACAAATCCAACTGTGTAACAAAAATGAAATAAGACTTTTTGTTTCAAAACATGATGATAATAGCCTAGAATAAGATTATATGTAAGAAATGTAGATTCGTTTGAAAACCGAGGAGGAGATTAAATAAATGGAGAGGTGCACGTACTCATTATACGTAGGAAGTCGGAAACTAGGAAACTGGAGCTCGTCGTCTGAACAATGAATTCCCCAGCCAATTAAAGAAAGTTGTATCTCCCAAAAGAACTGAGGAAAGCCCTCATGGAGAATAAATAATTAAAGAGGATTTGAATGAGCGCAACCAGAGCTGGAAATCCGCCATAATCCTGTTGCATCATTGATTGCATCTTACGAAATTTCGTTCCCGTTTCCATCAAGATACCACGAGGCAATCAGGGCCAGATCTCTTTGTTATGTGCATATCTAATTTATTACGGATTTGAGCGGCGTGTGCGGCAGTCGACTGACGCAGGCCTGGTCCAGCAAGGATGCTGGGCTCGGGGAAATATTAATTAGCGCTCATTACCGTCATTTGCATAATTGGGTTATCATCGGCGAGGCAGCGATCTCGGTGTCGTTAATGCCACACTCGAGGACCGCACAGCGCGATAGTTATCGGCGTCTTCATTCGAAATTAATTAATCAGCCCAACAGTGGCAACCCTCGCGCTGCGGGATATGCGGAGTAATGCAGATGTTTTTTAATTAGCTTCCGTTTGTCTCGGTTTATCGATTCCGGCACTCGTCGATGGGTAACCGATACAGGGCCGGTCATGCTTCGGGTGTGTTCAATAAGTTAGAGGCTCGTTTTTGGCAAGCCGCCATCAAAATTTGTTTGATGTGAAACTCGTTTGAATGAGGGAGCCTTTCATGACTCGCATATTCGCGAATAATTCAAACGAAAAATTTCGGAGAATGATTTATCTTTGAGGAAATAAAGCCGCCTCATCACTCAATCACCCAAAACGATTTTATCGATCCCATTTTGCGAATAGACTCGTTTGGTGCAGCGGCAGCGCCGCCAATTGTCGCAGTCCTGGAATTGCAATTGCATCCCGCGGGTATGGTCCAGGGGTCCAGAGTCCAGAATCCAGAGTCCATGCCAACGAAATCTTTAAAAGTTTATTCGACTCGTGAACCGGACGGGATGGGCAAATCCAATAAGCGCAGCACACGTGTTTTGTATGGCTGGCTCTCAACGCATAAATATTCTGACCCATGTGAAATTTCCCAAATTTCATTCACTTTTTCTACTCTTTTAGTCAAAGGGAGCCGATTGCAATTCCTCCTCGCGGGCCGGGTTGCTTTCATTCCCGCGGGGGCGGACAGGGGGTGGAACGAAATACGCAACATGTTTACATCGGGTACAGCCCTGCACTAAATACCAGGAATGGATGCTTTTGCAATCGCAACAAGCCCCTGTTTTTGTTTCCTTTATCCCCGTATTATTGTTAGTCGTGCGAACACATGGACGCAATGAGTTTTTAATTGCTTGAAGCACGTCGAAAGGGAATTCCGAATGAATTTTACACCTACCCAATTCCAGGAGGCAGTTTTAATTTTTGAACATATCAAAAAGCGAACGAGGGCACGACAAAAGTTCCCTATTCACTAGATGGGGTGGAGGATTACTTGACTGCATTTTGTGAAAACATGGTAATTCAGCCGACAATGGAATCCTCCGGAAAAAGGGCATTTAAAGTCGAGGCGTTTAACTTTAAGTTTAGAGAATACTTTCCTGAAGGGATCTCGAGGAAGTTCCGCTAAAGCGCCCACATTTGCAAGAGCTTAGCTAAGGAGGTATTCTTCTTTAGAGAGGTGAAAAATAAAGAACTTGAAAAATGTCTTTTATCTTTTTCATTTAACAGGGAATAACAGGTAAAATATTGTTTGTTTTATTTATCTTAAATATTTCTTAACTTTTAAAGAACACTTTACATAATTTTTATTAAAAATATATACCAGAAAATTACTTCTTTATCTTCTTTTCGCTGACTTTAATTACAATAAACAAATATAAGTTATGACTGAAAATTAGTTACTTTATTTCCCTCTGTAACTAATTACGCTAAAAGCTCTTCTTTTATTAAAATTATTCAATTATTCCTGGAGTTGTCATGTACTATGAATCTGAAAAGGCTATTTTTAAATTTCGCATTCTCGAGAAAAATAGGGTCATATGTATGTACATATGGCTTTCAAAACCATGATAACAACTTTTTCGAACATAACTTTTATTTCTTAATGATTGCTCAAAAATTGCCAAAATTAACCAAATTTTTCAAGAAAACTGATGAAGTATTTTTATTTACGAATTAATTTTAGGGAAAAATTCCAATATAGAAAGTTTCACAAATTCTACGACAGTGACAACAATTTTAGTTTACTGAACAGATATATAAACACAATTGTTAGAAAAATAATTCAAAAGGTGATCATAACTATTTTTGAAAAAAAAACATTTTATTATATGTAAGTATACAACTGTATTTATTTAACGGGCTGGGCGCAGCACTGTCGATCATTTTCATATTATGTTTATTTTTATTTGTAAATCAACATTAACGAACCATTTTTCTATCAAAAATCATATTATTTAGGTACCTAATTTAAACGACTGAGATTTGTTTACAAATATATATTTTACAGACTTGTTTGGTGAAAGGCATATGACCCAAAACAAAATACAAGTGGTTTGGCAAAAAGTGGATATCAACTACAATGTTTAATAATTTTGTTGTAAAAATGTGGGTGAAGTATCTTCAAATATGCGTCTTTAGGTGCACTTATTGTTTTAATAAAAAACAACTAGCTTTTATTTTCTCTTGGCTGAGCATGACCCTCTAAGTCACGATTTCAATTAGCAAAATCTTAAGAACGCGAATGTCATTCACGGTCACAGCCCATGGAATTATGAGAAATGTCCTGGCTCCGGTTGTAACACACACGCACACAAACACACACGGGGCGCAAAACTTTAGAAATTTCAACTCGTTTGACCGGGGTGACATGCTCCTTTGAGCGCGTGACGTGTTGAGGGCGAATTACTTAATGGGCCGGGCAACAAAGACGCGGCCTTTTGCATATAATGCCCTCCCGGTTAAAAATAAACTCATCAAAGCGAGCAGTTTTGCGTGCATTTCGCGACGGATGAATGCATATTATACCCAAATCCGCGGTGCTATCCGCGAAGGAAATAAGATGAATCACCGCGGCGGCCGCGCGGACCACTCGCCTACATCTGGACCTTTGGGATTATCTTCGCTATATAAAGACATAAACACGTTCCGACGAAGTCATCTCCTGTCTCTTTGTATGCAAATCATCTATTGAGGCGCATTCATTACTAGGAATTGTGTCTTCAAGGATGATGCAGTACGTTTTATACAGAAAAGGGTCCGAAGGCCGTTAGCTGCTCCGGTGATAGCCTCTTTATGTTGGCGTTAACAATAATTTATTCCTGACGTTCTCCACATTGTCGATATGTACATAATTGAATTATGCGAAATATTTTCTACCCAGAAGAAAAACCGATGTCACCTTCATTCGTGTGTATCTTTAAATGAACGAGACCCACGCCTGGTGCTTCGTTAGTTCCCACAATCTTTTATTTTTACTTTATTAAATTTATGTATGCACCTATCTTTGGGATCAATCTGAATAAAAATTAAACAAATAAATGCTAATAGCCTATTAACTGCTAGTAAAAATCATTTTAAATGAATAAATCGTTGCTTCAGAATTTAAGAAATGCTAGAAATAAGTCAAAATCATCTTACAAAAAGCGTTATTATCTGTGAAAACGCTTAAAGGAATAAAAGTGTGTAAAATGCATTACAAATTAATTATAAACCAAAAAATCCAATTGTCCACTGAAATAGTATATAACAATTTTGACTTTTTTAACAATCACGAAATTTCAAATTATTCGTTTGTTTACGACAGAACAAACGTTTATTTACTATGTATACCAGACAATAACTTCAATTTTACAGGAACTCGGAAATGAAACATCAATAAGAATTTTGAAGATAAGTACAAACAGATTACTTTGTTTTTAAGTAAAATATGGGGTTATTCGATTAACTAAATAAATAGCAATAATAGTTATAGATCAAGGCATAAATATGTTTAAAGCTACCTGGGTGATATAATAAATATTAACATAAAACTGCGAGGATGTTTTTATTCATAATCGACAAATTTTAAATTAAAATAATATGTTGTTTAATGTATATTTATTTTTCGAAGTAAACAAACAAATCGCTTTAGGAATCTGCAATGAGATCTAAAATGTTTTCGGTTTCGAACTTTAACACTTTAGTATTATGATAATAAATTTCCCGATGTGTTTTTCAAATCAAGTTCAAAGTGTTATCAAAGTAGGAAAATGTCTTCGTTATCGCATCAAAAAATGAAAAAAATTAAGTATGAATGCAACCGGTGTGCCGAAGTATATATATAAGCTATGAACCAACTCAGTTCAATTTCAGTTTGTGATCAACTATCATATAATTTAACAAGTATATTAGTAACAATAAATTTTTAAAATGATAAAGTGTTCGGTAATCATATTTGTGGCTGTCGCTCTTCAATTAATTTGCGGAATTGTTGCAAGACCAGAAAAGTACGAATTGACTGAACACCAAGTTAAAAGAATTAGAGAAGTCGCAGCCGAGTGGAAGGAGCTGATTGATCCTAAAAAGAAGCCTTGTGATGATTTCTACGGCTACGTGTGCAGCAATAAAGATCATCCAGACACCCATGCTTCGTTAAGGATTTTGACAGACAAAATAGACACAACGACTGAAGCTGGCGAAAAATTTAAGAAGTTTTCAACACAGTGTGAAGAAATAAAAGAAGAGGACAAAGATGAGTTTATAAAATCTTTCAAATTTGACTCGATTGGAAGTTGGCCTGCTTTCGAAGAAAACTGGGATGATAGTAAATTTAACCTACCACGTGCCATCGCGGAAATGGCTTCCTATGGCTATCCTGTAGTTTTGAAGGAACAATTTAATGAATTGTCGGAGAACTTAGAAACATCTTATGAAATCAATAGAGTGGAATTAATTAACATAGATGACGTAAATAAGGATTTTCTAAAATCGAAATTTGAAAGTCTCGGAGTCAAGAACCCTGAAGACGTCCTAGCTGATGTTGCTTTGTTTGAAAAAACTGCCAAAGAAGCTGAGGATTCAACGAAATGTGAAGAAGATCTTAAAATTAAGTTTTCGGATTTAAAGGGCAAGTACCCGGGAATAAACTGGGATGAACCATTCGAAGTTATTTATGGAGAAAAACTTCCTGACGACTATACAGTTATAATTAAATCCCACAGTAAACTTGCTTCTGTTTACGCAGCTATTTCTAATCTAAGTCCCAAAGTTGTTGCTAACTACTTTTTCGCTGCGTTTGTGATAAATGTGCATAATTTAAAACAAATACCAGCAGCAACGCTATTCCTGCCCGTCATCAAGGAAAGCATCTTGAAAAGTCTAAAGAACTCCAATAGGGAAGATACTCTCAAGGACTTATACATGGCGATCATCAAAGTATTATCTCAAATCTACGATTTTGAGACTTATAAAATCTCCGAGAATCTGATCAATTTCATCAATAAAGATATCTTCGGAACTGAAAGTGAACAGGATTTAGCCGATGACTTCAAGACAGTGACTTCTGATAAAGGTTGCATGGCAAGCTACAACCTTTTACACAAACTTCACACAAAAAGATTTGCTAAACATTTCTTCGAAACGAAAAATGCTTTAGTGAATGATATAAAAAGCGATCTGCTTGGCCATTTCTTCTTTGTGGCAAACGATTTGATTGATGAGCCCTTACTATTCAAATTTGAGCCCTTAATGCTCTCGATCATCCCTACAGCCCTCAGTCCCTTCATGAAGGAAGGCATCTTCACTGATACGCAAAAGGAATGTTTTGCAAAACAAGCAAACAGAGAAGAAATTACTGACAAGGACATGAGTTTCATCCTCGGTATGCAAATCATACTGAAGATTTTCGCTGAATGGAGCAAAGACTATGAGGAGATTTTCGACCAGGAAAATCAAATTTTCAGGGAATACGACCTTTCTATTGGGCAACTGCTTTTTGTCTCTTTTGGAAAATATATGTGCAACAGGCCTGATTCCTTTACCTTGTTGATGGAAGCGTTTTCAACTGCAGTTGACTGCCCAGCTGGATCCAAATGGAACACGGACACATCTTGTATCTTCTTTCCTATCCAAAAGTAGAGATTACGATTAAGAATTTTATAATTAATAGATTGTGTAAATAAACAGTTTATACATACATACGTACATATTTTCGAACAAATCTATAACATGTTATTTTCTTACAGCTACTCTACATATAACAAGATATTGTGAGAAAAAAGTTCAAATTTACTTTTTCGAGACACTGACAAATTTTCATTTTCGGAAATTGCAAAAAAAATTATTTGACTTAATAGATATTTTAAATATTTGTTTGCAAGCTTTGTAAGCTCTGAGTTCGCAAATGCTATATTGTTGTAGTGATTTTGTTATTTTGCTTCCCGGCCGATATAAAAAATAATTTTCAAAGACCTCAGATCGTACTCCTGCATAATTTAATCTTTCTCCGGAAAAATCTCTCGGTGAATCTTGGCCTATTCCGCAAGCACTTTCAAAATAATTTTAGCAACTATGTTTTCAATATAAATTAAATTAAATTTATATGAAGTTTAAATTTTATGCTCTATCGGGATGACATTGGGGTTAATAGGCACCCGAATTATTATCATTATTATTCGTTTTTGCTATAATTTACAATTTTTGTAACTTTTATTTCATACTTAAGAACTTCGAAATAATGATGCTAAAATTTTTCAAAGTTTGTGGTTGGTATAGGACTTTCAAGAGAATACAATTTAAATACTATGGATGAAAAAATTCCCTGATTTCAGTCAGTTAAATTCACTGACATTTACTCCTTTCAAAAAGTGACTCCTTGCTGGAAACTTTTTAGATTCCAAATGACTTTTACCTACTTTACCTACTTAACTCTCATCGAAATTTAGTTGCAACTTTCATCTTTGCGTTTGATTTATAATTTTGCAACAGAGTGCATTCGACAGCTCTGCTGATTGTCGGAAAGATTCAAGCCAGCGATTCTTAGCGTGAGCTTAAAAAGTAGGTCTAATGCCTTCGGGGGCTGAGCATTTTCACAAAACGGGTAATGATATCTGATTATTTGCCAGTTGATTACATGCTTAATCCCTTTGTTCCAGATGTAAATTACCACTCTGACCGTGTGCTATTTTGTAAACAAACAGCTGATTAGGCAACATTATCGCCCGAGGGGGAAGTTCGGGAAGCTCTAGCTGCCCAATCCATGTCAAAAATTATCCCTGGAGCGGACTCACTCGTCCGTTGCAATTTGGCCGCGGCCAGAATTCTTAGCTAATGATCTCAAATAGAACCGCAAAAAATAAGTTAAAAGACAAAAGACCCCCTGAGCTGTGCAGCCCTGGACCAAGGAGCCTGCGCCGCGTAATTTATGAGGTCCGACGGCTGCGCTCGTTGATATCTGCATCGCGGGCCACAATTAATATGTTAATTCCCGGAGCCTCGTGCAGAATTCCTGTCGAACAATAAATAACACAAATTATTGGCGGTTGGGAGGGACGCAGCCAATGGCCGTGCGTAGGTTTTCGCGACTGGTAGGCCAGATTTGCGAGGTAATGAACTGCGCCGAGGACTCCGAGGGACATGCGCTAGCGATCGCCAATTTCGCTGTAATTGCGCGGAGCCAATTTATTCGCGCTCTTCGTGTGTGTCTCTGGCCAGGGGGCTCGGGAACCTCCTCGACGGGGTTGGGATTGGCGCGGATAATCCCCCGGGTCAAGTGCACCGGGAAACGTGATCAGTAGCTCATAAATGTAATAAAGGCCCTGATCGGAGGCTGCTACCGCACTTCAAGCACTTCGACGGGATCATTTTCTTCTTTTCCCGGAATCATACCGTGGGCAGGCAACGCAATGACTGAAGCCTGCAATTACTTTTCGATGGTAGTTATGGCGATAATCGCACTAATGATTTTTGTTTTCTAATTATAACTACTTAATTGGGTGTTAAGTGAAACAATATAAATTTAATTATAGCGGCGGTTCAAGGAAAGGTGATACTTTTGATAAGCTATATCGTTGATTGTTTAGTTTCCCATAGGGAAGGCTGTACTACACTAAGAAAAAAACAGAAGAATATTAATCTAAAACGTTCTATTCTAATAATAAAACCATTTAGCAATAATTTTGAGGTTATGCGGGATATTTTTAATCGGAAATATTGAATCTAGAATGCCAATCCAAATTTAAGAATATAGTACTATTATCATGCACATCATAAAAATAGTAGAACAAGGCATCTAAAATGATAAACTTTAATAGTTATTGCTTTTTAATTTTTAAATTTGTTTAAAACCTCATCGCTATTGGATAACGAGTACAGACTAACATACGCAAATTAGAAAAAGTTCAGTTGTATGAGTCCAAAAAGATTCAACAATGTAATTTAGGGATTACTGTTTTAAAAGCTATAATGATAAAAGAAAATATTTTTATATAAAAATTGTAGAGATATATCGACTACCTATAAATTTTGAATGATTTTTATTTTATTTATATGAAATACCTAAACGTTATCCTTCATAGTTTTCCAAAAAGAAAAAAAAATTAATGCTAATATTTCCATAACTTAGATATATGCTATCATTTATAAAAATTCCATAATGCAATTATTTTGGTTATTCAAAACAGGTATAATTTCATTCTAAAAATAGCAATGCCATATCTCGAGCTTGGAGTTTTTTTATCTTCCTTATTTTTTTATCTGTGTCCACACTCCACTTATATTTAAAACTTTGTTCAAACTTAGTATTGATTTTGAAATTCTATTGTAACAAACACGTTTAAATTTAAATTTAACACTCCGTAGTGTATATGCAATTTATAAAAAAATTCATAAAATTTCATAACCAAAGGGACTGCTGTTTTTGAAAACCAAATTTCGTTTTCATCGCACCATAGAAATTTCCCAAAAACAAATTGACGTCACATTCAGCACTGAGATTAAAGCAATAAATCAGAAAATTCCAATTCTCGCTACTCGCAACAACCCCCCAGTTTTATGATTTTCACCCGCTGTACTCGTCGCTGCGGCAAACCAAGGGTCCAGGGCCAGGCGCAAAGATGCGATCCGACATCCAGGGAATAAAAGGCCCTAATTTCCCGGTTCGAGTCGGCCAATAAAATTTTCACATTTCCCAGCGGTGCTTAGGCGTTGCAATAAACTCATAACGCCAGCCTTTCCCGCGGGAAATGTGAGCGCCTCGATTGTGGCTCGCTAGCACCTTTCCCAATAAATCCGCGAAATTTATTTTCGCGTAGGCCCCGCGGAGCGCGACCATAGGCCGTGGCCAGACTGGGACTTAATTGATTACCGATTAGTGTTGCCATATACAAATAAATTCCAAAATTATTTATAGGGCCGGGGAATTCAACCTGAGCGCGGCACAATCAAGTGCGTGGGCTCCACAAAGAGTCGCGGGCTCAGACAATGCGGCCCGTCTCAACATCTCTGCGGCCATTATGTTGCGCGAACAAATGGTCAACATCGGCGCGCAGCTCCTCCACCGCGTCCGTGTGGTCCGCGACGGATGCTAATGAACCGCGATCGGGCCGGCGGAGCTCATAGCGTCGCCGAGCAGCGCACCGCAGCGAAACGGACGCAGCCTGGAAGTCAAGTGAATTATTATTGGTCGCGGTGGTCATGGTACCGAGTAATTGCACGGAACCCGCTCTCCAGGGCTAGACGAAATTACTGCCCGAAAGCGTAACCGCCGCGAGCCTGCACTCTAATTACTTACCTTTCCTTGTTGGCGGGTGTTTGCAGAAAAGATATACTACGTCCGATTCGCATCCCATGTACACACAATGGATAGGCACTAAATTAGGTTTTGACTTATTTAAGACTGATTTAGAACATCTCGAAATAAAAACACACGTTGGGGGAAAATAAAATTTTGAAACACACTACTCTAAGGATGCGATTTTAAGGGTGAGTTTTGTCCGAAAATCTCTAATCTGCCAAAAATTCGAACTAACTATATTATATTCCCGAATAAATTAATACGGATGATGGTTCAAATATAAATATACTATTCCGCACCTAAAATTGCACACAAATCCAAGTTGTTTTCATTATTTTTGGCCACATTTAAGTGTACATTTTTGAAAAATTATAAAATCGTCATGTGAAATCATATGACCAAAATAAAACTTTTGAACCTAAGGAGAACAAATTTCTATTTATAATACGTTATTATTATTGCATTTCACCGAGTGTTAAAAGAACTTCAAAAATGTGTTAGATACTAAAAATAAATATTTTAAATTTTTGACCCAATTTTTTCAAAATCTGAGTTGAAGTGAATTCGTTTCAGGCTTCCGAAAGATTTTAAAAAACCTATCTGCCCTTCATCCTTTTACAGCTTAGTGTTCTATGCATTTTGGAGTTGCATTTCAAAATTATTTCATATTAGAAATTTTCAAAAAATTTCAAAGCAAGTAGTTTTTTCTGGCAACTGCCAATAGTATTTTAAAAACTTATAATGCTGTGGAAAATTTATTTTTGGAGGTGGAACTCTTTTCAGAGGAGTGACCAACAGTGGGTGAAGCTTTGCTTTGGGCCCCGTCGGAATGTCTGGAATTCCATGTGCGATCAAATTTCCATTTAGGTTGAGTCGTGACGTGACGGGTGCCCGCATTGAGGAGCCGGGCTGAGCAAAGAGTTCGGTCTTGAGACGAATCCATTTCATGACTCATTAGGTCTCCCCGCGACACTGGAGCTCCTCCAGGAACGATTCCTCAAAACTAAGTGCAGAGTTGCGATCCATCTTTTCTCCAGGCTCGGCCCATTAATCAAAGCTGTCGTCTCTTTGAGCAAACATCCACGACGACGTTAATCTTGTAATGAGCCCAAAGAAGTCATCATTAGCCGAAGGGATTCCTCGGGTTGTGGGAAACGTGATCCGCCGGAATAAGGTCCGCCGCTGGGTCGGGCGCAGTCTGCGCACTTTTTCCGTCGCTGCGTTATTAAAAAGTTCTGTGGTAATTACAAGATTTTTTGCGGGAGTGCTGGCGATTAACCATCTTTAGCCGCGGAGATAACGAACAGCAGCAATATGCTCGGGTAATGGCTGTGTGATGAACCCTGGAGGTCAGAGATAAATCATGACTGCCACTGGGACTTCAGCGGTGCGCGGTCTATTTATTAAGCCGGCATTACTCGGATTATTAATTTAATTAATGACGACTCCATGGTTTGACACACTGGCGTGCTATTAACCTTGCTGCATGTTCCATGTTTACTATGATGAACTCCTCCAGTTTTATCTTTTGTTACATGTTTACAGACATCAGTTAGCACTGTTTAGCATTAAATAATAAATAACTTTCGTATTTTCGGTTAAAAAGGGTTATCTTTCATTCCAAATAACTACGGCAAACTAATTCAAGGAGTTTTATAAAGTGGCACAAACTTTTCCATCGTATCTTAAGTAACATTACACTTAGAGTTGTCTAACATATTTTTCCTCGACGTTTTAACCCCATTTATTAATTAATTAAAAAATGTAATTCATTACAAAGTTTAGAATTAATTTGTTTGACAAAACATTGCAGGATTATAAAACACACCTTGTTCGTGAGTGCCTTTCTGCCTATTACAGCGAAAAATAAATGCATTCGAATTCCAAAGTTGCGAAAAATATGTGTGAAAATGCAATTCTTTTTTTTTCAAAAACAAAAAAACGAAATTTTATACCTAACCTTTCAACACAAAAAAGGTTTAGTTCAATATGTAAATTCATTCAAATTAATACCAGGCCACATTGCAGTGATTTCTTTACATTCGTTAAATTTGTGAGCATGCTAATCTTTAGTTAGTATAAACAAATCTAGCGAGATTTTAGGAAGGCTTTGTAAACAGCCCAATCTTATTCGAAAGAATTCTTCGAAAAACTTAAACGAGCAATGTATACCATCAACAAGATTAACTATGCACTAAAATTAATTATGGAGTTACAACAAATCCTAACAACTATAGACTGGGAAAAGTTCGTAGCATTATTACAAATTCCAAATCATTTTTACATAGTCTATTGGGAATTCTTGAAAACTCTGAATACTTTATAACTTTTAGAATAAAGAAAGAAAGCCTGCAAAAACTTCCGAAAGTTCCTTCTGAGCTTACGTGCAAATTGTTTCTTAAAGATCAAACCAGCCATAGCTTGTGTTGTAGTTTGTAAGGAAAAGAAATCTTAAGAAAGTTTCGACTTGAGAGTATGATAAATATAAATCTAGATACACTGAAAAGAGAGTTTAGTTATAGTCAGTGATATATTATATAGTAATTGTTAATAAATGTTTAACTTTAAGCCCGTCTTTGTATTGTTTGCTACACGTAAGAGATAAACTTAAGTAAATATTTATAAGTATTAATGAAATTTTGAGTTTAATGCTTTTCAATTCTTGTTATATAATATTTCCAATCCCTTACGATTTAGTACCTAATCAAGACAAAAAAACGTACGTAAATTGCCACACGCTAAAGAGATATAAATTAGGTACCGACTGAAAAATAGTATTTCAACAAATTTATTCTGAGAAACGACAAATTCCAAAAACTGTTTGCCATCTAGATGAGATTACGATGACAATTGAAATGGTAAATTCAAGATAAAAGATTTCCGACGTTATCATGGTGAATTTTTAATTAAAGCAAACTTCCTCTTTTTGCGATAATAAAGCGCATTTGATAAGGGTAGGAATAAAAGATGGAATTTGGCGATAATTTGTCACTCTAGGTCTTAAACTGTTTCGGTAAAGATGCTATTCAAACTTGTGAGTGCGAAAAACATTTAACATTTTGCGATTTTATTTTCATAACATTGCCTGACCCTTTGTAGGGTTTTATATTTATTTTAGCTGCAATATCACAAGTGCAAAGTGCGTGCAACAAATGTGATTCCAGCACTCGTGTGGCATGCTACAATGAAACAACGTTTCAAGTCTGCTTTATCCCAAACGAAGGTGTGTATTGGTTTTTTCGAAAGTGATCATGCATTGGAAAACGTGTGTGTAAATAAATTATTAATTTCAATATTTTTCTCAGAGACACCAAGCATCGAGAATTTTAATGACTGTCCTGAAGGAACAGTTTGTGTGCAGGACAATAAGAAAATATGCATTGACCGAAAGACCCCCGGTGTGACCCCATCATGCGTTTCGGAGTGCGGAAAATGCAATGCAGACAAAGTTTTCGCGTGTATGTCCACAAATGAGTTCTCATTCTGCTACGGCACTGATAACCCAGTTGGACCAAATATTCGTTGTCCTGAAGGCAGAGTGTGTAGACTTAGCGGTGCAAACTATTGCGAGCTTGCAAGTGACGTCCCTGAAACAGTAATGCAAGTCAAATATCTTCAAAATATTCTTAAAAACATTTCACTTCAAAAAGGACCTTCCTTCTTGCACGGAAGGAGAAATAGGAACAACTACTACTGCCCCCCAAACTTCAAGTACGGAAACACCAACGGTACCAACAGAATCTACGTCACCAACATCACCAACCCGTCCAACTACTGTTCGACCACCTACCATAAATGAATTTTGCCTAAGTCAGGCAACGGTTGGCAGATACGCCCTACCTAACGACACCACGTGTAGAAGGTGCAGTACCCCAATTTTATCTGAGAATTTTTACTAAAAATATTTTGGAACCTTTATAGATATATCTACTGCTACTTTTTGAACGGCAGATTAGTGGGTCAAGAATTTCAGTGCCCTGAACTAACGCACTTCAACCCACCAGGTCAGGTCTGTGTGACTTTAAGCCAAAGCAGCTGTGTTCCTTCGATATAAAGTGTTGCAGAGCTCAATCTTAACTTAGATGTTGGACTTGGCGCTTAATGATTTAATTAAAGCATTCTGTGAACATTTTAATTCAATTTTTAATTGTTTTCCCATCTGTCAACTTTAGAAAATTGACGTTTGGATTCTATGTGGTTTACATACATAACTATTATCATTTTCAAAAAGAGTATACATTTTGATTCAAATCGCAACGAGAATCAAAAATTGATTCCATTAAATAAAATCCAAGTGCGGATACATAAATATTATCTTAAGCGCCATTTCATTGCAATTTTTTAAGCAGCGAAATTTTTCAAAAATAAATAAAATATATTTTCTTTTCTAAACTTGCATATTTTACAGTCCTGTGGGAGTCACTAAAAATTAGTATTATAATTTGAAGTAGTATAAACACTTTGGACAAATCCTTCATGAAATCTCATTCTAGTACCTACTTTTACAGAAATATCCTTTGAGATCATGGGTTTAAATTTCTAGTTCATTGTAGCTTAGCCAAATAATATCTGTAACTTTTGATTGAATGCTTTCAAGTTGATGGAACTCTGTAAGGACATTCTTCACGTACTTTACTAATAGAGAATGCAATAAAAAAATAGCATCGACCTCTGAAGTAGAGGAAATAATAAAACTGAGATTTATTGATTTCTAATAGCTCAAAATTTGAATGCGTTAGAAACGGAAGCTAGGAAAATTGCCTAAAAATTTTAACAAGCTTCCTGTGGTCTTCAAGTAAATGGCGGTTGAATTATTTCTCGCGCGGACCACCGCAGCTTTATTACGAAAGGAAGTCGTTTCGAAAGAGCGCTGGACTTCCTTCGGGAGGAGGCTCGAAGACGCCAGGCACCACCAGAAATCGCAGCTGCGGCAGGTGACAAACGAGCGGCCGTTAAAATCCGTATCAAGCCATTGTTCCGCCGCGGACACCATGAAAAATTAACAGAAATCTTAATTAATATTCCGGCTAATCACGGCGTTGCCGCGCCCGCAGTAAGCAGCGTGCCTCGCTCGTAAACAACTTCATTTACCATTCGGGTTATCGATGACAACTTAATAAAATTTTTTGTGGCCACCTTATCGCTGCGACGCGATGATTAATGGCGGTAATTTCATCTTACATTTAAAATAGCTGCTCAGTGGCGCAGCCGCCGCCCCGCGCGTACGAGCGTCCTCCGGCCCTCAGGAGAAGGGTCACGTAGATTTCTCGAAATGTCCAAATGCCAATAAAAAATGAGCGCTACCTGACGAAAGGAGTCGGAAACAACGAAAAACGACCGAAACGTGCGGATTCCTCCCAAAGGTTAATCGAGGTGCGCC
Source organism: Tolmerus cingulatus (assembly GCA_959613345.1). Taxonomy (NCBI): domain Eukaryota; kingdom Metazoa; phylum Arthropoda; class Insecta; order Diptera; family Asilidae; genus Tolmerus; species Tolmerus cingulatus. Next base: position 11,474,521 of record OY390708.1, on the reverse strand, counting down.
TCAACTGTTGCACGTGGGGGTGGAGCCGCTCATCCGCTCCCCGGGCCGCGGCGACTGCACGGTGAAACCGCTCCAAAGTTGCACTTGCCGTCGCGCACGGAGCCCTGAACTGCACCCAACCCGCGGCCGCTGCATTTCCCTGCACGTTCCTTGAGATTGTTCGAATTACGACACGAACGCGCCCCGGTGAGGTAATCAATCATAACCGGCTGCTGCGAGCCCATTAATCACGATCACGTCACCATTCCGCGGGAGCCGCGAGACGCTGCAGCTCCTTCATCCGGGCCGTCGCGTCACTCGTCCCGCGTCACCGGAGCGCGGTCCAGAGGAGTCAGGGAGCTCCCGTGCATTCGCCGGGTTCAGTTCCCAACTTCTGGAATTTGGGACGCTTCGGCGACAAGTGACAAATCTTCGCATTGACGAATGACTCCGGGGAGGAAATTTGTCACTGTGCAAGACACCGGAAGAAAAAGAGTTGGCGCTCCGGAAAAGCGCAATCACGACGCAATTACCACTTTTAAGGCGGAGTGATTTGCAACCTCCGAGAATAGATAGAGGCACCTACACTCTGGCTTATGTGTACATGACATAAAATAAATTACTGAAATAAAATATACTTCTTAACCATTAAAGTAAAGTATAACTTAAATGATAAGTTGGGCTATATAAGTAAATTATATATTTTAGATCTAGTAAATTGTTATTAACTTAATCAGTTCGAAATTAAGCGTTTTGTCTGAACCAATGCCAATCGATTCTATAAAGTCTTCTGACAAAGTTTGGTTCAGTGATTTAATCAATTTTAGTGATTGCGTTGTTTTAAAACCAAAATGAAGATTCCTATTTTTTAACTAATATGTGAAAACTCAGTTTCCTGTTATTACAACTAATTGAGCCGTTTATTTTGAAATTGGCCTAATTACATCTTCCAACAAAATTTAGCTAGCTATATATTTAAATAATTAAATTTTTACGTTATCTTTACATTTTGCAGCAAATTGTAGAAAATTTGTTTCAAATCATTAAGATTTTTTTATAACAAATATTAGTTGATTAATAAAATGAAAAATATATATCGAATTTAACATAAATGGAATTAGGCCACTTTCAAAATAAACGGCTCAATTGTCTTTCCAGTTTTTATACTTACTGAATAGTTGTAAAAAATAAATAACAAAGTACCTAATCAAATGAAAAACCACTTTAACCACCTTTAATACATTCGCCCCTAAGATGGTTAAGACGAAAATTTAATCCTACGACCTATTGCATTACTAATTAGAGCAATCAATACAAATTATTTTTTCTAATTTTACATTTTAAGTGTAGGAGCAGAAATGAAAATCTTCGATAGTGAGGAGTCTCCAACTGAAGATTGCAACAAAATTTAGAAGAATATGTGTAAACTAGATTTAACGAAATTCTTTGGAAATAAGTATCGGGCTTAGAATGCCGGAAAATTCGTTATTAATAAACACAATAATATTTTATTTAATTGTCTATGCAATACCGAGAATGCTTTATTTTTGTGAAAGTAAGTATGGTTTCAAATTAGTGTCATTAATCGGTATCACTTAAGCTCGATGCTTGAGCATTAGTACCGGAGTTTTTTATTAATTATTCAGAAAATAAGGAAGTCAAATAAAACCGCGCATGAAATTGTTTTCATTGGCCCCAATATGAAACCATAAAACAACACACAGATGTCATCACACCACTGATGTTTCATTTATGATTTGCATAAAGTATCATCGTAACTTGAAGTCAGTTTGCAAAACTAGTTTGAATATGAAGCAAGCGCTACGAAGATAAATAAGCGATTCCTCTCACTTTGCGCACTGCGATCGCTTCCTTGTAAAAAACGACTTTATCAAAACCCAGGAGCAAACGTTTCCATCTTCCCGAGCGGCGTGTGGGTCGGCTGAAATCGGCGTGGAAAAGGCCCACCGGCCGACACCTAAGTGCACTGCATCAATCCCGGACGAAATCAGGGAGTGCATAAAAATGGGAACACGCTCCCATAAACATAACCACGCACGCCGGATAAATCCACCGAGGAGGGCAATTTTTCGTAGCTGGTGCTGCAAACAGAAGCTGAACCCGGGTAATGCTGTCTTTAAGTGACACTACATCAAGGAACCCATGCAATTTGTCCGGACCTCTAGTCGAGAGCAGCATAACTCTTAGCGCGTGGAAGCGGCGTCTTATGCTTCACGGGGCGCGGAGCATGTCCGCCGCGGCGCATGTCCGCCGCGGCGCAAGTGCTGGAGCAAGAAATTTTCAAGAAGCATTAGGCACCGGGCTGAGCCCACAGGTTCGCCCTCCGCGGGGTCTCAAGGAGCGCGAAGGTGCCGCACGTAGGAAATGAGATGCCATGAATTATAGCAGTCCGCGGATCATAAACATGACCGGGGCGCCCGAAAAGTCGAAAAAGGGAACTGCACGGCCCGAGTGTCCCGGACTGTTGTTCGCAAGTCGCCGGGAACCGGCCCCGGGACAGGGGAGCCCCACGCAGCACCTTGTCCGACATGAGCTTCGGGAGGTAAGTAGGCAGCGACGGCCCCGTAACCGGCACAGGAACACGCCAGCTCGCCGTATGCAAATATCATAAATTCCAGGTTAATTCTATCCTGGCCACGAGATAGGACTGCGGGGAAGATAACAAGGCGAGCTGCCTTTGTTCCAGCCCATTGTAAACATTTTCCGGGCTCGTTGTTTGTCGCCAGCGCAGCGCGAAAGAAGCCGGCGAACGCTCCTGCTGATAACTGGCTTGATTATCGCCCGGCCGCGCCGTACTTGGGTATCCCGCGGGTCTCAATGGGAGGAAGTGACATGTCCACAATTTCTGCGCTCCGCTACAAACAATAATATTTGCTATTTTCGGAATAAGTGCCCCGGCCTGCGATAAATTCACTCGCCGGAGTCGGAGGCTCCAGTGGGGCCCCACGCTCGGCTGGTCCGCGGAGGAAATTGCCGTGTCCGCAGGGCCCCAAGAACAGGACTACGGCACCTGAACGGGAGATCTCCGATCGGAAATGTTTGTCGAGTCCTTCGAAGCTGCACGCCGACCGACGTCCATGTTTGCAATTTCGAAAAACTGATATTCGGAAAATCTACACCCAAAGCAAAGGCAGTGCACTTGTGCCGACATTTATCACTTTTCTGTGCAGTGGTGATGAAATTACAAAATCCGATGCACTTTGTTCCAATTTTCAAACAATATATCTATGTCGGATATGTAGATTGTTTATTTTTTATTTAAATCTGAATCATGGTATTAAACTCAGCGCATTTTTCAAAATTTTATAACTTCGGTCTATACAATAATTGAGGAGTTCTAATTCAGCATATGATATAAGCGCCAGATTAATGAAATCATTTATAAAATATAAAATCGAAAATTTTTTTGTTGCTCATTCACGCCCAAACGCTGGATTCGATTAGTTTCATTTTTTGGGTGAAGGTTCTACATAATCTTGGAAAAAATATAGGCTACTTTTTATACGCGAAATTCTAAATGGTGGCCATCAATTGAAAATATCAACGGATTGGCATGAAAATTGGTATTTGGCGGTTTTTAGATGTCCTTTTTGCGAATCCATGTTCGAAATATGTAGTTCTTGATGGCGGATTCAATATCGCATACAATGATCTTTGAACTTCAACGAATTTAAATGAAAATTGGTACTATGACTATTTTTGTTTTAGTTTCGAATTTACTATAAAATGTTGGAAATTCATAATGGCGGACCCAATACGGCGTCAAAATATTTGTGCACCTGATGAAACCGGATAACCCAGCTAGTACCTATGTGCATATAAATTTCATTTTTATTTTCGATTTTATTAATACGTAATTTTATTTGATTTCGTCACTCATTCACTCATGAATGATCATCAAAATTTTAGGATATTTCCCCGAAAATGTCAGAAAAATTAAATTTAGCATGCTGGCTTGGTGTAGTGTGCCTACATACAAATAACGAAAAAATTGAAAACTCTGTGAGTATGTAGGTAATGAGGAACACACAATCTAAACAAAATTGTTTAATGCAATCTAAAACGATGCAATTGATTCATTCAATAATTCTGAATTTAAAATATAATTAAAAATATTACATTAACAAAACAAACAAAAAATACAAACTAGGTATCTCTCAAATATAGCGCCACAACTTGGTATTAAAACATACAAAGATTGGAGTTAATTACTCCAATCAACGAAGTGGTGGCGTTAAATACTTATTTTTACAACAAAGTCTGTAGATTCCTCTAAAATAACTTTTAATTTAAGCCGCCCATTAAAGTAGAAGTAGCCAAGGCACACCCTGAGGAGGATTGCTCCTTCGCAAGACGTGCCGTACTCAATCTTAAGAAGCGCAAAGAGCCTGAGATTTCGTCGGTAGTAACTCACGCAATAAATCCTGCGAATTCGTGTCTGAGCAGTAAACGAGCGCCACAAATCGGCGCGGCGGGTTTTATGTCTACCTTAATTCGTGGCCTCTTAAAGAGTCAATCGCAGCCGTAAAAGGTAATCATAAAGTTCTGATGGCGGCGGTTAATTGCTGGCTAAGGAGTCGCCGTTTCCTCTTTATGGCGGCCGTAAAACGTCTCATCTCGTCGCGAGGAAGTGCAGCGGCTGTGGACGGCGACGCGTTTGCCGCGCGGCACGCCCGTCACAATCCGAAGCCATAAATCTATGATGCTCGCGAGTGGAGGGCGCACTCCGGGCGCGGCATAATTGCCAGGAAAGGAAAACATTTCCTACAAATTGTTTACATAATTGCAGCATGTGACACATTTCCCTGCGCGAGGCCGACTGGGTGGGGCAAATTAAGTCATTACAACAAATTGATATGAGGTGAAAAAGTGTTCGATTTAACAGCCAACCTATCGCCGGAGCGAGTGCCCCCCACGGAGCGCAACGACGCGTCGCGGTCGCCGGAATGCCTTGCGTTATGGATGCTGCGTTCTGCGTTCATTTCGATCTCGCTATCGCGCAGCATCAGTCCGGCGCGGCTGCCCGTTTTGGTCGATTCGAAGCAATTTCAATATTTTATCGCGGAGAGCCCGCGTCAAAATCAGTTCCTTGGAGCTGGGAGCCCGCGGAGGAAACAAGCCGCGATCGGTGCCGCAGATACCTGCGCCCGCGTGCATGTCTATTAATATTCGAAGACAATCGGATAATCTCCGCACGCATGCGCGTCGAGCTTCCTACTTATTCCCGGCGCAGGTTAATGGACTTCCCCGGCGCAGGCGAGGGTTCGTATCTTTTCCATAAAAGGCACTGATCTTGGGATTATTACGTGTCAGATTTCGGGTGTCGATTTCGCTTTAGATTGTGAGTACGCCGTGGATAATTATGATATATTATACCACTGGTCTCTTGTAGAGAGTCAGATTTATTGAATACGCGATAATTATCTTATAATATTTTGATGCACATAAATCATCTGAAATAAAATGGTTCGATTTTCTTAGAAAGTCGGCAAGTTAAAATGGAATTACCAAAACACTGATATCAAATCATCAAAAAATCTTTCTAGTTACACCATAGAAAACCCTTTCATAGGAATTTTATGTCTGTTGCTCTAATTTTGTAATTATTCATCACCAATACCAAAAAACGTATAATCGAAAAAACTAGCTCCAAGCAGACTAAGCTAAAACCTTTATCTTGTAATTATGTATTATTGCATTAGAAATTGCTTACTCAATTCATTTCTTTTGTTTTTAATTTATTGATTGTTAAAGACGTAACTTTATGTATACATTTTTGTTTAGCGCTAAGTTCGGTAATTCTATTAACATTATAAAAATATAATAAATACCTAGTCAGAAACCGAGATACATCTATACATACAATTAAATAAAGAATATAGTGTATGTACATAATAACTCTAGCATACGTGAATACGCTATTTAAGATCAATAAAATGAACCATTTCGAAAAAAACGTACCTAACAAAATTAAATTATTAAAGTTTATTTGTCCCTTACATTTGTAAATATACGCGTATATCCTTTACATAATGTTTAACTAAGGGGTTCAGCTCGATTAGAAAATTTGAAAGAGTTATAAAAAATATGAATTTTAGGGAACACTGATTTATCTGCTATAAAATTGTACAAATTACAAGCAGAACGCAAAAGAGAAGTTTTACCCTTAATAGACGTTCAAAGGGTCTACAAGTGTTTTAGGTTTTTACTTTGTCTATTAATATTCTACATATATGTACATATGTATGTATGGTTTGCTTATTTTCTAGATTTACTGGAATCATTAGATGCTAAAACAGAAAATCCACCTCCATAATGAAAAGTGTAAAAATTCCTAAATGAACAAAATATATCCTCAAATTAAGGAGGTATTACGAACCTATCGAAAATACTGATACTCGTAGATTATATAATTAAAATCAGTCGCTTTCAAAATATTAATTTCCTTTTCTTCTACGAGCTTTTTTCATTGTGCTGTGATTTCAGGTACATAGTACTAGAAAAAACTTGCGAATAAATTCAGACCAGTAGTAAATCTTCTTATAGATTTTTGTTCGTTAGATACAGAAAATAATATGTTGGTCTTTAATGAAGATTTACGCAATTTTAAGGAAAAGAGCTAAACAAAAACCACATATACATAGTTAAAAATGTAACTAGTTGAACTTCTACATAATTTCTGCCAAATTACCAGCTTTAATGCTTCACGAGAAGCAAATAAAAGATATCTGACTAAATGTTTTTGCCACATTTTCAAACATATTTTCGAGGCACTCGTGTCGGCTACAGCGTCAGTCAGCAACATCACAAAATTTTAATATGTTTCCTCTGGACTAGCAAAACAAACGAACCGAAGTTACCTAATAACTGAGTTAACACAGACCATAGAAAAGCAAACATCCCGACCCGGGAACGGCCCCAAATCCCGAAAATCACAAATTCGACAAAATGCCCAACTGAAATTGTTTTATCGCTGGGTGTGCACAAGACGGTCTCGGCAAACAGAGCGTCTTCCTGTGTTTGGCGAAGACGAGGGCCGTCCCGGCGCACCCGGCCGCCGCGGGAACGGCGAAAGATCGAAGAGGAACAATAACCCCGCCGGGAAGACCTGGGAATCATCTCGCTGGCCATTAAAATCTCGAAGGTAGCACGCAATTTCTCGCGGGCCCAGCACGTAGGCCTCCGCGGGCGCGGCCTGCCCTCGCCGCCGTCGAGGTGTTAAGTGACGTCGAGGGCTCTGTTAAGGCGCTGCAGACCAAATACCAAATACCATTTAATTAGGCCCTTTAACCCGTCCTGTCATCACGCCGGCGCTGCTACTGGTAATTAAATTATAATGGCATCGCGTGGTACAGGAACATCCTTTGTTCCATTATTTCACTTGGCCTACTCGCTTTTGTTGCTAAACTCCTAGGCGCTGTCTAATTAAATTAAACTCCGAGGCGGAGTTTGTCTGAAATCATTTAATTAACGTGATCGCATGTGCGCGCTGAGCCATCCGCGGTGATGATTGAGGGCACTTTCGCCAAATTGATGGCCACCTGTAGGAAGTCGCGGCTTTCTCATTGGCGCGCTGAAGTCAGGTTAAATGAGGTCAACTTCCAGGTAGAACTTATTATCTATTTTGTTTACCTCACCTTATTTGTAGAAACCGGCGTTCCCAATATTTCTTATGCAAGTAAATAGAGTTTAATTCCCGCACAATGCAAACATCGTGGTTTCGAATGAAGGTCATCATTCTAATAGCTTCGTGTTTAATACTTATAAGGCCATCTCTAAAATGTTTTACTTTAACGACTTCTTTTTTGGAAGGAGCTTTAAAACCTTTTTCGTAGTATTTCTTAGGATTAAAAATAATGAGCCCCAAAAAGTAACTCCCGAAATGTTCTTTCAAAAAAACTTAGACTTATGTATGTATATCTTCACAGATTTTTAGGGTTTCGTTCATCAACAGGAAAAAATATAACCCTTATAAGATCGCTGAGTCCGTCGGACTCAAACATTGTTATCGAAAACAACGAGACGTATGAATTTGAAACTTGGTAGGATGTTGGGTCTGCATTGAAATCTCATCATCATTTATTTCGATAGTTAAAGATTATGGACCCTATTTCTATAGTCGTCCGATTCGGAAAAACAGAACTGACAAATGCACTTTTTGAATTGAGATCTTAATAAACTTCCTAAATTTTGAGTAAATTCATTTCAGTTACCTTTCCTTTCAAGTAGTTTCTTGGCTTAAAGTGGTTAAAATAACTGGATAGAAAATTTCAATCAATCATTTTAATCACTTTGATATAATTTTACAACGCTTATTTTTCACTGATATGAAATCCTGAAGTAAAACACTAAAGTATATTACACCGTAATGAAAGAAATATAATTTGTAATGTATTTTATATCTATCTATTATATGTTATTGCTTACAAATTTACAACATTTAATGTGATAGCTTCATGAAATAAGTAGTTTTATACTGGCATCATTTTAAGATTCACGTCAGTACAACATTAGATAAAAGGAGTAAATAAATAAAATATATGCCATGTTCACACATAAAACCAAGCTTATAATAAACCTATGAATGGCGAATAAACTGAAGGCGAAGCAATTTTATTGGACGTCAAAACGACTATGACATATTTAGATCCTATAAAAGTGTACCTAATCAAATCTTGTATTTCATAATTTACAATTTAAATCTTCCCACTTTGAATCAGAAGCCAAAAGGTCAAGCCATTCGAATCTTAATAAAATAGTCTCCTCCATTATAATAAAAGAGCATGATTTCCTGATGGTCTCATTAAGTAGGTGGGTGTACTATTATTATGCTTGCTATTAGTGTTTGGGCCCGAAATAGCTGTGAAAATAACAAACTATGTTTAATATCCTGCACGGGTCATAACCCTTAATTGAAAGCCATTCAATGGACCAATTTACGAGTGAGTTCTGTTTCTGTCGCGGTCCAAAACTAAACAGTTTATGTTCACACATGCCGGGATTCATGCAACATAAGTCGGGCTCAGCTGTGCATGGGAAGGCGCAATGATCCCGGCCGAAGCACTTCTGCGACACATAACAATCGCACGAAACTGCGGCGATTACAAATTTCTCCATCTCAATAAATTTCGATTAGTGACGGCCGGCCTGTGGATCTGTAGCGGCTAGCGCCGAAGGAGCAGTCCCCGCAGCTTTGTGGCCGCGATGCTAATCACAACTAGCGCCAATAAACGACCTACACGTCCGCGGATTCTGGAGCTGGACCAGCGGCTCCGCGAATTTCGCGGCGGACGTGTTCCGAGCGCGCCGGCCGATTTGGCTGAGTCGTGCGCGCACGCGCTTGTCTCGCGGAGTCTCGCGAGCTATGTGGGCCAGCGCGCAGGTTATTTGCAAGTGCAAGTCGATATTTCTTGAAGAGTGATATGATTTATGGCGGGGTCCCTGCCAGCGGAGCAGTTCAATTTGTTATTAAAATGTCAATGGACTTTATGCTGAGGCGATCGCAACAGGTTTCAAAATTCATTTCAGCTAGTCCCGGAGATGGCGGATTAACCTGACAAACGGGCGATTGCTGGCAGGGAAAATTTAATTAGATAAATTTCCCCAGAAGCCTCGGAGGCGAGTGCGGAATTTCAGCTGGGACATGTCCAGTTTCGTTTCTATAATTAGCCCCCGAGCGAATCAACTGTTTTGATAGAACAAATTAGAAATGGTTTTCCTATCAATAAACTGGCATCGGGTCATTAATTTCGTGACCACGGATCATTTATTTCACCATTTCGAACATTTTATGTCTCCTTAATTAATTAGCACTTGGAACTAGCAGAGTAAATTGCCACTGCATTCAATTATTATGGATTTAAGAGAGCTGGCATAAAATTGTGGTCCAAGCATTTATGTAGGCGATATTCTGGCTAAAAGCAATTTATTATTTTAATTCTCTTTGATATTAAAAACCTATGTACATAATTGACCTTTTCCCAGATTTTATTACACCGATAAAAACTAATGTATGATCATGTAAGATACCTTAAAGACTTTCTTCTTAATTCAAAAATTAACAACATTCTTAAATTGTATTATAGTGTAAGTAATAAAATTCTTAGGGTAATTAAACGATTTTGCAGCAAAAACATTTATACTTTGTTATAAATGGCAATTTGTATAATACTTTATTTTGTTTTGCTTTGCTTCCAAAAATATTTTTTTGGAATGGTATATACTAAATATACAAAAAATGAATTTATTAGCAATTGTCAGTAATTTTTAATAATTGTATTAACATACAAATAATTTATAAAAAACATAAAGGAATTAATTTTTTTAAATATTTGTAACAACATTATGACCTCTGACAAGTTTACTTAGGGAAAACGATTTGTAATCCTTTAAAATTTTATAAACAATAAACATTATTAATTCCAAGAACACTTTTAAAGAATGAGCACAAATATATATTTTGCGTCACTTCTGCAGTCCGCCGAATTATTGATTACTCCATTCCTTAAGTTGTCTTAAGAAGTTTATATAAACCCCACAAGGGTGAGGAAACAAAATGTTCAATTTCCACAATGAGAAAAGATTTAAGACTTTTTGACTTAACTTTTTTCGCAATCGATTTAAACTGATATCCGAAAAAGGAATATAATGCCCACGTTCATTTTCTAGCGTCAATTTCTTCCGACTCTTAAGTTCTTGCGAAATTGCCCTGAGAGTGCCGAGTGAAGAGAAAGAAAAACCCGCCACCAGTCGTAACCAGCACGCAATTTGTTCAAAAGAATATTGGAGCTTATCTTAAGTGATATCTTCGAACGATTTTCTCTGCGTCCCTGTGGGGGTTATCTCCTCTGGAAAAATGTCACATTATCTGCAGAGGTAGATACTTCGTGAATTACACGTCTTTCGCTCGTGAAATGCGGTTTTAATGGCTTTGACACTCCTTATCTTCAGATACACCTGTAGGCATAGTGCAGGGAATTACTTTTCGCAGCATCCTGACCGGTATTCACTCATATTCATCTAATGATGATAGACCTTGCACGAAGGTGGTGGATTTTAGCGGATTTGACACTACTTATCTTCAAACATCTAATATATTATCCTCCATTTAAAGCGTAATTTTATCGTACTACAGTTATTACCACTTTTCAATTAAATTACTTAAGGTGTGTTAAAAAACCTTAATCGTACTTCGAGTTTTAACTAGAATTATGGAAAAAGTGCAGTAAACCGTGAAATAATATGGCAATTTATTTATTAAATTTTATTTTTGAATTATAATCGTATGTACATATTAAGTAGTAGTACATATATTTCTAATTAGGGTTTCCTAAAAATTTGATTTATTTTGAATTTTCAATATCAAGATTCGAAAGTAGCATTGCTAAAAAGTACTTTAACTTTTAGTAAAGTCTTGTATTTTCATAAAAACATTTAAGTAGAATTTCTAGTAAATTTCGTTGGAAGGTAATACGATAAAATGTCGTTCTAGCTTTGACCATCCTTATTTTCGCATGTCCTTGTGATTAGGCTCTCAATCACTTTGTGTATTGCTGGTAGAACTTGTAAGAAGGTGATACGAAACCACCACGGAGTCATCAATTTTAACAGCTTTAAAATACTTGAGACGGCGGAGCGGCGCTTAACTTTCCTTTTGGGGCGGAATTAAAAACGGTTTTAAGATGCAATCAGCAATCGCGACCACATGCATCCAAACGCAATTAAATCCCTTTCGACAGCACCGCGGCTCTCGGCTGCTTTTATTATTTCTTAATTTGTTCCTAAGTGCACTTAAGGCTCGCTGGCGCAGCGGTTGGCCGCGAACTGCAACCGATATAAGTCCACTTTGTCGCAGATAAATTAATGCTGAAATTGGAGATAGTCATCTCATAGTAGTTCCACTGCTGGGAGAACATGTGCACGCGGACACATCCACCTCCGAGGGTTTATCTTCCAAATTAACGCTTAAGAGCAATCGATTAGGATATCAATCCTGGTCCAGAATGAAGCTGTAATTGAGAATCCGGTTTTTGGATCGACTCATCCACAGTTCACGGTACCCACGAGAGGCGGATTAACCGACCGCGTCCAGGTACCAGAGGAAAGGTATAAAACACAAATTGATCTAGCGGGTCAAAAAAAAAAAATATAATCTTATCGGACCCAGGTAAATTTACGACCAATTAAACTGATCCGACAAGAAAAACAAATTTGAGCAAGGAGGAATTATGTTGCGAGTGGTCATCCTACACCCAGAGGAAGTCGTCTTTTTAAGGACTTGAAAGAGCTCCACCTCCGTGAACACGGGTCCACGAGGATTTTTTTCCCCCGCAGCATCCCCACCGCTGTGAAGATGCTCGACGAGAAGACGAGCTCTAGGAAGTGTCGGCGCGCGAGGATGAATGGCATCGCTTCGGTGCAGCAAGGCGATTTTATCTCCCGCTGGCTGATGAACTTCTTTAAGATACCTTGCGAAATAAGCACTTTTAGAATTTTGCTAAATTTATTGCGGAATAAAAGTTAACTCATTGAGAAAACGGCCAAAATGACGAGATTGCATGAAATTTTTAATGCAGACGAGTTCCTTCCTTCAGCGTCGTGTAACAAAGCTTAAGCCAGTCTTTGGCAAAAATTGCCAAAAGACTTCAGAGGACGAACTTAAATTAGTTCCTTGATTGTGCTCTTCCTCACAATAGCTTAGGATTTGCCTGCCATAGTTTCGCCCTGCAAAGGCCTTCCGGGGCGAAATTTCTTCCTAATTGAGAAACTAAGTTGAATCTCTTTCGGCTAGAAACTCGCATGTGTGAGATGACTAAGAAAGTTGCTTTCAAAAGACTTTTGTTCTTGCTCTATATAACATCCCCGAAAAATCCCTTTTCGTCGTTCCTAAAAGGGTTCGTGGCGCAACCTACTCGGGCCTTTTTCTCCTCTATTTTTGTTCCACTGTTCTACTTTAACTATATTGTATTTTTCTTTCCCTGGATTAAGTTCAGACTAATAAGCACAGCATATGCAAAAATTGTGCAGGTATATTTTTCAAGTAAACTATTTTAGGTCATGACGATCATACATTTCCAAAAACTTCTGTCTGAGTGTTAAAAAAGAATTACACTCCTTTTGCAGAAGAAACTCTTTCTAATATATAAATATTTAATTTTTGACTTACCAGAGTTGTCGACAGTTTGAACCCGTTGAACCTGAAAAAAAATTGAAAATGTATAATTACTCAAATTGGCATGCTGTTAATAAATTCGCGTCGATGTAAAACTAAACATTATTTAATAATTAAATTTACGTATAAAATTGCAATACGAAGAGACCGACGAAAATAATAAAATCGAAAATTTAAATATAAGCAAACATTATGAGGATTTAAGAACGGTTTATACATGAGTTTGTTTCAACTAACCTCTATGGATAATTTATTTATTTTCTGACCAAAGAGTAAAAATTAACTTTTCCTCTTAAAGCGGATGGAGCTAGTATTATTAAACTTTTGGTAATTAATTAAATCCTCGATAAAGAAAAGTTTAGCCCCAGCTCTATTCAGTTTTTCATAAACTTACCTCTTGTTCTGAAAAATGGGTCAAGCTTAATTGGAATATTTTGAATTAATTAATTTGTTATTATTAATTACTATCAAAAATTTCAATTTTTGTTATAATACAAAACATTTGTATATTAAAATAGTTTGAGTTATAATATTATTTATATTTTATCGACTAAAAACTGAAACATTATGTTTTTTTCGCAAATTAAAAACTCATATTCGAAATTGTTGAAATATTTTTATATTTTTAGCTTATACCATCGATTTTTGAAAATCACAAAGCTTTACTTTTTCTGCCTTATCGCATTATGGAATATTAAGCGAAAGTAATCAGCCTTCAATTACTAATAAATTACTTTAATATATTTTAAAAACGAGTCATTAAGGTGTTATTTATGTCCTTAGTATGTAGAAATGCTGTCGTCACCCGAAAATCTTTGGCTTTCATGACTCCTGGTTGAAAAAGAAAGTTTTATCATACTGCCGGCCGGATCGAGTGTGCACTCCCCGGAAAAGTTGCAGACATTCATTGTAGGCGAGGGCCGCTATCATTTATTTCGTTTCCCCAAAGTCACTAAAAATTGATTTATTCCCCTTATTTCGGCGCGAGTCCTGAAGGGTTAAATACGACCCGGAGTACGTAAAAATGAATCTTTATTACGAAAGTAAGTCCATTACGTTGATTTATCGGGCAACTTTCTGGGAGCTCACCCGACGTCTGCTGGGTCTGGGATATTTAAATGCGAAATGGCATGCTTTCTGTCAATTTGGGTCTATATGAATTGGATGAGGCTGGGTGATAACGTGCGTCCCATCTTCGGATGCCGCGCCGAGACTGTTGCATATTTCACGGAATCCGAGGGCATTCCTGGGGTCCGTCCACGTAGCCCCCATTAATGGCTTAGTGGCATGACAAGGTGCTAATCACGAGGAAGGATTTACGCCTAACTACGTGTCAATCCAGCACACTCCGCACAGGCACCTATCTCGGCACGGCCCGATTGCGTGCCCACTGTCTCGTGACGTGACTCACTGACAGGTGGACGGACGCCGCGAGAAATCCTCCGGAGCGGAGATCTTAAGGCACGCGAACCGGTACGCCCGCCGCCGTGCCGCCCCGAAGGAAGGGTGCCCGGGCGATAAGATCGATGGCAGCTCCGAAATATCTTGGCGTTAGCAAAATCTTTATGCTGGCTACTTTCGTGCGCTGATTTTAGCGACGCTAATCTCCGCTTGTGGAATGTCGTTTTAGCAAGGTACCAATCAGTGCTAGCGCCACGGATCATCCTACTCAGTTTGCGCGGCTGCAATCGATACCCGGGGCTCCGCTGGGGCCCCATACTATTTTTTTTTCGCGACTCAGCGGAGCACTATTTCTGTCGAGCCGTGGAGCATAATCGATCGACGCATGCTTCGATATCACCGGTGGGTAAGTGGGTTAGCCAACAGGTTTTCAACTTTTGCGCAGTCCTCAACTCGGGCTTTGGCTCCTTCGAGACACTTTTCGGGAGGCTGAGGAGCACCGCGGAGAATGGTTAATCAGCGCGCCAGGGCTGCCATAATTTATTCATGTGTGCACGACATAGGACTGCACAAACAAATGGCTCGAAAGGTCTCGCTGAAGACGCCCTCGCGTTTCACTCGACGTTGCGGGCGTATTGACTTTGCTCTCGAGCGCTGCGAAACTATTCATTAGCATCACAAATGAAAAATGTCAAGGAAATTTGTAGTTTCACACGAAAATACGTGTCATTGCGCCATGCCCAAGTGGTGCACATGCGATGTACGTATCCGCAATTTTTGGGCGGATTACACGACGAACACGTGTAGACGGAAGCAGGCTGGTCTCAAGAAACGACGAGATTGATTGATTACGCAGGCGTACAGAGGTGAAGCTCACGAATGACATTTTGTATAATATCACCGAGAGCAAATTCGTGCCTATTGTATGAAAGTAAAGACGGTAGAAGGTTTTCTTCCATTTGCAAGTTCTGTAGCATAACATATTCAAAATGCTGCAAGTTATGAAACCCAAGGCGAAGAAAGATATTCGACTATTCATTTCACAATCATAACCTGTTGAACCTTTGAGTAAAAGGCGCAGGAAATGCTAAAACAAGTAAAAACCACTTTACATGTGTACAGTAAAATTGAAAAAATTCGTACGCAGACAATATTACACCCACCTCCAAATAGTCAACTTTGAAAATTTGGGATAGATAGAAATAGAGAAAATACCCAAAATCCAACTTTTATATGTGGTTAAATTTTCCGTAATTTTTATTATTTGCCTAGTCTCCTTTTATGTAAAACTGGGTTTGGTTGGGTCAGTTTTAAATCGAGGTATCAAATAATAGTAATAAACTACATACATTTCAGTTCAAAATTTATTAAGTGATCATTGATATTCGAAAAAAATTTATTTCTTTTAGAACTTAACGATTGCATTAAATTTACTATATGTATTTCAATGTGTCTGCAGAATAAATTTACTTACAAATTCTGATATTAGAAGCGCTAATGTGAAGTTTAATCCTTTGCTTTATTTTAGTAAAGGGTCGCAAGAAATTTTGGAAAGCATTCTTATTTTATGAAATTATGTTGTTCCTGTCAACATTTCAATTAGTCAAATTGAGGAAATTTTAATTATTACTTTCAAAGCCCAATTTTGATTATATCCTGTCTTGAAAATAAGATTATTTTTTTCTCTTTATGTCTATTATCTTAAAGAACATTAAATGCGCTGCTATTATTTTGTACTCATTTGAATGACGATTTGATTAAAACTGAAACAAATGTCTAAAAAGTCTATTTGCCTAATATAGAAATTTAAATCTTCTTATTAAGGTTATTGCTGCATAAATTAGAAAAACTACTTACTACAATATAGATTGTTTAAATCCTCTTGTTAAGGTTATTGACCACCACTTCTCGTTTAAACGAATGTTTTTATTGGCGAATGGATAATTGTGCTCTGTAGTAGCTAAAGAACAGCCAAGCTTTAATTAATTAGTTTGGAAAGGTGGACTGGTCCAAAGTCCAAAAAAGTTTATATTTTACAGTAGGTATAACAAATTTGATTTCTAGATCGATTTCTACACGCCAGATAGGTTGTACGATATGATCATAAATAGTCTAGTTAAAATGTATTCGATATTTTCTTGGTTTGTAGCATAACCATAAAAGCAAAAAAAGTTATGAAACCCATTAGCCCACCGTCCGAATTAATCGAACGAGCCTATTCAATGAGGCCTTAATCGATGGTAGCGTGCTCCCATAAGCAATCAGTCACGCTTGCCATAACCGGCGGCGGTCGGCCAGAGACAATTTATCAAAGCCCGCGCAAATACTCCGCTTCGTGGAATTTGTGTGACAACGAAAGTTATTAATCAAATGACTTTTCACTTTTCACTCCAAATAGGTGCCGGAGGTAGCGATAATCGGCATCCTTAGCGCGGTCTGCCGGGCCGCGGGCAGGTCAAAACGCTTGGCCTCGCGGGGAGGTTGGCGTGGTCGCGTCCCGGGACCACTGGGACTCCTCCCAGTTTTAATTAAAAATTCGAACGAACGAAAATGACTTGCACAGATACGACCGCGACGGGGCCGCCCTCCGGCGATTTTGATCGAATTCGCCGCGGTGAACAATTAAGGTTCGGTGGCATGTAGTGTCCTACTTAATTGGAATTGTTCGGGAATAAAACAAAAGTCTTGTCGATGAGTAGGCCACTTTGGCGATGATCCCGCCGAACCGACGACGACTGCCGGGATCGGCCGGACTATTTATCAAACGATCACAGTAGCGCTATAAAATAATGGCGCGAGATGGAAAAACGCCGGCCGGGAAAAGCAATTGTTCCCGGGTCGCATTGTTCCCAAGAAGGCAACCTGGAAAGCGCTCCTGCCTTTAACAATTTCGCATTGTATGGAAAGCGGCACAGAACCCGGTTTTGATATCTAGAACAACCCGCGGAATTAATAATGAGCCGCGCCGTTCTCTCCTAGGCCATTTGAATAGGATTTGCCGGCGAGACTCCTGGGGGCACAAAGAGCATTTTATTCCTTGAAGACAATAACTGGATTTGATTTATTAAGGCGGAGAGTCGCGGGGCCCCAAACGAACGTAATATACGGCCCTCGAAGTGTTATTACTCCACATCAAGATATTCGGAGTTATTATTTATGAGCATTCAAATACCTCGCCCGGACGCTGTAACTCGATATCTGGACCCCGCCAGATTTCAGAGCCCTCGTTTCACGGCCTGTTTATGGCACTTGAGCCGCCAACAAAGGTAATTTCGTTTACTGAGTGCAGCGGAATTAATTTCGCCGCTGTCTGGCTTCCTTGAGTGAGCCTGTTAAGCCGAGGGGTTCCTGGAAGGGCTCGCAGTTTCGGCCCAATTCGACCTCACTGTGCAGCCACCGCCGTTTTGTCTTGAGCATCCTTTCGAAACAGAAGAAACATTTGTTCGAGAGAGCTCAACTGGACGACTTCTGAACGAGGGTCATGTAACAACGTACTACATACCAGCTAAAGAAATTTAATGGTGAATTTAATTAGGCTTTTAACGACAGCAGGAGTCCTGCAGTAACTAATACAGTCTTGAGGATTTCTGGAAAATTTTTTATTTACTAACCAAACCAAGTTATACATACATATATATATTATTTAAGGGCCATTATTAAAAATAAAATCGAAGGTTTTGAAGCCATTGATGATCGAACACAGTTTCTCAGAAGTTCCAATTCAGCGCGTTAAACTGGGGATAAAATACGTTGTAATCGACTGCCCCAATTTTGATAAAATTTACACCACCTCTACTTTGGTTTTTGAAAGATTCCTGGATGCTTTTAGTTAAAAAAATGTTTCAGTGAAAAATAAAAATTATTTTATATTTATTTCTATTTAATAGCCTCATTGAAAATAATTTTATTCTTATTAGTTTTTCGACTTTTAACGTATTGTAACACCTTAAGGAAAAATTTTTCTAATTTTTGGCGACATCTTTAACCGTCTCTTCGGCTACAAAAACGAAAACGTCACAAAATGGAAACATAAATATATTAGGATTTCAAAGTTTTTATATATGTAGTATAGAGTTATGTTTTTAATACCATACTTATAATATGTAATTTCTCTAATAAGAAAATTACTGGAAAAAAGATAGCATTCATTAAGTTCAAAACATGTTAAAAATGACTGACGATTTTTGGAAAAGTTTCCTAGCCATATAAATTTAAATAGGGATTTGAGTATAAATAAATCATTAAGTCGACTGAATGGCAACTTAAGTACCTTTTCCAACAAAATTTTATTTAAGAAAGTAGAAGTCTAAAGTATTTGTCGTAGCATCGAACCCCGGAAAGGGCGTCACCAACGAGATGAAGTAATTACAACACTCTTTAGGCGTAGCCCAATTATCCCAGGTGCGTGCTTTCAGTCAGGAATTAATCACAGTAACGGTCCGAGTAAATTAGGTGTGCATAGCGCCGAAGAAAATGGGATTTGGTTCCGGCTAATCCCATTCAGGGGAGGAGGGCTCATCCTCGCCGGACTCCCATCAGTCCAAATCCAACCACTGAGGCGACCGCAGCACGATTTTCATATCTCGTCCCGGTTCGCGGTAATCCCGTTAAAGTTCCCTTAATTCCACTGGTCCCACAATAAAAGAGGCTCCGAGCCGCGGCTCTTTCCCACAACTCGTTCCCGGTAAAAAACTCCGCCAGGGGAGTGTTCAGTCAGACTGTCGGCGAGTTCAAAGGGGGCCGCGGCGGCATCCAGGAACAAGTGACGGTTCCGCCGCCGCCCGAAACGAGATCGAGTCGGTGACATTGACGCGAGCGGCTCAAATTACACGCGTCGCCCGGCCCAATCCCGAATTCCATTTGTCCTCGTTTAGGCCTCATTACTTAGCGCCCGGTGCAGGGACACTTTCTTCCCATCGCGCCCTGAGCTTGATTGACAGATATTTTCGAGGACACCCGCGCCCGCTGCGTCGCGAGGCATTTCGCAGGCCGTGAAATCGTCTTATTAAAACTTTCGACACCGCGAGCGGCGCGGAGCAGCGTCTTAAGTTCACTTAAGACGCTGTGTCTGATGCTGGGGACTAACGCGAGATTTTCGCATATCTCAAGATGAATTCCTGAGAGCTCGGTGTTAAGATGCCACTCGGGTGACAAAATCAGACCTCCTCTCGAGGGGTTTCCGTTTCGTGCCTCGGGGAATTAGCTCCGGACTTAATGGGTACGTTGGACGTGATGCGTGGAAGAAGGCAGCCGCGGAGCAGATAAGCAGCGCATTAACGCGCCAAAGAAATGTTAATGTGACACCTAACGATGTTAATTAAAAAAGCTTTAAAGGGAACCCCAACCCATTAAAGACCCGCGAGAGACCGAGTGGCAAAAAACAACTTTTACGAAGCTGTTAGAGACGATTTACACTATAGTAGGAATAGTGTGAATGGTTTCACGCACTTATCGCTTTATTAGCCTCAATTTTCCAGAAAATCAATTATATATTTTTGTCAAATGCTTCTTTTGAATTTGAAAACATAGAGTCATATATCTGCTTTTCGAAAAGGTTTTACAAAAATTCTTGAGGACCTTTAAAAAAGTTTTGAAAAATCCGTTAGATTCAGATGAAAGGTCTTAATCTGTTTCTAATCCATCAAACCCTTATATTGTAGAAACAAGCCTTTTATGATATTTTTCACTTTATGTTAAAAAATATGGCTTTTCTTAACATTCCTTGAAACTCACAAAAATGCTTTTTGTCTCTGATTTCAAATTTTTAATATTCAAAAATTGGTCTGAAAATTCTACAATAATTAAATTTATGATACTTTGACAACATGGGTTGGTAGAGGATACGGATTTACTTATGGGAAAGATTTTTTATTAAGTGAATTAAGAGCAAAATGAGACCCAATTTATTTCAAGGTTTATGTACTAGTAAATAATATTTTCAATTCAATACCTGAAGTACCGAAATGCTAGTTACAATTACAAAAATTCGAACAAATAATAATAATATTATGGTATTGAGCTAAAATTGTTATACTAAAACAAACATAATATTAACTCCAAGAAACTTAAAGAATAAAGTAAAAACTTCTCGGAAACATTTTAGAATTCTTTTTAATTATGAGAAGGAAGCTTAAATGAGAGTAAGTCAAAAAATTGATATTCTTGATCCTTTTTGGGTTAAAATTGTTAGGTTTTTTCTTGAATATTACGGGGAAAATATCGTTTAAAGAAATCGTACGTCAAAAAAATGCCAATCATAATTTTTGTAATATGTAGCATGTACATAGATATTTCAACCGCACCTAAGTAACTTGTAAGGCTGTCAATCAAATGAACATATTCTGGTTCTCTCCACAAATCAATATAACCAAGGCTATTTCACACAAAGTTTTAGAAAATTGCTAGACCCCAAACTTTGCGAATGTTTGTAGTATTTGAATATTAAGAGACCAAACCACAACAAACTACATCTGGAAGCTATTAGGGCTGAATGCCGAAACTCGAACAGCAAACAACAAACAGCCACCACGACTGCGGGCACTCGCAAGTGTTTGAATAGAACCAATCCTCGGATCCGCCTTTGAGCATCTCCGACCGCAGAGTAATTTATAGTGCAAATTACTTGCAGAGACCTCCGTGTGCAGTACCCCAGCATCGCAAAAACCCCTGGTAAGTGGACCGGCCCCGGGCCGATTATCGCCAGAAAGCAGCTTCCAGCAATCCGACAACTAGGTCAAAAGTTTGCCCTCCCGAGCAGAGGTGATTTATTTACTCCAGTTCCTTGGCCTATCTGAGATGATGATTCGGGCCATTAGAAAATGATTTTCACCGATATCCTTCAATTCGAGTGAAGGGCCGATGGTGCTCACCTTTTCCCGGAGGAGCGCCGGGACGTCCGGTCATCGGGATTCGGGATCCGATGTGGGCACATTTATCATCTTCAGCAGCAGAACCGGTGGATAATTTACGCGACTATTGGCTTCTTTCGCTCCACCTTCCGCAGCGGGGGCGGATTTAGTTTAAATTGGAATTTAAGTTTATAAAGTGGCAAATTCAGGCACTGACAGGTGCTGGTGATGGATGGGCCTCTTAGGGCTCAGCACAATCTGCTTTTTGTTACCGCGCCGACTGGCATTGATTGCCACTTATTCACTTTTATGGTTCTCATTTTCACTTTGCCCTTTTGCACCTTTCAGGAAAAGTTTTCAATGCGATGCTCTTTGTATTTTTATCGATTTTTGGGGGAGCCTTCTTCGCAAAATGTTGGAGGGTGGGCTTTGTTTAGGTATTTTATTTCAAAACGTAAATAATAAAATAAATTGGTTCGGTTGGTTGGGATAAATCACCAACTTCTCCAAACTAAACATTTAACACCTCTTATTTATATTAAATAACACTCGCTTTTGTATACTTCTTCTTTCTTTACTTAATATTTAATTAAAAAATCTGTAACATTATAGATCTAAGTATAATGATATTTGTTTGTTAACGTAACCTAAAATGTGCTCTTATATGTATCATAAAACTAAAACGTATTTTCAGAACAATATTATATTTGATAACCTGGGTAAAAAACTAAATACTGATATATAAAAAGATAAAACTATAAACGCGTGAAGACAGGAATTTCGTTTTGTCTTTTTTAATGTTAATATTTAACCTCTATATCTGAGACAGATAAAATGTCACGTAGGCTGCTTAACAAATTTTTAGAGGGATGAAAGTACTCTTAAAAGGGGAGGAATAAATATACCTATAACTGTTTTTATCAAAATGAAAACAAAATGACAATTCGAAAAGATCACTTATTGAAAAACCAAAAACCATTTCACCAGTTTAAACCTGCCTAAAATACACAGATCTAATAACAATTTCGCAATTTAAAAAAGCTTGTCCATAAGTGATGGGTACTTCTTTCTTGCCGCTCAATATGAGAACTTCTTAGTAGTCTATCTAAAATCAATGCCACAAAACTTCAACTTAGTTTAATATTTTATCTTTGTGCAAAAATCGTTGAAAATATTGTTTGGAGAAAAAAGCATTTAAAAATTCATTTCTGGCGTCAATAGTGAAAAAGTTCTACGGTTATTATAGCATAATAAACTATTCTTTGAATCAGCACGAAATTTTTACGATATAATTTTAAAATGTTCTATTTTACGAAAATGTAAAAAACATGAGTTTTTGAAAAACTTAATAAAGGATAATTCTTTAAAACAATTTTCATTTCTCAGTGTTCCAAATAGATGGACCCCTCAAATGTTGTAACCGACTACAGAAAAATATCTTAAGACAGTTCGGCTGCCAGTCAGGCATCTTTGCGTTGCTGTCTTAACCTTTCAGCCAGAGATAAACGCGGCTTATGTTTTTCATTAGCTTTAACGCCTTTTTTGCCCCGTTGCCGAAACACGCAAATCCCAGACAAAACCTTTTTCAATATCTCTGAAGCTCAAGGGAATGAAAACGCAAGCAATTTTCAAGACAAAAAATGAAACAAAAGACTATCGCTGACTCAAAGGAAGAAATACCGCAGTGCTAATTAGTAGCCAATTTTTTTGCTTTGCATTCCACGTTTGCTCGTTTAATTTCGTGCAGACGATCCCGGAAATTGGTCTGGATGGGGTATCACCGCGCTTGGATATTTGTTTAAAAAATAGGGAATCAGGAAGGAAAAGGGAAATCTGGGCGAAAGAAGCGACGCACTTGAGAAAGGGCTTCGTCGTCGCCGCCATCGCCGAATTCAACTCGTCGAGTGGCCTAATCAACAGCTGAAATTGACACCTTCGCAGGTTCGAAGGTTCGCGGTGTGGGTGCCGCAGAACCGCGGAGCTACCGTTACGTGGAGCATAAAACCGCTCTTTTCTCTTATACCACACCAGTGTTGGCCCTGGACGAGGCCGATTCGAACAGTTCGAAGACTCACAACCCGGAGATTGAGACGCTCTCGTCGCCAACCTCCACCCGCGCTCCAGCGCCAATCCCGCGATTCGGCCGCGAGAGAAAGGTCAGCGATGTTTACATGCGTTGCGACTGTGGGGCTTCAAGACCTCTCCGACGCATTCGACGGTGCGATGCCTCCCGGGAGCTGGAGGCCTGGAGACGCGTTGCGTGCGACGCCTCCCGAAGGGCGCAGAGGGCACGCGCCGTCCACGCTCGCCGCTCTCCCATAAATCCCAGCCGGGACGTGCTCAATCAAGGGAATCACCGGGAAGAGGGACTCAAGCTGAAGTTGAGTCAAATTCCCTTATCTTCTCCCACTCACCATGGAACTTTTTCCTGCATGTCTTGGGATTTCACTCGAGCTATGAGTGGTTTTCGAAGCCGGTTCTGGACGGGGCCTGGCCGAGTGCCGATTCCCACTCGAATTGTGAGCCAGCGAGCGGCTGCTCGGGAAGACGACCAGCTCCACTGTGAACGGGCTTCAGTATGAATTTGAATCCGGTCGGGATAGGTTTCGGTTGGCTTTCGATCTTGTGGCGCGGTCTATTTTGGCAGTTTTAAGATTGTTTTGGGAGCAGCTCCCCAAATCCCTAAAGGTAGCTAGTAGAGGATAAGGAGCCAGTGTGAACAGGGATAAAGTGTGAGCCCGGGCTTTAGACGGCCGTTCCCGTTCGCGAAGTGCGTTTACCTCGGCCCCTGCAGCTCCCTCCTCGAGTCCTAGTTCTGGTGAAGTGCTGTGTCCCGTGCATTTGAGAAGTCCTGAAGTGCTCCTTGTGCTCGAAAACAGGAAAAGTATGTCCTAGAGGAAGATATGCAGATGTTGGGTGGAGTTCGCAGTTTATTTCTGCGCTCCTCCGGACTTATTCAGCTCTGGTGGATTACGGACGTGACTTGGATTAATTGTGACTGGGCAGCCTAAAGAGGACCCAATCCCTGGATGGATAGGATACTGCCCCTACCCCGAGCTGGTTTGGTTTGATACCAAAGTCCCCCTCCTTTGTTGACTCTGGAATTAATTTTGCATCTTGGGTTCCTCATCAGAAGTCATAAAACTGGTCAGCTCGAAGTAGGAGCAACCCTTCCTAGGCCCGACCACTTCGGGGTAATGAAGTGTGTCTAACGAATAGCCTTCGAAAGGGTTCCAGGTTCCTGGCTGGTGACCGTTTTCGCAGGATGTAATTAAGAGATTGAGATCAAAAGGCGTGATAACGTTTTAAACGGTTGACGGGGGTCCACCAAAATGGGTTCGTTTCACTTTCGTTTGCGAGGCACCCGACTGCGGGCATGTGGACGTGGGTCAATCTACTTTTGGGATTTTGGCGGTCCTTTCTCGAAATTTAATGCCATTAACAAGGCTGTAGACTTTCTGAAACGTGACTGCAATAATTAAGATTTTAAGGACCCAATTCATTCTACGATTGCTATCTTGAATTCTTAAAGAACTTGCATTAGGAGAGGTATTTCAGTCTCATTTTCTGGGTAAGAGTAGTTACTTAGTAAATATTTAGTCAGAAAAATTAGCCCTATTACTTTCTCATTTCTGCGATTATTAAAAGAAATTTGGCGTTAAAATAAAACAACTAATCTCTTGCGAATTTTTAACTTAGATACCTACTAGGTACTATTTGAGAAACCGTTTCAGTGGACCGAATAAAAATGTTGTACAGTGTTTTAAATTAAATAATAATATAATTAAATCAATTTTTTGAAATACATAGGTATACTTTGTATTGATTAAATGTATATGTTTTTGTAGCGCAAACCTACATACCATTATATTTGCGTAGTTGAAAACAAATCAATTTATTAATGATGAGCGACCCTAAAAAATACGATAAACTAATTTCGTCGATGGAAATTGTTTTCCAAATTGAGGTTTGAATCTTGATTTGATCAACATTTACCTTTTTTTTAACTTAAATAAAAAGTCAGAAAGTTTGAGTGCTCAACTCAAATAGCAAAAAATCATATTGGCTTTTTATTTTTTCAAGTTGAAGTTATAAAGTTGCAAATATTCCTAGTCCTTGGAAAAATTAGTCATATTTTAAAAAGGTACTATTGGAGATTGTAACGTAAATAAAAACGCAATGGTCATCAAACGAATTATTCAATTCTTTAAGGATTTGAAATAGGAGTTGTAGGCAATTCATACATATTATTATTTGTAATTAATGTGGAACTTAATAAATTAAAGTCTTTATGCAGTACATTATAAAATGATTTTATCGCAATTTAAAATCACTTTTAGCTTTTTGATATTTTTTTTTAAATATTTTCCATCCTTGAATATACTGTTCTGAATATTTACTTTCTGTCGATGAAAGGGTGGTGGTGGGTGTTATTGATAAATTGTTTTTCGTAAATTCTGAATCCGAAAATAAAATTATTATATCAGGTCAAGTTTTTAAAAAACATAGAACTGAAAAGAGGGAAAAGAGTATTTTTACCATTTTTAATTGTTCGACTGTACTTTTACGATATTAGTTATTTGTGTAACAGATTTTTTGTAGACAGGTAAGGATTTAATCTTTTATTCGAATTATGTTTAAAATTCGAACTATACCTAATCTGTATTATTTTATGAAGTTTTCAATGATCAAAGTACGTGTTTTCCACTCTTTAGTTCCATGTTACTTGAAGATGTGATGTACTAAGCGATTTTAATTTTCGGATCCGCAATTTATAGGAAAAAGTCTATACATACTTAAAATTCGAAGGAAATATTTTGCAACCTGTGATATTATTCTAATAAAAAAAAATGAAATTGTTGTCCACAAGATGGCGTTTATGTGTGAATGATTTGATAACTTTTTATTCTCTTAAGTGTCTCATATCACTTTTCCTGTTATAAAATGGTATTTTGAAAGTGTCTACAACTCCAAAAATGTCTTACATGTAATCTATTTCGAATAACCGCACCCCTTCATCGTAAATTTTGAAATTCACAGCAAAAGTGGTTGAAATGTCCCTTTTTTGCGAAAATGGCATATAATCTTAAGAATTGAATTAACAAATTGTTTCTGCACTGTCCAAACACCTAACCGCCTGGTTCGAGCGAGCGCCTACCCAAATGCATCAAACATTCTTCTGGCGTTTATGGGCAATTTCAGGGAGTTATTTATTCATTGCTCTTTATCAGGCCGCAGCATATCAAAATTGTCCGACGCTAAGAGTTTAGATATAATTTAATATGCATTATTCCGAGGAATGGGCTTTATGGCTATATCAGCGGCCGGGGCTCCGCTGGTGCGCCCCAGCCTACTCGGGCTGCGCTGGCGCCGCCGCGGAATACGCTCAAAGCAATTAATTTGCATTGGAGCGGTTACATTTTCTTGAACGCCGGCATGTGGTCAATAAATGTCCGATTGTCTTGTTACTGACCAATCAAGATTCCTTTGATTCGTTACTATTTTGTGGGCATGGGAAGCATTTCTGGGTAATCGTAATCATTCTGTTTTCCTTCTCCATTAGTTCTTATTTAAATTATCCATTCTTTTATAACCTTTATACCCATTTTATCGCATCCCCACAAAATTCCGATGCATATCGTAGTTACTTACATCCAGACTTGAAACACTTCTTAACAATTTAAAACAGAGTCTTAATCAAAACAATTGAGGAAGTTAAACTCTAATGAGTTTTCGTGCCTTTTTAAGTCTTCAAGCTCTAGTAATTTATTACAAGCACTTTCAAATGATCTGAGATGAAATATCTCAGTTTTGCACAACCTTGAGTCTAGTGCGCTTTGAACGATCTAAGATGAAATATCTGAATTAAACGGCCTTGAATGCAGTGTACTTGGTTTGCTATTGAGTATAAAAACTGGGCTCGTTTTTACTTTGCAGATTTTTTGTTTAACCCATTCAAAATTAGACGAATTTATTAAATTTCAATTTAACAGTGAAGTTTTCGGTAAAAGGTTACGTATCAATTGTTTTATATCAAAATCAGACAACGCTAATACTATAACCAAATCGGGTATGATTTCAAATCGTGTGAAAATTTCGATATGGAAAGGAGTATATGGTATATTTAAGAAAAATAGAGATTAATAAATTTATCACACTTGCGGCCAAAGTATATTATCTTTACTGATTATGTTTTGTTGTGGTTCAAGATTTGCAGTTTTGATGGGTTAAATATCAAGGCAATTAGATGTATTTTTCACAATTTTCAAAATCTTAATATACGTAATGGCTTTCAAAATTCAATTCAATGCTTAATTTCCTGCAAAACCTAGAACCGGATCCGATGTGAATATAACACAGCTTATGTTTAAATTTTGTACGCCTTTGTGATTCCTCAAAAATTGTATAGTCTTTGTAATGTTGGTAAAGTTTTCTGGAAATACGTTTGCTCTTTGTTGAACCATAAATTCATTCGAAAAGCAGCGTTCCCACGGTTGAGTTTCCATATCTGGGGCAAAAGGAAAAATCCTAAATATTTATGGGTACCCTACACCCCAACGGCCACAGAGTGGTTTACTTTTTCGCCGCACCGCGGCCTCCCAATAAAGCTCAATTAAGCAAAACAGGTAATCCGACACCTGGACAAACACCAAGCCCGCAGTGGGTTCGGATGATCACGAATGCAATTTTACGACTTGGCCTTTGTGGAAAAATGCACAAGCGCTGCGGTGGTCCTGCGGATGAGACCCGGCGGGAGCCGCCCTGCCCGCGGTGCCAAGTGCGATGCATTTTTGATTGACTGGTCATCGCGGCTTTGAGGCACTTTTACGAGTCGCAGTAAATTTTGAGACTTTGGCCGAGATTTATTCGAATTTAAATAACGCACTTTGAGGGAGACGGCCATACCGAGCCAATAAATCTTAACCCGATTGGGACTAAACCGCCGTCCTCCTTCCACTTAAAAATTATTAGACGGCGATCAGCGGAATCGCCTAAGGCCGGACCGCTCTCCCGACCGCGCACAATGCCTAATCAGATTCTTATGTGGCAACGGCAGACTCGCGGTCCAGCGGGCGGCAATCAAAGGGGTAATCAATGCCGATCGAAGCAACTTGGACAATTGGTGCTCTGATGAATTGCGAAGTTTCCCTGATAGTTTGCGCCTCCAAGGTTGCAAGATTGTCTGCGGGTCTGCTGGCACTGGAAACTAGAAATCATTGAATTTTAAACGCCTTTGTTTGTTTAGGGCGGAGCAAAAAATACCTTTCCGCGTGTAACGAGCCTAGCTCCAGGTGATGGTCTGGATTTGAGCACGCGACCACGTAAACGGAAGGTGGAAGGTGAGCATCTCGCGAGATGCAAATGTCTCGCTGCTTGGACAAACGTAATTTTGAAAATCACTTCGCTCTGAGGGATGACTGTCCGATTTCTGATGCTGTGCTTTTAAAGCGATACACGATGCCGTGCCGCGAAAACGTGAAATTGGGTATTAAGAAAAACATAAAAGGAATAAAAACATAAATAAAATGAGCAAGACGTAAGAGGCAAATTTATGAGTAAGCTTTAAACGCTTCGTAAGTGCGGTCTGATTTTGTTGAAACTGAAGGAAGCCATTTATAAAACTGGAAGAACCAGCAAATAAATGTGAATTTTTAATTTGAATTTTACTTTCATTTACCCTATTCTGTTTGTTTTCTGTATATTTGCCTCTGAGCCTTTAAATGGCTCGTTACAGGAATTGCACTGCGCCGCCCCACGAATGGCCTGTGTGAACTTTTCTTTAAGAAAAAGGTTAGTTTATGGCTCTAGCCGCGCCGGAGACGGCTTGAAGAAAATACTGAATACCCGCTTCTGGTTATTTTTGGCTTTCGCTACCTGAACGAACAACTGGGGGTTGTTTCAAGTGCTGCACACAGCGCACCCGTGCCTACGATGCCCACAGCTATCCCTGAGTATTTTGCGCAGGGGCTGTGTTGAAAATGATTCATCCTCTTTGTTTTATACTTATCTAGGCAAGTTTATGGCTAGTTTCCCTGATGGGGTGAATTAAGATGTTCTTCTGAGTCATTCTCAGTTAAGTTTTCGTTACGAACAGAGGATTGATTTGTGTGCGGAGTTGGTAGTTAAAGTGCGATTGGTGGAATTAAAGACTTTTATATAATTTTAATTAGGTGAGTAATTCACTGAGTGTGTTGTTTGGTTTGCTGCATTTCGGTGACAGTTGTTGCCTTTTTAATGACTCAATCTATTTGGGTAGAGAATGGCAGGGTTAGAGTGTTTCACTCCGTTCGGGTATAGAATAGGAGGGTGGTGTAACCCTGAGCACAATTTGTTATCTGTGGAAGGCGCACTCCAAGATATTGAGGCCAGAGCCGTGAAGGCCAGAGGAGGGTGTACTCCCGGCTTCCTGCGTAAATAGTATTAGTTGTTGACGGAGAGTTACTTCGGAACAACGGGATACGCAGTTATCGGTCGAGGGTTTACTCGATGTTTTGTGCTGATTTGGAACTGGTCGAGCATTTCTCTCGGTTCCATGTGTACGCTTTCCGGGTACCTGACGAGGTTCCCTAAGTATATAGTAGTACCAGAATGTTCCTTGTCTCTCTCTCACTCTCTCTCTCTCTCTCTCTTTCTCTCTTTCTCTCTTTTGAAAGTTTTGGCACCGAAGTGTGGTCCACTTTTGGATGTTTGTTTTGGCCAACACACGCTCACTGTGGTTCTTTTCCTTTAAATTTTATTACAGGAGGTTGTTTGTGATTGGACCCATCCAGCCGTTCCAGAGACGCGACACATATGTGCAAATTCGCGTACAGTTTAGGCCAACAGCCAAGAAGAGTCGGCGCTGACGTCCTGACTTAGTAGGTATCATTTTTTGTTGTATTTCGATACATAAACATCCTACAATTATCAGAAGTGGGATATGTCCAATCGCGACCGGCAACCTCCTGTGTGCGATATCACCAAATTCAGACCTCAAGGTTTTGCGTTTTAAAAGAAATGTTTGGGGCCCTCATGTTGAGTACGAATACTGTGCATTCTTAAATTAATGGCGCATCTACCAGCCTTTTCAGCTAGATTAGCTTCCCACTATAGTTACATACAGAACAGTAGGGGAAATTTACAGCTGTTTTATGGGGTTACAATTCTACATATCATTTCCTTATCACATGAGTTTTATTTCAAGGGTATATGTATTTATGGTTTTTTTTTTTGTTTTTCCTCTTTCGCGACTTTAGTTTGAGCGGATTTAAAAAAAAAAAGAGAAAGCGAAAGTTATCATGCCGAAAAGAAGAAAATCTTCCCATGATCGATCTCGATCGAGGCGACCACGGAATCGTAGGCGAGGACACTCATCTGCGTCGGAGAGTGGAAAAGATAAACGCCGAAATCATGAAGATGCACTGCGTGCCCAAAGCACTAGTGAATCAATAGATAAATTCACTGATGCGATACGGTCCTTAGTCAATACGACAAATATAAGAACACCTAATGTAGCACTTAAAGGAGACCCCGTTCCCTGTTTTAACCCCGATGACTATAATCAATCGGTTGAATCTTGGTGTAATAAGATCGACGAATTACAAATAATTTATGAATGGTCAGAAGAGTCAACTATTTATTTTGCACTCTCGAAATTGCGGGGTATGGCCGAATTGTGGTATAAGGGCCTTAGTACATTGAAGTTTTCTTGGGAAGAATGGAAAAATAAACTACGAGAAGCTTTTCCGTACGAAAAAGAATTCAGCGACTTAATAATTGAAATGAGTCAACGGAAGAAGAGAACAGATGAAACTTATACTAAATATTATTACGAAAAAATGGCGTTATTAAATGCGTGTGAAATAACTGGACCAAAAGCAGTTTCTTGTTTGATAGGAGGGATAGAGGATGTTATGATAAAAACAGTAGCCAAATCAGGCCAACACAAAACCCCTGAGTCTCTGCTTCGGTACCTAACTGCTGTTAATGCAGACGTACCATCAACCTCTTATAATCAGAATCGACCAGAAACTAATCGTAATAAAAATGTACCATTCCGGAAATTCCACAAAGATCGGAATCAGAGAACCTTCGCCAATACAACCTGCTATAGGTGTGGTAAATCTGGGCACTATGCCAACAGATGTAACGAAAAATTTGAAAAGAATTGCAAGTTGTGTGGAAAACGAGGACATGATGAATCTAAATGTTTTAAAAACAAGAGTGTTCCCAATAAGCCAATAGCATGACTAGACATTTCACGCGAAACTTCTCTCAATCAAAAATATATTAAAACTATAGAAATAAATGGACAAGCATCTAAAGCATATGTTGACTTCGGGAGTTCTTGCACAATAATTACCAAGAGTGAAGCTGAAAGACTTAAATTAATTGTTAACCATCAAGACCGGGTCATACTTCGAGGATATGGAAATGGAAGAGCCTACAGTATAGGATCCGCAATAGGTACAATAAAAATAGATGAAATAGTAGCAACTGTTAAAATAATCATTGTTGAAGACGAGAATCAAGATATACCCGTGATCATTGGACACACATTAACTGAAAAGCCGGAAGTCCTTGTTGTTAAAAATAGCCATTCACTTTATTTTTCAAACGTCGACAGACAAAACGAAATAGAAAGTTTGCCGCAACTATTCGAAGATGACCACCAACGAAAATTACAACTAAGAGCTCTTGTAGATCAACTAATTCCAGCAAACCATTTACACTTGGTAAAGGTTAAAGCTGATGGTTATGTTGGAGATATTTATATTGAGTCTAGCATGAGATATAGGGAAGGAGCAGAATCATGCATACCTCGTGTTATATTAGCACTAAACGAAGAAAATGTTGCTGTCGTACCGTATTTGAATCTCTCTAACCGTGATATAGTCATAAAGAAGGGAAAGATATTTGCGAGAGCCTGGGTACTAAAAGGTGACGAAGAAGCATCCGAGTCGATTCACCACATCGAAAAGGTAGTTTCTGAAAATTTGAATTTGGAGGAAATAAAAGTTGGACCAATTAACAAAGAAGAGAAACAAATGCTAATTGGTTTACTAGAAGATTTTAGGGACTGCATCGCACAAAATGTGGAAGAAATTGGGTGTGCAAGATCAGCACAAATGGAAATATTATTAGAAAGTGAAAGACCTTTCTCTTACCGTCCGTATCGTATGGCCAAAGCGGAACAAGAAACAGTGCAGGATATTGTTCATGACCTTCTTTCAAACGAAATAATTAAAGATTCGAATTCCAGTTATTCATCACCGATTGTACTGGTAAAAAAAAAAAATGGAGAACAGAGGCTGTGCATCGATTACAGAAAATTAAATTCTATAACAGTTAAAGATAACCACCCGTTACCGAGAATAGACGACCAGATCGATAGATTACATGGAGGAATATATTTCACAAGTTTAGATTTAAAGTCCGGCTACTATCAAATTCCTATGTCCGAAAACTCTAAACGATACACATCTTTTGTTACCAACGCTGGACAATACGAATTTAATCGAATGCCGTTTGGGCTAACAAATGCACCAAGAGTTTTTCAAAGGTTGATGAATAGAATCTTGGGACCAGTCGGAGATATTGCCTCAGTGTACCTTGATGACGTACTGCTTCATGCAAAAACTGTCTCCGAAGCACTCGACGGTTTAAGAAAAGTACTAGAAATATTTAGAAAAGAAGGATTAACTTTAAATTTGAAGAAGTGTTCGTTCCTGATGACAACAGTGAATTATCTTGGTTTCATGATAAGTAATGGAAAAGTTCAACCTGGGTCGGAAAAAATAAAGGCAGTTGAAAATTTTGAAGTTCCAAAGACCGTTCTTAACGTCCGACAATTTATAGGATTAACTGGTTATTTCCGACACTTTGTGAAAGACTACGCTACTATAGCTCGTCCATTAACTCATCTAACGAAAAAGAACACCGTTTGGAAATGGACTGAATTAGAGGAAACAGCTTTTCGAACTCTGAAAAGAATTTTGATGGAAAAACCAGTTTTGGCAATGTTCAATCCGCAAGCCAGAACTGAAGTTCACACCGATGCTAGTGCATTAGGAATAGCTGGCATACTCTTACAATATCAACCTGATGAACGACTACATCCTGTCGCATACTTCAGTAGACAAACTACAGATGCTGAGAGTAAATACCATGCATACGAGCTTGAGACCCTTGCAGTCGTCGAAACCCTGAAGAAATTTAGGACGTATTTATTTGGTATAAATTTTATTGTAGTCACAGATTGTAACGCTCTTAAAGCTACTAAGGACAAGAAGGAACTTATTCCACGAATCGCTAGATGGTGGTTGCAAATTCAGGAGTTTAACTTTAAAGTAGAATATAGACCAGGAAACAGAATGAAGCATGTAGACGCTTTAAGCCGGAACCCTCCATCCGAAGAAACAATAATGCAGATAACACAGTCAGATTGGGTATTAGCAGGACAGTTAACAGATACCAAAATTCAAGAAATCCATAAAGTTCTTTCAAAACAACCAACTAACGAGTATGAAAGGAATATCTTCAAGAATTATGCTTTAAAGGACGGTAGAGTATATAGGATAACAGCAAAGGGTATTCAATGGATAGTCCCATGCGGAATGAGACAGCAAGTTGTGAAAGCCGCACATGATGATTTAGGCCATTTTTCTGTGGAAAAAACACTCCAGCGCTTATGTGAGCATTATTGGTTCCCCAGGATGCGTCAGTACGTGGAAAAATATATCGGGTGCTGTATTCGGTGCCTCTATAATAAGCGGAAGTCAGGGAAAAAGGAAGGATTCCTGCATCCGATTCCTAAGGGTGCTGAGCCGATGAACATAGTCCACATTGATCATTTAGGGCCATTCCCCAAAAGTAAAAGAGGAAACCTGTATTTAATTGCAGTCATCGATGCCTTCACTAAGTTTGCATTCTTGAGAGCAGTGAAAACAACAAAAACCAAATATGTCGTGGAATATTTGAAAGATTTGTTCGCGGTATATGGCGTTCCGAAAAATTTAATATCCGATCAAGGATCCGCATTTACTTCAAAAGATTTTAAAAACTTCTGTCTACAAAATAATATTCGACATATAAAGAATGCCGTAGCAACCCCTCGAGCAAACGGACAAGTTGAAAGACTAAACCGAACAATTTTAGGTGCTCTTTTAACTTCTACACTCGAAGAGGAACGCTGGGATGAGAACGTGCGTCTGGTGCAGTTCTCAATAAATAATGTCGTTAACAAGACTACAGGAAAAACCCCAAGTGTTTTACTTTTTGGGTTTAAGCCAAGAGGTGGAAGCGACTCCCTGTTGACGGATGAAATTAGTCAAACATCTAAGGTTATTGAGAACTTGATCGCTGAAAGAAATTTAGCAGGGGAAAATATAAGATTAGCACAAATTAAACAAAAGCGAAACTTTGATACGAAGAGGAAAGCACCTAAAAATTACAAAGTAGGTGATCTAGTATTAATTGAAAAAGCAGAAACAGCATCTAATCGCAGTAAAAAACTACTCCCACCGTTTAGTGGACCTTTTGTAGTGGAAAAGACACTACTAAACGATAGATATTTAGTTCGAGATATGGAAGATACTCACCGAACATCGAGAAAAGGAAACTATGAACGGGTAGTGGCAGTGGATAGGATGAAGCCATGGTGTGACCCAGGTGGAGTATCGGAAGACACCGGAAGCGAAAGTGGTGAAGATGGAGTGGTGTTGTCCGATGATGAGGGTGCAAATGAATAACTCGGGACGAGTTAGTTGCAGGATGGCCGAATGAAGGAAGCCATTTATAAAACTGGAAGAACCAGCAAATAAATGTGAATTTTTAATTTGAATTTTACTTTCATTTACCCTATTCTGTTTGTTTTCTGTATATTTGCCTCTGAGCCTTTAAATGGCTCGTTACAGGAATTGCACTGCGCCGCCCCACGAATGGCCTGTGTGAACTTTTCTTTAAGAAAAAGGTTAGTTTATGGCTCTAGCCGCGCCGGAGACGGCTTGAAGAAAATACTGAATACCCGCTTCTGGTTATTTTTGGCTTTCGCTACCTGAACGAACAACTGGGGGT
The DNA here is from genome assembly GCA_959613345.1 of Tolmerus cingulatus. NCBI lineage: Eukaryota > Metazoa > Arthropoda > Insecta > Diptera > Asilidae > Tolmerus > Tolmerus cingulatus. Next base: position 11,439,046 of record OY390708.1, on the reverse strand, counting down.
TGTTTCAAGTGCTGCACACAGCGCACCCGTGCCTACGATGCCCACAGCTATCCCTGAGTATTTTGCGCAGGGGCTGTGTTGAAAATGATTCATCCTCTTTGTTTTATACTTATCTAGGCAAGTTTATGGCTAGTTTCCCTGATGGGGTGAATTAAGATGTTCTTCTGAGTCATTCTCAGTTAAGTTTTCGTTACGAACAGAGGATTGATTTGTGTGCGGAGTTGGTAGTTAAAGTGCGATTGGTGGAATTAAAGACTTTTATATAATTTTAATTAGGTGAGTAATTCACTGAGTGTGTTGTTTGGTTTGCTGCATTTCGGTGACAGTTGTTGCCTTTTTAATGACTCAATCTATTTGGGTAGAGAATGGCAGGGTTAGAGTGTTTCACTCCGTTCGGGTATAGAATAGGAGGGTGGTGTAACCCTGAGCACAATTTGTTATCTGTGGAAGGCGCACTCCAAGATATTGAGGCCAGAGCCGTGAAGGCCAGAGGAGGGTGTACTCCCGGCTTCCTGCGTAAATAGTATTAGTTGTTGACGGAGAGTTACTTCGGAACAACGGGATACGCAGTTATCGGTCGAGGGTTTACTCGATGTTTTGTGCTGATTTGGAACTGGTCGAGCATTTCTCTCGGTTCCATGTGTACGCTTTCCGGGTACCTGACGAGGTTCCCTAAGTATATAGTAGTACCAGAATGTTCCTTGTCTCTCTCTCACTCTCTCTCTCTCTCTCTCTTTCTCTCTTTCTCTCTTTTGAAAGTTTTGGCACCGAAGTGTGGTCCACTTTTGGATGTTTGTTTTGGCCAACACACGCTCACTGTGGTTCTTTTCCTTTAAATTTTATTACAGGAGGTTGTTTGTGATTGGACCCATCCAGCCGTTCCAGAGACGCGACACATATGTGCAAATTCGCGTACAGTTTAGGCCAACAGCCAAGAAGAGTCGGCGCTGACGTCCTGACTTAGTAGGTATCATTTTTTGTTGTATTTCGATACATAAACATCCTACAAAACAATCAATTTTTTGATGGCTGGTCTTCGTGAAAATTGAGCAAAACAAAAAGCATTTTGTTTTTGCAAAATATTTTGACAATACACGTTATAAACAAATTTTAAAATTAATTTCATATTGTTATAAGTACTGGGCATTTAATTTCCCAGTGTGAATAGTATAATTAATAAAGCTGATAATTATTATTAACAAGTTCTATGGTTTAAAAAAATGTTTAAACTGTAATACTATACTGTCCAAAAAACTATTTTACGCTAAATTGAGGAGTATCGCTACTAGAAAGGATTTGTATACTTTAGTAATTTTGAAACGAACATTACCTACTGCACAATAATTATTTCATGAGATTTTGCACAAAATGGTTTATTTAATTGAGAACCAAAAAATATGGCATTAAATAAAAAAAAATTTAATTAACCTAAAAACACGATACATCACCTGAGTTTTTAAATTTAGAAAAACTTGAAATAGTCTAACAGATATAAGGATATGAAAATAAATATACAAATTATGCAGTATGTGTGTTTTTTTTTTTTTGACATAATTTCAATTAAAATGTTTTTTATTGTAATTTACTCACATTACGTAGCTCATTTCTGATATATGAGGCAATTTTTCGTCAGTAGATTCCTTAACAATTTGATCTGGTCACCGACTAAAAAACCCTTTAAAACTTTATTCTAGACGTTTATTGCATTATATTACGTGTTGTTAATGTACAAAAAAAAATTAAATTAAACGGAAAAACATACTACAAGGGAATAGTTGAATAGGTAAGATCTAAGCATTATATTGTTCTTGCTATGCGGCAGGTTATAATAAAACAACGCAAAAGGTTGTCAGACCCTAATCCAGTTGTCAGCAATTCATGCGCATTGTGAATCCACCCTAAGTAAATTTTATTCAACTCGTCAGAGAGGGAGGAAACTCGAGGTAGCACGTGATAGAATACAAAAAGGAAACTAAAGTGGTTGTTCTACAAATTCCGCCGTCTTTTCGTGGATATAAATTATAAATTCATTTACACTGAATGATTTTGAAAAAAAGTCAATCTCCTTTCAAAAAGGGGTTCCAATTTGCGTTGCAAAATGCGCATAAGAAACATAACTAACACTAGTTCTGTTTTTTTTTATTATTAGGTTACATATGCAGTTTAAAAAGTTACCTTAGATATTATTTTAGCGAACTGTTTTCCTTTTTGGATTATCAGTATTAAAAATCATATTACCGAAATTGAAGTGGAACACGATTTTCCTTCTACACAATTTATGCGAGTATTATAATAATTCAATCCTTGTTAAATTATATCTGTATCACTTAAAATATAATAACAAATTGCAATTGTTTGAATACATGACATATCAGCCAGTTGCATCCTTGTCAATACAAGTTATAAAGCAATTAAATGGAGCTCTGATGAAGTATTGATATGTAAAAGAATTCTCTAAAATGTGTACATATTGTTAGCATAGGCCTTTCCTCAATATTCGTGTATGCCCACGAATAATGTAATCATCGCGATTGAGCAATCGGTTGTTTTAATTCAATTGTTCTTTGATTTTATTTCTCGCATGGGTGATTATTTTAAATCCCAATCAGGTATTGCTCGCTTAATTTTTAATCAAATTAATATTGTTTTCCAATATGTTGATTTTCATATCAGCACGTGCAAAATTATTGCCTGTTGACTATTTTTTGTTTTTTTTGTGGTGTGTTTTATATAAATGCATGATGCATGCAGATGAAATCTACAATTCCAAAATTCTCACCATCTCTGATTAAGTGGGCATTGTTTATTTTTTATTTTAAGGTTATCTTGTGAAGCGACAATTGAAAACTCGTTGAAACATGAATTAAAATAATTTATAATTACCCTTTAATAAAGTTAAAATGCAGAATATTTAGTGCGCGACTTTAATTCGTAATTAACCTGATTTTTTTATGATAGTACCTTTTGAAATAATTGGTGGTGTGGCTAGAATTTTTGAGAAAAAAATATTTGAAAAGTGTTTTGTGTCATAAATATAAAATCTATTACTGCCTTAAATTTCTTGTTTTTGACCTACATAAATATTAACAAACAATATCATTATATTTTATAATAATTTAAATTCACATTTTAAGCATGACAGTTTCTAAAAACGTCATATTCACAAACGTCTAAACGAAAGACGCCTTCAAAGCAATCTCCCCAGATTCGAAAACGAAGCAATTTTTGTTTTTCCAGATAGTAGTTACATATGTATGTACATCGCATTTCATCGTTTTAATTTCGGTTCGTTTTCAAGAATAAGATTCCAGCAATTTTTAAAATTGCTTTAAAACGAGTTTTTCACTTAGGTAGGTATATATAAAAAAGTTATTGTATTGTTGTAATTATATGGGGGTCGCCCAGAGTTTTGATCTTGAAATTGGAAATTTTAAGAGAATAAGTGATACCCTAACAAGTATGTACATATACTAGCGTAAAACAAATTTGAGACGGTAAGATTTTGGGCGTATCAAGTATACGTGGAATATTTACCCTACATAAGTTTGCACAGTTTCTACATACGTGTGTGTATAGGTTTCGTTTCATCGTAACCATAATTTCATGTATGGATTGTTTTTTTCTTATCAAAATCGTGAACATCTTTAGGCTTAAGCCGGTCTTGTTTACGAATCGCCTGCTTCACAGCCAGACGCCGCTTTCAGGGCCGTCAAAGTGCCAAAAATATCCCGGCAGCCGCCCCGTCTGCACAACTGATCCCATTAATCCCTTTCGGCTAGACTAGCCATCGTCACGTTCTGTATGAACTGTAAAATTGAGTCGAATATCCAGGCACGCCGAAATTCGATACTTTAACGACTTGGAAAACGATTTTCTAATAAAGCTGTTCCCATCTGTGGTCGAACAAATTCGGTTATTACCCCATAATATCCATTCCCGAGGGAGCGCATATGTTCCTTCTTAATCGTAGCTGAGTCAGCGCAGCTCCTTGGCCTCCTTCTGGAGCTCGTCTTCACTTGGCAATGGTCTGCACTTAGGTGGTGGTCGCATGTGTGCAAGGAGTAGATTATTGAAAATGTTCGTCTTCATTAAAAACAAGGATTAGGATCTTCCTGGAGTTTTGCAACAAAGGAGGAATTAGCACACCTTAACTCTGTTATTTAATATTGTATAATAGTACATGAATTCCTTCCTTCGTTCATTCCGGTGACCGCAGGAAAAGAGGCGTTTCGCCATTTTTAGATATTGCGATCCCTATCGGAAGGGCTGCGTGTTTCGAGCGTCCTACCTGGATTACAGGAACCCTCAGCTACAAATCACAATACGGCCACATGTACATTGAAAAACGGCCGTGTCAACCCCTAATCTCTAGTCATGCAGTAATGCCATTCACCCAGGAATGTAATTTGAACCCTCCTTGGATCTATAGACAAATGTCCTTCGGGCTCTGGCCAAAGTCAGGAACTCCCGAAGTGCGTAAGCAAATCAATTCGAGATACAAATCTTGTCACCCCGACCCGGCGGCTATGTAGCGCGCACCGAGGAAATTCCTGGAAGAAGAATTTTCGGCTGCGTTCCCGGCTGCTGGCTCCTGGCGAGACTCTTCCCCATCCCTCGCCTTTCGCCCAGATTTTATCGGAAATTTTACGATTCGAATAGATGAAGCAGAACAGCAGAGGAAGAATGGTTGACATATGGGACCCTAGTTCCTGTCAAATTTTTAATGATGCCCCTGGCAGCTGCCACCAGGACCGGGAGATTATCTATGCGTCCTCCGCCGGTGTAGGCCTGTTTCAGGACTTTCTCCCGTCCGATCGGTTGGCGATTTGTTAACGCCGGGATAGTTTCGGGGCTTTTGTTTCATTCCGGCAGGAGGGGGTGCCAGGGAGGTCCAATTTTGGAGGGTGGGTGTCTGTGGGATTACCAATTACTTCCGCAATTCCCTTTCTCCCTCAATAGCCGCTTTCTTCCTGTTTGTTATTCCCTGGGGATGCCCTTTGTTTGCCCTCTATTTACGACAGAAGGTATCTAATTGATTTCTTCCAATATTTCAGGGAGACGTATAAAATAAATGATTCATTATTGTAGACTAATAACCGAAATAATTTCTGGCAATATATCTTCAGGGATGTTTTTAATGGGATCCAATCTATTAAATTAAAGTAATTCATTTATTTCGCAACGATCTTGGCAGAGGAGTGATCGCAACGCGGTCTAGCAGATATTTTCTAGAAGTATAAATAAACAAAGTGCCTGTCAGCAGTTTGCTTTGCACTCACCGATATAATTTTAAAATTAGCACCAAGACGTGTGCTCAGGGCAATTCATGCGCCAAAACATAGTTCATCGACCTTAAATGCTTTTGTGCTCATTACACTTCGTGTTCTTTGCATTCATGGAAACAAAACATTCCTTTATATATTTATTAAATAAATAATAAAAATGAGATCATTTTAACGTACTTACTCAAGATTCTCAAAATGAAAAAGATCTATAAGGCGGCAATTTAAAATTTGTAAAAGGATTAGTACTCTGCTTTTAATCATGTTTCCTTTGACTCGTAACTGCGAAGATTTTTCATAACGTTTTGCTGTTTTTAAAGAAATATCAAAATCGTCCCAAAAACCTACCATGTATAGTTTTTCCAACAAAATGTTTGTTCAACAAACAATTGAAAATGAAAATTTTAAAATAATTTTAAAATTGTTATTCATAAACTTGGCAACTTCAAATTACATACTCTTACTTAAATTCCTTGAGGTGCGAACTTAATTTGGTATTCATAATATGTATCAAGTTTCATTATAGCTGACTACTTTTTAAAATAATTAGCCGGATGAGATAATCTCAATTTTGATATTTAATTCCAGGTTGATTTTATGAAATTTCAATTCCTCGCAAACAAAGTAAATAAGTTGAAACATACATATTGTAACAAGCTTTGGCTTGTGTACATGCATTGAAAAATAGTTATTAGTATAAATATAAAGTGTTTGGAATTAGTGGACGGCTTCGTAGGCCGCTTACTATTAATTGCTTTTAAATTCGTTGAATTTATGAACTGCCCTCATAACAAATCATGTATCAAAAAATTAATTTAATTGTAGATTTCGACTGTTCAGGAGATCAGAATCTGATATTTATTCTCATATTCTAAATCCCGAGGTGCTCGATTTTCTACATCTGACAAAACTCTTGAAGTGAGACAAAATATTTTAGTATCAAAGTCTAAGAACAAACTAGATTATCCATTTCAAATGCTTTATAAAGATATGTCAAAAATTTACCTGGAAGTCCCAAATTCTCAAAATTGTTAGATTGCTCAGCTTTTATTGTCATCTCGATATCAAATTGGTGAAGGGTTAAATAAATTGAAAGGAACACATCTTGAACCAAATATTTGAAATGAAATTCTATATACTTAAGTGGCTCTGACGAGTAGCATATTCCGCCATGAGTTCGGCCATCCCCAGAATTTTCCCAAAACTTATTGGATAACTCAAAAATTTGTGTAAAGTGTGCAACCAGATCCTTGAGGGAATTTGGGCCCACACGAAAACCACTTAAGATGTTATCTCTGAATTTTTATGTCATCACTCTAAGATTGTGTCTTATTGTTTATAGAGCCACAATCGAGGGTTCGGAACGCGCCCATATGACGACTGTCGATACCTCCTTTTATCTCAATCGCTTTTTTCACTTCTATTGCGGCCGTAACTGGTTCTTGATTTCCATTTGGAAGTTATCGAATTTGCTGACACTTCAAGTGGGCTGTTTATCTTTCCTCCCATTCATCAGCGTGGTTGCTGGTCTCTTAAAGTTGCATTAACCGAAAGATATCCGTTTCTAAATGCAACTCTTAACGGCCGGGAAAGTGAGACCGCTTAAAAATGCGCAACTGCAGCAAGTGGACCATGTTAACTTTATTTACATTTGGGTCGCAGATCAGCGCACTCGATTGTTTTGACTGAGTTCTTTCTTTCGTCTAATTAAAAAGCTGCTGCATTTCGTCAGATAAGAAGCTATTGATTTGTTTTTATACATATAATCATTTATATTTGTACATGTGGATATGACTTGAAATGTGACTATGTATGCAAATAGTTACAGTTTAAAACCCAAGTTGATACATTAACTCTTCTTTCTACTGGCCAAACAAAGTCTAAGTGTCTTGTATTAAAAACCAAGTTCGTTTTCATTTAGAAGATTTGGACCATTTTTGAAAAATAGTTTCTCATTCAAATAGCCTATTTTGAACTACATTTTATTAAAAAACTTAATTCATATGTTCTCCGATATCTTAGCTTTGAAGACGATTGTATTTTTATAATTGTAAATACTTTCCATTTTGAGAGGTTACACCCTAAAGACACACCTACATTTACGATTGAAATAAATTTTAGGAGCACAGTTAAAAAACGTGTAAAATAAAATCAGTTTGAAACTTTCGATATAATATTCAATTAATTTTGTAAATTTTGTGTAATTTTAGAGAAAATTTGTCTTTTACTGAGCGACCTTTAAAAGCATTTTTATTGTCCCACTGAAAACGTTTATAAAGTAAAAATATGCTATATATTCAAAAATATATTTTCGTCCAGAAATTACCATTTTCTATATACATATGTAGGTATAAATTGAGATGGCTGCGTTAAAGAACTAAAAAATAAAAATCTATTGTGCAAACTTCACATCTTTTGTAGAATATTTTTAAGCGTAATCTTACTATCGCTTTTGGCGGTATTCAATTTCTTTCCAAAAGAGGGCACTTTTGCACCAACATCGTTTAGAGGGTACCGTCAGATAAGAGGTTAATGCATTACTTTGTATTGATTAAAATGAGAACGTTTCTAACTCGGAAGGGTTCAATAGACAAAGACGATTTGCATATACAGCGGAGAACACATGCTGCCGCCCTTCTTTGGAGGCAAGGTGCTAATTATTCCGCACGCATCGCAGTTAACTGGAAGTGTACGAGTAGCCGACACAGGCGACAATAGAGGTCCGGCGATCAATTTATAAGCGATAAATAATCGAACATAAAGAACAACTCATTAAAATACGCTGCCGACGTGAGGCGGATCATAACGATCTCTTTCATGGATTATTTCCTGTCCTCGAGAGCCCTTGATAACACAGTACCCTCCTATAATTAGCCACTAACGTGGAAATCTCTTAGAATTTTCCCGGGAGCCCCGCGAAGAGGCGAAAAGGCCCAACAAAGATATTAATGGAGCCCCATTGAGATTCAGCACAACTGCCTCGGTTCGTTATCTCATCTCTTAAATGGCTGAATATGCGGACGAAATGAAGAAAAGGTGAGTCGGGAAAAAAGAGGCGGCGGCGGTTACCTGAATCCTACGCAGTTACCAGCGAATGGCGTGTGCTACTGAATGTGAGCCGAGGCCCTCACCTGGTCGACAAAGGGCTCATTTTGGCACAAAGGCCAATTCCCGTCCAGGGAGCCTTCTCTATTACCCGGCCACTGTTCTTTAGAGCTGTGATGACACCGCCGGAAGTGGATGCTGCTCACAATGGACCGCTCTGTTCCCGTTTCTCGCGGTTCTGCTTTGTACGCCGATCATGCCTCACACGGCGGCCGAGCGTCTTCTGGGAAAAATCTCAAGAAGTCCTCGACTTGATGACATGTTGCATATTAATGAGACACGATGTACGCGCCTCCGATCGCTGTGTAATCAATGAAATTCTTGAATTCGGGAAACGCACAGTTCCAAGACCCTGCCGCACTTCAGAGGCTTTCTGGACAAGGGCGACATTCTACTTAACACTAATGTCCTTATGTATTATTCAAATTTCGGAAAAACCGAAAATTCAAAATTTAGTCCGTCTCCGCTTGATTTACGTCTTTAAGGAGAATGGACGTTATTTGATTTAGAGCACTTAAGCCCATGCATTTGTCGCTCAACAGGTTTTCATCTAATGAGAAAAGGTGACAAAAAATATTCGACAATTTCTAAGATATATGGACAGCGTATAGATTTTTGGTACGTGCTTGATTTGCATTTATGATATGCGTGAAGCGATTTGTATTAATTATTTAAGGGCACAACCTTCTTTAGGTCTTTCGAATTCTTTTCGTTTGTTAATTTTTAAAATGAGCTTTTGTACTGAGTGAAAAATTGTTAGTTATGTATCTCCATAATAGATACTGAATATAGTGCATATAAAATGATGATAGCTTGTATAACAAAAAATTGTTAAGAAATCAACTTTTTAAGAGAATTTTTTATGGTACTGGTTGAAGAAATAACAAAATGTTCGAGGTAAGTATCTCTATAATTATTGAAAAAAGTCTATTAAATTGCATTAATAGCTCTACTTTGAAATCTAAAAAGCTAAAAAATCAAATGAACACACAATTAAGCAAAGATCTTCCAAGAACCATTAAATTATCTACACATAATTAGCATATTTTTTTCTACATTTCATTATGCAACTACAATATTTTGATAATTTCGCATAATCTGAAAAAAATGCTAACAAAATTCTTGTATCATTATGACTTCATAATTTTAAATAGAACACCCAAACCCAATTTTATTACTAATAGATTACATAGGGCCACCCATAGGTCTAAAAACAATGCGGCTTTGATTAATTTTATGGCGCAATTAATAAAATCCTGATAAAACCTATTTATAACATGGAAGTTGAGATATGGGCAAGTTATTAAGTAATAAAATGCAATAGAGCAGAGACTCTAAAATCGTGGGAAGTTTTGATAATTGCATATCATCACTAATGAATTTTCTCAAATAAAATGTTTGCTATCTGTAAAAAGCACCTTAAATTTTACCTGCAAAATACTTTTAATTCGAAACAAAAATAAATTCTAAAACGTAATTTAGATCAAAAGCTTATCCTGTATAGATGGTTAAAATTTCAAGTACGGATTATAACGAAGGAGAAATTATTTTAAAAACTCGGCAAGCCAACTTCCGAAATGGCTCGTTTTGAAGAACTTTCAAAGATAACGAAAGTGAATATTTAAACTGGCGTATTTTAGCAGACGAGTAACATCTTTAAGAAGTATTCCTCCATAAACAAGTTTTAATGTATATATTTCATGATATCATTCTATAGTAGATTTTAATATACAATTATCCACGAGGTAGAAAAATAAGGGAAAAAGTAGGAACCAAATTAATGACAATATTGCGGCATACATTTTTCTATAATATTAATCGGAATTTTTTGGAAATTGGTATAAAAATATTTTTAGGATCGTTGATTATTTCTGTTAACCCGGAAATTAATTTTTGTTCGACTCGTTTTAATATGTAGACTTCTTTTTTGTGCTTAAGATAATAAAAGAAATTCGTTTTTCAATTATTGATTATACAGATTTATTTCGACAATACTGTTTTAGCATATGACCATATATTTGCAATACATAAAGCAGGAATTTAAATCTATATACCGTGACTCAACTTTTTGTTCAAATGTTATGAGATTCTGTATATCATTCACTTTTACTTCTGCTTATAATAAATCAAAACAAAAATTATTGGGACATATCAGAAGAATAAAGGATAATACTTATAAATAATTGTGCAACCATTATTCTGCATCTCATTTGGATAAAGCGCGATTCAAGCAAATTTCGCATTATATGTGAACAATTAGTTGAGAGACTGTACCCGTATGTTTCTTCATACCCAAAAAACAATAATCAAGAATTATAAGAAAAAAAAAATGGTTAGTAAACATTGTAACTAACTAAAACAATAAACAGAGTGATATGTTATGTTTGTCATGAAAAGCAACATAGGCTCTATGAATATTTGCAAATCGTTAATCTGAAACATTTGCTTGTGCATTACCGCGTCAAGCGAATATTAAAAAACATTTTATGCTTCCTTCAGCGGCCGAAGGATGCGGCGAGTGCGCCAGCAATAAATACGCGGCGGCAGTGCCATTCCGCCTGACGGGCGACACACGTAAATCATTTTCGTCGCGGGAACCCCCATAAATCGATACCACTTCTTGGGTGATTAGTCATATCTCCGCGAGCCGGCTGCGGATGTCACACTTTTGGATGTCCTAAGCATGCGAGAAAGCAAATCGTCTTGACGTCGGAATTTCCATGGCAATTAGACAAGAAATATGTTTTCTATCTCGTGGCTGGGGCGTGCCCAAGGAGGTCTCGAAATAGATCGACGTTTGCTTAACTCAGGCGAAATCCCTTAAGATTTGTCTAATCCCTGGCAGCTTAGGCAGGCAGTGCTTACTCTCGGTATCACTGCCAATCGATTCCTAGCCAATTAAAAAACAATCAGGCCGCGATCAAATCGCGAGGTGAACGTCTTGCAAGACGTCCAGGGATTTAACATTAAGCAGACTTCGTCGCGCGCCGCTTTTCTTAAATACGCTCGCTCGAGGCAAGAGACCCCGGAATTCGCAAGGAGGATGGGAACGGGAAGCGCAAAGTCGACATCCGAAAAGACTGATTATAATCAGCCCGCGGCAAAGACCAATTTACTTAATTAGTAACACGTTTCAAGATTAATCCGGCTGTTCGCAAGGAAGCAGTCTTGCGCCTAATCCCAGCACCTCGTCTCAACTAGCCAGCAGCATCCCTGTCAAAATCGCGGCGCGCCTGCATTCCCGAGTCCCGCTCCAGAAAATCCAGAGCCCGAATGTGTCTGGAACTGATCCCGCGATCCGATGGAATCTCCTAATTGGGCTGTCACTCCCGTGACCCTCGTAATTTTGAAATAATCAGGGCCATTCAGGGAAATTCGCAACTCGGAATGATATTAATTTGGATAAACGTGCTAATCATTTGCATTTTATGACTTATTTGCATCCTCCGCCGGCCGCTGCTGCTGCTGCAGCCAGCGCCGCCGCCGCCGCCGCGGGCATCCGCGCGGTCCGCGTGTGTGGGAGCGATTATTTGGACCAAAAATTCCCAATCAATTTGCATTCATTTGCATTAGCTGGTCGTCGAGCCGCGATTTCATGCAAATGAGTCGCTCCGAATTGGATCGGACTATTAATCAGGGGCTTTGTGGGCATTGGATCGCGGTCTTCCCTTTGTAGTTGCCGCCCTCTTGTCCGGCGGAGGGTTTACAAGTGGAAATTGCTTGTCAAAAATTTATTGTGGGTCAGCAGGTGCCTCATCTCGGCAGAATTGCATCGCCTCAATTAGGGCATTTGGAGCAACTGCATCCAAAATTCATGGGACTCTCGGAGGATGACGTGCATCTGTTTTCACGCCGATCATCCGTGGACTCGTTCGCAGTAATTCTGCAGCGCAGGGTGGGTTTAGGGTGGTTGATTCTACTGAATCACTTTAATGTTTGATAGATGAACTCATTTCCAGTTCATTTAATTACAATAATCATAAAATATGCATGTGTTCTCGTAAACAACCAGAAATAAGGAATCAAAACAGCGTCCTTCGACCAGTTATCATTGCTTTCGAATAATTCTTTCTTTTGATGGGCCATACAGCCTAAAACACATGAAACTTCCTTGCTAGAATTTACCCTAATCTGCTACGGACTATTTAAGATTAGACCCTTAATCTTACATCTAATCGTCTGTGATATACCCGAGTAAATTTGACAATGGATAAGTTTTATACCCAAACTTTGTTTTTAGTTTTGTTCGGTCCGGTTTATGGAGATAAAGTTACTTCTATTATATTCTAGTACAGAATAGGTCTAAATTTTATCAGTATTATTTTTCAATTGCTCTATGAGCGCACGCTGATCTACTCTGCTGAATTTATCTGGGGTTAATTATTTTACATTATTATTTTATGGTTCCAGACTGAAAAAACTCACTTTGTTAAAAATAATATTACAAATGATTTATTTGAGACTTGATAAAAATTTTTATAAAATTGAAATTTACTTATAAAAGATATATATTTACATATATAACATATGTATATACATATTATTTATATATTTTTATGTTTAATGCATTATGCACATCTTGCTGAAATCCTACATATAAAATTTTGTGTTAACAGTATTTGAAATTACTGCTAATAATCAAACCACAATATGATTAAAAACTGTATATTGTATATTTTAAAATTCGCACGAAGAAAGGTCTTATAGCACAAGTAAATAAAAAAATTCGAAAATCAACGATTTCTATTTTATTTGGAATATTCCTTTTATGTTATTATGTGGCAAGCCATTTACATATATTTATCTTCTACTTAGGGCTTGAGTAAATTTTCTTACATATTCTTTTTAATTCCGACCACAAAAAACACTTAGTAGACTTGGGTTTTAATAATAAAACTCTTGAGAAACGGATTTTTTGACATGATATTTTTGACCTTTACTAGGATAAATTTGCCACAGGCTCGCAATTTCGATCTCATAAAAATTGCAAAAGGTCGCAAAGGGTATCTGTTCGAGCAAAGGATCCCTTTCAAAAAGCCAGGAGACTGCATGATAATTTAAAATTAATTAATACCTTTCAATATTTGGCGAGGCGCGCTATTTACCCAGTAAGGGTATATGATTGGACGTAATAAAACAGCAAATGCAAACAAAGGTCGTTAATTAAATGAACATTTCGAAATTCGTATTTTTCCAGCGTTTAAGAATAATTTGTTTTTCCGAGCGCGGTGCAGTAATTGAATCGCCGTTCATTAGGGCTTAATTTAAACAGTCTGGGCGTGAAACTATCAAGTAAACTTGGCGGGCGAGTATCCGCCGGGATGCCCTGCCGGGTTCATAAAACCCGGCCCTACACATGTCCGGCGACCGCACAATATCAATTACTTTAATTCAACGGAAAAAAGGTGAGCCGAAAATTAATGCTGACGGTAAGGGACTTTAAATCATAGCCCGGTGCTCTGCGCCATTGGTCCTGCAGCGGCACGCAGTTCGCCAGAGCATAAATTTGCATGTGGTTAACCAAACTTCATTTGAATCCATTTAAGCTGCAGAAATAAATTGCTCCGCGCGGACCGCACGAGTTTTTGCAGTCGGCGGCCCGCGGTGGAATTACGAGCGTTGGCGGGAAAATTCGCCTCGCCGGACTTTTGAACTATCGTCCATCCCCCAACACGTTGGCACCGGAATTATAGAGTGGAAAGCCACAAAATCATTTTTGTCCAATTTGGCTTATCGGGCCGCGCGAGATAGAGCGGTCACGGCACGGCACGGCGGCCACATTACGTGCGGACACATCCCCCACAGGAGTACAAACTCGTGAAACTCCACATATTCCCGAAAAAATTATTAGAAATTTCAGAAAGTTCGAAAATTACGGCCCCAGGACTTGTGGGTCCCCGAATTGATGAGTTCGAGCACGGTGTGATTCACGCCGTCCACATTCCTTCGGCGCCCACTGTCACGTTTTTCTACCGCACCGGAGGAACCCGGCTTCAAATTACAGTCATTTGGGGTATTAACCAGTTTTCGCCATTCGAAGGCTCCACCGGGCTGGGATATGTGCGGGAACCCAGTGATAAATTCAGGACAATTTTATGGGAACATTTCTTATAGCAATTCCATAATTTTATAAGTTAAGTGTTCCATCTTAAAATTTTCCTAAAATATGATGTGAATTTAAAAAAGTAAAATTCACAAAAAGTAAAGTAACTTAAAAAGTTTAGTAGTTTATAAAAACATTATCATAAACCTACATATTTTAAAATGGTTGCTTTAATGAAAATTGTTAAAAATAAAGAAACGTTTTTAAATTAGCCCATGGTTTGGTAAAAGACCTAAAATCAAATAATGATTGGAGAATCTGAATTAGATGAATTTCATTATCCATAATTTTAAAATCAGTTTAGCTACATTTTATCCGCATCCTCATAACGCAAGAGACGAATATTACTTACAAATCTTTAAAGTAGTAGAAAATGAAATTATTGATATATTCAAGATTGTGATGTTGTTTTATTAATCTATACAAACGAAAATTTGACTGATAGAACAAATCAAAACCATGGTAAAATATTTTATTTAATAATATCAAATAGCAGTAGCGGTTTCCAAAGTTGTTATTAGTAACTAAAGAGATATCAAATCAAACTCGTTTTCCCGCAGGAGCATTAATTTGCGGATATTCTCGATAAAAAAGATTATTTGAAATTCAGAGGGTACGACGACGATTTTATTGGTCCCCAAATCGACGAATTCGATGGAGGTGTGATTCACGGCGTCCTTATTTCTCGAGCGCGCACTGTCACGTTTTGCCGTCACATCGGAGGCGCTCGGGGCTCAAATTACAGTCATTTGGGGTATTAAGCAGTTTTCGCCATTCGGGGCTCCGCCACCAGAGCTGAATATGTGCGGAAAGCCAAGGAAAAATTCTGAACAATTTTATGGGAACATCTCTTTGAATTTTTATAGCTTACGACCGTTTTATATCTGCTCCGCAGGGACAACGACGCCGCAGCGGAGACGCCGGGAGACGACGGCCACCCACCGCCCCGGGGTTTAGTGCATCTCCGGCGCGGACCCGGAGGTGGGCCCCCGGCTGGAGGAGCGCCATCCAGCGCCCGAGCCAACAAAGCCCCATCAAAAAGGCGAGCCGGCTGAATGCACTCGGTGCCGGGGAAGGCGCTGCTTACGTGAGGAAATGCGACCGAAAGGATTCCCGCCCGGCAGCCGCGCGCTGAGCGTGTCATAAAAATTTCAAATTTATTTATGCTGGCGCTTTATGCTGGCGATGTCGCGCCGCTCGCCGAGGACTCGTGCACGTGAACCAGGTCTGGACGCAATCGCCCCCGCAGCCGTTTCGCAGCGCGCCTTTTAATCCGGCAAGATACCTCAGTGCAAGTGCTCAAGTGATTCTGGTGCGAGGTGAAAATGTGCTTATGAAGTGAGCTCCTGGATGATTTTAGTGGACAGCAGCGCCAAAAATGACGCGGAGTGAGAGACGCCTCCGCCCCGTGCACCGGAGCCCCGGGGGACCCCGACTTGCTCTTGTCCTCCTCACTTTCTGGACCCTCTGCCTGGCCGCAGCATCTGGTGAGTAGCACTTTTGCATTCGCTTTTCATCTTAATTTTGGCCCTGTTCCTTTCGACTTTCGCCATGGCACGCCCGGAACGAATCGATACCGGAAATAGCACTGGTCCTTTGAATTGCAAGTAACGAACGAAATTTCTTGCTGACAACATAAACAAAATATGTAGCGCGACTCATAATTTAGTAAAAAAAAAACAGGAAATGGTAAAAGTAAAAGCAAATTTACAACAAATCCCAAAACACTAAGTATGATCCTTCATAATTTTGTAAATACAAGATGATGAACTTTTGTTTTTGTCATTTTTATTCACTTTGAGACCAAGCAGACATATGTACTTGGATGAACCATACATATATTTGTAATTTTCTTCTAGAAATAACTCCTCATTAGAGATGTTACTGAATAAATTCAAAATTCTCAAATATTCCTTCACTATAGGCGTGAAAACATTTATACAATTTTCATGGAATATTCCTCCCGTTCCAGGGTGACAAAATAAAGCTGAAATGATACAATTTTATTTAAGAAGTGGCGAAAAATTAAAAATGCAATCAGATGGAAATCAGATCACAATTCGTCTCTTATTCACTGACAAAATTTACCTTTCGACCGTTTTCCGAATGTCCTTTAAGAAAGAAAAAATGGGAGAATTTGTATAAGTCTAATGAAAAGAAGAAATTTGAAGTCAATAGCAGCAACAGTGATTTCGCGACAATAATTCTAAGTCTAATATGTATTGGAACTTTCAGACTGTTTTCTGGATCTTTGAAGTTTCTAGCTGAGTGCGTACTATACATTTTTTTAAATAATTTTCAAGTGCTATAGTGAAGAAAATTCTAAGTCCGTCTATTTTAAATCTTCTTTCCGACCGCAAAGTATTTCTTCGACATTCATTTCAGTATTAAAATAATAATTTCCGAATGGATTTCTTCAAAAGTTCAATTTGTAAGGTTGTTTTTTAATAAAATTCCATAAAATTAATTGGCGTATGATGAGTACACCGAGTTTAATAGCACGATAATTGAAGTCATTTCAAGCAATCAAATGCAGGCAATTAAACACGCATGTAACGAAATTCTGAACGTCTCCTTCTTACCGATCTAGTTCATGGTTATCAATTTGATTTTAATCGACGAATCGCCTTCAATTAGTCACATTTGCGTGCGCAGCGGACCGTTTCTCCAAATCGTAGAGCGCACGCATGTGAATTCCTTGACCATTTATGCGTCTGCGTGAATCGGCTCGGCGCGGTCGTTTTAATTAGTCATCTTAAGGCGGGTAATGCGCGACTCGCGACTTCTTAGATCGGCGGAATGCCGCCCGAGCCACTTGAGCGATTCCATTCCCAAGCGCGCGCATTCCGATCTGATCAGAAAAAACGACGCTATTTCGAAAAGGAGCTAACCGAGCGATGCCATGCAAATCCGATTCGGAAAAAAGGCAAGGAGCGCGATCCGCGGCATGCGGTTCTGACTATCGCGAATCGAACCGCGCTATTTCGAGCTAATGAGCTGCAGGCGTTTCTTCGGATCGAGTGAGGCTGCAAGTGTTGGAGAAAAATCCACTCGCGGCCCATTAAATTTGTCCCAACTTGGCCATAAATTCCGAATATTGCGGCCCAAAACCATAGCGCCCATAACGCAGATGATCCATCTATCACAGCATCCAGGCCCGAAACCGCCCTGGACTACAAATTATTTGAAGAGCCCTATTTTTAACCGGCGGCGGTCCGCGACGATTGATCGCGAAGGCGAACGAGACGCGAGCGGACCAGCGCATCTCCCGAATTTATTCGTCAATTCACCGGTCCTGGCGGGCCAAAGATGCACCGCTCAGTTTCGATTGCATCGGCCCGTCACAAAACATGGAAAAATTTCTATTTTCGTTGGTTTATTTCTGGAGGGCCAAGAAAGACGGTGACGGTGACGCTGACGGCGGCGCGGCGACGACGTCGGCGACATGCCGAAGAAGTGGAAGAATGCGTCTTCGCATCAATATGTCGCCAGCGGGGCACCCTTAATTATTTGGAGACGGTCGACTTTCCGAGAGGAAGGCAGCTGTCAAAATAGCTTCGGTCCGACAGTTGGATCCTCGGCGAGGTAATTGATCTAGCTCAGGCTGACAGTCCTGTCAACCGGCTCTAAATTAAAAAGCGATGAAACGCAGGCCACTGGACGAGCCCGAAATTAAAGTAAACTAATGTGAGTATATGGATTTCCTATTAGCGGAGGGCCCGTGACGACTAATGACTCGGGAATCGAGGGGGTTCCCCCGGGTAAGTTGGACGTTTTAAAGAAAACATGTTCTCTTTGCTTCGATCAAATAAGTTGGACACATGTTTGAAAGTAAAAGATAAAACAACAGAGGGTTAAGGAAATTTAACGGTTGACGATTTAATGGACAACCACTTTGGGTAAAGGTCGATGAAACTCACAAAATTGAATGACGTTCATAAATTTTCGTTATAGAGGTTAAACTTCAATATATCTATCGCAGAATTTAAGTTAAAATATTGAATATAAATATTTAGGTGAGTTCCTCTGAGTCTTATTGTAGCAAGAATAAGTAACTTCAAATTACCCTTTAAAAAACGGTTATTGCACATGCACAGGATCCCCTATCGCGGAGCTCAAGTAATTCCTTTAAATCTACTCAATGGGTCCAAATAAAACTTGACTATGCTTTGAAGCCAAACTATTAGTTATAAAATAAAAAAGATTCCATTGAAATCGGCCCATCCAATTTTCACGTAATGTAGGATCAAACTGACAAAAATTTGTGTTCCTTTTTATGTGAAACTCCACTAATTCCTTTTTTAAAATATTTAATATGAGTTCAAAGTATTTTCAAAAGCGCCTAAAATATATCGTCAGGGGATATTGTGGCACAAAATAAATGTTTATGCGCACATGACATCTATATTTCCTGTAAAGATACTATAAAACGAATGACATAAATCTGGTTTTGCACCTGCTATTAAAATTTACTACAAATTTGCGCAGTGAGCCATATATTTTGCACTAATTAAAATGCTGATCCCTCGAAGCGATTAACAGTGTCCAGCTTCAATAAAGTCTAAACAAGTTGAGAGCAATTATAATAATTACTAAAAATCTCGTTCACTTCATGAAACTGGCGAAAATTTATCGCTTCCTACCAACAGCTCGTCCGAGGTACCTATGTACAGACATCCAAAAAAATTCCAAGAAATTAAAGCGCGGTTTTTTGTGGGGTCTCATTTGCATAACCATGTCTCTATTTATTAACGATTTCGTGAAATAAATTGCTGTGGAAATCCAGACCCAATCGGACATGCTAATTACTCATGGTGAGCCTAATGACTATCGATAGCTCCTGACACCGAAAGGCTATATCTCACGATAATCTGAGTGCGACGAATAACTATAATAAGACCCGGGCAGAGCCCCATTTTCCCGGGATATATTATCGGGATCGATGCCATGCGGATCATTATGACACGCTCATTAACACGCCTTCTCGCGGTGTCTGGTCGGTGCGTCGGCTCCGCGGCCGCGGCGGCGGCAGCTGCACCAGCCCTGGAACTCCCCGGCGGGTAGGCTGGCGGGTCCAGGTCTAGACCGAGCAATAGATTCTGCTCTCGGATTACCATACAAATTTAATAAGTCAAGAAAAGAGGAGCAACCCGATTCCCAGAATCCAGAGATTCGTTCCGTCGCGCCATAATTCAAGTTCAAAGAAAACAGGCCCTCAATAAACGGACTATCCACTGGCGTAGTCGATGAACGAGTACATCGTGAATGCGCATACAAATTCATTTTCAAATAGAGGTGAATGAAAATTTACATATACCTACTTAATTTGTACATGCATATTTGAGAAATTAAAAAAAATATAGGCTCTAAACATGCCATTAAACTAAACTACTAATTTTTGCACTATATATCTTATAATGCAAAATAAATAGTCGAAAATATTTTGCTAGTGTACTAAAGTTAGTAATTGACAGAATTTCACCTTGATTAAATTACTCAAATTACATACTCTTAAAATTTGGCGTTTATACACTGTTGAAAGTAAAGGTACTATATAGAAATTTCCGAAAATTACCGAAAACCCCCATTACATATTTCCATCCATATGCCATCCGTTGAAATTTAAAATTTCTGGCAGTCATTTTAGATTTACTATTTTAAATTTTTGAATTTGCAGATATTTATGTCTCTCAAACTACTAAAAATACTTTGGCGTGTCTTATATTAATCAAGTTAAAAAAAAAGGTATAATATAGTAGGTACATGTAGGTAATAAATATATAATTCTTTAACACTTTGTTGTTTTAATGAAATTAATAGTCAAAACACATGATTTATGAAAATATATTGCTTCAAAGGTACATATCTACTTATAGATCCACACTAAACAGAATATTTTAATCCACCATCCTTTTCCTAAATTCGAGGATATAAAGGTTTAACTAACAGTCACCATAAAGTGGGTATCTCTATTTGCACCAATCCTTCAAGAATTCCTACTATCCAGAATTTCGAGAACGGGTCAGAGAGCCCCTGAAAAAGGTGGCCAATTTAAAAGGAATTTATTTTGTATCCCCGAAATCCTTGTTATTCTTAGCATTCACTCTTAAATCCACAAAATCGCCCCTAAGCTGAGCCGAATTCAGGACCCATTCCGAAAAGATAATTCGCCCTCGCAGGACATATGGCGGGGAATTTTCAATCAGGAAAAGAACCCTCTGACACACGACGAAATTGAATTACACATCAAAGGCAGGACCTGAGAGCTTAATATGATTCTCACGTCTCCTGATGTTGCCCTCAGGAACTAACCGCGATACAAACAAGCCCCCGTGTGTAGCGTCTTATATTTAAGGGTTCCCCGGCGAGTCCCCCGGAGCTCCAGCCGGGATAACCGCCGTCGGCAACGGCAGCTTGATGGCAAAAGAGTGAAATATTCTCAAGGGCCGTGACTTAGCTTTCGTCAGGTTCTTCAGCTACCAGAGTCGGGATCGACCCACGCATCCCAGCATCTCTGGTCCTGGATGCTCCGCTCGGGAGCAGAGTCGGATCCCTGCACCGCCAATTTTTCGTGATTCACCCGGCGATGCCAGATGATGATAAACTATACAAAAAGCGGTTGCAAATTTGTTATGCATGACAACGTATTAGAGGAGATTTATATTTTGATTTTCGTGCCACACAGCGCTCCAGAGCCGGGCGAATTGCCGGCCATTAATCTTCCACTTGTGCAAGGTCTGGCGAAACTGGGGCCCGGTCCGCAGGCGGTGCTCCCTGAACCAGAGCCCCAGCGGCCCCAGCGGCTCCAGCAGCACCTCCAGGCTCCAGAGTGGGAGTGGATCAGAACTGCATTCTGCACCTCATCCTTGCGGCCGGCCCGGTGCTCAATCCTACGTCCAGGTGATTTTGTCTGGGCGCACTTGCGACGTAACACGCAACGCGGACCCCGCGCACCGTCTGGCGAAGGTGACACAATGAGGCAGAGCCTTCGTGCAGATCAGATTCTTAGATACGGATGCTGCGTCATTTGATATTCCCGAGATTAGGACCCGTGGACCAGGGCGGCGGTGTGAGGTGTCGTGCTTTCTGGACCGCGATAAGGAGGGAGACTTACGACGACGCTGATCTACTTCGTGACGCCTTTCATCTCGGCGTCTGCGTCGCGTTCGGCGTTAATAAAGGCGACTGTTGCGGCTGGTAATGAGTTCGTTTTGCAACCAGCCGCGGATTTTAACACACGCTGGGCCGCATTCTTAGCATTCTGACAAACGGCGACAAATGGTGTCGCTTTCTGAGAGCAATCTCGCATAATGTCCGCCTTTCGCGCGGGCAGGGCTTGCTTTTCAGCGGCACTTGAACGACGCTCAGAAAACGGCGACTCCGCGAACGAGGTTTTCAAGCCACACATTCATCGAGTGGCCTTCTTTTTTCCATTTCCACTTTTTTTAAACGAAGTGAAATGCCCCCACGGCCGGGATCACCCGCCGTTCCGATTCCAAGAAACTGGGGGAGTAAAAAGTGCTTCGCGAGCAAAGAAAAAGATATGGGGATTGAGTTTTTTTCGGTTCTTCAGTTCTTAAGCAATCTTTTCAGCTGAAGTTTTTGGATCAATTAATCAAGCTGATTCCTGCAAGTCACGTCCCCCTCAGTAGTCATCAGCTCACAGTAAATCCACACTCTTGCGATTGATTTGCTTTGAAGATTTTTTGAAAAGAGAAAAATCATTCAAGAATGAAGTCATACGCCGGGGGGTTTCGAGCGGCACGTTTCACTCATTTACATCATAATCCATGCGCCTCTATATACGTTTTTTAATTTGGAACGCACCCCTGAATCCCTTTATTTACTTCAACCCTTCGTTTTCAACAAGGAACCCTACATAAGGCTAGCCAATAACTTTTAACCTGAAATATGAACACATTCACTGAATCTCAGCCGTTGAATTCATTTTCATTTCAATATAGAACTAAATTTTCAATTTAAACAATTTAAAATAATCAACTTCAACGAATAGATAATCGCAAAGCAATAGGCGTTACACTTTATTCGTAAAATTTTATGTTGAATTGCTGATTCCTCTCTTATTCGTCCCATTTTAAGAATTTAATATTTTTGATACATGTATTAATCTGAAGCAAAATGTAAATTTTTAATATTAACCTCAGATTTACTAATATCATAACTAAATATTTTATAATAGCTATATTCATTCGGATATTTCACAGAATAATATCGTAATCAACATGTTCAATTCTAACATGTGATACAAAACAGACGGATACTTACATACAAATTAAAATTAGTGATTTTTATATTACAATTTTATAAAAACACTAAACTTGAATTTTTAACATTTTAAAATTTGGACGGAGTTTCTGCATAAGTTACCTTAAATGTTGTCATAAAAGTAAATAATGTTGGTAATATTCTTTAAGAATTTAGGATCTACGATACTTAAAATCTGTTCGTTTTTAATATTAATGCACATTACTTTAAATGAAAATCCCGGCGGTCTTATATTTACATTTGTGCCGCCGTTGATATAGGTACTTATTTTAATGAACCTAATTAAGTCGAAAACAAAAATAGTCTGTATACGGCTCGGAATATTCATTCTGATCGTGTTACCTATTTTAATTTGGTTAGTTTTAATTATGTTTCAATAGTTAATTCGTTAGGCGCAGGTACCTACTTTAGTAACTCTAGCAGTTGATTGAAGTCCGCCAGCATAACGAAGGGTGTGACAAATTCCTGAAATTATAGGGGAATCGAATTTAGCCCGGTATGCAGTGGGTCCTAAACACAATTTTGTCACTATTCTCCCTGAACGTGAGTGGAATCCTAAATTAATTAGAACCAGCGATAAGGGGGACTCAGCGTCTCCCGGGGCTGCATCCTGGCCGTCCAGGTGAAGTCGCTAAGGAACAATGACCAATTATCATTCCTTCACGACTGGCGAAGTGCGGATCCCGGCCAGGGCGGCGCAAAGTTACGACACGGGCCCACACCCCCGCCGCTTCGGCACCCACACCCCATAATGAGTTCCTTTCAGTTTCCAGGGAGTTGCGGGGCCATTTCCACAATTTTATATGCATTCCCGGTTTTACGACTTTATGTTTCCACTATGCTGCCAGTGATACATTTCGGGCTTTTAGGGAGTCGGGAGCAAGTTATGAAAGTGCCGTCTCATCCAAGTATTTTTCACCTTGTTAGGACTAGGGCTTTGATGTCTGAGATGTGCATCGCCATTTGCTTAACATTTTTATGACTCGCCGGGAGCTGGCACAATAAATATTTCAGGAACAAGGACTTGACGCGATGTGAATTTGCCTTTAAGGCGCTATTATGCCAAATGCGGTTGAGGTGAATTTAAGGGCAGTCAGCTTATTTTATTCAAGAGGTGCTCGCAGCCGTCATTTGAATACCTAATGCGGGAATTTCAGGTGAACGACGCCGCCCCGGCAGGTGCAGAGCGACTCGCAATTCTTATTCACACTGGCAAAATTATGGAGGATAACTGGTGCTTTAGATGCAAGCATTTGCGACATCTTCCAAAACCTTTCTTGGGACATTTTTAAACTAATGGGCCCTTGTTCAAGCCGGCGGCTCCTTTTTTGCATATTTCGTAATTCAGAAGGCAAAACCGTGTATTTTAATATAACAACACCCTTTTTTAAATTCAATTAGAGGACTTTGTTCAATACAAATAATTTTTTTATTGGGTTGTTTATCGGCTCATCAATACAAAATATATAAATATATGAATAATTTATACTTTTCAGCGTCGATTTATGCAATATTTGTTTTAAATAAATTTTGTTGGTTTTTTCCTCAGGACATATTTTAAGAAAAAGGTAAAAACGTCCTAACTTTTGGTTTTGGCCCAACTCCTAACAAAATTTTTTGGAAATACGATAAAATGGCACCTGAGAAATAACATTTTATTAAGTACATTTATTTGTTTAAGTAACATACGATTACCGATAATCTTTTCTACATACTTGTTAAAATGTGATGGACTCAGTTGGTAAGATATCCTATTTTAAAATGATATCCAAGAAAATTTTTTTTAACTTAGAAAACATTCCAACTATGTTAAAAACAATATTAAATGCGTAATTGCAAAATTCTAGAAAATATGTATACATTCAAAATGTAATACCAAAATTCGTGAAATAAAAGTTTTTAAAAAAAGAAAACGATTTTCAGAACAAAAGTACAGAATTATTACTTTGAGTAGAAAAAGAAAGTTTAATTTTGAGATTCTTAACTAATATTTATACATAAAATATAACACCCTAAAATTTTGCCAGATATTCGCATATATGTATGTATAACCCAATATCCAAATTATGCTTTACTATGTTTGTCAAACAAGTATAATATGCAAAATCTCTAAAATATAAGTTTTGGTAGAAAATTGTTATTCCAAAATGAAATATTTCCGGCAAAGTATCTGGAATTTCGTAAGAATAATTGGTAGTTCTATAACCAGGGATCGACTAATTCGACAGAGGACTGAATCCCTGCTTCCTCCCGGAGCTGTTAAAAAATAGACGAGTCAGCAATCATCAGCTGGCTATTAATTAGGGTTCCAAGGGGCACAAGCATAATATCAATTAAAAATTCCTCGGGAGTATCGATGTAATTACCCGACGATTGGAGAATGCTAATTAAGAGCTGGACGTGCCTTCTGTGCTTAATCACCCGACGATGAGGGCAAATTATTGGCCGACAGTGGCCTCATAGTCGCTTCCCATGCGACGTTGTGCTTCGGGTTGCGGCGGACCCGGAGCGGAGCCCTGGTGCTCTGCCCCGGCCCAACCCGGACTTAGGTGAGGTTAATTGCCTGATGAAAAGTGCCTGGCGGCCGGTTCGTGCTCCTTCATCTCCTTCTAGGATGTCGTCCCCGGACGCTGGACACGACAGCGCCAAGCACATGTTTTTCCTTAAATATGTAAATCGAAGCTGCGGACGAATGACCGGGCCCCGACGAACCAGTCTACACGGTAATTACAAACCACGCACGCATATAAAATGAGGCTCCGTCCGCACTGGGTGCATAAGGCACGGTGTCGAAGTCGAACATCCGTCCCGCGGAGCACCAGGGCTCCGCCACTCTCCTCGTTGGCAATTACACGCGATGCTAAATAATTCCCCCGAGCCCCAACAACGCGGTTGGCAGCGTGCGGCTGCATTTGAAGTTATTTATAGGTGCTCCGCGCCAAAAAGAATCTCCCGGCGAGGCTTAGCATTTTTGGGGAAAGGATAATAGGTGGCAATTAAAAGACGCTGTTTACAGGCTTCGGTCAATAAACGGCGATTACACAAATTGTGGTTTATTCCCGGGTCGCGTTCACGCCTTCAGCGGCGGCGTCGGGACGCCCGAGCCTCAATGTCTGGCGGAGCTACCGTCGCCCCAAAGACGGAAGCGATTTTTATGGGTTTTTAATCACAGCACCCAGGGCAAGCGGCAGCACCTTCCTGCTGGGCCTAATTCGGCGGGCAGTGCGCTTTTTCCAGGGCTTAATGGCCGTCGTAATTACAACCATCTGTCTTAAACCCCAAAATATTTCGTACGTTTTGGGCAATTTTCGCTTTTTTTCGTTTTGGGAAAGTCGTTAAGAGTTAGCCATGCTCCGCAGTAACTGCTCCAAATATTAATCTTCATTAAATTATGGACCTTGCGCCCCTCGCCGGGCATGCGTTAAATTTACAGGGCTCAATTTGAAAGGAATTTAATGCGGAAACACTTGGAAACTAATGGACCCAACAAATTAATGAAAATGTTACCTTTTTTCTTACCGTAGTTAAATATATTATGCTTGCCCTTGAAAGCGGCGAATCGAGAATTAGTTCTCATCTTATGAATGATCTATAAATCTAAGAGCCCACACAATGAACAGTTTTTACTAATTTAAAGGTAGGCAACAAAATACCCATAATATCAATTTTCAATCAGTTGGAAAAACTTGGAAATTGGTTGCAATTTTAATAATTAATATTGTAAGTAAATTTCACATGAATTCGTAAAATAATATTCAATTGAAATTTTTAAAATTGCTTATATTGATTGGAGAAAAATTTGAAAAGTCTCTCAGGATGATATACATATATTACATTTTTTTAACATCTAGTTCAATTGTCAACCAAAACTTCTTTAACACTGTGAATAACTAAACTTAAATCAGTGTCACTCTATAGCAATCATTCGACTTATAGGTAATCACTTGACTTATCATAGATAACAAATTTGGATGACTCATTTTACTATGTTGGTATTAAGCAAGTGTGTGAAATGGTGTGAACGCAGGGGAGCATCTCGAATTCCTAAAACTAGGGATCGGCCGTTTATTATAGACAAATATTTAGTTATCTAGGGTTAAAATGGCAGTTTTTCTTTCAAGCCAAAGTAACTACAGAATTTTTTAGTTGAACTTCATGTGTTCAGAGAATTGATCAAGATAAAAGTAGTCGGTGACTGAAATACGAGATTTCAAAGGAATAATAATAAATGTGCGATCAAGGGTACAGCTGTAGATGCTCCATTAGGGCAAGATGTCGGATTGATAAATCGACGCGACGTCAGATGCACGTGAGGTGGACCAGTTCCTGCCGAGGGAGGCTTATCGCCTTGGCTTGACTAATTACTGGCCTGAATCCTTTCGATGGCATCCTCAACTTCGTCATCATTAGAAAGCCATTTTCGAAGCTCGATGAATTAGACCGGCCTGAAGGGTACATTCTGAGGTAAAAGCAAGGTAGGTCCTCCGGCAAGAGCCGGTATTCATCCGGAGACAAATGAACAATGACGAATCCCTCGGTGTGCAAACACACTGCTCCCTCATTAATCAAATTAATTCCGGTGTAAGACATCGAATGCTTGATGAGACTTAGGTTGGGGCTGGTTTTTCTTCCTGGTCGCGCTGACAGGGGTTTCGACCCTTAACTCAACTCGACCACGACCAATCTCAAAAGCGATATGTTTTTTTGAGAGGTGGGAAGGGCTCAGTGTGTGTCCAACCCACCGCAATGCGTCCCGAGTGATTCCCGATAGTCACAGCACCGAATTAGACGCCCCTTCCCAGCTGCCACGTCGGCGTCGATCAGATTCCATGGGAAAAACTAAAATTTAGCCAGATGAAATTGATGGTGCAACTCTCCGTCCTCCTCCAAGTAATTAATTGCGTCGAGGAGCATTAAGTGCGCTTTAATTAGCGCAATATGGCGATGTTACGTCTTGTAAAAACTCCCCTCGCCGCGCCTTTTTGAGTAATTGATGAAGACTGCGCCCAAACGTGGAGTTTGCTTAAGACAGTCTTCTTAGTCGCGTATTTGTTCGAATCATCATTCGCTGATTTGTTTGCTCGACAATTGCTTGGAGAAATAATTTTTCGTAAGCTTCTTGGCCGTGTTTAAGTTAGGAACTTGCGCAAACACTTTTAGCGCTTCTGAAAATTTAATGACGAGGGACATCGGGTTGGGATATTTATTATTTATTCCGCGGATTGCCTTAGATCGCTCCTCGCTTTGATTTGCGATTAACAGATGTTTACTTGGTGACTACTGTAAGCCAGAAAACTTAAATTAAGAAATGCTGTTGACTTTCTGCTGGGCGTAGTGTTTCGTAGATGTATTTACATAAAGTTATTTCGAAGGGTTGCTATCGTTATTTGAACAGCTGTCTAAAAGAAACTATAGATTGCTTTCAAAATGTAGAGGCGTAAAAAAATCTTCCTAGAGACAGTCACAAGAAAGCAATTTCTCGGCGTGAAACGATCTTTTAGTGAAAAGTTTACTTTGGGAAATGGAATTTTGTATTAAGGAAAATATATAGTAAATACTTGTTTCTGAGAATGACTTCGTTTTAGTATTAGTTTTAATATTTAAATCTCCAAATAGGTTTCGCGAATAAAAATCTTTAACCCTTAACAGTCATAACTCACAAAAACTTCATCAAGGTCACTATAAATTTGAGTAGTTTCGATGAAGGCATTACTGTTTTTAAAAGTACCTAGTTAAAATTGTAGATATTGAACTCATATTTTGAAAATTCTAATGAAAAGAAATATAGAGACGATGTCGAAAAGATAGTTTTCCATTACAGTACAGTGATTCTCAGTTTGAAGAAGTATTATGAATGATGTCTTTTAAGGCTTCAAATTTGCTTCTAAATTTCTGGAAGTTCATTCACCAGCTAAGTAATGCTATTACCTCTGCTTTCCAAATAGCCATAGAAGGTTTTAGTTATGAATAAATTCAATTAACATTTTTGATAATCGACTTTATTAAAGAAGGTGAATTAATTCTTTTAAATTATATTGATAGAATAACCTTATTATTACATTTATTTATTGTAAATTTGATGATTTAGTATTTTACGATAAATTTGCGTTTGTGTTTTTAAAAGGTGTGCGAAACTGTTCGTGAAATTGAAAAATGATGAAGTCGCCCATTCCATCGAAAAGATTCAATCCGGTAATTAGTTAAACCAAAGGCGATAAGCGTCCCTCTGCGGGAGCTGGTCTGGCGTTTGACACCCGATCGATTTATCAATCCGACATCTTGCCCTAATGGAACTCCGCGACTGGAAGATGCGATCGGGGGCATTTATTATTATTCCGCAAGATCGCGGTCCGCCGCCCTGGACCGGCTCATTGACGGCGCAGGAGGAAGATGTGCACGAAGTACAAGACGCTGCTAATTTATGCGCATGGGAAACCACTCCTGGCGGGGCTCCTCCAGCCTCCGGTCCAGGTTTAATTGCGCGGCCGCTAACAAATTGCGCGTGCGTTGGTGCCGACAAGTTTATTTGCGCCGCCGCGGCTACGGGCGCGATGTTAGCGAGCGGCCCCACTTCCGCGGCAATTTAGGAGCGTCTCCAGCGTCCCCAGCATCTCCAGCATCTCCAGCATCCTTCTAACACGCTTTGGCGATTACCCTAATCGCCGCGGCCGCGGTGGATATCAATTTTAGCTCTCAGCGAGCGCGAACGCGGCCCTGTTCGCCGTTGCTCGCGGCCCATCGCGCATTATTTATGGCGTCGAAACGCGTTGCGGAAACACAACTCTCCGCGTCGGCCGACACGGCCCGCATATGACTTTATCTTAGTTTTGATTCCGGCCGACACTAAGCTTGTTTAATTTGCCTACTAATCGGATTAGTTTTTTCGCATTAGTTCGATTCAAATTTCATTGCATTAGCGCTACAAATGGGACAAGTTTCACATCTTGACAATTTTTTCCCGAGTATCTGGCCAATGCACATCGAATAAGATTTATGCAGGCGTCTCAAGGCGCAGTGCCGCGACCTCCTTCCGCGATCGCGAAACTCGCTCCTCGCCTTAATAAAGAAGTAAGACGACCGACACCGTGACGGCCTACGATGACGCCCTGACGGCAATTTGTACACCGCTAAGTGAGGTTCGCTTATTTATTGGCACAGCAAATGCTTTAGTCTTGTAAATCTTCGCGAAAAACTCGAAATTAAAATCGCGCGTTACTAATGGGATTGCGAAAAATGAGTCTTAGCAGATTACCTGTCTAGCGGATGAATATATTATGCGAAATATGAAATTTTGGTCATAATGTTATCTTTTCCTTCATTTAGATAACGCTCAGTAGCAGAAACATTTCTATAAAATTGAACACTTTACTATCTGCTAATGACGCTCGTTACCTCTTTCTTTCATTCGCTTTTTCATTTCGAAATAGAATTGAATGGGCGATAATTTCAAGCTGTTTGCAATTTTATTTTCATTTTACGAAGTTCAAGTGGTCATCAGCAAAATAATTTTATTATCTATTTTGGGAAACTTTTGGTAAGATATACATCTATAAGTACGATACCTACGAATATCATGTCTTATTAAATGGCTTTTGAAATATGAGAGCTCGTTTAGCACAAGTACCTACTCTCAAGAAAACTTGTTGAGAGGTGCAAGAGATGATTGTATCAATAAGTTTCCTCTCAAAGCATCTTTAGACTGTATTTGACCTGATTTCAGATCTCCTCATAGGTTTTTCCTTGAAGTTAAAATAGTAAGAGAAATAAAAACAATATTCGTTAAATCGGTCTTATCTACTTGTTTAATAGAGAAGGGTGTTATTAATATGAATATAATTTTTAAATTTTGTTGTGTTCTAAATTTCTTGTATTAATCAAAGTTTCTTGAAATAATATAACAAAATGTTGGAAAATACGTTCTGGAATTGCAACTACATATGAATCGTTTGCACCAAAATCGAAAGCAAATTTTTTTAGTTTATAATTCTCAAAGTAGGGGGTTTATTATTCTTTTTAACTCTATTTTAAACAAAACTCATATAGAATTCTTTCGTTCTGCCTCAAAACATCATCATTTATGAAATCATGTCTTACTATCATAGTTTCTACAGAAAATAATGTTCTTTCTCTGTAAGCCTTCGGATATTTTTATAATTCTGTGGATATTGTTTTATCTTGTGCAAATTGCAAACGCATCCGTTCGCAATAGTTGCATATCTAGAAATTTGTATGACGTCATTCAGCGGGCCGGATTTGGGGTGGAACGTGTGCATATATTACATGCAAACATCAATTTGAACGCTACGCCCTAGAGCGCTCCAAGCGCTAGGCCGTAATCCTTTTGAAAAATGTTAGCTTTGATTAATTCAGTTTGAGTTTACTTTGAGAAACGACGTGCCGGCGTCTACGCATCGCAGAACTTTTCCCTGGCCGTGCCGTACCGACGCATTCCGCCGCAATTTATCACTATTGACTTCCGCGCCCACGCCGTCGCACCAGCGCCCAGTCCGTCGCTGGTCGGCGCTAATCGACGCTGATAAATTCTGCTCGCCCATCGGATTATCAAAGAGATCTTGGGAGGAGTTCTCGCGCCCAATCTGCTTGTAAATTTCATTCTCATTAATAAGCTAAAGTGATTTTCCGCTAAATCTCAGCTTTCTGCTTTCCCGGACCCTCGGGCCCATCTTGGCGAATTTGAAAGGTTATTTGAGCGAAGTAAAAATTTTATTTAATTACCGCCCCCGCCAGTAGATGGTTTATCTTGGGGCGGGGGAGTGAGAACCGACGTAATTAGAACGGAAATCGATCGCTCCGAGCTGTATCCATCGAACCCAACGCAGATTCAGCCGGGAAGATTTCAGACCAATTTCCGACGTT
The DNA here is from genome assembly GCA_959613345.1 of Tolmerus cingulatus. Taxonomy (NCBI): domain Eukaryota; kingdom Metazoa; phylum Arthropoda; class Insecta; order Diptera; family Asilidae; genus Tolmerus; species Tolmerus cingulatus. Next base: position 11,407,393 of record OY390708.1, on the reverse strand, counting down.
TTAATCAAGGCCCAGGGCCGGAATATTAACCACCACCCCCAGGATCCAGCCACCCGGGAAGAAGATGAATTCCCCGGCCGGAGCAATCCGCCTTTGGAGCGCGGGATATCGCCACGACTTTGTTCAATCAGCGCGGGGTGCCCGGGAATCTGCGCTGGTATTTTGAATTAATTCGAATCCAATTTCTGCGGTTTGTCGGTACTATGGTTGCGGCCAATGTTACCACTCGGGGGAGTCTCAGAGGTTGCAGAAACTATATATGTATATATAAAGTACATATTCTAAAACTGATTTAAATTCACATTCATACTTATGTTCTTACTCTTATTGTTTAATTGAAAATAATTAATTACCTATGGTATTTCAAATGTTCCGTAAATTGAAAGAAAAATACCCAAATTTGCAGTTTTAATTCAAAATCACTTCTTCGTTAAAGACCCACTATTGTTGAAATCGATTACTCAAATGGTGGTCTTTTAATATAAAGTTTTATCATAATTTAAAAATATTTGACATACGTCAGATGTTAGTATTGCTATTTTCAAATTTGAAATCCAATTTTAAGAACTCAAAATTGTGATCCTTTTAAATCTGTCTGACTTTAAACATCCGTAATTAAAGTCATAGTAACATTTAAAGGCTTCATACATTTGTAAATACTATGAATTTTGTAGAATAACATAAATAGCTATAAATCGTTTCGTTTTTTTTTTTTTTGTATTATTCATCGTTTTAATACTTATTTAATATTATTAAATAAATAGTTATATAATTACGTACTTTGGAGTTCATTTCAACAATTTTAAAATGATTTTAAGAAATTGGTATATAGCTTATGAAACCTTGAATCTTAATATATTTCCATAAAATACGAAACTGTTTAAAAAATTTACAAAATACCTTAGGTACGCTACTTGCAATTCTGAGCTGCTATTCTTTAAGATTACATTTTTTCTTTTCGAGGTAAATATAAAATATGAGGAGTATTAAAATATGGATATTTCTAAGACTGCAATCAATTGGTAACCCTGCTCGCGGTGCTCCGCTGCCGTGGGTGTGGACTGGGAGCGCACTCGCGGTGCTAAAGACCTCATCCGCTGTGTTTACAAGGCGAGTTCTGCAGCCAAGAATTCATTAGAATCAATTAATGCGATGACTCCGTGACCCCGTGCGCCGATAAGATTCTCGCAAGACGGAGGGCAATAAATAATAATTATCGCGGTCGGGCGGCCGGCTCAAACCTGCCGGGATGAGGGTTATCGGCGGGTTTCCTCGATTCTATTAGGCGATCCGGGCAACCGGTTGCCCACTCGTAAAAAACTCCACAAAGGACGTCTCACTACTTTATGAGGGGATTTTGTGGCCGAGCCTACGTAATCCAATTGAGGGGCGCGGACCGCATTTGATGACCGCAGAATGGCCGTCTGAATCGGATCAGGGCTTCATAAAAAATAAAAGTAATAATAAAAGGCATTTCGTCCCCCGAACCCGGCTGCAGCGGCGAAAATTGAAATCGACCTCCGGGCTTATCTCTGACACGCTGTGTAGGCTTCTTTAACTACGTTTCCTTCCTCCGGTTTAAGTAAACCACGTCCAGACTCATGTGGGGCCAATTAATGTCAAAAAAATATTTATTGCGGCACATCCATTGATATCGGCGCTCCGAGGAATGTGGGGCCGTCTTGTCTCAAATCCCCGAATCCCGGCTGGACCTCAGACCTCTGCGGCTCTGATCCGGAACAAAAGCGGCCAACCAGACAGACACTATTAATTTTATTATGCACAAAATCAATTTTAATTGCTGCGTTTATCGTGTCACCCGATTCCTGAGGTGACCTTAAGATAGCACCCACCAGGGCACCCTTTGACGCCGATATCTTGGAAGTTGCCCAGCCCCTGATAAAGGGGTGCTTCCCGGCCAAGGCGACGGCAATTTGAGTTTAATGGCTAGTGAGACAGATTCCACTAAATCTTGGCCGTTCATGGAGCGATGAACAAGCCTTAATTACAAAATGAAACCGATAATTGTTTTTAGCTCCGACTTATCTCCTTTTAGCTGCTATTTGTGCAGCTGCGTGTCTTTAAGATTGCTAGACTTTTTGGGATCTTTGGACGTTTTCTATTTTTATTAATTACTCGGACTCTGAACAAACGATTATAGCAATTCATGTCTGATTAATGTTACGAAGACAAATTTAGAATATGTAGGGATAGGATAATCGAAAACTATTCCATTGCTTCAGTAAATGCATATCTATAACTTTTTCGAATGCTTAAAATTATTTCATAAAATTTACTTTCAAACTGTGAATTGCCTACATTGGTAATGATTAGCCACTCCTACCTTTAGGTATCATTAGCGGTAATGATTACTGCAATGGTAATTTTAATGGTAATAGTAGTGAAATTTCATTACCGTATTTCATTTTTAATTGTACAATGATATTTTCACTACTTTTGCTTTTTGTGAAAATTGTTACGTATTTGGTAAAATTCGAAACTTAATTTCATTGAATATTATTTATATGTACACAAAACAGATGCTTGTAGATTTATAAAATTTGCATTTTTAGAGAAAGGTGGCTTTGGAAGATTTAGAACATTATGCAAGTAGTTTGAATCTTTGAAGTAATTGTAGAAGAAAATGATTCTGATCTAAAAATTACACCTCTTATATTTGCTTTGTGGAAGAAAACTTTTTTTTTTCGTTTTTTACTCATACTCTACAAGTATTATAGATTAAGAAATCCCCTACATACATTCCTACCGAAGTTAAGCATAAACATTTAGAATTATTTCTAAAACAATAATTATATTATTTATTATTTATAATCTTCAAAAAGTGGAAATGCACAGTAGTTGCATTCTCTGGTAACTTATATTATTCGTTAAAAATTGATTTGAGAGATTGTACATTTGAATTCATATTTTTTATTTTATTGCTCAATGAATTAATTTAAATATTTATTGTTTCATTTTTATTTTATATAGTTTGCAATATGTTTTTTTTTTAAACAAATCGTAAAATATTTTAAAGTGTAAAAATTTAAACGACAGTAAAGAAACTTTATCAATTTACAAGTATACACACTACCTCATAAATTTTGATATTTTTCTGCCGGGCCTAGTTTTGTAGTGAAATATTATTTGCAAATAAAATGCATAATTTTGCAGTTCAATTTAATATTATTGGATTGTTTAAAAAAAAGTGTTTTATTTTTAATTTTTTTAAGTATGTATGTCGTTTTATTTGCATATTGAAATTTTACGTTGAATATGATATCAAATATAATAGCTATCAGAGTTTGAAATATTTTCCTGAAATTACGAATTTTATTAAAATTCTGTTTCGATATTGAGCTGCACACAACTTTGTGAAACATTCTAGTCTCACATAACTAGGGAGGGGGCCTAATGCAACGCCGCCCGCTGAGCCTCATAATGAAATTCAATGCAAAATTCTGGCATGCAGCAAATGGTTTATGAAAATTTCATACGAAAAATGCAAAACAAATTTCACTGTGCTCGCATGCGTGCCGTGTCGCGAGCATATCCAGCGCACCGCCAGACACACGGAATGCCGGGTTCGGGTCCATTACGGAGCCGTTTGAGGACAGAGGGCCTTTGATCAGCGCGGACCAGGAACAGCATCCTCCAAGATAAAGTCCCATTCATATGCAGATGCTTTCAGTGGACGCGACTCGGACAATACCTATTCATGGTTTCATGTTTTCATGCTTTCATGCTTTCATGGTTTCATGGGTCCGTGATTCCGCGGTTCCGTCACCGACGTCGGCTACTTCCTCATGCCATTTGGACGAGCATAACTCGGGCGCCGCCGGGAGACGGGTATTTTTGGACTATCGCGTGCATGTGCTCAAATCGATCACCCCGAAACGCAGCCCCGCTCCCGACGCTCAAATGAATCACTGGCGAGCTGCGATTAAAATGGTCGCGACATTTGATATGTTAATTTTCTCAGAACGCGACATGCTCTGAAATTGCAGCGTTTCATAAACTTTCGCCAAAGGCGGCAGGAAGACCCACCTGAAGGGATCAGTGGCATTAAAGAGATAATTTGCCGGGGCGAGGCGTTCGGTAATTGCAGTCTGTCGCCGTAATTGTCACTAAATGGTTGAAACTGATACCATCGACAAATTGGTGTTGTGATTTACGCGGTTTATGTTATACATAGTTCGATTTACACCTCGATTCAGCTATCGGGGAGTATTAATCAGATTTTGTTTTTTCAATTTCATATTTCTTTGAATTGAGCATTAGTGTTGCATTTAGAGGGGTCACTACTTAAACATGAATATTTATTAATCTCATCATTAACTGTTAAATGTGGTTTTCTTGGATATGAAATTTTAGATTTATGTCTGACTGCTATTCCTTCAACATTTTTGTTTTACTATAATACACTAACGTTTTACCTACTTTTAGTTCACGAACGCTTAATAAATCAGTTATGTTAGGTATTGTTATTAAATAGACACAAAACATTAATCTACAATATTTCAAGTATTTACTTGGATTATAATTCGAAACTTTAATAAATTTATAGTAATTATTCTACTACATTAGCAATTACCTACTTACTGTTTTGGATTAAAATAAAACTTAAACAAAATATTATGCTACTGTGAAAGGTGTTTCTACAAAAACTTGAACACAGAAAACATTTTGTGGTAAAAGAGTATCTACTAACATCTTTTAAATACTGGTTGAAATTTATATAATTGCTCTTTCTAAAACAGTAAGTTTTGCTTTCACGAATTTTTGAAATTCAAGATACAACCACCCAACTCAAGTGATAATAAAGAATACGGAGGGGTCTTTAAATTTATGGATACTGTATTTATTCTACTATTTTACAGGAAAACAGCATTAGTTTTCAAATTTCTGAGCGAAATGAATATTACAGATGTAAAAATGTGCAATATTAAAACTAGCTCTAGGGTATCTGTAATATGACACAAAATATCGCCGGCATCAAAAGGAATTTTATATTCAAACGATGCTTCTTTCTCGAAAATGTAAAAGCATCAAAACATGTTGAGTAGCGGTCTTTTGTACGTTTCCACCAAATGAATGTCATTTCGAAATGGACGTAAATTATTGTAACTTATGCAAAGGACGAAGGTTGAGGTATTTTCCCCACTCCGAAGCGTGCCCTAATCCCACTAAGCCCCAATATTAAAAGTCACATCAAAGGGAAATGAAAACGAAATAGAGCTGCTCTGGACGAGTGCGATGCGATGCTATAGACGGGTCCTCCACCCAGTCCCGTCCCGGTCCGTCTGGATGCGTTGAATAATAGAAACGCTCGGTTCGGTTCCCATCATTTGCGCCGGGATCGCGGTAGTAAGCGGAGGGCAATGTGATACCAATCTTCGGTGACCTTTCACAATAACCCCGGCCGGAGCCGGGTTTTATTTTTACGTCCCACATAGCGCACTGCGAGGACGTGTCATTGACAGATCCCACCTAATGGCAGCCCTTCTTCCGCCCATTCAGATTCAAATCGATCTGCCGCTGTCGTACATATTTAATGAGACCCGGGCTCAAAGGGCTCGATGCCAACGAGGGTGAGAGCCGTGCGGCGAACCCGGTACCCTGCCAGAACCCATAAATTGATACGTTCCTGCGGCGGGACGGGGAGCGGAACCCTTTAAATTAAGACGCTGACACAGCCGAGCACTGCCTCCAGGCTGCCACTTAATCAGAAACTGACGTCAGTGATCGGGGTTTAATTGAAGAATTGTTATGATAGGACCAACTGCCTGCTGCCGGTCCGTCGACGGACAGCTGTAATAATCCACTTAACCGCAACGGACGAAACCCAATCGCTGCCGCACATCTCAATGTCAGAACTCATCTTATGTGAAACGAATCTTTCGGCTAGGCGGCATAATTGCCACCGATCAATCAGAAGCACCAACGTAAGTGGATGGGGTCAGAAATTGGAGGCAATTTATTCATAACATCGCAACTATGGGAACAGATTTAGTCAAAATTTAACGTTTTCCTAGATTCAAAATTATAACTGCTCAATTTTCATTTTCTGTGCCCGGAAAAACACAGGAACAAAACCACTTTTGAAAAAGAAATGCAAAAAGTCAAGTTTTGATATTTAAGGAAAAGTAATACGATTTTTATCGTTCTTATCTTCTTTACTAAGCCCAACTAAGATTTTAATAATTATTCAAAAATATTTTGCAATACATAGCCACTTTTTAATAGACAGAATCTTCAAATACCCTATGTTCTTAAAAGTACAATGCAAAAAAAATTCTGGTATATAATTCTCAACAGAAGATTTTATTAAGGTTTTTTTTTACGAATATTCATTTAAAAACAAAAGGGGTGTCCAAACTCTACTGTGGATCAATTTTTTTAGGTTTGCAATTATCATCTTATACGTGCTAAATATTTACCAAATAATTATATTTTTTAAGAGGTGCTAAGTCATTTCCACACCATTTTTTGTAGATTATGCGATAAAAAATAAAAAAAAGATTCAGTACTGTCGTTTCAATTTGTAATCGCCAAAATTTTAAGGTGTTGCCAAAATGAATAGTAGAACAAACTCTTTCGCACACCTCTTTTTATGAACGCTGAATTTAATCTTTCTTTAAATGTTACCGAACATGTTTTCTTTTGCATATTTACAAGTCATTATAAGACATTTTGAATTCCATTGATAATTAAAACTGCTCACAAGTAGAAAAACCTTTCGTAGAAATTGACATCGACAAATTGATTGCCTGACCCTTTTCCAACGAACAGGGAAGAAACAGATGCAGGCTGTCGTTTAAATTAGATCAAATTGAAATAACCGTTACTACGAAAGACCATTACATGAGTAACATTTTGTCGAAATGTTAATTTCGAAAATTGTCTTTTCGTGTTTCACAAATTCGAGTGTATAAAGCAGAGCCGAGAGGCTAATTTAAGATTTGGTCTTTCCCACCTGGCCAGCCTCAAAGGTTTGAATTGGGCTAACAAATTTTTCTACTTTGTCGACTGATATTTCCGAGAGAAAACAAACCGCCTTATAAGCATCTCATGTTTTAGACAGTTTAAGATAATGCGTCCGGTGCTGTGCGTACGACTCCGCCCGCTGCGCGCATTTCCTCGAGAAACATCGTAATTTGTGGCGGCTACACGACTCCGATTAGTCTTAATCTTAATTCGCCTCCAAATTTATGAGACGTAATGAAATTCAAACTGAGAAATGCTCTGATTGGGAAAACAGGTCAGATTCAGCCGCAGAAAAAGGTGCTTGGGACCACCTAAGATGCAGGCTGAGAGATTTGTGAAAGGGTTTCAATCGGGAAGTTTGGGCAGGTGTATTTCGAATTTATTGCTTCTCCGGGAAGTTGTGTGTAGTTTTATTGACTCTAAAGTAGCACTAAAGCCAAATAACAATTTTACTTGATGCCCATGAGATCCGGTGAAATTGCTTCAGAAACCAGGGCCGAAATGGGGGTTTCTGCCGCAGAGGGTATCCGTCAAAGCTGTCAGACATTCATATTTCATTATGACTTATTCGAAATTATTTCTGTCTTGCAGGCCAATACCGTTCTCCGAGGATTACGGAGCATCCGAGTGATACAGTGGTCCCGAAGAATGATCCCGTCACGTTAAATTGCAAAGCCGAGGGCAAACCCGAACCGACAATCGAATGGTACAAGGTAAGAGAATAAATCTTTCGAGCATGAAATTGCGCCTGCAAAAAATAAAGGAAGCGACCGGGAAGGATATAAAACAAACTAATAAATCTCCTCGTTTTCCGATTCTCCCCCCCAAAAAAGGATGGTGAACCAGTCAAGACGAGTCCCAATGATAATAAATCCCATCGCGTTTTATTGCCATCCGGCTCTCTATTCTTCCTGAGGACAGTCCATGGAAAAAAGGAGCAGGACGGCGGAGTCTACTGGTGTGTGGCGAAAAATCAAGCTGGGAAGGTGTACAGCAGAAATGCGACACTCCAAATAGCAGGTACGTACCACCCTGTGTCCAGCCCGGAAGGGTCCTCAGGGACCGTCCTTTCTTTTGAGCATAATGTGTTTTTAAACAGGACGCTGTAATCTCGAATTGTCCAAATTAAGTTTTTTGTTTTTCGAATCCTAACCAAAAGCTTTAGACTTTGGTTAGAGTTACCGCAATTTAACTTTTTACTTTGTAAAACCAAGATTACAATTTGCATACACATGAAACTTTTTAGTCTGATCAATTTATATCTTTGAGAGATATATTTATACTATTAAATATTCACCTAAAATTTTTTCCGAGAATACATACGTATACAATTGTCATTTGCCATAGTCCCACGAAACGCCTGAGCCTAATATTACATATTATCTTTCCGTGAGCATGATGTAGGGGGAAAAAACGAAATGTTCATCTTTATTCTTTAGTAATATTATACAAGTGAGAATATTTCCGAATGTTTTAAACCTTTTATTTGATATGCCGTATAAGTTAGTAACAAAAATTTGTTTTTCTGAATCCCAATAATGAAAAAAAATTACGATTACCTATTTCTTTGTTTAGTGCAAATTTTAAAATGATTGCCCACGCGTTATAAAGATGCAAGAGCCTACGGGTATCTTTCTGAGCAACAATATTTCAAAGCTTCCACATAAAACCACTGTGCATATCTATCTACTTATATAATAAAATCAGAATTTCTGTCCGTACCTTTGGGACCCATCCCAATATTATGAATGGCTCTATCTGTCTGGAAAATGTAATTTATTCGAAGTCATTATAATTCCCATGGAACTACTTTTCTTCTTTTAATCCTCGCCTAACTGGAGGACGTCCTACACATTTCCCTTTTTCAGGACGGATTTGCTTAACTCAGGAAAAATTATGGCACTGAATGTGAACGTCGTGATTAGCTAAGCTCTTAATCCTCTTAGCAATGCTTTAATTATTCGCAGTGGGAAATTTGCCTTATACACGAATTACCTTGGCCAATTTCAGCCACTGAATGGTCGACGCTTTTCGATATTAAGTAAAGAACCTAACGAATTGCCTCAGTTACCTCGTTAGAGCGGACATTTAAAAGTAAAATACCGAATGTTCTTAATATGGTTAATTATGTATTTTAGCATTTATAATTTGTTTAATTGTAAGTCACAACCTATATTTGTTCGATTTCTTTTAGTCATATCGAGTACCTAATAATCCAAAATTCAGATCTGAAAAGAACGTGCAGTACTCGTATGTAATGAAATTATTAAACATTTCGACCAAAAATACTAGAGTTACAAAAAACTCTTTAAGGTTGTTACATTGCTTTTTTAAGTATGCAATTCTAATTTAAATTCATGTATTAATCGTATTATGTTGATTTTAACTTTAGTTTTATTGAAACATTAAAGTTTAATTTCCCATTAGGTCTTAATAGATTTTTATATTTTTTTAATTTATTTTTAGTGCATACATATACATATGTATAATACATAGTTGTGTGAAAACACTTTTTTACTAGAACTTTCCATGCTATTTCTTTTAAAACAGGGAACTGCTGACTAGAAATATTTAAAACCTAGACACGATTTTGAAAAAATATTTTTCTCGAACATTTTTGAAATGAAAGTGTAGTCTGTTCTGAACGTACGATTTTTGAGGCTTTGTTTTGAAATATAAATCAGTTTCTATTGCAGTTTAACAAAAACGTATATGTGCACCATTTTAAAGCTGAAGGTCTATATGTACTTTAAAATGGTATATCGATCGTTTATTCGGACATTTTGAAAACCGTATTTATGTTTAAATATAAAAGCGAGAGAGGGCAAGTTTGTAAAGAAAAAAGGGGAAATTGGAACCGAATTAATGCTTTTTTTAAACAAAAATATTATGTAAGATAGTAGGGAAAACTGTTTCCATTCTATACCTAACACCCATTTATGGTACAGGATATCATTTTTGATCTGGTCGTTAAGCGCCAAAGCCATCCACAACTTGTTATTAAAATGTGAGGTTATCATCTAAAAGGCTTTGTCAGACTGGTCCAAAACTACTTTTAATTTATTTTTATGTTGATTTGTTCCCGAGATATGGAATGAAATGGAGCGTGAATTAAGATACATGCGAGAGTCCCGATCCCCCTAAATGACGATAAGGACGGGTTCTGGCCCTTCACACATGTGACATCGTTAACTCCAAAAAGTTGGACTGCTTTTTGCCCGGCCGCAGACGAAGACGCACTCGACTGAAACAAATTGTCCTCCGTGGGGAACGTCTTAGGAACTAATTCCCGGGCAATTTTCACCTCACATAATGTTCGGTTTAATTTATCTGCACGTGCTAAATGCGGTCCTCCCGGGTCCCGAAATAGCGCTCGGGAAGACCCCGGTGCGATAAAATTAAAGCGACACGCATCAGCCGCAGTCCCGGGACGGCTGCAGTCACCTTGCCCCGGCTGAAGACTTCTCCCGGGTGCACAGAAGGAAGATAAAACCGATTTATGGCCCCTTTCAGACTTTCTCGATTTTTTTCGAGGCCTGCCCTCCGCGTCGCCACGGCTCAGCCTCAGGGCCGCGTTCGTTTGGGGCCCCCGCCAGAAGGGCTCGGGAGCACGTGGCACTCTTGCCGCGGAGCCGCCTCTAAATATGGATCGGTGGCGGAGGCTCCGTTCGCGGCCTCCGACTCCAGCGACTTTTTATTTTTGCGCGGCCGAAGACGGCGGGGCCAGTTTTTCCCGTCGGCGATGTCAATTCGAAGGCTCTCCCGATAGCCTCTAAAAGGTGCTCCTCCAGGAATGCGCCGCTTAATCCAGCTCGATAACATAATTACTGCTGTGTGCGTGCTTTTAGTGACAAACGCGGCATCTGCTGACGAGCGCTAGACTTTTAAGGAATTTCTAAAGTGCGCGTGATGAATCTTGCCGCGTACATGGCGAGTGATGCCGATTTGATTCTGGATAGTGCGTCTTCGGCTCTGCTGTGACAAGTTTTTGATTTTTGATTTTCTGGAAGACTTGGACAGGGTCACGAAGAAGGAAGCAGCGTTCATTGAAATGCGGCTTTTTGTTATCTTATGTTAAATACGAAAAAGTTTACTTGGCATTCTCATTTGTTCAGACGTTTTCAGTATCGAAACAACCCTGACTTCCATTTTCTAGTATGCAGATTTTTAATTACGAATATCTCGTGTTATTTGCTTTCATATTTGGCATTTGGAAGAGATCGTTTGTTGAGATTTACAAAAACGCAATGTCAATTCCGTGTTAAGATTTTCTTCTCATTAAAAAATAAGCTCAGTGTCATAAACTACACGGGAATTGAATGATATCCTGAAGTAAAGAAATTTCATTTAAAAACTCAGATAAAGATTGAAACTCTACCACTGAGCTTAAAATATTAGCTCATAAAAATACTTTAATATAGAATAACACTCCTTTTATAAAGTGAAAACAAAACGTGCCAGGAGAAATAAGTTTGCGCTTCAGTCCACAAATACATTTTTGAGATATTTTGAAAAATTACCAACTTTGTTGCGGCAAAACTATAACTGAGTGTTCTCAGTATTCCTTGCTAATTAACTTTGATTTACTTCGTTAAAGCTACGGAAAGTTCTTAATTTATGACCCAAAACCATAAATGAAGAAAATTCAATAAAGAATACCTTTTTGTAACATTTCCTTCCACTCAGTGAAGTGTAGGCTATCGTTATTCAACTTTGAAAATACAATAAAAAATATTCTAGGACTTTTTAACTTTAACTCTTCAGTCGAGAGATATTCCCTTTCAAGTCGTTTTCGAGGAAGCCCCTTTGAAATTATTTTGGTTCTCGGTAAGCTCAGGAGACTATAATGAATACTGAAGCATAAATAATATCTGAAAAAAATTGGAAAGGAAATTCCATTTTCATAGAATGAACAGACTTTTTCCTGAAAGTGAAGTAGCCCTTATCATGGGAGCATCCAGGATCATAGCTGAATTGATTAATAAATGTGCTCGAAATTTATTAAGTAGCTTGACTCTTGAATGTTTTTCAAGTGAGGATATTAATATATATCGGAAACTATAGATTTGCAAGTAAAGCTCTATGTAAAACTTTAATTCTCATATTAAAACACAATCTTCTGTGTAATTAATAATTTTCTGATGCTATATGTAGAAATCATACAAATTTCCTTAAATTGAATTTTGCGATCATTTCCATAAATATTTCTGATCCACAGACGAAACTATTTCCAAGAGTGAAAAACCCCTCCGGAAATGTCTCCTTCCTACATAGTGACGTCACATTGTCTTTTAATGGAATGTGAACAGAGCCAATTTTAATAAGCACCACATTTTACGGGAAACAGCTAATTTATCATTTTTACAATACTGATTATGGGAGGAAAAGATAAAATATAAAATAACTTACCGAAAAAATGATTTTCCTTTCCTTTTTCTGCATCTACTTCCACAATTATGCACCGAACATTTCACCTTCATATTTCACGCAAACACAAACAAACACAACTCTTCTGATTAAAACTTTACAAAACTTAATTTAATTTCACCTTTTTTAGGCATCTCCACTTATTCGCACTGTTTTTCACACGGTTTATAAATACTTTTAATTTAACAACCACTCGTTGTGTGCTCATCATGGCGAACCTGGCGAACTGAACCTGTCATGGCGCCTTGGTGTCTTCCTGTACAATATGGTCCAAAAGTTTCCGTTTTCATATAAACGTGCTAATGAGCCAATATCCGTTCAATCTATCACTATTTAAATTATGTTTGCCACAAACTTAGCATTTTATGTTTGTTTGGATTAAGTCCAATGCGGCATCATTCGCGTTAATAAAAGTTGACATTTTATTTAGACATATTGTGCAATCACAGAAAAGCAAAAATTATGGTGAGATTCAGTCGTTTTTATCAATTTTATCGGTGAGAGTGATATCGATAGATGGATAACCCAATTTGTCCTTATTTAACTCGATTACCGCTGGTTGATGTTGAGTACCTACATAAACGAGTTTGATTAGTAAAATTCTGGTTATTTTTTTTAAAAGCATATTTTAGTTTTAGGGATGTAAATCTCCTCCCGGTCAGAACAGAATCTCCTGCCCTGACAGACATATGTATGTATGTATGTTACTGGAATCAGAAAAAATTCTACCTGCAATTAGCCAAATTCAGGGGCTAATTGACTTTTCTACATTCGATTAGAGGTGCCCGGGAACGACATTTGCTGCGGTACAAATGACCTGGAGCGGTCCGCCGACGACGGGGGTCCAACACAGCATCCACGGCGGGGGTAGGAACGAGGGTCCGCAACAAGCGTGACGTGTTCAATCGTATCGGCGAGCGCAGTTTCAATTTATTTCAATTTATCTCAAGATGGCAAGAAGTACAAGCACCTAACAAGTGTGGAGGAGCCTCCCACTCCCCGGCCCCCCCGGGGATGGAGTCTTCCGGCAGCGGCGGCGGCCTGAATGGGGATCGCATAGATCCATGCGATGGCTGCAGAATCAAGTTTGCGTCGAACACAAGCTCCGCCGGCGGCGGCGGCAAATTGCAGTTTGGTCCGTGTGCACGTTGCACTCCGATGTCGAAATGACTTGTTCGCCGTTCGGTGGCAACAGTTACATGGGCGGGGGCGGGGGGCGGGGGGTGGGTGCAGCCAGTGTGCATCGACTTTAACTTGTTTCCATAGAAAACACACAAGACCCCGGGGGTTGGAATTAATGGGGCAGGAACAGCCTTTAATAAGGAACCGAAAGCATTTTAGATGGGGACTTGGAAAGTGCATTTCACCCCGTGTCGTCGAAATCCGGGAGTGTCTTGTATCTTGTTTCCCCGCCGACAAGCAATCAGACGATTTTCAATACCCGTCTCTAAGCCGGGCGAAAATAGACCGAGAACGTTCCGGAGACCGGGACTCTATGTTTTAATAAATGCAAATTAGATGCAAATTATGCAAAATGGACGACCAGAGTGGTACTCAGTGCGTTCCTTACCTCCCACCGCCCTCTCGTCGTCGTCATCACCGCTCGATCGCAACATGCAGATGAACTTTGCGAGGTCGTTAAAGGATTGCCTCTGATTGCGGGGAAAAAAAATGTTGCGTTCCCTGGATCTGGATCTGGATCTGGATCTGGATCTGATCTGAATCCAGATCCAGCTCAAGTCGGCAGTCCCATTTCTGGACGAATGTGGAGCGGCTAATGGGTCTCGCACTGAGTGCAAACACATTTTGCGAAAGTTTTGCGTTCCTCTTTTGCAAAAGTGAAACGACTTAAGTGCTCCCGCTGCCCTGACACGGGACCGGGGACGCTCAGGTGTCGGCGGTGTCGATGCTTAATTGACTCATTAATTTTACTAGGCGAGGCGGAATTGCGACCTCTGATTGCTTCTGCTGCGCGGCTGTCACCAGTCACGCCTTTGTTTTTCAGCAATTTCCCATTCGAAATTCACACCAATGCATCACTCGGCGACAACGCCCGACAGTCCCTGGCGCCGGGAAGAATTCTGCAACTATTACCTTATCGGCAGGTGTTCTGAGACAAGCGGGACTACGGCGATAAATTTAGTCTTCAAGTATTCCGATTTCGCGGAATTCCCGAAGAGTGTACAATAAGCCAGCTGCGGATAGTGCGGTAATCAGGGAAGGAGGCAAATGCAAAGTAAGGTGTTTCGTAAAATATTGATTAAGTATGTATCGAAGTTGCATTGTCAACCAGGAAGTAAATTACAGAGATTAACAACTGTTAAATTCAAACTTAAAGTAAGGAAAACGTATAAAATTTCAATTAAATCTGCTTTTAAAAATACTTGTAATTAAGTACATATGTACTACCAAGTTAGTGCATAACATCCAAATTACACGACATTTTTTTAGTCGATTTCAATTTTATTTTTCAAGAACGAAAAGAAAACATTTTAAGTTTAATAATTTAAAACCATCAAAGCCTTGTTCTTTACGTTTAATAGTTTTTTCACAATTAAAGTTTCAATTTTTGTACAAGTATTTTGTAGTATTTCTCCTCATTTTATTTAGTACTTGACAATCGTATGAAATTCGCTATAAATATTAACGAATTTGAAAATATATATATTATTTTAATTAATAATTGTTTCTTTTATATCTATACATAAACTGTTGATTTGTAATTCCCATACAATTAATCGTTTAATTGCAATTTCGAAAATTGCAATGAACTAATTAATGATAATCAATTATTTGACCTATATACTTTTTAATTGATGTGACATTCTGAGATCATATTTAAACTTTCAGTTAATCGGCAGTTAAATTAAAAGTTCATTGACCGCTTAATACTGCTCTCACGATAACTGAATAGGTTCAGAATCAGATCTCCGATCGCATCAGATAAACGAAAGATATCAATATCTTTCACTTCGCCCATTAACCGAGGAAATTTGTGCCAATAAATAATTTCCCGTGGAGTTTCTCAGGTTCGATCCACAACATCCCGAACACAATTACTGGAAAATTGCGCTTGCGAAATCTTGTCAGTGTCCACCTCTTACTTTTTGTTTGCAAATGCCGCGTCATCCCGCGACGAAACTGCACATCTGCGAAGCTATTTACCTCCGCTGTTTGGATTTCACATGAGACCATGTTTGCCTTATTTCGTAAAATGCCACGGAGCTCCAGGCCCAAGAGTAAAAAACATAAAAAATATGCTATCTGTCGCGACCTGTGCTTCTTGAGTTGTTCGAGGAATTCCAGATCACGTTTTGTCATATCGAATCACTCCTCAAGCAAGCCGGCATTGGTCCACCGCCGAATCGAATAAACAACGAAAATGGGACCATAAAATGAAAGTTAAATATAAAAGCCCACTCGTGAAGCCGCTGCCGAGTTCTGAGGCTGAGGCTGAGGCTGGAGCTGAAGCTGGAGCTGGAGCACGAGTAGATTTAAAGGGCACCCCGGCTAGTGGAGCGGATCGGGTGACGCCGCGGAGCACATGAGCTCCTCCAAACACACAAAAATGATTGATTTTTCCTTAAGAAACCCAGAGACTTCTTGGGAACGGGAGGCTCGCGTCGGTCCGCGACGGCAGCCGCGGGCCTACAAACGCCCGCCAGAAACATATTTTCCAATAAGGCAGCCTCTTTGTGTTTATTCTCGTGATTTATTGATGTGACAAGCAAACAGCATTAAAAAGGCGCAGCCAAGGATGGAGTACCGGCGGGCTCACTTCTGGGTCCGATATTGATACTCCTGACTCTGGTTTCGTTCTGACTGACGACGACACTGTTTACTAACGCATTTGTTTCGTTTGCTTTCCAGTTCTCCGCGAGGACTTTCGGGTTGAGCCGAAGGACACCCGTGTGGCTGCGGGTGAGACCGCCCTCTTGGAGTGCGGACCACCTAAAGGGAACCCGGAGCCAACCCTCATTTGGGAAAAGGTAAGCCACTTCGAGTCGCACGCCTGCACCGCACACCATCCGTGTCCCGTCCCGGCCCGGGATCCGGCAATGTGTGCTCCGGGGCGACTATGAATTATTTATGGGCCCCACAATTAGGAAATTGTCTCCGAACAGGGCACTCTCCGTGTCTGTGCCATATGAGCGCCATAAAAGAAATTCATTTTTCCTTCTGACACTTTCCAGGATGGGGTCCCACTCGAGCTAGACGATTTCAGGAGCCAGTCCCACGGGGCAATGTCACGTATCCGAATTGTGGACGGCGGTAATTTATTGATAAGCGATGTGAGGCGCATCGACGAGGGGAAGTACAAGTGTATTGCCCAGAATCTGGTCGGCACCCGGGAGAGCGCCTACGCCAAGCTGACTGTGCAAGGTAAGTAGGCAGTTTATGCTGCGCGTATGTGCATATTTTATGTAGATTAAATTATTCGATTGATTAACACGGCCACTTCGATTGCGGCCGCGGGCAGGGAGCCGACGGTCTTATTCATGATCGCACTGCCCAGCCCCGTGTCGCTGAGCACGGTTACCTGCCTTGCCACACTTTGTCGGAGTTGTTTGGGACTGCCACCTTTTTAGCTACTTTTATTGCTGAAATACCTTTTTTTACATATGTCGATGTTTAAACGCATAAAAAATCAAGCATCATAACATATACCTAGCTTTAACTAAAAAACAGGCAAATAAGTAAATTCAAAAAGCTAACCCACATATAATACATTATAACTACCTAAAAACAAAAACGCGTTTTATTCTCGAAAAAATAATTTGAAACTTTAAAAAATACTTTCATCATCGAAATTTTGAAATATTGGTCCAACTTTAGCTTATTTGATATTCGTAAAAATCATATGAATATTGGATTGATCCAGTAGTTTATATCTATGTAAACAATTGCATATTTAATTTGATTAAGTAACTCAAATAAATTGCGAAACTAGTTTAAAATAAATGAACATGTTAAATTCACCTCTACGCTCTCAAATTTTAAAAATATTCATTCATTCATTCATTCATTTCTTTCATCACATTCGCGTTTTTAAGATTTTATATCTCGATATTATGGGCCCAACCTATTTTAAACGAATAAAATCTTAGGACGTAAAAGACTTTTAGTATCTTTTTGAATAATAGGATGTAAGAAGAAATGTGTTTATGCATATTTATGAGGACCTTTTTAATTTATTTAATTTCACAAAAAAAAAACTATTTTGTGCAAGCTACATACAATTGTTGTGCAAAATCCCAAAAATGGCACAAGCTTCAAAGTTAACAATAATTTTATAGCATCTTTATATAAATAAGTAAATCAGAATTTATTTTAATTTTTTTTAGTGTACTATATACTATACTTACTAAGTGTAATTAATGTACAAGATTTATTCATTTTAACTTGTCCATTGAAGGGATATTCGGATCACATTTTGAATATTTGGCTTTTGTATCTATTATTTGCTCCATTTCTGTTTAATATACTTTTAACATCAAGATTTATTTTACGGCAGCCCGAATTAATAAAATCCATCAAGCCGTTTGAAAGCTACGAGGGAATAAAAGTCCAATAAAAAAACGCGCTCCCGGGTAATAAATTCAAGACCTGTCAAGAAGGTGCACTTTCATAAGAAGATAGATATTTTTGTAAAATCAGTTCTGTTGAAAGCAAAACGCCACTTAGATCAGTTAAATATATTTATAAATCGTTCAATAAAATTCTTAAAAAGCAAAACCAAAAATAGCAGGAGTAAAAAAGTACTCTGATAGTACCTAAAACATGTACCTTAAAAAGTATTTTTTTATTAATCTGTAGAAAAGATATTATCTAAACATTTTGAAATCATCGAAATTAGGAAAGCAATTTGTTTTTTCGATGATTTGGCTTTAAAAGTAGAATTCCCCGAACTACGTAGGTTAGAAGAAGTGGCCTAAGTACCAAGTTACTAATCTACTATTAAAAGAAGTAGGTACTGGTGTTAAATCTGGTATCGTTGGAGGCGGCAGAATTGCCCTCCTAAAGCCGCACTCTGGACCACCGACCCACCATGAGAAAATCATCGGCGACCGATGCTCGTCCGATAAAGCGCTGAAATTAAATTAGCTTTTCCTCATCTCGGTCGAACGGCTTAGAAACTGAGATCTAGCCGAGGTCGGGGCTCCGGGGCTCCGGGGCCCACAGAACGACCGCAGTGGGCTAATTACTTTTCATGGAACGCCAGCGACCAGGGCCCCATTCGGAGTCGCAGACGGATCCATTAAGCCGTTCCACGCCTCATGCGACTCTTTCCAATTTTCTTCGGAGGCGCTTAGATGAAATCTCCCAAAGTGGATTATGCAATTAATTTCTTATGACACTTTGATGCGCCGTGATAGTGGAAATTTATGACATGAATCCGTCAACTCATTATTTTTATATCGTTAGACTTCCATGGCTCGTTTTAATGAAGAGATATTTTATCAGTCGACTCAGGTTGGCGGGTGAAACTTATAATGCTACGATTTTCCCTCATTCAACCGGTTGATTAAATAGAAAATCTCGGAAAATAGCCAGACGACACGGTCTTGTTAACATTACAGCGCCTTTAATTTCTGGCAAGATAAGAAATATGCCTACACTTTGGCGACTGAAATAGGCCGGACAAACCACCGATAGTCATCGGCGGTAAAGCAGGGTAATAAGTTTTAAGTACCGAACTATGTAGTAAAAACCTTCCCACATAAATGTTCCTGGTGTGAGGGAACACCGCAGACTCAGGTGTCAGTTCCTTGTAAGTTAGAGTCACTCAGGTGTTGAGATAAAATAAAAACAAACATTTTTATGTTCTAGTTCTAGTGTCCAATAAAGATTAATATCTAATAATATTGTGTGCTATAACTTTCGCAAAATACAAGCAATAGAAACAGAAGATAAAACAACCACAATATAATATTAAAAATACTTTCAAAATATGCACAATTTTTGCACAATTAAATTTGCCTACTCCAAAATTAATGACTTCCGAGAAAAGATGAATGATTTTTTGCATAAAATTTATTTCATACGACTTTGACTCATGCAACAGCTTGCGGCCAACTTCAATAACATATTTCCACAAAACACGAACGCGGAAATTAGCTAATTTATTAGAGCGTGTGAAAATGCCTTAATAGCTTAAGTTAAAATAAAGGCTTGAAAAAAATCTATATCTGCACCAGAATTTATGATTAAACGTTGGCAAGAAGAGAGTTAAGAAAAGAATTCACTTAAGCGAGTGCAATATTTTAAAAGAAAAAAGTAATTTGGATTCCAATTTCTTCAAGTCCTTTTAAAAAATTGAAGTACTCTGAGTCACGTTTCTTTAATAAGAAAATATTTCAGATAGCCAGTTTTTATTGAGTTGGAAACTCATTAAAGAGATGCTGTCAATAAATTTCTACAATAAAAGGAAATGACGCAAAACGCTGAGCATTTTGAAAGAAGATTTTGCAATTTATTTTTGGAGGAACATGGGAATTGGCATCACCATTAATAAAATTCAAACAACTCCAATATTTCTGGGTTAATTTCTTTTTAAGGGTTTTCTTTTTCTATTATAAGTTCTTCTAAAAATAATTTTGCTTGTACTTTCGAAATTACAGGAATTTTTTGGAATAACAATCTTATATTCTCTAACTGTTTTAAAATATTAGTAGATTAGTTTACATACTCTGAGGTTTAATTTAGATCTTCTGTTTATAAACGGATATATAGATTTTTTAATGTAAGAATCCTTGAAATATGAATATAAAGTGAATATTGCGTTCATCTTTTTGACGGTGACAAGCACGCATTTGTTTAGTGAAATGGCAAATCGAATTAAAGTACATTTTTGTAAATATACATTTTTTGTTTTTCATTGAGATCGATACCGGGTATGTTCTATAAGCGACTCTCAGAAAAATTTTAGAATTCGTTTTAAAAGTTACACAATCTCTTTATCCATAGCTTTATCCCAAAAAATACATGGCAACATTTTATAATATATTTATTGAAATGTGTGTGTGTGTGTGGGTTTATGAAATTGCATGAATTATTAATTTTCCCTTGATGGCTTTAATTAATCCACTGCTTGCTTTCTATATTTTCAGTAAAGCCATTTTTCAACAAAGAGCCCACCGATACGACGGTTTTAGCCGGGCAAACAGTTCAGTTCCACTGCCTCGTGGGCGGAGATCCCCAGCCCCAGATATTGTGGCAGAAAGATGACGGCAACATGCCGGTAGGAAGGTAACCCACCTTTGTTAGCTAGCGACTGACGAGCGCCTAATTGCGACTAATTAAATTTTTGTATCAGGGCTGATATCCAGGAGGAGGATCAAAGCCTCATCATTAAGAACGTGAGTCCCGCCGATGAGGGCATTTACATATGCGAGGCGCACAACAGTGTCGGCCAAATCAGCGCCCGGGCCCATCTCAACGTTCACTGTAAGGGTCGAAATTGAATTAAGCTGTAAGCAGTATTCCTTAAACTGTTCATTCTTCCAGCCCCACCCACATTTGTTGTGAAACCACCAGACAAAAAGGTCGGTCTCAACGGGATTGCAACTTTCGATTGCGTCGCCAACGGCAACCCACCCCCGTCCGTCTTCTGGACGAAGGAGGGCTCCCAGATGCTCATGTTTCCCGACAACTCGTACGGGCACGTCCACGTGAATAGCAAGGGCACTCTTCAAATTAGAGGTGTGCAAAAGGACGACGCGGGGTACTTCGTCTGCTCGGCCCTGAGCGTGGCGGGTTCGTCAACGATCCGGGCGTTCCTGCAGGTCGGTGGCTCAATCACACTCGGATCTCGCGGCGTTTTATTAATCATATGAATAATTCACTAGGTGACGTCGGTGGATGATACCCCGCCGCCCATCATCCAAATTGGACCATCCAACCAGACCCTTCCGAAGGGCAGCGTTGCCATGCTGCCGTGCCGCGCCAGCGGGAACCCCATCCCGCGCGTCAAATGGTACAAGGACGGCACACCTTTGCAGAACGGGCACCGTGTCATGATAGTGCAAAGTGGATCATTGAAAATTGATGGTGGGTGCATCCGACGCCGGTGCGCTAGTCACCCTTGCTAATCCCGTTTCCCTTTTGCATCCCTTTTGCAGACTTGCAGCTCTCCGACACCGGCCTTTACACCTGCACCGCGTCATCCGAAAGCGGCGAGACGTCCTGGTCAGCCACACTAACCGTAAGTTTGAGTTATTTCATATCAGATTTTGTACAAAGGTTTTAAAATCTTTAATCAAAATCGCACTAATCAAAAGTGATAGGTTGATTCATTTGAACATAAAACAATAACGACAAATTAAAAAGGGGAGGGTCAATAAGCCCGATTTTAACGTAAAAAAGAGCAATCATTTTTGTTCCCTCCCTACTATGTTTTTAACTGTTTCTCTAAACTATATACTAAAGATAACTTATTTTAAATTACTCATCTTTAATTTATTTTACTGTCCTTGCAAATGAGACTTGTTCTTGACAACTTCGTAAATTTCAAGATGCAATTTGATTTGCTATTTTATTTAGGATGAATCTTGAAATGTTTTTATGATTTCGATCAAATGTCGAGTACAGCCACATTAAGACTTTGAAAACAAACAAATTTTCTAAAACTACTCAAGATTAATTTGAGGAATATCGAGTTTGAGATTCGACATTTTCCAGGAATACGAATTATGACAATTATTCCTAAAATTCTATTCTATTCTTAAAATTTGAACATGAAACAGTTAAAAAATTTATTTTTGCATTTTATTTATCCATAAATCCTGGATTTGTAGGTTTTTAAATAATGGTATACATGCAAAGAAAGGACTCTTTGTACCATTTAAAGACGACTAAAAATAATTGAAATTATAAAATTAAATATATATATTTTTTTTAATTATCAACTTTTAAACGACAAAGTGTTTTTCGATCTTAAGTTTGTCTTGTAAAATAAAACAAAATCCGATTTTCCAGATTGAATGCATACAAATCATTTAAAAGCTTTCCGTTGTACTATATTTTTCTGTGAAATATCGTTGTTTGTTGATTAAAAATAAATGGGGTAAAATTTAAAAATCTCAGTGTTTTGGTCACCAGCAAAAAATAATTGAACAATAATAATTTGGTGAATGCAACGAGTATAAACTATTATACCAGCTAATTTATTGAATATTAAAACAATTTTTGAGAAATAATTATTTTGCTTGCCCAACCGACAATAAAATGGTAAAATTCGACGATGAACGCATTAAAAAACTCCAAACAGAATAAATTAGTTTCCAATTTTTAATTGTAACCCCTTTTGCATAAAATTAATTTGTCGCTGAGTTTCTGCAACAAAATATTCCTTTCGCGCATCGGACAATTCGGAATTGAGTTACAAGCGTAAGCACAACCAATGAATATTTATGAGGTGTGCGATCGATCGATTTACCGGGAAGTGAGCCGCGGGCGTGGGCGGAATTAACTTCCCCTCGAGGTACAATTATGCTCAAACAATAACGCTACAATTAAAGAATAATCCTGAGGCGTCACCACCACATAAATCTGAGCTGGTGAGCCTGCAAAATCGGCGTTTATGGCCGAAGTGCCATAATTGTCCCATAAATTAGTGCGTGATTAAGTGCAGCTCCAAGTCAAACAAACCGCGACTGCTCGCGATCATCCCGGTTCAACGGCACGTGAACCCGTGCCCCTTCGCTAAAATTGACGGCTCATTCGGATGTGTCTCAGAAGATCCTTGGGTCGTAAAAGTGCGTCTCGCGGATGCTGGAGCGCAATAGTTAATGCGGCCCTTCTATGAAGCAGACGGCGGGCGCGATGCACTGTTATTATCCCATCAAATTTGCATCTGTCGGATTAAGAAAACTTGCCCTCGTCTTTACGACACCGTCTTATAAAATACGACTGAGTGTGGGCCGCTTAAGGGCGATAATCGCGGACTGTGCCCCGAGCGCCTCCTGCCGAAACGAGAGTAAAACGCCAAAAACGAGTGTTTCCTTCGTCTCCTTCGTAAGCCTTGTTTATGGTCAATTAGAAGCGGAATTATATATTTTCTTAGGAAATTCTTTCTGAGGCGGCCGGGCAGTAAATTTCGAGTTTTTATTTATTTTACGACGCCTTATAACGCCCAGCGGTCTGTGAACATGCTCGAGCACGGCACCGCGAACCAGCCGTTAAACGCACTCGCGAAGCGTTCCTTTGATGGCAGACAAAATAAGAATTTTTAAGTCACGGGTGACAAAAATCCCGGATTTTTTTACTAAAATAACAAAATCTTACTTCAAAAGAATTGCTAAGCAAAAAAATCAACGTTTATCTTACAACTGAGGTATCCTAAAAATAATTCATAAGAACCTTTTTAAACAGACTTCAGTTACAATAAAGTAAATCCTTTAAATCTCAGTATATAAATATTTACGTGAGAATTTTTAACTGAAGAATGAAAACTTCGATCGACATCAGAAACCACAATATGGATTTTTTAGATAACTTGTTTTATGAGCTCAGAGTTAGTTTCATAAAAACAAAACATAATTTTTATATAGAAACCCAGTCGAACAACGCGTACAAAAGAGATTTCACTAAATTCCTCGTCAAATTCTTGAAATCTCATATCAATTACATACATATGTACATATTCGTATCTATGATCTATGTAGGCAAGTTTTAAAATTTGGTTCCTAATTGACACTAACATTATGCATCTACACTATGTAGAAAGATAAACCAAAAAAAAAAAAACAAATAAAAGATTAATAACTAAAGTTAATTTTAATCTTTTTCGAGTTTGTATCTACCACTATCCATTTTCGAATTTTAAATAGCCGTAGATCAAATTTGATCTTAAATAGTTACCTATATCCTCATTTTTTTGTAACAATTTTAAATAGGTAGTACAAATGTTACAATTTGGTACAAAATTTTAAAACATATTTCAATAGTGTAGGTTTAAAATAAAGGTACATAATAATTTAATTGTGAACGAATTGGAGAAATCGTTCGGAAATATTTCGTAATAAAAATTCCATTAAATAAATTGAAAACTAATCAAGCAAATGAATTGAATTGTGTTTCTTCGAGTTGTTGTCTATTGACCTTGTCTGTTTACGCATTGAACCTCTATTGCTTGAGTTTGAAGACAAGTAGATTTTTTGAAAATTGAGTGCGCAACGTCCATTAACGAAAACATAATTGGATTTTTGATAAATTGGGCTCAGAAAAAAGACAAGATGGGTGCAATTATTTTTTTTCCCGTGATAATATCCGAAGCTGCGGAAGTGTTCCAAGACCAAGGTCGTTATGCGTGACATTCTGGCTCCGTAATATTTATATGAAGTCGATTGCAGTAATGCATGTAATTACTTTTGTATGTCGTAAATTCAGGATAAAACGAGACCATCAAAAGCGCCAGTGCGCCAGCTCGCCTTGGGAAATTGTTAATCACGGCGATGTCGCTGGGCCGGGCCCTCATTGTGTATGCCCTGGGTGTTGCGAAATTATAATAAAACTGCAATTTTTGTCGCGGCCTCTGATCTAATTACAAGAATTGTGTCCCTTGCGTACAATAAATTTCGCAAGTTGCATGTTGTCCATGCTGGGCCGGTGCTCCTCCCCTGCATATATTGCACGCCTGGGCTGGCGAGATCTCGCGTAATTGCCATCTTATGCTGCGGCCTCTCGTAATCGGAAATTATGAAAATTGCGATCACGCCGTCAATTATGACACCTTACGGCATTTTCGCGGAGCGCACAGCCATCGTAGCTGTTGTGCGTAGTGCCCGGGATAATTTAATTTTCGACCTTTTTCAGTCCCGACTAGAATTAACTGTCGCTAAACGTGTTCTTTATTTTTCCGATTTGACAGGTAGAAAAGAGCAGCTCATCGATTCTGCATCGATCGCCGGACCCGAGCACCTTTCCAGCGCCTCCGGGAACTCCGAAAGTGGTCAACGTCACGCAAAGCAGTGTTACGCTGCGATGGGCAAAGGGTCAGGAGCGCCCTGGAGCAAGTTCGCTAATCGGGTAAGTAACGTCCAGGCCTTGCATATCAATTCCCACTGGCCTGGGCAGTTCTACAGTGAGCGCCAACATCTTGAATACACCTCATTCTTACTGCTGTCCAAGTCGAAATAAACCTTTAAACTAAGCGAAGTTAAAATAGTAGTCATATACGTGGCAGTGAGCAATTTCCAAATTTAGGTTTTTTCTTCCAGTTGTCCTTGAATTTTGAACACACTTCTCTTTTCTTATAAAATTTCTTGCCTTACGTTGTTAATTAGATAAAGCATCTTCAAATAGAAAGAGTTTGTAAATCTGCTTCCAGTAAATTTTCTACTAAAGTGAGTCCTCAAGAACAAATAAGATCCTTTAAAAACTTAGATTACTTTTAAAATATGTAGTCAAGTTTCAATGTTATCGTTCCTATCGTTTTATTGTTGTGATGAGTTTTCTTAGGAAACATTATAAAAATGCGAAATTCCAAGTTTTTACCACTGTTTATGATAAAACATCACCTTTTGGTCAATATTATTAAACGTAGTTAAATTTTTTAATTGGAACAATAAAAATAAAGCTTTTAACTAAGTCCAAATATAATATACCTACATAGGATTTTAGAATAGTAAAGAAAAAACTTTCATTGACCACAATGTGAAAATATTTCCTTTTGAAGAGACACTCCTCTAGTTATGTTGTAAAGTTCCTCCTAACGAAAGATATAAATATTACATTCAGTTTCAAGGGATTATATATTCTGCATTGGTCTGCACAAACAAATTTTGAAAGAAGTCAATCGAATAAGTGTATTTTATGTCATTTCCGTACTAAGATTAAAGATTTGTATTCTGAATTATGTAGAAGGAAAAGTAGCCGTTTATTAATAAGTATACATAAATGGTAGCAAATAGTAAAGGCCCAAGTTCACTGCCTTGAGGAACGCCAAACAAGATAAAAAGATAAGGACGGAAGTGTAATGTTCAAAGAAGTTGTGCTTCAAGTTATTTGAGTTGTAATTTCTTCCCCAGGGAACACTCACCTCAGGAGTAGTAATTACAAGATGTATACAAGTTTTGACGCTCACTGTAGGCCCATTACGGGTCGGCGGTGCCCGGTTATCGTCCCGGTACAAGCCGCTCTAAGCCCATATTTTATCGATCTTTGCAGATACACCGTGGAGTACTTCAGCTCGGATCTCCAGACGGGTTGGGTAGTCGCCGCTCACCGGGTTCCCGATCAAACAATAACGGTACTTAGCTTTCTTAGATATCACGACTGCGCGGTGCGCTATCGCCGTGAATAATTCAAGCGCCGAAAAGAGCCGTCCTGGTCCAGGCACTCCCAAGCGCAGCCGCGGATCCGATCTCCGATGATCTGGAGCTTCCCGAATCCCCTAACCACTTTCTTCTTCGTCTTTCTTCCAGATCTCGGAGCTGAAGCCGGGCACCTCGTACGTCTTCCTGGTGCGGGCTGAGAATTCGCACGGTCTATCGGTGCCATCTGGACTATCGAACGTGGCCAAGACACTGGGAACCGATGTGGGTGTGGTACCCCAAACGGAACTCGCCGCCGCTCGAGCCGTCCTGAGTGGGAAGGTGAGTCCCGGGGCCTCGCGGGCCCGCGTTTATCGCACCTTCATTTATTCAAATTGAAACACGACGAAACAAAGCGCAGATGTGATGGTGATAATCTCGCCGCTGCCAGTGGGCCTATATTGTAAATGAAACGTCAAAATGGGTGGCGGGTGGCGGGGGGCTCTGGACTTGACCAAGCAGGCGGTTGCACCCGGTGCACCGGGCCTCCAGGGCGAGCCCTGCGGTCTGGGCTTGTGGTGGCATAAGCATAATTAGAGGCGACATCGAAAACACCACACCCTGGAATTTTTAACAGGCAATTTCGTGTATGTCGCCTGCTCTTGCGGTTATTACTTTAATGAATTTCAGCCTAAATGGCTGAATTAATTCCCGTTCGTGCCGCGAGTGCTCCGTTGCACAAGAAGGGCACTTCGGCTTGAGACGGTGATGCTGCAGAACTCATTACCTTCCTACGATTCCGCGGTTGCCTCACCAGCTGGTAGGAGTCGATTTGGAGGCTGCTGCGTCATCTGCTCGCGCCGTGCGTTCACCATTTAAAACAATTTAACGAGTTCCAAGTCACTTCCTGCACTGCTTCGGGATCTTTCTGCATAAAAGAGAGTCTTCAAGACGGAAACTGGGAAGTGTCTTAACAAGCCTTTGACATGAAAAACGGAATGATTTTGAATTTTAAACGAGCGCTTTTGCATCCATGACCATAACTGTGGAACAATTGACTCCAGAAAAGGCCTAAGTAAACCAAAAGTAATTTGTTACAAAATGCCTTGTATTTTTTTCCTTTAGGTCATACATATCCTAAAGAATATTGTAATAGATCATGAGTCACTATGGAGACATATCGACATTTGCTTTTTTTTAAGCAGAAATAATTTTAGACTAAGCAATAAAATCTTTAAATCTGTTTTGAAAAGCACACTCAAGTCACGTAGCATCTTTTCATTAATCGCTTTATGGCTATCAATCTTGCTATAAATATTTGATGGCAGCTTAAACGTGCAAGTAATGGCCATTATTCAATTTGGTCTGAATAGCATTTCCTTTTTAAAGAGAAATCATATATCTTATCAAGTATTCCAAATAAGGATAAAAATATCGAAATGAAACTAGCTTTCCATTTACAGAATTTTGTGATAAGCTATAAATGTGGTAGTTTTTGATCAGCCTGAAGTTTTCAAAAACATAACAGTATTTTCAACGTTATCGAAAAATATTAAAGTGCTAGACCGAATATTTGATTAATTTTCAAAAAGATACTTAAAGTTACAATCTTTGAAATACAAAATAATTTAAATATAAAACAGTTAACAAACTTCGATGAGAACTACATTATTGACAAAAATAAGATGTAAAAATTAAACTGGCTCTTTATGTGCGCGTGTGAATGGAATAAAGTCCCTTATTGCCGCACTCTAATGAAAATTTAAAAAATTTAATGTGAAACAAAAATCAGCATTAAATTAGATGAGATCGCCCTTTCATAGTGCAGATGAAACTTAGTTCAACTTTACTTGCTCAGTGATAGTGTAAACGAGTTCGTAATCAATATTACTTTTGATGATAATCACTGATTGGGTAGTTTTACACTACGTCCATTATCAGTTATGTAGATAGTGGTAATGTAGTAATTTAGTGACAAACACCCCAACGCAATTTAAATGAAGAAAGCTTAAGATCAAACTGTTGATTACTTAACATGGTTTGTAATACATTTATATATGACAAACATTTTTAAAAAACTTCAAAAAAATTTATACAAATTTGTTTAAATCGAAATACTCATGATTCTCAAAAGTTGAAATTCTTCTCAAAAACGTACAGTTTTTTAAATTTTAATATACATAATCAGAGGATTAACCTTCTGTACATACAACGTACTATATATAAGCGTTAGAAATGTTTCAGATGATTTATTAAGTTCCTTGGAATTGCACACGAATCAATATTTCATTAGAATTAGATATGTCTTGCCATTTTGTAAACAATTAAATCCCAAGCACGTCAGACCATAAACAGCGTACTCTAATCGAGTATATGTACAATCAATTTACCCACATATATGCAAATTAATGAAGTTCAACTAATCGTGCAGAGCTCGCAACAAGCTGTTAAACTTCAGAAATTAACGAGAGCAGAATCGTGCAACCTTGGCACTAATACCACTGTCCATTACTTCTGTTTCCCCAGGTGGTTGAACTAATTGATGCAGCAGCAATTAACTCAACATCAGTCCGCATAGACTGGCAGATGCACGTGAGCATGACCGAGGAGTACGTCGAGGTGAGTCCCTGCGAAATTCCAGCGCGAATAGTTCGAATAAATTAATGAAACCCATCCCGTCTCCCTCAGGGACTCTACGTCAGGTTCCGGGAGGTGAGCGGCAGCTCCCAGAAATACAATATTATGACTGTGCTAACTCCGTCCGCTGAAACACACGTCGTGACCAACTTGAAAAAATTCACAAAATATGAGTTCTTCCTGGCCCCGTTCTACCGGAGCGTAGAGGGCCAGCCGAGCAATTCGAAGCTCGTTCAAACTTTCGAGGACGGTAAGTTGCCCGCCGCCACCCCCTCGTGTTGTAGAGCAGGAATTAATTTTGGATTTTTAAATTTTCTCCATTACCCTCGAAAAGTTCCATCCGCACCGCCGGACAACGTCCAAACGGGCATGCTGAACCTAACGGCCGGCTGGGTCCGATGGTCGCCACCACCCCCGCAGCATCATAATGGCATCCTTTTGGGATACAAAATTCAGGTAAATTCGTTAAGGAATCTTTTATGATCAGAAATCGCCTCGCAGGCAAAATACAGTCAATGATAAAATTGAAAGGACACTTCTGAAAAACGAAATACTACATAACTAGCGATTATGCTACCAAAAATTTCTAAACAATATACTTCTGAAATCAAGATAAGCATAATTTTTAAAAACAATTTTATTCTAATTCCCAAAATCATATGAGTTATGATTTTTTTTCGAATTTACATATGTCTGTTTACGCGTTTTTATTATATTCGTATATATACATAAATTATCGTATGCAAACAGAAATTAACAATTTATCATTTTACAAAAACGAGTTTACCCTTTGTGATATTTTGTTTGACCAAATTCGCTATCGCAGCCTGCATTTGATAAATATTGTTTTCGCAAATGGTATAAAAAAAAATCGTTGCCCTATTCAGACTTTGATGAATTTAAATATATACAAGAAAATAAATTTTGAAGCCATATTTTAGTATTCATAGAGTAAATAGAACTACTTCCGAACGACTTGGTGAGTTTTAGTGTTACACATATATTTTGTTATTTCAATTAAGTAAAATATTTCAACATCATATTAGAGACTTTGGAATTAAGTCATTAAAAATGTGAACGTAATTACAATCGAAATACTTAGTTGGGAAAATTCCACGCAAACCGAACGAAGTGTAGCAATGAAATCCTTCAAAAATAAATCCTTGAACTTGGTCAGAGAAATTAAAAGGAGACTAATAAAAGTAATGAAGCGTTCATTCACAAGAGATTGTTTATGTCCAAACATATAGGCACCTTCATTTTTCTTTTTACATTATGTATTAATATTCGTATTAGGTATAATTAGGAAAAAGTGTTATTGAATTCACATTTCGTATAAGTGTCCTCTAAAATTTTCCGTTGGCTGTACACACCCCCACATATTCCCAATTCGAGAGTCCTGCAGGAATGAAATTTGCTCTTAACTTTGAAACCCCACAGGTCAAAGCGGGCAACTCGACGAAGGTCCTGGCCCAAATGACACTAAACGCCACGACCATGTCCGTCATGCTGAACAACCTTACGACGGGGGCCACCTACAATGTGCGGGTCGTTGCCTACACGCGGGTGGGGGCGGGACCCTACTCCCAGTCTGTAAGTGACTCGCTCGAGGGTTGGCGCCCCAAGTGTGCCCCATTTGCGTTACGTTAATAATCGAGCTAAATTTTCGCAGAAGCCCCTCGTGATGGACCCGGCCCACTTGATTTCACCACCACGCGCTCATCCGAGTGGCTCTTTGAGTGGCATCGACGAGACCTCCCATCGCAAATCGAACGTCGTCCACGAGACCTGGTTCATGGCCCTCGTCATCACGATGCTCCTGGCGATTCTAATTTCGGCAGCTGCAGCGATGCTATTTTTCAAAAGACGCCACCAGCTTACAAAGGAACTTGGACACTTGAGTGGTGAGTAGCCGCGTGCAGCCCAGTGTCCGGCGAATGTTTCCAACATTTCTCAGCTCTTCCAGTTGTAAACGCGAACGAAATCACCGCCCTCAACATAAACGGGAAGGAGAGCCTCTGGATTGATAGGGGTTGGCGCACCGCCGACACCGACAAGGACTCTGGACTCAGCGAGACGAAACTGCTCTCGAACCCCCACAGCCAGTCAACGTACACCGACGGGGGCACCGACTACGCCGAAGTGGACACAAGGAACTTGAGTACCTTCTACAATTGTCGGAAGGCAAGTACCCGGAAGTTGCTTCTTAACTTGAAGGGGTATTCTCATTTAGGGCTCGCGAAATTCACTCATTTTCATGAGTTTCTTTTTTTTTCTTAAAAGAACGAACGCAATCAGTCTTCTTAGCACATTTATTGGACAATTTGAATGAAATTCCGCTTGAAAAAGCATACCCATTTCAGGTTCAATGATGAGGGTTAAAATTATTGCTGTAACGTCAAAAAGATTTATTTCCTTCAGAGGTTTATTTACATTTTCCCGATTTAAATCCCAACTGTGCAAAATCTGAATTTCAACAATAAACTATCATCCCCATCATTCTTGACGATTTTCAGAATTCTTATTTTAAAAATACAAAAGGTAGGTAAGATTCAGGATTTTACGACACGCAGTCATTGTAAGTTGTATTTCTTGAATTTTTGTTTTATAAAGTAATCTATGGAAAATATCTTATACCTACATAAACAGATTTATACAACGAATTGAAATTAATTTTTGGTGTATTCTATTATGAAACAATTCCCAAAAAAAATTTAATTCCATTTCATAGGAATTTCAATCAAACATAAAATTCTCAATATTATATAATAAATTTTTATTAAACCCGAATCTATTCTTTACGCTTACTTAAGCTTGCGATGCAGTTCAATTCGTCGATTTCACAGAAATTTTTTTATATCAGTGTGATAAATATAAAACGAAGAAGTAACTTTGCTATTTCATATATAATCTCATAATAATAATAATGATAGTATACCTTTGTCAATCTTGGCGGTATGTACGCTATCCTGCTGAAATCATAGTCCAGGTGCTTATCTGAAAAGATGTCAAAGAAAATGCGTTAAATGGAGTCATCAATTTCTATAATGTTAATACTCTGAAAAATGCAGTACCTAGGTAGTTTATGATTAATTTCGCAGGTTTATACTTGAAAAAGCAAAAAACATAAATTAAAGAAATATGGATTTTTAAACCCCCTTCCAAAGATTTAGGGCACTTTTTGAAATTTTTTTTTACGTTCTGCAGGTATATCGTAAAAACCCAAACATAAAACCATAAAAAAACATAATAAGCAGCAATAGAAATTTTTACCCCCAAACCCTTATGATGGTTCAGGACTAATTTTTCGCTATTTTCCGCAGTCCCCCGATAACCCGACGCCGTATGCCACGACCATGATTATTGGAACCTCGTCCACCGAGAGCTGTGTAAAAAACTCCTCCTCTGGGAACGAGCAGAGCTCGTCGGGCACCCACAGCCCCCACTCTGAGCAGCCCCAGGGGAGCTACGGGGTTCAGGGCAAACACCCGACCCCGCACAATTACCATCAGTACCCGCCAGGTATGTTTTCTTTTAATTAGTATTTGAGTGAACCTTGTTTTCGGTTGCTGAATTGCTTTTGATCGCTTCGATGTAACATTTACCAAAAAAGATCCAATCAATTGGGCAGAATTCCTTCCTCCGCCGCCGGAACATCCCCCGCCCGTCCCGCAAGGTGTGTGCTACGCGCCAGGGAGCCCCCAGTCAAGTCGGAAGAGCTCAAAATCTGGAGGATCCGGAGTTTCGGTCCATCAGAGGTGAGTCGAAATTAACTCTTTTTCCGCTTTTGTTTTCGAGTCTCAAAGAAGGACTTAGAAATAAAGAAGTCCTGCAACAACTGCAAAATACAAAACACTTTTCAAGGTTCATTAAGCCCTCGACTGTCGACTTTCTAATTACGTTAAACGCGCAGTGGTGCGGGTAAAAGACCCAGTCAATCAACAAGTAGCAACTAATTAAATTTCGTACAACTGCGGCTTTGATGAAGGATTATAATCAGATAAACACGAGCACATTAATTGGATCCTGCATTAATTGCCGGCAATTATTGATGTACCCAATGAAACAAGTTCTGACTTAATGAGGACTTATAAGACTGAAGATTTTCTCATTATGCAAACGTATTCCAATTTCGTTTCAAGTATACTTCAAAGAGACTCTGAAAATGAGTTTAATATTGTTATTATAACTAAAAGAGGATACACTAATCCCAAAATGCTCAAGTATAAAATAGCTTTTCTAATGTTTCTTCAAAATTCGAAATTTCGTTGCAATTTGCTAGTGTAGATATTTTACAAATAAATAGGTATTGAGCTATTTATGTTCTGCAATATTTATATGTAATGCCTATTCGTGACATGCCAAAAATAGGGAAAATCTATTTGAGCGCCTAGACGAAGTTCATTTCTTCATCCAATAAAGAGATGTCCCAAAAGTTCAATGCAAACGAATCAAATGTTTGTGATAAGGCCAAGAAATGTTCTCCTTAAGATATGAAAATCGTAATAAATGTCTACTTGTCGTTCTGAGCAAACTTTCTTCTTAGTTTATAAGAATATCAAAATCCTTCCATCTGAAAAACAATCGACTCACCGATTTTATTTTTCTTTCGGAAAACAAACAGTGCCATGACATCATCGCAGCATAGTGGTTCATCTGGAGGGTTTTCGTCATGGGGAGTGAATCCCCAGGGACAGCAGTGCAATCGACAGGAGAACTTCTACAACAACCCCATCTCTTACCCGAACAACCCCCACCCGGGTGGCCAAAATCGCTATCAAATAACCCCGACCAGCCAGCATCCGCCCCCGCTCCCCTACTTCCCATCGGCCCAGCCTCCAAACCCGATGCAACCAAGAAATCTGCATATCCACTTCCCACCAAGACATGCGCTGTCCGACTACCAACCGTTGGGCCAGCCGAACCAGCGGTGTTCAAATGGAAGGTAAGTGCTTGCAGTGCCACGCCAAAATAATAGAACCACTAATAAAAGATGCCAATTCCGAGGGAATCTAACTAAATGAAGCTGTTCGAATATACTTTACAACATGTACGTTAAATTGTTATGCAAAACGTTGCTACCTTTTAAGTTACAGATATTCAAAATCATTTACCTAATTTTGATTTAACATTCTTACGAAAAACGACACGACGTATACTTCTGTGCGAATAACTATACAAATATGAACTAACAATCTATTATTTATATAATAAAAAAATGATATCCAGCCATCATTAAGTTATTAATTAACAAGAACAGCATATTTAAAACAATTACTAATTATAAAACAGGTGAATTGTAAAATCTATTGTGTATAGGCACACTACATATCCATCAAAATGCGAAACTTTATTACACAAAAATTAATAATTTAAAAATTGATTTGCTGTTGAAAAACCAGGAGTTGAAAGGAAAATATTAAAAATCATCGAAATAATTATGTGCGGCAAGTGTACATTTATCACGTGAAACGACAAATCGAAGAAATCGCAAATTTTATTTTAATTCCTTTATTTTCATAAAATATATAATAATGTGTATTGTAATAAGAATATTTCGGAATTTTTCGAAAACTGTGGGAGAAAACTCAGAAAATATGTTCAAAACTCTATTAATTTTGGATAGTATGAAGTCAAATATCCCGGAAAATACAAGTAACAGAAACAATTTATCGTACGCATATATGTATGTATGTATTCTTTACAGGGATATTTTTGGAATATTTGGATTAAAAGCAAAACAGTTATATACCGATTACTTTGAATAATCGAATTATACATTCGGAGTAAGTTAAGATAGTCCTTTCCAAATGAGATACGAAATGGTTCTATTATTTTGGTTGGGGATTATCGTCCCTCTTTGATCCCAAATTAATTCGAAAACGCATTTTTTTGGTTTCTTGTCTCCCCAATTCCTGTAGGGCTTGCAATAGTTGCGACGCCCTCACCTCGCCGCAGCAGACGCTGCCGACGCCGGAGTGGTACCAGCCCCTGCACAACGGGGGGAATCACAACCAAATTTACACCTGCTCCTCGGAGTGCTCGGACCACTCCCTGAGGAACAACCTCCACGGCCACGGCCACCACGGACGCCACCACCACACCCACCACCACCTGGGGTCCCAGCAACAGGGCAACAACATGCACCCCGACAACTGCCAAGAGAACCTTAAGCCCGGTGGGTTCGCGCTCAACCGGTGCTCCAACGGGAACAGCTTCCAGGAGGTCGATGAGACGGAACGCGAGCACATGCTTAAGACGTGCTCCTGTGACGTCGGCGACACGGACCCGCGAAATTGCAGCGAGTGCTGCAGCTCCCGCGACGGCGACACCTGCTCCTGCAGCGAGAGCTCCTGCCTCTACGCGGAGGCCGGGGAGCCGAATGTTCCAGTTCAAATCGCAAAGAACTCAACTAATTAAAGACTACTTAGCGTAGGTACCGCCATACGTAAAATAGATTTTGTACGACTTCCCGGATGTCCAGCGGTCCCCATTCCCTCGACCGCTCCAGACGCCACAAATACGTTAAAAAATTAATAACCGCGGCCGGGGAGCGGGCATGCAACAGTCACAGAACTGACGCGACAAAGAACTGCTTTACACTATTTAAATATTTTATAGGAAAAAATAGGATCTAAACCGCCCTAATCACCCTAAGTGAGCTCGCCCGCAAAACCCCACTCAGGGGCGCTTTCTGGACGTGCTCTTCTTACGTGCCTCTGACTCAGCGATCGAAGTTCCATTTGGGCCAATTTGATTAGGACTAATCGACACTTTGATTGACACTTTTATGTTATTCCAATAGTTGTGGTCGTGTGTCGACTTCAACATTTATCATATTCTAATTTCCGAGTCGCTCCTTGCTCCCAGCTGGGATGACGAAGTCGCCTATTTCTGGACGATGGATAGTATGGAAATTATGGAATCGCTTAGGTTAAAGTCTACCTTCGGAATTCCTAATAGGCGTGTCTCACGCAACCAGGACTTACCTGCGCTTACTTTGTTCAACAACAAAGTCATGGAAATTAAGAGCTTTCAATCACTTATTAAATGGACAACGTTTGAATAATTGAAAACATTGAAATATTTAATAATGAAATCAGAGAGCAATTGAATATTCTTTTATCGAAAAGTTTCAGTTTAGTTCATTTGAATTTGAATGACAAAATAACTAATAATAAACTTCCTGGGTATTACAAAGTATTTCTGATTGATTAGAATATGACACGCCTTTTTTGGAAAGTTCACATCTATTTAATTAAAAGTCCTAAATTTCATGAGAAAACGATGATGATTTTTTCTAACTACAACTTAATCAAACCCTTGTGCATTTTCTTTAATTATTCTCAAAACTTGATTGTCATCTTGAATCCTGGTAATACGCTTTTCTCAAGCAAACAATTTTTTGATTAGTTTTAATAAAACTAGCAAACAATGAAAATACAAAAACACATTCAAATTTTTTGAAGCGAAGTCTAGCCAAAAAGAGCTGACCAAAAAATTCTTTGAAGGGATTAGACTGAATAACCGCTTGAGCTCGAAATCGATTTGGATTTGCACTCACTTTTTGGTGGTCCCATGGAAGTTGGCTCTAACCAAATCTGCAGCAGATTGAAGTCCTATAGACGAAGGATTTAGTGTAGACGAACTAGAAATAGGGGTTTGTAGGTACGTGTCCATACCGTACACATACAAAAGAGTAGGCATTTTTACTGAAGATGTTTGTTAATTCTTCTGCTTTGTTCGATTTTACCATGTATTCTAATCCGTTAACTAACTACAAAAATGTTTTATCATAATAATTGATTAAACATATCTTTTCTAAATTTTAAAAAATATGTTATTTGAATTGCATAATAGGCGGCCTGTTCCGCCTGACTTTAGTAAGGCTACTATAAATTATATAATCAACGATTATAAAATATAAATGTCGGAAAGCGGTTAAAATTCACTTCTTACTTCTTGATTTCACAGTTCGTGAAATTTACATAAATTCTTCCACATAACCTAAAAATATTTATGCATTGTTAACTAATTTTAGTTTTCAATTCTCCCTCTTTTTCTACATACATTGTTCTTGTTCGTATTTTTCGTTGAATTAGATTTGAACTGAACTGAAATTGAATTGAGAAGAGAACTTCTATAAAATATGTATTTTGCATAATCTATTTTAATCTATAAAATCTTACTTAATGTACCTTTTGCTTTTAAATTTGTGATTATGATTCAGATGTAAGATGTAACGCCATTAAACTAATTTTTAATGAGGTCTTACTAAGTTGGTGCAACACAGGAAAACTAATGTTCCGTAAAATTAAGTAAAGGTAAGTTTTGGTTAATTCAAATTCAAAGGTAAACTTCTAGAAAAATACCTTAGCTTGGCAAAAGTTTTCTTAATTTCCTGAAAACAACCCCCTTTCTCTAATCTACCTATGTATAATAATTGGCCGTTAATTACGACTAAATAAACTCCTAAATAAATAGAAAAGTGCGTTCAGAAAGTCCCGAAAAAAGAGGCGATCTTATCACGGTTTAGGACTAGGGCGAAAACAACAAAAAGTGAGTGTTCCGTGATTACGACTGAAATTGCCCGCGTCCCGCAGCCGCCCGCGAGCACTTCAAACGCAACAATACTTCGAAGCTGAAACGTATCATTTCACGGCGAATGCGTTCATAATTGTAATTTTTTGCATATTTAAGCCTCATCGATTTTCGCTGTCGCCGGCTTCGCATCGAACTGCCCAAAACTCCTGCACAGGACTTGACTTGCAATAATTGGACAAAATGAATAGGGCCGCTGGTGGGTGACTACCCAAGAAGGGCGTGCGCCCTCTAATTTCGTCCTTTGTCGGATCGGAACACCCCCTGTTGTAGTTTACGGCCGAGGGGCTGCTTAGGTAGCGTTCCGGAAGGGATCGGGCACTCGTGAACTATAAACGGGGAGCGCACTTAGGAAGGATAAGTCCCGACGTCCCACACATATAAAATGCAGGACGCCATCCCGGGCTCCGATAGCGCGGATCAATCGGGGGGTGCACTGTAATAAACTCGGACTCCTCTCATTCAGGGAGGCTGCTCCTCCTTCGTCCCAGTCGCAGACCAGGGGTTTATTGCTTCGTCTTTTGTGTGTGTTTGTGATTTCCGTATTATGAGTTTTCGGTTCAGATTAATTTTTATCAAGCTGCTGTTGCGGGTGCTTCTGCACGAAATCAATAAAGGACGAGGGGCGCCGGGGTGCTCCGGGACGGAGTAAGTCAATCAATGGGGCTATCGGGGAATTATTGGAGCAAGCCATTTTCATTTACTGCCGTCCCAGTGCAGTTCATGTTGTTTGTTAAAGTTTTATTAAATCTGGCGGAAGGAACAATGGTCGACGAGTAGATCCCTGGTCTCGCTTCCCAATAAATTAATGAGAACTTTTTAATTGCTCTTCACACACTTGCCCCGGAAAAAAAAATTTTTGTAAATCACGCTTCGGATCACTGTTCCTTTTATGCGGCACTCGTGGTTCCACTTCAATTTGCTCTGACACAAACCGAAATATTTTCATTTCATGCCCTTTTCCTTCATAATTGAGGGATATAAGTTTTTTTTTACATTTGGATTAATTAATTTATTTTAATGCGAACTCTTGTCAGCAAACATCTGTAATTAAATAAAATTTTATTTTTTCAGGTATACTCTACTCTTTTATGTTTTTATTTATATTTTCTTTTTTTAAGAATATTAACTCAATTTTTCCCGTGGCTTATCTCTTTCTCATTTCAAGTACAGAAAACTCTTTGATTTATCCAAGTTACTATGTACAACGGATTTTTAAGCCTTTTTCGTAAAATTTGGGTCTCTGTTTCTGCTTACCATTTACATTTTCAAAGAAATATTTTTATTATATGAAATGATATTCAATTTCGTTCTGCCAAAAAAAAACAAGTAAATACCATTTTAATATTCGAATAATAATATTTATAATCACAAAAGGAGATTTCAAGTTGAATTTGAGATATTAAAAGTGTAAAGCTCTTTTACTAAATTACAACTAGCAAATCACAAATGCAACCAAATATTGGCTAGCGTCGCTCATTTTTATTCAGTGTTTAAAGTTATTTGCAGTAAAAATCTTGGTATGCAAAAATTAAAATTGTTTGGATTACTACATACAGCTAAACAAAAAAACACAAGATTTTTAATTAATCTCATATCTAGCCTTTGATATTATATAATTTATATACATAAGTGCAAATGAATTTTATACATACTTGAGGAGGAGAATATCTTGGGCATGATCGAAGTGAAACCGGCAAAAGCATACATAAAAAAGAAGTTAAAAGAATCTTATAATGAAATAAGTACTACAAAACTCGCATCAGGGTATTATATACGTTAAACGATCCGTTTTATAAAACAGTAGGCTACGAGCGATTGTTACACCTAACTATTTCGAAGTCACTATACACTTTTACCTGGATAATACTTTATGTAAACTGAATGACGTAAGACGTAAGTGGAACGTAGAGAAAATAGCAGTAGTTATGCTCTCATAGGTGAACAACATAGTGCCATAACGATAACACTTTTCACATAAGATATAACCACTTTGTACTAACCGAAAAAAAACATAATAAAAATAAAAATATTTTTGAAGACAAAGTCAAAAGCGGTATAATTGCTGTAAGCGCAATGAATAA
Organism: Tolmerus cingulatus; assembly: GCA_959613345.1. NCBI lineage: Eukaryota > Metazoa > Arthropoda > Insecta > Diptera > Asilidae > Tolmerus > Tolmerus cingulatus. The sequence continues at coordinate 11,367,402 of OY390708.1, read as the reverse complement.
CTACGAAAAAGAGTCTAAATTTTATAAATTACAAGAGAATTAAATATTACTGAGTAACACTTGTACAGCCCATCTTAGCAATCGTAGTACGTATTAAGAAAGAAGTTTTTAAGTGATCTCTCAAGGGTTAGTGTTGTTTAGTTTCCCATTTTCGTTTGCCTGAAGACAGGCGACTTAGACGAGTATTTTTAACCGAAATGAAATTTTGATAAAATAAAAATCTTTGTACACTTATATCAAGGCGAATGAATTTAACCAAAATATAAAAATTGCTGCGAACAAAACAGGAACTCATTTAGGTGCGGTAAATTAATGAAAGAACAAACATTTGTAAGGCAAATTTTGATATTCTATAATACTACTAAATGCTACTGCTACAACGATGAATTTTGTAAATCATTAACTATTAAGGAATACGTTTATCATGTAACTTAATGTCCTAGCCGATAAGACAGTGTCCAATTCTTGGAGTCGGCTCTTCGGTGGAGGTTTTATTTATTTTATTTATACTTGGAGGCACCTGCTCCTTGGAGCTGGCAAAGAAAATTTCAGGACCTCCCCAAAAAGTCGACTCAAAGCCAGCACACTTTGTACCTGTGATACATTTTAATGTGATAGGAGCAATTTAGTTTTACCTTATTTCACAACTATTTTAGTGATAAAAAATTGAAGAGCATGTAATTCAATTGTTTTCATAATCACCGTTGCGAATCCTTAATTTATAACACTAATCTCACGTGTGTCGAGCAATTGCTGCAGACACTCCTGAATTGTTTTTGTTAATTCTGTTTTGTTATGTAAATTCACATAAATGTAACGATATAAGTAGCCCCTCAGTAAATGCATAAAAAATAAAACCTAACAAAAAATTAGCGTAAATATGTTTGTGTCTTCTGTACATAATATACTTACCATGTGTTTATGGAAATTACGTCTTGTACCATTACAAATGAAAGTAACAAAGCAATGTAAATAGAATTTAATGTAACTACAAATAAATTATGATAACTGTAGCCGTAGGTATACGCATTTAATGAACTGGTACTATCACTGGAATTTACTATGTTAGATATAAAATAGACTGTACATTTTAATAAATGCCACTATTATATAGCAAAGTGAAACAATAAATCAATTTTATGAAAACGAATTGTCTTTCATTTAATTTATTATTTATCATTTATTTGAATAGTCAATAACAAGGTTTTCTTTCAGTGAATTTTTTATTTAATCATATTCAGTCATCAACTAGAAGAGTCTGCAACAAATTTAAGACACGCTATTTAATTTTTCAGTAACTCGCACCATTATATTTATTTATTCTTAATTTAGTCGCGTCAGGATGGTTTAGAGAATATTTTTCATATTTAATACTGAAAGCCTCTTTTAAATAAATTGGAGAGCCTTAAAAGGAGGCATAAATAACATTTTCATCTTGCTCAATCTAATGGGGCTGAAAAATAATTTTTTGGAGTTCCCAAATGGTATTATGATTTCCTTACACTCTAGAACATTTTTATTTTGAAAATGGGAATAATAAGGGGATTCATAATTTCTAACTGAATAGAGATTTGATCTGCATAGGAAAAATATTCAACATAAACAAAAATTTGTGGAAAGCATTGCTGTCGTTGTCCGAATCAATACTGCTTTTAGTTAAAAATTCTATCAGTCTCTTCATCCAAAATTTCGATGGCGTTTTCTTAATATTATGATAATTTAAGATCAATAAATCTCTTCAAATATTGCACACCAAGGAATATCAAAATATGGGTACAACCTGAACGATGTAATGGCAAAGCTCAAATTCGGGAGAAAATCTCAAAACACAAGATTTCCTAATCGACTTTTTCTGCATCATCTGGTAGTCCCTTCATATGTAATAAATTCGTAGCATTACTAGTAAGAAACGTAAGAATTATTTAACAAAATAATTTTAGCCAGAGGCCGAACATCTAAGGCCAATTTAAATTACTCAATTCAATTATAAAAATTATTTCCATAACTATTTCAAAAAATTGTTGTACTATGTATGTCTTATATTAAGTTATAATTTAAATATTTTTTTGGAATTATTTACTCTTCGAAACTGTTTAAATTTCGTATAGTAATACACGGATTGTTTATGCACTACACAGCCTTAGTGTGTGCATTTCCAAACGAACTTTATTTCATAATTCGTTGACAAGACTATATACATACATATGTAAATATTGTATTAGAAATATAGGAATGAATTTGTCGAAAATATTAAGATGTAAATTTAATATTTTCAGTACGATCCATATTTGTAAGGATCATAAAATTATTAAAAAGATGTTTATAGGAATGAAGACTTGGTTATTTACTACAACCGCTCTTCGGAATTTTCTTATTTTGGAATTTTGTGGGTATGTATAATAATGTATATGAATTAAAATGTATTTAGCCTGATATAAACAAATTTTTACTGGTTTAAAATATTTTGACACAAAATAATTGTAAATTTTTGGGCATGCCCCGTATATGGTAGCTTCGAACAAAAGAAAGGCAGTATTTTAAACATATTGTTATCTAATTGTACGAAAATTCATTTTAGATAGAGAGGATACTTTTCATATCTTGCATTATTGGTATATCCACGAATTTATTCATTTTTAACTGTAGAGAAGATCTAAAAATATTCGGCTAAATTTTAAGCAAAAAATATATAGAAAGTTGCACATTATTTTGAAAATCTCTTAATTTTTGCTTTCTTAAATGATATGCTCTACTATATGTGTATTTTGTAGTAAAACAGACACAAAGAAGTTTAAATTTAAATCAATCTTACACTTCTTAGGCTTTGATCAAGGATTAAGGAATTTTTCAGGTCGGATTAGAAGAAAACAACGTCGAAATAAATCGAAGGTCCTTTTTCGCCGCATTTCATTTAAGCCAAAAGCGTTTAGTAGAACGTTGTTTTGGGGAGTGGGAACTCATAACTCCATTTCATTGCGACAGAACCGAAGACTCCCCCGCACCATCGCCAGGTGAATTATGTTGAGTAGAATGTCTATGCGAGGAGGCTCTTAGTTCACCTGGAATATTTTCGTGTATGATACTCAGGTACATGAAACCGTTATTCAGACCTATTAGACTTTACGGCTCCCCGGCCCCGTAAAGAACAGCGCCACTTGAGGGGTGGCCTAAGACAGGGGCGGTCGCTTGAAGCCAGGAGCCCGGCGTCCGTGTCATTAAATAAAAATCAATAGAGGCAGGCTGTAATTACGCAGGGGCGCCATCCCGGCAGGAGGATGCACGAATTGCGTTCTTATGCGAATGTTAATTAAGCTTTTTACACGGGCATTAACGGCGACAGCTTGGGCCGGGGGTTTTGGGCGCTGCCGGGCCATCTGCCGCCATTTAATTTATATCCAAGTCATCAGCAGCTACGGTTGCGGAATCAGTGCAAATGTTGTCCGGCCAGATGGCTCTGTCGCCTCACCACCAAATAATTTAAATTTCAACTTTTTATCACGTGATTGCCATCAGTTTTCCATTTGCAGGACCCAGTAATTTGTCCCCGACGAAAGGAATAAGGCAGAATAGCTGCCCTCGGCCTCGGGCGCAATCTGACGAGCACAGTCGCCGAGACGCCCTGCAACGGTCGGCGTCTCTAACCTCACAAAATTCGTCCGCATCCCGCGCCATGCCCATCCCGAGGGATGCTCGTGCCCACCCTGTGCAATTTCGGTGAGTTATTACTGTTGCAATTATGGGGAGAGGAGGGATCGTTCCATGTCGCTTATTACGAGGGGTAATTCCTTATAACGGGTGGACAGGTTTATAATACAGTACGACACCCTCTCCTGGAACCTGAATCCAGGATCCTGGTTCCTGGAGCCCCTCTGCTTGCGGCATACGTGGTGCTGCACGTACCCTGGAAAGACCATAAAGCAACACATTAAATGTATTTGTTGGAGGGATTTCATCCTCCGCCCCTGCGACCGACGCAACCGTGGAGCCAGGATAGCTTCGAGGAAATTCTGGCATAACAATCGCATTATTTTCTTACGGGTTTAATGGCTTAGGCCCCTAATGCGAATAAAAAGATAGGTGTAATCTGGTTTTCCGTGAAATGCATAATGCCGGTCCCTCCTAGCGCTAGACGTTAAAGAGACTTTAATTTATGAGGAGAAAACAAAAGACTGCAAAATTATTAAAGTCGAAATTTCATAATTTAAACATACTATGCACAGGTAATTCGAAAAGGCGTGTTGCAACAAACGCGGTTTTACGAAGCAAGTGAAATATTTATATGTATTAATAAAGTCAAAAAGTGCGGATTCCCAAATGTATAACTCAAATACGAACAAGATGTTAGTTTCATTATCATAGCTTCATTTTCTTAACAAAATCGGCCTAAAACTAGCAAAAAACTTTGTCTCCTGAACTAAAAAATCCGCATGATTATGATATACTTATTACAAATGGGATCCAATATGATAAAGTCGACTTTAATCAATTTCAATAAAAAGCGATACATAAAATATGCTTTAAAAGTCGCTGATTTTGAATCTTTTATTAATATCGCGATCGCAAATGTTCACGTATAGTTCCAAAAAAGATTTTGGATTTTCTTTTGCTTTTTTTTTTTTTGCAAAGCTGGGTTTTGCCCAAATTTGCGAAAATGTGATTCAGATATTCGAAAAAGCGAACGTTTTGAAATGCCTAGCATTTTTAATTTTTTTAAATATCTTTCTCTATTCAAATTAGAATATAATAAAATTATTTTAGAAGCTAATGATAGCATAAAATCTGAAAATTGCATATACTATGTAATTTAAAAAACCTTTTACATTTTGTTTATTCTAAATGATATTATCTAACGATAAGTTGGGCTAGGTTTTTGAGCTGCATTAAAACACTTCATATTATTGTAGCTAAATTAATATTTGTTCCATTTTTTATTAATTTTGCTTCTATAATATCAATATGACTAATAACACAAAGTGTAATAAAGGTACTGGAGAGCTTACTAAAACTCGAAGAACTGAAGTAAAATAAACAGTGAACTTTATGACGTTATTCGACTAAATGTTTTGTTTTGTTTCCGAAAAATACATATTCAGATACCGCCAGAAAAAATTCCACATATGCATATAGAATTTATATCAATATTTATCTTCACTTTTACCGCCCCACACATAAAACGAATAGAGTGGCCGAAGGTATAGTTACAACATTCGCGGGCATAACCCACATCAAATTTGTTGTTTTAGCAACAACTTCATAAATATTTGAAAAAAGGAAGTAGGTACATTGTGCTTTGCCACTTGGGTAATAAATAAAACAAAGCCCTGAACAAACCCGCCATAATTAAAGGATCAAAAGCAGTACGATAATTTCGGATAGGACAAAGCGACAATCAAATATTTTGGACTTTACGTTGTCACTGAAATAGTCACACTTTTTGCGGAATTATGACAATGTGCAGGTTGTGACCGAGTTCGAATTGCGTTCACATACCTGAGACAGGCAATCTAAAGTTTCACCCCCTAAAGTGGAACAACCCATCAATTCGTTTTATTGTTATACGTACCAAGAGAATATTCGAAAATTGGAAAAGTCAAGCATATTCCTCCCTTTTTGGGGATTTTTTTTCCTTACAAGGAGCACCTTATACCTGCGATATAAAGCCCGGTGCGGACCCCTGAGTGCTTATCATCGTCTTCCTCCCATGATACCCTTCAGAGAATGGAAACGTCCTAAAAACATTATATTCCTTACGAAAGCTATTTGACTACCAGCAGACTCCTGGGGAGGGCGAAGGGATTCTATCGATTTTCTTTCGCTTTTCAACGGTTCCGAGGTTGCGTCTCCCCTGGGCTGGAGCTGTCGGGGGTTGATTTGATGGTTGTATACCTCTAAGACAGCTGAAGCGTCAGGGTTTACCTTTTTGGGTGATGAAAGGTTCTTTTCGCCTTCCTTCGTCGTTTTGACAAAAAAAAAGAAGAATTCTTAAGAAACGTTTTAGGTATTGAGGGAAACATTTCAAAGATTCTTTCTTTCCTTGTGGCCCCTTGGCAGACGCCGGCCGAGGAAAAAATTTTTTTGATTAGTTTAAAAGTTATTTTCCTCAGTTGCCGGCTCAGCGCGTCACATCGATTCGCCTGCCAACTGATAACCCTTTTACCTCAAATTTAATGGATTCGAGGAAATTAGGTGGTAGAGTATAAGGGCAGTAAATTAGGTAACAGAACCACCAGTAACAATAGAAAACTTTTCGCTTTTCGAAAAGGCCGGGCTTTTCCCAAATAAAAAAGTTTTTCGTTTTTTATTTGAAATTTAGGACAAATTTTCGGAAAGTCAGAGACGGTCTAAATACCTCCAAACAATTTGGTATCAGATATAAGACACCTATTAGATTTTTCAAAGTGATTTTCATAAGGCCTTATGCTAGAAATAAGAGGAATTTAGCTGTCGAAACTTGCGAAATTTCTTCGAAACGTTTAGCCCCGAGCATAGGGCTGGAATTAGATTAGAGTTCCCTAGGGACATAATTACGCGGACTTTGCTGGCCTCAGTTCGACGATACTCCCCCGCACCTGATTTTCAAATGTTTTAATTCCTCTATTCAGTCCCGAAGCGCTTTTTCGCCATTGTTCCGTTGAGGTACCTAGGCGTGTGTGGCTTGTTTCGGCAGATAAAATCTCAAGGGCTCTTACCTCCTAGCAATTTTTGATCAATTACGCACTTCAACTTCGCTGGCATTGTGCCCGTGCCTCCACGATACCCACGTGAACCTTCCGCAGAAGTCAGTAAATCAACGTGGCCTTGACAACTCGTGGAGGAGCAAAGGACTAAGGGGAATCGGGGAGTCAACAGCTCCAGCCCTAGAAAGATGCTAAAAGGATTTTACCAAAAGTTTCCGAGGGGAATTCGTGCCCCCCAAAGCTATGGAGACCCACTGCAAACGCCATGTTTGTTTGGAACTTCTTCACTTAAATCAAAGTAAGCAATTTGCATACTACAACATGTTAATTAGGGTTGGGTACGGATTATGGATAAAATGTATACACATAAGAAATTCTCGAATCTTACTTTCATGTGGGAAAGACGATAACGCACCCAGCAGTTGCTCCTTACAAGATAAGCAACATTGCCGTCTTAAAGGCTTATTTATTTTACAAGAGCTAATGGATTTCAGCCAAGCTCGGTTATCCCTTCGTCAATATGAAGGGAAAAAGGACCTAAAACTTAGTTCCACATTTAAGTTTATCTTTAATCACCTGGGGATGTACCCAAATTTCGACCTACCTTCTGAAAACAACTCCACAGCTTATTAGGGATTGTTTTTATGGTTTCATTGCCCTGCTAAAACACAAACGTACAGATATAAGGTTTCCGGAAAATCTAATTCAAACTCCCAGTTTCTAATCATTATGTCATCAGATGAGACAGAATATAAAATGCGAAACTTTTATACTCGTAGATGAAGATGCCTATGAGATGTTTTTCTTTTATTACTAAAACACAGCAAATTTACAGAAATGAAAATAATTTGCTGTATTTTCTTTTAGTAGAGAAGTCATTTGACTTTAGGACGTTTTAGACATTTCCAGTTGGGTCAAATTGATTAGGTTGGTATTTTTCTTTTAAACTTCCGCAAATAAAGAAATCTTGAATCTTTTCTTTAAAAAAATGTTTACCCAAGTGATCATTGATGATTTTATGCAAGAAAATTTAAAATGATTAAATATATATACATAGTAGATATTCGATCAACCTGCCTTCTACAAAATACAATATAATTTTATATATTAAAAATTTATACGGTTTTATTAAATTCCGATACTGGATATAGTTGTGGTTATAATGCAGTCCTACACTGCCTACTATGTAAGTACAGGATACATATAATGTATATTTATGTTCTCCTGAAAAAATACTGAGCAAAGTGGAGTGAGATGCCCTAAAACTGCGCGATCTCTAAACATTTGTTCTGAGCCCCCCATTTTTGTAAATATTTAAAAAAACACACATTGAAAATATAATACTAATCATATATTTTTTGCGATACTTAATATAATGTGAAAACGAATTCTTTTTTTCAAAATAGGTTTTACTGGAAAATTGTTGAAGCTTCCAATCCAAGAAAAACTCAAGAAGATAAAAGTCGTATAATATCCACTATTTTTCATAATTTATTTGAATAATTTCCGAATTTTTATGTTTAGTACTTACAGTTTGTCGGCACTTTACGACGCTAACTTTTAAACAACGTCAAACAAATGCTATATGTCTTTTTGTAGTAATTATGTCGTACATAAATTAATATAAATATTTTCATCATTCCAGAATTTTGATTTCGTATTTTCCTATAATTTGTTGACTAGTTCAATTTATGTAGGCGAGAGCCCAATCCGATTCATAAATTGCTTCCTGAATGGAGAAATATTACGGCCCTAATGATATTACAACTCATTAAGACATTTTTCTCTCGGAAATTAGAGGATATATGCTCAAAAGCGTTCATAATGTTAATTTGCATCTGATACAAGTTTATGCGCCTCTGAAGGGTTCCCGGGCGCGCAGCGGGTTCAAGAATTTTTAATTTCGAATTGCAGATTTACGACTTCATTAATTCCCTTGAAAGTCGGCGGACTCCCAAGAGATTTGGCCTAATTTATGACTATTCAAAGGTGAAATGACCCATTTAGGGATACTTTCCATGTAATTGCCAAAGTTTCCGTGTATTTTCTAATAACGCGTGGGTGGATTATGAGCGGTTCCCGTAGAGATTCTCGGTGGCAATAAAAGTCACATTCTGGCCACTTTACTACACTCCAAAATGTCTTCATTTGGTCGATGCACTCCAAATAACGATCGAAAGTAAACAGAACGAAACGTCTAAGGCGCTGTCGTCGTCGTGGACCCAAGACATGTCCACTGCTTCCACCGGGCGTATGCATCTTGTCTACGCCATCGTCGTCTTAAATTCATGACGTCTGCGTCTTTAGCCTTTTAGGGAAGGTATTTATGGGCAGTCCAACATAATGCCCTTGTTACGGCAACAAACGACCAACATAGCGAGCAACTTGCTCCAGCATTTCATTTTTTGTGCCAGCCCGCGACGACGACGAGCACTGGGTGCCCTTTTGCGTCTTAGCCGTGGGGCGAAGACGAAAACGAAGACGACGAAGAAACGTCTTCACCGCATGACTTGTGCAATTTTTGGGACTTGCCTTGATTGACATGTGCAAACTTCGCCGATACTTTCCCAGAAACGTTTGGGTGCACTAACTTCCCTAATTGATCAATATTTATGGAAAAAGTTTCCTTCTCGTGTGGCTTGCCGGAAAAACATTTCTACTTGGTGAAAGAAACTCTCAAGATTTTCGTCTTGAACTGCTTCCTGAAGCGTCAAGATTGTCGAGCAGTCGCGAGAAGGGGTAAAATTTTCAGTTTGGAATTTCGGATTAAATGATTTATTGAAATGGATTTTCAATGGGGGTAATGATAGTTATACAAACACTAAAGTTTTACAGTGTTGGATTTAAGAACTTCATAAATAAATCTCGCAGCAGCCGTTTGTTACCTAATTGACTTTAAAAGATTAAGTATGTTAAATTTATCCAGAAAATATTGAGGACCGAGATTTTCTAAATCCAAGAGAATCGTCATAAATCATTCCATGTCTATTAAATAAACTTGAGAATATATGACTCTTGATCTTGTAAACATAAGGTGATATAGTAATTAATTTTAACCCGTATACTACACACGATCCACATTTTCAATATTATTCGAAAACGGTGTATATGAAAAATTTAAAATACAAAACTCTAAAATTCAGAAACCACGAGTTAAATTGCATATTTTATCATTATTTTTATTGTCGCAGTAATCACATTTTGATCGCAAGCAAAACTCAGGATTTAAATCATTTCCAAATCAAATATAAACGGAATAAGTAATTAATCATTAATAATAAATATGTATATAATAATAACAAAGGGAAAACAATACATACGACAAATCATATATGAGGTAATTTTAAAATATTGTTGTGGAAGTTTTACAGACCAACATTATATATAATAATAATATTACGGCTAATAAGAAAATTAAAATTGTTTGCTTTCACACTTATGTAATTGATTAAGGTTGAAGCAAATTATGTTTCCTGGATGATAGATTCACGAAAATTAAAAGTCTTTTTTCAAACTAGGATCTAGGGTAAACTTTGTAATATTTAAACTTTTGAGTCCTCAGCATTTGGCGGCACTTCTACACGATTCCATAGTAAATCTTTGCATCTACAAATCCTTTGAATTTGAAAATTGTAGCACATTTGTATTCATAATTTATATTTAGTGTATGTAATGAAGCACATATTAAAAAATCGCAAACAATAGAAGCATACAGTTAAAATAAAATATATGTGTCACACATGCATATACAGTTTTTGTATTTATGTACATATATATATGCTCTCGGTTTTTCAAATGATGTGAACACAAGGATGTATTTTATATGCATTTTTAATGCATTTTCACCTATGCAAGCAACGTCCTTATAATGAATGGTTTTCCACTCCAGGTCCAACGTTTCCGCCCAAGAGAATTCATATTTTGCTCAGAAAGGCGCATATTTCGTCCGGAAGTGGTTCGCGTGCAGGGCCGCACTTTATTTGGCGCGGAAAGTGAAACCCCAGCTGAAATCAATGATGCAGCAAATTGTTATCTGCCTAATGAAATTTCATAATGTCCGTAATGAGAAACATTAAAATTTCAGGCTGGGTATCAGGTTCGGGTTCCTGCCCGGAGCAACAAACCGCTCCCACAGGGTAATTAATTTCCCATCTCGCCAGATATCAGCGAACCTCGATCGGTCCCGGAGCGCGCCCTGAATTTATTGCTTTAAAAAGGAAGAACGCCAATTTTGAGGGAAGTGTTGTCCATGTTTATTTTCGTGCGAGGCGTCCTAACGATCGCGTGCCCCGCCGCACTTTCGAGTCCTCCGGCTCCTAATCAATAAGCGTCTCGTGCGGCTCAAATGAACTTCCGGCGCGAATCAATATTTGCGGAGGCGTAATTCGAAGGCAGACACTTCCTCCGCGGCCTCGTAAATTCCGCGGCCGTGACGAAGGAACACTTCCAATTTAAAGAAAATTGGCTCTTGCAGTTATTAAGCCTTGCATAGCGACGGGCAGGGATTTAGCGGTCGGCGCCTCGGCTCCTTATTCCATAATTTACATAATTTATAAAAGGGTTCAGGTCTGACCGAAGTATTCCTGGTTGTGGATTTGCACGGCTCGTCCCACTCCGGCTCCAGAGTCCCTGTTACAAACGCACGAATCATGTGATCTAGTGCAATTTGTCATCTATTGCATAATTAATAGACTCGCCCTAACCGAAATAATAATCGCTCTAGCCGGTGAAACACAGCGGAAAATTCGTTAGCACGAGCATTGTTGGCGATTTTGCGTATCACAAAGAGGAATTGCTCCGGAAATCCTCAAGGAAATTACCACATTTCGTTTAAATGAATTCTTTATGGAAATTATGAGGAATTTACCGCTTTATATCTGGGAAATAGCCCTTAAAATAGACCAATTTCTCGTAATAGCTTAAATCATGTAAATTTGATTAAAAGGTATATCGCTCTAACAAACATGAAGAGGAAACCGAAGGACCCTCTTGCAAGTTCACTCACTTGAAAGAAAATCCTGACGCTCAATTGTTCACCTTATCTTTGAGTAATAGAACCTAATTTGGCATTTTGGTAAAAGCAAAAAAATAACATAACAAGAAGTAATTAATTACGATTCATAGTCCGATGATGTGATATTTTTAGATTATGTTTAACATGTTAGCATATAACATCAAAAAATGTAAAAATTAAAAAGAAACCATGATGGCAATCGAATAATAATTATTTTATAAAACTAGACTAGAGAATTATGTATATGGCATAAGTTGGTATTATGTATTATACTAGTTAAATTATTAAATTCAAATAATAAGCAATAACTATGTAATGTATGAAGTCAGGCATTCGATACCTCATTACATTCTTTGATCATTAAATTTTTGGAGTCCTCAAACTTTACTAAACCTAAGTGAAGTTTGAGACAACTCTGACTTGATTTTCCTATATTTTTCCTTATATAAAAATATATTAACTAATTCAATTCAAATCGATCTAATTGCTCGCAATGTAATCGTGGGTTCAATACCCATATTTCGATTTAATTTACGTAGCAAATTTGTTATACAAAACCAAAATTATCCTCAAAAAGTTATTAAACAAAATTGAAGACCATATTTAAAGATAGTACTTCAGGATTCATTATAAATTAAAAGATATTCAGTATTTCAAAACAAATGTCACTCTGCATCACAAAACGCTTTTTAATTTTAAAATATTCAGCAACCATTGGACCTAGATGTCTCTACATAATTGCACCTCAAGATGCTTCTAATGACAGTGCTCAATGTCATCCCAAGAGGTTTGGAAACCCGCTACGAGGAGAATTTTGTATTTCTTCTTTATATATTAGGTATAACCAGAGTGCTTCATAAAGGGAGTAAAAGAGGGACGAGTTATGAAATAAGTTTCAGCATCCTCTAATCATATGCGCAGTCAATTATTAACATCCGCCCTGGAAAGGTTTAAGTTACGGCTGTGTCGATAAGATTGTGGGTTGTTCCCTTCTGGCGCTCATTTGTATTCGACTTTCATTACATCTTTTGCTGCTGGTTTAATTCTCCTGGTTCCTTTGTTCATTTCCACATAAAACAGCTTTCATAAGACCAACAGTGCTCACTCTAAGGGCCCAGAGTGTATTTGTGCTCGAGGATTTAAAGGACGATGTTGAACAAGAAACCAACACAAAAGCCAGCAGAAGTAGACCAGGTGGAGTCCGTCAGGGCCTAATTCACCAAGACTTTCAGCAGAAGTGAATGGCTTCTAGGTCGTGATATTTAAAATGTTCTTTGTAAGCCTATTCAAATATTATTTCCCTTCCAAGTACCATTCAGATAGGATAAACAATGGACTTTTACCAGGAGGCAATGTCCGAGGTTTGAGCTTTAAGAGATTTTGGGTTAAACGAGTTCCCAGCTAAATTTTGACAGCCCAAATTAATGTAGGGCGTATTCTTCGACTTATTCTTCAGTTATTTTCTTCCTTTCCCTGACTCTTTACCAGAGCCTCATTTAAAAAACCTATCATCATTTTATTTTAACTACGAATGTGAAAAAATCACAAATTTCTGTCCCTAGGCTCAATATTTTAGAACTTCAAATTGCACAACTAAATTTCGACCTCTCGGAACTAAAACTGATTTTCTTGAATCCAGCTTGATAGGTCTCTATTTAAAACTGTGTTAAAACTGCATACTAATTTACAGTACATGTTAATCTAGTTTGATATAAATAATAACAATTTTTAAATATTCATTTCCTATACCTGCTTCACTTCTTTTTTACAAACCACATTATTTTGCGTTTTTAATTTTGCTCGTATGTAAAAATTGAAAATTTGAAGAGTTCGTTTTGTAACTTTAGTGATTTTTGTTTCAGAACTATGAAAGCAGAAGTTTATAGTTGCAATTGACTTATAATCATCGTACTTTTGAATCCTTATAACTTTCGTCTGCATAATTATTCGAGACTTATAAAATATGCAAAATTTCACTTTTATAGTCCTTTTCCTATGAACTTTATTAAGTAATACGCAATTTCCTTTGATTTCGTTACTCAGTCAACTAACATTAAAATTTTAAAAAACATCTCGAAGCCTTAAAAAAATTAAATTTTGTATGCAAGCTACGATATTGGTCCTCCAAGCGTTCACAGTGGGGGAGTTTGGTAATTAAAAACTAAAAGGTTCTATAGAAACGGCTAAGACTTTCTTTGATCATGTGGTATACTCTTAGGACTTAACTCTACTTGGGATCTCATAAGTTTTTAAGTGTAAAAGTGTATACATGTTTTACATGAAATGAATGCTAAATTGAACACAGTGTATGCCGCAAATTTTATAAAAATGTTCATCTGTTGCTATCCGTAATAAAATTAAATATTTAAAATCAAGGCTGCCATACTGACTTTATTTTGCAATTTACAAAACACAGAGTGCCCAAGAGAAAGGACATAAATGGCACCTCCGGATTAAGTATGTAGATGCACATGAAGGTGTTTCGAGTGTATTCATTTTGACAACATTGTCGCCTCGAAAAGACACAGCGACCCAAGCAATACCTGCAAAAGTTTTTATAACTTTGTAGCGTCCTACGTGACGTCCAAACGACCAATTTGGGAATAACCTTTTACACAAGCGCAAGAATGAATTATGTCCCCTGCCAGTGGAGAGCGACTGCCCTCAACCTTACGATCGATATTTCACAAGAACCTTGGTGTCCTGGGAGCTCCCCACACTCATGGAAATATTTCACCAGTTTAAAGCTTTCGAATGCGGTTCGACAAATTCACAAACTCTAGATATTGCCTTAATTGTGGTTCAGTTGGTCATTAAGTTCATACAGTGTCATGTCATGCCATAAGGGCTCTTTTATAATTATTGGAGAATGGAACTGTCATTTAAAGCACCTGAAGTACACAGAAGTGCATTTATCTTGATTATAAACAATGTTGGCACTTTAAGTCGGTCTATTAATTTTTCAATTAAAAATTGCAGTGTTTACGAATTACAATAATTATTTGCAGCTACTTTTTACACCAAATTTCTTTAATTATATGTATACAATTCAATTACAATTCGCCACGTAGCCTTTCAAAGTCTCCCGCCACAACATTAGGTGTATTTTTCAAGGTGGGTCTTTATCTTCATTACAATCGTCTACTCTGGTAATTGTTTTACAAGACAAAGGTCCAGAAAAGGGGTAAAAAGACTGCTTTTGAATTTAAATGCGGCCACCAGAGAAGAATGAAGTGCAGAAATTTACCTTTGCATTTAAATGTTTTCGTTATGTTTTCGTGTGAGAGTAAAACCATCGCATTAACGTAAAAAACCTACGTTGCACAGCACAGTGGCAGTGTTAGACAGGACGAAGGAGTACTTCCTTGGAACGACCTCAAAGAGTTTTACTATTCACACCCGACATCCATATTCGCAATTTTGTAAGTTTCCGGAGTGGCATTTGGTGAAGGAAATGTCTCATTAGGCTGAATGGAAAAGTAAACATTCTGAAGGATAGAGTTTGTCGACGGACTTATAGAAAACAATTTGAACTTTTATCAAATACCTTAAGGATATATTGATTTTTATCATTCAAAGCAAAAAAAAACGTTTTAATGTTTACTTCTCTCATCTATAATTCTTCAATTCTATTGAGAAGAGAAGAGAATATGTTTGTTTATAAGTAAGAGGAAAATCCGGGAACTGTTATCCCTAGCTACATATAACTGCACGGTAGTTATACGCTATAAATTTACACCAGTTTTAAATTTTACACTAATTTACACTACTTCTTTGCAATACAAAATTGTCTTGTTTAGATTTTTTTGAGTACCGTCAAGAAGCTTATAACTTTTCGATGATCATCAAATAAGTATAAATTTTATTTACATATATTTCCATTAGTATTTGTATTTGCAAGCATGAACGTTTATTATGTACATATTTATTCAAACTATTTTTAAGTCAGTTCTCCACAATGCAAAATTAAAGTTCATAATTCCTTCACTAAATTAGAATAAATGTTTCATCAAGGAAGTTCGAAGAAAATCATAACAAATCAAATCATAACATAAACGTCATTGTATATGGAAAGAATCCATACTAAAAACTGTCCTTCAAAAATTAACATCAAGTAGTTGTATATACATATACATATATTCCCCATTATTTTATTTTAATTTATAGCACCTTAATTATTCAGAATGTTATGCATCTATTGGGATCGAATTGGTTTTCTGATCAAAGTCAAGTTATTCGACAAACTACTTGTTGTTAGTTTCCTCAATTTGTCTAAAATTCGAATTTTGGCTACATACAGTTGATTATTATTTACTTTATTGTGTAAATATTTATAAATATAATAGTACACATTTCAGTAGCCCGCAAGTACGAATTTGCGAGCACAACTATTATATGTTAAATATAAAATAAGTTCTATTGTTTTCGTTTAATTCAAAAAGAACTAAAATATGTGCAATCATACAGGCTAAGCAAGGTTACACCAACATTACATGTAGGTAGAATTAAAGCAAACGGAAATATGAAAATTAAATTTAAATTGCAATGCAAGACATGTTTCATCCAGAAGATAAAAGGTGCATTTAGAACGCTTTTCTCCCCAGATAAAAATATTTTAAATTTGATAACGTGATTGCAGTTGTGTGGATGGGCCCACGAGTGCCATCTCGAAATTGCCCCACACGCGAAATTAAAAGGGAAAATAAACTGGCGCCGCATATAAACGCGATTCCGTGTGCACATGAAACCTACGAAACCTACAGGAACTTGCACTTGGTGCACCGAGCGCCGGGAAAAGTAATCAACTTTTCACTTCTGAGCTCCCCGGTCGTCGCGTTCTTTCAATTTCTCCTCGTTGCGGCGGCATCGTATTTTTCGCCAGGAGGACACAGGATTTAGAAATTGAAAAATCTTGCAGCATAGCGTCCTTAACTTTAAAGGTTAAAGTCAAGGAGCCAATGGCATTCTGAACCGACACTTATTAGGGGGATGCCCACCTAATCCAGGCGAATCAACAAATTCCCTGAAATCTGAGCAAGTGGGCATCGCATAGTCCTGATAATTCCCAGCATGCAATGGTTAAAGGTAAAGTCCCATGTTTAGATGTCCTCTTGGACCAGACAATGGGGCTGCCGCCCTGCTGCCGGTCTTTGCCTCCGAATCTTGCCCCGAGAGCCAACAGGGTGCCATGAAAAGGCGAACAGGGTGATTCTCCCGACATTTGTGCAATTCGCACGGAATTTTTATTAACAATATTTTCCGATGGCGCAATTTTCTCAGAAGCATTATTTTTGAGAGTTAATAGTATAACTTTGCATATAGAGCTGCCGACAAAGCTGCCAAAAATAGAAAGACCAAACTATGTTTGTGCGAATTTTGCCGGGTATAGTTGAACTTGTTCAGAGTTTGCATAGTTGACCTGATAAATTTCTGCACAAAAGCTAAGCAGACAGGCCAAAACCTCAGTAATGAATTCCATGCCATTAAGTTGGAACAATGGGAGCAGCATATTAAGGACAGGAGGACCCTTCTTTTATTGCTCGATTAACATGCGAGCTGGGATTTGACCCGGCAACGAGTGCCTTCATTTGCAAAATTTCCATCAAGGCGCTATCTTAACTATCGATTTGGGAATAATCCTGTTTCTTGTTCTCGGTCAGGTCTCAGGATTTGAACGCCTTCGACATGTGTACGGCGTAATGTATTCGGGAGAAATGAGGAAAACGGCCAAGATAAACGCGAATTATTTGAATGAATCTCATTGAGGTTTCGGAAAGGGTTCAGGTCGAACAAATAAAAAGGGACTACAGTCGATGAAACGAAGAAGTTCCCTGTTACAGGACGCGGGAGACACGAGTTTCAGGAACTTTTAACTTTTCAACTTTGCCCTTTTTTTGTGGTTTTGGGACCATTTTATGTGAAAACATTGCTTGGTTGCTGTAAGAATATCTAATTGAGTAGATGCTGTTTTCGTTATCCATCGAAATATAAAATTCTATCGCTTTGTTTAAAGTATTCCCCGCGGGCCGAATTGAATTAAATCCATTTGAACGTGATGAAGGTTACAAAAAGGCTTTTATTTTTATCTGCATAAAAAGGAATTATGTTTTAAAATGCATCCTCCCTTTAATATATGACGTAAATTCGGTTTCATAATTAAAGCCATTTCAAAGCTACTATTGCAATTAAATTCAAATTTCCAATGGATAAAGTGAACTATTTCATTTAAATTGCATATTTGCTTAAAAGCTAATGAAATAAACCTAGTTTAATTGCGTACATCACAAATGTAAAATTATCGATTAAATGTTTACTTGCACAAAGAATAACAGAATTGGAATTAAATTTTTTTTATTATATTTATTTTTATTTATATACTGGTTGTTGTTTTTAAATTTTCTTTTTTCAATATGCACTTACATATGTATTTACAATAAAACATAGAATCCAGTGTAATGTAATTTGACGAGAATTTTCACTTTTCAAAATTTTGCGGAATTAGTTAAAGAGAGAGTTGTTCAATATTATCAACATTTATGTTACAACAGACACCAACGTGTTCTCAAAAACTTGCCTGCCAATTTCATGAGTGCGGAAATATCGCTGCTATATGATGTCACATTAATACCGATATCTTTCGAACAACTGTTAATATTGAATATTAATGAGCGAACCAACTCAAAAAATTCTCGATTTATTTTTGGACAAAGTCTTTAACTATTGTAAAAGGTTTTCTTTTAACAAAAAGTTGAAATGAAATAATATACATATATGTATGTACATATAATATAAGCTTCATGCACAACTTCATAAAATGATAAAATCCTATACCCTCCAAAAACATTTTTATACTACACAATTGATCTGAAGCTCCCTAAATCAGGTCAGAGCCGATGACGTCGTTGGACATTGCATTGCATAAATGTAAACAACAAACATTTTTCCCGAATTCGTCGAATTTGTTATCGATATTTCGCATGTTTGTTTGCAGTTTAAATAAATTAAGTACAATTGTACTTAATACAGTGATTAGCTTACCTAAAAAGGTGTGTCAACGCAGTTGGGCGGAATTATTTCTGCAACCTTGCACTGCACACATTATCACTAACAATATTTTTATGACTTGCACAATAATAAAAAATCAGTAATTTCGCATCTGCACTTACTAAGTAAATTGTACTTCCAATTAATCACAAATGTCCACGTTATTCAAAACGCGCAATATACTACCTTTATCTTTAACTAACTCGCTTCTAACTAGCGGTAAATTAGAAGCGTCGGAAGCGTAAGTTATATTCGACTACTATTCTCTCGACGCCTCGAAATGCCGTTTCGCTCTCTCAAATTTTACTACCTTATTCAAAAAATTGCATAGAGGAGGAATTTTGGTCGCTCGCGTGCAGGGCTTGCACACGTTTTATCGCATCCTTTACTATGATCCAAGATCTAAAGTGTGCAAGTACCCTACAACATCAAAGTTGGTAATAAAAAGGTTTACAGTCAAGTGTATTTCTATCTACACAAGGCAAATATTTAATTTAAGTTAGAATTGGAGCAAGTGAACGAGCTAACAAACGCAACTAAGTTTGAAATCAATATTTGTTCATGAAATTGCTTCAGCAGTCTAGAAACTAATTTGGTCGTTTATAAGACCAAGAAATAAAAACTGCTAATGACATTGTAATCCTGAAAATTCCCTGCTGCAAAAACCGGGAAGCTCAGGACTCCGGCACACGGCTCTGCGTTTCTATTTGTTTCTCATTACAAAAACTTCATTAAGCCGTACCCAACTCGGACCATATTTGCTTCATTATGGACATGTCATTAAAAACTTCCCTCGTTAGGTAGAATTAATCGGTGCAAAGCGGGCGGCTTTCAAGCCCATCCCACAGGAAGTGGGTGTTTATTTTTCATTTGGATGAGCAGGCATTTGACCATTTGCAGAGCGCAACATAGATATGTTTTTTGTTTTTGCTCTGATGACGACAGTAAGAACGAACCCCCAAAACATACTTAGCGCTCGGTTAGGGGCTAGGGCAGCCGAGTAAACATGTGCAAATTGTATGCTAACACTCTTCCAGGACTCGGGGTTGGGTTGGGACAAAAACTGAGGGCGCAATTAAAATTTAGGATTTCATTACGTCAGAGGTAAATAATTGTTAGCGGCATGGAGAAACATCACGGAGGCATGTTAAAAGTGAAATGGAATTGAAGCTTCAAAACTCCTTCTTCTCTCCAGTTAAATGGTAAGTCACTAGGGATTTTTGGGCCAAGGAGATTTTTTATGGAGCTTTATCTCCAGAAGAAGACTTGCTATCTTGTTTGCTTTAAAACTTGGTTACGTCCTAAAAGAAGACATTAACAACTGTGGTGTACATCGCCGACTTAAAAGCAAAACTATTACATCGTAGTTAAATGCGGGGGGTTTAAGAGATTTTGAAAAATAGAAAGTAAGAGTTCCACACTTTCATTAATGGGTGCACATAGAAGCATTCGTTAGGGAATGAGATCAGATACATACTAGGGTCATTATTGTTTTTATATAATTAAAATATAATTGCGAAGTAGGTATGACAATTAACCAAAAACAATTAAAAAACATCGGGAGGAAAACATGACAGACTTTAATTTATATACATTACTACAATTAAAAGAACAAATATTTTTTCTGGGTAAGCTATGTACCTAGCTGAATGATGGGCTGATTTTTCCGGGCATATAATACATATAATACTATAGCATAATAAAGTCGCTCATTTTTAATTTAATATCTTATATATATTTTCTCAGACAAAAATGTTATCGCAGCATGTCATGGAATCTGATATCAGATCCCGTGCTCTTGAGAAGTTAACACACTCATTGTGCATATTTTGTCCTTATACATATAATCTTTATTAAAATCTAATAGAAAATTTGTGTATTAAGTATTAAACCATTGTATGCCCTATATACTTGTAAATTAGATATGTGCAAGCAAAATAAGGATTAAATTTAGTAGTGAGATATTAAAAGGATATGAACAGCGACGTGCCTAATGAAATTCAAGAAAAGGATTTTCTAATCCTCGGACTATAGCCGACTAAATACAATTACGCTTAATCCTAGACCTTCAATCTTAATGGATTTCAGCAAACTTCAACGCCTTTTAACGAAGTTGACTGGTATCTTAACGACTACGCCGCGAATTAGAAAGGCTCAGCAAAAAGTATCCATCAAGTGAGGTTGAAGAGCAAAAGTCAGCACAGAATCTTCCTTTTGTCGTCCTTTTATCATCAATTATAACCATGTTGATGGCAAATCTGGAGGAATAAGTAAGTGTTAAAAAAGACGGAAAGCCGTTTTTGCCGTCGCTTCGAGAGAACAGCCATCAGGAAGCAACAAGGAGAAATCAACAGCTCATAGGCCTTTAGTTGTGGCAGAAGTCGTAATTCTTCCCGGAGTCGAGGATTCTTGACATAAAGAGATACTGTGACGTGAAAGACGTGCCAGCAGCCGGCGAGAAAAGTCAAGGGCCCTTCGGAGGCTTAAAAGGTACAAAAATTGCTTAAGCTTAAGGTCGTAATTAATAGCTCATGAAAGCTATTAAGGAGGAGTTGTTTTGCGTCCCGAGCCCTATGTGTGAGAGGAACAAAGGGAATGCCGAGCCTGTGGGGCGCCGCGGGGAAAACGACTACTTTTTAGCCAACTCTCAGTCTGTTGTTGTTTATTTTCCGGGTTATTTAAAGGCGTCTCTGTACGGCATTCAAAGATTTGGCGTAAATTAATGGGGAAAGTGGAAATCACAAAGAAAAATAGGCTTAAAGGTGTTCCGCCAAATTTATCTTCACGGTAGGAAAAGTTAGCTTGATCCCCTGGCCTAATGGCACTTTTGGGGGAAAAGCCTTTATTTATCACAATATTTGCCAAGACGCTACATAAGGATGCTTTTCGGTAAATCATGTGGAAACACAAAAAGAATGTTTCCCGAAATTTAATGGGATAAGCTTAATTGGGTACTTTCTTCCTGTAGTACACAAACAGCTCACAGTCGAAAGCATTCGCATATGAAGCAGTCCTATTAAATTTTGCTGTGTTCCTGTTATCATAAATTTCAAATACATCGAGATAAAGGAGTGAGATAAAAGCGTAGCGATAGGGATCCAAATATCCTCGCACTTTAGCTTCGTTTTGTTCCAAGTTGTAGGCACTTCGAGAAAGGGAAATATTTTGGGAAGCAAGACAATATTTTAGGGTAGTTTTAAACAGTCACTTGTTAAAACGGAGTATGCCCATAAATATCTGTTATAGGCTTAAAGAAAGATGTAAAATAAAATTATCCAAAGTGAAATGATTCCCTTACATTTTTTCCGTGGAATTAGAAATGGGGTGGAAACTCCCATAAATATGATCATTTTTGATTACTAACCAATTATTCACGAACAGCATCCGAAATTCATTTTTTCTATAAAATGCGTCAATATCAAAGAATAATCTGTTTAAAACAAATTTACTTGTTTCCAGAATTATTATATTAATAATAAATATTGTAAATTGGAATAGGCATAAAACTCATCTTAATTCGAAATTCCCATAAAATTAGTCAAATTTTAGAGCCAATTACTAATTCTTAAGTCTTCTTTTCACATTATTTAAGAGTAAGAATTATGATAATTCAAAAACATATTCTGACAGATATGTAATATATATATTCTTTAAAAACTTAATACCATTTTAAAAAACTTTAAAGTTTCTCTTTTTTACGGAGATTCGGCTCTATCGCACGATTTTCACTGCAAATTTTTATGTAATATTCGCTTGAGTTTGAAAGGATTTTTTTGTCATATGCATTAGCAATGGTTGTAATACAGCCTCTACTTTTTCAAGCATTATACATATATAAAATGTTTAAATGTAATTTACCTTTTCAAAAAGAATCTTCAATTATAGTCGTAGATACTGATTACTTCTTGATGTAAAGAAAAGTTTAAGAAATAGAGATATAGTCTTTTGTTGTAGTTTTATTTATAATAGTGTATGTTATCAAGTCGAATTTTGTGTCACTCTAGGAATTAATCCAATAACAAATTCATTTTTGAGGAAAACCATATATGTATAGTTAATCTCACTATATAATAGCAAGAATATTACTTAAACACTCAGAAAAACTTATAAAAGCTTCTTGATCCCGGTAGACATTTCAACGGCCGTTATTCTTGTTCCTTTGATGATGATTAAAAATTCCACTCGCCGTATTTGCCACTGCTTTCCATGGAACTTTTTTAACTAAATGAACTCCAGCTTTTATTGCAAGACCTTGCCACTGAGGTTCAGGTGCAGGTTCAGGTTCAGGAATTGGATTTCCCTTAACGCAAACAGCTGCAAGCAATACAAAGACAAGAAAAATAATTGTTGGACCTGTAATAAGAAATAGTTTTTTAGTTTACAATTCAAATTTTGAATAGATGTAACGTACGCATCTTTCAAAATTTTCACACAGCAATGCAAAAGAACACTTAGCAATTGAATGATGGTTAGCTCAATATACATAACCTTTTATACTGTTATATATGCGGAAATTGTACAGTAAGACGTCATCCGCAACATTTGAGTAAATATTTTTAACCTTGTGTTGAGGTCAGCTTAGCTTTTACGTCAATAATCAAAGTCACATTGGTTCTTCAACAATGAGACAATGCCTAGTTTGAGGCGCCTGCCGTTGTAATCAAAATAATTTCAATGGAGCATTCATTTTGAAAAAATGAGTTATCTCTTATCAAAACTTTATACTTTATTGATTTGGTCATAACTTTTGAAGTTTCGCATTTCAAAAATTTTAAATTTTTAGATTATCAATGTTTCTGACACGAGCAAGAAATAATTAGTCTACAGCAAACCATAAAAAAAGTATTATTTATATATTTACTTATTTTTGTTACAGTCTACGGATTTACAATTGCTGAAGGTTCATATGTGCCGTACTCAATGAAACCCAACTTTTCTAAAATTTCAAACCAAAATGAATCCCTAAAGAAAGAACACTATAGCGAATGAAAACTGCCAAAAATGTATACTATATGGAAGTAGAGATATTTGAGATGACTGATTTTGAATATGCTATCACAATTTGAAAAATCACCTAGTGTATTGTTATATATAATCAACGTTTTTTGTTAAATAAACAATATTGGGTTTTTATTGAAATTTGTTAAATTAAAACATACCATCGCCGGTCAAATGAGTTTACTAAAACTTTTTGAATTCAGTTAATTATAGTTTCTCAAATTTACTTTTTCATCAGGTACATATAATCATTCTTCTTCTTCTTTATTCTTTGTTTAATTATAACAAATAGTACGAAAAACCTTTAAAATGCTGTACGTACATCTATTTGAATTTTAATTAGTTGAATTTGGGATGGATATAATTTTTCGCGTTGAAATATTAGTTGTTATTTTGACAATTGAATCAGGATTTTAAGAAGTTGATGTTGATATAAATTTTGTTGTGGTTACATTTTTTTTTTTTTGTTATATACATATCGTTGAAGTGATTGTGTGTATGCCTCATCTTGGTTAGATAATACAAATTATAATGGTATTCAATAAGAGCAAAATATTTTGAATTGGTATTTTACAATAAATTGAACATTAAAATTAATTGCGTCGCAAGATCAAATCTCATGCCGTCGGTCGGTCGTGTTTACTATCAAAAAATAATATCACGGATGGCCATGTCGTCTACATTTAAACCCACAAAATAATATTGAAATATTGCTCCTTATCATCCCTTTTTTGGGTGCTCGACGAGCACGTATAAAATATGGGAATTAAAATGTGGCGGCCGGACAAAAGCAGTCTAATGGAAATTTTTCGATATTTCAAAAGGGGGTTCTAGTGGATTTTTCCGGAAATTGAGTTGTACAGAACTTTTGCGTAATGCAGCTTCATTTCGCCACCATTTATATTCAAGTGGTAATATAGCGAAAATAATCGAACGCGAACAACAGCGGAGTGGGTTTGGGCTGCAAAGTGGGGGCACTATTTCACAATTTCAATCAGAGATTTCATTGCTCTGAATTTATTACGGTCAATGATTTACAGGGTAGTAATAAATACCTTCATAAATTCCCGCCAATGATGTTTCATGCAGAAATGCTTTTAGCCGACTAACGTCCGATTGCCAGGTGAATGTTTCTAGTAGTTATATTACTCACGAACCACCGGCAAACAGACAGAACCATTTGTGAGGATAGTGAAGAATTGTTCTTAAGACACTGCCCAAACTCAGGTGATAGCAGGAAGAAGTGCCGAAAACACGCCAGGACGACATGAATTTAAAGACTCCTCCGTGCTAAGGACAAATTATTCAGTTTTCGATTTTCATGCAATAGATACTGACAAAGAAATCGCCCCTACTTTGAAACTTTACGAACACTAAGAAGTGATTTATAAGGCGTTCAAGGAAATCAACAATTATATTGGCTATTTTGTTTTAAATGTAAGCAAGAGCTGTATTTTCAACTTTGGATGTGGTTTAGTTCTGCTTCTAGTTTGAAAGTTTGCATGATCTCTATAGACCTTTTATTGCTCGACATAGACGATGCTAAAATTTATACATAGATGCACACATCGAGTCAAGCGGAAAATTAAATACATTAAATAGATACCTCAACCCCCTGAGCAAGGGCAAGGGAGTCATAGTATAATTAGATCTAAGATTTGATAAACCTTATGCTAGAGACCTAGACAGGTCTAATTCATAAAAACAAATAAAAGTATCTACAAAAACAAAAAAAACAAAAAACTGAAATAGATACCAATGCGTAAAATCTCTGAAAATAAACTGCGGATGGTTGGATTATACTGCTGAATTAAGCTCAAAATATCTAAAAAAATGTTTACATATAAGCTCGATTACATTGTATTTAAAATAATGTTGACATTCAAACGGATCGCATTTCTATTTAAAACTTACTATCTTTTCATACATGGGGTCCAATGATTATAAAGAGCCAACTGGAATTGTGGTTATTATAAAAGCACAACAGTCGTTTTCTTATCGCATTGCCAATGAAAATCGTTCTGACAACGTTATTTTGGATAAACTGAGTACGCGTTTAGAGAAATCATCTGTAATCATCCGTAACGAAAATTGTAAACCATGAGGGTGACAATGAGACGGTGACATAGAAGTTTAAAAGTTTAATAATGATTTCGATACATACATATATTACTTGTGCATACCGAGATATGGCGACGAAAAATATTATCTTGGAACATTTCTGGGAAAAGTCCCCAATTAATAATTCAAATAAAATCAGGATCGACAAGATGTCCTCACCCCGTCGCATCGTCTTCCTGAACAGCTTTTAAGTTTCCCTCATTATTCCATCCAGTGTTGTGTGCACGGCCTATACAAAATGGAAAAGAGACGAAGAATAAAAAAAAACAATCTCTCTTTGCCTAGTAACAAAGTCCTCTTTTGCCAGCTTATGATTTATTAAAATTCAAAAAAGCATGGCATGTTGCAAGGAATTTTCATGAAAGAAGCCAACATGAAAAGCCTTGAGGCATCGTTGCTGTGTGAAAATAGGAGTCACCGCTGACGTTCGCTTTTAGTGAAAACTCTGAGGGAAAATATCTCTGCAGAAAATTTTTAATCAAAAATTTTCTAAAAGGGAAAAAAATGCTTAAGCGGGGAATTCCCATGCATGGAAAATTAAAAACTTGTCAGGCGAGGTGGAGAGATACAAATGATGTTACCCACTGGTGGAGTGGGCCTTTCCTCGAAGCACCCCGGGCATAAAATATACAAAAGACCAGACCAGACCGAACCGTGGTTACCAATTGGTTCTTAGCCAATCCCTAGATTAATATGAAATTTATTCTACACAAAATTCCTATCGTCTCCCAGGCAATTTCGGATTCAACATTCTTCCCTTTTTTGAGGGAAACTAATTTTCTCATCTGATATTTTCTTGGAGCCTCCTAAATTATTCTGCGAAATAAAATCATGAAGCAATTTTATTGTTTAAATAAAAATACTGGTATAGTACTATTATTACAATGTATTTGTTAAGAAGCTTTTCAGAAATAGATTCTCATTACAGTTTATTATTTATACTATTATGCTTATACAAAACTTTCAAATTTTCCTAAATATTTCATTCAGTTCACTTCTTTCCATAAACCGATAACTTCTAAGGTACACATTCTACTACTATTTGTGAAAAATGTGTCATATAAAACGAATTATCTTCAATCAAAAAGAGATTTCAATTTTGAAATAGAAGGTTTAAATTTATAAGAAGTACTTACAATTTTTAAAGGGAATCGTTATGTAGAAAAATGGCCTAGTAGGTTAAAATCGAGTCTAAGTTTTATAAACTTAATATAGGTACCTAATGAATGTTTGACGCTGCCTCTACAATCAGTGAAAATAAACCTAAAATTCTTTGCACAAGTGCGCTCCTTATGTTATACAACAGCCCCACCAGCGAGTAGCTGACATTAAACTTATCAGATCGATTATCACTGTGAACAACTAATTTTAATGAAAATTGGTCCCAGTTGTATTTTGGAACAGTTGTCGAATTTAAGCAACAGTTCAAAGACGTATCTTTAAAATTGTCTGTGCATAATGTGTAAGGTTTTTAAATTAGACCTCTAAATTAAATTAAATATTTTATTTTTTAGATACTATCAAATTTCTCATTCTGTTAACAATTTTTGCTGCTGTGGTATACTGCAGAAGTGTTGAAAACAATTTGCGTGAAAAGATTTCTTCAGAAGAAAAGCAGGAAATTATTGAAGGCGCAGTTAAATTGTTCACACATCTTCCTGTGAATCACACCGTTCAAATCGATAATCAAACTCCTGAAGAGCTCCAAGATAATAAAATTTGGTTTTCTTTTTTTTCAGTTATAGACAAGGCAATGAAATCTTATTTTAACTAAATTATTTTCGTTCCTTACATTGTTTACCATTATGTGCATTGTGTATTTATGTAATTTATTGTAAATTGTGATCTTAATAAAGATTATTTTTCATTTTGCAACTCTCGATATATTTTTGGAAAATATATATATATAAGAATGATTTCACATCTTTTATTATATGCATACAAAGAACTAGTGGTTGTGTAACAATAAAAGTGAGCTTTGAATTTAAATGATTTTTAATTGTTTGAATTGCGTTATTAAGTTGATGAATATAAATATAATGATTTTTTTGCCACACTTACTAGGGCTTTATTTTATTTTTCAATTATATTGTTTTATTATATTAATAGTTTCATATATGACATATCAAACCAATTCCTTTTCTTATTACTTAAATGTTCTTTCAGCCAACGTTGCTAAATTTGAATTAATGATACTTGTGTATTAAAAATTCAGCCGCAACAGAATTTCGTTTCGTTTCAGAAATGCAGATAAGTATTTTGAAGAGGAATATTCTTGGTGGTGAATTTTAAATCAAAAGGTAAGAACAGAACAATAACAATAACTTGTCGAAAAGTTAATAATGCTAACCCGACCATAACAAAGGACAAACATTGTTCAAATACAATTTCAACATTCTTTTCACTGGCCCGTGTTCATCAAAACATAAAAAAATTGCTCCAAAACTTTTCACTTTCCAATTTTCTAATTTTTTCACTTAGAGACGAATGACAACTAATTTGATTCTGTTTGCACAAATGGAGAGATATGACGCAGAATACGAGACATATAAAAGAGCTTATAACAATAAGCGATTTCGCGTTTCAATTGGTACATATTTACTTTAAAGACTAATTGAATTGAAAAAAACAAGGAGATGTGCAACAAAATCAAATTTACATGATATTTTACGTTATTTAACATTGCTATTCTACCCAATATTTTAAGAATGACATTACTTAATTAATGGTTTACGGCGACTTTTCCCGCCTCTAATTATAAACCCAATTTTTATTCGAGGGCATGTAACTACACATACTTTTTGTTATTCAAACTCATTTTCATTACTTTTATATACACCCTAAAAAAAATGTTTTCCCATACAATCTTTTGAGGCTTTATAAAACGCCGAATCTCCACATTTTTTGTGTTTATAGCTTTATAGCTTAACAACACGTTCAAATTTGGAATCTTTTCTTCAACAACGAAAAGTTTTATTTTATTAGGTACGGGGCTTATATTTTAATAAAATTAAATTTAAAACATTTAAGTTAGATGTGAACCCAAAAATTTTGAATTAGATATAATTCATTAGAAGTTAGAAATATTATTAAATTATATATATTAGATAAGTAATATAGACATTATTTTCAAAATGTTGCCTAACATAAACAATTTTCATAATAAAAAGAGATTTATATATAATGTTTATTTTTCCCTACTAAAATTGATTTCAACTGTAAAATTGAAAATAAATTAAGTACCTAACCAAAACTAAATACATTTCTGTGGCTACTTTGTAAATTTAATTCGTTTTAAAGAGCAATGACACTCGAGTTCAACTCATAAAATTCCCTCCATTTACGCATTACTGCAGTATCTGAAAACTGCTTACGTACATGTAATTGTTCAACTTTGTGCATAATTGCAGCTAATGGCGACACTGAATAATGTGCAATTAATTACATTAACAGTGCTTACAATTTATGTTTTGTTGCAGGATTATGCTACAAACTAAGCTGGTCAGCATCGCGCTGGGGATTTATGCTCTCTACAGAACTACAGAGCCCTCGAAACGCTCTCAAAATAATGATGCCATCTGTGGTAGGAGCGATTACTCTTGCAGAATTGCAAAATTAAAACTGGGACTCTGTCACAGCAACCCTTTGCTTGCACTTTCTGTAATAATTACACGCATAGCTTGTCATGTCCTTTTATCAGCATTCCCGCTTCATGAAGCTTTTTGATCCCTATTCTAGATTTTGTGTCAAAACGTCAAATTAGTGACGTCGAAAATCTAAAAGACAGCCTTTCAAGCTAGGAATTAGTGACGATTTGAGCAAGTCCGCAAATTAAAATCTTCATTAAGCTGCCAGCATTATGATGAAGCCTCACTGTCCTCGACTGGCCTCAATGTGCCACTTTCAATTATCTTTAATTATGTGCTTCATCAGAAGGAAAAGGACATACCGGTCTGAAAAAAAACTTTTCGAAAGGATAACAGAAACTCCTAATGGACGGCCGTTTTGCGAAGGCTTAATAGTTTAAGAGTTCACCGGCGGTCCATTAAGATTTTCCTTTCTAGGAAGAAAGCAGATTAAGAAATTGCAAGGAGCATCTCTGTTGCCTCCGTCCTCATTTCCTGCGCAAACATCCGTAATGCAAATGGGGCACAGACTCCATTAAGTGCCATTAATTTTCGCAACAAGCAAATAATTTCAACAGCTTTTAAATCCACTAATTATGATTTTATCTAGACTTGCAAGCAACTGTCGCATATTTTGTTATGAATGGAAAGAATAAGATGCACTTAACTATTGTAGAAATCTCAGTTGTACCTATGGGACAATTTTATATTTATGTTAAAACTGCCGTCATTTGAACTTCTTTGGATTCTTCTTGGATTTTCGAGTTATACTAAGGGAAGTCTTTTATGTTGCGTTATGTCATTCTTTCTGATACATTTGACACATCCAAATTTTTAGTATTCAAATTAAACATTCATTATATACATAGGTTTATTCAAGCCTTTATTTATGTACGAGTATTTAAAGAGACCACGCGGATTTAAATTTACCAAGGTAACTAAACTTTACCCCAGCGTCATGAATTAATTTCTAATACCCTAGGTGTTATTTTTCGACACGCAATATTACTTGTTAAAATATGGTATTTATTATATGTATATATTTAGAATATTTCAAAGATGCTACATAATACTTTTTCCATTTTTATGAACATTGATTTCATCTATTCATAATCGGCATTCCGATATTCAGTTCATGCTTTAATGAACCGAATATATAGCTTTATCAAAAATTCTTTCCCCAAATGCTTCCGTAGAATGCAAAATATTTTACGAAACTTACATAATTTTTTTCAATTTTTAATCCCATATTCAATTTTTATACAGG
This sequence comes from Tolmerus cingulatus, assembly GCA_959613345.1. Classification (NCBI taxonomy): domain Eukaryota; kingdom Metazoa; phylum Arthropoda; class Insecta; order Diptera; family Asilidae; genus Tolmerus; species Tolmerus cingulatus. Next base: position 11,336,655 of record OY390708.1, on the reverse strand, counting down.
AATCTTCATTTACAGAAAGACATTTTTTTTAAAAATCAAATGGTCCACGTAAATCTATATTAGATTCATAAGAAAAATAACTGTTTTTGTTAGAAAGTATATAATACTATTATAATTCCTACATTACTATTTTAAATTCTTTAGTTATAAAATTTTTAAAATGAAGGTATATCTGCGGTCGATGTAAATATGTATACTATTCCAATCATTGTTTTAATTATCTCATATATAATTCGTTATGGACCTAATTAAGAAGTTTGGCAAACTATATGATGCTCATTTTTCTGGTTATTTGGACACGCCCATTGTGTTGTCACCTGAAATAAAATGTGTTCAGAAATTTTGATGTTTCCAAGTCCGGGTCCAGAAAGAAAAATCTCATCTCGTAGTAGAAAGTTTCTTATCACTGGCCGTCAGGTCTTCTGCTATTTACTTTTTCCCATAAGGAGAAAACTTTCTAGAAAACTTTAAGTACATTATTTCCGCCTTTTATTTCTTGTATCCGATTTTGCTGGCAGCTTCTCCTTTCATAGCACACTGCCGCTTTACCTCAACTTCCAGACAGTGTCCAGAAAGTTTTATTCTTATTTTGAGGCATTTTTGATAAGCTTTTAACTTTTCGATGTTTCGCAGAAGGTTTTCCTTTTAAATCTTAAAAATTCATATCCTTTTAGCATTATACACGCTGTGCTCGCGGGCTGGACATGGCCAGGTCGAAGGTTCACTCTCCGACTTGTTTGCTTTCAGAATTTGTGATTCTTTTATAGTTTCCGCCTCTTTTGGCTTATTTTATCGATTCCTTTTATCTTGTAGGAACTCTGATTGGACTTTTGCCTCTGCATTACGACAATATTGTAGAAAATAGGAGCTCCTGCAGTTTGCTTCCATCTTCCCTGAACGAGCTACTTTCTCCATATTATCCAGAAAAACAGAACTGCAACTTTGTGCCCAAAGTTTTGTATTCCAACGAAGAGACGTTATCAAGCGCGGGTTTAGGTACGTCTACTTTAGCGCTATTACCCGGTAGGTCTGGTTCCTTACAAAGTCCTCCGTCAGAAAACATTTTCAACTTTAGAGCTGTTTCAAGCTGTTCCTTGTGAGATTGTTTGTTTCCTTCTCTTTATCAATTAAACTGTCTTCGTTAAAGAAAGTTTCGTATATTATTTTAAACGTAAGACATGAAAATTTCCAAACGCTTTTGTCGTCTTCATTTTGATTGGATACGATCACCTTTCCTTTTGCGCTTCAAATATTTGAGGAATTTGAGGGGGATTCCTATCTTTCTCGAATTCAAAATTCCAATTTGTCGTGCGTTTTCTGAAAACATTATATTTTGTACTATACAAAATATGTTGATGTTAATCAAGCCGGGACATGAGGTATTCAAAAATTTATAGCGAATCAAAATAGTCGAAATGCAGGCTGAATGTATATAAATCATGTATAGTCTATAAAATCTAAAGTTTGTTTGTTTTTTGCTCAATCTCGCCTAAACGCTGGATCTGATGAGTTTCATTTTTAGGAACGTACTACATATTCCTGCCTAAAATATGGGCTACTTTTTATACTCGAATTTGAAAATGCCAGCCATCAATTGAAAATATCAACGGATTGGGATGAAAATTGGTATTTGGCGGTTTTTAGATATCCTTATTGCGAATCCATGTTAGACATTTATCGTTAAAGAAGGCTGATTCAATATGGCGAACAATGATTTAAAAAATTAGTACTACGGATATTTTGAGGTAATTTCGAATTTACTATAAAATGTTGGATCTTCATAATGACGGATCCAATACGGCTACCAAAATATTTATTCACCGGGTGGAACCGGGCAACCCCCCTAGTAACATATACATATATTCGTATTTGTGATCAAAAAAATGAAAGCAGAATTTTCTTAAAAAATACAATTTCTAAACTAATGAAAGACCTTAATTCGATCAACACTGATATATACCTACATATTTATAACTACTATCTCTAATATATTTTCCGTATGAGTTAAATTTGTTGTTATATTAATTTGTAAATAAGTTTTGGTTTTGGTTTTTTCTTTGCACCCGGATGTGATAAAAATAGACCCCAAAACATACTTGGTAAAGTTTTTATTTGTATAGTGTTTTAATACTTGGCAAAACCTTACTATGATAATTTAAAATTAGAACGGTTTACTTTAAACGACCTCTGAGAAATGGGCGTAATATACAAAGAGATTCACAGATAGACAGACAGGCAAAAACATTAAAAAATAATGAAGATATAACGCTAAATTGCCAAGTAGAAGTTATATTACAACTGTTTGAAAATGTAAGTGTCGTACTATTTCGTTTCTTCCACTGTCTAATTGCAATGCATAAATTTCGTTACAAAAAAGGCCGGTTGAGTACGAGAGATTATGCAGCAATAATGCACAATGCTGAGTTGTGAAATTTTCTTTAGTCAGGCAGTTTTGGATAACCATCACGGCAATATTCCCGAATACAACCGCAGCTTTCAGGGGCTTAATTTTCCTGTTTCCGCTCGAATCACGACGAAGTAATGAGTTTCATTTTTCGCAGGACGTCCCACCCTGGCCCTGTCAACATACCCACACACTCACAAACCAACCCCCGCGGCAGTGAATTGCCGCTCTCGATTTAATGAAATTATTCTGGCTGGCAAGGTGGAGGATTGCAGCTTTGTTCTAGCCACGTTTGACTACGTACACCAGACCCATTCATACTTCTAATTGCTCAGACAGAATAAATTACAAACAGAAAATGAGCAGATGTTACGCTGGGGAATTTTCTGTTGCCGACGACGGAAACCAGGAGCAGTCCTTGCGAAAGGTCTTTCGGGTAGCACGGTTCCATTTTAACCCGTGAATCGCTGTAGCTTTCTTATATGAACAAAAAAATTTTTTTATTGCTATTGAGTCGGATATTGGAAATCTGCTCCTTTATGCTGCTTAATTACACCGGTAATTGCTTAAACACTTTTAAAGTTGAGCAATTTATATGCTGATACAATGTTGCACTTTAAAAACGAAAAATGCTCAGAACATTTAAATTTTAACAGGCTCCCTGCTCCATTCACATGACTTTTGAACATTTATCTAATCACCTATTTATTTTTAACCCCCCGCGCAAAAAGAGGGGTGTTATAAGTTTAACGTGTGTACCTGTATATCTATGTGTCTGTGTGTCTATCTCCGGCGTAGTAGCTTCCAAAGAAAAGGGACCGACTTGGATGCAGATTTTTCTCTTTGAAAGTTGACGTGATTCAGATGGTTCTAAGCTATATTTTACGAAGATCTGTTTAGGCGTTCGAAGATCATCAACTCATATCCTATACTTAACAAAAGGGTCGGTACCTAGTCATTTAAATTTTCAATTTAGTGCTTTATTAAAAAAATTCTGAAATTTGAACTAATTCTAAAAAATCATTTATACACATAGAATATAATCTATGTAGAAATGAATTTTAACTTAAGCGATTTTAACCCAGTTGAAATAAAATAAGTTATAATTAAGCACTTTTGTCACAGAATTTGAATATGATTTATTCATTGGGTAACTATATGTATCTCAAAGAGTAGACGTAAATTGCATTTTTTTAAAGAGCTGGTGAATCAAAATCAAAAACATAAACAAATTTAGGATTTCTGTTTTTGCTTCCGATTTCTTAACTTTATTATAAGTAGTAGGTATTTCTTCGATTTAACATTCGTATTTAAATTGGTTTTAAAACATAAATTTTCTATCGTACTTTTACTAAAATCCCAATCAATTTTGACTTAAACATTTCTTAGAATTGTGCACCAAAAATATTTTTTTTGCTTTCCATAATTATGTGATTCGCGATAAACATTTATAAAATATTTGTTCAAATCACTCCAATTATTTTTCTCTTCAAAGCTTAGTACATATGGTTAAGAGAAAATTTTTACTGATTCTATTGCATAAATATCTCAATATTACTTGTTTTGCTCACATGTCTTATTTAGTTTTGGATAAAAAGTGATCGACACAATTGTTTTGGAGAAATATCAAATGAAAAATATTACGCTAACTTTATAAAATAAAGTATTTTAATTTTAAGTGCCATTTCTTTGCAGCTATTTTTACATAATAATAAGTATATTACGAATCATTTCCTCCGGGAGAAATCCACAGAAATTTGGAAATCACTGCAAAAACTTGTTAGCAGATCCAAGACATGTCGAATAAAAAAAAAAACTAGGTCAAAATTGCGTTGAGCGAAAAATATACATATTTTTAAATGTTAATGTTCAAAGTCGTACAAATACAAAATTTTCTCAAAATTATGAATGTCTGAAACTCACATCAAATTTTATTTCTGTACATTGAATAAGTCTTCCATCAGCATTTTTGCCTATTGTGTGTACGAAATAACCCAAATACGTTGGGCTATCTCACCACGCGGTCTTCATTTATATGAAAATCTCCAGCAAATAAATGCCGCAACAATTTTTTATCCAGGACAAATGGGCCAAAGGAAATCCAAATGGAAATTTCGAAAATGGCTAAAGTGATAAAGGGGTCGAATAAAAAATTTCTTGCGGAATACGCAAACATGTTTTATTCGCACATCGGAAAAGCTTTGGGTCGGAAGCAATGCAAATTATTTGATATCCTGTCTTATCGGCGGTGGCCTTTTGCCTTGAATCCTGTAAATTGCCATTTTATTCAAATTTTATTATACTTCTCTTAGACAACAGGCCAGTTGCTGGGGACACGAATTAGGACCGGCTAAAGGGAATCTTCAATAAAAAAAAATTATTTATTCCGCTCAGGACGAGTATGTATGCGATTTACGGGCACTTTTAATTCAATAAACCCCTTCGTTCAAATTAAGTGCGATCGAACGACAGCGCGGCTCCTGAAGTGGCGCTTATCGTTCAATTTGCATGCATTAGATGAAAACATAAACATTAATAAGCAGATTTACCCCGACGGTTAACCCCCAGCTAAGCTGATATTGAGCGAGCGTTTTAATCAGATAAGGCAGGCAGCAGAGCAGCACAATTCACTTCCTGGAGGCACAGGATAAAGTCCCAATCCCGAGTCCCGAGTCCCGAGCGCGCGGCGAACAATCCAAGAAGTGTTGCTCTGCTCCCTAAATTATGCAAACCACCTCCGGAGCCGTGGATTGTGGATTGTGGATTCGCAGATGGCACTGTACTGGCTCTAAACGTTTTCGTCGAGAAATATGATATTCAATTAGGAAATTCTATGCAAACAGCGGCGACGGCAGTGCAAACAGAAGGATATGAGAGTTGCTTGCAGGACGGATATTAGCTCTAAGGCTGCTCCAGATCCTTTTTTTAAATAATTGAGGCGTCTGATAATGTGACGCTCAGCTGCTCTGTATGTTCTGGCCAAAGTTTCTAGAGCAAATGTGCTATTTCAATTATCCAGGGTCCGCAGCTCCGCCAGAGAGCGGACTTTACATTTTATTTGCATAAATTAGTTGCAAATATTTAACGACCCAATTTGTGGTGATGTGCTAACATTTGCGGTTGAGATAATTCCGCAGATAACTGATATTTATTGACTCGTAAATTTTCCACGCGTAAATTATTAAAAGGTGAACTCACATTATTAATGCATAGGTTTTGTCAAAGTGCTTAATTCACGTATCGTTAATGAGTTATGTAAAGAACTTTAAATGGTCAAGGGATTTGAATATTGAAACTAAACTCATTTATAAATGATTTATACACTAATAATGAACTTGTACTTCATAAATTTTTCATTTATGGTATTTATAAAGGATCGGTTGACGAGTAAGATGTACCAGTACATTATACACAATGATATCTAATAATTTATTATTGCACATTCAATCATCTATTTACTTCGACACATAAATTTCAGGTTTTTCCTATTTTTAAAAACAATTTTTATTAAGCATATCAAATGTGTTCCAACATCATATTTAACTATAGAATTTTCTTTTCAGGAAAGTCATAATACATGTTAAATAACAAAAAAGTGTATATAAAATGAGGATGGACATTATATGACTAACTTAAGAATATAAGTAAAACTGAGAAAACCCGATGAAATGAGTTATAAGAACAAAGAAATGTTTTCGTTAAAATAAAAATTACAAAAAGACAAATGTCATCAGTTTTAAAATAACCACTTCATTATAGAGGCATTACTCCTTAAAATGTGACCAGCATTTCGATTGACAATCTTCATAAATATAACCAGAAAATCGATTTTCTAATACACATATGCATACATATGTGATGTAGCGCATATTTATAAATAATTACATTTTGTTTTTAGTTCTACTACTACATATTTTTTCGGAGCGTAGAGTTTTGCAAATGTATTAAATTTTAGGACTTTGAGTATATGTAATTCATACTTAAACTTAGATAAGAGATCTTTTCTTGCCTTAAGTAAAATAAAATCGATTTTAAAAGTGCAATAAACCTTACCTCTTAGAAATGTACCTAGTATTTGTAGTATAAAATTCACAAAGATATAAAATAATTACCTGTATTTCAAAAAGGCAGTAATTGTAAAAAAGGCTGCGATATTGTACTTTGCCCGAGTTCTATCCTATCAATACGAAAACCTACAACAAAACGCTCAAAGTTTGAGTCCTCTTTAGGAAGAGCTGCATAAACGCCTGCATATGAGCACACTTCTCGGCTTTAATTAAAACTTTGAAAAAAATTGCATTCGAAACAGAGCGCGATGTATGTATGGCCGGCTGGGCTTTATGAAAATTTTAATGAAAAAACTTTTTCAGGGAGCATATTGCTAAAGTATTACTTCAGTGGAGTTCACTCGAGCCCCACATGACCTGCGCGGATACTTCAAGCGTTTTCGATGGTGGTTGCTTTCCTAGGAATATAAGTTCATTCAAAGACAAATTTATCCCAAGGAAATTTTCATAGTTGTATTATTTTATGATTTCCATAAGTTCGGTGAAGTAATTTTATCGAATAAACAAAACGCCCAGAGTGCTACGATAGGGCGGAGGCTTAAGGAGATTTGTGCTTATTTTAATTTCCCTTTGTTTTGCCAACATCCTGCAGGGTGAAGCAAAAGGCAGTCACACGTGAACATCTGAACCATCCCTCGCCCGGGAAGATGTCGCAGGGGCTTGGCGTGACGTTAATCTTTTCTCAAATAAGGAGCAGGAATTGAGGCCCGGCAGAGTGCACAGCGGAGCAGGCTTATCCAGGAAAAGGGATTTCCAAACAAATAAAAAATTTAATTTACTTCACTTTCACTGTTCATCGTATCAGAAAAGGGTACCTAAATGGGCATCCGTCACCCCATTTCGTTTCCTTTCGAACCCTCGGCTCTAGCACGAAATGGAGATTTATACAATGCTGAATTGGATGTTTTTTTTTTTTTATTCTGGGGTGCTAAGGGATACACCATAAAATAAAACACGTATTTAGCGCAAGAATTCTTTTTTCAACATACTTCATTCACATCGTCCGGATGAAGGAGGAAAACCTGGCGAATGTTGGATATGTGCTTTTGTGCCAACGTACTCAAAATCACCTCGAAAGTCCCGTGGGACAGAAGCACAAAGTATCGCACATGCCTGAAATTGTGCCACCGCGCACTCCCTTCATGAAAAGGGACAGATTAGTCCTGTTTAGTTAGGAATTATTTTGGAAGTGTTAGCCCAGCAGTGACAGAAACAATTTGCTAGTTACTCTCAGCTTTGGTGGATCTGCTCGCTCAGCACTGAGCAGAGGTAATTTATTTATTCCCTGGAAAAAAGAAAATCCCCAGGATACGACGAGTAGCAAAGTAGGTCGTTGAAACACCTCTTAAAATTCACTGTTTCCCAGCAACAAATATACTTTGGAAACAAAAACAAGTATGTATGTGTCCATTCCTTGTATCACATTCCATGTAAGACTGGAAAATTTTATTTTAAGTACCTGCTACAGTAAGTAACGTTATTTCCACTAAATAGCGAAATATTTAAGCAAAATTAAATACAATGAAACCGCCCGTAAATTATGTAGAAATATGATTTGGTTGATAAAACGTTTATAAATGAGTGCACAAATTCACTCGAAATTTTAGACGTCTATATAAAACCTGTGAACGGCGCTAACAGAGTTTAGTTTCCTATATGATTAATTGTAAAATTAAAAAATTACTCTTTTACATCAAACATGAGTAACTCGTTCAAAAATACTTTTAAAAAACTTTCTCATAGAATCATTTTGTTGAGAATTATAATAAATTTCCTATAAAAAAGTTTCATACCAAATTCATATGTTCAGTAATTTTAAGGAATTCTACCAAAATCAATTTTTATGGTAATGGGAAAACGAACATTTTCAGGATTTTCAATTTCATTTAATGAAAACAATGTTTTGAGAACTTTATTTAGTAAGCAATAAAACGATCGCTCAAACTTAATACGACCTGATAAATAAAATAAATGGACACTGTGGCCTTTTAAATATTGTTATTCGGAATCTCTCTTTTTAGGCTTACATTTGTTCATTGCAATTATTGACAATGTCTATTCAATTGTGAGAAAGTTAAGCAACTTTTGCCTGGAATTAGCTTTCATTATATGGATGAATGCATCGCGCATTTTCCCCTATAGGTACCAACGATCTTCCCTAAATTTTTCGAAAACCGGAAAGAGATTAGCGGCCATAATTTCGGTCTCAAAATTCGCTTCCGCAACCCGTTCGCCGACGGAGCAGCACCAGACTACTGGGATCGGGATGAGATAATTCAGTGTGCAAATCGCATCGCTGGAATCGTTGGGGCCCATCATGCGGTCCAACGGGCGGACGAACTAAGGCCGGAGTCGGTGCTCGGAACAAGCCCAAATTTGCAAAACAACAGAATTACATTAAGCGCGGTACGGCTACAGACGCACGCCACAGACACACGTTCGCTTAATGGCGGGCTCGCCTCCATTAATGATGCGTCTAATGGCTGCGTACGGAAAATTGTGGGATTTATCGTGCATGAGGCACGCCGCCACCCCCGCAGAAACGGAAGAACCGCTGAAACTAAAAGTGAAATCCATTAACGTAGCGAATTTATGTAGGGTTTAATGCGGAACAGTGCTTTCGCTGTGCCGGTGATTATTTGTTTTAAAAATGGCGATCAAGGAGCCAAATCGTAATTTAAGTCCTGGGACCGGAGATTCGGCTCACGAACTTGCAGTTACTTCGAGTAATTGCTCGTAATTTTACGTGCTTCCGTCGCCGTCTTAGGCAATTGACCCCGAAGTTGCGAAGACGTTAATTTCGCCCTACCGGAAGTAATTTGCATTTTGTACAAATAATTTAGAGTAGCAATTTGATATCCCTCTGTGATACCTGGTTTAATTGAAAGCATTTAAGGAAGCCCTAGCTTAATACAGGAATTTGTTGCCTTTTAAACAAAAAACAGAGCTGAAATAGCTAGGGTAAATTTCAGGCTTACGACTAATTCCAATTGAAATATCATAACATTATTTGGATAAAGAAGGTTCATTTAATACTACTACTTAGCTACTGTTCTACTTATTTCTTGAACAGTGTTTGTAAACACGTATACACAATACTTTCTGGAGTTAAAAATATCTGGTTGGAAAATGTAATTTCAAGTTTTCACTGGTTTCCGTAAAACTTTATTTCATGAAAGTTTTCTTGAAAATCGTAGAAAAAATCAGTAGTGTTTAAATATTATTGGAGTACCTGATTATGTCTCAGAAGCTGCTACATGTAAATTTAAGTATTTTAAAAAACAAGCACACATTTCATATGCAAACTTTACATATTTTATGTTTAATTTTCCACCATCCGTGTAATATTTGCACACACGAATATTCGATTTTTACAAAGATATATACATATTAGTTTCTTTAGTGTAATTTTACTTCAATTGTGGATTCAATGTGCTTTTAGAGAGAAGTTAAATTTTACCACAATTTTTTAAAGTTTACTATAATATAATTTATACCATTTTTATATATGGTTATTTAAGTTAATATGATTTTTTCCATAGTTTCAGTACCATCTTACTTTGAAATTAGCAAATCTACAAATGTGTGAATCTAATTTCAGATTGCAAAATGTAATGTAAGAGCGGATATTTGTAAACTTATAAATATGAATAATTTAATTGAATAGTAAATTAGGTAATCAATTTTTCTTTCACTTCAAAACTAATAACTTTTGTTATTTTGTACAATCCATACCTAAATACTGTTGACGTGATGTGCCACCATATAAAACTTATATGTAAGATATTATAACTTTGGCTCAATTTTATATGGTCCACGATTCACGAAATTACTTCTACTGTAAGACTTCAAGACTACTGTTAGAGTTAATGTGGGACCTGTAAAAATACCTATAAAACAACATCGTAAATACCAAAAAAAGAATTTTGCAAAAAAATGATTTTTTTTAGTTTACTTCAAAATTAATGTTAATTTAACAATGTATGGACAATCATTCGTGTTATAAAAATCTATATTTAAAAGCTTTCAAGACATTCATTCTAAAGTCCCTTTCAAACAATAAATTTTTAAGATAAAAGAGATAAATGAACTTGAAAGGACACGCCTATTCATAGGTATATTGCATGAATGTTTGAAGAGATTAATTACGAATAGGAGCGCTGTATAATTTGATTTCGCTGGTGCTGAAATTGTGAAATAAATTCCTCAAGAGTTAATTGCAGAAATTCAGACGCAGTGAATCTTCCTGAAAATCCCGTCAACAAAGCGCTGCCGGATCAATGCGTGGTCTCGAGAGATTCGTTATAATGAGATTTCTTATTGGAAGGCATTTTAATGATGAGGCGAATATCTCATGATAATCCCTTGGAATCAATCAGTTGTAAAGAGCTCCCACTTCCCCCCGTTCTGACAGGCTTAAAAGAAGGCCCCCGAAAGCACCAAAATCATTAAAACATAGAGGATCAATACCTCGACTCCCGGCAAGATATCCTGCAGGCTGGCGCTCTTGTTGCTTTTGCTGCAGGAATGCAGACTCATTTGTTTCAGGTCGAACAGTCCCTTCGTTACCGGGATTAATCAGTGGCTGGAAATTTATTGGGACGAGGAGAATATTAATTACAGTGGAGTCCAGGCGGGACGAAAACTCCTGGCAATAAACTTCACTAATGAAATTAACCTAGACGTCGGAGAGACCACAAGAACCATTTGTAGGGCTCTCCAGGCGGTAAGCTCACTTTTCGAGCGATTTGTAATTTAACTTTCGAGACGGTGAAAAATAACCGGAGTATTGCTACTTCAGCTTTTGATATTTTTGGCGATTTCTGTCGAGTGCTGCACCTTAAAATTGGCAGCCAGCCCCGGTGAGCGCACATAGCGAAAGTTAGGAATATCGATTTCGCATTTTGAGCCCTCCCCCATCAAACCAATAACTGGTATGTGTCTAGAGCTGGATACGTGAAGTAAAAGTTTCACTTTCTTCTTCCTAAATCTTATTTGCCGGGTAGGAACCCTTTTTTGAAGTTGTAAGAGGATTTTCTCAACTACATAAGCAAGTGAAAGGGCAAAAACGTCCCTTTTGGGAACTTGTTTAGTCTGGAAGCGTCAGAACGGAGATAGCTTTGAATTTCTGTATACTGGATGAAGTTTTGTAAAGGGCTGATATGGGATTATGTGATGTAATTTGCCTACTTGAAATTAGATATATTTTAAAGGGAAAAGTAGCTCCCTTTCAGCTTTGGGATAAGACATTGTATTTTAGTTGGCTAGGCGTACAACTATGGTATAGTTCGTCAAAACTTTCAAATATCAATTTTATTTCAGTTTCCATTGTCTGAAAATGCCTTTGTTACTCAACATGTAAAAGCAAGCTATTGACATATGAAATTTCTGTCCGAAATTTCTTTTATGTATATTTTCTTTACAGAAAAGAATTTCTTAATCCACATACGCATTTCTGTTTATAAGTGAGCCTCCCCTTAAGCCGACTTTTACCCTAAAATATTTTTTGGCTATATTGTAGTTGGCTTTAACCTAGTACATTAATTTCTGTATAGTCAAGACCATTAAGATTGCGAAATTTTCATATTCTCCAATGTTCATATTTTAATTTTTGAAACTATGCAATGGTATGGTTAAGTAAGTAGAGATTGAAGCGCAAGCTAGGTACGAAGCATGCTAAAGCCTGTTAATTGTGTGCCTAGAGGAAACACGATGAAAGGTATATACATTATGTATGTTCTATTACTCGGTAACCCATCGGTGAGTATGGGGTTCGTTTCAGAGTTTAATTGAGAAAAATTGCTCTTGGACTTTTCTCCCATTGATGCGCTTCCCTTTGGAACTCCAATTGCATGTTCTATAGGTGGCACTTGGGCGCAATCGCATATGAGAACGATATCGTTCCCGACATAGACCTTATCAGTGAATACAACAAATTGATTCATGACGTTCAATTCATCAGCTAAATAAACTTGCAGGGAAAGTGCGCTTTCGACACGAACGACCTATTCAAACTGATGTGAGTGCTTATCTCCCCCTCGGCGGGATCAAGTCTGCATAAACATAATATCGGAGTCATTCATATGCGATATTGTGCCATCAAATGAACGGAAATACCTCGTGATTAATTTCAGAGGATTCACAGGTGCTTTGTGCCAGGGGCGGAACGGGGGCGGATATGAGCCACCCTCATGCAGGATGAACTGAGCAGTAAAAAAACTGACGCAGCTTTCTTTATTTCCTTTGAAAGTGGTGGAGGTCCCTATTTTAAAAATGATTTCCCTCACTTCAGAAATGGCAAAAGTCGTCACCGAGTGCGCTTTTTCAACCCGCCAGCACTGTCGGTATTCACAAGCTGCAAAACCTCACCCCCGCGTCCACCTCACAATGCTCCATTGTTGGCACAACCCCCTGGAATTTAGCATGTGAGTGCTCCTTCCGTCGTGCGCCCCCAGCTTTAACTTCCTCTCGAACTCATCCGATTCTTTTGCATTTCAATCATAAGGAGTTTCCTGATGTCTGGGTGATGTACGGCTGGCGTTGGTGATACCAACGGCGCCCAATGTACACATAAAGGGCTCCAAGTATGCACACAACCTTTATATCTCAGTTAAACAAATTTCCTTGGAGGCAAGCCTCAGAAATTGTGAAAATGAATTGGAGTCGCTGACAAAGGAAATCCAGTAATGTTCCATGGGCGTATGCAAATCTCCCCATACCCGAACGGAAAAACTGGATTAGTAAACTTTTTTAAAAGTGTCTGCTTGTCTATTAAGAGGTATGAGTTTATCCACCCTTTGTGCATCGCGAGTAGAACGATCCAAAGGAAAGTTTGTGATTATTGCTCCTTTCTCCTTGTAGTCATGTAAGTAAGCATAACGTCAAGAAAGTTACTCAAATATTTCACAATACATGCATGCCGGAATTTACATAAAACTTAAAATTAGTCTTTAAATCCAGTACCATGAATCTCTACTAAGCTTTCCTAAATACGTATAGTAGTTCAAAATCGACTGCAAAGTGAATCACTAGAACTCTATTGAAATTATTTTCTATATTTCTACTTTAGTTTAGTTGTAAATCCTCATACCAAATGTAGGATTTACTAAAGTAATTAGCGTTAAATGCGAGAAATTCAATAAGTTTTGTCAATACAGACATTACAATATTTTTAAGATGGATGTTTAAAATTTAACAAAACTATGGCAGTATTGAACAGCGTTTACATGAACATATTAAGTAGGTTAAATAAATATGACGAGGTTCTATAATTATATTTAAATAGTTCTGATATTCTTAAGACAGGGCGAGAATATATGTAGTATAGTTCATAGAACTAATATGTATGTACATATGTATATGCCTACTGTAATGTTACATATCCAAAAATCGACTTGATCAAAGTATACTTTTGAAGTTATTGCGCCGAGAATTTAAACTTTAACTGCCACACCCAATCGACGCTTGTGCTAACGAGGGAAAAACTATAACTATACTAAGTCCGTAAATATGAGAAGATCGTGTTAATTTACACAAACCTGATTTCTGGTTCCATTATAAAAAAAGAGTTTAGGGTTGTACGTCACATAGCAAAGCCGTAGCGAAGTCTTTTCGTTTTCATAATAACTATATAAAATTTTGGAAGGATATTGGCTCATATAAGTATTTAAGTTGACTTTTGTTTTAAATTTGCGATGACTGCAATTTTTATGTATACGACCAACAACAAAATCTTACGATACTCATTTAAATGCAACAGAACCGCCGGAATGAAATAAACTTATTTTTCAAAAGAACCTTAAGTAGGTAATAACCCTCCAAAAAGGATTAGGATATTATGCTAAAAGGCACAATAAGATTTCAAAGAATCAATTAAAGTCTATGCCTTGCTCAAGTAAATTGTTATTTAAAAATTATAAAAAAATTTAAATTACAAAGTTGCGGTTCAGAATAACTTCGTCTTCGCTCCTTTCTTCAATGAATCAATTAGGGGAGTGGACTGCTTTCTTTCCTTTACCAACGAGAGATGGAAAACAGTTTTTGTGACAACTTGACTTCAAGTTTTTCTACTTCAGTGACTTCTGCTATTCTTCAGAGATTGAAATTCCAATTTAAACTTTTTTTAAATGTAAATGGGGGAAGGGTGGACTGAAAGAAAATTCCAAGGAGTGAGTTGACGGAAATGCCGAATTAATGCTGACTTCCATCCTTCTTCGCATATATATTTCTTTTCCTTCCATCATATTTGCATCACGATTGCGATTTTCGTCTCCGCGCGCGTCTATTTTCGGATGAATAATTTCCCCTTGTGCACAATAAGCTGAGATGAAAACTTTTCTTATTGAAGGGATAAAGATATTGTTGGTACGATCTCATGGACTCCAACTTCTTAGCTTAAGATTTTCTCATCTTCTGACCGTTTATTTTAGTAATATTTCACGCTTGAATTGCTTAAACAATTTATAGGTTTATGCAGAACATGATATAATACAAATAAAAATTTAATAATTAATTAATAGAAGAGCGTTCGCTTCATAAAACTAATGAACTAAAACGCATAAACAGGCCCCCAAAAATTTGGCTGTTTTATAAAAATATAATTGTCTTAAAATATTGAAACATACATATCTACTGCTTAACATTGAAAAGGATGTTTCTCAATAGCAAATTCGGCATATATACATACGATTTCCTTTCGTTATTGTTTATTTTGGTTGTCGCCTAAAATAACATACAGATACACAGCGACGTCTTACAAAGATTTTTCAATTTTTTCTCCCAATCCTAAAAAATACCAATGTAAATTTTACTAGAAGTCCCTTTTTTATATAGTTCATAAATATTTCACCTAAACAAACTCCCAAGCTCTATAGGATTCTCTGTTTATATTGTTGAGGTACAATACCTAAAACTATTTAATTTTACAACATTCTAGGAACCATAATAACTTGACTGGATATTGTTTTATGCAAACATGAGAACCGTAGAACACCTGAGGGCCCAGATTTCTCCAAGGTTGTTACGAAATTCCTTTAAAATTTGGGCGCACTATACCCACAAATTTTCTGGTGCCCTCTAATGCATACAAAATAAAACGTTCCTGCAAAATTCATTTTCAAATTTAATGCCTTAACCGGGCACAAAGGATGCAGCCTACATGCAGAAATTTGGTATGCACTGCAATTTTATATGCATTAACAATTTTCTAGGAGCGCAGGATCGCCAGTCGTCCTGACATTCACGAACCTAACAATTGATCTTTGCGGTGTTTCATTCACGCTATTGGTGGTGGTACGGTTGACATTAAGGAAACCGCACTTTATAGCGTCTACAGCAGAAGGCAATTTCGGTCTCGGTGTGCATGACGCTGCAGGGCCGCTGCACCACCGGGCCATGAATAAGGGCTTCAGTTAAGTCCCATGAACAACTTCATTGAACTCGTTTCGAAATCAAATAGCCTGGATGGGCCTATTCAATTTTCCCAGCAATATGTATCTCAGCCGGAAGCCTGCAAGTGAATCAAGATGGGGATTAAAGCAGTAAACAAACAAGCATGAATGCAATTAATTGAAGAGCAATAGCTCCCCTTGTGCACCGGGCTTAACATGTCTGGAGGATGGATCCAGGATCCGGGATCCGGCCCCCGGAACGATTTGCTGAGCTAGACAATGCAAGCCTCCTGTTATTGCGACGCGGGAGAGGACCGATTGAGGCTTAGTACGAATTTGTACTCGATGTCTTCCTCCGCCATTAAAAGTGGGTGGACGAGCCCTTCCGCTCGCATCCGCCTACTAGAGTAACATGTTCTCATCAGTGAGGTGAACTTGACGCTGAACCCTTTTTGAACTTAATGCAAAAGCCGCAATCTGCATTTTAGTCCAAGGTTACTTCTTTAGAGTTTATTAAGGTCTTTATCCATCGCAGAGAAACAACTAAACGTTATAATTGTTAGTTAAGTTTAGTATTTCAGAAGATAACTTAAAACTTTATGCAATAGATAGATAGTTATTGCCGGAATTTGGGTTTATTCATTATAATAGTATTATTTATAACCCAAAATCTTTTCACAAACCATCACTTTCACTCCAAATTGTTACTGAACAATTTCATAAAGTACCAATCTTTTTCTTTATTTGATACAATTTTTACTCTTTGGATTCTATAATATAATTTATATTAATGTTGTCTTATTATCACAATTATATTGCCTGTTTGTAAAAAGTCCACAGTGTTTTGTAAAGAACCCAAATTTAAGAATTAAATAAATAAATAGACCCTTTAAAAATAAATATATGAAGTCCGAGTACTGTAAATTGGTTTCTAATAAAAATAGATAAAACAAAAATAATGTTCCTTCACTTTTAAAAAGCTAGTACAAGTACAAAAAAAAAATTAAATTCCAACGATGACATATTTTTTACTCGGTTTAAAGCTTAAAATTTAGAGCGCACATTTTAGTAACAAACTTTTATATTAATTACTAAAAACAAAATAATTAACACTGATTATAAGTTTAATGTTGAAATAGAAAAACGTAAAATGTTTTTGAACTTTTTACTATTACCAGTATCCAACACATCCATGATAAGAAATTTTGATTTGTAAAATATCTTCTTCAACTGCGTAAACAGCGATAAATTTTATAGCGCAAATAAATCTTAGTCCATTTAAGTGATAACGAGTTTTTTCAGGAAATCAAATACAAATAAACCAAAGTTCTGCAGATCTGCCGTTTAATTGGGAAATAAATAACCAAAAACTTTCTCATTTCCGGCAAATCGGATTTTCTTCGTATTTACTCCAACTGCTCCTGCAGGAGCACGATAAGAATCCTCGGGGACGGATGCATATTTCAGCTGCTTAAGCACCATCACGCAGGGTGAAAAACAAGACGGAGAAATTCAATTTCTGGGAGCGTGTTTCCATTTGCACATTATCACAGCAAGATTTTCGTTATGAAAATTAACTGGTTACGCCGGGATATGCAATTGGGGGAAATGCATTGCACTTAGCACATAATTGGCGGCAGTTGGAAGTAGCTGCACACTTGCGGTCATGACGGGGATCCTGCGGGGGGCCATTCCCGGACGGGGTTCCTACACTCCTGGCACTCTCCTGGTTAGTTAAACAAGCATTTATTTTCCCATGTGAACTTTGTTGTGCTAAACTTTCATTTTTCATGGATTGCCCTACCCGACTGGAAAGTTAGGAAGGTTGGGAACAGCACGAAGGGTCTCTTGCTGAAGATTTTTATCAACTTGAAAACTTTCTAGACAAAATAAATAACAGATTATCTCAGCTGTGAGAAGTTTTATACGAGATTAATGTAAATTAGGATTTATTAACTTCTACAAGGGACATAAATAACAAATGTAGAACATGACTAGCAGTCCATTTCGCTATACCTCTTAAAATGACCGTATCAAGAGGAAGTTTCGGACTACTCAATCATTCGAATTTGTTATTTATTCAACAACCAACTTTATTAAAATGAACAGCAACAAACCAACTATGAAAATAACTCTGCTGGTTGATTCTGGGACGTAAATTTTTAATTCCCTTTTCTCTACAACCGTCTAACCTATAAAAGCTGGGCATTAGTAATAAAACTCTCTAAATTTTTCACCATCCTGTAATAGTTAAATATTGTCGCGTTCTTATTTTACAGACCAATTACAAATTCCTTCTAATCTGCATATTTCAAAAATGTTTATAACCTAATATTTTCCGATTCCTTTTTATCTCCGATTTGATGTGAAATTCGTAAGAACTGAATTAAGAAACTCGAATAATTCTATCTCTCTGAAGAAATCTCATTACGTTAAAACGTTCCTACTAACCAATGTAAATGCGTCCTTCAAACAAAAATGAAACCTGAAAAAGTTATTCATTCCTTCAGACAAAATTTTTTAATATTTTTAAAAACCCCAAGTCTGCAAGGAAATTGAAAGAAACCGAAATTCTTATTTTTTCCTTAATACAACTACTGAAACTTGAGGCGGTTGGAAAATGAAAGAAAACTGAGCGGAAAACGTTCAATTCCTTAAGTAAATTACGGGGTTAATCTGCTTCTGCGGACGTCTGCTTCGAGACAATGGTTAGAGCAACGGGTGGAAACGAAATTTTAAAGACAAAATCCTTTGGCCGGAAGAAAGCAGCGCTCAATTAGCGCTGGATTCCCTTTGTGTAATAAGGCAAATAACTGAATTTTTGTGGACACATTGTTCTACAAAATTTCTTTGCAGGAAAATGATCCCCTTCTTTTCAAGTTGTCGTCTGGATGATGGCCTGAAAAGGTGTTTTTTTAAATTACAATAAAACATTTTCAGTGGTGATAATAATACCTTTTTTTAAGAA
The DNA here is from genome assembly GCA_959613345.1 of Tolmerus cingulatus. Classification (NCBI taxonomy): domain Eukaryota; kingdom Metazoa; phylum Arthropoda; class Insecta; order Diptera; family Asilidae; genus Tolmerus; species Tolmerus cingulatus. Next base: position 11,317,827 of record OY390708.1, on the reverse strand, counting down.
GTTATACTTAGCTACATTTTGATAAAGCGAGCTATTACGCTTTTTGCTAAAATTATTAAGAATATATAATACAATTGCTAAAAGATTGCATATTGAATTTCTTCTTCGAGGGGGCTATTTTATTACAACCAAACTAACAACAAACCAGTATAGATTAAAACCGAAAAGAAAATAAATTATGATAGATAACGTTTTATTTTATATTCAAAAATCTCAAATCACAGCTCTGTGCAGTGGAAATCAGCAGTTTTACTTACTTATAAAGAATTTCTTTATTTCTTTTTCAATTGGTTATGTCATAATTATGTATATCCAAATATCTCATATAACCATAATTGAAAAGCATCCACACTCATATCGAATTAACTTTTATAACTTTTCAAAGCATTTTAACGTTATTAAAACAGATCATATTGTGGTGTAATGAAATTTTTAATGCGCTCTGAAGCAATTAAAAAGCGCATATGTGTGTACTGGAAGCATGAATTCTAAAAAATAACAAACATTAACTTCGTCTGAATACATAAGAAGCTACACACATAATTTAATAATGTCCTTCCTGATCCGGGGCCCGGATGGAATTATGCAGAACTCTCCCGCTTTAATTAAATCTTCGTAGATGCTCCCCGTCTTGCCGCCATCCTGCTGGAAGCTGCGGAAGCGGAGCTGTTTTGATATGCCCAGCTAAAAGCTGTTCGCCAATTACATTTGGGAGGATGCAAAAAAGCAAAATAAAGAGTTGAGATCGTTGGCGAAATCACCAGCATAAATAAACAAGGAAGCCCTGCTCCTGACTCCCTGATTAAGAAAAGAAGTCACGTAGAAGTGTACGGACGTTTCTTGCACCGACTTCCTGCTCCAAGTTTATCCGCTTCGGGAAAAGTTTTGCCAATGCTATCGTCGTTCAGGAGTTTAAGGTTCAAAAACATACAAGCTGTACGTGATGGCCCGAAATCTTTTATGTGAGCGTCTAAACAAAAACTGGTCCTCTTAAGTGCTAAGCCATATTTAACAGCGGCAGCGGTAGAAAAGAGTTAGTGCACTCCCATGTAGCCTGGGCTTAGTTGTTTATGCTAAATATCTTCTTGTGCTGGGCCACGACTTAATGGCACCTCCACGTGCCGAAAATGCTCCAATAACTTGTCGAGTTTTCAAACAAAGTTGGACAAGTTTTGCAGACTAAAATTTCAGATTTATTTCAAATAAACTACACTCTGCAGTAACAAATGTTAAAGGACTTACACGGCTATTTAACTGAATATCTATTTTAAACTTTAACTGATTATCTATATTTAAACTTTAGTTATCGAAAACATAAGACCATCAGATATTGACAAATTCATAATAAGTATACTATAAATCATACTAAAAACGTAGATTTTTTAGCTTGAGCAAAAATGAATTGCTTAATTTAACAACAACAATTAAGGACAAATATTCGAATTCCAAAATAAACCAAAATTAATTGGAAAGTGTCGCTCTTCAATATATGTATTCAATATTCACTCTACATACTTACATCAACTTTTAGACTTCTCTTTAGCAATTTTTTTATACACAGAAACATGAAAAATAAGAGCAGCAACATAAACTTTTCCGACCTAGTATATACATATGTATTAGATTTAGATTTCAACTGAATCTCCAACTTCAACAGGTTTTTATGAAAATATGTATGTGTTATAGGTACGATATTAAAATTTCATTAAAAAATATGATTCAGCTTTAAATATTATAATTACGCTAATCGGCGAATATTATATGCTTTAATTTATTTACTCGCATTCCTAAAATATTAATGATTTAAAATTACGTACAAATGAACCTTAAAGTTAAGTTTTAAATAATAAATACTTATGGTTATATGTAGTGTTTATGCCATGGTCAGCAGTTTTATAACATTCTTTTCATCATATCTTAATTTAGTTTGAATAAAATGCTTCATTTTTTTGCATCGTCCATATGATTGAAAACATTACATTCCGTCTACTTTAATAACTCGCAGACTTCTTTGAATAAAAAAATTATTCCTTCAGCAACAAAATCCAAAATGTTAAAAATATGAATGAAATGTGCATTTACAAGTTTGCTTTTGAATGAAAAGTTCTGCCATTCTCGCAGTTCTTTGCAATTCTTTGAAATAAAGCTGCTAAAAAGGTAGATATATAAATATTCTTCTTGAGAAGCTATAATTAGTGAAATATCTCGTTTTTTAATCTCATCCGTTTCTGTTCCCAGACCTTTTGGGCGAGGCTCTTCACAGACGCCTTCATAAAGCGGCCCCAGTAAATCATATTTTAATCCAGGGAACATAAAAGGGCCAGACTTTAATAGCTTTATTACAGTCAGTATTTGTTTCCACTCGCAATGAACTGAATTTATGAAATTTATTGATTTAATAACCAGTCGTAAATATACAAATGAAATCGTATTAAAAAGATAAATGACCAGTCCGACCGAGCTGGTGCACCATTGCTTTTGTTATCAAATCCTTTTTGTATGTAGGCCAGCCGAGTCCCGGGCCAGAGCCGGGACCAGGACCAGGACCAGGACCAGGATCAGGACCAGCCCTTTTTTGGCCAGATGACTGCTGAGTGCAAACGAATGGAGCAGCAAAAGGGAGCACCGGAGTCCTCCGTCTGCATACGGGCGAAAAATGCACTTTTTGCGAATTCCGGCGTCGCGTCCCGTGGTCAGGCGAAATAAATCCACTGAAACTAAATTGGCTTTTGGAACGTTGGGGCTTTTGTAAATCTGATTTTTGTTATTTTACAACCGCCGTATGCCCCATCAAGCGCGTCCTAATTTAATTCACTGCATTGCATAAAACCAACGATCGTCCTGCACAATGGGCTAATCGCCTCCTTTGGAATTAGATGCAAATTACTAGACACATGCGTACCACCCTCGCTCTTGTTTAGGGGTAATGTAAAATCCATGACCCTCGAAATGAATTCTTTAGTGCAAAGGGTTTTTACTTTCCAGCTTAAACTGCGTCGAACGAGTTTAAGGTTTTCTTCCTTTAGGACGAGTTCAGAAAAGTATAGGTGTTGCTGCAAAAAGTGTTAATGAATCACAACGCCATAGTAAGTATAAGAAGTCTGCAAGAAACTATTCAAATCGCATTACAAGAACTCGTGAATGGCAGAAGCTCTCCAGCAAGGACTTGCTGAGAAATATTTTCTGCAGGATTCATTTTTGAGACGGGGCGTTTGAAGATAAATTGTTTGGCTGACAGCCCTCCCGAACGAAGAACGAAACGTTTATCTCATGCGAATTATTTCCAGCTTTCTTCCAGCACTAAAAATATGGTCGCCGTTTTGCGGGTGTAAATCCAATTCATTCTTGTCGCATTCATTACCCGAAGGATTGGGTACGATGAAAAAGCCCTTTGACAAATTTCATATCTTTTTCGGACAAATTTATGGCTGAAAAATTGTTATTTTTGTTGCTGCTCTCGTTTTTTATCAGAGCGTTTCTCAGACAAATTCAACAAGTAGGAGGGATCAGCTAAGGATTTTGTGCTCAAGCAAACATGTGAGGATACATAAATATATAAAAGCATTATTTAAAAAAAAAAACACTCATAGTAACATAAATCTAAATATATAATGGTAGATTTTAACACTTCCTTTTTTAGTCTGGCAGATCAACAACGACATATCACGAAAGAATAAACATTTTTTATGATATTTATTTTTATACGCGTTCAAAGCTTGATAAATTCTTCGTCAGTTTGCATTGAAAAATTGGTAAAAACTTAAAGCGGGGTTGAAGGATGAAATTCTAACGGAATTATTTATCACTACTAGCTAATAATGATTTTGATTTTTAAAAAAGTAGAATATATTTATAATGCTCTACTGATATACACATAGACTAAAATAACGATTTTGGTAACTTGAAGGTACTAAAGTTGCAATTAAGAGGGTGGGGTCAATCTAACCCTTACGTGCCAGTTACGTTACGGAACCAAAGTCAGTTAATTTTTGTAACTCTAAAGCGCAGAAGTGCCATGGGATATTGAAAAGTGTATTAAATTCAAGAAACAATTTCTTTATTAATGTTTTATTTTATCGACATTTTTTTCTAACTCCAAACCTAAATACAGTTAAACCTATTTTATTTAAACGCAAGAAAATGTTATATAAGCTGTTTACCTTGTAACGTAATTAAATGGAAACTAAGAAGGATTTTCTGAGCATCAATTAAAAAGCGTAAACGTAATGAAAGTAATTAAATTAAACGGCGATAAAAGCGTTAAATTATTGTGGCAATTCCACTACACTCCACTGCCCAAAAACGGAATGACACTTTATTAATTTTGTTTTTATTTAATCATGAACTCATAATTCCCAGCCACCGCAGTGCTTCATAGAATAAAATTTGAAAGGCCTTTCAGCTTAATCAAAGCCTTTTATCGCTTTTCAAAAATTCATATTGCAGCATATTACATGTTTAATGAAAGAAGACCCTTCGCGGCTCCTATAAAGCCAACTTTTCCGCCCAAGTTGATAGTCGTCGCCGTCGTGAGTTTGCCAACTTTCCCAAAATCCAATTCCTTTTTAACTTTCTCCGCGGGATTCGGGGGTGGCCATCGTTTATTTTCTTTTTCTCTTTATTTTTTTCGCCTGCTAAACTGCCTTAAATGAGAAACTTTTGGAAAGCATCAATAAAAATTGAGGAACTCATTCTCTGGCGGATGAATTTTTGGGAGCTCATAGAAGTGTAAAGTTTCATAACTTTGAACTTTTAGCTCCTTCAAAGGCATTATGTCGCCTTATTTGCCGTCGCCGTGTGCTCCTTGATGCAGAAAATTAAAAGGAGCTTGCGTACGCAAAAATGTCTTTTCGTTCCCAAGCGAAATGACCCTGAGCGAGTAAGTAAGACTTTTCGCAAATGTTGAATAAACAGTCGACCTGGATTATGTGTGCCATAATGCGAGTCCGGGGATGAATATTAACGATTTTAATCAAGGAGTGTGTTCAACTGTGACTGCACGGGGCACACGAGCGCCGTGTGCTCCTGGTAAAACATTTAATAAGTGGGGGGCATCGGGGGCGTGTAAGCGATACCTCGAAGGGCTCGGAGGATCGACACTCAGTAGCTTCCGCAACTAGTTTTTAATTAAAAGCTCGAAAGGTGGTGAACGCCTTGATGGGCAGGTTAGAGCAAAAATCCTCCTGAATATTAAAAGGGGAAAGTGTAAAGCTACGAAAATCGATATTCGGCTTTCGTGGCGTACAAAACTCTGGAAGGATTTAAATTAAAAGGCACTTGAGTGTATGAGGAGAAATAAATTAAATAGAGGCCACAGGAAAGTTAGCGAAAACAAACTAAATTTTGTGTGTAGAATTTTTGAAACTTTCAGGGTATAGGTATCAGGAAAAGTTTGGAGCAAATAAATGGTAATTAGTATTGGTTTCGAGCCTTTTTGTTTACCTTACTTTAAAAACCTCTTGTAATAGCTTCATTTCATTTATTTTGCATTTTAATCCATTCTCGAGTTTACTTCATTTTTGGTTAATTTATGCAGAGCACATCAAAGTAGTGATTTTTGTTGTAACTCGGAAGGCATCATTTATAAATTTATATTACTCGAAGCTACCATAACTCACGAAAAAGACGTATGTAATTGTTACTGCAAAACATTTTAAATAATTCAGAAAAACCAACAATAATTTTAAGTAAATTATAAAATAAAATAGCGATTTTGAATATTTATATGTTTTACATTTACTTCAAATCATCAAGGTCATAGTATCACCGAGTGTTTTTTTACACCTACAAGGTAGAAAGTTTTGAATTTTTATATATATTTGTATTCTCAATATTGACCCAAAAATGCCATTATAGTAGGAAGTATCTAAAGCAGTAGACGTAAATGTTGAAAATCTCAATTTGCAATTAGAGGGCTTAGGCTTTCGTTTCGTTCTTATTTTATGGTGTTTTAGATAAAAGTCGAAGCTCTCAAAAAAGAAAATCGTCGACATTTTTCGATATTAAGTTAAGCTGCGTCATTATGTCGTGTTATCCCACTTTCCACCCATTTGATATTTTATTTCATAATGTAATCTTAAAAGATTAATTAAAAAAAACCTTATCCGAAGGCGTGTTTATGTTATATAAGGACTATTTTAAACTTTTACAAAAGCCAAAATAAAATTGCATACTCTTTGGTGCTCCATTAAACAAAACATTAATGAATGAAGAACTTTGAAAAACTTTGCGAAATTTTGCTTCACCGAAAAATGCCAAGTATATAGGTTCCTGGTTTCGTAAATGAACGGATAATTATCCCAAATAAATTTTCCCAATCGGACAGTCTCCCGTTCTATTATTATGCAGAGTAGTCTATAGAGTCTACATATTCTACACTGATTGAGAGGATTGTACTAATTACAAAATTTCCCAACATCATTTCGTCTTTGAAATAAACATAAGCGAGTCAACAAAGATCGTGTGCCTCGAAAAGAATTCTTTCTTCCAGAGAGGCACAAAAGAGTTCTAATGTAAACCCTACGATCTATTAAAAGCTGATCCGGAGTAAATTTAGCCTGATATAAAGCGAGAACTTGGATTGAGGGGTGCACCTGAAGCCAAGAACCGCACTAGTGCAGCCCAAAAACATAAAAGACCCAAAACATTTGTTTCATATACTGAATTCGAGCATTGTACACGCTCGTCTGGCACGGACCTGACTTATTTTTATCTTAAAATAGACTCTCGCCGAAAATCTTAGTATGCCGCGGATTTCTGCATCGGCAGCATCGGGAGCATCCAAGAAAATTTAGCAAAGAGTTTCCTTCAATTCCCTCTTATCTAGCAAATTAACAATTTCAAGTGCAATTTCGCAGGCCGTTTAATTAGTAGGACAGACCGTGCGAAAAGTGTCCGCCAGGAGAGGAGCTATAGTTTTGTCGAGCGAGATCTCGTCCGGAAGAAACGCACACGGACAGGGAGCGGTACGGTGACGACGGGAAAAGCGGCGCTGGCTGGGAACATTCGGGCGGAATTTCCGAATTGGTTCAAAAATAGTCAGGAATTTTGAAGAGTGAGTCTGAAGTAGGAAGTGTGACCTCGGTTGCAGTGTTTCAATTTCAGTTGAAGAGCGGCCGTTAAACTGTCCTCGTTAGCAAACTCTGAATAAAATTTACTCAATTCCGGTAATCGCCCAACATCAGAAAACCAGATCGCATCGAATATTAATTAAAGCTTTTTGGGGAGACTCGTCCGATCGGTTTTATTTTTACAAGTTCGCGGACTAGACGCCGAATGTGACGTGTTGCCGTGGCAGACGTCCAACTTACCCCAGAAATCGTGTAAACGCTGAAATAATAATAATTTTTGCAAGTGATTCAGGAAAGTGCATAACTGCGGCTCCTAGGTGGGCTCAATGGTTTTCACTGTGTGCTTAAGTACGCGCTATTTCTAGGGCACTTAAGTATAACTATTAGAACAATGCAGGACAGTGCGCGGTGCAAGTTTTTAAAATTGCCGGATTGGTCTGATTGAAGATATAAAATAAATTGCGAAAAAAAGCTTAAAAAAGTACTTGTTCGCGCGACCGTGACAGGACTCGAACCTGCAATCTTCGGATCCGAAGTCCGACGCCTTATCCATTAGGCCACACGGTCCGATGACAGCAATTGGTTAAAATGAGTTCAACTAAAAAGCCGCCTGGCAACATCCACAAAATCAGGGAATTCGAGCTAGAGAAGGTAACATAAGTGAAAACAAACATAAATATTTATGTTAGAATTCAAATAATCATGCATGCTCCGTCTATGCTCAACCTTCTGTCACTGCAACGCTCGAGGCAACCTGCGAATTGGTCTAGAAAACAAGAAAAAAAAAAAAAAAAAAAAAAACCAATTTTATAAATCACAACTTTTCCGTGATTTGCCCGTGTAAACATTGCTTCCAGATTCTTTAAATAACTTTGTTTAAAACTTTGTAATGATTTGCTTTTTGATCTCTCGATTCCATTTCAACAAGTTTCACGTTAGTAGGAAGCATCAATTTTTAATCTATACGCAAATAGCTCATGAATGAGAGGACGATTCTTTGTAGGGAAAGTCGTAAAATAGAGTCTCTAAAATCTGGTGATGTTTTATTAATCCTCAAAGTAGTGTTAAGGAAAGGAACTATCAACATTTAATGGATAGACATGTTGGATCAACTCCCTAAATTCACTTCGTATTTCATCGAGTAGTTATAAAGATTTTAAAATGTTATTTTCTGAGCGAATATCATTGCACAGCTCGTTAAAAAAATAATGACCACTCAAATATGAGACGAGATTGCAATAAAAGCTTAAGCATTAAACTCATGCTTTACAAAAATGCCAAAAACCTGAAAGGTTTATAACATTTTCCATAAAACCGGATTATCTGCGCGCCAACTCCATCGGATTAAATCAGTGTTGGTTACTTCCAGGCTTGCACTTTAGTTTCTTCGAACTTTTTAATAATTTACTTGCACGTTATGTATCTAGTTCATCCATTTTAATTAACTAATGAATTATCAATACAAGGTAAATATATAGCACAATTTTATGTCTTTCGTTAATTTCAGGCATAGAGTTTGGTTGCATTTATGTACATATATGCATTCTTATCTTTATTTCTACGTTTTTTATTCCGTAATGGTTGGAACATTTCTACCTAGTGAGACTGTTTTATTCATCTTAATGATTTTTTTAAATAAACCTTGATGGACGGAATAGTTTTCGCGGTATTAGTCGAGTTAGGATAGTAAAAATATATTGAAAAACGTTTTTATATTCTTTCATAGTAAATCACCCAAATTTATCTTTTTTTTTCTATATTAATGATGGGGGAATAACCGAAAACGCCGAGGCTGCATCCTGAAATCTTTAAGCATTCCTCCAGTTGAATTAAAAATTTAGGAATGAAACAAAACCCTTTGATTTGATTTTGGATTAATAACTTTTAAACTTTTCTTGCAATTTTCGATGCCCCTATCCACCCTTCCTGGAAATGTACCGGCACTAATAATGGGGTGACATAAAAAATGGGCGATTTTTAAGTGTATACAAACTGGAGCAGCTAATTTAAAACTTAATATTCCCACTTATATAATTTATATCGACAAATTTGTTTATCGGCATTCACTTAAGAGCATTTATAAAATGTTAAATAAGACTCTAACTTACCTGAAAAATGTTTTTCCATCGGTGCATCGCCGGATTGTGTTTGCACCAGAGCTCGGCGCACGTCATACTCAAAATTACCTTTAATTATAAAAGCAATTAAGAAATTTCCTTACACTACACAAATAGCACACACTAAACGTACTAATAATCTTTTAATTTACACTAAATTCAGTAGTAAACCTTAATTCGCGCACAAAAATAATTCAACTAGCAAGCAGACGTCAAAATGAGGCAAAACTCCCTTTAACCGTTATTCACTGGTCCTACAAATAAAAATGCAAGTACAGGGAGCATTTTACATGACATAGCCTCTCCATTTTCGTTTGTTGCTCCATGGTATTAATTCGGCCATTTAACACAAACAAGTGTGCCAGCCCCAAGGTGTAATGAAAATTGTTTGTTTATTTTTATAAATTAATAAGTAAATCATTCTCCTAAATCAGTTAATAAATATTTTCCTCACCGCAATTTCCACAAGTAAGCTTGCTCTTAATACGTAATGCAATTGTAACTAGAACGTATTTTTTTAACTAAAACGATCTAATTACACTTTTTTACACAAATCTATAAAATGTCGTTTCATTTTTGTATTTTTATAGTAAGACTGTAATATATCAAATAAAATCACAAATACTATATTATATAGGCAAAACAAAAACAATATAAATTCGATTATAAGTACAGCATTAAATTTTTTGGCAGTCCTGTAAAATTTAATTTCGTGTAATTAGATCGTTCTTCTCACCGGCTCCACAATTGTAATACATCAGTTTACCAAGCCAGTAAATTCCTGAATGCACTAAAGATAATACTATTACATTTTTTCCTCTGCCCCTCCTAGTTGCTGTTTGCCAGCTTATTGCTGTATTTTTTTATGTTTTACGAACCGCCCTAATTAACTTAAACTGTTGGCAAAGGATCAGTGCAATCACTCATTCATCAGCCGAAAATCGGGCGACAAAAGCAATTTGAGTTCAACTTAAATTCAAATTAAATAGTATTTCAAATTTTGCCAAGACAAAGTATTTTCATTGTTTACTTTTAAAAACACTTACAATAACACCATCCATGCCATTTGGAATCGTACGTTGAGATGAATTGGATTTGGATGAGTAAGATGATATAATTAGAAGATTATAATATTGTTTCGATATGCGTGGAAGAGTTTCATTATTTAAGTTAATTTGCTTCAATTTAGAAACAAACGAAATTATTGTTGTGTTAAGAATAGGTAGAATACAAAGTTTAAGGACGCTTTAAGAACCTGAGCTAACAATAAATGAATTTCTGAATGTTACACTGAAAATGTATTTATTAGGTGTACTTATTTGCAAATAAGACCTGGCCTGAATACGAAGCTGAACAAAGTAGAAAAGTAATCGTTTAATTTAATTAGTAAAGCAACAAATGCAACTTTGAAATATTATTACAATTATTCAAAGGAACTTAGCAGAGCTCCTGTTATTCTGCATTAAAAAGATATACAAAGATAAAATTTCCAAAATAACCTACAGTTTTTTGGAAGCACATAATACATTTTCATTCTGAAAAAGTGAATTTATTCATTTCAGATGAAAATTCAGGCGCGAAATATTTTCCTGTCTAACAATAAAATAGAAAATCACGAACGCACACAAACTTAAGGAAATACTTTCTTTTACACTTAGAGCAGAAAATGTTCAAAAATGTAGACATTGTTGATGCCGACGTGAAAAATTGCCAAGCTGTAGCTAATAAAATCCAAAATCCTATATTTTAATTTCTTATATCTGTATTTTTTGACTACAAAATTTTAAGTAAATCTTATTATTTAAGTAACTAATAAAATGAGTCTCAATCGATTTTTAAATTTTCTGTGGAACAAGTGTTGTTTCGGAGCGTAAGTAAAACGATTTAATAATATAAAATAAGAAATAAATAAAATGCATTGATTATCTATAAATTCCCAACAAAATGGGTAAAAATAATGATCTAAATTATAACACATTTTATAAACATATTCTATTATTAATATTCTAGTTGTCTTAAAAATACACATAAATTTTTTTACTTACTCATAACTTTCCCAACTATCAGACATTTATATTTAAAATAGATTTTCCCGGGACTGCCGATATTTAGACATTTTTATTTTTTAAAATACATAACTATGTACAATATTTTGATGCAAAGGAAATCACAAAATATTTACTAGACTAGGTTAATGACCCGATCATTAAAAACATGATTTATTAAAATTTACATGATTTACACACAAATATATTTATAAATTACCCCTCAAGTTTGTATCTAATTTTTCGATACAAACATGAAATATTAGATTTATTTATAGTACAAACTGAATAAGTGAATCGCTCCTGATATTAATTTGCGTAAAAGCATTTGGCGGAAGACACAGTCACTGCTTTCAGAATGCTGCAGTTACGACAGCAAGGTCTCAAAATAAAGTTTGAAAAGGCGTTCCTAAGCAAGTGCCCTTAAAAAATCGTTTAAAGACTAACTTATCAAAGAAAATTATTTGTGTGCTTCTAAAAAAAATAATTATTTTAATTTGTAAAAATAATTCTGAATTCGACGGTATACCTACAGAAATCTATAAATATTGGGATTTTAAACATTTTGTCAAAATAAATTATTCGCTTTTATTTTTATATTAGAAAATGCAAATGTATTTTCAAAATGCCTGAACAGTTCATAAAATAAAATCTGAATTGTAGCTTAAGTCTGAATATATTAAGATTATGCATATTTTATTGGTCAAACTAAATTTAATATTGCTATTTATTTTAGTATCTACTTTTATTAACTTTTAAAAACTAAAGAATGGGAAATTTATACACAAGATAATTACAAAAATTACAATTCGATTCCATTGTAACGAAGTTGTGGGAGGCATAATCAAGCTCAGAAGGCGTTCAATAAAACACTTTATATAAAGCACCTCCATTAAAAATTAACCGCATGTTGTAAATTAACATGTTTTTATGTCCTTTAAAAAATAAACTTTATAAATGCCGCAAACACACTGTGTAAATTATAAATTTCACCTTGACTACATACAATCTCCCATTTCAGATACGTTTGGCTGATGAATTCGATATCCTGCAAATAGTTGGTGAAGGATGGTTTGGAAAAATCCTGCTCGTTGAGCACCGGGCGACGGATACAGAAATGGTATTAAAAGCACTTCCAAAGCCGTACGTGTCGCTTAGCGATTTTTACAGAGAGTTCCATTACGGATTGCACCTGGGCATTCACAAGAACATAGTTACCACGTACGATGTGGCATTTGAAACGGCAGGGTTTTATGTTTTCACCCAGGAGTATGCACCTCTAGGTAAAAATTGAAAAGTTATGCTGGCCCATAAAAACTTATTAAAATCGTATATGTTTTCAGGGGATTTAACCTCGAACATGTCTGAAACTGGGATCGGTGAATTGCACAGCAAGAGAGTGGCCAAGCAGATTGCATCTGCCCTGGACTACATGCATTCGAAGTATAAAATAAAATGCTGGCCAGGCTCAGCAGATAATATCTCAACCCGAATTATTTCTGCCTTACAGAGACATTGTGCATCGGGACGTTAAGCTCGATAATGTGCTGATTTATAGGTCAGATTTTTCCCGGGTTAAGCTCTGCGACTTCGGTGAATCGTTCGAAACAAGGACAGTGGTGGAGAGGCGGAACGAGTGGCTGCCGTACAGTCCGCCAGAAGTGCTCCAGGTTGAGCCAGAGGGAACTTATAAGTAGGTACAAATTAAACAAATTTTACCTGATTCATTACACTAATAACCCTCTCAGGGCAGATCCTAGTCATGATGTTTGGCAATTTGGTATTGTGATATTTGTGTGCCTCACAGGTTGTCTTCCTTGGCAGAAAGCTGGTTCGGATGATCCTAGATATATACGTTATTTGGCATGGCAAGGAACCAACATGGTTCTACCACTTAGAAGAACGCCTAAATTATTTAAACTTTTGTCGTCTAAAGGTTCTAGAATGTTTAGAAAATTCCTTGATCCAAAAAGTGATCGCAGACCGAAGAATCTTTCGGATCTGTCCAAATTTATGGACGATAGGTGGCTAGCCAAAGGAGCTGAAAAAGATATGGCAGGTATGTGCCAATCGTTTTTGAAATGTTATCATGCTCATTTTTAGTATTTAATTGTAGAAACCGAACAGGACATTTTGTGTCCGTCTATGTATTCGTTTCATAGCAGCCCGGAGGAGAAAAATAAACTTCTGTCTACTCTTGCCGAACATGGAATTGAAACTACAGTAGATAGGGTATCGAAGAAAAATCGCATCAAAGACTGGATTGAATCATCTATAATTGTTGAAGATGACGAAGTAAATTCGATTCTAATACATACACAGAGTTATGTGCAATGCCCTTCTAAATTGTTAGAGTGTATAAAAGTCAATATCACTAAAATGATAAGCAATTTCAGCATCAATTAATTTTTAAATTAATCATTATTTAATAATTTTATTATAGTGATTTTTGAAGGCACTATCAGCTAACGATTTTATAATAGTAAATCTGCAAAGCAAAAAGAGTAATAATGTATTACGCACAACTCTGGTAATAATAATATTAAAGATTGTCACTAAAAATGCATTCCAATTTTAGGAAGATGAATCTGGAACAGGTACTCCAACATCATCACTATCCCGGGAGCCCATACCAGGACATATTTCCTCAGTGCGGGCGGATGAAGAAGCTCGTCGCGAAATTAAGACGACCATAAAAGACGCCTCGAACAAGCACTTTGATCCACGCACGGGAGTCCTTCAGCTTGGACCTAGTGAAATGGGAACCGTCTTCCGAAACAAGAGCCTTGGCGACATAACCAATGGTAAAAACGGCAGTTTTGATACCGGAAGTTCAGTAACCCTTGCAAGTCGCAATGATTTGATTATGAGCGAAGGCCAGTCGTTTCATTCTGAATTAAACCTTTACATGATGGGCGAACCGACTGTCGAACCAACGGTAATTGCTCGTCAAAATGTACAAATGCTTAACAACAATAGCGCTAATGATTCGTCAAAACAAAAGCCTTACAATGAGCCCATAAGCTATAACATGTCTGGCCGTTACACTAACAATTTGCCACAGAGAAAGCCTAAGCAATACAGCCAGCGGCACTATTCGTCGTCGGCCTTGAATGTCTTTAACAATTACGATAGCTCTTATAACCTTAACAATTCGGCTCGAGAAGCCCTTGCTACCACGTTTCAATCGCTTGCAACTATTTCAGTTCCGGAGGTAAGTCCGCAGCCGTACGCCGCTCCAGTTAAGGACAGTGGCTATGGCTCGAACGAGAAACTTAGACCTGGAGAAAGTTCCCAACAGACGACAACAGCAATCCTCGACAGGCGACTTAACCAATTCATTTCAAATTCGAGCTCTCTTAATAACAGCCAGGCATCCCTCGCTGCGAACTATCGCACCAAAGAAAGTCTCAGCAGAGCGAACTTGCCCCCATCCATGAAAGATACACCCTACGACCGCGTGGTGGTAACAAGACGAAAGTGATACTATTTATGTACCCTACTTCAATAGCTATAATTGTTTAATGTTTTTTTTCATTGCAAATAAATTTGAAAGTTTTATAAAGTTGTTTCGTTTTTAATCTGTGTTAAATCTCCTAAATAAGTAATTCAAAATGCGTTTTCACGATGCTGATTATCAACAGCAGTTGCGCTTTTAAGAGTTATTACCTACAATTCAACTGCAATTTTAGTTTCAAGGGTGCATAAATATTAAATACTAAATAGAAGACACTTTTTCATCACCTCCAATTGATTAATGCTCAATGCGCTCTTTTACGGAAGCCATCAAAATATATGACTTGCTCTTAGATCCTCAAGAATGAAAAAAATATCAAAATATACCTTTTTGTCTTTATAGAGGTTCGGTTTAAATAAAAATTTAATTCCAGCAATATCATATTAATCTAAATGGAAAAAACAACACTTTGAGAGAAATGTTAAATTATCGCCTTGGTACAAAATTCAATTTGAAAAACTTGTTTGCTGAATTTTGTGATTTCTAATAGCTGAATTAAATGCTACAAAGGCTCGAATTTTTTTTTCTGTATTCAGCTATAAAGTTAGTCACAATAAGGCCAGGCCACCTCAGCATTTAACTAGGTTTTATAATTAATTCAATTAATTACTCTACGAAATAAAAATTAGTTATGTATATAATAGTGACTACATTTTTTGACCACATATGATACAAAACTTGATTCAGCCTGTAAATGATTCTATTTTGACTGGAAGCTTGATCTTAATTGTTGCTGTGTGATATAAATCTCAGGTCAATCGGATAATTATTTGAGTTAACGAATTAACGTTGGTACTCTTAACCAAAATATCTTTGTAAAAAGGTTATTCATTTTTAATGAATTAAAATTTTCACTGTGGACACAAACTTAACTAAATCATCTTATGACAGTTTGCAATTTAGTAATTGCAGCACAAGTCGAATTGAGCAGGTTTCTTCACACTAAAATCTTAAAAGCGAACTAATATATCGTAGACAAATTTCGCCGGCATAAACAACTTGAAGGAACTGAAAACGGTACTCAGTTAAAATTTATAAAACACCTGGAACGGTGAATAAAGCACGTATTTTAAGTTTAAAAAAACATTTATTCGGCTGCAGCTCTTATTTCAGTGGAATAAACCTGGATGAATGTGTGGCTCCGATACCGGGCCTACCGTGCTTAACTGGCTTGTATGTGAGGGAGAATTCGCCCAAGTAGTGTCCAATCATTTCTGGTTTGATTTCCACCTGCGAGAACCATGAATTAAGTTAATTATGTCCGAAACCCGGCTACCGTGCCGCTTCTCACCTGGCTGAAAGCCTTGCCGTTGTAGATTCCGATGATGGACCCGACCATTTCGGGGACGACAATCATGTTCCTCAAGTGCGTCTTTACGATGGCGGGCTTCTCATTTGGAGGCGCCTCCTTCTTGGCCTTCCTCAGCTTCTTGATGAGGGCCATCGGCTTGCGCTTGAGCCCCCTGGACACACGTCTGCGCGCCCTGCTGTGCATCAACTCCACAAGCTGGTCACTGGAGGGAGGATTTTGTTAAACCATTTTCTTCTCGGTGTTTTGAATAAAACTTACTTTGGCATGTCCAGAAGTTGATCAAGATCAACACCCCGGTAGGTGAATTTCCTGAAGGCACGCTTCTTTTTTAGAGTTTCGTCGACCTGGAGGAACCAAACAAACGTCAAATTTTAGATGTCGCATTATTCACAAAGTTCTTAACAAAACACCGCAATTTTCTGGATTTTAAGTAATGAGTATATGGCGATTACAAAAAATGCAATTTTAGCACAATAAAATTAACGATGATCGAGAACTTTAAAGATTTCGGAAAACAAATTACCTCAGCCATCTTGACTTGTTCAATTCTCAACACGGAAAGAAACTGTCAAACTAGCGGTAAGCATTACCAGCTGGGCGCACATACCGATTCGAGTTGGTATGAAAATTAGTACTGCCATGGCAATAAATTTTTGAAAATGTTTATTTTATTTACTTTATATACCTCTAAAAGTTGCAAATTTACGTACCCTGGCTTTCAAAGACTATAATAATAAAATAATTGTTGCAAAATTCTTGCAAATATAAATGAGTTTAACAGTTCAAACCGTTTCAAAAATCAAAACAAGCGCTATCCACACAGTTGTTTACATCGTCGTTCTCTGAGCAACGTCAGTGGTTTTTATTTCGATAACAGTTTGTTTTGCTGACGTTAAACTCTAAGAAAACTCTTGAAAATTCTACAGGTGAATTAAAGAGGAGGAAACGCTGCAAGCTATGTTGTGTCCGCTGCCCCAATCTGGCTAACTTCGAGAGTAAAAGCCGAAACTTCCGCATTTCGAGCACTTCCTCACCGTTTCCTTCTTTTTTTGCAGTTTTCATTCGCCGGATCGGAAAATAGTCGAGATTTTCAGTGAGTTCACCATGATCACCCCCAACACAGGGCACGTTATGACCGTGGCCAACAGCATAATCGGAGTAGGAATCCTGGCGATGCCCTTCTGCTTCCAAAAGGTAAATACCACCCACGAAAATTTGCCAGTAGGAAGTCGTCAATTCGGCCTTTAATTTATTCCAACAAAAACCTCGCAGCTTCCTCAGCTCAGGCTGTTCTAATTAAGTCGCCCCGTAGGTCAAATGACCAGGCGATGTGCGCCAGATCACTTTCCGCTGGCGAGGTGTTAATAAAGAGCAGAGGTGCCTTCTAAACAGGTATGCTAATGAGCAAGTTTCTCTCCTATTTCGGGCTTCAAAGCCATAATTCGGCGCCACATGGACCGCGGCGGTTTTATTCTTTATCTCCGCCGACCGCCGGAGGTGTGCGGTTCTTATCTTTGCTTCCGCAGCCCGGATACTTGTTGAGTTTATCAAACCCCTTGAACATTTTGTAGAAAGACATCGCCTGGCTTTGGTCATGGTGATTACAAAATAACCGCTTTAATCTGAAGCAGCTTGCGCAAATATTTTTATTTGGCTGTTTTATGAACTTGAATCAGCTCTTGTTAAGTATGAGGCTTTGGTCCGTGCCAAAATTCAAGGGTCTGAGTCAATTGGAAGTGCTCTAGGTTTTGTTGTCTTATTGTTTTGAAGAGGTACAGAGCCCTAAATCACCATTTTCAAAATGTTTTAAGATATTATTAACTCTTATGTATTTAAGAAATCGTTTGTAATAGTTTAATGAGAATCTTGCATCAAAATAATTTCAATCGTTCGAAAATTAGCATAAAATGTTAATAATCCCCTCTTCATAAAATAAATAAAATTGTTTAAGTTCACATATAATCTGTTGGTGCTTTAACGAATTAATTTTAGTTACAACACTAAATGGAAGTTTCCTCCTTAAACTAGTATAAAAATTCCAATAATGTCGCCACTTAAAATATTTTTATCATATGAGTTGTTGTGATACGTAAGTCGTAGCAAATTATACCAGTAAGTCAAAAAATGAAATGAGTTTGAATATTTTTTTAAAAATTCAAATCAATTTTTTCCATCACTAATTGATTGGTTCTATTGAATTCTAAAATATTACTTTTTTTATTACTTACAAACCAAAATGGTTCCGATAGATAACCTTCGTTAAATTTTGTGGCCTTGTATTATTCCTAGGAAAACAAATCGCCAAATTTCCTTCTGTGTCAATCATATCAATATTTTTGTGGTGGCAAAATAAAAGCGTTTAATTGAAACTAACAAAAGTTTGCTTTTGAAAAAAATTGAGATCTTAATTTGCAAACCAATTTAATAAGCAGGTTAATTCAAACTAGTATGAGTTTATTTATTTATCTTAACAATCCTTCTTCCAGTGCGGAATTGTGCTGTCGATTGTGCTACTTTTAGCAAACAATCTCGTAACAAGAATATCCTGCCATTATTTAATAAAATCATCTTTGCTCACAAGAAGAAAAAGTTTCGAATTTCTAGGTAAGGTTTATTTTTGTATAAATTTACTTTGAATTTTATAGTTTATTTATGACATTTTTAGCATTCCATGCATTTGGTTTTTCCGGAAAGTTAATGGTAGAGTTGTGTATGATTGGCTACTTAATCGGCACATGCATCGCATATTTTGTAGTTGTTGGCGATTTAGGACCTCAAATCGCCGCAAAAGTGCTCAACGTGAAAGAGAACGATAATCTTCGGACATGGGTGATGATCGCAGTCACTGTATTGTGCATAATACCATTGGGGATGCTGAAAAACGTGGACAGCCTGGCTGCAGTTTGCACCGCGTCGATAGGATTTTACATGTGCTTAGTTGTTAAAGTAATGGCAGAGTCCAAAGCGCATATTTTAGCCAACGATTGGATGCAGCACATTGAGTATTGGAAACCGTCCGGAACACTGCAATGTGTTCCTATTTTCAGCATGGCACTATCTTGTCAAATGTAAGATCGAATGATTATTTAATATAAGGATTTTTTTATTAGTTTGTCTTTATAGGCAGCTGTTTGAAGTATTCGAAACTGTTTCAAATGCCTCATTGGAAAAAATGAATAAGATTATTAAGGCGGCTACAATGATATGTATGTGCGTTTACATATTTGTAGGAATTTTTGGTTATATTGCATTCTGTAATCAGTATTTTGGTGGTAAGTGAATTTATATTTGGAAAATATCTTGTTATACTACTAAACTTTTACTATTTCAGGCAATATTTTGGTAAACTTTTCCCCTTCATTAGCTAGTGATGTCATAAAAATGGGATTCGTTCTTTCAGTGGCATTTAGCTTTCCTCTTGTGATATTTCCTTGTCGAGCTAGTATATATTCCTTGCTGTATAGAAGAGTAAGCTTTTACCCTTATATACTTAAATCGATCTAAAGTTTTAATTTTCAGGGCCATGCAGACACCACTGGTTATATTCCCGAATTGCGATTCAAAACGATAACCGTGTCGATAGTTCTGTTCTCGCTCTGCGTGGCGCTTCTGATACCATCCATAGAGCTCGTCATTGGTCTTGTTGGATCAACGATTGGCGTTGTTATATGCATCATGTTTCCAGCTTCATGTTTTATGAAAGTTTGTAAAAAGGAATCTACCGAAAAGCGATTAGCACAGTTCATATTGATTGGCGGCTTTTGCCTCATGATATTAGGGACTTACGCTAATTTAAATGCGATTGATGAAAAGCGGTCAGGCTCCGCACAATTTGTTGCTGAGGCTAAAATTATTGAAAAACCAACGAGTTTGGAGAATTTATCAGATGGATTAAAAGCAACTGAACAGCACCAAGCCGAAGCCCCAATCGAAATACATTTGCCGAAGAGCTCCACCGAAGAAAAACTTATTGCTCCAATGCCAAAGAAGATTGATGATAATAATAATAACGAAAAGGTAAATCCCTCTAAAGTTGCTAATTCGAATAAAAAGGATGAACAAATTAGTAAGCCAGATTTGAAACCGCAAAGCATTGAAAATAAAGAGAAGACTTTGCCACTAAATCAAAATAATGCTGATATAAATAAAGATGCAATTAAGAAAGAAGATGAAGTAGTTGCTGAAGAATCTCCGAAAATAAATAATCAGCAAATTCCTAATGCTGAAGTTGAGCTTCAAAAAGCGAAGGAATTGCTTGAGAAGAAAGTTGATGAACTACAAAAACAGTTGAAGCAACAAAATGAAGAAACCAAAAATTTAGTTGTAGAAAAATTAGGTGATATCGTTGAAGAAGTCGAAAAAATTGAACGTGAAGTTCACAAAGATGTAAAGAAACCAGAAAAGCAAAATGATAAACAATTGGATAATGAAACTGTGAAAAAGTCTACTGAAGAGTATCAAAGAAACGTTAAAAACGAAATATTGCCAGAAGGTGATAATAAGAAAAGTAAGAAGTTAGAAAACAACTTAACTCCACCTTTACCAAAAGCATCACTAGTAAATATGTTGACTGAAAACTTGAAGGAGCAGCAAAGGAAAAAACAGACGGAACCCAACAACTCTGTGTTTGAACCCTTGTCGTATAAAACGGGAGAGATAATAAACAATCTTGAAAAAGCTATATTAAACGAAACCAAATCAGCTCTCCCGCTTCCTCTTTTATTAAATGCGTCCTTACCCAAGCAACAAATACCTGAAATCAAAGATACATTGGTAAAAACCGCTGGACCGGTGAAACCAATAAAAGAAGAACCTCATGAGGAGAATAACATTGAATCGATACGCAGAGATATTTTGCAGGCGAACATAAATTCTGAAAATGATCCTGCGACTGCGGCCTTAGAAAACTATAAACGAGAAAAAAGAAATGCTAAAAGAGATGCATGCGTTAATTGGGACACCGAGCGTGAAGATTGTTTGGATCAGAAATCCATCGACTCTATGCTGCCTAAAAGTATAGCGAACCTTGAAATTGAGTCTATCGGAAGAGATTTAAAATCAATCAAAGAGAAAACATAAAGACTTGAAACATTGTTCCTGAATTTATTTCGGTTTTAAACCTCTGATCTTTTTATAACATATAATTTAACTATTTATTAACTTAAAGCGAAGGTTGACGAACGTACAATTGAATACCTCAAGTTCTTCATTATTCCACCATGTTCTTCACTTCTACATTTTCCCTAATTTATGTACATGTTACAAATTCCATTTATACTAAAAGCAATGGTCAGTGCATATTTAGCAATAAATAGTGTAACAGAATTTATTGAATTAGAAATGAACAAATTGTCTCGAAATTCGTCCTTTTTCGCAAATACCACTAGTGTTAGAATTTGGATATTATATAGAATTCTAGTTACCTTAAATGTGTAGGTAAGAATATTTATTTTTATAAATAAAAAAAATCCAATTTCTAACTTTTGTTTGATATATTGCATGTTTAGTAAGACGAAACAACTTTTAGGACTCTAAACGATGATGATTAAAAATTCGATGGTTAATTGAATGCTGTGCAAGAAACTAATTAAACATACTTATAAAAGAAAATTTCAATCTTTTCAACCATATAAATACCGTCGGAGAAAACTACTTACTACTACTACTACTAAATATTTTGACTACAAAATTAAAAAGATCATCATTTGTGGAATTTCGGAATAAATGGAAGAAAATTTCCTGTAAAACAAGTTCCATTTGCAATCCCAAAAGTAATCATTGATTCAAACACTCCAATAGAAGGAATTCGCGGGAATAATTTCTAAAAACTTTAAACACGTGTTTGTTTCCTTATTCATTAATATTTCAGTTTATATCGCAATCAATTTTTACATAAATTTACTGAAGTTATGATAAAAAAAAATATAGACAATCTTTTGATGAATATTATTTGAATACATTAGATTGATGTGGATATTTCGAAAAATTTTTTGAGGTGCTCAGGCCCGTTGCTTTGGTGCTGCGCTGGTTGAGGTGACGGCTCTTCAAACTTCTCCGGCTCTGGCATGAGCGGGTACTTCTCACCTTTTAACTGGTCTGGAATTTCCTAATAAAAGAATATTTATGTAGTTACACATTTTAAAAATGTAATTTCTTACCAGAAAATCAATTAATTGGGGCGGTTTTCCTTGTGTTTTCGTCGAAACCTTTTAAATCAGTAATTAGAATTATAAAATAAAAATAGTTTCAAAAATGCTTTTACCTGTGATTTAAACATTTTTAAGCCTGGGCAGAATTTTGTATTAAATTATTAATGATAGGAAACACTACACTGAAAACTAATTAGATATTGACATTTTTTGTAGAATTGCGATTTTCATTTTTTTAGTGCTTGCTTTGATCATCGGATCAAATGTATTTCAAAAACCTTGATAGCGTTTTGGTGCATCTTTTACAATGGGCTGCATATTCCAACTTTAAATTTATTGATGGCACTTATTGGGTTCAATGAGGAAGTACCATATTTTATGATTAAAAATATTTTGGGGACGACGTATATGTGGTTTTCTCCGCCTGAATTAACCCTATTAAACTTATATTCGTCTGTGCAAAGTATTTTTTTTTTCAGATATTTCCTTGCTTATTGACATGGGTGTTTTTGTAAACGCTAAAATGTTGGGAAATGTTTTTTCTTAGCAATGGACTTATTAACGTCTGTTTATAGTAGTCGACGGTGTACACTTACCGCATATTCTTTGTTGATATCCTTTTGAATCTCGAAAGAAGTCAAAGGAGGGTTGGCTTTACTAATTTCCTTGAATTTTAAGATCTAGATACTTTGGAAATTTTTAAAATGGCTCTTTCGAATTTTATTTTCTAAAGTTTTTAACTTCCCCATTTTCGTTAAAAAGTTCTGCACAAGCTTTCTTCTTTTCTGTAGTGAGCAATGTTTATTCCATGACTAAAAATTCCTATAAATTAAAACGCAACAAAAATAATTATTTTTTTGTGAACTCGCTTGTAAAAAAATTCAAAAATGAAGTAATTTCACTTGTATTATTTAAATGATATTTGGCTCTTAGTTACTACCCAAATGATAAGAAGCATTGATAATGCGACGGAGACTTATTTAAGGGGCTTATGAAATTTAATCCAATACTAAAACTTCATGGGAATCATTTTTGAAAATTTTATAACATGTGCAACTTCTCTTTCCACTGTAACTAAATATATATCGGAACCAAATATTACATTTATAATGGGGACAAAAGTAGACGATCTTCTTGTTATGAAAAATAGCTATCCCGCATAATTCGACTTTCCGCGGATGTGGGGGGGCTAATTTTCCCATAAGGCTTATATTGTTCTTTCTTGCGTTTTTCAAAATATTTTTTTGGATGCTCAGGCTCGTGGCATTGGTATTCTATTTGAGGAGATGGTTCATAAAAATATTCAGTTTTTCGCTTGCGCGGGTACAATTCACCTTTTAAATGCTCTGGAGTTTTCTAATAAAAGAATTTTTATGTAGTTATACATTTTAAAACTTTGCAAACTTCTTACCACATAATCATTTAAATGGTGTGATTTTTCTCGTGTATTTGTCGAAACCTTTAAAATCACTAATTAGAATTATAAAATAAAATTAGTTTACAAAATGCTTTTACCTGTGATTTAAACATTTTTTAAGCCAGAGCGGAATTTTGTATATTAATTAAATGAAATAACACACCGAAAATCAGTTTGATGTTGAAGTCCGTGCATACATGATAATTTTTTTTTTTAAGAATTGCGATTTTCATTTCATTAGTGCTTACTTCGTTCTAATTTACACTGTAGATCTGATACCGTTCAAAAAGAAAAAAATCGTTTTATTGGTATTTTTACAATGGCTTAAATGTTCAATCTTTAAATTCATTGATGGACCCATTGGATTTAAAAAGCAAAAAGGATATTTTATGAATAATTTATTACTTATCAAAATACTAACAAATTTTGTAAGGAAGACAAAAGTAACAATACAGCAGAAAAATTCACCACAACTTAAAGGATCACACTTAAAATTATTTCAGGAAGCATATGTTAGGCATCTTTTGTAGTTGTCTGTAGGGCATGGAGATCGTAAAGTACCTGTAGTTAAAGAAAATTAAAAATTATGTAAATTTTTATAATCAAAACCGAAAAAGACATACTTCTAAAACAGTAGCAACACTCCAACCTTGGGTGCGGCAGGAATCTTTGCAGTATGATCCATTTTCGTTTGTTAATTCGGGAAGACCGCGCCAGTAAGATGTTTGAAGTTCTTTTAAATGAGCTGTGAGTATTTTCCTATAAATTAAATTGTGTGGGATGAAAACAGAATGAATCATAAATTCCACGTAAATACATATAAATGGAATAATTTCAAATTTGATATTCAGAAGATTAGCTAAAATGTATAGTTGTTTTGAGTGAGAATCATTGTAAAATCTTACCAGGTTTCTGCAATGGTTTCCTTAAGCTTTTTATTTTTCTTTGCAAATATCAGTCTTGCTCGTAAGTAATAGCCAATGGGCCAAATCCATTCAGGGCCTTGATGATAATTCGCACCATGTGCAATGCTGGGATCTTCTGAATCATTGCTATTATCATAGAAGCCACGGTACGCCCAATCATCTGGATCTAGGGTTTTCATGCCAAGAGGTCCTAAAAGATATTTGCCAGCTTGTTCTAATGCATGCCACGCATGCGTCGGCTCAAACAACTCTGGTGCCTATAAAAAGAAAATTTAAATAAAAATGGAAAAACTTTTTCAAGTGAATAGTGAATAGCAACAACTTACAACCACCATTGCGATGGGGAAATTGCATCTTAGCTGGTAATCAGCCCAGGCTTGGGTTGCACCCACAGAATCTTTGTAAATTCCCCTTTTGTTTGCTAAAGGCCCACCAACGTAATCAATGAAAAATTCATTTTCGAAGTTAGCCACAATTTTATCAGCCCATTCTTTATAGGTCCATACAGTTTTCTGTCCTATAAAGTTATTTATATAATTATTATACTATGGTTTGTAATTCCTTACTGATACTTACCACTTTTTCCATTACGTTCAACAGATTTATATGGAATATCACCGCGTTCGCTGAGCTCTTGCATGAAACGAAGAACTGCTGTTTGAAGTCCTACCAACTCAACTGCTGATCCATCGCGAGGAGTAGTGGGTTTTCCGCGATTTCGAGCTTTCTCAGATGATCCCATTTTATCCATCCAAGTACCACAATTTGCATCATTGCCCCCAAATACGAAACCCGTTTCAGGATGTACCCCAACTTGATTGTTAAATCCTTTATCAGTCATGTGGGCATCTATTTCTGGACCAGCGTTCCTTTCCCGGAATACTAATCCTTGAAAATGAACGGAAAGAGCCTCTTGCATGACATCATAAAGTAATTGATCCTGCAAAAATTTAATATTTTATCGGCGGACTTAAGTAAGCCTTTACTGGAATCATACAAATTCTCCAGCAGGTTTAGCTTCAGAATCATCAGTTGGGAAGATTCTGGAAACCTTATCTTTAAGAAGATCTTTTCCGTTGGGCGCTTCATTCACATACTCCTTAATGCTGTGCATCCACCACCAAACTGCATCGCGACAATTGAATCTCGGTTTTGTTCCATTATCCAAAAGATTGGGAATGAGCCCATGGCGGAGACATGCTCCAAAACCAAGAATAATAAATCTCGCTTCGTCGAAACGTCCAGTCAGTAAAAGAAGTCCTCTGAGCGCGATGAAAGTGTCTCGTCCCCAGCATCTCATGTACCCGGTTGAAAAGTGCGGGAGTCCTGCAGACAAGGTAACACACCTTTCCGGTGGGACAGGTGGACGAATATTTGGACTCAGTTTTGGCAAATTGGCAGATGGACAAACGGACAAAAATTGCACGGATGCTAATCCAAGCGATTGAGGAAATGTAGTTCCATTCTTTATGAAACTGAAAATAATTCGGTTAGCGAAATTCTTATTTAAACTTGATAGGCATATTTCTTACTCAGACATTATATTAAAACACTGGCTGACTGTTTCGTTATACACTTCGGTTAGGATTTTATCGAAATAACTGGGTATCAGGTACCTTGGTATTAATTTTAGTGGATCGAGATTCGTTTCCAACCATTTCGATAGTTGTAATGTTCCGGGCCTATTGCTAAGTCGGTTGTATACGTACTCTGGGGAAATTTTTTTAAATTAAATTAATAATATGTCATTAGTTAAAGAAATGAAGGAAATAACTAAGGGCGTATATTAAATCGATTTGACTTAAAGCTTTAAAAGATGTATGCGTGAACATGATACTGATTTTGGAAAAATTTAGTTCATCTGAACATTCAACGAAAGTATGTTTTAAACAATAATTGTTGAACTTATTTAGATTACGTATAAAGGATAAATTTGTAATTATTTAAAATACACATCAAAGTGAAATAATGAGGAAAATCATTGCAAATTGAAAATAAATATTGATTTCTTACCAATCATCCAATTTCCCATTCTCAAATTGTTGCAAAACGGATGACCCAAATCATTATTTGGAGAAATTTCCGACAAAATCGATATAAATCCTTGAAGTCCACAATAAACAAGTGGACCAAATCCTGGAATGTCATATGCTCCGCCACCAAATCCGAAGTCTCGTTCTTCTGAATCACAAGTAAATAAAGCACGATTCATATCCACCAAATCCATTTTGGCGAGAATCTTCTGTAGTTCTTCATAGTTCTGACCAGATTTTGATTTCAATGATGCAATAAGTTCATGCAATTTCGTTAAATGCGGCTTTGTATAAGCGTGTAATGAAGCCCTAAAATCAAATTATTTATGGAAAACAAAATAGAAAATATTCAAATGTTGGTACTTACCGTATGGCAACAACACATCCTGGACGTAAATTTTCAAAATTTAGCTGCGTAATATTCCCATCCGTAATTGGAACTTTTTTGAAAATTTTAGACTGACAAAGGGGTATATGCTCTTTTAGTGTTAACTCATATTCGGTTATCCCATTAATATATTTCTCATCCTTTTTGAAAGCAGAGGGCTTATCAAAAGGTTTTCCAGTCTTGTGAACAAATTCTGCTTCTAAAATTATCTCATCTAAATTTCCTTCGAATCTTAGAGGCCTCACGGATGTTGGGCCAGTGGTGGGATTTGGATTGGAAAAACTGGTATGAGCTACGAGAATAACGCTTTGGTGGCTTGAAGGTGAATGTCTGGTCACAGCCACAATGTTGGGGTCCATCTGGTCCACGAAGACCTGACTGAAACCTTCTTCAGCAAGTTCTCCATGCAACAAATTTAGAGCTCGTTTTGCGGCAATAATTCCTGTGCTGAAATTAACTCCTTTATCCCATTCTTGGTATTGCCGTTCTTCATCAACTACATGAATCTATATGATAGATAAAAATACATAAAAATATCGTAAATATTAGTTAAGCGGTCAAAACTTACGTGGTGTGGGACAAGTTCATCATATCCTCTATTACTTCCAGTCGCGCAACATGCCATAGAAACCAAAGCTGCAGAAGGCAACAAATCGAAAACTGATCGCTTTTCTATAGGAGAAGGATTGTCATGGGTCAAATCCAAAAATAAAGCATGAGCGATATTCGGGGCCAATGGTCTTTTGGGTGAAACTGAAAATGCTCCAACTGGAACTCCCCCATACCGATAGACCAAACGTCCCTCCTCATGCGGATCCCATGCAGCTTGAGCTTCCCGAATAAGCGAAGTGATCCCCAATCGATTTACAAAAATGTTATCGGTTAGATCCGAGTTCGTGAAGAGCTCAGCCACAACGTATAAATTAGGGTTTGTCTTGCGAGCACAATCCAAAAGATATTCAGCCACATGCAGCGGAGTCGAGTGGCAATTGTCTAGACGAACTCCATCAAATATTTTGGCAGTGGTTTCAACGTATTGCTTCATGTGCTCCCACAAATAAGGGCTGTCTTTGGGTTGATTTCCATAACGAAGCTTCACACTATCACCCCAAGCAATCAACTCACGTCTTAAGTATGCATTTCCAGTTCCTTCCTGCGGTTTAGCGAAATCTTTCAACGGATCTTGGTCCATTACCCAACCATTATGCGCCATAAAAACTTTCCCTTGATCTTTGTACATCAAATCTTCCAACTCCTGTAAATTTTTTCCAGCCACACCCGGCCGAGTAAAGTACTTACTAAAGACTGGATATTTAATTGATATTTCTCGAATGCGCGGTCCAGATTCTTGCACTCGTTCATACCGAATTCCTGCTAAGCAATTTTCAACAGCGCAGTTCAAATGTTCTTGAATTTCTTTGCGAATGATCTCGTTTAAATGCTCCAGACGATGTCTGAAACTTTCCGCGCATTTCTTAAGACGGGTCTCTTCATCGAAACAGTCGGGACGAAAGACGTTAAAGACCTCTAGGGCCAAGTCGAAGTCTACTGTACAGCCAAGTCTTTTGAAATGCGGGTCTTGTTGTAAAACGATTTTTTGGAAGTCATCTTCTTTTGCAGATTGAGTTGGTGGTGGTCTTTTTCTCATCTGCAAAAACAATAAAATCGACTACAACAAACTTCTTGTGTCCCTTAAAAAATAGTTGGAGTTGTATGTTGTGATTGAGAGGAATACATATTATTATATTAAATATCAGAAATTGCAGAGTTCTGAGTAAATTTTTCTCAGTTATACTTTTAATATCAGTTTAAAAAAATGTTGGAATATTTAAAGTTCTAAGATTTCTTACAGTAGTTGATTTCACAGTAACACCTACATTACTTAAATTTTACAACTAATAATAATATTTTACCTCTTGTATAAATTTATTCACATATCCGTTGACGTCACATTGGTAAAATTCTACTATGTTCACTTTAGGTAAATAAGTTGTGTGTAATTGATATCTCAAAGCCTGGAAAGAGCACGATTATTTAAATGAGTATAACTTGATTTAAGCGTATATGCGTACTTCAAGATGTTTCTCAAATTCAATAGTATCCGGAATTCCAACAGTCTCGAGCAGGCCAGCTGCTACGTCCCTTCCACATTGTGCCAAACACGAATCAAGCATAAAGGCGGGACGTAAATGAGGACATGTAAAACAAGAATATGTTGCGTCTGGGTGCTCCTTCAACCATTCTGTTTCGTTTGCAGTGTGATTCAGCACAATATCACAAATTGATGCTATCTACATTTGAAAACAGAATTTTATATTATGCAAAATTCAAGACAGAATAGCTTTACCAAGAGCTTCTTGTAGCAAAAGTACGATTACAAATTATCTTTTAAGAAAACGTATTGCTTTGCTTTCCGCTCCTAATACTGTCTAAATTAAAAACTTACCCCCCACTCTTGTCGGCATTTTTTGATAATCTTTTCAATATCATCAAAAGATGCCTTTCCTTGAACAGCAAATTCGTGATTAACTTTTAACTGATTTTTCAAAGAATAACACGATCGGGAAACTCCCAGTTCCTGGATGGGTGTAAAATGGATAACATTATAACCAGATTCTTTTGCAACCCGTAGTTTTGCCTCCCATGTATTCAAAGGTCCTAAGCATTTTGCTAAAAATGTTTGGCACCGGATGGAGTCAAGAGGAATGATTTTCTGAGCCCCCGGAGGTCCTACATACAAAGTAGGTTCAACTTGAACATACAACGATCCATCCGTTTTGCCTTCATCACTAAAATTAAATTACGTTTAAATTAGCAATACTAACTTTTTGGGAAAATTCGAAATACCTCTCTTTGTATCTATAGTAAAAGTGGAAAGTTCCTGAACGGTTTAATTTAACTTCGCAGTATAGATCAACATCAGTAATATTCACATGTGTATAAACGTTTGTGGTGAGTTTGGTGCCATCTTTTGAATGCCAACTAAGGCATCTATACTCAGTTCTTACAAATTCAACTCGATCTGAAAAATTAAAAAATTAATAGCATAAAATTAGTGGATTTAATACGCGGGCTTACCATCAGCAGGATAATTTGTGTACAACGCAACCTCACGGCCAAGAAGTGTAGGTCCTGGAATTAGTCGCAACAAAGCTCCACGTTTTAAGCGATATAACGAATTTTCTGCATTAACACCATCGTGTAAAGCAATACTTAAATTTTCCAATCCTTTGGTCATTGCGTCCTAAAAGAAAGATTTAGTTTTCAACTTGTAGAGCGAAAATTCTAATAAATATTGTTAATTTTGAAATAAATTAAAAACATTAACTCTTGAAACGATGTGATTATAATACATTCTTTAAAAATCAAACATCAATGAATTAAATGGTCTTATTTTAATAAACTTTCCTACTACATTTTCGCAGTAAAACTAACCAAAGTCCCAATTGAGAAAAAACAAAATTATTAATAAATATATTGATTTATTATTTTGCAAATACTTATAAATCCTAAATATAACTTTAGAAATATTTATAACTTTCATTTTGATCAACGAAAAATTTCTCAAACGTTCTCTGGAGCCAAAATTTGAAACTAATGTAGCTTTTAAAGTTAATTGGCTCTAACAAACTCATTTAATTTTAATATTACAATAGTTTTTTTAATAAACACCAAAAAAACTTATTTCTCTTTGGTTTCTGTTAATAAATTTCCCACAAAAACAGCCATTCGGCATCACTCTGAACTTTGTTAATTCTTAAACACTACACATAAAATGAATCGAACACCTTACATTTGTAAATTTTTTTATAAAAAATCCTTGCATATTGCAACTTTACGTGAAAACACTGCCGCTTACTATTTGAGCAGATTAGAAACGTCTGAAGTGAACTGATCGCAGTTAACATCTTTTATACCCTTGACGCAATCGTGGTAGACAAGTATTTCAAGTACAATGGGACTTATTAGACTAAAACCACCCACTGAAACGACAATGAACAATTAGGACTGAGACACTCACTTCGTCTGTAACTAGATCTGTGCTCTTGGTTTCAGATGATCCTCTGAATATTCCGAATATTGAAGAAAAGATCGAGTATAAAATGGAAGGTTTTGGCTCGGCCTGTACAGGTTCTAGTTCTTTATTAGTTAAATTCTGATCGATTTCACTTTTTGATAACTCCTTCGATTTGTCTTCCACTATACTTTGATCTCCGGAATGTTCAGTTATCAATTCCTCTCCTTTCGAAATTTGTTCTGAGTTTTCTTCTAATTTACTTTGATCTCCAATGTTTTCAGTAACCATTTTCTGATCATTATTCTCATCTGATAATTGGTTTAATTTTTCTTCGACTTTACTTTGATCTGATGAATCTTCAGTTATAATTTGTTCATTTTGATCATGCGAGAACTGCTCCGATTTTTCTGCAACTTGAATGTGATTTTCCAAATAGTCTTTTATCACATTCTGACCATCTAAGAACTGATCTAGTTTTTGTTCATTATTTTGATCTAAGAATGTAGTATTCATATTCCGATCAATTTGATGACTTGAGAACATCTCCACCAATTCTTTCACTTTAATGTGCTTCTCTTCCGTTTCCATTGCGCCTAATTTTTCAGTCTAGTGAGAGTTTTAAACAATTACACCATCAAAACTTAAAACATCACGCTTAAAATAATTATAAATAAACACTAAACTTTAATAATACTCTTGTTTCATTTTACTAAACTAATGGAAGCTGCAACTTCGCTTGGACTGCGACGGAGAACAAAGACAGTTATCACGGTAAATCCGTTTAAAATTGAGCATACCATCGACTCTTCAGAGGATATAATTGCCTTTATTCGGCCTATCGTGAACCATTTGACTAACACACATTTAAAAACCGAAAAAGACCTTTGGAGGTAAAATTTGAAAATAATGAAGAATCGCGTCATGAATCGGCAGTTCAAAAATGTAAAAATATTTTATTTATAAGACAACCGCGTACAATTCGTAATGCTTTAAGAAACTGGTTGATATATGAATTAAATTCTGAATCTGTGCTTTATCATGTATACTCGACATTATAACATGCGTGAATTTCATCAAAGTAGAGCGTGATGATTAGGAGAACACTTTCTTATCAATAAGCTATTTTAGTAATAAAAATGTTGTAAAGAAGAGTAATGATGACAAATTCCGATTTAATACAACAATTCGATCAATCTTGGTTTCTTCAAAGTATTCTCCGTAAACAAATTTTGTTTATTGTTAGCACAGTTAGTATTAGTAACGAGAATATTATGAATACTTAGTATATACCAAAAACCAAACATATAGTGAACAATTTCGAAATTTACTCTCAAAATATGTTAATGTAGAAAAAATAAAACTCAATGATTAAATTGAATGATTATAAATAAAAATTAAAACTACAAACTAAAGCTAAAACTCAAAAAGGGCTATTATATTTTGAAAGATGGCTATCCAAGTAAGACAACTTTCACGAATTAAAAATTTAACGATTTACAGGAATTTAAAAGTTATAAAAAAAATTTATTGAAAATAAAAATTCTTATTCATTAGTCATTTAACATGAAGTTCACAAAGATCATTGGTATACTAATGTTAAACTGCACTCAAATAACTAAAGAATTGAATTATGCTATTCATTTTAAATTATCTTGAATCGCCTTCAATACGTGAATTGTATAAGTGCATATGATTCCAACGAAATTCATAGATTTTGAGCTATAAAACATTTTGATACATATATTTATTATCTTATTTTAAATTTATATACTTATAAACTAATTTTAATTCTCGTACTACACTTAACGAAAAACAAAATGTCAAAGAGGTACTTAGTCCATCACAATTTCTTATTAGTTTAATTTAATATTTAATCAGAAATCACAACGTGAAATTATCTTGTTATTATCGCCTCCCGTTTTCGGAAAAAACTGAAATCTAAATACAATGATTTTATTAGCTAAAGGTTCAAACTTTTATTTGAGCGACTTCACAAGTTCCTTAAACAAATTCGTTATTTTGTAAAAGTTTGAAACAAATTTCTTAAATGCAGTACATTATTGTAAATTTATAATTTATGGAAAATATTCTAAAACAATGATATACCACTTATTTGAGGATACAATTTTTATTAACTAAAAAAGCGTTTGCTTCATATGGTTCGATTTCTTACAGCTGAATTAAATGCAACGAATCGGATGAGAATCACAGACCCTAATTCAGCTATTCAGATTCAAAGCTACTTGTGTCAATAAATCAGGGCTGATGATTGTCAGCGGCACAGTAAACGTAAACAAATTTTAGCGGCTCTTGGCTCTGACCTACTAACCATAAAACCGAATATTTTGGATTAAAAATAGATTTAAACATCGCAGAAAAATTAGCCAATTTCCACAAATATTGAAGAACTATTTTTGCTCCAATCGACGTCTAATGAAAATGGATTCACTTTGCCTTTTATTTTAGCACCACCTAAACTAAACGTAGGATTGTATAATTACCTTAAATCCGCCACCAACTTCACTTAAGACCTCCAAAACTTTATTTTATATCGAAAATGGTGATTTTACTGCTAGTTTTTCCTTGATTTTCAACGGTATTTGGGAACAAGTCAGATGCAGTCACCCCGCAGAACTGGCAACTTGCAACTGAAGGTGACCTCTCGATCAGCTGGATTCCCGTTTTCCGTGAGACTTGCGTTGAAACGCCCGGCCTTGTCCCGAAGAAATTCGACGGCTCCCGAGCGAAAGTGAGTCGGGTTGGGGAGCCGCCGCCCGGCCGCGTGGGGCTCCGAGCTTTTACAACGCGGGGCCATGTGCCGCCGGGAGAAAAGCGCGCGATGAACAGGTGCCGGCTGAAAAAAGTTTATTTACCTCGTTTTGGCGCCATTCATCAACTCTTTCATCGCGAAGTACTGCCACACTGGCAGATTGCGTCTGTGTGAAACACCCGTTAACGGAGCCATGGCGGCTAATTTACAGTTTTAACGAGAATTCTTCTTGACTCCTTTCACTTGCTTTACAATGTCTTGGACAAAGTAATTGACCTATTTTTTGAGGAGCGTTCGCGGCGAAGTCTTTTGGTGCGTGCGGTCAGAGGTGCAGCTTCAACCAAAGGCGGAAGAAACGTAAATATGACCTGAAAATGTCCATTTTGATTATTTTTATTGTTAGTTATTAATACTATTAATTGATTACTAAATTCCACTATATATAAATTAGTTTAAACAGACTAAATAAAAAGGCAAGTATAAATTAGTTTACGCTTTAATCCAATTTGAACCTACTTTACAATTTGTTTTTTTTTTTCAAGTTTAAACTAATGTACGTATGCGATTCTTCATTTTACAGAGCACTGCATCTTTTATTAA
Organism: Tolmerus cingulatus; assembly: GCA_959613345.1. Taxonomy (NCBI): domain Eukaryota; kingdom Metazoa; phylum Arthropoda; class Insecta; order Diptera; family Asilidae; genus Tolmerus; species Tolmerus cingulatus. The sequence continues at coordinate 11,283,465 of OY390708.1, read as the reverse complement.
AAGTACTTTAACGGCTTAACGTAAACTAGTAATAATCGTTATCTTTTACTGTGAACCGGCAACTACTGAAATATTGAACAAATTTATTGTGATTATATTCTAAATAAAAATTTGCATTCCGTTAATTAAGCTCAGGTTGTAAATTGGCGAAATCATTTCAATTCTCAATTTCTTATGTCTGTTCTGCAGATTGCAAGTTAGAGAATCGAAAATTCATTTATGTTTATTTTTATCAAAAACCAACGATATTTGGAATTTGAAGGAAAATGTTCATCCACAGAATATAAAAATAATCTGTAATAAATTCCAAAGCTGTAAAAATATAAAACCACTTTGGGATTAGTGAGTACCACCTACTTTTTCCCCATTTCTATCCATTTATGAGAAATTTTGAAACGTATTAAAGAAGAATTAAAATTAATCTCTAATATGTAAGACGAGGTGTATATTTTTTGCAGAATGGATTGAAATAAATTGTCTGAATAGCCCAAAATAATCTGTTATATCTTTAAAATCGATCCTTCTTTCCCATCAAATGTTTATATGTTAACACAAAATTTATCAACTTTAATTATTTTAAAATTAGTTTAGCTTATTGTCCTCAAACCTAATATATACCTATGCGTATAATTATATTAGAAGGATATTATATTTGAATTATGGGATTATAATTTAGGAAATTAAAAAAAAAAAACTTCTGTTCTTTTGAAGTGGACTAAAAATCGAGATTATATTATATTTTTGAATAGATCTGATTAGTCTTAATTAATGAAATAAATTAAGAATCATGTAAGGGCGTGACCAAAGGAAACAAAGCGTTAACAAAAACCCTTTATTTGAACTCTTTTCTACTTATTTGTTAACTGTAAAGACTAATGGTGACGATTCATCTTCATCTGGCTCTGTCTTGACCGGCTGTGCTTCAACATCATCGTAGTCCACTGAAGTTGATCTCACTAACTTGACATGAGGTCTATTGTCATTTCTGGTTATAACTAGAGAGGCTGGTCTTGGTCCTAAAATATCGAAATATTTAGAAAAGGGTTTTCTCTAAAAACTTTAAGATATTCCGTCCGCTTACCCGTTGGCGGTGTTTTGTTCCTTTTTTCACAAACGTACTCAACGTGCGATGAATTATTATTTTGCTTAATGGACACTCGTTTATCGGACTTTGTGCTTCCTGATTGCTTGAGAATGGAGTCTCTCCTTGCTGGCATAGGCGATGACCCTACCGTCGTTGAACATGAAACTGGAAGCGAGACATCGAAATCTGCAAATTGCACTATAAAAATACACCAAATTTTGTATGCATTCGATAAATTGCACGATGGGTAAGTGCTGTGATTAAACTTTATAAAAAAATTTATAAATCTATTGCAAATTGCACGAGGACTTGTTTTATATGCAAAATAGCTAGCTCAGAAAATCTTATATAATAATAGTCGGACATTTTAGCTGCAAACCGAAAAATTTTTATATAAATTAAAATTAAAAATATAAATTCTATAAAAAATAAAACCAACAAATTTAAACCCTTAACCTCATTAGTGGCGCTTGATAAGCGATTGCATGCATTATAATTAAAGGCGGTAAAATAAAACACAATAGATTTTATGGATGATTTATTGTTCAGACCTCGGCAACATGCAAATACCTCTGAGCATGGACCCTTCAGCCAAAACTTAGTAACTATAAAAAATGGAAGTGCAGGATGTTGCAATATTCACACAACCGCGCTGATTGTGTTTTTCTTATCGCAAAACGTTAGGCATATTTATTTACAATTTTATCAGTAAATAGGCAACCATTAGAGCAGGTGCAGAAAATCAGACATTAGCCCAAACCACCCCGGAAAGGTGTTAACAGCGAAATATTAACAATAATGTATGAAAACACTCTCCAAAAAAAAAAAAAACCCAAAGAAATGTTAAAACACATTCGCAAAATATTAAAAGCTGTACATAAAACTTTATTATAGACGCGTGTCGTCATATGCGATGTCACCAGACGGCATAATTATGACGGTCGGCAAGTCTTCTGGTTTAGTTATGTTATTTTGCATGTGCAATAGGAAATCTTTCTGGTGATTGTTGCAGTTCCGGCCGTCATCGCACGGTGAACCAAATTCAGAACTCTCCCGAATTGGCGCTAATTGCTGTGCTAACATCTCACCTGTGGGCAATCCTGCGGGACTCGGTCTTTCACTGCTTGCGACATCTTCGAAGGCGTCTTCGTTAAGTGTTTGCAGAGCTCCACAGATCATTTGTTCCTCCAATGTTACCTAAGGATGTTTAAATACATATTTAAAAAACAATATCATAAAACTATTTTGAAAGATTGAAACCAACATTAATGTTATATTGTTATAAATAAATAGTACTGTCTTATGGTGTACCTAAAAAAGCAACGCTTCATTCTGTAGAAAAGCTATTGCAGCATAAGATATCATGAAATCAATAAAATAAATGCACTACTGAGGTTAACTTACAATAATAAGGAATTTTACAAATTTCTTCAAGTAGCAACTTTTCAACATGGTGTAGAAAATTAACAGAACAAAATTAAATTATCACAAAAATTTTCCAAAATTTCCAAAAATTATTGTACAACAGTTTAAGACAAGCAACTCTGTAGTTTTTTAATATTTCCCTTATTATTCAATAGGTAAAAATTACTTTTCCAATTATTATTTAACTTCTTTACAGGCTTTATTGGTATTAAAAGACGATCCAAGTTTTAGACTCTACCTTACTTTTGGAGAATCATTGGTAACTGTTACTCTAGGTTCACATACCCAATTTACGGAAATTCTTCTTCACCTTTTTTCTTCTGGCCCTTTATCATTTTAGAATTTAAAATATAAATTTTTGATTTCCACAATATGGATTGCAAATTGCAATATTCTAAACTTGATTTTAGCAGTTGTTAGTTTATCTTTCAAGTCAATGCATGTTTCTTTTCTTCGAAATCTTGAAAAATCCCAGTTCTTTTGCATCAAACCTCACAGGAATACCTTAACATCAGAAGAAAACAGTTTTTTATAAATCATTATGTTATAGTGAGATTCTGCAGTTTAGAAAAGAAGTGGTTTCACAAAACAACGAAATTGCAAGTAAGCCTATTTTTATTTTTGGGTTTTAGTCAAGTTAAATTCTCAAATAACAGCGAATATTTTCAGGAATTGCATTTGGAAAAATTTTTGGATTATATTTAGGATGCTACTTAAACTTTAGTTAATATTTAAACACATTTACTAATGTTAGATAGTGTATGTATCGTATGATGATATAGTATATGTATACTCGTATATTGCATGACAACTTTCCAATCAATATAATCCAATTTCTTTAGACTAGTTTTTGATACGAAAACTGCTGTTGTTGGGTCATTGTATGCCAGATCTAAATGTATAATTTTGCTTGTGTACGACAAATTTTTAGCATTTTAATAATTTGTTCTTATTTTTCAATGTTGTTTTATTTTGTAGCCAATGCACAGTTTTTATATGACCCTATGATCCATGACCAAGGTAAAAAAAGTCGATAAAAGATATACACATAATTCTTTTTAAATTATGCCACTTGTGGGTAGTAGTACTTGTTGAGTTAAATACAATATTAATAGCACATAATAGTACAACAAATAATTTTACGATATTAATTTTATGAAAATTGAAAGTTATCGTTTTTTTATTTTTTATTTTACCTGTAGATACTCGTAATCGTGCACTTTTGGCTGCATTTCCGAAAGGTGATTACATAAAGTATGAAAGATGATACATATAATTGTATAATTGAATCACATTTTCCACTAGTGCAATTAATTTAAACGTGTATGAGAAAATAAGAGGCGCCGAATGTTCAAGCGTGAGCAATTTATATATATAAGATATCGGCGCGCATTTTGCAGATTATAACATTTTAATTTCTTACCTGCTTCTCCATATGGCTTGAATTTTTCCGACTGGCACTTGTACTTTGCACACTAACGTTGTCTGGAATTTCGGTTATTATTGGTTCTACTGGCTTTACAACAGTCTGATGTTTGAATTGTTCACAATCTCTTAATGTTGTGATAAGTAAACGGAATAATTCCCAATGCCCAAAACTTAATCCTAGTACCTGAAAATATTTAAAATGATAGTATTTAGAAGTAGTTTAACTCACTTAAAAAACAAAACTTACAGATTTCAGTTCATTCAATTCACAATATTTAAGTACTCTGCCATTGATAGAATGCTCTTTTAAGAGGCCAGCCAATTTTGGTACTGTAGGCTTAAGGTCATCTAGTCTTTCTAATAAATTGATGACACCTTCCACCGAAAGGTTTGAAAGTTGTGACTGCAAAACTCCTTCCTAATTATTAAAATAAACATAGTTTTATTTTTGTTCTAGTTTTAATTAATTAAAAGCAAAAACTTACCGGGAACAATGGCTCGAATTGTGGCGATTGGTGAGGTAATATTGCATTACTACTTGTCTCAAAGGACATCACACTTTTTGTTTTATTAGTTATATCGCCTATTCCAGTAGTTATCATATTTGCATTAAAGTAATTATCACAGGGAACTAATGGATACTGAAGAGATGCATAAGAAGGAATATATGGCGTTTGGGGCCGTATCACTGGTGGAGGCACTGGTTTTGATTGCATTACAAATCCTCCCTCATCCTCAAAGGCTTGTTGATCTTCTGCAGGGTTAAGAAAAAACAAAAATGGTTGACAAGATTCTAGTATTATTTTTTTAAATTATAACAACTTACCTTTTAAAACTTTTCTTAAGTACGGGTCTAAGTTAATAGTAAATGGTAAAAATATGCGTAGATCAGCTACTAGTAAGTCGGATTTGTGAAGTTGTAAAAATGCATCTAATTTTCTCTCGTCTCTATCCAATTCTAGTAAAGGAGCCGCCTCCCGTAGTAATGAAATCTTCGAACGAACCCTAAGTAAAGAGTTACAATAAAATTATTTTCTTCTAAATGTTCTATCTAAAATACTAAGAATTAAAAACTAGAATTTATTTGAAAATAAGATACAATGAGAAAATAACTTGCTTTTCATAAACTTGCTGAAGAGGTGTGATATCTTCTAAATTTTCTCCATTTTGATCATGTTGAAGCACAATCATGCTAGCCCTAAGTGGCCATTGCTCAGTTAAATTTATCCAGGAACTTAATCGATACCAACTAAAATCTATTTGGAATGCTTTAAGAAGACGAACTGTTGAAAAAAAACAAAGCGTTTGTTAAGAGTTCGATAAGAAATCAATGCAAACTTACCAGTAATATAAATAACGTTCATCAGACGTCTCATACTTCTGGGATTAACATCGCTAAAGTAATCGTCTGTAAGAATGATTTTCGACAAATCGAGAGCACCTTGATGATTTTGTCCCAATCGGTGTAAGTTCGATCCAATTGAACTTGCAACAGATTCGGATAATCGTAATTTTTTGGACGATCTTGAAGGATTCATAGGTGCCCTCAATTTCTCCTGGCTGGACATAATCTCAGAAGCATTTGACAATCTTCTTGAAGAGGCTGAATGCCCTAAGGTGGGTTCTTCATTTTGGAATTCTGTATAATTCCGTTTAAATGCTAAAGCAGTCATTTGAGCCCTTTGGACCTTTCTCAATCCGGAATTTTGTAAATAAACGGGTAAATGTACCAAATTTCGTAGGAAATCATGTCCACCAATTCCACCCTCAGTAAATAATCGACGACTATTTGCCTCAGCAGCTTTAGCGATTACGTGAGGATCCACAGCGATTAAAAGGACGAATGGACGATTTGGAGATGATAAAAGTGTTTGAATCGAATTGAGCAGGGAGAGAATGCGCTCAGTATCACAGGAGTCTAATGCGTCAACCACACCAACAAGTCGACTCTGTTGGCTAGTGAAAGCATCAAGGCACTGCAATTAGGGTTATTAGTACAAGTTATGATTTACAAAAAAATATATTACCTTAATCATGTCAGTCATTAGTGCCACTTCTGCTCCCAAAGCGGTTAAGGGCGCCCCTTCGCATGTTTTTACGGAATTTCGTAAATGCCTGGCTTGGGATGTAAAAAGTGAACTAAAGGCTTTGGCCCAGACGTGTAAATTTGTAAATAGTCCTGTGGCAAGTAAGGCAATTATCACATAAATTGCCACGAGTACATGTTCTGCATCGATGTGAGAATAGTGTGAAAAGTAAACTATTGTCAAGGAGAGTCCTGCGACGAGCGTTAATAGACCAATTTCGAAAAGGACAATTATTGGAATACAGCACATTCTGCGCCATTTCCATCCTGACGATGCTTTTAACGGTTTAGGTCGAAACGCTCTATACAATCGGGTAGACAACCATCCGTAGTGAGCCTCTATTGCTTCGAATAGGTGAGCCAACATGTGGGCCACAGCGCCTTCACCCGTCGGAGATGCGCTGCTTGCTTCTGCGAAATGAAATCGCACTGGTTTCGCTTGTGAATCACTTTGAGCACCAGGCGGATGACAGAAAGTAACTTGCATTATCAGTCTTAAGCGACCCAGCCTCTTCATAATACCGTGATACACGGAGTAAGTCCAATAAATATCATATTTTTTACTGATAATCTTTATAGATATTAAGGCCATGTATACTATAACAAGGAATATCACTGCCGTGGAGGTTCCCCAGATGGCGGAATATGTTGTTAATCCTATAATTGTTCCTAATACGATAGATAAATGCAAGCATATTAAAAATAATAGACCCGTCGCTTTAACAGGAGGCTCAGCCCACTGTCTTGCGAAGTTATTCATCTCATCCCGAAGTTTGTTTAAAAGAAAACTCTTTCCACTTCCCCACTTTGCATATAGGCCGACAGTAATGGGGCAAGTTAGGGTCGGTTCACTAAGTACGTCTGCAAGAGCTGAGGAATATAATTCATATCCAAGCATTCCTTCTGAATCCTCGTTTGTGTTTATCCGCCTTGATCCAAAAACTTGTCCTAAAATAGTTTTCTGATGTGCCGTATCAATGGCATAAGGAGTTTCTCCCGCTTTGTTCGCTCTATACAATAATTGGCTATTCTTTGGATTACGCAAAAGGGCTTCGACAATAGTTTTTGATCGAGCTCTCATTGCTATATGTAAACAGGAGTCTCCTCGCTTATCACTTGCAGTAACCTTAGCTCTTCTTTCTAATAGAATTTGAACAATTTCTAAATTCCTATTTCTAACAGCTCGCAAAAGTGGAGTATCGCCATCTTTGGTCGATAGTTCAAGATCAGGATTAGAGGATAAAATCAATTTTACAATTGATGTATGTCCCTTTTCTACGGCTGTATATAAGGCTGTTTTCCGTTCCTTTCCCTGTATATCCACATCTGCATGCTTTTTTAATAAAGCCTCTACCACACCTCGATGACCGCCTTTTATAGCTTGTATAAGTGGTGTATCACCGGCTCTATCTTGAATATTTATGTAAGCACCATTAGCCATTAATGAGGCTGCTATTTCCTAAGATTCATAATTCAGCCGTGTTTTCTGTTTAAATAAATTTGTGCTAACTTACTTGAAAACCTTCTCGGCAAGCAATTGACAACGCGGTCATACCGTCCTTATCCAAGGCGTTAACATTTGGCTTCTTCTCCAGCAGAAGCGACACACATTCAGAATGACCGCCTGAAGACGCAACCAGCAGAGGTGTCCATGAGTACATACCCGCAGTGTCGACATTCGCACCGGCCTTAAGTAAAATTTCTACTATTTCTGCACTTCCTTTGCGACAAGCCCACACCAGAGCTGTTGTACCATACTGAACGAATTTACGAAAATGTTGGAAAACAACTTAATCAATCCTTTTTAAAATTAACTTACCTTGTCACCAACATTCACTTTAGCCCCTCTTTGGACGAGCATGTGAACAATATCTTTGTATCCTCGCCCGGCTGCCCATAAAAGAGGTCCCAAATGGTAGTTACCATGGACGTGAACATCGGCGCCTTTATCTAGTAAAACTGCGACAATCTCACAATAGCCTCGGTATGAAGCCCACATTAAGGCGGTCCATCCTCCCTTTCAGAATTAAAACCGAATTTTTTTATTTGGATTATGGTAAATTTGTTGTGCATCAAAATAAATTTCGCCCTTAACGGCGATTCAAAATATCGAATCCAAAATGAAAACTAAATTTGTTCAAATTCAGTTTTAGGAAACTAGTAAAAGTGTATAAATAACAATTCTTTAAAATTAAATATATCAGATTTTTGAAAATTTCAATTCTCTACTAAGTATACGGCATTCAAACATTTCAAAAATTTTAATATTTCTGTGAAATCAAAATCTTGTGCGTTATGCTTAACATTCATTTTGAAAAGTAAACAACATACAAATTTCTTATAAATAATGATACGCTTTAAGTTTATGCAGTACATTTTATAAAACTGTTTGTACGTGGGTTTCTCCGTAGCTACTTGACGAATTTTGACCCAGTTTTCAAGATTAAATAGATTGATTAACGAGGAAGGTTTAAATATATATTTAATGAACGTTTTGTGTAAATTAGCTGACCTACGACGACTAATATTTGTGAGATCGACAAAGAACATAGTCGTGGATCGGAAACATTTGTTTGATGGATAAACTAAATAATTAGTACCACGGGCAACGCCGTGGGCGGGAATGGTAATTTAAACTATAAAAATTTTAACGATCCATAAATATGATTTGCATATATGTTAGGTACATACCATATCCCTATGTTCAATATCCGCCCCGTGCTCCAGGAGCATTTGAACAATATCCAAATGTCCATTTTTAGCAGCAAATAAAAGTGAAGTCCAATTATCGAGATCTTCGGCTTGCACGTCAGCTCCTCTGGCAAGAAATTCCCGGACGAAAGTTGTAAGTCCCCGAGAGGCAGCTACCATAAGTACTGTAGTTCCATTCTTCATGAAAAATACGCAATAACTAATTGCAGTTTATGGGTTTTGAATTTTACTTACGTCATCTCTATCATCCACAGGTAAATGACGTGTATCTAAAAATGTCTTAAGTCCATACAAGTCACATGCGTCGACATACTGCAGAAGTGCCCTGTGACCAAGTGAACCCATAGATTCTCCGTACCGATTAAGAACCTATAAAGTAAAATTAAGATAGATTTATCTCAGTAAGTAAATTCGAGCATGCGCTAAGGCACGATACATAGCACATTTACGGCACTCAAAGACATCTAGGTTACATTTTAATACCGCGTTTAAATCAGTGCGAGCCAAAGCATAATTTCGCTTTATTTTTTATTCGAGTTTACGCAAGCTCTATGCTAGACAAATACATTCAATTATTAATTGATATCGTCACACAATTCTTACTCTATTCAAAGCATTATGTTTTTAAATATTATTCACCTAAAAAATATGTGCATTATAAAACCAATAAAAGACATACATATGTGCAAAAATTTTTACAAAAAAACACAGTTTGACGTACTTTTCTATCTGAGATTTACCCACTTCAGAAAAGACATTCAATTTAATCCGCTGGAATTTTTAAACACTTCAAAATTGCAACCCACACTTTTCTTTGTAAAAATAAAATAGACAAAACTGAGACAAATCAAGGCACTTACAGTACTTATCTTTTTCGAGTGTCAATTTTTAAGCCTTGATAAGCTCAATTGTTCAATGCTTTACGAAACATATTATTTAACTATCATTATATTGTGATTTCCTGCCAAATCTTGATTTTCGAAGTTCTTATCTGTCAAGGTAACACCATCATTAAACTTCTTTATATAACTACCAACGAAAATTTATGCTTCAGACTTATCTTTATTTTTCTCGAGTGGTTTTTTTTTGTTTAATTAATATTAAAGAAAATATTTGACACTAAATATACGAAGATAGGTCACGTGTACAAAGTGATATTTTATAGTAATCGTACGAAGTATATTTTAAGTTGTTAAATATTTTAAAATAAAAATTACTTTTACATTTTTATAGTAAGATGAATTTAAAAATCCTTGTCAATAATTTCTTAATTTGCGATAATAACTTAAACATAAATTACCTTTTAGATATAAGAAAAATATATTTTCGAAAGCAGTGAATTTATTTATGATGTATTTAGTAAGAGAGAAGCCACAAGACAATACTAAATATTTCTCTAAAGTCAACTCGAAATTCTCTTTACCATTTTTTTATAAAAGATTATATTCAAGGTAATCCCCCATTTTTTGTTATTAACTTTCAAAACTTAAAAGATGAGAGGAAGATTATGTATCATTAATTTAAAATCAAGTAGTAAAATTGAGTATTTTACTTTATACCATAAGTAGCATAAGTTTTCTTTCATCTGCGGAAATAATGTTTGCTTAAAAATATAAAATATTATTATTCACATTTATTTAATAAGAGTGATTATATGTTACAGCGCGTTCAATTTTAAAGAATTATATCATTTTCCAATTATTGCTATTCTTTAAGGAAGCCAAGAAGGTGTCACGTTCTTAAGAAAGATGAAATTTCAAAAAGGGTAAAAAGAATGAACACGTTTCAGTTAACCTGAAGATTATTTAAAAAAAGATGATTCATCCATTGATATATGTATAAACGAATCACTGAATCCACTTTATTTATTTATTTTGCGATTTGGTCACAGCTTCCTTTTTCCAAGTTGTATTTTACGGATATCATGTTTGAAAGTTTAAGAGTTTAATAACCTTTATATTTCAATTTTATTTCCATTTGGATACATGTAGGTACAAGTTACATATTATCCGTTGATTTCTTGAGGTCTTTGACCTAAGCACGAGATGCATTTTTGGTTGCTTCTCGACAGAATATCCTACAGATGAAGCGTTTTTGCATATCATGCTTTTCGCTTTGCATAAAATATAATCGTGATATATATTTTGTTTCACTTAAATAAGTTGAGTTTTGTCATGTTATTCGAAATGAAAGTGTTCCCTAATTATATATAGTTATGAAACAAGTTTTAAAGATTAGTAATGAAGTAGCATATTTATATAATTATTTAATTGAAAATTCATTAAACCCATTAAAACGGTAGAGTACTCAAACAATTAAAACATTTCATGCTTTAATTAATCATTATAGAAAATGAAATGAATGAAAAACTTAGTGAACAATTTGTTTACAGCTGCATAATGATTACAATGGCGTTGATCATAAATTTCCATATAATTTTATTTTAGAGTAGGTGTCATGATGATTAATAAAATTGCAAAACTATAGAAACATAATAAATCGTTTAGACGCAATTACTACGGATGTGTTAGTAATTTAAGCGCAGCGCCTTCTCTAAGAATAGTTGTAAGTATACAAATTAAATATTTTCTTCACTTTGATTTGAATATGCGTATTATTTCTACAGAGGATTATTTTAATGTACAAAATATGGAAATGATATTTTGAAAAGTTTGTTATGATAGTGGAAATAGATTCCATATCTTTAGCTCAAAACATCGTTAACACTTTAAGACAGATATATGTAATCAGTCATTGCAAATATTTTATTCTAGTCCTTCAATTTCCAACCAAATAGCTATCAATAGCTGGTGATATCAATGTTTAAACTTAATGGCAAAATTATAATAAAAAACTGCATTGTTGTTCCATGACATAATAAAATTATAGAGTTTCAGTTTTAATCTAAATTTAATGTAAAATTGTGTTATTCCAGCGGATAAGTAGCCTTCAGATTACATTCTGCAATATTATTTTTGCGAAAAAGCAGCATGCTTGTTCAAATCGCCACTTAACACTGAATACTTTACATTATGAGTATTAAGATGTTTATTTGTACAAACATATACATATGTATATCTTGTCTTGAGTAGTACTTCGAAACAAAATAAACAAATTAAAAAAGAGTGCTAGTAATTGAATACAATAATTATAGAGTCTTAAATAAATACGTCTTAATAAGGCTGGGAGAAAATAGATTGTAGATTATATTGTTATTTAAGTTCTTTTAGTCCGATAATTTTTGATAAGTTTTTGTTGGTTATTTGAATGAAATTTCGTAGTTGTTGATTACAATTTTCATACGTAAATCAAAGATCACCAACTTTAATTTATGTCGTTTGTTTTTTTTATGGCCTACTCGATACTTAAAAAATGTTAACATGATTCTTTCAGAAAGTTAACACCCTAGTTAGTTCCGGGGATTCCCCATTACCTACTTACGCTAATCGGTGAAATGTAATATAAGACTGCCTACTGTGAAATATGGATCATTATTTTAACTAAAAACTTTCGCGTTCTCAACTGTTGTTACCATAACACAGAGTTACTATACACTAAGAACAATAAAATTTGCCTAGTAAAGTGTGGCTCAAGAAACCAGAAGTTCATCTGGAAAGAACAAATGGTTAAGTAATTTTCAAGGCCACAAAGTGTAAACAAAGAAAAGCTGCACTGTAAAATCCAAGTGGTAACAATTTGTGGCTAAGAATGAGTCTCAACAATGTTTCTTTACACCGTCTACGCGGTTAATTTGCTCAAATTGCAAAATGTGACTACAAATAAAGTAAGTTTGTTATTAGTATAATACAATATAATAACAAATAGTTGTCTTTCATTCAGTTGCATGCTGATAATCATATGATCGTAAATTCCACAACGCGCACGCTTCTAAATTCTAGCTATTTCATTTACTTGAGTACTAAAGTCTTAAATATTTTCTATATTAATTTTGATCGAATCAGAGAGTAGGTGAATTTGTTGGTAAAGTCAATTTTCTCAAGTTGCATAGCACGTAAAAAACCCCAACTGGCACGCATAAAATATTGTCTTAAAACTTACATGTTCAGAATTTTATTTACAATTTAACAAAGAGCATAAATAATTTTTCTGGATGTAAGACAATGAACTGTTGTACTTTAATATGTGTTAACAAAATCAGTCCTAATAATAATCAAAGAATTCAATTCAAAATAATTAATGAAAAATGCATTTATCATAGTTTTATGGAACTATTCAAGATTAACATTTCGTGCGTATAAATTAATGTACTATGCATTTCGATTCCAAAAAGATAGTACTCTTTTTAATCAGTACCTAAATGAAGTTCAAATGCTTTCGACTTACACAAGACGATCTAGACGTGATCAAAAGGTAAGTGGAAAAAGTAAATAAAATATGAAGAGTAATGAATAATTCCGAGGCTACAGATCTTAGGATGTCCCATCAGTTTCCTCGAAAGAAAAATGCGAGCTTAACTTGAACAATTTATGCATATTATGATTTAAAAAAAAAAAAATAAAAAAATAACGATCGTTAACCTTTTTAGTCAAAAATAACCTTTCTCCGCTGAGGGGAACCACTAGGTAGTCAAACACCTACTTGGATGCAAGAACCCACTGGGCTGTGAAGAAGATGCATAGATCGCAAGTTATCAATAATCCATAAACAGTTTCTGCTTAAAACATACATGTTGTTTTGTGTTCCTAGAAATGTTTTTAGCAAATTCCCAGAAAAATATAACTGATCTGATTCACGAAACGTGACATGATCAATAATTCCAACTAATAATTACAGCTTCCATATCAAGTGTCTTTTTTCCAGCACGTGTAAGCTAGAAGTGGTCGTAATGGCCAAAAGTTTCGACATTTTGAAAAATGCGTTTAATCCAAACCATTTTGGGCTACCTGTGAGAACAACGACGCACTAATGCAAACAAGAAATTGTGCAATCAAACCTCAGAAACGAAAGACTGCTCAAGATGCAAACAGACGTTACACATTTAGTGCGTTTTCCAGCGGAATAGTGTAGGATGCATAAATCTCCCTTTAATGTAGTCAGAGTGCTTTTTGATAACGCTGTGCCTGAGGTGAAATTCCAGTGCACACAGTTGCATGGAATTCCCAGATCTCTTATGCGTTATACCGGAATGATCATTTGAATATGTTTACAATTTCCGCGTAAGGCCAAGCCATGGCAACTTTTAAATTCGGTCAAAACAGCACACTAAATCTGAATCTCCGCACCAAACCATTACTTGGAATTGATCCATAAATTTTGAGAGAAATACGCACGATCGCACACGTCGTTCAGATAATCACTTCCGAGAAAACTTTGATTTTAGTAAAATAAGTAGTAACTAAGGAAGTAAGGATTTAACTAATTGCGTACTAACTTTTTTACATTTGCTACGTCCAGGCGGTCGGATGTTACTGAGATTAAGCCGAGATGCACTGAGAATGAGTTCATCGAAACTCTTTGATAATTTCATAATATTCGAGTCGGTGGTTCCTCGTTAGTACCAGCTGAGGGTTGCTATATCTATTTATTTAAACACTAATGTTGCCGAAACAAGACAGTTCGACACCTTTCACTGATAAATCACGACAAAGGCGCGATCACTTCACTTATCAGATGCGGTGGTATAATACTTAATCAGTTATCATCGACTGATCGAACAGTTTAATTGATAAAACGCGTCTTTCTTCCCCCCTTCTTATTTTCTTAGTCAACAAGAGAAATGGCGCTTATTAATTTAAAAAGCGCCAATCAGCCGAAGAGAAATAACGGCCACTTTATCGAGCGCGAGACACGATCACTTAATCAATCAATTCAAAACAATCGATCGAAGACGAACTCGACATTTTGACGACCATTGGCGATGCAAAGAAACCGTCCCATAACACGAGATTTATACGCGAGAGCCTCTTGGATGGTAGCACGGCTTGTAGGGGCGACCAGCGACCTGCCGCGGCGATCTTGTAGCTCTTACTGGACGATTGGTATCACTGGTATCTAAATCTAGCTTGGTGGAAATGGTAGTCGAGGAGGAAAATTGCAAAATAAGCATGCTACTTAAAATCGTCATGTAATTTGCAGCATTGCACTCACAATGCGACCAAAGCAGCGAGAAAACAGAAAACATGTTAACTTGGGTCCGTAATTGAACTTGTCCGTTGGTAGTGGCCGTTCGGAAAACCATAATTCGCTCGGATTTTTCTCGCTGCGTTAAGTGCATCGTGCCCCATACCTGCCCGAGGGCTTTCCTTTATGTTAGTGAAGCATAATTAAGAAGCGCATTTCTTTACTTTATTTTATATGCTTTTTTAATGCTTATTTTTTAGTATCAGCGCCTCATCAAACGTGTTTCGAACCTCTTTATCGAGACCAAGCAGCTGTTACAGTACTGCCTTCTTCTTGATCATCTTTGTGGCTCTTTTAAGAAAAAACATAAAGAAAGCGAGCAAACGCAGCAAAGATTACATTCGTTTAGTTTTTCTAGCAAGACGTGAAGAAATTATGAAAACAATGCGAAGATGCGCCACTTCAGAATTCTTCCAAGTACCGTGTGAGCATGCGAGAAACGACGCAAACCAAAGTGGAATTGACTAAATCTCCGCGGACTATGCGCATCTGGGTGGAGCCGATGTGGATGCTGTTGCTGTTGCTGTTGATCATAGTTTTGATTGCTCCTCTGATCGCTACCAATTATTGGAAAACTAACTCGCCTTGCACTTATGTCGCCGGTAGCATCACCGTCTTCGGGCAGAGGCGTTCGAAGAGCTTCGATGGTGTTTGTCCCCGTCCCGTGAAGATTGCGGACTAATGCCTCGATGTGATCGTACTCATGATTCTTTGTCGACATAATGGCTGCGGGCATTTAATTAACTTGAGATCTAAACAGTATTTAATGTTAATAAAATTGTGTTCAAATAGAAATGAATGATGTCATATTCGGCATGTTTTCAGATGATCAAGGGTAATTGAGAAAGTCCCGAGTAAACGGTGCCTCTCCTTAAAATTGACCCGACCGATCTTTGCATGAAAGCTTGTTAATATTATTTACGATTACGACCATACACCTACTATAAAAGTCATCGAGGATGCAGTAAGAAGATATTTTTAGTAAAACGAATATGAAATTGAAAGTTTACTGTATTTCTTAATTTACATTGGTATAGAAGCTTTATGTGCGTACAGAGATGATATTTGTTGCAATTTTCTTAATTTCATATTTCATAAGTTAATAAAGTAGTGATTTTTCCAATCATAACCAATCATTTACGAGTCTATGAAATATCTTCAACACATTCTTAGTAACAACTTGTAACGATAAACGGACACAGTTTAGTAAGTAAAACTAAAGCTGTTTACGATCTAAATAAAATATATAAGGGATATTCAAACAGTTTCAATTGAAAAACAATAAAATGTTACTATGGCAAAATGATTCGATATAAGTACGCAAATTAGTGCACTAATTTTTGAGGTCAGCGGTAGACGTCTTAATTGTTCAATAATAACCATGACCACAAGAAGTTTTATAGCTTTTTTCGTCGTTAATATTCAGAACATCTGTTTACATTAAAATTGATAATTAATCGACAGTAATTGAACATGAAATATTATTGACCGCAGTTAATAACAATAAACATATAATATGACAGTATCCATGAAAATGCATAGAGTTGTATAAATAAATTATTGAAATTGTAATGTTATTAACAGCTGGAAAATAATATGTAAAGCAAATTTAATAAACCTTAAAAACACTGCCGAAAAACAAACAAATATACTTATAAATCAACTATTGTATATTAGTTAATTCATTAATTAAGAAAAATAAAGCTAAAAAGGGTAAGAAGTATCAAACAAATTATCATTATGATTAATTAATTAGTTCGATTGACAATTTAATGTATTCTTGAAATCAGAATTCTGGGATTTCGAAGTGTGAGACGGTTTTTCATTTAAACCTCACTCTATTGATGTTGATATTCCGCAAGATTCCGGTGAAAATCCCATATGCTATACTCACAAACTCTAGTTAACTATACCAGAAATAAACCAAAATATCCCTAGCCATAATTCGAAAAATGTAGAAGATTTTTAATTGCAATTTCCCCATGTTAAAACTGTCATATCTTAACTTCAGTAAATCCTGCAGAGAACTCAAAGTACTATGTAAGGCCATCATATTACCACTGTTTTACGTTAATTTGTTGATGGGGTTCATTCTGTAGTGTAAACATAAATCCCAAAAACCATTTGCTTCCAACTGATATATTTCTGCAAAACCACTAATCCGATTAGTATTTAGCTAAAATTAATATGATTGAGATGCAGAAATTGTATAGAAGAATCAATTAAATAGATGCATTCTTGTAGGAAAAAGGGGACACCATTTTAATACAGGTAGCCAATTTACAATAACCTAATTTTTTGCGTTAATTTAGCAAAGATTGAATTAGGAATCATTCGCGATTTTTGGACTTATCCATTTTCTTACGGAACATGGAAAGTCGATAAATGCTGGTTCGCATATATCGCAGAGCTTACGAGGGATTAAGATTAACAAAGTAGCTATCTCTCTTTCCTTGCAACTTTTGTTTAGATAGCTATCTTATCTTTTTTCATGTCTGAGAATTTCTTTAATACTCTTTCTTAATCAACGCCTCTTTATTCATGAACACAATACGATTTTGCATGCTATTCTTATTTTGATAAATGTGATTAAATAAATACTTAAATATTACTTTAAATAATTTCTAGCAACTAACCGCATGATAGTCGAGATTGTTAGAGTTTATGTTTAAATTTTTCAACTGACGTAAAGCAATTCCATAATACAATTTTGTCTAAAGGTTTTTTTTTAAATAAAATGGCTTAGTTAATAAATAATATATACCTAAATGTTGGCTGATTCTGAGCGGATATTTACAAAATCTGGATATTCTTGTAATTATGTCTGTGGATTTGAAAATTGTTTAACAAATGTAAGCATAACATCGTGTAGGTGAGCAAATGCAAAAACGCTAACGCGATTTCGCAAACTAAAATTTATTTTAATATCTATATATTTCGAAACTATTCCGATAAAGACGAATTTCATAGTTTAAAAAATGCAAATGACCTTTCTCAAAATTAACTTACAGACGTCCAATATTTTATTTATGAAAGATTTACCATTCACTAGAAATAAATTTAAAATGACTCATTTGATAGTACATGTCATGTCCAAGGTTACCGATTTTTAAAACTCAAATAAACTTATTATGTTTTTTAACATGAATACATAAATAAAAATATTAAAAATTGAATTAGTATAGTATATTTTTACGTATTATATTATAATAACCAAAATTAAATACAACGTGCCTTGGGGTTTAATCAAGATTCAGATTGTTTGTATGTAGCGAAAGGTAGCAGTACTACATTTTATTACGTCTAATAGTTTCACTCAAAGATAATGTGAAATTTGCTCATTATTCTATGTAAGTTGATGTTGCTCTACTCTTTACTCATTAAAGCGTATAAAGTCATAAAATAAATAACTTAAGTAACGCGGAAGCCATCTAAAAGTGCATTCGAGTGAATTATTAGGAAAGAATTATTTGTTATCGTCCTTTTATTTATGACAGAATATTCCATAGATGAATATCACAAAATCTTTCTAAGAAGCTGCCTAATTAGACACTATCTCATTCATCTGCATAACATCGCTTTTCAATGTGGACTGATAGTCGTAGCTCTCTAAATCGGTTAATTAATTAAATTTAACAATTTCAATAAAATTTAGGCATGCGACGTTGATCTTGATTCCTTTTAAATTCACTTCTATCCACATAAGAGCTAGAAGCGTTCGCCAGTAATCCTCGACATTGTGTTTTAATTTGAATCGAAATTGCGAGTAAAACAATAAAATGGCACTAAATGGCGCTGAAATCGTGCGGTTGCACCCAATAATTAAACAAAGTTGACAGAATATTGCCACCAATTACCTCCTGTTCGATTGTGGAAGGCCGCATTCGTGATTTGAACATTTTTCATAACCTAAACGCCACTTCCGGAAATAAAATGGATAAAAAGCACCTGATTAATAATACAATAAACTTTCACAATTCGAGTCACAGAGCACTTCCCGAGGAGCGTACAACTTAAATGAACTTGAGTTTTTGAATGGAAATAATTTTAATAGAAAACTCGAACTATATAAGAAATCGACCGCAGAGATAAGCTCCTTGCTAACGAATTTCTTCATTTATAATTTAAACAATTTCCCTTTTTATTAACCGCTTCTGGAGGTTTATTTGACGACAGATTAGAAACTTTTTTAATTAAACGATGCAAACACACAACTAGAAGCGAGTTTGCAGAAGATAGAGAGGCGAATTACGGAGCGTGAAACCATGTTTTATCACCAAAACAAATTTATTTTTGATAGCAGGGCGTACACGCTATCGGTGAATCGTGCACTGACTCCAGCCTCCAACAAAAACTAGTGATCTCCTTTTGCCGGCACGTTCGGGGCGTGCCGATATTAATAAAACATTTAATTAGTGCAACGCACAATCACTCGAAAGTGGCATTGGATGAATAAGAACCTCGATCTAATACCTAGGTAATTACAGTCAAATGATCTTTTCTAAGACGAAACGAAAAATGTAATTATAGCAGAAGTTCAATAGGAACAAGTTGCGGTTTGTTTAAAATTGTCTCTAAAGTGACCTCTAGCAATAAATTTTGTTTTATATTTTACATTATTGAAGAAAATTAATTTAAGCGGTTATTTAGAAACTTTAATCTTGCATATCTTTGCAAACAAAACTAGGTTTTGTTGCTAATTGCAAAAGAATCAATAGAACTTGTTGCTCCATATTTTGAAAATCGCAAGGTCGCTGTACTAAATTATTAGTTAGTCTTTTTTAGTGAAAAACATGGCACAAATTGACTAATAATCTCAACTTTAATGTGTCGAATTGCCTCTCAGAACTATATGGTTAAACTTTCTAATGAAATTAAGCAAGTATATCTGAAATTCTAGTAAAAGCTTTTAACCAACTCTATAACTCGATATAATTTTTAGAACCTAAAAGTATGCTGCACTAACTTTGAAATAACATTTTAAAACAAATTATTATTTTTTTTAAAGAAAAGTTTCGTTTCTCTTTTAAATTCAAACAATTTTTCGATTTTTTGGACAGGGATACATTTTTATTGACGTGAGTAGGGTAGTTATTAAAATAGTAAAAATACGTTATAGTTACTATAATATATACTTAGAGATCTTTTCTTAAAGAAGTTTAAATCACTATTTCTTAGCAAAATTTCTAAGCGAACGAAAGATATATTTTCGCCGTTTAAATCAAAAATCTTATTTTATGTCTACCTAATTTTATCTTTGATCACTTTGCACTATGCAACACATAATGAGTTTCGAAAATCTGAATCAGAAACTATGCAAGAACGATTTCACGTCATAGTGTGAATGAAAACCAAAATTCATATAGTTTGAAAGATTAAGAGCAAAAATATAACATGACTCTTCCATGACGTTAGTCCGTGCCACGAATTTTGTACTTCGAAATTAAGTTGAAATTGTGATAATTTTGCAAATAGATTGCAATCAATCACATATGTTGCTTCACGGCAGTATTTTCGTATCTTCTGTAAATATCCATCAGTAAAGTCAATGGCATTAAAGTAAATTTAATTAGATCCTTGTGGAAATGCAAATCTCAGTGCTGTAGTTATCTCGTTACATGTCACCCCAATCCACAAATGATAATTAAATCGAACAACGACTTTAAGTACGTCTGAATGTCCGTACATGAACAGTGTCTTTTCTTATAAATCTTGTTGCCCTTTTCCTTTTTGTCTGATCAGAACAGAACACGGTGTGCATTTTCAAGCCAAGGAAATTCCCGTGCGTAAGGCAATCTCTTTTTCGATTTTTGTTTTTTTGCATGGTTTACCTCATCTTGCAACTAATAAACTATTCTAGGTAACTCTCAAGTTGCTTAGCAAAAGAAAATAAATGCATCTTACGTTCCCACCTAGCTGATCAAAGAAGATCTAGCGGAGAGGTTGTGGATCGAAAATCGTCTTGACCTGTCTCTCCTCTTTATTTCTTTCATTATCTCGAGCAGCATGAGATCCATCATTATGATAATTTTATGTTGTGGTAGAAAGCACTGGTTTAAATATCAGTCATTAATTGTTAGAAAACAAAACATTTTGAATTAAGGTAAAAAGAATCCGCTTTTAATTCGCTTATACGTACTTTCTTCATGACCAACAAATGTAAAAACGTTACATTAGAATTGAAGAGGAGTTATAAGATAAATTTGAGAATATTAAAAAAATATTATAATAAATACTGCAAAATATAAATTAATTGTTACACCTGTCCTTTTTATCTATGTACTGGTCTTAATTTTTTCCTTATGGCCTATTCCACAGTGCGAGCTTAAGTTTTCACTTAGTTAAGCACAAGGCGAAACTTAAGTTACGCCTTAAGTATTTTCGGTTTCGCAGTCCACAACACTGTATTTGATACAGCAATCGTTGGAAATATTTTTGTGGCAAATTTCTGCAAAACAAAAGCACATTTTATTTAAGAAGTTCTGTGTAAAATTGTTTAAAAGTGATAATTAACCGGAAAAAGTGGTAAAGAAGTAAAGTGAATATAAATAATTATAACGGATGTATAATGTGTCCTAATTTTATACCAGAACATCTTGTTGAATTTTCCAGGATATGTCTGAATTTATTCCTAAAGTGAAAGTTAAGTGGCCGATTTTGCCAATTTAATTATATTGACCACTTAAGTCGTAATTTGCACTGAAACTCCTACTATGAAACCGAAAAATGATTAAACGGGAGCTTAAGTTACGATCAGAACTTAAGCTCGAACTGTGAAATACGGCAATGTTTATATTTTAATTGTTTATGCAATTATTATTGACACGGTTTGTTAATAGCTCCAGTGTTCTATTTACGCCATTGCTTGAAAGAAGCAAGAGCAAAATTATGGATAAGACAGGAAAAACTAAACCTCAACTATCGAATTTCAAATCTAAGGGTTAAGCGCATTACTATGTAAGTAGAAGATAAATGTAATGCGAATAATGAGTGAATTAAAAAGTTATTATGCTATGTAGAGCAGCCTCAACAATATCTACATCTAATCAAATGCATTGAGACATTCCGCGGACTATGCTCCAGTGAGACCAATGTTACACTATCAATGAAGATAAGAGAAGTCGACAAAACAGTTAACGTTTAGTCGGTTGTCGGTAAATTTTAATAACTCTTGTGTCTCAAATTACCTGCAATGAGACCAGTTTTTATTCATACCTGAAATGAACTTGACCTTGATGTGGAATTGCGAAAAATACCAAAATATGGCAAAAAGCTACCGTATCCACTAGTCGATTGGGGTTCTGGATCACCATTAATTGGATTTAAAGGTGACACCTCCGAGGATGTTCGGCCAATGCCGCCTAGGAATTGAATACGTTTCATTTTTTTGTAACAGCACACCGAGAATATCCCACTATCTTATCAAAAGACAAAAAACGAAATCATCACAAGGAATTTTAACAGATTAACTTCACGCAACCGGACATGGTGCGTCTGGGAGATTGATCGCTAAACAAATCCTCCTGCTGTTTATTGATTCACTGCTGATTTCCGCGATATCAATTGGGAGCAGACAATGCGTAAAATAGCGAGTCCTCCGCGAGATTAATGGCCGAAGACGAATCTGATCGTGTCGACAACGCGATTTTTTTCAATCCCATGAAGTCGCTGAGTGATAACAGATCGCAACGCTTCTTGGCGGAATATTAAACGACGCACATGCGACAGAATTTGTGGAAAGACACTAAATACTGAGCTTTGCCAACTTCACGCCTCTCGTCCAAAACGGCACTCATTTTGCCGCGGAGCCGTTTAAACGATAAATTGTGGATTTAGACAATTGCTGCAGGTCCACCCATGGACTGAGCCAGTGCGTGTTGAAGCGGCGTACGCTAATCTCCCCTAGAGAAATTTATGATTGATCGTATACGCATAGCATGCGGCTTTTCCGATTGGGAGATTTCCAAATTATCTTATCTAGGGCAGGGAAGATACAAAAATTTTCCGCTAAAATTCTGTCTCGTGATAACGAGAACAACGCGCCAAGAGTGTAACGTACGGCGACAAATCGAATCACTAAAAATAGCCTAAAGATCATTCTAAAGATGGGCAACAATAAAGTGAGAAGTGTCCGGTAAAGGCTACTGAGAATCGCTTTCATAAAATCAAAGCTCAACCCGGCTGTTTACATTCCGCTTCCATTGTTTAACCATCAATTTCAACATTTATTGATCGTTCACTGTCGTGAGACTAGCTGCATGTTTTCAAATCTCGCGGTCAATTTGCGGCCGAGAGAAATGTTGACCGGAAATGGACTTTTAAACTATTTTATCACAAAGCCCAAGATTACTACTCATTCAAAAAAATATAGCACACGCTATAACGAAATGATTTTGACTATGACGCACTTGCGCCAACATTTACGAGAAAATAGAAAATTTTTCAATTTTTGCTGGGAAAGAGCAACTTCACAGCTCAGGTCGCTCAACTGCAATAAACTTTGTATTCTATGCGAATACGCGGGAATGAGAGTTTGATAACGCACGACATTTGGCGGGTGATTTTTATATTACGAAAAGTCAAGGTCGTGAAGTTATCAAATGCTGGTAGTCACCTGCGAATTTTTACGTTTGCCGGCTAGCCGATTTACTACTTTATTAGAAAATGCAAATATTAATGCAAAATGAGCTTGAACACCTTCACCCATAGGACCGGTGACGCATTAGACACGTCAGCGCATAACAAGCATAACCGGTGACGTGCTGTAAAATGCATCAAGCGATGGAAATCTGTGGGTTTACCCAGCAGATTTAAAGCGTAGAAAGACTTTGAATCTGGTTTATATCATTTAAGAAGGCTACCTACCTAATGGGTACAATTTACGATATTGAAGTAACGTAGTATCAAAATTAGGAGAAAAGAAAGAAAACATAAAAATATGAACATAATCATAGTCGCCTATTTCCAAGTATAAATATGAGTACATAACTTTTATTACAATTTTAAACTCAACATAAAACAGTAGATATATTTTAGGAATGGAATGGTACATTCATTTGTGGTCCATTTTCAGTGCATGCGACACAAAAGACGAATTATTTTTGTTTTGACAAAATAAAAATTAAAGCATTGACCATATTGGTCTCACAAATTCGATCCGAACTATCGAAAATTGTCTATAGGTTTAAGCCTTTTGTTTTTTGTTAATTTAAATTTAGTATGGGGTTAGAAAGGCATATGTTTCGAGCTTTTTCTTTGCGATTAACCTTTTAAAATTGCATTTTCATACTTCGCTTGTGACAAACACTTAACAAATGCATTTTCTTATTCATAGAACAAATTTTGTAAACGTGTATAAAAATGAGAGGTTTTGGGTAGATCCGTATAATCTTTCATACAAAATAACCAATAAAAATTGTTTATATTTATTTTATACATACATATATCTAAATAGCCGGTTTAAGTCGAAAGTAGAAATATCAAATAAATTTCACTTTTATCAATTTTGTGATCTAGGAAAATTATATTTAGGTCTTTATAAAATAATATGTGTAATAAAAAATAGCCCGGAGTGTTTATATAGGAGTTCGAGGATTTTTCAAATAAAAGCCGTTTAAATTCAAAACTATAATTTGTTCAAATATTGGAGCGAAAATGCGTACGATAAGATAAGTACCTTGTGTTGATTTCGGGAAAACCTCTATTTGAAGGTTTAAACAATATCAGCGCAATTGTTTTTGAAGTTTATCTTCTTTTTTTAATAATACATATTTATATTGTGGATTGCTTGGCCTTGTTTTTTATTAACGAAATGTTTTAAAATATTTCTTCTGCAGCTACCTTCGCCAGAAATTCTGATTTTATATTAGCAGAGTAGCAGATTCATTATAAAGAGTAATTCGTAAAATTCCTCAAGTGCTTACATAATTTAATTTAAATCCCGCTCAAAATCTCTTTTGAACCTGGTGAGAAGTTGTGGTGGAGCAGGTAGGAAAGCAACTAGTGTTATTATTAGTTAGAATTTTCCACGGCGGCTATTGAATAATCTTAGTTTGTGGCTGAATGTGTCTGGTTTCGTCAGTTTGGTGTCTCAATAATCACCTGCTGTATTCAGCCCGCGAATGACGACGAAAATAGGGAGAAGAGGTACCTGCCCATTGTCAAACGCAAACAATTCTCATTCAATAATATTCCCGCCTTCGAGTTGAGGAGCTTATTTTTAATTGCAGTCGCTCATCGCTGTTCTACGGGTTGTCGAACTCAGGTAGGGGCTCGGGGGCTGCAAGATGCAGAAGGGTGCATGACCCATTCGAATGTGATTTTGTCGGGACACTATTGCTTCATTTCGGTATCTGCGAACTGATAATCGTAATCGTAATCAATCTTGCTTGACTTGCTTAAAGCAGACCGCCCAGACAGTCAAGCAACAAAAGCGTTTGGGTGCGTTCGGGATAATATTATCTCATTGCTGAGCGGGCCGAAACAAAGGACGCGTGTTCTCTGATAAGCGACTTGGGTGCCCCGTGGGCCTTGGGGGCGCACGATAAGCGCCTCCGTCGACAGAGGCGACGACCACGTGTCGAGCCCCGTGTTAGTCATCAAATCACCCGTCCAAGCGATGACGCAATTAGAGAAAGATCACCGGGCAGCGGTGAGGATGGACCACTAACGGCCACAGAGATTTTGGTATTTTTATGAGGCCATAAACAACCGCCGGCAATTTTACGGCTCCGCAGAGAAATTTTACGGCGTGAATTGAAGATAAATTCCGAATATATTCGCATCACTTTTAGTCAGAGCGGTGTGACAATGCCGGACCTTGAGGTCGGCTTGACAAAGAGTCCGAGCAATTCAGCGGAGGGGGGTGGGGTGGGCCGTGTTAGCGCGCAATTGAACGGGGCAAAATTACCGATTCCTGCTAATAAATAACCATTTGTTGTGACGAAAGTAAGTTATAAATAATTTCTGTTGTTTGATTTCAGTGGATCCCCACTCGGGCGGACTTACCGACAGCGATGAAGAACATTCGACTTGTTATATAAACAAAGTTCTAATTACATGAAGAGGACCTGGGCACAGTTACTTCCACATTAAGCACTATTTGCTGGTGGCTTTTGCGGGTGCACTACACAAATTTTTCTTATCAGAAAGTCCTTAAGTACTCAGCTGGAGGGAAGCACGTTTGCGGTTTTGGGGCCAAAACGCTTAAGTACTGCGAACACACGAGCGCCGCACTATTGAATAATTGAGGCTAGGTTACCATTCAAGCGTCAGCACAATCCTGTCGCACTGCAACTACCAATTTTTAGCGACAAATCGCGAGAAAACTGAACGGAAATATTTCGACGGTGCAATTTGATGACAGCTGATTTTGGCATTTCGCACGCTGGAACCCTGTCACTGGAAGGTGCCGTGTTTTTCCATTAATTTGTCAAAACATAGACGGGCTCAAAACCAAATTGAGTGATTTCAATGCTCACTCACAGAGGGCCACAGCCGGAAATGAAAAAGTTGCGGGATTATTTGAAATCTGCCTGCCGTACTGTTTATGCTAATTTTGATGGTAGAATTAAATTAATGCAGTATCGACTCGTGCTTCGTAAAAACTGTCCTCCCATTCCAAATCAATTCAATTAAAAGACCAAGGTAGTTAAAAGGTAATTGTCATGAGTTAAAACGAGCAAATCAATCAGATGTTATCTTCTCATCAAATCAAAATATATCCTGACAACTTTTAATTTTAGTAATTTGTAATATCCGTTCCTAAAGTTTAATCCTACGAATTGCAACATAAGAAGACGAGAAAGTTGAAAAACTAAAAATATAGCTTCAAAAATAGAAAGAATTGAAAATAATGACTTGTTGATTTCATGCCAAATATTTTTAATTTGAAAGATTAGTATTTTTTAAGTGGGGAGATTATTAAATATATATGCATAAAGAATATAATTCAGTGAAGATATTTATATAAATGAATAAACAATGAGACTTTGGAAACGAAAGGTCTGACAAATCTTATTATAAGTATGATCTAATAGGATCTTCTATATTTATTTATTTGATTTTTGTAAATATTCATCAAATAATATAAATACATATTTTACAAAAATTCAAAGTTTACTACTATTAATTACAGTATAATATACAACAAAATATAATAGAGAGGAGTTTTCGTACTTTAGGAATTCGTAAACAAAATTTCGTTAACTCTTATTTTCAGTGAACAAAAGCTCTTATAAGGTAATAAGAGTTCTTGCAACTTCCTTTTTGCTTTATCAACTCTCAAAAATATTTCTTCACATTTACGAATTCGTACTGTACGGAACAAATTTTATAAATATAAATAATAATATATATTTTTTTGTTTAGTGTGCTCTTTAGTGGTCTTCTTCAAAAAATTCATTCTCAGCACTTTTTAAATCCATGTTACTATTGAGGATGTTAGTCAATATTTTGCAGTTGTTACTACAAAAATACGAAATTAACAAATTGCTTTAATTAACGAATCCCAACTTTTAATATACATACACAATTTTGCCGTATATTTCACTCAAACGAGGAAGGATTGTAACTAATGTACTGGTGTATGGCAAGACAGTAAACTCTAAGTGTCTGACCATAAACGCATATAATGTTTTTCGCTGCAATTCGGGATCTCCGGGCTTATCGACCTCATCCCCCTTTGTAACAAACATAATTTCATCGTATAAATCAATCCAAAATTGTCGAATGGTTGTGTTATTGGTGTAATAGCAATGGTTAACAGCAGTATACATAATTAGTTGTTTCAGCAACTTTTGATGTTCTAAATTTAAGAAATCAAACTGTTGATTTTGTATAACATTTTTGATTTCCTTGAAGACCACGACACCAATGTGGTAGTTAGTACATATTATGTCTTTTTCCACCATATCAATGAAGTCCTTTTGCTCCTTTTCACTTATGTTTTTAAGTAAATTTGAGCTCTTTAAAAATAAAAGGTTAGAATTAGCATTCAAATGTGTAAATATAAGTAACCTTTATTAAAAATTTGCAGGTCCTGAATGCATTTCGTTGAACAATACAATTATCAAATATATATAAAATTGCATCGTCGGCTTTCTTTAGTTTTTCAAGAGAGGGATATTGCCGAATTATAGTTGCAGAAAAACCTGCTATGAGCATGCTAGCTTGCTATAATGTACATAAAATCTTTTATTAACTTGGTTTGTATAGCACCAGTATTTACTTACTTCTTCAAGGCTGAACAATGACGGGTAGATATTAAGTATTGCATACAACAACTGCACACATTGGGTGCTATTTTTTAAACCCAAGTAATGTTCAACGGCAAATATTTTTGTCATATTAATAAAACTGCACAAATCTTGTGGATCGAATAATTTTGGGCCAGCGATATCTTGCATCATAATTATAATCAATTTGGTTAATTTATTGTATGGAGGTAATTTGAAATTAAGACTGAAAAAGAATTTTTTTCATTACCTTAAAATTAATATTATGATTGGAAAATTAAACAAAAAGAACTAATTAAATATGTAATTTGAAACAAAGTCAATTTTGATTCTTAAATAAATATAATGTAATAGATACTAATTACCTCTTTAAAATAGGTGGTGGAGTCAGATCTTTGACCTCTGAAGGTTCAAGTGGCATGAAAGCGGACTTTGATATTATATTGTATATACTGTTTGCAAACATACCCCAAGTTTTATTCTGCATAAATTAGAAAACGATAATAAGTTAAATTCTACAAAAACGAAAAACATGGTATGGTGTCATTAAACTTCGTCGATTTGATTTGCTGAGAAGCGCGCATTACTTATTTATTATTAAAAATTGGCTCTTGTCGGTTCACAAACTCATGATAATTTAGCATGCGAATGTTTATGAATGCCTTTAAATTAATAAATTCATTACATAAAAGCGTGCTTGTCAGCATGCGTTCAAATACATAAGTATGTATTTGTGAATAAAATATGTGAGCGATGGTGTTGATATTAAATTTTACTTATTGCAAAGATTAGAATCAGGTTTTACTGTAGGCATTGTTTATACCTCGGAGAAGTATAAGGATAGAATTATTATTTATACTAGTATTAAATTATTAGATTTAAATATTTAATCACCAGCCGAATTGCATGTTCCACTACTTCGCTATAATAGTACCATAGCGTGCAGAAATTAGCACATGCATCTGCTATAATTTCCGCAGCCGGTGAAAATGAATTGCCCCCAGATAATTTATTAATGGCTTGCAATACGCCAACAGTGCGCTTTCTTCTTCCGAGTGTTATGTTTATAACAGATCTTATAATGTGTCCTGTCTCGAGTTCCTCGGTTTTGTCGAATCGATCATCGACAAAAATATCGGCAATGTTTAAAATCCAACCACTTTTAAAGGTAAGCTCGGCTAAATGAAATTCTTTTGCCAACCTAAATAGAATGTTAGAAGTGAGTCCAGTTGAGAATACTTAAAAAAATTCCCTACTTACGTGGGCCTTACCACCCCCTCTATCATGTCGGTATTTATTTCTTCTTCCAGCTTCCCATTTCTTGATAAGAAAACTGAAACCTTTTGGGCATCTGTTGACTTTTTTAAATATTCCTTAACACAGATATTATATTTTAGCACTAATGTTTTCTTTTTCTATTTAAAAACTTACCATGCAAGAAGCATAAAAAGAAAATGAACCTTTCTGACCCATCGCTTCGTTTAATTTTTGGGACAACTCTGGACCATATGACATCACAGAGGAATAGAGAGACCTTTTCTTATTTTGAGTTAAAGTTTCGGCAGCAAACTTCGCCATAACTGAAACGTATTCCACTAATTCCTTAGAAAAAGAAAACCTCAGTCCAGTTCTTATAATAAAACCGAGTTAATTCGTTTTATGACTTAAAAAAAAAGTAGAATAATGAAAATATTAGGATAAAAGTGTTAATGTATTTTTCGCCTAAATACAATTTTTCTTCCATATCCTGCATTTTTTAACAGCAATAATTATAAGTTTTTTTATAAATCCTAAATATAGTGAATATGAAGAACAAGTTTTCAAAGACAGCTAATTTATAACAAACAACTACAATAACTGCCATTTTCCTACAAAATAAATCTTCTAATAGTCCTGATAATTGTAGGAAATCAATACATCTCAGAAACTCTACATAATTTTTTTGTATAAACAATATAGATATGTATGTGGACAATTAAAATAACTGCAAGAACATCTTGTTATTTTAGTTTCTAAAGTTATCGCAAACGAAAGCAAATTCTACAGACAGACACTGTATTAAAATCAAAGGTTCTGGTCCTAATAGAAACTTCCGTGCACCTTGAAACAAGAATATACATATATAATTTGTTTTCTTTAAAATTCCTCTCTTTAAATATTCCCTATAAAAACTAAAAATTATGTCTACTTAAAAGTTGGTTGACTACTTACTTGATCATATGGCATATCGTTTTCTCGGTATAACTCGAGAACTCCAACTGCATGGCCTCCAAAATTTGATAAAGGAACAGCCAAAACATGAGTAGCGGCGTTTGCAGAGGGAATATCCTGCCCCGTAAGAAACCTAACATCAGTTACACGAGTATCAACTGCAACAGATTGTCTGCTCCTCATGACGTAACATGCTATGGTATCACCTTTTCCTTTAATAAATGTATTATTTACTTAATATGAAACTGTTAAAAATGCGAATTTTACTTATTGACCATTTGTAGCGCAGATCATAGAAACAACCCCAATCCTTGGGGAAAAGGAAAATATGCTCCAGAGACTCAGTGATAATGTAAAGATAATAACCTAAATAAAAACATGTCGCATAGTGCCTTTACAGTTAAAATAATATATTATATATTTTTTCGATTCACATGTCAGCAAAATTTCATTGCTGGCAATTATTTTCTCCTTACAATCCTTTCAGAATTCATTTGGAATGATAAATACGAGTGTGGGAACGAACATTTTACATAACGTCCATAGAACTTTTCAGAAATAAAATAAAAACGATATTTTGAAATCATTAATAAATAAATGAATAGAAAAGTTTATAATCTGGTAATTTAACTCAAAATTCATAGATATTACTCCGAATGCAAGCCCAAAATTATGATGTTGCTGACCTATTATATAACTCACCTTCACTATTTGTCATATTTTTTAAAAACTCTGCTGTTTCATGAAATCGTATGAGTATATTTACATTATTTGTTAAAAACCATGATTTTTCCACAAGTGAGACCTCTCTTTCAAGTCGTTTTCTGATAAAATAAAACAAAAAGAATATATTATTAGCATATTTTCCAATACATATATTTATGTATGTATTATTGTATATATATGATAAGCACTTAAATTTTATATGAAATTTGTCTCAAAAATTATTTTCTATTTTGTTTTTAATCATATTCTTTATTTTATACTAATGACGATGTTCCATAAATTAATACATCATCTTTTAGTAAAAGTTAATTTTATTTTATGAACATGGGATTAGATTCAATTAGACATACTGGAATCAATAAAAATGTTGTCAAACTAAATTAGGCTTTTAAAATATATGAAGCGCAACTCAAGATCAATAAATTTTTTTTTTAAATTCTTATCTGCATGATAACCTAGGCGCAAATTAAAGTCCAACTATTTTTAAGATATTATATTTAAAGGTAGTACAAGATTTTGAGGAAAACGGGTTCAAATAAGAAAATGAGCGGATTATGATCACAAAAATATAAATTATGAAATAACGATTATCAAGTGATTTTATTATTATTATTTATTTTATGTTAACAGAAGAAGAAGCAGCTTGGACATAATTTTTATTCGTACTTACTTTGGGTAACTTTTGTGTTTTGCTAATTTTTTTGTCCAAGAGTGAGCTGATAAAAATGTTATTATTCTTTTGTAAAACTCACGATCAATAATTTCTCTTTTAAATAAACTAATTTTTGACAATCTCTGCTCCACGTCTTCATTTTCGGTAGTTTTCTTATCGACAGCACTCATAGCTCCTTAAACTTCAGTTGTTCTTACTTTTTTCGCTGAGTTCGATCTTCTTGCAATTTTTTTAATAAATGACAAAGAATATCATATATCCTACTTTGATGAATAATTGAAAATTTTCTATCAGTAAACTGTCGCCTTGGGTATCGCTTTTAGAAACTGCGTAAAATTAGTCATATGAATCATTAATGAATGTTTGAACTCATCTCCAATATTTTAGTATATGATAACGTTACATATATGTACATCTGATGAATTATTAATATTTTTCTATATATAATATAATAATATATTTCTATATTACTTATAATTTTTATCTATAAAAAATCATCCTTAATATTATCTATTATATGAAGTTTTGTAAGTTTCACCTTACTGAATAATTACTCCGGAATTAAACGCCTTAAAACTATGATTTTTTGATTTTCATTTTTAGTAAATGCATGAGCAAGTAATATTTACAAATTCAGTAAAATTAAATATACATATATTTAAAAAATATATTTTTTGTTTTGTACAAAGTGTGAAAACAGCAATATATTGTAGATCATAATAGCAAATAATTATGTTTAATAATCAGATTATTTCTAAATCCTATCCCAGAGATAACCCTAAGCTTTCATCAGGTAACCAAATATCCTTTCCTCGAAGTTCTATTAAGTCTCTGAAAGCATTGAAGATTACCCTAAAACAACGTTATACTCATTATAATAAATTCTCAAAAATAATAAATCATGTTTACATTGTAGCATCGTAGATCGGCTCAGTGGAAGGAAACAGATCCTTAAGTATTTTAAAGTACGGCAGAAGAGTGCCTTCTAAGAATATTAGTTCAAAATCAGGTATATTTTCGGTGAATTTTCGATCTTTATTTGGCAACGGTATGAGCCCCATTGCTATTTCAAAATCACCATTTTTGAAGTACTCTTGATATAAATTTTCACATGTACGTTTTGCAAAACGAAAATTTTTAAAGTGGCGAGAATTTACAGCTCCCCAGAATATAAAATTCAAAAGTAACTTCCGATGGGCTGAATTTGTTATATTAAAAGCATTTTCGAAAATTTTTGTAAACTTTTCTTTCTTTGTGTTGAAGTATTTGAGATTTGAGATAACATTGCTTAACATTTTCACAATTTGATTTCTATCATCGATAGGAAGATGGTCCAATAATTTTGAAACCTCTATCAAGTAGATGCCTAAATCAATGTGATAATTGACTATATCATCATAAATCTTTGTTATTGGATGGTTAAGCAACTTCAACGTGTTTTCATCTATTCCACGGTGGTCAAGATAAATCACTAAAGCTGCCAAAAGTAGTCCAGATTTCTGAAAAGAAATAAAAGAAAAAGACATGATTACATAGATATTTGAAATAAAATTATGTAGTATAATTATTATCCAGAGTGTTTCTTAGTGCGTATTTTAAAATAATTGGAATAAAGATCAAACAAAAATTCTATGGCAAGTTTTGCAGTTACAAGGTGATTTTAAAAATTCCTATTATCCATGGTATGCAGCACATAAAACTATTTTATGTTTATATTTTGATCTACATATTTTCAAGAGATCATTGGTTTGAAAATGTTTCATATTTTTATTAGGATACTTTCATATGAATTTTAAAAAAATTCGACGCTTGTAATTAATTTGTACTAATATTTACAATAATATAATTTAGAAATGTTACCTCATATATGTCAAAGTCCACAGTTATAATTTTAATCAAAGCATAAACAGCATGAAATACGCCGAAGGCCTGGTTAAAATTATGGAATAAGTTATCTCTGTGCAAAGCCCTTACAGCGAGAATAAAATCTTGAAGAGTTTTATAATTAAAGAAGTCCGGGCAAGTTTCCGTGAAAATAAAGTAAATAAGTGAAGAAAGATTAGTATCTTCATCAGGTACCCAACTGAATCTAAAAAAAAGAATTTAAAAAAAATTAGATGTTAAAAAAATTAACCAGTTTATAAGTTATACTCGTTGAAACCCTGTGGAATTATCGATATATTGACGATGTCTTCAATCTCTTCATGTTTCCTTAATTGTGTTATTAATAATTCTTCATAATAATCCAGTCTGGCAGCCTTTATATACGCAAAAGGTCAATATTTAGAAATTTCATCGTAGAACAAATACAAACCTCTTTAACAGCATGATTGCAAATAGCCTTCTTGTACATACCATGAGTTAAAAAATCGCAATGTATTCTAATCACCTTCAAATGTCGTTCTGGAAACTTTGCAGGAATTGTCTGTTTATTGATGATTTCAAACACTGCTACAACTTTATTCTCAACAATAATGGGTATCGCACAGACAGACTCAATGCGGGAGTTTCTATCCATTATGTTATGAATTTCGTCATCAATTCGAGGATCATCTGGTTCAACTTCATCATTGAAAATTTGCTTAGAGTCCACTACTTGCCTGATTATTGTGTTCTTTTTTATTCTAATGTCGGACCATGAAATGAATGAATTTTTGTTCAAAATAACAATATTAAAGACTGAATGATGGGCAGAAAATATGTAACATATTAGTTTCATCTACTGATCTATTACCAGAAATAAATTGTCCTAACAAATACACTCGTCTCATTTCTTTGGATAAATACATTTTGTTCTGTTTCAAATATATGCACAGTTTAAGCTAAAAATTATGTTGATCTGCTCTCACTGTATTTAAAAAAACAAAAAGGTTTTTATTCCAAAAATAAATATAATTACCTACTGATATGTACTACCTTTGGTCAGGCCATTATTAAAAATATGAATAATGTGTTTTGTATTCTAGCATACGGTAATAAATTGTATTGTATATTTTTATGTACTTACGTATCTTGCAACATATAAATAGGATATAAATTTACCTTATTCGCTTTACTACTGCCATACATTTTTCCCCATCACGATGAGGTATCTCAGTAAAAATGTCGGCATCTCTGCCATCTTTGGTAAATTCGTAAAATATAAATTTTTCGGCCATAATGATACTTCTAAGACGGGACTGAAAATGATTTCAACAATTTTATCTAAATCTAAAATGAATTTAAGTTGTTTTAAATAAGTAGGATAATGAAGATGTATTTCGATTTTCCAAGTTTAGTCCTAAAAATTGCAAAGAACTTTAACGTTATAATCGTTGGTATGGTAAATCAAAATTAGAAAGGCGCGTTATATCTTAATAAATGTCTAAAACAAATCTATCTTACTTTGGGTTTGACATAAAAATCGAAATAACTCTCTTTAGCATTTAGATCTAAATAAATTCTATTTGTTACCGTCAAGTAAGATAGTAAACCTTCGAAGCTCTCCTGTCCCGTAAAATATTGAACCGTAGAAACTGCAATCTTTGAAGCAAATGCGTTTTCATTTATTAAATACAGCGATTTTGTTGATTGATCCAATGCAAGTCCTATCCAATAGCATAGCTCCAATATGTACTTACACATCATCTTCATAATAAGCAAAATATTAAAACAATTCTTTATTAATGAATTATGAAAAAGAACCTCTGAATAAGAGTTTTCGCCATTTTTATAAAATTCAAGGATACCGATGCATTCTTCTTCGACATTTTTTACTGGTAAACAGAGCAGAGACATTTCGGTGCCTTTAAACTGATTCGAAATATAAACATTGGGATAATCTTCGTTTATTCTACGTAAATTTTTAACAAGTATATGCTTTTTTCTAAAAGCCACGACACCAACTATTTCTCCTTCTGGTTCTGAAGTAATAGTAAGATTTAGGTACATATTCGAAATTAAATTTGCAAATTTCATATATGTGTGTACTTACTAATTTCAACAGAAAAAAATGCATTCTTGCTAGGCAACACATGATGCCACAAAATACGATTATTTTCGCGATCAATGTGGTTAAAAATTACCTCTGTAATAAGAAATGATGTTGATTAAGAGAATAACAGAAAAATTATTTAAACTTTATTAGATTTAACTAAATTTGATGTCAATTTACTGCCGTTTAAACTCAGTACATTTCAACAAAGAGGGTAACCTAAAAAGAAAGCGATTTACAATTACATGTTTTTCAGAATTACAAATAATTTTCCGGTAACAGGTTTTGTATGTTTTTCACCATGTTACTAAATGTCGAAAAACTTTTGTAAGCTTTGTTTTACTTTGGCTGTCCTCAAGGCATTTTTCTTTTTTTTTATATTGCAAAGATGCATAAATTTTGCTTTTTCCTAATTTTAAAAGCTTATTAATTGTGATGATAATCGATTTAGGAGTTTTAAAATTCTGAGCATTGTACAATTTTCATAAAATAATAACTAAAAGTTTGCAATCATTTTATAATTTTGGGGACATCGAGGGTTTTTGAGAAATACTGAAATAACTTCTGGTTTTCGGCCCAACTATAACTTCCATCGTAGTTCGATTTGAGAAGAATTTGTACCACATAAGTAAATTTCTAAAACGAACCAAAAGTACACTTTGGTTCAGCATTTACTTGTTTCTATCACAGGTAAATTTCTTGGAAACCAATTTCAAATAGATTAACCTGGTTGTCTGTTCTGTTCGTTATCAACTATATTGGTCTATACTTATTTTATGCGGTTTGAAATTCGCTGGATAAAAATGCCATACTCAAGCGAGTGTATTATACTTACCTTCAGTATTAGTTAATTGTTGAATTTTCGATAGTTGCTTGTATATATTGTGATATATAGTAATAATCTTAGAACTCCTTAGCATGGACTGTAATTGCAACGAGTATTTCCTCAGAATAATACTGGATAAAAAAGAGGACAATTATTTTAGCTAAACGCCCTTGTTTTAAGCAATAAAAACCTTGATCTTTCAAAATGAACATCCCTTTGAACGCTGAAAGACGCCATTACCCTTTTAATAAAACTACAATTATGAGAAAGAAAAAGTTTCCTTGAACAATTTTTGGACTATATTTAAATGTCTCAACAATAAATAACCACAACTTGGACTACTTGGATTGTATAAAAAATATTCTATATTATCTACTTAGATCTAAAAATTTTCCTCAATTAAATTTCGAAAGTATTCAGTTTGTTTTTGTTCTCTGCGCTTTACTTCCAGAACGTAGAGAACTGGACAATCCAAAGAGCAACATTTCACGTTAATTTTGCGACTGCAGCAAGATTCACATATCTAGGAATAAAAATAAAGGTTATTTTAATCTATTTAAAAATACAATAAAATAAATGTACCATTTTTGTCATAAAATATCCACGATCAAGTTTCATAATTTTTTTAGACAAAATTGCAGTACACTTTTGAGAATTTCTTTTACATTCTCCACAAATGCCTGATTTTGTTTGCCTACCACAGTCAATAACGCAATTTGTAGATGAAAAATACTGAGATATTGTACTTTTTTTAGTACAATTATTGTTTGAAATAACTTCACGAGCTGCAGCTAATTTGGGTATAAAAAAATTTTTTCTCGGAAGATCAGCAAACCTGCCAAAAATTTAAGTATATTAATTCATCATAAAAATAATTAATAAAATTCCAATACCATTCATTCACATCAGCACCAATCAACAATAAACATCTATTTAATGGTGGTATAATAGCTTTTGTTATGTAGTAAATAGCATTTATTTTCATTCCTTCATCCGCTAAAAATTCATGAGGACTTCGAACTAATCGTATGAGAGGAACGCCTGGTGGACCATTTATTATTACAAAAGGAACTCGTTCACCTCTCCTGGGCTCATTTCGTGGATCACTTTGTAACCACTTTCTATAAAGGATAAAAGTTTATCTAATAAGAATTAAATTTGACCTAATTACTTAAGCTTTATTCGATTTGGCTATTAAGCTTGGTGTGACGTTTTATATATTAAAACCATCCTAAATAAAGGATGCACCAATTTACCTTGTTAATTCTAGAGCTGGCACGCATGCCCCCGGTTTATAACCATTTCTCCCTCGGAATTCCTTAGCGAAAATTAGATCCTGAACATTTGCTCGTCCAGATAAAAGTTTAGTGAACTGTCTGCAGACGTAACTCTTGATTTTGCTGACATCTTTAGTTTCAAATAAAATACGAAGACATTTTTCCAACATCTAAATAAATTATTAAATGAAAAAAAAAATGGAAAATGAATTAGATTTAAAATAATAAATCACCTTAGCAACTGCAGGACACCCATCTCTTCGAACAGTTTCAATTCCTTTAGCTTCATAGGTAGGCTCTTTTTGTTCAGCAGATTCATACATGTATCCTACGTACCGCTTCTTCGTCTGTGGAAAAAGGACATTAAAATAAACTTGTTTTTCCAGCGTTATTACTTTATACTTGCAGAATGCATGGCTGATAAATTTTTTCCAATTTTAGCTTAACAGGCTGAGGATTATCGTTTGTCACTGCTTCAACGATTTCTTCGCCAATTTTAAAAGCATCGGTCCGACTGCGGCCAGGACAAAGGACAAACAATGAATCTGTATCGCCGTAAACCACTTGTGCTCTCCAATTTTTATTCGCTTCTACCATTTTTATAGCTCTTTCCAATGTTTCCCTACCTTTGCTAACTACGCTATCGCCCACCTGTAAGGTAAAGAAATCAAAATTTTCTAATTGTTAATTTAAGAAATATTTACGAAACAAAATAGTGAAATATTGATATTTGTTAGGATAATTTGTGTATGTTTCAAAAATTATTACCATATCAAATAATTCAACATTTAATAAGTATAACCATTAAAAGTAATTATAATTCAAGCAATTATATATAATATATTCAATAATTAGTTTTTTTTGATTTCTTGTAATACGACTGATAATTTATTGGGCTTGCATCATTTGCAAAGGAACTGCAATTATAATTGTGTTTATTATAATTTTAATTAAAAACAAAATATCGGACCAACAAAAAAAAATGTTTAACAATAAAATAAAAGATCTTTTAAGTTTGCATAAATTGATAATTATTTTACCTCTACACAAGGCATCCGGCCGCTGAAGTTTGCTGCTGTATATCCATATGTTACATTTGCCATCAGCTTCAATCCAAGTTGGCGTGAATGCAACACTCTTTGCAAGATGGAATTTGATTTGTGTATCTTCATTGATTGCTTCACCATTAATCGCGTGTCAAGGATTTCCTGTAGCATTTGTGGTAAAATCCCTTTTCGAACTTTAGATTTTACGAAAACAGCTCCGCATGGAGACACCGTCACCTCATCACGTTCAATAAGCCTTTTCAGCATCGACCGCGAAACCCGAAGTTGGGACGCACCAAATTCAAAAGGGTGTTTTCTAAAACCCTTAATTATTAGTAATACAAGTTTAACTGAGAAGATTTTCACTTACTGTCCTAAATGCTCTACTCTTCCTAGGCATGTTGAAAAACAGTAGTTATATGCAATAATCATGCTCGGATATAAACTTTGGAAGTCCAAAACTATTAAAGGATCAGTGTACATTCTCGATTGAGGCTCCAAAATAAGTGGTAAATATTCTGGGGCTCGCATATGTGCCCTTTGTTGTACACTCGGTGATAAAGGTACTAAATTTTTGGGTTTTCCTATTCTGTTAATGATATAATTTAGTACAGTTAAAAAAAATCGGGTGTTAAACGTTTACCGCAGCATCATGCTTTCTACTCGAAATTGTGACCCTCTGGATAAAACCTCATAAAATTGAATCCCAATAAGTTTCGCCATTTCTCCAGTTCGTCCAATAAGGTCTAATTGATCTAAGAGTTCTAAGGTGCCATTCACGCGTTCAAAGTAATATTCTAAGACGATCCATCGTGTTGGGACGAAGCCAAACCACTTTGTTAAGTCCTTGTGCGTATGTTTCGGGCATCTTCTGTGCAAAATGTGGTACATCACATTCTCAAAGCTGTACGAAGTAAGTGCAATTTCGGATCTCATTAGTCGCCATACATCCAAAAGTATTCGACCACAAAGTTTCAACTTTAGTATTGCAAAAAAAAAAAGAAAACAACGTATTTTTTATTATTGCAATCATTTCGATGTGAATCATCAAATATTCGTATAAAATAAATGTGGGGGATAAAAATGAAATATGTTTTTTCAGTACAGACAGCGACGCGAACAAGCCGTAGTTTTAAGGCACTTGTCTAATAATCCATAAAATCAGGATCAAAAGTAAATCCGAATACACAGACTCAAAATTCTATGTATCATGCATAAACTATCTTATTTTTTAAATAAACATTTTTTATTGGATTGGGATGTTTTAATTGGAATTGAAGATCGATCAAGTGATTAATCCTAAGCTCTTTGTAGTATATTTCTAAATCATCATTTCCTTTTTTTCAATTCTATCATAGAATTTTTAATTAGATGAATCTAAAAAGTACAAAAAAACATATTTTCTTTTTATTCTCAATTTGTTAAATTATACTATGAATTTGTTACTTGTATGTTTTTAAAAATTTAAGAAAAACGCAGATACGTTATCGTCAGCCAAGATTACATTGAATTCTGTTTTTCTATTTCAAACTGAAGAAGGCGCACTGACTCAAAACCACAAATTTTAAATTTCTTTCAAAACATAAAACAAAATGTAGTATTCTAAAACTAACAGCTCAGTACGCAATTTTATGAAATTGGAATTAAGGAAAATGTTTAAATATATATTAATTATAGATAATACATGAAACTAAACTCACCTCAACATCCAAATCAGTAAATTGATCTTTTTCCTCATCACCGGTTGCATCTCGCACTTTTTGAGAAGGAATACGAGACAATAAAGACATAAAGGCCATATTTAAATAACGTGCCCTTTCAATAACATACCCCCAAGAGGACATTTCTATCTCATATCCGGCAAAA
Organism: Tolmerus cingulatus; assembly: GCA_959613345.1. NCBI lineage: Eukaryota > Metazoa > Arthropoda > Insecta > Diptera > Asilidae > Tolmerus > Tolmerus cingulatus. The sequence goes on along the minus strand of OY390708.1, from coordinate 11,242,756 downwards.
ATATCCGGATCCCAATAATGCACCAACTCAAGCAATTTCACCAATAGTTCCTTTTCTGTATCAACTTTAGTTATCCTTTCATCAATACCGTAGGAGCCAAATTTGTCCTTCCCTTCAACAACTAAAACGCATCCAGAAAATTTGTTAGGGATCGTATAATTTTCTGGAACATTATTAATTATTGAGTAGAATAATCCAACAATTGAATCATATTCAGGATTTGGTTTAAGATCTTCCCGTGTTGAAACGTATACTTCAAGCGACATTATAGAAAGATAATCAAACTGAAATTTTTTTAAAGGATAAGTTTGTACTCATGAATTAGGATATAAGAGCATTAATACCTCGATATCCGCTTTTGCATTTTGAAGGTTCTCTAAATTTACTTTAAAACCAAAAGTGTTATCTAACGTTACACCGGTAATACCAAAACTTCCTTCTTGGGAACTATTTCCGCCCTCCAAATTTAGATTTTTACGGAAAGGGGACCTTTCTAAAACTGCTTTTACCTATAATAAAAAACAAATATAGGAAAAATTACAGATTGCGCGTGATATTTCGATCATCTTACTAAAAATAATAGGCCATACTTGGAAAAATAAGAGGGCTCGTTTAACACTGCGCAAATTGTACATAAGCTTTCATTTTACTTTTCAAAGAATAATGTCCTAAAAAAATATAATTTAATTAATTTTACTCAGGGTACAAAAACAGCCCATACAAGTTAAATCTTGTACCTCTGCAGAGGAAATTAATTATCGATCACTCCAGAAATCGTATCTTTGTATATACATATGTACATAAAAATGTTGATAAAAATTAAAAAAAAACACAAATAAATCCGTTCAACTTAAAATTCTTTCCGCAACAACTCGACAATTTTTTCGAGTCAAACAAGTACTACTCGTACATTCTTAATAATTTTTATGTTCGAGGGATAATTAAAATTTATGATCTTGAAACGAAAAATATAAATTTTGGCAATAACTGCCATTTGTTGGCAATAAAAGTGCATTCATGCAATGATTGCAAAATGTGTCATGTTTTCATTAATTGCGAAAATGTAATAACATGTTTGTTTTTTTAAAGTAAACACTTTCTAAATATTTAAAAACTCAATCAAATATGCTGGATATTCGTCGACATATCTAAAATTAATAAGAAACAAAAATTATTTTCAACACGTTTTATTTACTATCTACTATTCGTTTCCTTATTCTTAAATTAAACCTTAAATTAATTTTCCCAACTGTTCTCACACTTACCATCTCACTTGTTACACTTTCATTGGATTGTGTAGAACTAATCGATCGTCTTACAGTTGCATTATCCATTATTTTTTCGTCGGCAATACACCGCAGTTTATTGTTACTTGTTCCATCAATAGATATAATAGGTTTATCCGGTTTGCCATTCACCGCAACTTGATTCAGTTTAGCAGTCAGCGATACACGCGCTCTACTTCTTATAATTCTCTGGTTTTTGTTACTAGAGTTACTTCTCCCAGTGTCTGAATCAGGCACAGAATTTCCATTCATCTTATTACCACCATTCGTAAGCGGAGTCAAAGGAGTCAGCAAAAGACTTTTTTGGGAGCTGTCCAAATCCTCATTTGAACACGAGTCATTCATTAAAATTAGCTTAGGCTTTTCTCTCCGCACTTTTATTGGGCTATCTTCTTCCACCACGACTTTCTCTTGATTTTGCAATAACTCTCGAGCCTTAAGCCACACTTTTGCTTCATGCTTGGTAGGAGGTAAATCTCTCGTTGAAATCACAACTTTTTGCTCATTGCATAAATATTCTTTAATTTCATTATTTGTTTTAAATTGATTAACTAAACTACAATGCATATCAGCAAGCATTTTTCTTCGCCTGGCATAAATACCTCCTAAGCCAGTTAAAACACTCTCAAATTCTTCGCAGTCATTAAGCGACTTTCCTGGTATCCGCAAAACAGTCGAACCAACCTCCTTTTTCTGGGTTATATCAGCATTATTACTGTAGAATGGTTTAATGTATTTAACTTCTGGGATATTATATTTAATTAAATTGTTTGCAACATCCTCAAACGTTGGTGGTAGTTGTTTAGGCGTAATAATTAATTCAGATTTTGAATCACAACTCTTCCTTCTTTCAAGGATTTCTCTGCTACTTGGTGGGGACGAGTCACTAAACATCGAAGGACTGTCAACGAGAAAGGATTTCTCATAAAAACTGCGTATGTTTAAATCTTCCTCTTCCTCGCTTCCAGAATCATTGATTTCTATTACAGGTACTTCGTTTACATTACTAGGTGATATTCTTATTGGTATTTCTGGATTAGGCACATCTATACGTTCATAGTAATTAATATGTGAGGGTCCGGGCTCTGGGAAAAAATTATTTCTTCTATCGTATTCCCTGGCGACATCAGATGGAGATCTACACCTCTTTTTCGGTAATTTTAATGATGGACTACTTTTGTTCAGTTCAAACTGAATTTTTTCTGGTGTAAGCCGTTTTATTTTCACTTTACATTTTCTAGTGGGACTTGCGTTCACATTGTAAACTCTCAGTTTCCGCTCTTCTTTATTTCTAGGATTTCGGAATTCACAAGTTATATAAGTTTGATTTATTGCGCCATCTTCTCCTTCTATATCAACCTTTTTAAGACGTTTAGATCTTCTTCGAGGTTGTTGTGCAGTACTAAAATGTGTATTAAATATAAAATACTTGCAACATGTAACCTATAAGACAGAAGAATAGCAACATACATTTTGTCTTGAATACTGGTCTTGCACTCTTCTTGATTCTTGATATCAATTACGCTATCCGTAATAATCTCCTCATTATCGGAGATTTCACCTTTAAGAGATTTTAAAATAAATGTTTAATAAAAAATAGGTATAATTGTTTAAAAATGACCTACCATTATTATTTATATTTCGTCTGGGAGACTTTGTGGTGGATATTTGCAATTCATTATACCGATGTCGCTTGGAAGGGGTCCTGGGGTTTTTAATAGACAATGTTTTATCTATAGGCTGCCTTGCTAGTTTTTTAGGCGTCCGAAGATCATCGGCACCATCCAGTTGTGGAATTTTATCGGGTTGACTTTTCATATTACTACAATAATAATTGGGTTTTAATTAAATTATGTGTTTTATGTTGAACTTGGAAATATTTCCGTTGCACGTGGTTAAATTATTTATTGCATTGTTCATACTTGAACTTCTTTTCTTGTATCAATTTTCCCTATCTACACCTTGTATGAACTCAATTTTTGTTAAATATTTTGATAATTAGTAGTTTATTTAATGGATATGCCTAGCCAACACCTATTTCTAACCTGCACTAAATTTGAAATTTCAGACTTACCTTTGACTTAGTTTTTCTAAGACTTCATCAACGTCATCAACTAAAAGAGTAAAATCGTGAGAGTCCTCATCTTCATCCGATGCTTCGATAATTTCGCCCAAAGTTTTGTTTAGGTCATCATTCTCTTTAAATGCGGCTGATACTGTAAAAAGTAAATTGTAAAATCTCCTTACCATTATGTTCAAAATTACTAACATTTTGGTTTCTGAGATAGAGGTGCTAGAGAACTGTCGAGATCAATTTGTTGCTCTCCCTCCTCCAATATTTGCATTAAGTCTAAAATTTCTTCATCACCTTTATCTCCTTCTTCTAATTGCTTCATAATTTCTAAAACATCCAAGTCTTGACTTTGCACTACAAAGAAAATTTGATGGTTGCAGGTTCATTAAACAATTTTATTTATTTTCTTACAGGTTTGGTCCAATTTATTTTGCGACAAAACCATAACCAGCTCCTCGTCTACTAAGCTATCGTCAGTAGAACTCTCAGAGAATGGACTGTCTGATCGGAGTCTCAAGATCGATGGATGAAGAAGACTTCGATTTGAAAAATGATTTTGGATAACAGATGCATTCATTAAATTTTCTTCTTGAGAACATTCTTGAGGGTAAATTGAGTTCATCAGAAGTTTCTTCAAATTAAATTTGCTTTTCTACAATATAATTAAAAATTAAAAATCTATTTCGGGGCAAAACACACTTCAGTTACTTACCCTTCCCGTTTGACTAACATCCCCTGAACTAATTGTTTGATTCAAAGCTTCTTCAGTAAGTAGCAATTTTTTTTTTAGAGCTGTTAAATAAAATACATCACTTTCGGTGGGCTCAATACCAATTCTTTCTTGTGAAAAAGGAATCTCCAAAGCTGGGACCTCAATTTAAATAACAAATAAAGTTAATGAAACTTGATAAAGTGAATTACTTTAGTGTTACCTCCTCTCCGTTCTGAAGTAGGTTTTGGCGTCGACTTTTTTCATCTTGCCAAATAGACTCTATCCCCGGATTGGTGTGTGTCGAAGTGCACGATAAAATTTGAAAACGATTCAATATAAAAGAAGCAGCAACGTCAACTTCATGCTTAGAGGTAGAAATTCGAGGAACATTATCTACCAATTGGTTGCTGTTGTAAATGCTGGGCATGTCTTAAAATAAAAATGTTTGTTTAAAATGTGATTTATAGAGTAATGAGTATGATTTTGTTTTACAAAGAATAATTTCTACATCAAGTATTTAAGAAATATTGCAAGAAAAAGTTACAAAATTTATATTTATATGTACGTATTATGAACTGAAGCATAGGTCAAAGAAGACTAAAATATAAGCTTCAAACCAAATTTAAACCAGTTCAATTTTGTACTGATAAATTAAAATCATGGAGCACAACATATGTATATATAAAAATTTATCCATATAATCGACTCCACTCAGGCTACCCAAGATCATTAGCTAGTTAGATAAACGCTGCACAGGTAATGATAGAGTGACTAAATTTCCATGAATAAGCAAAAAACGACGTCTACTGTCTACTGCCAGAAATTCGCAGAAAGAAAAATTCACAAGTTTTATAAAATCTCAGTCCATCAATGAACAAAACTTAGAACGTATCATGCATGACCAGTCCGAGGGAAGTACTGAAATCAGACACTGCAAAATTGCAACGGTGGCACTGATGTAAGATGTTTTACGAGTGCGGAATCACATTTGTGGCAATTCTATACAAAACTTAAAAGTAATGAGAATACTCGCCATCCCGATGGAGACGTTCGCTTTTTTGTTTTTTTTTTTTACAATTTTTTTCTCATTTTCCAATAAACCAGAAATGAATATTCAATTAATAATCCATTAAATGAAATAACATGTAAAATTGTAGTCAAATTAATTTAACCTCGAAACCTCGAACAATTTGAAGGTTTTCCAGCTGACCAAAATCTTACAAAAATTACATGCATTACTTTTCTGCGGGCGATGTTTTGAACTCGCTTTATTTTTATATATTTTATATAATAATTATACGTTGTCGTGGATATGTTCTAATTTAAATGAATTTTCTATCCATAGAAAAACAAATTTCCTTTACTTTCATTTCGAAATAAAATGTAACTTATCTTCAACAGATGTTAGTCCTATTAATTAATTAAAATTTAATATTGTCAATTACCTGCATTTTCACGTATCCTATACTTTAATACTTCACAAGGAACATGGAGAAAACTCATACCATACAAATTATAATCGATAAAAAACTGAAGAATATACGGAACGTGAGACTCATGTGGCTGAAAGATCTTTCCCAAAACAGCTCCGTTCTGGAAAAGGTTGGCGACTCTTCTAACAAACCTCGGATTGTACAAGTAAATTTTCAAGAACTGATGCTCCTTGCAATGAAAGCCATAAAACGGCCTTTAATTAAAAAGATTAATTAAAAGAATTTGAGCTAATTTAAAAAATCTGATAGCTTCGTACCTTCCTTTGACCAGTTGAATCTTAAAAACATGCTGTTGCCTAGAATTGGTTTGACCCAAAGAAATATTTAAAGCCTTATCCACACTAGACGCAATTTGGTAAATAGTTTTATCAATACTCCCAAGATCTGCATTTTCATATGGAACGTAGAAATATGGGAAGACTCCGTGTACATGCAGGCAGGTTTTTTCGCCACTGCGATCCGATCCGAAAATGCGTATAACGGGGACCTGCATTGAAAGGGTTAGCAGATCAATGAACTTGAATATAAAATTTTAACTGCGTACCCATTTAATTTCATACGCCCGAAACTCGGAGTAGCAAGGATCCAAGCCGGGAACTGGACGACACATATAGTGGTCAGCGACCACGATCCTGACGGAGTAGATCTCACCGGAGGACATGCTTCCTACGTGATTACTTTTCACATTGTGTGAACTAAAATTGAAAATTAGTAACTTATTCCTTTCCTTTCTGTACCAGGATAAATAACGCGCAATTCTCTCATGACGAGTTGTGGTGGTAAAGACCACGGAAAAAATACGGATGAATTTCCGACTGTCACTTTACCTAGGCGAACATTCGTGAAGGAAAACAAGAAATACCTTACCTAGGTTATAAAACAAAAAATTTTTTGGCGCTAAAACTTGTTCTGAATAGGTGAGAAGAACCCGTATGTTATGGTTTTCCAGTTAAGGAATCCAATGCTGAGATGACTTTTAAACCAGTTACAAATTTACAGATCATAAGCTACAACAAAACTACGCGGTTTTTCAACCGAATTTCACAACGCCTCAAGCAACAAACTGCGATTAACGCTTGACATTTCAAAAACCAACAACCAACAGTTTTTCAATCAGCTGATGGTCTTCTTCTTGTTAACAATAACTGGAATACTGACACTAGAAAATTTTCAAATTCACTCATTCATTTTATTAAAATTCACGGGCATAATACAATGGACAGCGTCTCAAACTTTCCAGAGCTATAAATAGTAAATTAAAACGAATTATACATTTTAAATAGCACTTTTCACTACAACAAAAATAATATTTTATATTGTGTTTCTTTCCAGCAGGATATTAGCTCATCGTCCAGTGCGTTAAAAAGGATCCTTCACTAACCAAAATTCAATACAAAACTTAAATTTTAACCTTCATCATTAATTTTGAACTCCATAGTTTCTAAATAAGCTATTTTGCAATAAAAGCAGATACATATCTCTGAATATAAAGATAGAACGTGTTGGGTCCTTTTGCGTCTGTTCAGTTTGCAAGAGTAATTTTCGGTACGTTTAATAATTTACATAATTAATTTTTTCCAAATAAAGATTACTCAACCGGAAAGTACAATCTCTAAACTTGCGAAAACAATAAAATAATGTGACAATTATAATACACGGAACAAACTATTCAATTTCGTCTCTTATGGAACTGAATGGCGGCGTTCATAAAACCTTGTAGGCAATATGCATAATATTAACTTGTCGTAAGAAATGAATCGAAACGATTTCAAAAAATATATCATCAATTTTATCAATTTTTAGCCCGATAGAAAAGAAAATCCCTGTAAATATACACAATTCAGGTCGTTTTAACCTGATCAGTTTCCCTTGTGTTGCAATACCCATTCTTTTTTTTATATTAATTTAAATTTCCTAAGTTTTCTGTTGGTACAATTTATTCTTAAACTCAACATTATTTTATTATTTATAGCATATTAACGAATTGAATTAGTTTCGTCTGTTCCTTCAATTCTTTGAGATTCAGTGACGCAAAATCATCTATTTTATACAATCTGGTGTGCCTCTCATACTATAAAAAAATCATTTATTCGGATGTAAAATCAAACCACAATATGCACTCACAATTGTAGATTTAGATTTAAGTATAAACTTTTTCTTTGGTCACAAAATATACGTATTGCATTATTTTCCCGCGAAAAGAAACAATTGATTAGTTGTTGGGAAACGATAGCAATTACTTACAAAAGGTTATCAGGACAAGAAAAACAAATAAATAAAAGTCACAATCGAGCTCGCATAAATATTTTATTGTTGACATAAATGCCGTCTTCATACAATGTTTCACAAAAGAACGGAAATATATATACTAATAGCACCGAAAAGTGTTATTGGAAGTAGTAATCATGAAAAGAATATATAATAATGTGTAAATTAAAAAACAAATTGATAGTATGAACACTATGATGCAACGTTGGTTACGTCTTCAATTCTGCGTTGACCCCGTTTTATACTTTCCTTGGAAAGTGCGAGACACCTACTGCACTTGAAAAAAGTGAATGAAAGCTTACTTAAAAAGGTGGTGTATTGTACAGCATTAAAGAAGTGTAAAAGAAAGTTCTTAGAGAAAGTGAAACCACGAAAGAACCTTACTAAGATTTTTACATATTTTGCATCCTTAAAGAAGTTACCTGTTGTACCATCCAATTTCACGAAACACCAGAGGTTTCTAATTGTACTCAAATTCGATTTTCGCGAGCAAAATGATTCAAAGATGATTGCATTCTACATACTTTCACTCGTTGGTCCATGTGCTGTTCATTGTTAATATAATTCACAAAAAGGATGGCAACGACTTGTATTATACAATACAGAGTGACTACATAATAGAAACATAAAATTATGTTAAAATAAAAAATTAATCAAATAAAACCAAACCAATAATGTACTCACTACACAAAACATGAAATAATGTTGATTGAAGAAATCTCATTTTATTTTCATGCATTCATTTACACTGAAGAAAATAAGATCATAATTATTTATTTATAATTGTTATTTACGTGCGTATAGAAAGACCCATACATGTGCAGATTAAAACAATACTTCTTAAATATAAATTTTCATATTCCTAAACTTTATGTATTTATATATTTAGCCATTTTTTGTCTGTTTATTAACAATATCATGGCAAAAAGATTGTAGATTGCTTATTATTTATAGGTATATAAATGCCTATATACATACAAATGTATACTAAACCGAATCTTGTGTCAAACAATGTAAATTAGAATTGGTATAGGTATGCATGTGCTAAAATTAGTCTAATTTTTCGCAATTCTTCCGGAAATGTAAATGTTCCATAATATTAAAAATACTTGAACAATTTATGCGTTGCTTCAGTTCGCGGGATGTGTCTGTGGTTGTCAATAATAAAAAGTTGTTAGTACTGAACTTTAAGAACACATTTATTTCCAGATAACTTAGAATTATAAGTTTAATTGCAAAGGAGAATGACAAAATTTGTTTGAGTTCTCTTGTTTTCTTACCATGTTTCAATTAGTGTGAGTTATTTTGTAAGGGTCTTTTACTTTTATACTTTTTAGTTTATAAAATGCAACATTTGTCTTTTGTTCTTTAAAAAAATGTATTACAATGCTATAACAAGGGAAATTTCATAATAGAGTTAAGAAAGTCATTTGTTTTGAACGCTGCTTTATTTTAAACTCTTTTTTAAGTCAATTACACACAAAATGATTTCTTTATCCAAAGCAAGCCATAATAAATTAAATAATTCTTCGCTTATCCTTATGTAAAAATGATCAGCTTACGAACAAATCAAAGGGAAACGAACATGAATATATTTAAACATTTACTTAACCGTTTACGTTAGTTTTTGTAAAAAAGAGATGAGAACATTTAAAGATATATACTATTCTTTATACTCTCGTAAAAACTCTATTACTTACATAATTTAATAAAAACTATGTCACTTCAAAAACATCCATTTTTATACTTTATACTCTAGGACAGTTAAATTATATACTTTATCGTTAAATTAGGAATAATTATAGTACTTTAAAGCCTTATGTTTAATATATTTATATTTTTATATATATATATACTTTCAATTATCAATTTTCTTTTGTTTTCAGTTTAATTAATTTACTTTAAGACTTAGGTATGAAATTTTAATATGTTGTGATCTGTTAGTTTTATAATAGATAAAAACCACATTTTCCTCTTTTTATGTTCATTTTAAACAGTTTGCTATAATAAGTAAAGATTTTTTTTATAGTATAACAATATCAAAGTGCATTTAATTTACTTACTAAAAGACTTCATTTTTATTAAGGTGCTCGTGTTGAAGAAATGTTTTCGGCTAGAAGCTGAACAACTTAATGGTTTCATATCATTAGAATTCAAATATTTCTTTTTTTTTTCTTGTAATTTTTCGTGAAAAAGTCGAAAAGCTGAGTGTGGTAAGTTATGCGAAATTTTTAAGTTATAATTAACGATAATCGTTTAAATGTTGTAACGTTATTACTCTGACTATTTTCTGAACATTCCATGCTATTAAGCTGTCTTTTTTTTCAAAACAGAAGGAATTTATTATACTAGATACGCGGAATAAGGTTCGTAAACAATTGTACTAGATGCAAAGCTCTTCAATTGAGTTACATACTTCAATATAACCAGTGCAAATATCTACATATTAACTTCAACATTTGTTGTACTTAGTTCTACCAAGTTTTCCGCGGGAGAAAATTCGTCAAAGGAACAAACTAGGAGTTTCTAAAAAACAAACAAGGAAAACAAAGTCCTAAAGTGTTCCAATCTACTTCCTTCCTAAGATTTCTAAACTATTCTAATCTACTTATATTACGCCCTAGAACACTAAACTGACCCACAATTGTACTACCCAGCGATTAATCTTTAGTGGGTTCAGAATACCATTCAAAGATTCAGGGGCTTCGTCTTAACGTTACGAATAAGGCGGCACACGTAGACTTTTTCTGTTGACTGGATAGGAGAAGTGAAGTAACATTTTATGTTTACAGTATTATTCAGCTTCTATCAAGAGTTTTGAAAAACCTTCTGTTATTAGATGGATATTGTCATAACTGGAAGCATGTTCAAGTCAAGAAAGAAGTCGATACGTTTGCAATATGCTGTATGTAGAAGATGCGCCTATCTAGATTTTTATGAAACGTTATTCATTATGTAATTTATACATATTTTGAAATAGACAAAAATTCTAATTGTCTAAATGGCATAAAATTGTCATGGTGAAGTTAATTCTAAACTATGACCTTCATATTAAAAAACACACAAAGTTATTAAAATGAAATTTTAAATTATAAATGAGCCGTTGTTTTTGAAACATCATAAGTCCACTTTTGAACATATCATTTTAACAACTTCTCTAGTTACACATTTTCGTCTAGATAGCCCTTTTGTGAATCTTTCAAAAAATGGACGAAAACTACTTTAAAAAATAACGACTCAAATTTTTCAGTTCATTGAGTAGACCACGTTTCAACGGATCGAACAATAGTTGTTATTTATTTTACAAGGCTCCAAACAAAAAAAAAGTACTATAATAATTGGACTTTAAACTAACTTGAAAATGAAATGAAATTGATAAATCGAAACGTGTGACCACAAATATACGCCCATGTTATGGTTAGCGAATCCTAACATATAATTTCTAGCGATTTGAAATATCGTTCTACTGATTTCTTATGACAAATCCTGACGAACACAAATTTTCAGTGACATCGCCTTTCGTAATTCGATTTGTTAAAAACAATAGGGGCAATAAAAATAAAGAAACATTTTCTTGCCTTCTCTGCATATGTAGAAATGAGAATTTACTTGTTCAAAGTAATAATAATATGTGGTAAATTGCGTTAAAAAAATAGGGCTACAAATATTAAGTTAATATTGTGCAATACAAGTTATAATGAAAGACAATTTAACTAAGTAAAAACAGTATTTGCTACAAATTGAGGAGAAATCCCCAAAATTGTGCCAGTATTCAGATAAGTATGAACCGTGAAAGTGATTTTTTGGATTACTTGGAAATTTTTTGTTTTCGCTTGGGAATTTAATATTCTTATCTTCCGCTAGTAGCATGATGACAGTCATGTCTTTTACGTTTGCTTCGTTCATATCTAATTTTGAAAGTATATACCTTATTAAAAATCCTACCTAAACTGTAAGGAAACAGAATAAAATTAAAGGCTTTACCTTATTTATGACTCTCATCTTATTTTAAAAAATGTGCCGAAGATCCTCTGTTGACTTATAAAGGAACATTACTATATCGAGAAATTTTAGTTTCAAAAAAGGAAAATCTATGTACTAAGACAGCTAGGCTGTATAGAGTCAATAATTAAGAGGATTGTGTTAGAAGTATCTTTCTTTTGGTTTTCGCTGGAAGTATAAAATTTGAGATGCGGTCAAAAAAATTATATACTTTCTTATATTAGCAAAGAATTAGATAGACACTGCTACGAACATACACATGTTATGTTCAAAATATCAAAACTCGAACAGCATCGAGACTTTGATTCTACTTAATTTTTAAAAGAATAATGCGCATGGACATTTCACAAGCATTATTAAATACTCGTAAGTACAAATATACATATAACCAGCTAGCCTCTTACACGTTAGAATTTTATTGGTTGTGGTTAAAACACAAATTTAAATAGACGCAATAAAACTTTCTTTCGGATTTGAATAACAAGGACGATTGCCACATCAAGCAATTTAATAATTTGGTGTATAAAGCGTTTGTTATTAATAAATCCACCATATTGGGATTTTAATTCAACTGATCATGTCTAACAACGACATAAGAAATATAGCATGCTAGTATGCAGTGTATATTAGTTCAAAACGATATAGCTGAGTAGTAAAAATAAACTAGCTTCACATTTAAATCAAATGACAAGCGTCTGATTGGATTTACATAATTTTATTACAACAACAAGCACGGTGCTAATAATCTCTACTCTACCCCAGAGTTAAATCTTAATTTGAAGATTCTTTTTTAAATTTTTCAACAAACGGTTCCATTCTTGCAGTCACGTAACTACACACAACTTTTAATAAGTGAATTTTAGAAGGAAATCTCGATTTGATAAATATGAATTGAGTGTCAATATTTTTTTTTTTTTTAAATTGAAAGAAGTGCACTAAGAAAATTTTCTAGACTACCCTATGAGATATCAGTTCAATAAGACGGACAAGATTTAGAATGCAAATATGGCACTTCTGAATAGAATTAAAATGTGGCACACACGTCTTCGTACCATCAACCTATATTTTGTTGCCATTTTACGGTAGAAAACAGACTTTACAAATGAATGGTTTTTCATATATTATGAATTATATCACAAAATACTAAAACTGCCGGCTTTGTGATCTGCATGAAATATAAAGTAATTAATTTTTATTTAAAATGAAAATTAAATTTAGTACGTAAATATTTTCCAACACCGGTTTAAACCAAACCAACTTAGCATTAACACTAAAATCGCTCTTAGAGTGTTTCTATAATATTTCTTGATTCAGATTCTGAAGTATTCTTATTACAATTAAACTTAAAGATTGACAGATTTAAAAAAAATCTTACTCAACTATCTAATGAACCATTTAAGTTTCCAACTAACCCAGGAAAATGTACAAATTAAAATTACTTGGCACTAAACTTATTGCGATAAACAATTATTGTGAAAAATAAAGCAGGTAACCATCGCATTTAAGTACAAATACATATTTTTCGCCATATCGTGAAATATGGAACCAATTGAACAAAAACAAATTTTCAACTACTGCTGATAAAAGAAAAAAATCAAGTACCAGGTGCAACAAATAAAAAGTGTTATTTGATTAGATCTATCAGCGACTGTTCGTTTTGAAAATCATCATTTAAAGTACTTAGCAATCACAAATATTAACTAGAATGTTATCACGTTTCAATGAGGCTGTAAGTACAACAAATTTAACATATTGCGAATAAGATTAGATACCTATATAATATGCCTATGAACACTATATAGAAGAACACTTAGAATTGCTCAATTGCTCAACATTTTTACGATATCGTTAATTACCAATTTAAAAATTATACATATGTAATGACAAATATGGTATTTTAAAGAGTTTATTTACTTTTTATTAATTTAATTTTTTTAAGGGAGCATAACCAGCAGCTTACTTTTTAAAAAAGACTTTCAAGAATATATTATTACTTTGTTTCACTAAATTTTGTTAACTTAAGTTTCAACCTCGAAAGGACGAAAGAATATATCTATGAACTAGGAGGAATCGGTTAAAACAACGAAAACAAAAATAAAAAACTCAACAGAACGGCACTAGTAACATCTAAAGGCAAATACAAGAGAGAAAGACATTAAAACGAGGTTAACCGGATAACTAGGAGAGTATAGTAGAATCTGGAAGAAGATTTATTTATATATACTAAAAATAATAATGCATACCCTTAAAGTGTATCAATTTCCGCTCGAAAATATAAAGTTATTTAAGTGAACAAAACATCACTGTTGACTAGATTTAAGAAAATAATAAAAAACATAATAATTCGTCATTACCTCATCTTACAGATCGTGAAATAAAAACGTTTCTCACAGAAAAGTTATCCGAAAAGTATACGCACAAAATATAATCGTGAATTTCAAAAGGATTTTTATTATTTTGTTTGTTTCTTTTTTTTTTATATATATAAAAAATAGTTTCGAGAGTAGTTTTAAGAAATATTACATACATGTCTCGATAGTAAAAATTTTCAATTCTTATATTTCATATAAAAAATGAATATAATAAATAATTTAGCGATAGATTTACAGGATTAATTAATTTGAACTTAAACATCAACAACCATTTTCTTATGTATATCCGTGTTCCCGACCACCGAACAAAATTCATCAAAAGATATTTTACCATCTTCATCTTTGTCAGCGAAGACGATTGTTTTGTCTACAATTTGTTGCAGTTGTGTGTCTTTAAGATTATTTCCTACCATCATTTTCAGCACCTGCAACAAAATAAATATCATCAAGGTTTTGCTAAAATGATACTACACACCATTTAGAAGCAATTTAACTTTAGCGACATTTAGAAATTTGGGATATTTAATAAGCAAAAAGAAAAAAACACAAAAATGCCTATGACCTTAATTGAAAAATGGAATAATTGTTACATTGTCCACACAAATTAAAGTGAAATTTTTTTTAAATTTCTATAGTTTAATCATCACGTAACATGAACTAAGAATTTGAAAATCTGGTATAATAAGGCCTTGAAAAGAGTGTAAAAAAGCAAAAAAATTAACGTTTTTGCCAGATTCCTTTCAAACTATAGATCTTAACTTGAAATACATTGAAAAAATATCAAAATTATATAACATGACTACTGACAAAATATTAAAACCATGAATCAAAAAGTTCGAATTCCAAAACGATATCAAGGGCTCTATGGCTTTAATAACTGAAATAGCAAGAGAAAAAAAATTGTATACGTCTAAAATATGTCATGATTTTTAACAGTGACTCAAGTAAACGTGATATCCAAAAATAATTAAGAGAACAAAATGTCTACACTGAAACACCATTCAACAAGCTCATTCAACAAGCTTAACAGCCTCTTAGTTGTGAAATGCACCAATTTGTGGGATCGTAAATAGACTAGAAACTGCGATATATATTAGGCGGAATCCAAAAAAATTCTGTCAACAAAGAGTCAGCAGACAGTGTACTTGAAGTTGATTTGTTTTGAGATTCTTGGTTCGTCAATTATTATAAGAATAACAAGATCTCACCTGAAATAAATTTTCTATAGATCTTTTATAGCTGTTTATTTTTACTCTCTTAAACTCATAAGATAGAATTTTTACAACAATAGACATTTCCCGTTTAAGAGACATTCAATGTGAAAGTAAATTTGTATTGGTGTGTAAATAAAAGTCAAAATAAATTTAATAAACTTGAACTCCGATATTTAAAAAGAAAATGCAGCAGCTTCTTCAGATTGCAGTGTCTTGTAAAAAACAAATACAAAATACTAAATGCAAAACAAAATTTTATCAAAACATATAACTAATCAAAAAAATATTCCAGCATGTTTATATACTCTATTAAATTGAAACGACACGTGTAGGATTAGTTTTAAAATGAATTGATATTTTTGTCATTAATTTTCCAAATGGCTCTACTTCTTAAAAAAAAGGTATAATGAAAATATGCCACTCATACATTACTATTATTAATCATTCAGGGACTAAACGAAGAACAGATGTCTAAATGATTTCTTTTTAAATTTCATTCTAACAAAGTGTTTTCTGTGAACGTTGCAGGTGGCCATAAAATATAATTTATTTTGATACGTATCATAAGAAAAGAAATATTACAAAACAGATTTATTATTTTAATAACAATCTCATGTAAAATAAGCTCAAACACAGTCACAACACAGAATTTCTTGTAAAAAATTCAGCAAAAACTAAGTGCTCAACGAAATAACATTTCAAAAGAAGTTCGTCTGAGGACACAGCAAAAAAATATATATAATAATCTCAAAGGCATATGACATTATTGTGGTGACTTGAATTTCCCCTACGAAGTTCAAAGCATTGCTGACTAGAAACATGATTTTCTTGGATAAGACATGCGAAAGAAAGCTCGCCGCTCGCTAATTTTCGACTAATTTAACTCAGACGAAGCGTGCTTTAGAACGCTGCTGGTATTATTCTGCGTTGTTGGCATTATGTCAACAATGCTTGTCATGAGCCACTCGGTTTAGTGTAAGCCAGCGTTTTGTGATATGATTTTTGCGCGATTCTTGGCCTGTAAAAAGACTTAAACTAAAACATGTCTTACCTGAAACAGTTCACCATTTGATATGTAACCGTCATTATCCATATCGTAGATGCGAAATGCAAACCGTAATTTCGATAATTTATCGCCTTTTACACTAAATTGGGATACACCTTGAATAAACTCTTTAAAGTCCACTTCTCCATTTCCATCTGCATCAAATATATCAATTACACGCTGCACAAGAGGATTCTGTTGCAGTTCCGGTAATGACATAAATTCATCAACACTTAATGCACCCGAGTTATCGAGATCAAGCTTTCGAAAACGTTTACCCAGACGTCGGATTTCATCCGCGTCAACTGCAAAGAAAAGAAATGCAACATTTAGTCATTAATAAATTGCCAAATTATTTAATAAGTAAATAAACAAATGCTGTGTGGTGAAGATTTCAGTGCAAAACTGACATGATGAGCCAATTATGTGAAAATTTACATAGACCAAACCTCGTTAACATTTGCAATTAGAGCCACAAGAAAATAATAATAAATACATAAATAAGTTGTCATAGTCAGGGTTCAAAAACAGCCCATAAGTAAAAGATTAGTCATGCGAGAAAAGCTTCTGAAAAAACTATAAGGAGGTAATTTGGCCTTACACATATTTGTATAAGAAAAGTTGAGAACTCCCTGAATATTTTAGTAATTCAAAGAAATGAGGGAAATGATCTTAAGGGCAATCTCAAGTCGTATACCCGCAGATGTACAAAATAATTAAATAAATGCCATTACAAAACCTCAAAGGTAAGCATAGCATAAATTCTAGGAAGGCCCTAAATCATTGAAGACTACCTGCGAGATATTTTAAACTTAATTGTGAGCACTCAGAAATATTTTATAGCATTCACGTGCATACCTCCGATGTTCTTGTAATTTATCGCGAACAATTTGTTCCAACGCCAAGTTATGTGCAAATTATTTCGACAGGATTACTTCAAATAAAATTCATGAATCCGTTTTCTCTAATTGGAATGTTAATTTTGAGCCGTTCATTTGAATATTATCCTGTGGAACAAATTATCTGATTACTGTGGAACAAATTGCCGACGACGCTATGCGCTACGGTCAAATTTGCAACATTGTCTAACATCAGGAATCTGTTGATGTTTCTTCAATTTATATTAATTGCCGGTTCTATTTTAAATTCAATAAACTTTCCAATTGAACGATGCAGATTAGTCGAATTTGATGACTAAAATAAAATGATTATAAGGAATCATTGCCGAATCTCTGCGGAAACCCAAAAGTTATAATTATGCACAAACATTATATGCAGTCAATTATAAAGGAATTAAGGAAGGGATTACGGAAGAGTTTGAGAGTCTATTTAATATGGTTCGGATAAAACGAGATAATTGCTAATGATATCTTTCAAAGTTAAAACTGTCTAAATAAAGAACTAATTTGACTTCACGCCGTCAACAGCAGGCAGAAGCGAAATGAGATGCGCTTGCCTTCACTTTTTCTGATAACCATGAAAAGTTAGGTGGCAAAAACGACTTGTACCCTTTACGTGAAAAGAATTTAAGAGCTATGGTAAAATTGTTGGATCATTTCAAATGAGTTTCTCGTCTAACTTTGATAAATTTAATGAATTTCGTTGGCTTTTTAAAAACCCTTATAGGAAGTATACATTTCCCCTCCATATTATTATAAAAAAAAATCAAATCACGTTTCAAACTGAACTCCAGCAAACCAAACTAGCTCCCCATTTTCATGTAAAATATTTAAAGGATGAAAATTGAATACTAAAATCACTGACAGAGTAAAATTACTTTATTAGGTTACATATTGGTTAATTTCTTTACTCTGGGAACCGGAAAATTGGGGATAGGCTGCTGGAACCATGTAGGAGAGCAAATCCATATTCGTTAGATCCTTTTGATGAACTATCCCATAGCCACATGTGCTAAATTATGATAATGAAAGGAAAACTTTATATGCTTGCAATGCGCCTAACAACACTGTATCAGTTGAAATTTGAGCCTAGCTGCATTATTCCTATGTATTTGCTTTCTGAGTACACATCAAACGATGTTCATTTCTGTTTGCGAACATTTCCAGGATAATTTGCATTTATTCATTGGTAAACAAGAAGAGAATGCCGGCCTGATGTAATTAGCAATGCCTACAATTAGTATGAAAAATTTACTTAAACTCAGTCATTGAGTTCAATCATGAAAGGGAAGTTTTTGCCCAAAAAAAATGTTTTTCTGATCCTCAATATTCATTATTTGACTTATTTTTATGCTACCTAATCGTGTGCCATCGTTTAAAGCTCATTGAAAAGAATGCAAATGTATTTTATAAAATTTAGTTCACTTCAAAATTACGACAAGAAAATGAAAATAATAAATAAATAAGAAACAACCAAAATAGTGAATAGGAAAAGATCTCAATTTTAAAATGCGCATTAAAATTAATAGTTGGATTTCTTCTAATACACTGATATCTATATCAAAAGGTAAATTTTGTAAAATGGTTATTATATAAAATCAAATAAGTTTGGTAAACAAATCAAATGAGAAAAAAGATGACTATATTCTACAGCACATGCTTAGGACAAAAAAATGGAATATAGTGACCTATAACTTGATCGAATTGTTCGATTTTCGCGAAAGGTAGTAATACAAAAATAATTGTTTTTAAATAAGCATTTATTTCGCAATACAAATACTATTTGGACACATTTATTCTCGTTTTAAGCCCTTCAATTAGTATGACAATCTTTCATATGAATAAAAATATCGGAAGACCTATTATTAAAATATAATAATGAAATTAATGTTAATTTCAAGTAGGTGTAGTTATTGCTTTAGAGTAAAAAATTATTATGACTTCACCTTACTTCTCTTCCTACTTATTCTTTAAGCACACCCAAAAAACTTTTCTTTCTACATTAAAAAACTTTATAGCCTCGGTGTTCACGAAGGCCGAGGCCAGAAGGCAACAAAATAAAGAGTCATATAAAGTTTGCTTTCTTGAAAATAATTCTGGTGGCTTTTGTTTGTAAAAGTTGATTCAAATACAAGTAGCGTTGAAATAACATTCGTTCGCTTAATGGAGATAACGAAAATTTACCTCAAATTATTCAGATTTCGTTCGTACTACATATTTGGGCTTACTGTTCTGGCCATATAAGCTGTGAGGCAAAACAAATTTAATGGCTATGTCATTCTGTTTTTTAGGAGTGTTCTCGTTAAGGATAACGTGCTTTTATACTAATTAGGAAGACATAATAAAAAATAAAACTAAACACATGTATTAAACCATAAATAATACCCTTTAATGAAATGAAAATGGTAATTTAATGATAAGTAAATGAAAAATTAGTAATCGCAATTTCACTTTCAGAACTTTAAGTTTTTAGATAACGTGTCCGTTCTAAAATTCCATTGAAAACCCCAATGTTTCCTTTACTTCTAAAAGGTTCAAACCCTTTAATATCACACGCGAAAATGAAAGAGGTGAAGTAAAAAAAAGGCCACAATTTACTTATAACTCATCCTTCGTCAGAGCTCATGAGCTTTTTACTACATTTTCACTACGGTCAACCTTGCCTGGTTAAATCAGACAATTACAAACATCAATTGCTGGACAAGAATTTTTCCTATTGAAAATTCGTTGTAAACCAACGCAAATTAAAAGCAAGGAAGAAAACACCTTAATAGGGGTAGAACATGCACCCTAACTAAGTCGTTATGACCATAAAATCAAGGGGAGGATTGTGCCCACAAAAAGAGCAGAAACCTTAGTCACGACAATGAAAGCTTAAGGTGTTACCACAATTGAGCAGCTTAAAAAAAAATCACGTTTCCGATTATACTATAAAGAATAATGGCTTTGTTCTTTTTCATACGTATTTTGTTTCAGAATCTGCAATGTACAAATTATGAAGTAAAACATTTTCCCCAACTAGTGTAATTAATAAAAAATGGTGTGGTGAATACGTAGGTCAGTAGAGTCCTGAAATGCAAATGATTGATCAAGCCAAAGGGATGAGTGGTTGCGCTCTTGTGCCGTTCTTGTGGGGATATTTTTGAATAAATAATATATATTTTGATCAAAGTTTGCAAATATTCATTGGATTTAAATCTTGATTTATTGAGAAATATTGAAGCACACATTAGTCAAAGAAGTGGAAAATGTTCCTACTTTGGTATTTGATTTGCTTTTCTAAGCACTTTCAAAGAAATTTGAGGTCGTAAAAATCTGTAATATACTTCAGCAGTTCAACAGTAACGTTAACTTTATTTTTAATGGTGATCAAATCGCTAACACCTTAAAGCAAAAAACTTATCTATATTATAAAATAGTGACGCTTCTCTAAACTCCGTTTTTGAATACCAACAAGATATTGCTTTGACAAATACATAGCCTAAATTTGATCGAATTGAAAGAAGTTTTTCTCGGCTAAGTGAAATTTTTCTGTCTGTCGCCTGAACTTTGTAACTCTATCACTTTACAACATTTTTTAAAGATATTTTTATGATTCTTGCAGTATGATCCACAAAGATGGCAACAAGAAAATTGTTGGGAAATCATTTTTTTGCATGTGTCATTAACACGAGTATTCCAAGTTGTTCTTAAGCTTTAAAGTCGATTTAATAAACTGCTGCATATTCATCTTCATGCATACAGATTTCAGATTGTATTCGTTTAGTGCTTTTGGCATCTAATCATTTCATTTTTGTTTGTTAAAGAACTTCTTTCCTATACTTGTAGTTAATTTACTAAACTCGTTTTCCGATATTTCCTGAACCTTTTCTGTAGTTACATGAAGTCGTCGAGGAAGGCGTACTCACTATAGGGTATAGCGTAATTTCATTTCTATCCAACAGCAAAATCGATTTAGGAAGATAAATCTCCTTAAATTCGTTAAAAATGCATAGACATTTTTAAAGATTCATACTCAATTTTGCAAATTTTAGTATTTTTAAGCACTTCTACTGAGGAGTAATGGATTTGCAGCAAGATAACTTTAAGATAAACGAAATGTAATGAATGAATGTAATTTGTTGTAGGAATTTACTATATAGCATACTCCGAGCATATGAAAAAGAGTAAAAAACTTGTAATTATAAAAATCTTTAGAAGCCCAGTTCTATGGTTTATACATAAAAAGACAAAAAATTAATTTCGTATAATTAATGTTTTTAGCGAGATGAAAAAAAAATAGTGAAGAAATGAATCATTTTTCGTAAAAATATGCGAAATACGTTGAAGTTGCTTCCAGTTTTGCCCTTACCATTTTTACTGTATGTACATATGTGTAAGCAAAATTAAAATCTTCCTGTCGAATAATATGCAATAGAAAAAAAAAGCAGTTTTAACTCCATTTGTTAATAATAGAATATTTTTACGACTAATTAGAAGAGATCTTTGAAAAAATGCATAAAGGAAATCTCCAATTTAAGCAAATTCAATAGTTGAGAGAAAACCCTCGATGAAATAAAATCACGTGTAAAACATGGTTTCAAAAATTACACGTTTTCACGTAAATCCGTGTTCACGTGAAATAGTGAGCTTTAATCGGAGTGGATTTGAGAAATAAATATAAAAGTTCGTTGATGGCAATCTCATGCACAAGGATCGTTGGTAAAATTACTGCTAAAAACTTTATTACGATACGGAAAAATTTCCTGGCAGTGGTAGAATACGTGGGAACAAAATATTTTTTGCATTATATTCTAGCATGATAATGTTCTTAGACACAACGCTCGCAAGACTTCAAGTCCATCGATTTCAGGTATTGGATTGGCCCCTGAGTTCCAACCTCAATCTAAGTAAACACTTTTGGTTTAAGGTTAAGAGATAAATGGCAGCATAATCGGATGATTATCGTAAAATGAGATATGAAACAGGACGGAAAAAGCAAGGACCAAATGCAAGCCTCTAAATGCGAACTTTTAATTGAATTCATGCCAGGAAGAATAAAGAAGGTCATTCGCGCACAAGGAGGCCATAAGAAATACTAAAATATAAGGATAACTTGGATGGTTATTTTAAAAAAAAAAATTAATTTTTGGAACTAGAAGTATGTTCTATTCTGTTAATAAATCATTGGATTTCGTTTTTCAGACATTATAAAGCGCAAACAAAATCAAATGATGTCCAACATCTTGCAATATTATCTTATTAAGTGGGAAAGGCGGCAATGTTTTCTGCGTACAATAAGCAATTTAAATTGCCAGAACTGCGAAGAAATCACCTGCAGGAAACATATGTGTTTATCAAAAATTAAGATATACCTACATATGTCAAAACTCATCAAAATTGTTTAATGCGACGTCAAAAATGGTGTATAATCTTTTAAAGTGAAGCACCATTGAACGACTTTTAACAGTAATAACATATGAAATAAAATTGATCTATTGTATGTATGAAAAAATACAAATCTAAAATGCGAGGATAACAGCGAAACTGCTCAAGAATTGAAAAACTTTGAAGACATATGTATGTAGTTTCTATCCCAAATATGTTTCAAAATTAAATGTAGACTCTATTTTTGAAACTTGTGAGTCATCACCAGAAACCCTATTAATGAATATGCACTTTATTCGAGCTAACAAATTTTAAAATTCGGTTTCACGTATAAAATAACGCTTTAATTATCAAAAAATGTTTTCGTATTTAAGTTTCATACTATTTCTCTAAGTATGTTTAAGTCATGTAAAAGGCTTTTAATTTTTTCTCTTAAACATATTCAAATATGCAACTGCTTTTGAGTTTTATTTCAAAAATCAATTATTAATGAATTGAGTGTAATTCATGGTGATGGAGACATAAGTTAATTATATTTATTTATTTAGGAAAAAACCCATTTCAATTGCAGATACTTTCACACAAAAATACGTTCGGGCAACTGAAGTTTGCTATATTTGGCTGCCGATTAGAATTTTTTAAACTTTTCCAATTGAAAATGTAAAGCAAAACAGCTCTTTAGCAAAGTGCAAAGATCATGGAGAATTGTCATGGGTCTTCCGCTTCCGACTTTAAAATCCAATGCTCTCGTAGCCAATAAAGAACAGTGCTAATAGCAACTGGTAGTTGTTTTATTTCCACTACGTGTAGATAGAAGCGCAGAATCGCTTGGTCACTGAGCAATCTCAGCCGCCCAACAAGTGCTGGCACCAGATTATGCTGAAATCCTCACAACCGAAAATTATGTGAAAATTGATCGCACTGGCTTTATCTCCGGAGGGCTGCAAGATTGCTCAGCGACTCGCTCGCGCATCAAAAATAGTAGGCAAGCATTGTCGTTCCTACGCCGGCCGAATCGCGTTCTTTCGCGTATTACTTATACCGCGCAAGCAACAGTTTAAATTGTAAACAAAATTATCAAAAATACACCTCCAAGCGAGCGGCTAATTTTACATTCGGAGCGATTTCTGCAAATATTGTCATTAGGCTTACGACCACACAATCGCACACCATGTGGCATCGCTGTAGCTTTCTCTTCCTCCTTTTTTTCATATTTTTCTTTTTTTGAAAAAGTTCAACCGACTCAAGGCCGGGAATTATATAAATACGCAAAATTCATGAAAAGTAATAACCAAAATTGTCAAAAAATGCGGGTCGCTACTGAGGCAGCCCGACAATAAGCCGCGAGGCGGAGTAATGTAAACACCTGTATGAGAGATCTAAAAATAAACGTTATTGTAACAGGTGGGTCTTGGCTCTTTGATGTTCGCTAGAGCCTAGCTGCGTGTCCATTTACTGTGGCACGACGATTTTCTGATTTTGTGGCGCGACGACTGATTCATGAACCGAAAGGGCATGCAAATTTCTAGACCGTAGGGCTATCTGGCGAGTGGAATGCTCCACGGCCGGGACTAACTGTGGCGCGGACGGGGCCCGGGCACAACAAAACGGGCTCCGTTGCGGCGGAGCGCTCGAAAAATCTTCACCACTCGCATTTTTGAGGCTAGTATAGCTATACAGTTATCATACTTACAGTTGGAGCACATCTCCATGGGCAAAGATGTTTCATTACCCTGAAAAAGGAAAATAAGTTAGATCCAGGCGCAGACGGGCGAGCTACGTTAGAGCAGGTGCGAGCCCTCCGCGGGGAAAAATTCGCAAATCTAGAGCACCGAGAATTATCTGGTTTTGAATGTGACATTTCGCTAGTTGCCATTGAATTTTTTGCTCATTTTCCCCGACGGAGAAGTGCTCGTTTCTAACAACAATCGCACAGAACGGGGGGACAAAATTACCATTTTGATTTAGTTTACTATTTTATGCACTACGATAAATCTATACACAGTCACTACTTTCTAGTTCATTTGATTTTTGGTGTCAAATTAAATAACTCATCAAGAACTCACGATTATGAAGTTCGATATACAAACTAATCGACAATGGCTGCAGAGGCATTGCCATACCGAACACCATCTTACCGACTATATCGAAATGATTTGGAACTTAAGTTTACCGCGAGTTTTTAAAATTTGGAACATTTCTTGATTTCAAATTTTCATTATCTTAAAAGAGAATGATCAGCATTAGTTTCGCAGAAGAAAAGTAGTTATTACAAACTTTATTCAAATTATTGTCTCTGAGAAAATTTTAAAATAAAACTTAATTATCAAATTGAGTTGAAAATGAAAACAAAAAATAAAATTAACAAAAACTTTTCTTTCAGTCACTGTAAACAAAATTATAATAATGAAATACTTCGTTAAAATTTACAATGAGTCCAACTGGCCAAACTACATATATATATCTATGTATATTTTTATAATAAATATTGTCACTCTAATATTATCTTGGAATATATTTGACGCTGTTATAAGAAATTTACTAACGATTAAAAACTGATACTTAGTACAATGGTTTACACAAATACAATAATTATAATAAAAAAGATTGTAAAAGAGAAATACTTATATCATGGCAAAAATATTAAAATAGGTTGCCTGGGTTTGGACGGAAAATAAATAACCAAAAACACAATTTACAAAAACTTGAAAAGTTTGGTTCAAGATAATAAATATCTATAAACTATAATTTTTAATTATGTACGTTAAATTCACTTTTATTAACCAACAAAAACCAGAGTTAATTTAGTTGAAAACGCGATTAACGTTAAAGCGATGTATTAAAAAAGTGGCTGTATTTTTTAACATCTGAATATTTGAATTTATTTGTTTGAACCTTCAGTTATAAATTTCAAATCCTGAATTTTGTTTTCTTTGAGTATTTGTGCTTAAGGTATTTTCAAAAACCGTAAAGTTAATGGATAGGGCTTTTTGAAAATGAAGTTCAAAAGTAAGTTACAACGATTACTTAAATCAAACTTGAATTTTAATTTCTTTTTAATTCCTGCAACCACAAATGAACCAAATATCGCTTGATTGAAGATTTCCTTCTAAGAAATATTTCTTCAAATGGTTTTGGTTATAAAAACGGACACTTCACAAATCGAAAACTCCTGATATGACCCAAGCGCTATTAATTTAAATAAGTGAATCTTACCGAACGCCGATTAGACGACATGCTTAATTTAGTTCGAATTTAAGAAAAGAAACCAAGAAAAGAAATAAAGCCGACAGAGCACTTTTTTCCAAATAATATTTTAAACTTCCTTTTTCGCCATTAGTTTTCCAAGAGTTGCTGCGATGTGGAAGGTATTTTGGAATTTGGAATCGCTCAGTGATGACGTGTCGGCTGTGCAGTCTTCCGGGGTCGTCGCAGAAAAAAAACAATCATTTTTCTCGGCAGCCGTACACAACAAACACTCAACAGTATGGCGAGCGATTTGACAGATCTTCTAAAGTTGGACTACGAAATTCATCGGTATTCCAGCTACTCGACGTGCTATTTGCCAGAGTAAGTAGTGATCAACAATATTTGGTAATAAGTTTTGGTGAAATGTTTAAAGTTTGGCCCACATCAGGGTTTCTGTCCGTTGTTTACTCAGCTAATGTTTGCTCAAGATTAGTTTTTACTGTTATAACACGTCTCTTTCTCATAAATATTTTCGGGTGTACTGTTATCTGAAACTGTGTCTCCTTGAACTTTACCCTGGTGTTGCGAAAATATCTGCAAATTGCGCCTATAGATGCTTTTTGCAGGAACATTTTGCAAGACTGTCCCAGCAATCAGTCCTCACGATGGTCCTCCAACACGAACAATCCTCCGCAATTTTTGACCCTAAAATTAAAGCGGCCCGCTATTGTGAAGCGCATTAAATTTGGCAAGTTCGAGAAGTCTCACGTGTGCAACTTGAAGAAGTTTAAGGTCTTCGGTGGCCTTGACGAGGAGCGAATGGTGCTGCTCCTCGAAGGGTATGAGTTGTTTTTTGAGAAGCTGTACAGATTTAGAATTACGTAATTTGTATTTTCTTAGAGGTTTGAACAATGATTCCGCCCCGGAAACGTTCAATCTTCGGCACACTTCCGACTACGGCGAACGGCTCCCCATCCTCTACATCCAGATTATGCCCCTGCTTTCATGGGGACCTAGTTTTAATTTCAGCATCTGGTACGTGGAGCTCCATGGCCAGGACGATCCTATGTTTATGGGAACCAGCTTGAAGAACTATAATCGGGTAGGGCTAATTTAGGCGAGCCAAATCTATTTTTATTGTTGTACGGCTTCTTGCAGGTTCGCGAAGTGGAAATCATACGACTTTGTCTGAAGCACTTCCGTCAGCAGGGCTACGACGCAGCGTTCCGTGCCCTTCAGGAACAAACCAGCATCAGTCTCGAGCACCACAAGGTGAGCGACTTGTACAAATGCTTGGTGAAAGAAGGGGACTTTAAGAAAACCGAGGACGTCATTGCTCGTTACATTGAGGAGGGACTGATGGACGAATTCTTGGCGAAAAACGAGTACCGGCACTCCTGGAAGCTGCAGGAGACTGTAAATGAGGAGCGGCCAGGTAAATTTTGATCAGAAAATTCGAACTATGCAGAAAAATTACACTGCTGTTATTTAAGGTACTCGCGGCGGGCACCAGTTAATCATAGACACAAACAAACATGTTATTTACCTTTTTGGCGGCTGGGACGGATTTAGTGATTTAAGTGATTTATGGTGTTTTGATATTAAGACGAGCACTTGGAAACTAATATTCGAAAAGTCTGAACGGTCCGGCGGCCCAACACCTAGGTCTTGTCATAAAATGGTTTTTGATCCAGTTAGTGCGAATATTTTTACGTTGGGTAGATATCTGGACAATTCCATTAGGACTATCGAGTATATAAAGGTAAATACTGCTTACACTTTCTGCTTCAATTGCAATTGCACTGAAGCAATTGCGTAAGGCTTAAATTAGAATTACGATTATATGAACTGGTTACATACATACGTATGGATTTTTTTACAAGAAAGGCCAAATCTGTTTAATATCAATTAGTGGTATTTAGATATATGTATATAATATTTTATTTTTTAATCATACAATTATCTGCTGTTTTCTAATCATTCTCAAAATATTTCAATAAGTGATATTCCAAACAAGTTATTTTTGGCAGACGAAGAAATCTGTTATCTATTTTTCCCATTAGCACTTTTAGCGCTGAGCCGAAATCTCTACTCGCGCAAGAAGCGTGGATTTAAATTTGCCAAAACTTTCTGGTTATGGGGGTACCACAAGTGTGGTATTCAATTCTCATTATTTATCTCCGTAAAAGGTTTCAGTATTCTTTACAATCAATGTTATTATCAAATTTTATTTATCTCAATTATTTTTAACAGTATGCAACTTTTACTGATAAGCTTTTGTGTATTGAAGCATTTGTTCTTCATCAGAAAATACTGCAATTTTTTTTTGAAATTTTTCGATATTATGTATCCATTTGAATTTAGAAAACATGAAGTTAATCTGCAACTTAATATTTTGCTTTTTACTTTGTAGAGTGATTTTTATTTGTATGATACATCGGCGCAGTCTTGGCTTCAAATATGTGATGATACCAGTCAAGTTGGTGGACCTCATTTAGTTTACGATCATCAAATGTGCATTGATATTGAAAAAAGAACTATTTACGTGTTTGGTGGTAAAATACTTACTCCTCGGTAAGACATATGCGCTTTAAACATATCCTCGTATAATTCTTATATTATTTCAGTAGCGTTAATCATATGTCTTCTTCGGAGCCAGAATATTCAGGGTTGTTTTCATATCACATCGCAACGAATACATGGACTCATATTTTAGTAGATTGTCATCATCTCTCCGCTGCGCTAGCTGAAGTTCAATCCATCAAATCAAGGGTAACGCATTGCATGGTTTTCCACAGTGTAAGTTTGAGTGATTGATTTAATAATTTTTTAAGGACGAATTTAAAATTTGTAGGGACGCAGAAAATTGTACATATATGGCGGACAAAGGGGGAAAGAGGACATTGATGATTTTATTTCATACAATGTTGATACTCAAGCTATAACTATTTTAAATTCTAATAGTGGTGGAAATCCGTGCAAAAAGGAACCTCCATCTGGTTTTACACAAAGGGCAACGATAGATTGCGAGAGAGATGAAATTTACATTTTTTCTGTAAGTTAGCTATTCGATGGTCGCAAACGTACAATTCGAGATTGATTGTATTATCCAATTCGATTATTTTTTATGCTGTGTAGCGGTGCGGTGATGAAGCCCCATACTTGAACGATCGTTTGACAAATTTTTTTGAAGTTCAAGCTTTAAGAACATTTATAGTGTACCTTGTTTTTTAAATTAGTGTTTTCGTTAGTAATCGCTTACCGTAAAAATACTGAATATCTGTTCACTTTCGTTTCGATTTCGATTTGCTCAAATATTCTTAAATTGTTTTCAACGAATATATGCGTACTATACTGCGGGCAAAGCTCACGTGCATAGTCGGTTTATTGTGTTTAAAATTACTTTTCTTAACATTTTTATTCGCCTAATCAAGTTTCCGATGTTTTCATTTAAGTATTAAATTTCGTCTTTGTATGTTAAACTAAATAAATGAGAAAATTACGAAAAAGCTCAAGGTTATGGTGGGTGCTTCCTTTCAGTATTACCTTCAGGCAGCCATGAGAAATCCTATCGTGAAAACTCAGAAGATTAGAACTTAAAATAAAGGTTTCAATTTCCTTATACTTAGATCGAATTCGGCTCAGATATTAGAACACGTTAAATGATTAAAGCAATACAATTTATCTCGAGTTTTATGAACTCTAAGAAAATAAATAAATTCCTTTGTATTTTAGAGTCTTAGCAAACAAAAAGACAGGCGTGATGCTCATCAGGTGGACTCCTCAAACTCATTTTGGGTTTATTCTATTGAAAACAATCAATGGACAAGAATATACACATACAAGCATGCTGTAAGTTTGCATCAATGTTGTTCAATGAAAACTGTTGACAAACCTGGCCAAAACACCGATCCGTTACCTCGATACGCTCATCAACTAGTTTATGATGAACTAGGCAAAGTCAGTGAACAAGACTGCAATTTTCTTTTATATATATTTATGTTGCTGTCATTACTATTTAGGTGCACTATCTTTTTGGTGGTAATCCTGGAATCGTCGATTCTCCTTCACTTAGACTAGACGATTTTTGGATACTACAATTAGAAAAGTAATTAATGTATGATTAATCAAATCACTGATCCAATTTTTGTTTCTTTCCTAGACCTAAACGAGTAGAGATTTTGAGACATTGTAGGTATTTGGTTAGAAAGCTTCGCTTCGAAGAAATCATTAAGACAGACCCGGTTGAAGCACTTCAGTATCTTCAGAATAATATTTCAGAAGTTATTGATCACTCAGATGCTGCTCAGCTCGCAAACGTAAGTTTTTATTCTTTCTCAGTTCTTCGAATAGTTCTTCTATCTCTATTTGATCGTAATATTTTTCGACAGTTCCACAAGTTGGCTTCCCTGTTGTTTAGAAAAGAAGACATTGTACCAAGTCAACAATCTCCATTCATATCTGTTCCTTTAGATAACTTGAACAGGACCCCGTGTTCTGAGCCATGTTTTAAAGGTAAAAAAAAAAATTAAATAAATGTTGGCTTTAAATTTACTTTCCTCAGATCGACCCCTTAAATTAGATTCAGGCGTACTAATGCAAGCAGCAAATCCCGAGGCTGATAGTGCTTCCTACGATCTTTATAAGAAATGGGGCGGTAAGAAAAGCCGCGAAGACTACTTCTATGAAATAAAGACCAGACGAACGTTCTTATTTAATACAATCGTGCAACTATTGCCAATGAATATGGTGCAGCCAAATGGAAATCTTAGCGACTTTGTGCTTATTTGAGACGGTAAATTTATTGAGTTTCATCTTGTTTTATATTCGTAAAAAAAAATAATATAAAAGTCTTACTTTGCTCCTATTACGGTTGACTGTAGTTTTCTCAACTATGGTGAAATAATTTTAACAAACTCATTATTGTAATGACATGAAATGTGATACAGTTTGCATGTAAACTAATTTTTATTCATGACTTTTTAAGAAAAAAGAAGAAAAAAACGAACTTTCCTACGTATTAAAGTGCTTTTATTTTCTCCCCTTTCACAATGAGAGGTGTTTGTTTTCAGATTTGTAATCAACGACTCATAAAATCCGTGATTTTCAAAATTAATTTGACAGATGGTTTTTTGGATAGTATCTTAATGTATAATTTACTAACTAAGCGCGATGAAAAAATAAAAATATTTTTGAATATCTAAACGGTAATTTTTGAGGAAAGTAATGCTTATATTATTTTTCTTTCATTTGAAAATAGTGTAAATATATTTTACTTACTTGAACAACAAACAATATATTTTGAAATGTTCGTAAGTATTAAAGGTAAGCAAAGTAAAGATGAAATTAAGTGTTCCGATCGAAAAAAATATTTAATGAGATTGACATTGTAATTCCTATATGGAGCCAAAAAACTTTAACAATATTATTGTAAGAAGTGGCCATCATGAGGATCTTTTTGTCATTTATTTAAAAGCGTACATACAGTGTAACGAAATATTAGATTAGTAGTTTTTGAGTAATTATTGGCATCGTCTTGAAGAATCTAATCTAACTTAGGAAAAAAAATTTTGCATTGTATTTAAAACGCTTCCACTTCTAGGATCAATGCTTGTAAATTCATCAATTTGCATCTCCATGGACAGTGTAGTCTAGGCTCTTTGAATATTCTTAAAGTATCAGGACACACGCCAGGCTCATATTACGCACACACGTCCTTGCCTCCATTACCAGAATTACAAGAGTTTTCACTTACTAATTAATTGATGCCACAAGTTGGACTTACCCGCAACTATCAGGGATGTTTGGGGAATTCTGCAGATTTAGCCGGAGGGCGTACATGCCTACCTGAGTCCAAGTTAATTTCCTCCGAGACGGTGAGGTGCGGTGCACCGGGCCCACTCGGGCGAAAATTAAGCCTACTTACCAAAATTCAAACTGCCACACGAAAGAACGTCCTCGGGCGCATCCGTATCACTGAGGGGCTTCTCATTAATTACGATAAGTGCGTGGGGGTGGCTGATTAAGTTTCGCCTCACATAATTTCTGTGGTCTAAGATACTTTAATTCATAAAATAAATTGTGTTTGAAGATACATATTTTCGATGGTCTGCAATACGCACTAATAAATCTCGGCTTTTGGAATTTCTTAGAAGTTGAAACCATAGATCAGATGAGAGAAATACGAAGTAGAAGTAACAATTACCATAAATCAAACTTGTAAGTGGTTATTCATGCGCCAGAAGGCAGACAGGCTATCTACAGTGTTTGGTTATGTGTGCAAGGATACCACCTCCCACTCAAAAGTACTGAAGCAGAAACTTGAGAGCTAATGAAGCACAGAGGTCTGCTTTCTCATGTTTACCAAGGCAAACAACAATACCTACAATCTGTGAAATGAAATAGTCTTAAGTACACCCACCCTACAATTAATTGTATATATTTCCGAATTTGTTAAGTACTGTCTAATCTTTTAATGTGCTTAGGCTGCGAAGCAACTTCGCAAGTTTCTGTTGTTCTTGAAAGAAAACTGAAAATTTTAAGAGAAAGGGCTCGTCCTTCCTTTAGTTGCTACACAAGCTAATTAGAAAGTTTCCTTATAGTTCCACTTCTCTATTTAAACTTAGAAGTTGTATAATGAGAAAGTTCGTAATACTGGTCGCTTCCGAATTAAACTGAAAATTCTTGCCTATAGTTTTTTTTTGTTTAGTATTATATTGAATTTTTGCACAGAAAATATATTAATTATTGCACCAAAAAGAGGAAAAAAATCAGCTCTAGTTCCGTAAAAGCGTACAAAGGGGGTATTTTATAAAAATCAATACATTCCCCAGTCCTCAAAATTGTTCGGTCGATTTAACAGACAGGAAATTGCGTTTGCCAACTTGAAAAACAGGATGGAGAGAATTATATTAAGAAGTTAGAATGATTCAATTTAGAAGTGAGAGCAATCCACTTTCCTTCATTTTATCCATTGAATTAAGACGACTTAATTCGATGATTTACGATAAACAATTAATGCGAAATATCTTGAATCTATGTAAGAAATTCCAATTAGAATTCCATTGTTCAGTTCGTGAAATAATGTATTGTCTTAAAATTTTTACTTGGGGAACTTATACTGAAAGTTGATTACCGATAACTATTTTTTTGTCCAATTCCAATTCCAAGTTTATCAATATTCTAATATAACGACTTTTGAAATAAAATACCCATATCTTGGAAATTTATACCCATTTCATCATGACTGTCCGAATAAGTCGAATTTACCTCAAATATCCTGATTTTCGAGTAATTGGACCGTATCAAATTTATTTGCAGAAAATAGGTTTATTTGAAGGCGATCTCGAGGGACTGGCCTTTTTTTATAGCATATACTTTAAAAATAAATAAATTTTATCAAACTAATTTTCACAATAAGATGAGTAAATAATTTTTGTGCGAAGGTTTTATTCCGCTTCGCTTAGTGCTTAACTAGCCCATGTATCAAAATAATAATACTCAGAGGATGTTCATAGAGATGATTCCTCTAATAAGCATAATTCGTTTCCTAATGGGAGCAGTGGTAGTCACCAGGTACTCAGAATATTATTAATGGGTATAACTAAAGGATAATGCTGAATATCTATATCCTGTTTATATTAATGTCGAGTCGTTTGCGGTGCTATCCGCCCGGAATGCTCGTGTAAGTTTGAGTGATTGATTTAATAATTTTTTAAGGACGAATTTAAAATTTGTAGGGACGCAGAAAATTGTACATATATGGCGGACAAAGGGGGAAAGAGGACATTGATGATTTTATTTCATACAATGTTGATACTCAAGCTATAACTATTTTAAATTCTAATAGTGGTGGAAATCCGTGCAAAAAGGAACCTCCATCTGGTTTTACACAAAGGGCAACGATAGATTGCGAGAGAGATGAAATTTACATTTTTTCTGTAAGTTAGCTATTCGATGGTCGCAAACGTACAATTCGAGATTGATTGTATTATCCAATTCGATTATTTTTTATGCTGTGTAGCGGTGCGGTGATGAAGCCCCATACTTGAACGATCGTTTGACAAATTTTTTTGAAGTTCAAGCTTTAAGAACATTTATAGTGTACCTTGTTTTTTAAATTAGTGTTTTCGTTAGTAATCGCTTACCGTAAAAATACTGAATATCTGTTCACTTTCGTTTCGATTTCGATTTGCTCAAATATTCTTAAATTGTTTTCAACGAATATATGCGTACTATACTGCGGGCAAAGCTCACGTGCATAGTCGGTTTATTGTGTTTAAAATTACTTTTCTTAACATTTTTATTCGCCTAATCAAGTTTCCGATGTTTTCATTTAAGTATTAAATTTCGTCTTTGTATGTTAAACTAAATAAATGAGAAAATTACGAAAAAGCTCAAGGTTATGGTGGGTGCTTCCTTTCAGTATTACCTTCAGGCAGCCATGAGAAATCCTATCGTGAAAACTCAGAAGATTAGAACTTAAAATAAAGGTTTCAATTTCCTTATACTTAGATCGAATTCGGCTCAGATATTAGAACACGTTAAATGATTAAAGCAATACAATTTATCTCGAGTTTTATGAACTCTAAGAAAATAAATAAATTCCTTTGTATTTTAGAGTCTTAGCAAACAAAAAGACAGGCGTGATGCTCATCAGGTGGACTCCTCAAACTCATTTTGGGTTTATTCTATTGAAAACAATCAATGGACAAGAATATACACATACAAGCATGCTGTAAGTTTGCATCAATGTTGTTCAATGAAAACTGTTGACAAACCTGGCCAAAACACCGATCCGTTACCTCGATACGCTCATCAACTAGTTTATGATGAACTAGGCAAAGTCAGTGAACAAGACTGCAATTTTCTTTTATATATATTTATGTTGCTGTCATTACTATTTAGGTGCACTATCTTTTTGGTGGTAATCCTGGAATCGTCGATTCTCCTTCACTTAGACTAGACGATTTTTGGATACTACAATTAGAAAAGTAATTAATGTATGATTAATCAAATCACTGATCCAATTTTTGTTTCTTTCCTAGACCTAAACGAGTAGAGATTTTGAGACATTGTAGGTATTTGGTTAGAAAGCTTCGCTTCGAAGAAATCATTAAGACAGACCCGGTTGAAGCACTTCAGTATCTTCAGAATAATATTTCAGAAGTTATTGATCACTCAGATGCTGCTCAGCTCGCAAACGTAAGTTTTTATTCTTTCTCAGTTCTTCGAATAGTTCTTCTATCTCTATTTGATCGTAATATTTTTCGACAGTTCCACAAGTTGGCTTCCCTGTTGTTTAGAAAAGAAGACATTGTACCAAGTCAACAATCTCCATTCATATCTGTTCCTTTAGATAACTTGAACAGGACCCCGTGTTCTGAGCCATGTTTTAAAGGTAAAAAAAAAAATTAAATAAATGTTGGCTTTAAATTTACTTTCCTCAGATCGACCCCTTAAATTAGATTCAGGCGTACTAATGCAAGCAGCAAATCCCGAGGCTGATAGTGCTTCCTACGATCTTTATAAGAAATGGGGCGGTAAGAAAAGCCGCGAAGACTACTTCTATGAAATAAAGACCAGACGAACGTTCTTATTTAATACAATCGTGCAACTATTGCCAATGAATATGGTGCAGCCAAATGGAAATCTTAGCGACTTTGTGCTTATTTGAGACGGTAAATTTATTGAGTTTCATCTTGTTTTATATTCGTAAAAAAAAATAATATAAAAGTCTTACTTTGCTCCTATTACGGTTGACTGTAGTTTTCTCAACTATGGTGAAATAATTTTAACAAACTCATTATTGTAATGACATGAAATGTGATACAGTTTGCATGTAAACTAATTTTTATTCATGACTTTTTAAGAAAAAAGAAGAAAAAAACGAACTTTCCTACGTATTAAAGTGCTTTTATTTTCTCCCCTTTCACAATGAGAGGTGTTTGTTTTCAGATTTGTAATCAACGACTCATAAAATCCGTGATTTTCAAAATTAATTTGACAGATGGTTTTTTGGATAGTATCTTAATGTATAATTTACTAACTAAGCGCGATGAAAAAATAAAAATATTTTTGAATATCTAAACGGTAATTTTTGAGGAAAGTAATGCTTATATTATTTTTCTTTCATTTGAAAATAGTGTAAATATATTTTACTTACTTGAACAACAAACAATATATTTTGAAATGTTCGTAAGTATTAAAGGTAAGCAAAGTAAAGATGAAATTAAGTGTTCCGATCGAAAAAAATATTTAATGAGATTGACATTGTAATTCCTATATGGAGCCAAAAAACTTTAACAATATTATTGTAAGAAGTGGCCATCATGAGGATCTTTTTGTCATTTATTTAAAAGCGTACATACAGTGTAACGAAATATTAGATTAGTAGTTTTTGAGTAATTATTGGCATCGTCTTGAAGAATCTAATCTAACTTAGGAAAAAAAATTTTGCATTGTATTTAAAACGCTTCCACTTCTAGGATCAATGCTTGTAAATTCATCAATTTGCATCTCCATGGACAGTGTAGTCTAGGCTCTTTGAATATTCTTAAAGTATCAGGACACACGCCAGGCTCATATTACGCACACACGTCCTTGCCTCCATTACCAGAATTACAAGAGTTTTCACTTACTAATTAATTGATGCCACAAGTTGGACTTACCCGCAACTATCAGGGATGTTTGGGGAATTCTGCAGATTTAGCCGGAGGGCGTACATGCCTACCTGAGTCCAAGTTAATTTCCTCCGAGACGGTGAGGTGCGGTGCACCGGGCCCACTCGGGCGAAAATTAAGCCTACTTACCAAAATTCAAACTGCCACACGAAAGAACGTCCTCGGGCGCATCCGTATCACTGAGGGGCTTCTCATTAATTACGATAAGTGCGTGGGGGTGGCTGATTAAGTTTCGCCTCACATAATTTCTGTGGTCTAAGATACTTTAATTCATAAAATAAATTGTGTTTGAAGATACATATTTTCGATGGTCTGCAATACGCACTAATAAATCTCGGCTTTTGGAATTTCTTAGAAGTTGAAACCATAGATCAGATGAGAGAAATACGAAGTAGAAGTAACAATTACCATAAATCAAACTTGTAAGTGGTTATTCATGCGCCAGAAGGCAGACAGGCTATCTACAGTGTTTGGTTATGTGTGCAAGGATACCACCTCCCACTCAAAAGTACTGAAGCAGAAACTTGAGAGCTAATGAAGCACAGAGGTCTGCTTTCTCATGTTTACCAAGGCAAACAACAATACCTACAATCTGTGAAATGAAATAGTCTTAAGTACACCCACCCTACAATTAATTGTATATATTTCCGAATTTGTTAAGTACTGTCTAATCTTTTAATGTGCTTAGGCTGCGAAGCAACTTCGCAAGTTTCTGTTGTTCTTGAAAGAAAACTGAAAATTTTAAGAGAAAGGGCTCGTCCTTCCTTTAGTTGCTACACAAGCTAATTAGAAAGTTTCCTTATAGTTCCACTTCTCTATTTAAACTTAGAAGTTGTATAATGAGAAAGTTCGTAATACTGGTCGCTTCCGAATTAAACTGAAAATTCTTGCCTATAGTTTTTTTTTGTTTAGTATTATATTGAATTTTTGCACAGAAAATATATTAATTATTGCACCAAAAAGAGGAAAAAAATCAGCTCTAGTTCCGTAAAAGCGTACAAAGGGGGTATTTTATAAAAATCAATACATTCCCCAGTCCTCAAAATTGTTCGGTCGATTTAACAGACAGGAAATTGCGTTTGCCAACTTGAAAAACAGGATGGAGAGAATTATATTAAGAAGTTAGAATGATTCAATTTAGAAGTGAGAGCAATCCACTTTCCTTCATTTTATCCATTGAATTAAGACGACTTAATTCGATGATTTACGATAAACAATTAATGCGAAATATCTTGAATCTATGTAAGAAATTCCAATTAGAATTCCATTGTTCAGTTCGTGAAATAATGTATTGTCTTAAAATTTTTACTTGGGGAACTTATACTGAAAGTTGATTACCGATAACTATTTTTTTGTCCAATTCCAATTCCAAGTTTATCAATATTCTAATATAACGACTTTTGAAATAAAATACCCATATCTTGGAAATTTATACCCATTTCATCATGACTGTCCGAATAAGTCGAATTTACCTCAAATATCCTGATTTTCGAGTAATTGGACCGTATCAAATTTATTTGCAGAAAATAGGTTTATTTGAAGGCGATCTCGAGGGACTGGCCTTTTTTTATAGCATATACTTTAAAAATAAATAAATTTTATCAAACTAATTTTCACAATAAGATGAGTAAATAATTTTTGTGCGAAGGTTTTATTCCGCTTCGCTTAGTGCTTAACTAGCCCATGTATCAAAATAATAATACTCAGAGGATGTTCATAGAGATGATTCCTCTAATAAGCATAATTCGTTTCCTAATGGGAGCAGTGGTAGTCACCAGGTACTCAGAATATTATTAATGGGTATAACTAAAGGATAATGCTGAATATCTATATCCTGTTTATATTAATGTCGAGTCGTTTGCGGTGCTATCCGCCCGGAATGCTCTTGTTTGCCTGCAGTGTAACACAAAAGTCTAATGAGCCGAACGCACTAAGTTAGATATGAAAATCGATGCTGTAATGATTATTGGGGCATTATTTGGTACAAGGACTGAATTCTTAATTAAGCACTGAGAGGACATTAAAGATAGAAACATGGGTTTAATGTTAATTTGGAGAGTGTTCGTTATATGCGAATACATTCAATTATATAGGTTGAATTTGATGTTTAATATTCACTTATTATATAGGGCTTTTATTTTTTTCTAAGATTAAGAGAAACCAGTTTAGTTATTTAATATGAATAAGTCATTATGACTTTAAGGACTTAAAAAACGTGTGGGTTGCAAGGTAAAATACATAATTCTTTTATATGTTGTTTTGCATCGAATTGGGTATCATCGTTAAAGCGGATTGATTTCAGATCACCATATTCCTAATGTAATATGCTTATGCCTCTATTTCCCTTTTCCGGTTTAAAACGAATCGACAGAATATTTAACGCGAAAACTACTATACATATATGCTATGTGTATCTTCCTTATTAAGAGAAATTTGTTTGATTTTTTGTGTGGAAATCTTTATTGCAATTGAATTACGTGGATTGAATAAATTGTGATTTAATTTGAAATAACTGCGGAACCCAGTTTTGTGCTTATTTCGGCCTAAGGCGTGCCGAGAATTTAAAAATATTGATTCTGATTAAGGCAAATTTTTTGTGCCCGCTTTGCTGTTAAGGTTGAAAAGGATGAATTTAAATTCGAAAAAATAAAAAAAAAACTCGGAGAATGGAGTGGATTGCAATAATAATAAAGTGCATAACAATAATTTACTGGTTAAGACGTAAGGGCAATAAAACTTTAAGTAATGCCAAGCATTTTATTTTTTTATTTTACTACCAAAGTAACTTGCGAATTTTATGTCCATTGAAACAATAGCAATATCGTCATTGCTCAACCGGAAAATTCTTGAAATGGCACACATATTTGACTAAATTGCTTATTGCTTTGCTTTACATCGATTGAATTTGAGTCCACCAAATGCATTACCCAATTTCAAAGGAGAACCTAAAAATTTCTTAATGTGGTTTTTTATTGAAATGGCTAAACCGTAAAGACATTTATAGAGTAAATGTTTTGTTTTTTGGATTTTGATCCCATCACAAGCAGCAATTTGTTTTTGAGTTGAAAACTATTCGAATTTTATTGTCTTACAAGTAACGATGTGTAATGCGTTAGTAGCTAAATGATAAAAAATTGGGTTGTTTATATATGTATATGTATGTAGATGAATTTACCAATTATAATGTATATATGTATAACAACAAAAAATTGCACGTTTTGGTGCAAAACACTGTTGAACAACTATTTACTTTCATTGTTCAATCAGAAAAAACGTGAATCAAGTTTTGTTTATAATTTAAAAGATGTTATTACATCAATAATAAATATGTTTTGTTCTGTAAACTAGGAAAGCAAAGTGTAAAAGACTTTCCTTTTCGTAAAGACTGAAACATATGCATAATTTCACCCGTTCGTTTCCATAGAATAAGCAAGTTATCACTAAAAACGCGGAAAAATGATATTCAAAAGCTTTACCATGAATGAGCCTGGAAATCCTGGAAATGGAGCATGCGCAAGAATTCTGCAAAGAAAGGACATTTTTCGAAGTCATGTGGGATTCAGTACCTACATCTCTTTTTCGGCCACTTTGGGCAAGACTTTCTCTACGATAAAATAACATCTTAACTCTTCCGGAATACTAAGTTGAGGGCGTCGGAACTCCTTCGCATTAATTCCTTTAAGGTGTTCCAGACGTTACTTTTCAGATCTGGGCCTCGGGGCACTTATTTAGCTACTAATTTGGTACGTTGAGTTTTTCATTTGCCTTCGAGCACGTTTTATGAGTACCACGTGTACTCCGCACAGGGGTAATTGCCTAATCGCAAGGACTGTGGTTCTGGCTCAACCAGTTGGAGATCGGGTACTTAACTGAACACAGATCCAATTTTTATAGGATTATCTGATTTTTCTGATTTTTTTCGTACTGTCGAACACAGCAGATTATTAGCTGACAATGTGCGCTATGATCAGCTGCACAAAATAAATTTATATGTATATCTAGAGCAGTAGAAGGTCTTTTATTAAACACTAGCGCCACCCTCGACTTCTGTGGGAAAGTCAAGTGTTTGCATGAAATTTAATTAAAGAGTGAACACTTTGTGGTCTTTGCATGCATAATGAGTTCGCTTTCAGAAGGACATTTTTTTTGTCCGCAATGAGTTTGTTCTCTTTTATATTTTGCATTTTTATGGTAATGTAAGCTTTCTATTTTGGAGTTTACTCTACTTTTGTCCTTCATTTATTTGCAGATTATTTATTTAATGACTGCTAAAGCTGGTCTATCAATATTTTAGGTCAGTAATCGGTCAAGTACTACCATAATTACGTATATGTTGAGACAGGTTTGCTTCTGAAAATTCTATTTGATAGTGTATGTACATATTTCAATAATTTTGTTTTTGAAACAAGGACAGAAATTGTTTTCTTTGTAGTATTAGATTGGATATTATATTAGGTACTAGTAGTACATACATAGCTAGTAGTGTTAGAATTAGGATATCTATTTTGGCTTATTCACAAGGCTGCGGAACGACATTGTAAATATTCTTAAGTTAATAAAACAACAATAAATAGTAAATAAAAATCATTAATAAGATGAAACAACTCCCAAAAAAAAAGTGCAAAGTACTATAAAGAATCAATATTATAGATGGCTATTTATAAGGTTTTATCACTTATTATGCAATTTTTATCGTAAATGGTAGTTTTATAAACAAATTATTGAGAAGATAATAAAAGGTCAGCATTTGATGGAAAAATTAAAAGGACAATATCTTCAACTAAAAAATGATCACAGAACTAAGTAAAACAAAACATTTGTTCCTACTATTTTACTGATCAATATTTAACATGAATGTTGAGAGAATTCTCAAACTTCCCAACAGCTTAGAATATTTTTTTTGAGGTGAACTTACAATAATTTATTTAAATTTAACTATACAAATTTCTTGTTAAATTTAATTAATTTGAATGATTTCGTCAGTTGACTGTAAGTTCAGAATCCAAAAGTTATGAAATATTGGTTAACCACTTTAAGAAATTCAAATTAGTATTCTCCACAAAAATAAAATTCATAATTTTGTATGAATAATTTGCCAAATCAAGTACATAATTTATTCGTGCGGCTTTTTCTTAAGTTAAAATATAGATACATACGTGTGAATTAATTGGATTTTTTATTAATACAGGTTAAAGTACTTTGTTAAACTAAAAATTCTAAAATATAACAACAATTAATTTGTTTTGTATATTCTTTAGTTTCATTGAATCAAATAAAAAAAATTGCAAAGTTACAAAGTTGTTTTCAGCTCAGTAAAGTACTTATCTCTTCCTAAATTCAATTTTTTCAACATCCTAATCTTAATCTCCGTTTTTGTTGAAAAAGTAAATGTTAGCTATAAGTGAAATTGATGTTGAATAATCTTGGCAGGATATTATAAAAAAGATTTTCCCGATATTGGATTCTGTCCCCTGTTTTGTGTTATAAGATTAAGTATTCAAATTAAATATTACAACAGCACGCGCTCGTAATCAGGTTATCGCCAGTTTCGCTGCAGAAAAGTCAACCAAAAGTTTTTTAAAATTCCAAAGTGGTACTGCCGCAAAGGGAGTTGTGTTTAAAGCCGTTTTGGGAGCTCTGTTAAGATTGAAAAATTCGATTTACACTGAAAGCGCGCTTACCAGGAAATTCTCTTTGGATTTTAACGGCTGTGATTTTATGGAATACGAGCATAAAAACAAGCTGTTATTTTTTCCAGGCTTTCATAAAGTGAATTGAGGTTTAAAACCAGAGTCGTATAAAGTTGAGACTATTACCAAGAATTAATAAAAGAAAAAACACATTAAATTGTAGAATTTCGCGAAAATTCTTACAAAACTTCTGCAGAAAGCTTTATAAATCATAATTTATGAATTGAGATCGGAAGTCATATGAGCTGAAGAAATCATATTCTTTTAAGAAATATGAACATCCCGTGCACTTCCACTAGGTCCTGGGGGATGGCTCAGCAGGGCGAAAAAGAACAAATATAAAGCTGCTCGTGGAGGTTGGTTGAGTAAATTTATCTGGTGGTTCCGATCCGTGAAGTCTTTGCACGATGCCATTGTTCGCCACCTGTGCGATGGGGATTTGTTTCGCTTTGTTACCTCGAAGTTTTCACGTCAGTTATTTCGAATGTTTTCCTCCTTAAGGACGGGATGATTTCACGTCTGACGAAACGGGATAGGCGCGAAAACCTTGGAGTAGAACAAGGGCAGCGAAGCCTCATTAGAACAAAGGGAAGAGATGATTGCAAAATTGTTATTAAACCCATTCGCTGAACTGGCCATAATTAGTTCTTCCTAGATCAAATATATTTCCTCCGCTTTTACTAAACAAAATTGTAAGCAATATATTTAATTGATTTATCAATCATTTGTTTTGTTAACTACTATCACTTTTTAATGCTTATCATGTTTGTGCTCTATTGGGTAAAGAAATCACAAAGGGCTCAAAAATTAATTTTTTGACACAATTGTTAGTACATTGTGCGCCGTGGTAAATTGATGATACTTACAATGGTTTTGCTTTACTACTTTATATATTTAGCTCATAACAATGGTTGAAATATAGCAACCGGAGGTTTTAGACGTCGCTGATTACAAATTCAATATTGCCATATTACGAGCGGAATTTATTTATCCTGTACATGCATATGTATGAATTCAAAGTGGTGAACCCAAAATGCAAAATATTTATGAACTTCGGCCA
This sequence comes from Tolmerus cingulatus, assembly GCA_959613345.1. Taxonomy (NCBI): domain Eukaryota; kingdom Metazoa; phylum Arthropoda; class Insecta; order Diptera; family Asilidae; genus Tolmerus; species Tolmerus cingulatus. The sequence continues at coordinate 11,199,403 of OY390708.1, read as the reverse complement.
CAGTATTAAAAACAAATTTAAATTTTTTAAGGCTGATTATATTTATACATACATATTACATTTGTTAGTAATTACAAGAATTTTTGAAATAATGTACTGACAAACCGAAGAAAAATATTTTCATACTTTTAGTTAATGAATTTCAAAGATCCGGAGAAGACTGCAGAGTTGAAGACAAAGCTGGTAAAGTTGGCTTTAAAAGATTTCAAAATTTAATAAAATTTCATTAAAAATATGTAAAGGGTATGATATACTTAGTAAATACTTCTGAAAATTAAAAAAAATAGCGAGTTCTTAAAAGTGGCTAATATGCAAAGAGAATTTTTCCTTTTCCAATAAAAAATGTCAAAGTTTCATTTGCATTAATTCAAAATTAGATTACATTTGGTATTTGAAAAATATATTGTATCTTATGAATTGAATTTCTTTTAACCATACATTACGAAATTTGCAAACAAGGCCCTTATATCTTAATCGATGGATTTGAAAAGAAAGATGTAGGCAATATCTACTACTGTTGTTAATTAACAAGAAATTAAGAATATCTCTATAATTTTGGAATGGATTCAGATGACATTTTTAGAAACATCAAAATTTCACAAGATAGGATTTATTACACTTAAATTCAACAAAACAAAACAAAATTTCGAAATAGAAATGTATAGTTATAAAAGTACGCACATATATCTGTTTTGAATTCTTTTATCATTATAAAAATTACAATAACCACGCAATTGCACAACTCACATTCTCATCAAATAAACAAAATACCATCAGTTACGTTCAATCAATGGAAAACCACGACGTATACTATACTAAAGCTGAATTTATTAATTTTTTATTCAGAATTCGTACTCTAACTCTGACGCTTTTATTATCCTACAACCTCGAAATAAAAAGTAAACAAGTCACGTATAAAAGTTTTTCCATTTGCAGTTTCTGAATATGTTAATGTAGATCTGCAAGGCAAGAGATAAGGTTAATACATTCCGAGTTAGCAGAAAACTTTTGTGCAGGATGTACCTACGCTCTGTTTGGAATAGCATTAAAATAAGAGCAAACAGTGTAATTAGTCTTCTGGAGACGTAAATCAATTATTGCAAGGTATGTGCTACAGCATAAGTTTTTAAGTGCTAAGTCGTGTTCACGTAAAGCTTGCAAAAGGGTTGTTTGTACTAAGAGGAAAGATAACATCTTAAATAAACTTCTGCAATCTGACAGCCATATTTAATTTTTACAGTAGTAATATATATTAAAAAGCTATATTCACTTATAAACAGATTGAAGAATTACTAACGAAAGAATTTTGAAACCTCATTAATCTTTCATTTACACTCATATTTCATCATTTCAATTCCTTAAAAAAATTCGAATGTCTATGTTGGATCAAAAGTGCTTATCTAGTATTTTACTAACTTTAATATTTGATCAATCCTTTGTGAATTTATTTTAGCAGAAGCAACACATCTATTCACCGAAAGTAATTAAGGCGCAAGTCAAAGCAATAAAAATCCTTCAGTCTTTGCACTTGTTTAATTTTTCTGTGCTGATGTGTGAGATCGATTTTCCAGGGTCCAAAGGGATTAATTGAAATGACGAAGATTGAGCTTCTACTGAAGCAAAAGGATTCATTTGATGAGCTGATAATTGAGGGAATGATTTTTACACATTTCCACGTATGCATCTGTATTTATTCGTGTTGTTATGATTACTAATGACGAATTCACCAATTTTGTTCAATAAATATCTATATTAATTTAGGATCATTTGCTAAAAACACACTTATAACATGGTAGATGTTTGTGAAATATGGTGCATGTTTTTTGGAAAATATCAGTCAAGGTTTTATCGATTTAATTAGGGAAACGTTTCCTTTGCTTAATTTAATTGTTCAATGGCTTTTAATGGAGTTGAGTACATTTACAAGCAAAATAAGTTTACTTAGTCGTCTTCGGAACACGAAAATTAATTCTTTGAAATCTTTGAATCTAATATTGAAATAGCAGTCATAACTTTTAAGTTGACCTAAAAAGAATTTCATGTAATACATAGTGTAAGTACGAAAAAAATTCCCTCAAGCGTTAAATTAAAAAGTCAAAGATATCATTTAAACCATAAAAGTGATGCTAAACTTTTATTTCCCTGCACTAGGAATACGCCATAAATTGAATCCGCAACCATGGAAAAGTCCTTCCTGTTCGTTGACATCCCCATTTGCCAAAAACGAATTATTTGGGATGGCGCCGAATTTCCTCCCTTCGTTTCTTCCTATTCGGTTTTTGGAGGAGATTTCATTGTTAGGATCTGCGGTAACACAGCCACCATAGAAGTTTTCAAGCTTTGTGCTGAATCGCAGATTAATTAAATACCCAAAAGACAATCTTTGAGATTTATTACGAGACATTATCCATATTAGTGGTTTTGCTGTAATTTGCTCTCATATTTAATTGGAGTAAATTAATTATTAGAATTTAATTTGGGGTTAATCAATTTACTTGAGCTTTTGGAAAACCAACGTGATGGAGAATAAGATATTTAAGTAGGATGGTATTAGATACAGGTATCATGCCAAGGTTTAAAGCACCTAAGCTGTAAAAATCTTCTTTTTATTCACAATCCTTTAAAAACTATATAATCCACATAATTGACTGGAATAATGAAGAAAAAGATTGCTTGTCTAAAAATATGTGTTCATAACGTAGAATCAAATCAGAATAAAACATGATAAACCTAATTATTATTTCTCAAATCATGCAGAAGACGGGTCAATTTCAGGTAGAAATAATTTACATTTTTTTTTTTTTGAGTATTTTCAAACAACCTTAAAAAGAGGATGGTATCAATTTTATCATTAGCATACATACGTATATGTGAATAAGCATTATTCACACATTGACTTTAATATCTCTTTAAAAAATTTCATTGTATGAGGTATTAACTAATCACCCGAAAACCAATAAGGGCTTATTTTGTGCGGTCAAATTGCACCAAAAATTCATAATTATTTCATGAGCATGAAGCTATGTAATTATTTTCCTTAATTCACTCGTGCCATTCAGAGGATTTAAATACAAAGCAACCAATTCCGAAAGTGTTTATTCCATTACTATTTGATACATTGAGATTATCAACGTGACTATTCAAATTAGTAATTTATTAAGCTTTAATTTGCCCTTCTTTGTAGCAATACGTATGCTAATCTATGTATTTGGAGCTTTATTTCATTTATATACAAATTTATCATTTGTTTTGTGTGTAGACCATAAAATGAGCCCTAAAGTGATTATTCCCTTGAAATAACATTTTTGTCCGTAATTGAAATTAATAGGTTTGGGTAAGTTAATTTGGTGAATAATTAATTATAAAAATATACATAATAAAGTTATTATTGGAAAGGTTTGTACACTGAAATCATTGAAATAATGAGAAGATTGTAAAAGTTAATTTTTCTTTAATTTAATCCTTAAAATTATTTTGAATAGTTAAATATTTTACTACACATACATATAATAAGAAGACATTTTGTTATTGAAGTAATTTTTCAGACAATAGTAATGATTTTTTAAAAATTGTAAGTTATTAATATATTGCTTAATTTTAGGCAGCCCCCGACCAATATTAAAATTTTCAGAAGAAATTGGTCTTGAGTATTGCTTTAAACTTTGTGTTTTAATTTCATTGCGTTACATGATATCATAAAAATGGTTCTGCTATTTTTCATGGATAATGCATTTAAGCCATATAGCTGCCAAATTAACCAGACGCACCTGCTGTGAGGAAACGCACTAAATCATCATTTTATTGTTTTTATATTTGTACATTATACGATGTATACTTACTTGCTTTTAAAAAGGATGAGTTCGTTTTATGTCAAACTCCCAACCTTTTTACTAGTCTTAAATCAGTCATAGTAAAATGTTGCAAAAAAATAAACAGAAACTTCAGTAATTATTCCTCTTTCGAGACGTTCCGGTTTACTTAAGGATGAACATTTGATTTTCAGACAAGGATTGCGCACTGATTCAAAAGAAATTATGTGTTACAAGATGGCTTTTATAAAATTAAGTTAACAATAAAACATTTTACAATATAAGAATTCATTATTGAACCCTTAAAAGCAGTTTATCTTTGAGATATTACTTTTTATTTCCATTAAGGTGAAATAATATTTGTTGTACAACTGAAGTGTGCAATATAACCAGATAGTCAAGGCAATCCAAATTGTGTTGTTCCTTAGGCTAATTAGCAATTTTGCAAATATAAGCCGCTTAGTTACAGACAATTAAATTAAAGAAACGATTTATGATTTTTCAAATTTTTTTAAAAAACAATGCTTTTTTCAGATATAAGAAAAACCCCTTTGAAGAATGCTATACAGCAATATCAATTTTAATAAATAAGCTAATTATCTAACAATTCAGGTCGCCGAAGTCATCTAGTATTTATTCGCAGATCATGTTTTGATAATATATTAATTTAAAAAAAAAATATATTCTTTGAAAGACAAAGCACCAAATTTCTAATTTTTAAAGGCTACTGATTTTTTAGTAAAAAAGTATCTGCATACAAAATCCAAGCTATCCAAACAAAGTAACCAAGGGGACTCCTTAGCGTCTAAATAACATTGCAGTTCGATATCAAGAAGTAATAGGTCAACAATATAAGAATAAGAATAAGAAAATCGATTGGTTCAATAACTTCTGTGGGCAAAAACACAATGAATTCGCTCCAGGAGTTCAGGAGTTGGGAAAGTCTTTGACTTGCCCTGATTCAATTTTCATTTTATTTGTAATTTGAAGGTTTCCCATTGATTAGATTTTCAGTTAAGTTGTTCCAAGAACTGCAAACTAAATTGAATTCAGTCGGTGAAGTAAAATAATCACTTAATTTGTGATTGTTAAAGTTTTTCTTGAAAGTTCTTGAAAATTGAGGGAGTATGAGAGTATTTTTCAAACCATCAGAATGTAATGAATTTCATCAGCTATAAACATCTTTCACAATTCGATGTGAAGGTTGTTATTAATTCCACAAATAACTTTTTTCCTTTCCTATTTTTTTTAAATGTCTCAAATAGTAAAAACTCATAAAATATGACTTGTTTACAAATTTGTCCTTGTTTACTTTAGAATTTCGTAAAAATTCGAAAATCACAGAAGCGTGGTCCACGCAAAAAGTGCCCTGGTTTATCTCTCATTTATCTTTACGTGGGCACGTAATTTCATGGATCATTTCTACTGTTACCAAAAGTAATATTCTCCTCGGTAATATTTCAAAGTAAACCCCATAGAAAGCTACTTTCCGACCAAAATAGGGCTCGTCTACATTATCAGACTTTAGAATTAAATTCCTTCCGCCCAACAAGCCTCTTTGATATCTGTGTACTTTGGGAAGGCTCAGGAATTTTTAGGTAGAGGTATACTGAGCAACACTTAAGCTGCGAGTTTTCGTGAGTATTTGATATTAAATAATTCGCATTACGTCAAGCTTAGTTAAAAAGATGATGAGAATCTACATGCATATACAGAATGTAGACGCCGAAAAGTTTTTTATGTGCCGATTTAGTTGTGTTTAATTAAAATGAAATCGAAATTTTTTTTAATAACGTGAGAATATCCATAATGCATTTTTTTGTGTCTTTATTTGGCTTAAGCGAACAAATTTTTTAGATTAAGTGTGAACATAGCTTTCAGATATTAAATTGCATTTAGTAGAAGATGGAGCATTTTGGTTTGTTTTTATAACAAGATGCTGAACTTGATACTTTTATAACAATCATAAAAATAACAATTTCAAAAAAAGTTTATTTTAGTTAAGTTTTATAAAAAGAAAATACTGAAGTGGTTGTTAGCAGGTAAACAATTTTATGTTTTTATAATACAATGTTTTCCTTGAGCAAAATTGATTATTTAAATAAATCAAACTTTTCAAAAGTGATGTAACATAGATCAAAGTACATTACTTCTCTTCGCACGGGGTTAATGTGATCTTGTTTTGCCAAGTCCAATAAAATAAGAATGGCTGTTAAAGTTGTCGACCTCGTTTATTTTTCTAAAACGTATTTCATTGATTTAATTTTACCCTTCTATAAAATTTAAACTGTAAAAACGAAACATTTACCTACTAATTCTGTAACCTCAATAAAATTATAGAGTTCTAGTTGCCTTGTGGTAACATTGAGGAAAATGCTTCATCTCAAAACAAAAAATTAGGATTTTTTCAACGGCATGCACAGAGGGGTTCTTTAAACCAAGTATTTAAGCTAATGAGTTTGCACCCCAACATTTCTAATTTTAATGGAGCACATAATGCTTTAAATTAGTCACGCCCTAAGGAAAGAGGCAATTTTTTGAGCACTTGAATTACTCTAATTAATGCAAAGCTTCTTGCGGGTATTTTAATCATAAATGTCTAGAGTTGAAGATATTTAATCATAAGGACTGCAGACAAAATCATATGTCATATTATTATATGTACTCGTAAGTCATACGTAAGTAAGTGGTTTTGTTAGGATAGATATTTTATTAAAATATAGTAACTTTAAATTACGCTATTATGGTATTTATAGAATTAAACTTATTTTGTTTCGCAGATGTCTAATTTAGCAAAATCTTCTTTTATGTCCTCAAAGTCCAGTTCTTGAAGGATATCCCTTTTTATGCACATGATTGATAGTCGATAATATTAAGTTTGAAATTGAAATCAGTACCTTCTCATTTATTATGAATTTATATATTTCTGGAGTATTTGACTTTTAATTAAAAGGCCGTGCGTAAAAAGGTACTGCCATTTACGTCTCAAAGTTTAAATACATATATTGGACTCAACCAAGAAGTATTTTTCCGTAAATTTTTGTTTCTAGATGAAATACATAATTTGAGTTTGGCTTTGGTTAAATAGAATGTGTCGATAATTTAGTTTTTTGGTGACATCCTTTTATATAACAATACGTTAAATGTAGTTAATATACTAATTAATTAAATAAGTTGTATCTCATCTTTGAAAATATTGCGTATGAGCAAGAGGAAACAAATGCCCTATATATTAATTAGCAGTATTTCTCCGAATATCGCATCGGAGTAATCTACTCAAGGGGCCATTAATTACCTCTTAAATCATTTTCACAACACAACCTTCAGAACAAATTGGCAATATGAAATTTTGTCCTTCATCTAACATTAAAAAGTAGCACGACGCATACCAGGACACATACGAAGTGAACTGACGTCGTGCGAAGTTAGGGGAAGTTGGAGCGTTAAAGACGAAAGTTTAGGAAAACCCAGCCAGCAATTGAGGTTGATTAGGGACTTCCACATTTTGCTTTGATTTATCGAACTAAAGTCAATTTCTTTGAGCGGAAACAAGCTTACCATCATTAATAGCTTTTCCCTAAATAGCCACCATATTTTCTGGTGAACTTATGTATAACTTTTGGGGTAATAAGGCGTCTAATAAACATAAATCTTAGCACTTCTCTTATCCTTTTTTGTTGTTCTCACCTTGGCGTACTTGTATGAGAAATAACAATTTTACGGCTATATTCTACGCCTTCTTATTTTATAGCAGTTTTATTTTTCTAGAATACGTGTAAAATGGAATAAATGAAAGAAATAGAAGCAGATATAAAATCAGGGAAATTTTCCTCTTTAACAAAAATATCGATACATATGAAAATTCATCTCAAGAAAAATGTCATTTTTCTGTGAGCAAAGCAACATTTTCAAAGAGATTACTTTCCGCATTCACTTAGAATGTTTTATTATATCAACAAATATTTGCACAAACCTTACACAAGGACAGTCTGTTTATATGCGTAAACAATAGCATCCTTTGTTTTCCATAAATGGAATATTTTAGTTCAATAGGTGGGTTTTGCTGAGTGCCAGATACTTCACAAACTGTTCTTTAGTGATTTCTCAAAAGGCAGCTCTTTTACTTCCGGATATGTATAACAGAATTCAAGCTCCATTGCTGAGATTTATATCTTGCATAAATTAACTTTGTCGTCGTTGTCAGGAGCAATAAATGTTTCCATTTAGGCGGTAGTAGTAAGTTTGAATAAATTTCAAAAGAGCTTTAATTCACTTGATTGAAAAAGAATATGAACATCTTGAGATACTCTGGTGATAATTGAATTTGCGTTGATCACAATAAAAAAAAATAAATAAATTGTATGTGTACATAAATGTATGTAAATTTTGAAAAATAAATATAAAATGTTGGAACTATTTTTTTTTTTGCAAAAAATATGTAATTTTTTTCGCATAATCAAGAAAGATTTGATTACTAAAAATTGTAATTTTACACTTTCTAATACCCATTCAAACATTTTTCCACTTTCAGATTGACAATGTGAAAGTGATGCTCATCGAATAATTAGATTCTCGAAGTTAGCCCTTTTTGCGGTAAGTTATTTTATTATTATTTTATAAAACCTAAAATCGTAGAAATGAATGTATTGCTTAAACAATTCTATGTTAGTGTGATAACTTTATATGTACATATGAAGATCAATAATCATACGTATTATATATTGTAAAAATTGCATCGCTTCGTCATTCTCATTCTTATTAGGTCTCGTTAGGATTTTAACTTCTTTTCGTTTGATTGTTCTGGAGCAAAGGTCGTATAGTTAAATATTGCATTATTTTATTTTCCATATTTATATAAGCATTGGATGTGCTTGCTATGGGTGCTTAGATCAACCTTGTGAAAATTCATATGAAATTCTCTTTATTATGAATATGAACACAATGCAGGAGAATTTCTAAGCTTACCTCCTTGCCTTTGGGATCCAGCAAGAGCAAATTACGTGACGTAAAACTCGTCAAACTTTTGCATACAATGTTGCAAAAAATTTTTACAATTTTGCACCTTTGTTAAGAATTTTCGAATATGCTGGAAACTTTTCCGCCTTAATAATATATAGCATAATGTATATTATCAGAACATGTATTATAAGTGAGCTCTGCTTCTACAAATTAAATCCACTCTATTTCAAAAGCATTAAAGAGCGCTAGCATTCGCATCGAATTATGTTTAAATGACGTATTTTCTTGGAGAATGCCATAACAATTTTGCAGGATAGCAAAATAATGGTTATTGGTTTGTTGCGTTCAATTGAATTCACCCCTGGAAACCTAGTCGAGTTTAATTTCTCGTGTAAAAGCCTTCCACTGGGGGAATTTGAAACGAGATTAAGACGATTAATGGGTACCTATGAGGAAGTAATTGTAAAATAGGCTCTAAAAGGTGCTCCAACGGGCTTATGAAAGTAGTATTAATCTTCAGAAAAGTACTTGGGTCTAATCCTAACATTTTCTGGGAATATAAAGTGCGAATTTGGCGCAATATCGTAATTGCGCTAATAGGGTTTTTTGTCACAATAAATTTGTATCTTACTCTAGCAGAGCGTATAACAACCTCTATTTTTATTCGGATCGTAACACGTCTGCCTTATCCATGAAGAAACCTAATTCCATCTATAATCCTCATATTTCTTATCTTAATGGAAAAGTCGAAACATCAAAAGCTAATGATTCTTCCAAAAGTTACCAGAAAATCCAGAGAAATTTTCCAGTCGTTAGGCATTCTGCATTCAACCTGGTCTTCAGAAGGTCGTTTGTTCGAACCTATGAAAAGGCACAAAACTTTCAAGAACACGAAAACATTTTCTCGTACGACCGATACCTTCACCACCCAATACTGGTAATGGGAATTTTTAAAAAAAATTGGTACACAGAGAGCCTATATATGCCACCTCCTTCCGAGGATTTTGAGAATTCGTACGCATCAATGAAGGCTTCCTTCCGGCTTTTGGATCGATACCAGGGAATAAGTTGCGATTATTGGTTCGTTATCTGCTCCGGTGAATTTTACAACGTCTTCTTTAAAGGGAAGAAGTGCTTTTGATGGAATGTGTGAAAAGATATTTCATGCCGCAATGATCCGAACAGTGTTTTCTCTTTCGGACGATGCAACATTTTTTTCCACGTGAGGATTCTTTATGTGCTAATCTGGTTTTATTGAATTAGATGGAGTGTCTCTAAAAGCTATCTAATACTTTTAGTTGAATGGCTATTTTGATTTAGTGTTAAAAAGGACACGTTCGGACAGCTTTTAACCTACGACGTTGGTTTTGGGTCCTTTCCAACATCCTTTTGCTGTCCTCTCTCCGAATGGGAGAACTAATGGTTTCCAGTGGTACAATTTTTATGAAAATATTTGGCAAAAGTTCTATCGAGGGTCAATGAGTCAATTTATGGTAGATAAGCTGCATAAAGTGGTCCTCTTAAATGTCGAGATGTATGTAGTTCTAATTAGTTGCAACCTTTGCGTTCAGTACGGGAGGGAGTTGCTTTTACAGCATATAGAACCTATTTTCAGTCCCCTATTCTTTGAAACTGAATAAAAGTCTCGGTATCTAGCATTGAACAGAATATAGACATGTAATTAAATGTCAACTCAGTTATTAGTGCTTTTAAAGCAATTCCTTTATTATATCATACAATTATGTTGTATCAGCTGTTCGATAATTCATAGAATGCCTACATAACTAGTCTCAATATTTCATAAGGACAAAATGTAATGAGTGCACTGCTGATGTAGGACAATTTAACGTGACCTGCGGTCCTGAGCAGCTATATCATTCTATTTCTATCACAGGGTTTTCGATGAATGGACCTGTCACATAATCGATTTTACTGCCAGAAGCAATGCTTGTTTTATTTTTCACTTGACGTCAGATGAAATTTTCATTTCATGGGCACAGTTCTCTCTGCCGAAGAATGCCATCAGGACTTTACTGCGAGACTGAAGTGGCAGGCATCCTCTAGGAACATGGATGAATTATAAAATCACTCCTGATACTTACATCGCCAGTAGCGAACCAAAATTGATTTATGACCTTATCAAGTCCTTTCATCACTCTCGTACGATCGATACATTATGTATGCGTATGATTTTTAAATATATTTTATATAATTTTGTACTATGCATAATCTGCATATGTATTGCTTCAAAACTAACTTATTAGCTATTTAAATAACTACAATCACATACAATTTTTGATACAGCAAAATCGGATATAAATCTTAGAAAACTTTCAAACGTAAGAAGAAAAAGGGATGATTCGGTAATCTGATAAAAGTTTTGTGCCATGCCCTAAAACAAAAACACAAAAACAGCAAACAGTTCACATGGTGATAAAGAGGTACGACAAGAAAAGGTTTTCTTTATCTCCAAGGAGCATTTTTTTTATTGCTAGGGAGATTTATAGTTGCAGGTCAACCTGAACAAGTTTTGATTTATTATTGCATTAGTATGGCAAATAAGCCAGGATATAGCCTAGAATAAATATTATCATCATAACTTTCATAAGATTTGTGGAACAATTTTTTAAAGCTAATACGAACATTTGTGTGATATTTGCAAAATATAGAAAAGGGGATTGTTGTGGATTTTTGTTTGTGGTCTCTTGTAAGTTATAGCCACTGCGGTTCGGAATGTGTATTGTCAATCATCAAAAGTTTTTCATCAATCTTTACAAATATTTACTTTTCCGTGAACCTTTCTCGATTTCTGGTGTCTTGTATGAAAACGTTGGTTGATATGCAGTAAAGTAACAGGAAGTAATTAAAGTAAATATATTATTCATTATTATCCTAGATTTGTAGGTAGAGAAACGACAGAAACATTAATGATTTTCCACGTCCACAATTACTTATGAAAATAGAAGAAGTGGTAGTCACCCTAGAATTAGCTAGTTATCGACGTTTAATTAAAATTATTTGGGGCTTTTCTAATAGAACGAATTGTGTTTGCAAAACCGAATTACGCTACTTTGAATAAAATATCTTTAAAATGATAAGTTATACCAAATAACTCCAATTAACTTAAATTTTAAATTAAGTTTAAGATCGTGAAGGTTAGTTTTCTTTTTTTAAATGAAATATTAAGTAAGTATATTTGTGTTTAGGTAAGTAAATATATTACATATACATACCTGGCTTATTATACCATATGCAGATTAACCTTAATAATTAAATATGGTAAAATAACCCAACAATATTTAGAGGATTTCATGTATTTTATTTGTAATTTCAATATTCATAAAACTAAATTCCTTATTAAGGTGTAATGAAAACATCAAATACATATACATACCAAAAGCAATTTAAGTTTTGTAAATGCTTGTAAGGTCGCTTAATTATTATTTGAGTGCAGCGTCCTGGCAGAATTCAGTAATCTGTTTGCCAGATTAATTGCACCGCGAACATGACAAACTGCGAAAGGTTAAACAGGAGTAGTCGGTATTTGAACCCTCGGGTGAAACATTTGACATGGGGTTGACTGAGGGTGGGTTGAGGTTTCAAAGTTCCTCGGTTCAACTGGAGAGGAGAGCCCAAATCGCACTTTGGCTTACTCCACCTGAAGGATTTTCACGAAGATGTGTTATTCGAAAGTAAAATGTTTACCTTTGCGCATTTTTCCGAGGGATTTCCTTCCGGATTTCAGATAATGAAGTAAAGTGCTCTTCCTTGCTATGAACAAGAATATCATTGGAAGTCTCGGGTGAAAAAAGGCCGCAAAAGGTAAAAGGCGGAGATATTTTTACTTTAGTTATGTCCAGCATTTTTTCGAAAGGTTGTGCGATGTAGAAATTCCTTTAAAATTCAATTCCCGTGTGGTGGACATGGGTATGGATTTAATATGTGACCGACACGGTTGGGTCATGTATAATTTAAGATTACCCTAGACCGAATAACCCTCCACGTTTATCGTCTATGTAGCTTTCAGTATATTTGACTAAAATGAAAAGAACGTTCGGTAGAATCTATTTTGTTTTAGGTTAAAGTTTAAATCTCAGGTAGAATCTTCAGCATATATTTCACAAAGAGAGAGAGAGACTTAACTTCTTGTTTTGGTGAATTTCGTAACTGATTTTAAATATGCTCAATCAATTATATCAAGTACGTCGTTGAGACTGATTACGAAAATAGTTTATTTATAGATATGTCTAGTTAGCAATATTATAACAAATATTGAGTTATTTACTACCCTTATATGTACTTGAGATCCATGAGTCGTGTTTATAAAAACCAAATATTTATTTAACCATTATTAACAAAAGTGTTGCTAGCTATATATAAATAAACTTTATTTTTAGTGTTTAAGACATCTATGTTAAACGAAGAAGTGCTTTCAAGAGAAAATGGGAATATTTATTTAGGTTTGAAATACTTCAGTATCACTTTTAAAAAAAGGAGAGCGGCTATTGAAAATTACCCTTTCCATATAGTAAGAATTCTAATAAGCTTTAACTATCTTATCCGCAAGGTTTTGAATAATATTTTATTAACATAAGAATTGCTTATATCTATTTAGAAAAGTTCTGATAAATTTTATTTCAGATATTTTACGCAAAGTAAAGAATATGAATACATTTTTGAAATTAAAACCAATTTTTTGTTTAAATTCATATATGTATGTATCACATAAATAAGAAATATGAAAAAAAGAAGAACTTGCATATGACGGCCTTTGAAGAAAGTGAAACAAATTCAGGATTTCTAGAGAAAATTTTCTCAAATATTCATTACCTCATACATATAATACTTTTCACATCTGTTTATATCGATTGATTAGGCAAACAAATGAGTTGAGAAAAAACCACACTTGACATGAATAAAACATAATTCTCAAAAGTTACTCCTTTAGGCAAATCAACGAAGATTTTCAATTTAATCTTTTTATCTTGCAGAGATAAAACCCTTCAGGTTTTCATAAAAAGGCTAAATATGGTTTATATTGTTTTTCTAGAGACCCGAGTGACTTCTACTTTTGCATCGCATATCGTAGGGTTTTTGCTATATGTACATATTTTGGGTTTAAATGCAAGATGCTAAACCTATCAAAGTTAAAAGCATTTATTATGGAAAAACTCCAAATGGTAATAGTCTACTAAAAGGTTCGTGACTGAATTTTTAAATCGAAATACGTCCTCTTTGTCTTAATGTAGAAAAATAAGTTTGACGCAAAGCTCGTTACATAATTTTTAGTGATTGCATACACAAAAAAGCGTTAAGGCTTTTCCTGTTCTGAGAGTCCCATGGAGTCGTTAGTGTCCTTTGCGGACGAAATCTCTTCCAGTTCACTAAAGGCGATTTTGTAACCTCCCTTTAGCCTATTAACGTGACAAATGGTGTTTTCACAAAAAAGGACGAAGAGATTTATGGTAATTTGCTAGGCCTAAATGATGATTAAATTTCTCCAAACGTTAGATGACATGAAGCCAAAGATTGCCGCCTGAAAGGAATGCGGCGAAGGGGAGTGTGGAAGTATGCCAAGATCAGCGGCAATGTTTTTCTGCAATTCTCAAGTCAATTGCTCCGGACGAGCATAAATCAATCTTTATCTCCCCTGCTCAGATTAGAAGCCAGTTTTGTCATCAATTATGCGCCGCAATATGCTTGAACTTATTTAATTAGGGGAATCTCTTTATCGGAGACACTTTTCCAAGGATTGCGCTCTGTAAATCTGATAAAAAGAAGCCTTTATAGAACAAGAGCTTAAAGGGCAATTTCCTCGCGGAGATGAAGGATTGGAAGGGTAGGTTTCTCAAATTAAATTATCTTGAAATAGATGTCATTCTGCTGAAGGCTATTTCCGCAAGGGGAATGGCTAGATAGATGATATTGTAAAAATTTTCAAGGATTTTGCTTGTTAACGAATCCAAAATATAAATAAAACACATATTTTTCGGCCTTGAATAACTATTATCTGAAACCTTTTTGTCCATTTAAATTTTAAAAGTTCGCCTTAATTACATAATAAATTTACGTGTATACAAACTTTAATTCTCCAACTATCCAACAAGAAAAAATACGCAGGAATCGAATTCCTTACAACGTTTGTAGAAAGGTTTCTTAGTTAAGAGAAAAGCCAAAATTGCAATTGAACTTTGTTTGCGTTTCTGTAACTAAAATCTAGGACTTTCTAAGTAATCTGGTGCTTTTAACAAGCTGAAAGAGCTGTTATTGAACAATTGATTTCCGTCTTGTAGGAAACTTGCAAGAAATTGAAACTTTCGATAGAGAATTGTTATAACCGACTGGTTGTCTTTAGTTTAACTTACATTAAATACTTCATTAAGTCCATTAAGAATGCCAAAGAACGTTCTTGAGAGAAATAAGCTGAAACTTGAAGTGAGGTAAATGGTGGGAAGTCAATTAGAAAGTTTATGTATTGAATTAATTGGATATCTATTAAATCTGCTAAGAGGATGTCAATCCATTACCTTTTGTCTAACATGTTCTTTTATATAATTGAAGATTGGAAAGGGAAGCATTAAGTATTAGTAAAGAACATTTTCCTGAGTCTACTCTTGTTATGCCAAAAATGAGCAATACCGAATTCAAGTAAAATAAATAATACTTTTTCCGAGAATGGAAATTACTTTCAAATTGATTAGAAAGATTTTGCTAAGTACAAAAATATGTGAAGTAATAAAAGTTTTTAGTACAAATATTAATTTGTTTTTTAAATGTACTAAAAATCGATAGAGAGGTACATTTTTTGAAACAATTAAAATATGACAATTCTAACAGGTACGAATGAAAATGTTCACTCAAATTGAAAAAAAATTATGCTTTTACACACTCAAACAAAGATAAAGTTTAATTTGTAATTGATCGGCATCTTTTTGACTTGAAGACAAGAAATTTATCATACCATATATGAATTTTGGACTAATTTTTCCAATTTTATTTGTTATTTTAAGTGATCATTAATTTATTTAAAAAGGGATGGCAAATTTGTAGATTGACATTACTATGCTTTGAAAATAATAAATATCTACATGTATAAAAAACCGAGCAACTTTAAACAAAGCAAATAAAATTGATAGGCCATGTGTACATACTTTAATTATTTAAAAACTTAAAATCACTGTGAAACGAAAACCTAAAACCAAAGAAAGCGACCGTTCCAAGCTCGATTTTGGTCAGGCGGCACTAAGTAGTCATTAATAAATAAAAGGCTTTGAATGGTTTCTGTCTAAATACATGAAGCCAAACCAGCAGGACCATTAGGAAAAGGGTCTGTGCAAAAAGAAAAATTCACTCGAGCAAATTTATTTAGAATCTACTTCGGGGACATATGAAAACTACAAGCATTTCAAAGTCCCAGGGGTCGGAGAATTGAGAACCTACGAACTATACCTAAAGGTTTTGCACACGCGAAACTTCCAGGAAAGGATGCTTGGCAACAAAGCCAGGATCTCCACAGGACTGAGATATGAGGAAATTGATCTGAAAGTCGGGAATCAAGTAGAGTCACATTTATTGAATTGGACTGCTTCGGCATTGGCACTTCGTTTTTAATAGCTTTCTTTGAACGGAGCTCGTAAGATTGCATTACCTTCTTCTGCTCGAGGTTTCGGATTTCGTTGGATGTAGTTGGACCTTAGGACTATTATAAGGTCAGCCCATTCATGAGCAATGGAAGCCTGAACAGATGGAGAAATCTGTTCGCGAAATATTTAAGATATTTGGGAGTTGGTCCATTGGCCTCGTCTTGTTAGGGAACTTTACCAGCCCATTGCATGTTTATTTTATGACTGGATTTCAACAGCAGCACAGGATTCAATGTACTTTAAGTGCTACAAATCCATACTCGAGGTAAAGGTCCATAAATAAGGCAGAGTTCCAGAATTGCTACAATAAAATAAAAATTTATTGGGAGTGCGAAAATCAACATGGGAAACCTTTTATATAATCGCCCACAGGATGCACTGATACCCCCTGATAACCAGGATACTTATTCTCGTCTCAAATGTACAAGCGCAAAATTTCAAATAATAATATTTGAGGAGAAAAATAATTCCTTTTTCCACTTGTGCTTTCCAACTTCCTGGTAGAAGGAGGCTTTCAGGCTTTTCAGACAATCCAAGATATTTCCGTTGGTGACGAGAGCTACTCAAGAAAATTGAAAGAGCTCTTCGAAGTCATATTTTATTCGTTTGGGTAAAATACTTCGAGATTTGTGTGCTTCTATATTATGAGCATCCGGTCTAGGGAATCAGGTTACTTTTATGGGGCTCCTTAATATGAGCGGACTTCCGGGACTCGAGACAAGATGACGACGGCTTTATCAATAATATTTTAAGAAAGCATGAAAAAGATATTTTTTGGGTGATTGTATGCCATTAGTAACTAACATTTTACATTTTTAATTATTTCTGGAATTAGGAAATTCCCTACGCATGGAGTCAACAAAAGAGCTAACTGAAGTATAATATATTCATTATATAATTTTTTACGTTTGTTAGGTTCGGTACTTCGTTATAAAATATACCTTATATAATGGCATGACTTTTCTGGGATAAGGCATTCAAAAGACAAATATCTATAGATTCTATTAACTTTAAAAATGTACGTAACCACACTTCTGAGATATAAATCACTAATACCCCATCAATCAAAATTCTACAAGAAATTCATCTTAAGGTAATCGCATTACTCTGCGAATTCGAATTTGCACAACCAAGTATACATAAGTAATTTCAATGCCTATAAGTATCAATCGACTTTCACGTCTAACCATGTCTGAAGCCTTCGGAAATTCGAGTGTCATTCAAAGTTGACAGGTAAGGCAAAGAAACATTGTAATGAAATGAAATTATTCAATGATACGACACGGCCATTTTAGCTCGAAGCGATTCGTCTCCAGACGTAAATTAGATTTTCCCCGAAAATTTCGTCACAAGAGAAAATTGCCTGTTACTGCCTGCAATTTATGACATACAAGTAGAAAGAAATTTCCTTGATAGTAACCGGCGCTATTCCCAGCAAACAAAAAATCGAGAGACCAAAGGGACAATGTCTAATTTCTTTGATGAGATTTTTCGAGCAAGTTGTTAGGTAATCTCGACTTTATTAATCTTCCAGAAGTTGTTGAAACTCAGCAACCGCAGATGGAATTAATTCCTGTAACACACGCAGGGTATAAAGTACCCAAAGTGCGCGTGTAAACAAATGAAGATTTCGTAAATTTCTTCCATTACTTGAATTTTATTTAAAGATGAGTAAAGTTTAGGAACCTGTTTAGCGGGTTTCTTTGAAATACATTTGGCAAGGATCGATTTGGGGAAATGGCCGCACTTTGGTGCTTTATTGCCAACAATTTTTCCCTTTGGTCATCCTCTCAGTTCTTCATGAATAATGTATCAAGTGGCCCTCCCGACCTAATTCGGGTGGGTATGGGCCTCCATTAGGGTCAAAAATAAATTGTGAGCTTAAGAAACCGACCCCACTTCCGAATGACCGGTAGGAAAAATAATTTAGAGGCCATTCCGGCCGAGAAGGGTCCTAATGCTGTGTTAATTTTATGACAAATTCATTAATGAGAGAATTTAGCGCCAAACGATGTGGTTCTCATTTAAAATTCATTGTGATTTTTGCTTGGCTTATCTCTCTTTGGGTATACCACAGAATGTAGTAATTTAATTTATTTGTTTGTTAATTATAGGATAACTGCTATATTTTTAAGTTATATTTCCACATGAATGTCTGCGTAAGCAAACGAAATTATTCTGAGTTAGCTTAGTTTAGATTATTCTAATATACTTTTTGTTAATTAGTTAGATTGGATGGATTTTATTGCATATTACATGTAATAAACTATATTCGAAAAGCAATTTCTACGTACATAAATGACTTATCCGGAAACGAAATGCCTTTGGTTGGTTTTTGAAATTCATTTAAAATTTAATGTCAAAGAAACTATAACGTATATTAAATGCAAGTTTGTACTTTAGGGATTACATATGTATATTCAAAAATAAAATTACACATGCTTTTCAATATTAATCGGAGCTCAGCATCAAAAATCCATTCAAATTCAAGATGCTTTGTATTTGGCAACAAACATACACTATGTTAAATTTAAAACAATTTTGTGTTCTATGGAAATATTTGAAGATCATGTATTACATATGTATTCGTATATGTATTATGTATGTTTTCTTTGATCCACATTGTTATTTTATTTGAGCATTCCAGCATTTTTAAAAAATATGACTGTTTTTCTAAAATAATATATATTTGCTGTTCTGTAAGACGCATAACATTAGTTTAAATGAAATCTCTCAGTAATAAGTAGAAATTTCAACATCCTTATTATATAATGTCTCATTTTGTCATATGTATTTTAAAGGATACTCTTCAGTTAAGCTTTACTTTTAAAGCTGCTAAACCGCTTACTGATGCAGAACCTACGTCAGAGAAACTGAAAGTAGAAAATTTTGATCAGAATACGTTTGTATCATACATATATCGACCTGAACTTTTGGCAGATTGTTTCTGCACCAATTACTTGGGACCAAAGTCTGTTTCGTGTAGTAAGCCATAAAGGAGAGGGATTACGGGCAGTTTATTTCAGAAAAAAGGACTTTGCTTTCAGTAGGCTAGCTCTAGACACAATAGAAACTGAGTGATTTAAGATATGCCCCAACAAAACCGAACGAGAAGAGAAACTTCCTTACCTATGAGTCGGCAAAGTCAGGATAAAATGGCAATACTCGTAACTAATTCACTAAAACGGAGGACACGTACAATGCAAACAAATTGTAGGGTTACTTGGAGTCCGGGTCGTAAGAGTGGTACGCCCATAAAAATAATCCCATGGTATTTTGTTTTAAGAGTAAGTTAGGCTCCTAATTTTGCATTTAATTGTGTCTCATGGTCCACTGTATTTCAGTCTAGATCTGCCCATACAAAATTTAAGGATATTAATTGTAATGTCTTAAATATGTGTTATTTATATAAAATAGAAATTGGATTTATTTTCTGTTTCTCTAATGCAAAATTAGCCTTAATTTTTTCTATAATTTATTAGAATACGTACAATTTCTTAAACATGTTTGGACATACAAAATGCATTTCCTCTCTTGTAACACAATTTTCCAGAGACTCTTTTTAAATTAAACTTACTTAAAACCTTTTTTACTATAATACCAAACTACAAACAGAGATTCAATTAGATATTGGAAGCTGCGAAAAACAAATTTATTGTTAAAATCGTTCAGATTATCGTTTTAATTGGGTGGATATAAATACATATACGTATATGTTTATATATGTATGTATGTGAAAGTAGGAAATAATAAAAATACGAGAAAAGTTGTAATTCTTTCTATAACACTGTATTTATTTTTTTGTTTAAAAGTTAAAATAATTGCACGCATAATTAATATATGTATACAAAAATTTGCTATTCATCATACTTAGAAACAAAATTCGTTGTAGCTCATCTCAGTTCCAGGTCACTCGTCAAAATTATGAGAAGTTTGGAAATTGCCTTCAGTTAATTGCGATGAAAGAGAGTAAACTTCGTTTGACGACGACTGTTGAACACTTGAGCACACATTTTTTTCAGCAAACATTTATTTAATTAGAGTGGCCAATTCTTTGAAACGTGTTGGGTTATCTTGCGCTGAAAACGTATTAATTTTCAATTTAAAGAAATATGATATGACATTGAAATGTTTAGTAAAAATATGTATACATATGCACATATGTGAAGGACAGCATATGGATGAATTCTTTCCACTGGCATGTTTATTTTTTGGAAGAGCACAAATTTTCTGTTTCATTTTTTAATGGTTTTGCATGACCACCAGTTGCACTGAGGCGGCACAGTAGACCAACATTTCAATAACCTTTAAATTCTTAAATAATATAAAAGAACATGCATTGGATTGGATGAACTTTTCCAGGGAAAAGCGCGCCAAAACCCCTGGAACGAAAGCTTCTTCAATGAACAGCAGTTTCGGTTATAAGCAATCGAACTTTCTTACACTTCGGTCGTGCTGACGGAAAACTTCAGAATTTTCCAAGCATCCCGCGTCTTCGAAAAATATTCAGTTGCAATTTTAGTTTGTTTTGACCCTTGTACCGGTTTGTTAAAAACAACTCGATTGGGTGTGCGGATTTAAATCGATTAATCGCTGAGATAATTCGCACATTTTTCGCGCCTTAAGGATTCATCTTCCTGAGGGTGTAGTAGGTGTGGTGGATAATATAGTTGTCTTTTGTTTTGTGTACCTTTATTTGTAGAAAATAACTAGTAACAGTGTAATTTCTGCAAATTTTATGAAAAATAATTATTTGCAGTATTTGGTGCCTGCTGAACGTATGTAGATATGCTCTTGTGGTTGTATTTAAATTCACGTGCAGTTTCATCTATACAATTAATTCTGTGTTTAGTGAGAAATAATGATAATTAGTTAGAAAAGTGTAAATTTAATAGGAATTGTGTCCACTTCAGTTTGGGAGTTATCGAGTTTTATTACAAAAAAAAAAAAAAACAGGAATAAAATGGATATAATATACCAATGACGAAATTCTGGATATTGGGAGCTTAAAGCGAGTTCTTTTAAAGGTGTGTATTTTGTCAATTTGAACCACTTTTCACTTCCATCAAAAATCGCAAGTACAAAGAGCGAGTGATTTTTTCATGGCCTTTTGGGCGCTGTATTTTGCGGGCCCTTTGATTGGGGGCGGAGGCCAGGTGGAGTCTTACCTGTAAGCGGTTTCAGCACCTGCAAATGGAATTTGTATTGTGATGTAAACTTTGATGCTTCCTTTCCGAATGACTTTACTTTAAGATGTTCGCTTGAGGCTGCAGGTAGACGCTTTATGGAAATACGAGCCACTTTCGCTCGGTTGCTTTGAGCAGCCTCTGAGGAAGAAGCAATCACTAAGATAAAGCACTTATGAAGACGAGGTGCCAACGTCATTTTAAAGAGTTATTGCAAGGCGTTTTAAAGTTTATTGATCGTTAAATCGGCTCAGCTGACGATTAAAGAAGCAGTAAAATTAAAATATCACACAGGAGTCAAAATGATTGTGCTTTTTCGTGATCCAATCTATCAAAAACACTTTGGACACAATTTTACTATCGTTATAGCTATAAATGTCCTATAAATGAGACACTTTATAGATTTCTTTTATGTACCAATTTTTTTTCTCCATAACACCATTATTATTTATGCTTTAAAATGTTTAGGTTGGTTCCAATTTATTGGAAATTCATTAAAATGTAGAATTGGGTCTTTAATTTGAATTCACATATCTTCTACAGTGTAAAGAAGAACAATTTTATGAGGCGGGGACTGACATTCTTTTACGTAGTTTTATAAAAGTGAACAATTATATTAAAACGTATACTATTAAAACAATTTAAGTTTATATATATTTAGCTTAGAAAGCGTTTGGGCGTTCAATATGAAATTTAGAGTTTAAGAGTATAAAACCAAAGAAGAGAACCTTCACAGGCATGTCGTCAATAACGATGTGTCTATTTTGGCTTTTAAAATTTTCCGGCAATAAACAATTCGAATTACTCATAACAAATTATTTCTAACTAATCGAATGAAATATTTCAAATGAATCAATTATATGATATTTAAAATTTGCTACATAATAATTGTTGAACTTTCAATACACTTAAAAACTACACAATTTACCAAATTACGTGTACATTAGCAGCCAATTAAAACTACTTGTTTGACAAAATTATTAAATAAAATGGAACAATGTATGCTTGAATGGTTGCGCAAAAATATATCGTGTACCATTGTGAATATAACAAATGTTCAGAAGCTATGGAGCTATACATATTTAAACATTTGTCGAATTTGTTGTGTATAATATGTTGATTTAATAAAGAATAAAATACATACAACATTAATAGAACGATGAGGGAACATATTGAGTTTGAAGTTTCCTCACAGAGTTCTATAGAACTTTGAGTTCAAACAAGATTATTATGTAGAAAAGAAATTCTCGGTGATTTGTAAGTATAGAGATATTTAACTGCGATATTTTAAAAAATCAGATTTAGTCCGCGTAAATATAAGCATATTCTTAGAAGAACTTCGTTGGAAACTGTGTCAAAAGCATAAGATAAAAACGTTTCCACCTTTTCTTTAAATATCTTTCTGAGAAAATCCTCAAAAGAACCATATTTAAAGGTAAATAATTTATTCTACTTATCGAGGACGATAAAAATATTCATTTGTCGCATGAGATGACAAATCGAAGACATTCTCTTTCAGTTGAATTATTATATTTTTGGAAATCTTTAGGGTTTTTATCACTTAAAAGCCTAATTGAAATATCTACATACCTTAAGTAACGATATTTCTCAAATTTCACTAACGTTCCATTCCCACTAGAACTACGACAAAAATGCATTTTTAAATTTTAAAGTTAAATATTTTAGAAATATACAAGCTATTTGCATTTTCAACTTTTGATCTTAAAAGAACATTTCTAAAATATTTAATCAACATCTGTGAAAAGCCGACAAACTCAATTTATGCATTTTCCTACTTTTTTGATTTCTAAATTATTAACTAAAATCTATTGTTTTAATATTTAAAAAAAGAAAGATTGAGTTTGTTTTTCATAATTTTAAATCTGTAGCTATTTGAAAATTAAATAATAAATATGCAAAAGAAAAGTTTGAACCGAATCTGCCAAGAAATTGTTCTTGAATTTTTTGCTCTGTTGCTACCCCAAATATTAAATGATAAAGATTTCATATTTTATTATTTACCTGTGGTACGAGAGACACTTGATCTATGGGAAATTAGCTGTTTAGAACATCTTTCATCATTTATAAGCTGGAGAGGTCTGTGACAAATGACGAACAAACGTGAGCATTTCCTCTGTATATGTTTCAGTGTGGAATTCTAGAAAGCGGTTTAACGCATCAGTCTACTTTGCATACATAGTAAGAAAAATCGGGCGACATTTTATAAATATCCTCCGCAGAGAAAAGTTATGGAAGCTTTTTACTTCGTTATACTGATGATAAATGTTTACTGTTTACGGGAATGAGCGAGCCATCTTCAAAGAATTTTGATGTTTCCAAGGGTCGCGAGCTTAAAATAGTATTTTAGGTTCATAATTTTAATTACGCGTTGTCTTGGGAGTGGTGATAACGCTGTAAATTAAATTCATTAAATAAGTAAACTAGTTATTAACCGGTATAATTTGGTAGAAAACCTTTCGATTGCTTTAGAAGATATTTCGAGTTATCTTACAAAAACACAAAAAATTTAAATTAAAAATGATGTAATTTAAAGTTATCCCAATTATAAAAAAGGAAAGGAAACGAAAGTAGAATTTGATACACCAAAGTTTTATATCATAAGAGTTTATCTGTCCAAAAATAACATAATATCTAAACGATGTATATATGTAGTAATATCTAAAATTCGTAATCTTAAAGAAAGGCGTAAATAATCGATCACATTTACAGAGAGTTGATATTTTAAAATAAAATGGCTTTTGTTACTTTTTAGAAAATCATGCAATGCAATTATTATACTACATATGCAATATTAATGTTTTATTACCATTTGTCTGTAGAAATGCAAACAAAAATATTATATTATTATTCATCATTAAAGATACATCCACGCTAGTAAAGTAACCCAAAAAGTGTTAAAATATATTCTCTACCTACATTTGTAGATTGAAATCCTTAAAGAGGGTGTCATACTTAGCTTTTATTTCTTGAATCATTATTTGTCAAACATTGATATAAAACTGTGGATGTTTACGTTAATATTTACATGGAAAGTTGTTTTATCTGATTAGATGAACCTACGTATGTAGATCAGTCAACCATATCATATAATAAATCCATAGACTCCTTAAAAACAAAAATGCTGTATTCTCTTGCTTTAAACTTCATGCAACGAAAGTTTCCATTCTACCTACATACATTCAGTTGTTTGCAAAAGTTTTAATCTGCGTGCTTGTTATTTGGGAACTTAATATATGTAATGTATGCTATCTTTGGGGTTTGGGCACATGTAAATCTCCATACGGGTTTACTTCTTCGGGTAAAAGATTTTAGATGATGTGGAAATTCTCATGCTTGCTTCAGACATATTACTTTTTGTAGTCCCCAAGTTGCTGTTCGAAGGGTTAGAGTTAACTCTAATGAACAGGGTTTGTTAAATTTGACTTTATGGTTGCACATTAGTTATGGCATTCATTACCCCTCAGGGAAGTTTCATAAGAATTTTATTTCTTATAAAATTTGTAAGCTAATAGTGGTAACGTTGTAATGAGTTTCAAGTTCATTAAAAAAATAGAAACGCCACAGATTTCAAGCATTAATTGCTGTTACATAAATCTTATAAGTAAGTGAAGTTCACGAAGATTGTAAATAATTACCAAATATTTATTTCGCTTCTATTTTTACTCTTTAGCTCTTAAACTACATTTATTAAATTCTAAATAAATGAAAGTATTTTGTTATATACCAAATTTAATAAAAATTAATGGATGTCGGACTCCATTTTACTTTAAGACCTGATTTTAGAAAATGGATTTAAAGTAATCAAAACTTTAAATTGAAATCTATTCGCTTGTTTCTATTGGGAATGGGTGTTATCATTTCATCCTCATCGCCATTTTACTTGACCACTACAGTACAATTCGTTTGTTCTAATCGCCGAAAGTGTTTCCAGAATACATTTGCAATTAGTGAGTGCATCAAGTTTTCCTTTTGTTGGAAAATTACATTGAAAATGTCGGAACATTTCCAAAATGTTCAGAGCAACTATGTATAATATATTTTCAAGTTGATGGAGGTAGAGCAGCTGCAGTTGGGTATTTAATATTTAATTAAAACTTTAGATCCTTCAAAACCTAGTGCATTTTGCGCCATAAAGGTTTTTCAAACGTTAAAGTAAAGAGAAAACGCATACGTATTATAACATTTCGTCATAATCCAATATAAATACATATCACGAATGGGATTTTCTTTCCTAATATTTTTCGCTTTAACCGAGCTGTATGAGATTTATTTACGAGATTTCTTTCCAGTGGGACCCTTACGTATAATTCCCTATAAATCTCGTGCATTTTATATCCCACTGGTTCTAGTCAATGTTCGCACAACACTTGAATCATAAAAATACTGTACCGTCGCTTTTGAAGGGTCTTTTATGATTTATTGATTGGTTCGTGAAATTTTCTCAATTTAATTAGACTGCATGAGCCAGTTGTCCTGCTGTAGAGCAGCATAGCATTCGAAATGCTCGCGTATACCTAAATTTAACTTCATCTTGCTGCAAGTTGGTCATAAAGATTTTACTATAGATGCTATATGCAGTCAGCTGTGCGGTCCAGCATTAACCGGGGGGATAAAAACACCTTCAAGCAATTCCAATTTTCGGACTTTTAATTAAGTTTCATCTGGTATTGAGTTAATTTTGACCGAAAGACTGACGATGAACGCTGAAAATAAAAACAGCAAATAGTTTGAAATCGTTTTATACATACATTGTTTATGTTTAAAATCCAAATCTGTTTATTTTACTGCAAGCTATGCGAGCTGAGTCGCGCATTCTGATGGTTTTCTATCTGTTCGGGAAAATATTTAATTTTCAGTAGCAGTTTAGCTCACTTTTTTAGTAGGTTGCATTCAATTTATGAATCAGGCAATGGTTTCACTTCACTACACCGACAGTGAACAATTTTTGCGGTGCTGGACTTTTAATTAGAAATTAAACATTCATCATAATGAAGATGTAGTAAATATTTTGGAGTATGTTGGTATCCTTGCGGGTTCGGTTAATTTCTTTTCTTAATTAAAATTTGTCTGTAGTATGATTTTTATGTAAACTTACAAATGATACCATCTTGTACTAATCATGTTCTTTCAAATATGAATTTCAATTCGCACCAAAAGATCGCATCATTGTATTGAATTGAGTGATGAATTCGGTTTTTTATGGCACTAAGGCATTGCAGACTTAAATATTTTGTATTAACTTGATATCAGTAGCGTTTCTGAGGAAAACAGTTTTGACTGACAGACAGACAAATATACGGACAAGTGGTAGGAGCTATATGTAAGGGCTCCGTATTTTCATTTCAAGAAACATAACCCTATATCAGATATTAAGCTTAGACTGTAGAAAAATTGATTGACATTACATATTTTATCTTTCGAGTTTGCTTATTTCTCAATGTCAGTCATGTACTCAGCTTAACAACCCTTTGGCTACAAAAACAAAAAATGTTAATCCCTAAGTATTTTAATTCTTACTCTGTTTAGCATAGAAATTGCAAATTTTGTGTCACCTGTAGTCATTTAAAATCGATTAATATCGGGTTTGTCATCGGTTTACTTAAATAACAAATATGAACTTGAAATTTTCAAAGTATGACGCGAAAACTGTGCTATGTAAATATTCATGCAATTGCAAATGAGACTAACAAATAGTTCCCTCAGAATCGTTAACATCAATTTGTACAATATGTATTCATTCAAGAAAAATGTAAATGAACTTCTGGAAATTTACACACAATATCCAGAAAAATACACATTTGGTTATTATGGTGTTAACTTTTTATGCAAATGGGTTTTCAATGAATATTGAAGGTTTTTAAAAATATAAGCTTCTTAATTTAATCAATTTTTACACCACATAGAAAAGACTGCGTAATTGTAATATGAATCGGCTAATTAAAATAAATTGTTATACCTACTTCAAATATTATCTTCTAAACTTAAATTATTTCATGCAGTTTTTCTTCAGCAGGCAGACATTTTAGTCAAGCTGCAAATTTTCTGAGAGAAGTGGATGTGGAATGAAGATATTTAAAGAAAATAATCTAAAAATATTTTATTACTCGTATCTCTCTGTTTTATGGCACTACAAAAATTAAACATAATATATATAAATATACATTAATAATAACCTCGCGGACAATGATGCTCCTGTTTGCTTTAATCCGATTAAAATTAAAAAAATATTCTTGTTTTCTTAAATTTTGAAAAATTTAACTCGTTAAAAAGTAAGATGAGAAATTCGCCTTAAATCAGAAAACGGAAGGACGAAATTACATTGTCCTGTTGCTTTTTGGACGGTTGCTGCGGGTCAACTTCATTATTTTTTAATTTATATTCATAGGAGCCGGCGACAACTTCAACAGCAGCTGAGATAAATTTTGACGAGGTTTACATCTCGACCAATTACACCCGGTTCCGGTTTCTTCTCGAGCAGTTTAACGAACCATTTTCTCGGTAGTTGCATAACATAATTTTAATTAACCGCCCGGATTCATCCAGAATCGCGGCTCTATAAGAGCCATCTTTTGTGATGGATGCAAGGATTGTTGGAAGGATTCTCCGCTTTTTAAGATTATCAAAGAAAGCTTTCTGCGCGGGTTCGTGACGAAGTGCACTTATCTCAATATCCTCCGGCTATTCCCAAAAAAGGATTCAATGGAGCCGACATGTTTATGCTTCTTTGAAATTTTGTAACATTTTGTATTTTGAACAGTTTCTTCAGCAACTGAACGACATAGGCTTGCCAAGTTTTGAGTAAAAACATAAACTGGAAATTTTGTTTTTTGTGGTATCGCCGGGGAAGTTTGTTTCATTGGTATTTTAAGGCACATTTGAATTAGGAAAACGCCGGAAGATGTCTGCGACTCCTTATCCCCTTGCTTTTATGTGGCAAAAAAACATTAAGGGGGCCGTAGACGGTTTTTGTCTACTACCATATTATACTGGGAACTCCATGAAAATTTCATTAAAAAATCAGCAGTATGTGACTATAGTCCCCAAATTAACTACGGGCTTTTCTCAAACCTTAACCCAATGCTATTCGACTTGTGAGCTCATAAATCTTATTGTAATAGAATTCTCCTTTAAATTATTCAAGACTTATGTGGGGACTTGGGAGCTCCTTTGAGAAAACTCTGCAAAACATGATCCTCTCTTTCCATGCAAAGCAATATAAAACTTCATTAAAGTAAAAGCAGTAAGAGCAGAAAGGGAGTTTCTTTATTGATTGTCAGCGGTATAGGGCTCAATCTTTGCTTATAGGGACTCCCAAAGAATTACAAGGATAAGACAGTAATCACATCCTGACGAAACCCTTGAGAACTCTTTTCGTCTCAAGCGTAGGTAAAGCATATACAGGGTGATTCTTATTTCCTGCAACTGCACCAAGAAACGCCAAGAAAGGCATGCTATGCGCTTTATAAGCTGCTTTACTATATCGCTGACGAGGTTTCTGGTGAATGCAAATTACTTTTTTGTAACCAATAACTAATTCAATGGCAGTGCATGCGAAGCCTTACAAAAAAGATATCCTCGTAAAATACACCATGGCGACGTTATTCAACATACATATGCATTAGGAAGCGTAAGGTTGATTCAGTCAATGCTCATCGAAGAATCGATTCGGGTGTCAGAAACTTTATCTGTCAATTAATCATGTTTTGTCGCCGTATACTGTCTCTTTATATTTGGTATCAAATTTTCGGGCTTATTCGGTCCATTATCCTGGATGGTTACTAACAAAATTGACTTGATGTAAAATTTATGCACCATGCCATGGTCCAATCAATTTCGTATAAATTACTGTGTGAGTGATTTATGTCGGTCTGTCACATAAGATAACTTCATTTGATTTGAGCTTATACAAAATAATTACATTACATTTGGGGATAAAGTTATCAACTTTATTCAATCTTGTAAAATTTGTAAATATATCAGCTCTATTTTGTTGGAAAGTAGAATAATTAAAATATTAATAAATTTCTAAATATGTATAAATACATATACATATCTGAGTTTACTGACCTAAACTTTTTTTTAAATTTCGGTACTTAATTAATTATCCACTCTTCGTCCTCTTTCAAGCAGATGTTAAGAGTATCAAAGTTATCGGATGGAATTTTCATGGTTATCTTTCAAAATAATAAAACTTTAATTTTGAAAGATATAATTGCAATATTGACTTGACATCTCTTCGACAGACTATTCTGTGTATTTACTCACTGTATCCTATTCAATTAAAATGATCATGGTGACGAAGAAATAATTGGAAAAAACGAAAGCAATGCTACCTAAGATAAAGATCTAATTGCCAAGGGGACAATTTCTTTTTCCTTTGATTTCTACAGTTAAGAAAACGAAGTGTGAACCGAGTTAAGAAACATTAATTTTTCTTATAAAGTGTACATATGCAGAATCAATTTTATTCTCTTTTAAAATTTATGCTAAATTTAATAGTATTTTACTTTAAGATTTCTACAATAGTTGCCCTTTAAGTCCAGTTTTGGATTTCCACAGGAAGATATATGAATTTGTATATTTATGGATATTATAAGGCCATTTTATCGCTTTAGCATAAAAACCTTTTGGTAAAAAAAGGTCACGAATCATGGTTAAAATAAGTTTTGTTCATAATTGAATTAATTTTTGAAATTGGAATTCGAAGAATGAAACGATGAAAAATTATCTTATATCAAAGGATATTTGTTGCCTATCGATTTTCAAGTCAACTTAAATTCTTTCATCTTTTATCTTAACTCTGATTTTGTGAAAAAAAAACACTTAAATTTACTGCTTAGCTACATTGGATGCGATTTGTATGTTTTTCTTCTAAAAGACCTAAACATTTTTGAGAAAGTACCTTTTATCGGTGCTTTTCTTGGCCTCAACGCAACACAAATCAAATTTTCCTTTTCACATGAATTGAGTTGCTGAGAAGCCATAAAAACGGGAAATGTGGCTACTTCCCGAAGGAAGTTTATATCGTAAAAGAAACCTCTTTGAAATTGTTTATTTGCTCAATGCAAATCGGTCTAAGAAACTTCTTTGATTAATGCTTCATTTGTACTTATTATTGCCCACTTGTTTTTTTTTTCTTGTAATTTCCAGTTCCTTTGTCCCTGGTTTTTAATTGAGCAAAAATAAGAAATTCCTGGGAACAAACAAAGTCTGGACAAGTTTTATAATAATCAAAATTCCCTCAGGGACAAAGATACCTTTAGGATAAAAATATACTTCATGAGAAAATATTTTTTTTGAAGGAAATGACAAAGAGAAATTATTTGGGACGAAGCAGTATCATGATTCATGGTTATTTTTCGCTCGAATTAACAACGCTTGCCTTTTTCCACTTAAATTTTTTTTTTTAAATAATAATTAATATTATTAAAATTGTTGGTTTCTTGCTCTCTGTTTCATTTCCACAATGTAGATAGAAAAAGGAGGGCAATGCCTGCAAAATGTAATTTCCAAATCCAAGAGTGAACTATAAATTATGGATGTGCCTATGCTTAGGAGATGTTTGTGCAAAACCGGAGATTACTTTCTCCTTCTGCAATTTGTTAAATTAGGCGGGTGGTACATTAATCTGCCTTAAAATCGCCAAAGAGATAAACAACACGGATGACCACTCCTGGTGTTCGCAGACACCACAACTTGAATTGAAAGTCACGTCTCCCCTTCAATTATTTATGCACATACCGACTATTTTTAGGATTGTTAGTAACATCAGACATTGTTCCGATTACATTCTGTGAACCCATTTATGTATATCTGGTAGCTCAAATAGCCTTCAAAATAAATTTTCTGTAAACATTTCAGCTTTCAATTTCAATTAAGTTCCAATGAAATTTAATTATTTGTTTTTACTCCACAGTCGAGGCTATAATTGACATTAAAACCTAACAAGATGCATTAAAGGAAATTATCTCATGACTATTTCTCAATCAATACTGCGATAATTTGTTAGATTCTAGATTGCTGGAAATGTGCCAAACATTTAATAGACTTCTTTAATACTCTTAATTAGCATTTTGTTTTGATTAATTAATTATTGCCGCCCATTAAGGAACTTCGGGAGGAATCATTTCTATTGAAGTTAAGCTTTGCAATACCATAATCTACTAAATTCATTTATTTTCCCAGCAGCGATTTTAAGAGCTTTTCTCATAAAAATTTTGTACAATTAAGTCTGAGTGAGCAAAAGATTCGAGTTTCAATTACATGAAAACGCGTTAAAGGTTTTGTTGCTTTCAAAGTGTTTCATGTTTTAAATGCTTTAAATACCTACACAAGATGAATTAAGATTTTGATGAAAATTTGTTTGCCAAGTATTTGTCTGGTGAGGTTCACTGGATAATTTGAATTTTTAATGAAGTTAAATCAGGAGCCAGAAGACAGCCGTTTGTAATCTTGGTCACATAATTGAAAATGACCAGGTTTTGACACTGAAGAATATGAGAACGGTTTGCCAAGCTTGGCTTAGTTAAATATATGTACATATATGTAAATATTTCCTTATATAAAAGTCTAGGTGAATAAAGCATAATATATCCAAATGAATTTGTATATTGATTACATTTTTTCCGAATTTTTCCTTATTTTCATCTTCCGCCGTACGTCTGGGCGACCTAACTTTTAAGCTTAAAAGGAAGCAATAATTCTTTAACTTTTGGAAATGAAATTTTTTATTGCTACAATAATCAATAAGATAGCTTTAGAAAACAAAACTTTTAAGATGTATATTTAAATTTCTAGGATTTTAAAAAGTAAATTTTTAACTTTAGAATAGTATTTAAAACTATATGTGAGAATGAAGTCAGGGCAATAAAAAACCTATGGTTACATTGTATTATTATTATTTTTTTGACATAATTTGCAAAAAATATAACATTGCCGAAATGATTGTCATAAACCGTATCCATTCATTGTGCCTATATTTTCTGATATCCTGCTGACCCTTTTATCGAAAGGTAAAAAATTCAAAAAATTAACATGCTTTAAAAAATGCATTAAGTATAAAAGAATCCATTTATATTAAATTGCGAGCAGAAAGACCGGTTAAATTCTTTCCTGGCAACCGCATTAATTTATTAACTGGTCAACAGCCCCATAGTGTCAGCTCTCAGTTTTATTGTCGTTTCATAAACTATTGAAAATCGTTGGAGCGAAAATCAATTCGGGTTTTTGTTAAAGTGAAACAACTGTGTGCATACATGAGTATGGTGTTGTAGAAGCACTAAGCGGTACAATGAACAATTTTTAGCATCGACGACGATGAAAATCAATAAATACATTAAATGGGTTTATTCACACTCAGCACGACAGTACTATACTCGTAATAATAAATAAAGTCCTTGGGAAAAACCGCCAAAACGCAAATGTGCATCACCGCGATCATAACGATATAGAATATCAAATCGACCTGAAATAACGTCTATCATTTGAATATCGATTCGGGGTTTAATTTGCTCCAAATGCAAGGATGAACCACAGATGTTTGCGTCGAAATGCGAGTGCTGCGGTGCAAGGACGAAGGCTGTGGATGATTTCATTTTCGAGGGTCCTTGCTGCACCTCAAACGCTGTAATTTGCAGTGAAAACAGAGAGCGCTTGCACCTGTTGAATTTTTCGAAAGCCCCACCTACTGCCATTCGAGGAGGTTTTGACAAAGAGAGCCTTGTTCGTCTTGCAGTTTATCTTGTTTGATAGAATTATAAGTTTACAAGAGGAAATTTCGCTCTGGGCCAACCTTTGTAAACTGCGGTCGACACATGTCGTTGTAATTGAACGCATTTTCAGGTACCCAAAAGGTTACCAAACCTGCAACTTGTTTATGTTGCTGGCTTTGAACTAAATTGGTCATTCTTGCGGCTAATAACCCCAGGGAGGCAAACACATATATAGTTGGCAAGTGCAGTGAATTAGCGATGACCGGCAATTTGCATTCAGTGGCAAATTTTCCAACAAAGATTTGAGTCGACTTGTAAATTTTATGTAACAAATGTTTTTTAAAATTGAGATTTACTTGGAAATCCATATGCATTTTTGAACTTGCAAAATAATTATAATTGAATCATGTTAACAAACTTTTTAAAATAGTCTATTTGGAGTATTTGTTTTCCACGGCTTATAACTATCGCTTCTGAAATAAACTTTTAATATAACTTTATTTTATATAAGGTGAAATGATTTATTGTTTTTTGTCTTTTGAAAGAAAACTGTTTCTTACTCTCATAAAGCACTAATAGTATGATAGTTATACAAAACCAGGCATAAACATATGCTATGACTGAAAGAAAGTTATGATATGTATATTATGGTTAATAGGTACATGAAAAGTCATAATTATACAATATTACAAAATTATTTATTTTTCCGATATTAGAACTTAATATACTATATTCATCGAGCACAATTCATGTTATTATTTAAATCTTACATATCTTTCGTCTAAAAAGTTGAACGACCGCAATAATAGCAAAAATTATCGACAAAACAATGAAGTATCCTCCAAATGTGATAAATTGTTGTCGGGGATCCAAAATAAAGATACTGTCGGAAACCACAATGACCGTAAATATGGTCTGAAGACCCAGGGAGAGGAATGTGTTGAACCCAAATATTAAACCGAAGCTGTCCTCTGGTAGATTTTTCGCGACAATGGCGCTGGGTGTATACAAATAACATTGTCGTACAATCAAGGAAGTTATTATTTCCATACGAATTACCTTGCAATGGTTATCATAAAATGATAAATGGTCCCGAAAAGAATGTATGTTACGTAAGCGACCCACACGGAGCTAGTCAGGGCCGCTGCGAAGACGAGCACCCCCTCGACGAGGGAGCATAATGTGATGATCCAGAGATCCCATTTCTGGTAATGACCGCTGTTTAGAAATCCGGCGACAAAGGCTCCTCCGGCCCCAAGGATAGTGAGGGTGGCTTCGACGGCGCCATTGTAGAAATTCTCCCGATCCGGGTCAATTTGCTTCCAGAGGAGCTGCACGTAATTCGCAACCTGTAATTACAACAGGAACGATGCGAATTAAGTTGTTCACCCCCGCCAAGAGACCGGGGAATGGCTCACCTGGAGAAAGCCGCACATTGCCAACGACCACCACATGCTCCACTGCAGGACCCTTTGATTTGAATAGGCGTTAACAAAGTGACTCCACAAAAGGGCCATTGCCCGCTTCGCTGAGAATTTCGCCTGGTGGGGCTGCAGGTACGATTTTATTGTGGCGAATTAAGCACGTCTCTACTCACCTTGCTTTCTTCGAGGGTTTTCCCTGTTGTTTCTACATCGAATTCCACAGGGACGTGTCGCTGTTTTCCCGTGACGTCATTGCGCTCCCCGGGGTCTGAGTAAAAGTAAAGGCTTCTGCCAGCGGAGGGAAGCATTAAGGCGACCACCAGCGACATTATTTGAGCTGGAAGGAGGGGTCGTAAATTATTATCACTTAAATTGAAAGAAATCTTAAATGAATAATTGCTTTGAAATTTCTATCATTTAAGATAAAATATGCTTTCAAAATTACGAAGCTTTCATTGAATTCACACACATTCATTTTATACCATGTGAAGTGGGAGGTAATGACAGTAATAATGAAGTTAAATAAAAACTTGCAAAAAATAAGAATTTTAAGTTATTTGTAAATCTTATAGAAATACTGTGTGAAGGTTTTTATGATTTAAAAAAGCTTTTTTTCCTTAAATTAAAAGAACAAATTTAAATTATTTGTATTTGGAATTGTTTTTAGTATTTCGTTTTCGATTTTTATTTTCATTTTTAAAATATATAAACAAACAAAAAATCCTTTCCATTAAACATTTGGAGTTTTGCACGAATGGGAGAAAATCTCCGAAAGGGTTTTATATACAGCGAAAAAACAAAATATACAATAGAAAGGTTATAGTACCACCTCTGAAAAGTTTCAAAAACATGAGCTTTTAATGAAATTGAACTCTTTCGGTCTTCAGTAGTCATTTTACATCTAAATAATTCAATTTTATAATATTTATTATGGGTATAATGCATATGTTAATTTCAATCATACTGAACTTTTATTATTTGACTATTTAATTTAGGGGAAAAAAATTATAATAAAACTAAATTACTTTCAGTTACGACCTTTGGCTACAAGATACCGACATCTTTTGAGATGGGAAAAATATATTTAATCCCCAATAAAATATTGTTCTCACTGATTCAGTGGTATCAAGCTTAAAATCATTGTTTAGCGTATCATAAAAATATATGTGCCGCTTCAGGTGCTATCTTATTAAATACATTAAGTATTAGGTTAGCTCATATACTTGCTAGGGACACATAGTTCAGCTCCCGCAGATTCATAAGATTATAGGAGACGAGCAGTTGCGCTAAGACTCCGGCAAGGAACTTTCCGCTTAAAATAGCAGCTCGTGTCTGCCCTGTGACCTTTTGGTACTTTTTGCGATCCACTTTCGCGTATATGTAGGTATAGTAGGCGACCTCGGAGGACATAAAAAATCCATAAAACGTCTGGACCAACTGAAACAACAAAACCACAAATCATATTAGTTAAGTACAGATGTGCCTAGAAGCAAAATTTCATAAAGGATATAGGATGTAGTATTATTTTGGTAAACCGAACTCATAGAGAGTCATAATTAAATTTTGGATGAAATATTGAAATATTTAAATTTTTATTATTAATGATAGCGAACACATTTATATTTAATATTTTGTACTAAGTATATGTTGCATTAACACTCACGAGTTTTCTACAATTATATGTTCTCAAAGTTTTATTTGTAAAGATATACTAATATACATATACACATATACAAAAGCATAAAGGAAAATTATTTTTGTAAGCAATACCTTATAAAAGAAGCAAAAGTAGTTCGAAACAAAATTTTCAATTCGTTAAAGTTCGAATTTAAGTTTGACTGTTTCAGTATCCTGTAAAATTTTCTGGAGGGATATCAAAATGCATGATTTAATCGATTAGTTTTAAAAACATCTTGTTTTGGGATTCCCTTTCAGATGTTTTAGTGATATATTATAAATGTATGTTATACATAAAAATTAAAAGATATGCAAATTTATGTTATATGTCTGCATATCGTTAATTCTACTATCACAATTAATATGTGTATGTACGGATTTTATCTGCATGCAAGTAATAAGCTCCACGTAGAAGGCATTAAGTACTTCGACTCTTACATGATGACGTTTCGCAATTTCGCTTGAGTATCTAACTTCGAAATATGTCAATTATGTTGCGAACTTCTTCATCGGCTTAATGTATTTCACTTAGCGCCCCGAAAATACGATTATCGCTTCGTCTTGTCCTTATTCACAAGCTCAGCAAGGATGAAAGATTTATGGAGATGTCTTTACGTCTCCAGGAAACACTTTAGATCACTCCACGATCGACCAATAGCGTTTAATAGAAAATGATTCTGGATGAGCAGTTTAATTAACTTCATTAAGGAAACTCTGCTCTTAATTAAAGGTATTTTCAAAATAGAAAAAAAGAAAATAGACAGGAAAGGCCCCAGGCAATATGTCCAATTTATTAAAGGCGTATCAGGCCAAATTGTTTCGTTTGAAATTTTTCTGGGCAATCAAAGTCTTCGCTAAGAAGGGATGGGATTATTTGATCTTATTTTCTCCTTTTTCAGGATTTAAGTTGGTTTTTATACATTATTAATTGGGACGGCATTTCTAGTAATTGCCAAAAATTAAGCTCAGTAGACATTTTTTGGAGAGACATCGTCTTTGTTTCCAATAAGGAGACGATAACTTGTTTACTTTATATCAGTAAAATATATAATAAAAATATATTTTTTACATGTATGAATATGTATCTAGGTATGGTTAGTATTTATTCAAATTAGTCTGTTACTCAGGATAATAAAGAAGATGCAAGGTATAAACAGCCACGAACATTTTTAATTTCATAAATTTTTAATAATTCTTTATGCTTTTTTAAGTTCATTATAAATTTAAAATATTAAGATACGAAATATTACACAATATTTTATTGTTTTTGGAGTTTATTTTATCTTCAATTCAATAAAGTAAGTTAATTGTTGTGAAACTACCGATAACTTCGTAAAAGTAAGCTTTTCATCAGCAAAATTGAATCGTAATTGTAGTATACACGATTTTCAATTGATGATACGATTTTAAACAATAATTCAGTCTTAAACTTCTATCAGCGTTTTGTTTTAACATTTAATATTGAATTTTCACCCTTTTGCGGTTGCTTTGAACAAAATTACCCAATATTCATGCTGTTCTGACTTTTTAATTACTGCGGCTTTGACTCAATTTCAACTCCCCCGCAATATGCTTATCTCGTTAAATTTTTATCGCGGCTTTTAACCGAGAAAAAATATACAAAATAAATTGCGAATTACCCTTTCTTGATCGAAAACCCCAACAAAAGATTGCAAATCCTTTCAATATCTAGGGTACTCTTGACAATTTCTTCAAGTGGCTGAAATTAAATTTATGAAATGGTTTTCCTATTTTCTCTCTTACTAAGAATGTCCAACTGAATTTATAAAATCACAATTACCATTTTTCAATTCTTTTCGGTGAATGAGGTTTTCTCCCAAGGGTGCTTTTGTTTGGAATTATTTTTTCTATACTTTCAAAGCTAGAAAGTAAACTCACGCAATGGGTCAATCTATTCCAACTTTAATATTTATGATAACCCAGAAAAGCGATGACTGAATAAAATGGGTCTTAATGTAGTCATGCAAAAACATTTATTAAAATTCAGGTAGGATTTTAAATTAAGTATAATTCGAGTTAATAAAAGTCAATATATTCGGTGGTCGCACTCAAGCGATAAAGCAAACATGAAATAATTCGTGTCATGAATTTTTTACCCCAACAAATTCTCCAGGGATTGTTGAGCTCCCAATATCTTTTAATATTAATAGTATTACTTTATTAAGGTCGTATTTAATAAACAGATTAATGTATCTCAGGAAAAAGCTGCTCTAAAAGAAAAATTTATAAGGCATCAACTTTCCTTCCATTAAGCTGGCAAAATCAAATTCATGGAATGAGTAGTCTACAGGTTTCTTGATATATTTTGAAGAAAATTTTAACATCGAACAATATTTACATAATTATCCAATATACAGAGGATGTATGTTCATAAACTTTGTCTGAACTTTCAGCGGGGTCAGAGTTTTTAATTAAAAGTTTCATTTTCCAAAAGTTACGCTCTGCGTTATATTGAAAATTTTTCTGTTCATGAAAGCAATAAGGAAAATTGTTTCGGGAAAACATGTTTTCGGGAATAATCATATGACGTATTAAGGCTCAAATATCTATCTACTTTGCATATCAATTAACGTAAATTAAGAAGGAATATTTATGCTGCAATGAGAGATGATAATTAAAAAATCTTTGAAAAGGCTCAGAGCTTCTGCAACATTTTTATCAATAAATATTTAATTCCCCTTAATGCTCTTAACTAAAATTTGTGATTAATACCAGGTGATCAGATTCCACATACGGAACGTTATACTAACTGATTTCTGCAGTATCCTGAGCAAACTTTACTTCTTCACCACAATGCGAAATAACTCTTTCCTCCTCAAAATCGACGTCCTTATAGATCCTTGTAAGGACATCGAATGGAAGTTCGTTTAAGAAAAGACTAAAGTAACTTTGCAATGATACCTCATTTGTTTGAATACGTTTTCAAGTGTAAGAGTTATGAGAATTAAAATTCCAAATTTATAGAAATTTTCATTAAAACCATTATTTTGAAATCTGTTATATTGTCCTTATTTTATGTGGTTTTCTAGCAGCTTCAAGAGTGTATTGATACACATTTATGTATAGGTACATATATGCACTTGTTTGATCGTAATACACAGATTAGGATCTGGAAGGCTTTCCGTAGAACTAATAATTTAATCTGTTTGCCACTAGAATTCGTCTTATAGTCAACACACAAGAACCCTAATCCGATAATAAAGAGCTGTATGCTGTTTAAATTTCGCAGAGAAGATGTTTTAAACTATAAGGCTTGTCTCGTTCGTAAAGCTTGCGACTAACGATGTCAATAAGTTCAAAAACGTGCCTTGTCACCTTGCGTCTGTTGTCCTTTACTTATAAATTACGTTTAGGTTAAAGTTTATCGCAAAGATGCATGGCATTAACCAAAGACACTTTCTAAAATATTTATGTTGTTAGCAAAATACTCCTTCCGGCTTTTATGTAAATGTTAAGCATCCTTTCTACATCAACATAATATTCAATTTTACGTAGTGTCTGCTTGCGTGCAGACTTAACGCAAACTTACAAACTGTGACGGTCGTGTTACGAAAAAGGTCCAATTTGCTTAGGGCTATTGACTTTTATTTACATTTGAAAAATATTTTTGTTAGGCTTCACGGTAAATTTTTAAACATGTCTAATACTTTCATCTTGCGTGAAAATGTTAAGTGGATATTTTATTCAAATTTAGGTTGATAGGACTTTCCCTCCTCTGGGTGTGTGCTATTTGCGGAATTTTTGGAGATATCTGACTGAGTAAACATTTTGAAAAGACTTAAAAGAAACTTTTGTTGTGTTTTCAAGGGGTTGAATGGTATTATCCCTCATCAAATCGTGCAAACCGTTTTACCTTTACATAAGAAAAGGTATGCAAATGGACGATAGAAAAAACTATTAACTTCCAGCTTTTGAAAAGACATTTTGGTAATTTACATTTATGTAAATGGGGCTGTCAAGTCGATTGCAGAAGCAATTCTTGATTGTACTCATAAGTGTGGGAAAATGTTTTTTTGAGTTCTAATTGCTCCGCAATTTGAAAATGCAAGCTAATCGTTTAAAACTCCCAATGTTTCGTACTATAATTATGCTGTATTTATGTACATAAATACATACCTACATATGTATGCCAACAAACATTTGAAAACATTTCTTTTTAAGGAGTTTTACGTTAAGTAGGTTACAAAGAAAAAAACATATTAGTATAACAAGGTGTATAAAACTAATAATTAAACCAGAAAATTTCTTATAATTTATCGCCATATCGTTAAATACATATATTGGAAAGCCGGGCAATGTTATTTTTCCTAGTAAAAGTAAAAGTAAAAGTAGTATAAATATTTTCTAAGATAATATGAGTCTAGATTCACTTTAAAAAAACCCAACATATTACCAATTTATTAATTGAAGTAGTGATTTTTAGTTACTATATGGTATATAAATGTTACAAATAAAATCAAATAAGGGGACTGAGTTCTTATAAATATTATATATGTAAGTAATAATGGTTTCTAACACTAATGAATTTTGCGAATTATGAAAACAATTTTAAGAATTGTTGAAATCAAAATTTTGGTCCTTGAACTGCGAATGTCCTTAATGGTAATGCATTTGGAAACGGCGGAGATTTAAAATCTTAATTCTCTAATGTGCTTAAATACTTTCATGCAGCTCTCAATTAAGAAGTTAATTGACTTTTTCACAGACACTTTCGAGTTAATTCTTCGCACGTCTTACAATTTCGTTTTAATCAACTTCGAATCATTTCACAAAATATTCATGACTATGGGAAAGGTAACTCTAATAAAGTTGGACTCGCGCTCATTAATATTTTTAAGCGCGGCAACACTTCATGAATCCCATGGATTAAGCTGGTATCCTCAGTTTTCAAGAAAATTTAACAGAACCACCTTTTCTCTGAGTGCCAATTATGTTGGGTAGCACGCTTAAATTTTGGAAAGGAAACTAATTAAAAGCATTAATTACCAGTTGCGGAATTGGGTGGGATTTGTCTGACTACGTCTAAACTTGGCAAAAATTGTAATAGGATTTGTTTAGTTGGTTGAACGCCTTTAAATTATTAACGCTGTTTAATAAAAAGTAGTAAGAAAAAACCGTCGCCATGGAATCTAAAATGAAATTCAAATTTAGCTATATGTATTTATTTATTTCCTTCAAAAATTGAGAAAATTTATTACTCAAATGTATATAGCGAATAGTTTTGATATCAAAATGTTCGTTTAAGCTGTAAGCAACTATGTTTGAAAATTGAGTAAGCATATTGAAGGATCTGAAAATCGACTTGAAAGATTACAATTTTATAATACATATGTCCAAACACGTATTAGGTAATAGAGAGTTTAATACAAGCAAGTACCTACATATTACATTTAAAATTTGTCAAGTATTCCTCCTATTTCGAAAAACAATAATCTTTGAGGCAGAAAATTTTAAATATTTAAACATATGTATATAACAAATTTAATATAATTTTGTTATATCTTGATATTAAAATGTGTGCATTTTACCTGTAATCCAAGCATATCATAGGTCCACAGCAGCAATGACCAAACTATGATTCCTGTAATTGCTGATAGTACAATTATTGGTTTGTACCTGAATGGGTGTAAACAAGGTTTTAAGCAACATTTCAAAAGTTACATATATCAAATGTATTCCATTCTTACCGCAAAATATCTGTTATGAGAAAAACCAGGACGAGTTGTGCTAAGTTAGAATACGTCCCCCAAGGGTAAACTTCTTTATTTACTTGCTCGGCAGTAATATTCCTCCATTCTCCTGATAAAAATTCAATCACAAATGGCTCGGATGGCCTCATCTCGCGCAGGAAGCCGAATGTGCAGAGTATGAGTGAAATTTTCAACCAATCCTTAATATGACCCATGACTATCTGTCGCAAATGTACACTCTGGAATGAATAGCATTCGATTCGTGATTATGCAAATATATTTTCATTTTGCTACAAGTCTCATATATAGAACACAATTTTTATGAATAATTCACTTAAAGCCGCGCAACGTAATCCCTTTCTTGAAGTTTTTGACTTCGAGGAAACATCTGTCAATTCATACCCTTGCAGGGGAGGATAAACCCAAAGGGACTTTTCGTCATAACTTGATTCAAATTGAATTTGAATCCAAAGGAACTGAAGAATTTTCTGTATATGCCAATGATTCAATTTTTTGTTTCAAAGGCATATGCATATATACATATATATATTTATAACGTATTCAAGAGTCCTCCTTTGCATATTTATTCATATCTTCCTGAGAAGTAATAATTTTATTAATAACTTTTATCAATTTTTAGATTTTTCTAAATTATAACATTTGATATAAGAATGAAATTAAAGAAATTAAAACAATTAATTTAAGAAAATCCTATAAAGTTGTTAAATGTGTTGAAGTAATGAAAATAATATCGTAAAGGTACTATTTATTATTTATTTTTATATGTATGTATATTCCAAGATATTGTAACCGATTTTGAAAATAACATGGCAATATATATTCAATAAAAGGAAATATGTATATGCAGAAAAGAAGGAAATACTTCACTCATTTTTAATGCTCCTAAATAAAAGATTTTCTCCCAAACAACTTCCCCATTAAGAAATACAGCGAACTAGTAAATGTTAAAAGTCTTAAAAATCAGCTTAAAACTAATTCCCAACGAACAAGTAAAAGCACTAAAAATTTAATCTAATTAACTTTATTTAAAAGCAATTTGAAGGTTTCCTTTCCTCATAAAATGGTAATATTGTCATCATAGGATAAAAAGAATTCGCCCTTTTAAGTTCGTTTTTTTTTCAATTTCGCCATCTATAGAATTGTTGAGATATTTCAGAAATCCTAGGAAATTTCAATTAACTTCGCAGACATTCTGTTTTTCCCATTTATTTTTTTTTTTTTTTTTGTATGGAAACGAGGTAAATAAGTTCAATTGAATTTTATCCTTTAATGCGGAGGTATTTATATATGTATGAAATGTAAGCAAAGTATATATTTATGTATGTATATCAAATCATGGAGTCGCTGTTCAAAGCTTTAGAGGTTCTTCTAAAATGTGAATTAAAAAAGTTTTACTTGGTGCAATTCAAATGACGAACTCTTAAAATAAAATGGTTAATGAAGGAATCTTTTTGAAGCTTTTAGACTTTAACAATTTATTAAAATAGGCATATACATTTTTATGTTAGGAATACGATAATTGTATTATATAAGCCAAAGAATCACATAAATGTTGTATATTCTCAATTTTTAGATTTTCTATGTAGTAAGGAATGTGTTTAGAGCAGATTTTAGAAAGCATAGTTATCTTTGTAAATTTACAAATTCTCCAACAGAGCTTAAGTTCTCGAGTACTCCCAAACACTGGTACTTCATTATTTCTTAATTAACTGCTCAAGTACTTTATTACGCAAGTTCTCAGATAATTATTTTGTCAAGTATTCGAGTGCTCTCGTACTCAAAACTGTTTTACTCGAATTCGAATCAAAACACTACAAGTACTTGAGTACTCCAATTTCTATTATGCAAATACGCAATTATCCGAATCGGAGCTCTAAAGGTAGGGAGAATTTTACGAACCTGAGAAAACAACATAACGAAACTTTATTCTGATTCGAAAGTTATTTTGAAAAGAATGTGTTTAAAGGTGTAATATCTGATACTAGCGCTGTTTAATTTTCTAACGAAAATTGCTGTAATGTCTGTAACCTAGTGATCCTCTTAATAAAATATTTTGTGGA
Source organism: Tolmerus cingulatus (assembly GCA_959613345.1). Lineage (NCBI taxonomy): Eukaryota > Metazoa > Arthropoda > Insecta > Diptera > Asilidae > Tolmerus > Tolmerus cingulatus. The sequence continues at coordinate 11,155,181 of OY390708.1, read as the reverse complement.
CTTCTTTAAATATGAAAGTTCTAATTTACAAACTCAACATAATTTTTAATGTAAAACAATTAATGAACATATTATGAACACTGATCAGCTATTTTAGCGTACAATATAGCGACCAATTTTTGAGTATGTATTTAGGACTTTAAATGGTTTTGATCTCATCTAGCTATATTAATTTAATATTCCAAGGGTCCATAAGGGACGATTAAAGAACATTCTGAAAATATTTTTGCTATGGACGGTCTTGTGACATTTATCTTTCAAATGCGTTTTTGTCAAAACTACCCCCTTCCATATGAAATCTGAATTGTTCGATTTTTAACTAAGGTTAAGCGTGGCTTTTAAAATTACTAATTCTTAATGTCATCTAAATAGACAAAAATTATTATAGGTATATAGTATAACTGAGAAATTTTTTAGTATCCTTATAAAATAGTGAATTAAATAAGATTAGAAAATCGTAAAAATTTGCCAATTTATGACTATTCAAAATGATTTTCTGCCTTATAGCTATACGTGTACAAAATCCACAAAAACAGTATATATACGTATGTACATACTTATGTTTTAAATTAAAAGTAAGTTGTTTGAGAGAACTAGGTTCGTTGTTAAGCATAAATTATATTTTTTCTCAATTTATTTGGAGTGAAAAATGTTTTATTCATGAGTGGTGGAAAAAGCTGTTTCCATTTGAAAAACGATTTCCCTTAATTTTCTTCTTGAAAAATAATGACTGTGTGTTACATTTATCAAAAATGGTATCTATAAATATTCTCCTTTTGGAAAGAAATAATTAGTTGCTACTCAACTCATTTCATATGCATGTAGGCTCGATATATTAACCGATGTAATAAATAAATACCAATTTCTAACCATGGCGAATGAATATCTTATTGTTCTGAAATATATTTCTTCACGTGAGGAAAAAGGCGGCCAATAATTACTAAAACGGCCTAATAAATCTTGCAAAATGTGATTATCTAAAGACGGGTCGGTACCCTTCCGAATGCATTAAAAGAGATAAATGTTCTTTCCCATGTCTTTATAAAATATATCACGACTGCAATTTGCACCAAAGGATGTATTTCAATGGGATAATTGGGATACCAAAAAGGGATAGAATCTTCCACCGAATATTGGACTACTATAATTCGAAACAGAATTTATTGGCGTTTATAAGTGGATTTACAAACTATCCTTTTACTAGGCACTTATAAATTTATCTTAACTAAAAGTTCTTTAATTAGTCCCATTTAACACCCTATAACATATTTGCCAATGACACAGGAACGTTCTAATTGAATTCTGCAATTCATAACTGGCAGCATTCTAAAAGTTTATCCCGTGAAGTTTATTTATAAATGGAGTCCTTTCGTTCCCTTCGTAGAGTAGCTTAAGTGTGGAGGGCTGTTTAAAGCAGCAGGGTCCTAGTAAAACACATAAGGGTAATTTTTCATGTGTGACGTGTTGCTCAAATAATTTTTCCTCCCCATTGATGCAGGATTAGCTTCGGGTGGCTTTGGAGTTTGGAGAAGGGTGGTGACTCAGCAATGTCGGCAATCTATCTTCCCATTAGCTTAAGCCCAATTCACCAAATAGGATGAGTGAAGCTTCTTTTCTATTTTTGCGTTAAATTATTAAAAGTTTAAAGGATTAGGGAGTGAGGAGAGGCTATGGCTGGGTGATGTTGTGGGATTTGCACGAGATTTACGACATCGTTGCCCTTTTACGAGCAGAAAGCTTTTGAGTTATTCAGAAGGGTTTCCTACGACAGTCCTTAGATTCTGACAATGTTTGCTTACACGTCGGGAATACTAATGAAATTTTTAATAAATATGAGTCCTCTGAAAGCAGCTCCCACTATGTCTGATCTAAATTTGTTGATCCTCACATCAGGAGAAATATGATTTACGGCCAATTCAATCATCTGTATAAAAGACTCCAGACCAGTTTTTCGCAGCTCTTGAAAAGGATCTAATCAATTGGTCTACAATTGTGGATAAATAGGCACTTAGTCGGATGGATTTGAAAATTTAGAACAATTCTGCCAAGAAATTTTATGAACCTTGCAAATGCGAAAAAGCTACTTTTGTGTTCTATTTGATTGTCTTGCTAAGTTTTCAGAGAGGATTATTTTGAGTTTAAGGAAATGTGTCCTTCAGCCCCAATTTTGCGGATTGATGGAGAAGTATATTGAAGCAATCAATGATCATTAGAATGTTTAATTGACTTTTCAAGAAGCTTAGGAATTAATGCGACATTTATTTGTGAAGTGATAAAAATGGAACTTATTTCCGAGATTTGACTTTTTTAAAGCGTTTGCATTTTAAGTGAAAAAAATGTAATCCTGATTTAAGATATTAAAAGGGAATACTTCGATTTAAAAGTTTGAAATTTATTTCTTGCAGCTGAACAAATAAGTATGCCATTAAAGTATCTAATTGAAAACTATTTATCGGATCCCGGGGTATACCCATGATAAAATTTGATTTGAAAATTTTGTTGAAAAGTTTTTGCTTTTCTACAGCTATCAATAAATGACAATATTGGAAAAATGAATTTATCATTTTTAAGTTCACTTTCAAAGCCCCCATAAATGAAAAAAAACATTGGTATAATATTACTTACATACATATTTTGTAATTTAAATTGGGATTTAGAAATATTAAAGGATAAAAAATTGTCATAGATAGTGAAATATTTCAATTCACATTTTAATTTATACGTTTCAAAGGTTAAATTGTATAATTTATAGCGTTCACATTTATTGCACTTTTTGATAATTTATATAAACGCTGCCATAGAGGTTTAATTCTATTGTATTTTTGAATGTAAGTTTTTAGAAGTTGAAATACTGTGACGACTAAATTAAAAGTTGTTACTAAATATATTTTTACCTTGAGAATTAGCGAAAATAACATAATTGAAACAAATTGAATCGAAAGGATAAAGCCTACAACCATAGCTTTAGATCCAAGAAAACTTAACTGAACAGCTCTTGAGTTTTCAGTCTTGTTTGAGATATTAGTAAATATATATAAAATGGGAATGAGGAACTCGCAAATCCGAATATCCGGCGCTTTCTAAAAAACCATTATAGAAATTACTTCCATTGAAGTACATATAAGGATTTGCTTAAGTCACCATTTCCATCTTGAATTAAATGCTATACAATCTTTCCAAACATCTGTGAAATTAAATGTAATTACACATTTTAGTATAAGTCATTAACGTATAAAAGTGTAATTGAATTTCGAAAGCCGTTTCTTCTTTCGCACCTTCAACTAAAAAATAGTGTCAAGAGATTTTTACATTTTCCAAAGAGACTTCCAACGTAGCGATACTCATTCCGCAAAAAAAAGTGAAATTAGGTCAACAATGTTCCTACTTCTAAATTAAAAAGAATAAGGATTTCTTAAGAAAAACTCGCGCTACACTCAAGTTGATAGAGGAAAAAAGGATAAGAAATTGGCTTAATATAAAGTGAGATTTTTATCTAAATTTCTAAGTTCTAATTCAGTTAGATACGAAATGTTGAATTTTACGCATTTCCGACAATCATTTTGAAATCAAGTTTGTCGTCAGTTGGGGGAATAAAGCAGAAAGTATCTGAACTTGTTTATTCCTCCATTGAACATTTCAAATCAGATTTGAATGTCAACTTCCGTTTGACCGGGAACCTAATAAAAGTAATTTCCCAAAGGTAATTAAAATTAAATTGCAGATAGGGCGAGTATTTAATCAAAACTAAGAAAACAAGGAGGCGACAGCTCCTGGCCTGGGCATAAAATTAGTCGTGCATTTCACGTAATGTCGTTGTAACGTCTAATTGCTTACTGCGTTGAGCAGTCTCGAGGAAAAGGCACTCGGCAGGCAGTTTCCTAACAAGATTTCAACTTCAATCTTGCTTGGGATTAATTCACTCTCGGCACCATCGCTTTTCCGAATCCCTCACAATTTCCCGAAATTTTAATGAAGAATGAACAAAAGGCTCCGTCTTATCCTTCTCCTGAACTCTTCATAATTTTTCACAGTCGCTTACCCACCGGCAGTTGTTGTTCCCGCGGGGCAAATTATTTTAACAGACTTGTTATAGGTGCTGAAAGTGCCAGTTTTACTGGGAGTCCTCGTTACAATAGTCCTGGAAAAATACAAATTAAAGTATCTCGAGTGGAATGAAATAATGCTGGCGCCTTGTAATTGATCTAGGAACAATGGGGCTAACAACAAAGGTAATTACAGGACCGCTGAATGGAAGATGTAAGTCCTCGCTGCCCTTAGGTAGCACCAAAGAATGAATTTTAACTGTCGTCTTCATTTTCCCGCAGATAGAATAGACAGCTTAACAACAACAGTTATGTTGTACTCGAAATTTGATGAGCACTTACTTATGTAGTACCTATATTGTAAATTTTAAAAACCAACAAACTTTGATATATGTTCAAAAAATAAAAGTTTCAGACATTTTCCTTTTCGAATGATAATGGTACTTTTTATTTTTAATTATAATAGTCTTAAAGAATGAGTACTTGAGAACAATGTCTGCTTTAATTCCAATTTTACACGAAGAATTTTAAGAATTATTTAGTTAACAATTCTCACAAATGTTCAACTATGATACTTCACCCAGTTAAGGAGAGGTCCTAAAATCTCTGAATGTACTACGGAACTACATATCTCCGAAACTTATTTTGTTGCCACATTCCGCATCTAAAGGGCGTTTTTTTATTTGTGGTAGATATTATTGTCCCACTATTTATTTTGCCACAAATACATATATATATATAAATTAATTAACAATCCAATTCCATGTATTAGTTTCTTAAGAAACTACAATACTTTTACCCGTGAAATATTTGATAGCTGGGTATATTGCATTTGCAGGTTTTCGATCCCATTTCTAAACTGATAGCAGAAATGTGTATTAATGTATTTCGGTATTGAGGCAACAAAAGGGAAATTCCTCCACGAAAAGGAAAACTAGATGTTAAACGCATAATTTCTTTTGGCGTCAAATCAATAACGACACAGCACTTTTCTTAGGTGCTACCTCTTGCCGGAATGGCATAACGACTTATCCTATTTTTCTTTGAAACAATTCTTTTCTTCAAATAAGCTTCAAAATCATCCCTTAAAATATTAGCATATCTAATACTCTGGATGACTGTGAAAAATGAACTAAAAAGATCTTTCACGTCGCAAGGGAAATTTGTCGACATTTGATTACCTTTTGCTTTTGAATTGGCTTTTGCATTTTGTTATTCAGTAGTTTTTGAGAGTGGGGTATTTTAATGAATTCGTCTTTAAGTTCGCAATAAATGAAAGAAAATAGGTAAAAGAAACAATTTTCAATTTTCTTTACTTTACGAAATTGTTGGCATAAATAAACACCCCCTTTTGCGTAATTCGTGATACGAAAAAATCATCTCTTTTCCAAACGAGTTAGTAGATATATGTATGTACATATATTTTTTTCTTTTGTGAAAATGAAGAGGTATGAGCGCTTAGCCCTTTATTTTATCTCAACTGCAAGAAAAAACAAACAACAAACACAAATTACCCTTTGAAACATTTAAAAGAAAAGTAATGGTCTGCTTTGAGTTGTTCTACGAAAGGTTTTAGACGGTTCAGTAGAAAAGCTTCTAAATTTTCAAATATTTCTTTTATATTTTTGTGGCATTAAAATTACAATGTTTCTAGAACATTCCATTTGAAAGATCTTTCTAAAAAGGAGAAAAGGAAGTCTGACTGTAACTTGGCCATGAAATATTATTTGTATCAAAGCTATTTTATTCAACTCTTTAAATTTTTCATAAATAATAATAAAATAAATAAAAATTGAAATTCGTCTGAAAAAAATATTAAAGAACTAACTTATATTTATTGTTTGAAAAAAGTGGTTATAATTTGATTTTAATAGTTAGTGGATGAAAACTGAATTGCTTCATAAACTTACGTTGAACTACCAGAATAAATATTTCTCTACCAGGAAATAATTTCTTTAAAATAATTTTTATAAGTACTTTGCTGTACGAGCACCTGTTGCAGTTATGAAATTCATGTATGTATGTACATATATAAGTACTTACATAGGTACATTCTTGTTTTTTTAGAATGAATATGCTTATTTGGAGATCTTTTTTTTTGCTTATGTTTTGGTATATTTTTTTCATCAAAATATTAAATCTAACGACAAAAAAAGATGTTTACAAATTTTAATATGCTTTTTCGCGCCATCGGATGAATTCCTCGATATCAAGAAAGCATCATAAACTTTCTGAAAAAGAGCTTTTTTGGTTCGGATGTTGGTACTATGTTTGCTTTCGGATAAAATTCTTCGGGAAATTCCAAAGCGAAATCTTCAGAAGATTCAGATAAAATTCATTGGGGAGAATTGTAAAGTTCCAAAGCTTTTTGGAGCGTTTGAGCTTTGGTAAAACTTACCAAGGACAAAATGGGTACATAAAGTGGTAAAAATCGTTCTAAGCAAATTCAGAAGTTTCGGCATAAAACGTTTGTTGAGCTGACTGCATAGAGCTAAAGTTTAGACACTACTAATATTTTAAAAATTTAGAGGAAAATCAAAATTATTGGACTCAAACTACAATTTAAGAATTTTAAAAAAGTTTACAAACAAAACTTATGTTCATGTCATCGGTATGTTATAATAAAAATTTGATTTTAACTTTTTAATTCGCATTTATTTATTACTTGCTTATTTTTTTTATGGTTTCACATTACATGAAAGTTATCCTATTTTTAGAAGGATAATATATGGCAACGTCACTGTGCAGATTTAGATTTTATTGGTAAATTTTATTTATTAATTGATTTTATTAAAGTGTTTTTTTGGTTTAATCGTTTAGTGTTCTCTATTTAATATACAATGGAACTGCGAATATCCCTTTTAAAATGATTGTAGACTTTTTGGACAAATCTTAAGTTTTCAAATATTTTAAAACTTTTTCAAGCTCTATTGACTACTACTTCTTAGTAATTTTTAAATGCCTTATTAGTTATATTCTAATGTAGAGATGGAAAGCAACCATTGCAGAGTTATAACAATGCAGAAAGGACTCGAGCAATCAAAAACTCTACATAATTTAGTGGAATGAGATAAAGCCCTCACGTAATAAGATGTAATAAGAGTTTTATTCCGACCTATTTTATAATTACTTATTTACTTATATTTCAGTTAACGTTGATATTTCAATATGTATATTCTGGAAACTTAATTTTATTCATATTATGCCCGTACTGAAATAATAATTCTAAAACAAATTTTAATGACTTAGGGTCGACATCATTTTATTATTTATCAACCAAGATTTGATGAACAATTCGATCTTACTGATTTTAAAATAATGCTTATTAAGTAGTAAACTTTTATGATTGCAGACAGGGAGTTTTCGAGGAATATATCTGTTGTTACTTTGATGTACATACATATATTCTTTCCCAACCGATGTAATAAAAAACAATTCAAATTATAAATATTTGCATAGTAGACTTTATTTTATTTACGAAACTTCTTGAAAAACATCTGTGAGAAATAGGAATGTGTTGGTAACTATATTATCTGAATTTTCCCTGTTAACATTAACTCTGTTGTTGTCTCACCAAATTCTTCTTTTATAACAAATGATCTTTGATACGCGAACTGTTCAGAGTCAAGTGCATGAAACGTTTTATTACACTACCATCGACAGACTCACTGAAGTCAACCAGGACTTAATATACATATGAATGAGTGTCATGCATGATTTACTGCATTACTGAAAAAATAGCTTTGCTTTCTTTGATTTATCTAAATAAAATATAAAGAGGCCGTACCGAGGGTGCTAAATGGTTGGCACGAACACAAAAGTACATTACTGGCATATTGAAGGGCCCGACCGTAAAGGTGAAGGTCGCTGGTATTTTCATGTTTTTCTTTTCTTTTATCTAGATGGTAAATGGAAAGGAAACTCCAGACGCCTCCACGATTTACATCGGGGGCGGGCAATAAGGGTTCACTTTCCTAAAGGTATTTTCTTTCGCTGATTTGCCGGTCTTGTTAAAAGTGAAAAATGAAACTCACGGAAGTGCTGCTGTAAGCAGAACGAGGACTAGAAAATGGATCAGAAAATGTCCTACATATTTTCCGCTTGAAAAGTGGTCCATTCTGGTCGGCAGGACAGGGGAGGGGATTTCTTATGGATGCCATAATTGATCTATAAAGCGTTTAATTCCTCATTTCCCCGGAGTGAATTAACATGATAGGAGGAAGGTTGTCGTGCCTGCACGTGAGAGTCCTGATTGAGCCGTCAATTACGTCAATTACTTCTGCTGGTATCGTGTGGGATGTTGTCAGGCATCGACTGATTGTCACAATAACACCCCAATGATGGCGTATAGCATAGACTCATTACGTAAGTTGTCATAGGTCATTATAAAAGTTGATGATTTGGTAAGATATGATTAGGTGTGGATGCAGACAAAAGTTATTATAAAAATGATATAAAATTAGTTTAACTATTCATTTTTTAAATTTTTCCCATTACTTTTATATACAATTTTTTGCCATATTCCGTCAATATCTCACTTCATCAATAATTAAATTTTTTCTAAGTTATTATATATGAAAATAGACACAAAGAATGGAAAAAAGTAATTGGTGAAGATACTTACTAGGGAATCATAGCTTTAATTAGAGAATTTTTAATTATAGAATTTCAAATTCGTGGAAAAAAAAGTGCAAGTAAGCCTAGTACTAATATTTGCTTTGCTATATTTCATATAAAAAATCAAGAAATTTTCACATATTTGAACACAACTATGTCATTTTGTTATCGCTCGTCTCAGTTTTAATTTAAAAAGTATAAATTACCAATTAGTTTGAGTCAAATTTCATAAAATACAAATTGGTGTAAATCAAACACCTATCATTAAATTTGGCACTTTATACATATTTTTACACAAGTAAAATGAAAAATGATACTATGTGAAAAATTTCGTAAAATTGAGATATTCTTTTATTTATTTATAATAGTAGTTATACAATCACAGTGTTATATTCTATTCCTAATTGCAAATTATTTTCAAAAACTTTGTTACCTATTTTAAATTGTTTACAAAATAATCGCAATTCTTTGGCCTATAAATTTGTATCTGTTTAAGTTAAAACCATCGGTCTATTTCCCTAAACTCTATGACAAAGACGACTAGTTTTTGGTCTTTAATTTTCTTGAAAATATATGAACCTAATATGCGTATCTGTATATTTCTTATATCTATAGTGTTCAACTTCTATGTAGCTGCGATACCCGACATAATTTTCGTGCCTGGTCAAGTGGCTGGCAATTAAATTAATATTAGTCCCTGACATGCGAATCCCGCCTTTGAAAATTGACAATTCTGTGGACCTTGATAATCTCCAATTGGGAGAAGTTTTGAACTTCCCACACGAGTTTAACAAAATGTCCTAGCAGAAAATGCAATTAAAAGAACGAAGGGTTGCTTGGCAACAAAATGTGGGATTGATATAAAACAGTGCCGAAAAGATCTCTTTAATTTTGACGAGCAAAAGGCAATGTGTTTGTGTTGTAGAGTATGATGGCTTAACGTTTAGAAATTCCTGAGGGAAAATGCTCCATACTGGGGCTTATAAAGAGTCCTGTCAAGAGCACTCGAAATTTGAATTTAATTTAACAAAGTATCAAAGGAGCCATTCTAGTGGTATAAGGTAAGCTTCCTGTGGTTTAGCACAATTGAAAAATCAATCAGAGCACTATGCAGAGGCGGTAGGGAGACCCTCATAACTCATTTCTTTGGAAAGAAAAGAAGTAGCCTGCGTCCTTATACTTCCTTATTTATCTTTTTAGATAATCCGACGTGATTTGATTCCCGTACCATGGCTATCTGACTGGCTCCAGGATGACTGAGACACAGAAACGAAGCCTAAAGTTCGCTCTGTCTGGAACTGAGAACGAGACCTCGACCGAGAAAAAGAAGTCCAACCGCAAGGACTTCGTGCGTTTCGATTCAAAGGAGACTCACTTCATCGGGGACAACGAGGAGATGCGGGCCAAAATTACCGAGGAAATAAGAAAGTGAGTAGCAGCGTCACCGCCTTTTGTTTACTCTCTGGTGTTTTCTTGTTTTCTGAATGCCTCCATAATTCTCAATATCTGGCGTTATCGATTTCATATTTGTCAGTATCCATAACTCTCGAATGGAAACGTCCGCCGATGCTGAGATTAATAGTGGTATAAATTTTTATTGCTTACTAGGGTAGGTCCTTTTTCAAACGGTAGGAACGAGCGAGGGGATGGGATTTGTTTCGAGGTGAAATTAAGTCTAATTTAGCTGCTAAATGACCCAAGGCAGCTATTAAAATCTGTTTACTGCCAGATGCCTACTTAATTGCAATATTTTCCTCTTAATTGCCTGTCAACAGAAATCCTTTGATTAAAAAGGCGTTGTAGATTGCGCTTTTGATTAGCGATATTTCAGTAAATTTGAATATAATGGAGCGTTATTCACGGTAGAAACCATTTAAGGAATTAAACATTTGTTTTTGTTTCACTTAATCATTAAAAATTGTTGCTATCATAAATTTTTATTGTTTGCGAAAATGATTATGTAGATTACGTTTCTCAGTAATGCTATTTTATCACATTTATTTATAATAATTTTTTATCATTATATAATAACTTTGGGTCATTATAACCAAACATAGCGAAGTATTTATACACTATATACTAGTTTACTAATTTTACTTCTCTATTAGGACGTGGGAAAAGGTAAGTATTATTTTAATCGTGTTTTTATTAATAAGTTAGAAATGACTTGCATTCAAACGCGTTTATTTTGAAAACCAATTTATTTTTTTAACTTTCTAAAGGTATTTTCACAAATCATTAAAATTATAGTATATTAAAAATTTGCAAAATTTTAAACAATTCGAACGATTTTATTCGTGTTACTGAGCGATTGAATTTATAATGCTGAATGAGAAGTTGTTATGAATTTCTGTTGCTTTCTGTTTTTCGTTCATGTCAAAATTAACGACGAAATTAAAAAAAGTACGATTGGAAAAAGATGCAAAAATACTATGTATGTATGTAGTTATTTTTGTTAAACATAGATATCTATTGCTTATGAACATTTTCTGGGAAAAATAAACGGAAGAAATTTCTGTTAGTAGATGCTTTCCCAGAATTTAGTGTTAGTTTCCGCGTTTTCTAGGCTACCTTATATTTTTATCTATAATAAATTTAAACAGAAACCGCTCAACCAAGTGGCGTGAATCAATCCCGATGTTGATGGGTCGTTGTCCTACTATTCACTACATAAATCTTTCCTTGTCAAAGTGGGGTATCTGCTTGATGTCGCCATGTGCGAGCTCCTCAAAACTACGGCTCCCCGAAGCGAAGTTTGAAGCACCTGCAAAAACCCCATTTCGCAGCAATCAATCACAAGAGTGCCGAATTGCCCCGTCATTTTTCGTCATGGTGCACTGATAATAATCAGTTCGACGCATCCTTGTGTGTCCTGATTTCGTGCCAGGGAAAAATAGGGGTTGCTGATTGTTAGGGGGCGGACTATAAAACATATGCTCAATGAGAACATTGGCAGACATCATGAGGCATTTTATGCAACCACATAAATTCTCATTAGAGGCAAGAAAAAATAAAGAAAGTCATTTTCCTCACATCTCGCCCGGCCCGTGGTGCTGCGTTATTGATTTTCCTCCGGATACCTCCGGCTGTTCCAGCGTAAAAGCATTTTGTGAACTTTATGGCCTCAATTCCTGTCCCCATTAATGCACAGCCCCCGTCCCACTCAGCGGCTGGAGTATCTGGAGTATCTGGAGGAGTATCCAGAGTATCATGCATCAACACTCCAGATCCAGCCACGATAGCATGGATGCTTGAAGCATTTAAAAAATTTTTCATACTGCTGAGCACGCCCACACTAGCGGTTCTTGGAAAACGCGAACAAAGGAAAAGCGCGGCACGCTTTCAGTGAGCTTCAAATTGAAAAACGCTCCAGGCCCCGGGAACCCCTTTAAGGAGCAACGTAATAACCACAGAGATAGGATCTCAATCAAAAATTGAATCAACTTCCCTCAACACCTGCCGACGTCCCCTGGCTTTTTTTGGGAGGAGTCAGGTTTACCTTCGTATTTTGTTTTTGCCGTTTTTCTTCATTTCACCAGGTTCGGCAGAGTCCACGAAATGAATTTTCCGAGCGCGATAAGGCAAACAAAATTCACTCCTCGGCCCCATTCTGCCCGGCTGGCCGATCAAAGCTGGACATTTTTTAATAGATTTTCCCTTTTTGCAACAGAATCAGGGTAGAAATTTTCGGGTAGTTTTCTTCCTTCCTTTCATGGATGGAACAATGGGAAGTGACGCCGGCATATTTCCCGGCAAAGACCCTTTTTGTGTACCAGATTCAGGGAATTTACGCGGGCCCGACAGTTTTTTTATTTTTTATTTTCCAGGCCACCAGGAATATTGCCATAATTTGCTGATATAAATCAATCCTTGCGGCCGACTGGGTGACTCGCGCCAGATAAAAGGTACCCTGCAATTGTCTTTAGGCGCAAAAAGGGTAAAAAAAAATAAATTAAAGATTTCTTTAAAAGGGTTATTGTCTTCAAGATATGGGTACCTGGCGAATTAAAGGTATTTTCTAATTTGTTTAGGATTTATGGATATAAAGTTAAAATGAACAACCATTTCAAATAAACAATGGAACAATGGTAGTTTATTCATTGCCACAATTTACAGAACTTGGAAAAAAATTTCTGTAATTAGTAAAAAATAAAATCAATCATTAACGTAGAGGATATTCTATTTAACATTTAAATTTTGTTTACCTCATTTTCGGGAAGTTAATACTTTTAAAAATTGACATATTATATTCAAACATTCTAAATATTTATCTTTCCAAATTTATGTTCATTGGGATGGAATCAATCTTAACAAGACTTTGTGTCCTAGATATGCAACTAAAAATTTGGTGAAAAACGAATCACTGAAAAATCACTGATTTTCTGCCAAATATAACTATGTACATAGAATGACGAAAGGAAAAGGGCAAACTTTTGCCTGCTTTATCAGTAAAATTCCATTTAAGTCTAGGAAAATTTTCTGAAGTATCTAGTGTTAAATTTAAGTTGGTTTTGGTACAAATTTAGTTAATTTCGCTAGAAATAAATTTTGTCGTACAACTGATATTGTAGTAACTTTTAAATGGATGCTGAAAATTCAATTAAAACTATGGTGAGCAATGCTTTCATGAGTAAGTGGTGGATCCACTAAATATAATTTTGGGGCGTTTCCATCACATATCACACTCTCGAGTTTCCAACTTAAAGTGTCCATGAGAATGCCACTGTAATGAATATTCAAATAAAATTCTTAGAATTTAAAAAGCAAGGAGGCAGCTTTAAAATTAAAGTAGTAAAGTACTCGTCGCAAGGCAAAACCAATATTCATGACTTTTAAGACGTACTTCAAAGTACATACATAATTATCAGTCTCATCTTTACAAGAAACTGAATTTGAATGACAAACTTCGAATACGAAATGATTAAACATGCACCGATAAAATTGTGCAATTTCCCAGAGTTCGAGCAGTACACAACTGAGCATACGATGATTTGTAGCAAAGTTCAAGGAAATTTAAATTAATTTTAATATCCAGTGAATTCACTAGAATTAGTTATTTAGTTAAATTTCACTAGAAAAATGTCTTAGTGTACATACATTCAATCTACAGAGAATAAGAGTCGAGCATTCGATAGGTAATTTCAACAGGTTTATTTCAAACAGAAAGTTTTTCACCAAATACTATTGCTTAAAGGTGGTAACTGATTAACTGATAGTGATTGTCAACTACCAATTTTTATTTAAGATAAAATATTCAGTATTATTCTGATATTAATTTAAATTATTAAATAATTTTAAAAAAGCTCTTACTATCTAGACATCTAAACAACACTATGCATGTTTATATGCACTTACTGCTTTTTATAAGTTTACGCCCTTTTTCATTAAATAATGCTTTTCTAATAGATTTTTTTCCTAAAAGATTTTAAATTCGTAATTGTTTTATTTCTAAAAGGTAGTTAACCATTTTTATGTGTCATTGTGCAGTGTGCGCAATCTTGCTTTATTTTAAAATTAAAATCGATCCTTGCAAAAATCACATTCATTGTGTTTAATTAAAATCAACATCCCCTGCAAATAAAGTCATAAAATTGGACAGTTCCATTAAAAAACTTTATCTCGCTCAATTTTTTCCCGATTGTTTACTTGAACCAATGGACTGAAATATTGTTTCACAATTTTATTTCACGCAATCAAATCTTTCATTCCCAATTCGATCAATGACGCAATTTTTAATTTTCGCCTCGTTACTGTTGGACCTCAAAAAGGGCGTGCTGGTATTAACAACATTGCTGAAAAATTATTTTCATTTTATTGAGCAAATAACTTCGATTCAAAGGAACAAATAAGTGATAAATCGTTAAATTTAATATTTACTATTTAAACAATAACACTCTTCTAATTATCTGCTATTAGAATTGTGTAATTCGAGATTGAGCCATAAGGAGTGCAAAGTCCATAATACTCTTTATCTGTTTAACGAGCTTGGCAAGAGTGCAGTATAAGGGGCATTGCTCACTGCATTTCGTCCTGCATTAGCATACTCCACATTAGCAGCCATCCACACCCCTTGTATCCTGGAAATGAGCAACCTGTTCAAAATAGAATTTATCCCTCTTATAAGGACCCTGTTGCTTCCCCTTGCCAAGAACTAGTTGCTAAGCACAAGTTAAAAGAGGTATATACATATATAATTTCGTAACGTAAATATATTTATCGCTAATACGCTACCATACTTAATTAAGCCATAATTAGCAGCAATTTACGGATGACATTTCCAGCTTACCCTGATTAATCCTTTAAGTGATAATTTATACCTGCTAAAGGACAAATGTGGTTTTGAATTAGGTATTCAACTTTTTGCACATGAGAAAATCGAGAAAAAATTTCGAAAAAAACCCATCAACATAATTTGGAGCAAATATTCTATCAAAAACTAATTTGTAGCATTATGACATCTTTTGACATTAGAAATTCCATTGTTACAAAATTCAAGATTTATGTGTTTAAATTTGAAAATTAGGATATTTGAATTATGTACCTACATTTAAATAATTTTAATAATTTCAAATAAATATAAATGTTCTTTTACCAGTAAAACCTTTTTAAGCAATTTATTATTATGAAAGCGTTTTGAAGTACTAAAGATATTTGCAGTATTTTTTGTAATTAGCACAGATACATATGTACTTAGAAGATGGAAATTTGGTGTAACCACTAGTATAAAAAGTAAATAAATTATGTTGCGTAAAAACTAATAATATTCTGACGGAATATTTGCACCCTTGTTCTGGAAGCGAAGAGGTTGTAAAAAAAAAAATATAATAGAATCTACATAACTTAAATTATGCGTATTACATTATTGCAAAATTCTTGCAATTGTCGTTATTTGTAAAAAAGAAAACAAAAATACGTTTTTCGTGCCCAAAACCACCAAAAGTATTTTTACATTGTTTTGTTATATTTTTCAAAACCAAATAAAGACATATTTATCCAAGCCGCAAAAATTAAAAGACTGGGACAGAAGTTGAAATTATATGGACAAAACATTTTATCCAGTTTTCTTTTATAAGTATTATAAGATTTCATACAATACCGTAAATTTATTTATTATTTTTAAGGAAAATGCCTTATTTTGCATTGCACGTTTATAATATAATTAGGATAAACAAATTAGCGTGTTAGCTATTTGTGGACCATGACTTTTAACGTTTATGCCTATCGCTAATGATTAATTAATTTTCCCAGAATTTCACGGATGACATTTAAAATCCTCTTCTTTTAAAAGCGGTGGCATTTCCAAGAGAAAATTTAATGATTTAGGTAAATATCTGTTGCAGATATTTTAGAAGATCTATTTCACTTCAGAAAGCTTCGTAAATGTCGTAAATTTAATATTTGTTCAATAATTTGCCATTAATTTTCATTCATAAAATTATGCAGGTTTCAAGCGTGATCTTTGCCAATAACTATAAAATATTTCTGATTACCTGGTGATTTAGATAAATATATATTTGGGAGATTTTATCATTACCACGTTAAGTACAATTTCTGTGGCTATAAATAAAATATCCCTAAAATAGACACCAAATGTTCTGTGTTAGAAGAATGATTTGAAATGTTTTCCTAGAATAGCTTCCAAGTAATGTCTGTAATATATGAAATGGAGTGATTTATACCAATTTCAATAATCTTGCAACCATTTCATAACAAACAAATCTTTTAAAATCGTGTTTTTGAATACTCTAAATAAATCTATATTAATATTATAAAGCTGAAGAATTTGCTTGGTTGAACGCGCTAATCTCAGGAACTATTGGTTTGAATTGAAAAATTCTTTTTGTGTTGGATTGTTCATTTATTGAGGAAGGCTTTAGGCTTTATAAAATCGCGCTGCGACCAATAGGAGCGAAGCATTATTGGAAAATGTTGCAAAAACGGGAAGCGAAATTTGGGCTAGAAAGAAAAGAACAATCAAAGCAACCAAAGTGATTGCTGAATGTTAAAATAAGTAGATTTCATAGCTTTAATTTAAAATTAATAAGAATAAACACAAATTAGGTAATAAGTTATTAAGTAATAAGTTATTAAGAATCTTTCATGCGAAGGCGCTAGGTGTAGAAGAACCGGGAAAAATAAATCCATGAACAGGATCAGTGCGAAAAACAACCAGAGAGTGACCGCCGTGTAAGATTTAAACAAATCGGGACTGGGACTACTACAGCCAGAGGGACCTCTCCTCACCCCATCCTGTGTTGGGCAGCTCTCCCCAGCTTGGAGCAGGGTGGCAGTGCGGCATCCGATCGTCTCTGGACCTCGGGAGATTTGAATTTGCTCCCCACGGACAGCAGTTGAGCGGATCCTGGACCGGGGACTCTTTCCTGGCTGAGAGCGGTCAGCTTATAAATAGAGGAGCAGCCAGCTTGTGCCTTCATTCTTTTCAGGGACTCCGTCAGGGAAGGTTGACTTGGCTCGGCTCCCCACGGACGGCAGTTTAGCCGAGCCTGGACCGAGGCAGTCGGATGCCGCATTGGATTCCGCATCGGAGAGTGGCAAGCCTCAGCGGGAAGCGTTAGTGGCAAGCATCAGCGGTACTCGTCAACTCCATGCGTCAGCGGAAAGCATCAGCTGCAAGCGTTAGCGTTAAGCGGCAGCGGCAGCGGCAAGCGTCAGTGGCAAACTGAATCTGCAACCGTCAGCAGCAAGATTCAGCTGCAATCTTTAGCGACAAGGGGCAGCGGTAAGCTTCAGCTGCAAGCGTCAGCGGCAAGCTTCAGCTGTAAGCATGAGCGGCAAGCTTCAGCTGCAAGCGTCAGCTGCAAGCGTCAGCTGCAAGCGTCAGTGGCAAGCTTCAGCTGCAAGCGTCAGCGGCAAGCTTCAGCTGCAAGCGTCAGCGGCAAGCTTCAGCTGCATAGCGTCAGCGGCAAGCTTCAGCTGCATAGCGTCAGCGGCAAGGTTCAGCTGCATAGCGTCAGCGGCAAGCGGCATCGAATGTCGCATCGAATGCCGATATCGGCATTCAAAATATTTGTACACCGGGTGAAACCAGGTAGCGCGTCACACCTAAACGCTGGATCCGATCCTATTCATGTTTTAGGTTTAGTTTCGAATTTACTATAAAATGTTGGAACTTCTTAATGACGGTCCTAATACGGCGGCCAAAATATTTGTTCACCGGGTGAAACCGGGCAACCCCGCTAATATGCGTATCGCGAATGAAATAAAATT
Organism: Tolmerus cingulatus; assembly: GCA_959613345.1. Taxonomy (NCBI): domain Eukaryota; kingdom Metazoa; phylum Arthropoda; class Insecta; order Diptera; family Asilidae; genus Tolmerus; species Tolmerus cingulatus. The sequence goes on along the minus strand of OY390708.1, from coordinate 11,137,293 downwards.
TATTCAATCAAACAGCAATTTTCAAAAGGTATTAGTATTCAACGAATTGAGGTACGAAGTACATATTTATGATATTAGTAAAGTTATGAATTTCGGCGTCACGTGTCAAATTACTTCAAAATAAGAAAATTGTCGATGATTGATCAACTAGTTTTTCGCAGAATTAAAAGCATGTTTCAATTTCCTTTAAGTATGTACGTAATAAGAAAAACAACCACTTAAACGTAACTTCATATATCTACGAAAGATCTCAATTATCTCAGAAAACAGAAATAATCCATAATTGCTCACCTGTTTACAGCCTCACGGCGAAAAAAGTTTAGCACACAACAAACTCTCGCTAAGGAGTTTCGCAAACAGCGAACAAAATTCCAATTTTTTAGCGATCGAAGCTAATCGCAGCTATTAAAAGAGAAGCACGTGAGCATACGCAATAAAAATACACCGCCGAAACAAATTTGAGCACGGTACAGCCGAGAGAGGCTGAAGTCTTTGCGTTTGGGAAGAAATCAGCATTTCACCTTTTATTCACCTTCTCATTGCCGTGCCGCGGGATGAACTAAATCGTGATGAATTACTAAAGCGCGAAGACGTCGCGAATGTCAGCAGACCTGATACCTTTCGTTCTCCCAAAGCGAGCTTCAAATCGCGCGAATAAAAAACAACTTCAAGATTTTCGGTTTACTGCTCGAGATCAATTCAAGTGGCTTTCAATTAAGCGCGGCAATTAAACGTTCGGCGACACATCAGAAGGAAATATTTCAAGACAATGGATTTCCACTGATCAAGATTTTATTCGTATCTTTTCGGAAATGAGACGGTTGGGAAATATATGTTTGGGTGGATTTTCTTTAATTACAAATATTAATTTCAATTATCTTCTTAATTACTTTGAAAACTCAGTACTATGCCGAATTTGTGAATTACATACATACTACACGTATCTTCAAATATACTACTAGGTTTATCTATTATTGAAGTGAAGAGCGACTAGGTAATTTAATTTATTCAAATTTTGTATTCGTTCTGTTCTATGGGTTATATAGTAGTTACTTTTTGTAAATCTGCCAGCTTGCTTCTTGGCTCTGACTAGAAAGGGAATGTAATTTGGATCGATTTCTTTATATTTTAATCACAATTCAATCACGCATGTTCTAAGCATTTAGAAAACGCGACAATGTCTCAAAAGGCAAAGCACGGCAAGGTGGACTAGCCAACTATAGCTAAGTCAAATTTAGATTTTATTTAAGAACATGTTCGTTAACATTTTAATATTGATATAAATTTATACATATTATTATCTTAACAAGACAGTAATTTTTTTTATTGCCTTGTTTTAGTAACTGATTTTTCATAAAAGCGATTTTTAGCTAATAACGCTAAGAATATGTTTTAAAGTTTTATGTTACTAATAATATAATAATAATAATTCATACAGTTTTTGTTTTACATTTTATATACCTTAAGGTGCCCGCTAAAACTAAACTTATTATGATAACTGCTTCAAAGTTATCAAAACAAGTACATTTACTAATCTTGAGACATGTAAATAACATTGTTATTGTTTTACTTCTCACGTCTAGACAAAAATTGTCGGAATTTTTTGAGTTACATCTTTATTCATGCAAAATATAATAAAATTTATTATATTTACAGTACCTAATAATTTTATTATTTTATGACAGAAAAATGTGTTCTACTCAAAGAATAATGGAGAAATATTAGTTAACTATTGTTTTTATACTTTATGAACTTTTTTCTTCTGCTATCGCGATTTAATCACTTCACGGTTAAGTTTTTATCGTCCTTGACACTATTTCTATAAAAAGGATTAAATCCGACCAGCGCCAGTTAATCTTGTTACACCATAAGAATTAAAATTTCATTTATTCTTGCGTTCCAAATTAGAGAAGAAAAATGGTTTAAATGCACAAACGATTCCAGTCTCTTTTAATGCATTCATAATACGGATTTAATTGCACTTAACCCAAATCAGCACTGTAATTGTCGCAAACAGGTGCTTAAATTAGCGATTCGAAAAAGAACCATTAAAAATAGAAAGCTAGAGTTGCAGAGAGTCAAAATGTTTCCATCTAATAAATTTAAATTTCGACTAACTTTTATGCATAAAATATAGATATTTGTCCCAAAACATTACATTTCATTTGAAAGCTAAATTATTTTTAAAATAATTATATATTAGAAGAAACCAATTACTAAAAATTTAAAAAATTGTGTATTTGTAAATTTTCGAAATAAAAGTTAAAATAAGAAAATTATGGTAAGTCAAAATATACAAATTATACTTTGTTTATTTAGTCAGTATGAGTTAAATTTGTGAAGATATACATAAATATAATTTTACAAATATGTAATTTTACTCAGGCGTTAGGAATGCGATTTCACTGAAGATTTATGCAATATAAATAAATATGATGTTCATGAGATCTTCAGGCAATTTTATGTTTTCTTAAATACACGATAGAAATTCTGTTTAATTCGCCTGGTAATATAAATATAGAAACATTATCAGCAGTAATTCGCCAAAGTGATTTACGAGATGATTATGTTAAGTAAGGTACTTAATGTTGCTTTAACCTTTTAGCCATCTCACAGGATGTAGTTTGAATTTCCTTGAGCAATTTATACAAAGGATTATTGCGTGTTTTCAAATAATTAAGTTAATTTGTGAGTAACCTATTGGAATAATTTATTGATTGATAAAATCAACACATCTACATAATATAACCAGTGGCGTATTCTGGTTCTACCTTAATTAGGAAGGCGAGCGTTTTGTTATACAGGAAAATTTTAACTCTTTATTCTAGTTTTCTTAAGGTTTTTTATTTTCGGGAGTCTTTCAGTTTTGGTTTGTTTTTGAAACTTAAAAAGAATGGATATTACTTGTGCAAGGAAAAATGGTGAAGTAATTTTTTGTTTCATTTTCTCAAAGTACATACATACATACATACATGTAAATGATGCGGAAATTTTACTAGTTAGAATTTCAAGTATTTTCACGTGGAATGACGTGGCAGTTTTAATTCAAGCATATTTCTAAAGTTTTAAATGCCTTTTTCTCGAAATGCATATCTTTGATATGTCACTGGCTATCATCTATATAAAAAATTTGTACAAAATTAAATCATATTTTAAGTATACTGAAGAATTATTAGTTAAAGTAATGATTTATAAAATGTGCCTTGACAAGTATTTACGAGCACTATTTATAAAGTGAAAAATAATCTTAAATTTGGATGATAGAGAAAGATCTACCGATTAATAATTTTTTTCATGATAAAGTTTTGTATCAGTCTATTTTTTTTACCGATCTGTTATCAGATAATGACTATTTTTTATTGAATTAATAATTCAATATCAATGACAAGTTTTTTCAATTTATGCCACTTTTTTATTATTTTTGAGTAATAATATGCGTTATCTAAAGAATTGGTAGACGTTGCAAAAAAAGAAATATTTATGGACACGTTTCCGCAATGAATCACTCGCATTATTGTAAAAATATCGTTTTAAAGCTGAGAATGTCCTTCATAAAGTTTTAATGGATTTCTAATGGACACTTCTGCTGATTTCAATGTCCTTTCATTTCCTATCAGTCTAAACTTTGGTTTTATAGATAATATTGAAAACTACCCAAAGGGTTAAAAATGTAGTGTTTATAGTATGAGTTAGTATTAGTTCTTTATGTCTGTGTAGGGGTTTTTGGAATGATACTAAATGCGTAATTTAAATTATTGGTACCCCAGCAATACCACATCAAAGTAGTGGCAAAAGACGGCATTTTTCAAGCGATTGCTCTTCTGCTTTCTTAGCAATTAAGGAACCATTACCCAGAGGCAAATCGCTGAGCAAATTTGACGATTGATCCGTTTTCAAATTAGATTGCTTCCGGCTGACTGGGCCGCGAGCAAGGACCGCAATGCTCGCGACGAGATAACGCGGCCTGCAAGTGCACAGGCGAGCCCGCGACGGTACCCAGAAGTACCACGATACAAACACGAGTGGGGCTCGTGGGTTTTGAGAAGACTCCCCGATTTCTGGATATGCGTACTACGGGGAGTAGCAACAGTTCCCGTCTTCCCGGTCTCCGGCGCGTCTCCTCCCGGCGCCTCCCCGGGACCGGGCGCAAACAAATTTCCCGTGCAGCAGCGGCCCAAATGGAAATATCCGGGTTCCGCGAGCTTTATCAAGCGCGGTCGCCGGAGCTTTTGTCACATGTTTACCTCCGGAAAGAGTCCGGCCTCTCATTTGCCTATGCACACAGAACCCGCTTTAATATTTACGAAATTTTTCCGCTCCGCAATTTCGCTGAGTCGCCGGCATGCGCATGCGAAAAATTTGCAGTTTCGCTCAAGCTAGCGTCCGCGAATTGTGTTCTTGGGAGAAATGCTCCGCTTTCGGTGGTGCCGTTTCTCCGCAAAATCTAGCAGATTTTTCGAAAATTGTCTATTCTGTAGTAATAAAAATAGTTGCTTTTATTATAACACTAGTGACTCCCTAAACGAAATTTAGAATTGCCCGTCTATTTAATTTTACCATTATAATATTGCTTTGAAAAGTAAAAAAAATAAAAAGGATCATAATTTTCGAAAATTACAAAAACACAACATTTTCAAACTAACGTTTCGTATCAATCAATTTAAATTTTAGTCTTCCGCTTCGCACAGGTAAAAACATATGTTTTTACAGTACGTACTGAAAACTTTACAGGAATTGTAGTTTGTTTTCTTCATACTTGAATTCACTTCGGTAAGTTTAATATTAAACTAAAAAATGCATGTTTTTTTACCGATTTTTTCTATAAGTTTCATTGAAGTACAAATTGAGAAAAGCCCTAGTAAAAGCAACTGAAAACCATTAACTTTGCCAGGCTATCAACATACCGTGTTTTTGGTTAAATAAGTATAGTAAACAAACTGGTCTTGTAAATTCAAACTCAACCTAGTTTACTGTAAACATCAATAAAGTTTGATATAAGTATGTAAATTACATATTGACTTTTTATATAATGTGATAAAAAAATTTTTGGAAATTTCAAGAAAAAAAAGTTTAGTTATTACAATAAAGTTTAAGTTTATGTGAACGAAGTACCTACATTTTACGACAAAAATTATTATAAATGTAATAGTTCTATGTAGTTTGAGATAAATATGTTTTTAACCATGCGCTCAGTTCGCTTTAATATTATATATAACCTAAATTTACATTTAATTTATTATGAGCTATTTGGTCTTGGTCCATGATCTTACTAATTAATCGTAACCTCTAACAGACTACTATTCAAGAAATTAACAATTTCTTACGTACTCAATTCTTAAAATATATTTGCATCTTTGTTCTTCAAACCGTCTTCAAATTTCCGTCCAGGAAAGATTTTAATATTAATTGCATTGTACTTTAATTTTAAAACAGCACGATAATTCTTAATTACATTCATGGAAGGAATAACCAGCATGGTTTAATTTTGTACATATCTTACATTTTGTAACTAGACGTTTTTAGCTGCTTCAATTTCATTTTGGCAGAAAGGTTGAATAGACTAATTTCATTGACCATTATCTCTTTTTTTGGTGTATTTCATCATTACCATTTTTTTATCCGCTTTTTCGTACAAGGCTGAAAATGCTCAAGGCATGCAAAAATGATAACGAAATTGCCATTTTAATTTTCGCTTTAATGTAATTTTGAATGAGAACTTGGGTGCGCCTCATTTTCTGTAGTTTGTCTACTCGGCCAGACATCGAGCCGATATTTAATTTCCGGTCATTAACCTATTCGCCAGGATATTGAACTTCCTAAATTTGTGGCGGTTTAAATAAGTAGGTTTACTCAATATTAGTGGTTTAAAGTAATAAAATTTAATTGAACGAAAAAGATGAGAACACTTTATGATGTTCCGAGTGATAGAATGAAACTTGTATCCTGTTTTAAATGAACTTTACATATTCTTGGTAATTTGGAGGTGCTGATAAAATTCTTCAGACTGAACTATATGCAATAAAATCACTCGTACAATGAAAATTGTGGTAATTCAAATTTACTGACTTTCCGTTCCTTATTATGTATTCTTATAGAAATTCTTTCTTCTTAGAGTTATAGGAAAATTACGTATAATGCAAAGATTTCAGATATCTTATAAGTTCTTTAAATTCAATTAAAGCCTTTATTTTGGAAATTCGTTTTTTAAATTCAGAAAAATCCTTTCAAATCAAGAACTCTTAATATGTACAACACTATTAGTAGCAGTAGTTCTTTACGCCAGACTAATATTATTCTTTATGTACGTCGGTCTAATAAAAATGTATAATTTATGAACCATTCAAATATGTTTCCTGTAATGCGGAGTTTATCCATAAAAGGCTTCTAATGCATTCAGTGATAACACTCCAATAACGTTTCAAATTCCCATTTAAAAAGCATGCATGAACCTTTTCTTTTTAAGTGCAAAAATTACAGTCCATAAAAGTGTAATCGAGAAATCACCTGGTGCAGTTTTTCGATGAATAATGCACTCTTGGCCTACAAAAAAATTCTTCGAAATAAGCAGTGGAATTAAATTCAATTTTCCCTTTATGTATTTACAAACTAGTTATTTACAAAATGAAGAATAATTTGCATGCAATGAGCAATTTTAACATTGCATGTAAAGTTCCGATGCTATAATTATATCACGAAGAATTCAAAAACATTTCAAATTGGAATTTAAGTTGTTCGTGTTGATGTTCTCATTTTGTAATAAATATGTATGTTAATACCTGGTTTTTAATATTAAGGTACTATTTAAAAACCTAGTCATTTTATTAGTGGATGCATTATAAAAGAAGATTAGAAAGAGCTTAATTGCGTAATTATTGTAGTTGATAAATACACAACACTTTTTCTGAAAGAATTGTCTCAATGACGCTCGAAAATAATTTCTGTACAAATAAACATAACTTCGTCATCTATTACTCATGAGTAGAGCCTACTTAATATATGTAATTCCGATAATTTTTAGATATTCAAAAATAGTAGTTTAGCAGGAAGGGATGTGGACTCGTAGCTCTAATAAAAATTACCATTTTAAACTTGGTATAAACAAAATATTTTACTGAAAGCGCAACGAAAACCTTTTTCGCAACTACATAAAAGTCGACCGTCAAAAATTAAGTGTGAAAATAATCATTACAAAATCATTATAAAAATCTAGCTAAATAAAAATTACTGACATCTACCTACGGGATTAGAGTTGCTAAAAGTAGAGTTTACAATTTTCGTTATCATTTAGCTAAATACTTAGCAACGAAATTCTTAGCTTAGCTTAGCTTAATTCTCATACAAAATTTACCTGTTAAATGATTTAGAATTTTTTAACTTAAAAAAAGTCTAAATAAAATCAAAGAGGTCGAATTAGAACTCAATAAAGGCGTTTTTAAAATCAAAAGGCTTTTTTTTAAACGCAAATTGGTTCAAATTTTCAATTCAATAAAATCAATTTTAAAGTCAAAGGTCTATTTTCTTGTCAAACTACTCTTAATATTCGCTTCAAACAAGTCGTAATATTTTAACTTGAAATAATTCCTATACTTCATCAAAACGTAACCTAAACCCTTTTGTGCTACATATTAATTTTTGCTGTATAAATTTATTAAAACAATTAACTGGAGAAATAAAGCAGCCTTGATTTGAAAATTTTGAGCTTTTTTGGTTAAATATATCGACTTGTTTGAAATGAAAATACAGCTTTTGATTTTAAAAACGATTTTTTTAAATTGAAATTCGACTTCTGTGATTTGAAAATGGACTATTTTGAAGTTAACGAATTGTGTTTAACAATAACAATTTCATATCTTTGTTGATGTTATAAATATGTGTTTGCGTGCTAAATTTCAGCTTTCTAGTTGCTAATAGTCAGCGAGTCTGCTAGAAGTGGGTAATCATGATTTTTTGGTTTGGGTACTGAAGCTTAAAAAGGTGTAGTGTAATTTGGAAATGACAATTTACTCTGTTTTCTTATGTTCGAAAAAAAATTCGTTTTTTGGCCCTGTTTAACAAATTATAACTAGAACTATTCGAAATATAGGGGGTGGTAAAAAATGCAAAGGGTAGAAAAGCGTCTCGCCGTGCACGCGAGAACGGCAACACTGCCGCTGCGCTGCGATGGGGACGGAGCTGCTCCCAGCCCGTTTGGCACATTCAGTCAAAATCCGAGATCAGATGGCCCTCGATGACGAAGTTGGCACTCACCTAGCGAGCCGAAGACGCTGCTAAATCCGCCGCGGGAACAGAACAGTTCCTCCCACTCAGAGGCAGCGTCTTGTCTTCCCGTGCACCGACGAAAAGTGTTATATACAGGCGGCCAGTGGGCTCTCAGTAATGTTGGAGTACTCGAGCCCCAAACAAGTTGTACGGGACCTTGGCGTGTTTGATGTGTGTAAATTGGAATAAAATATATAGTATACGTAATACATATAGCGTCGTACTCGGCTTATTTTTACGCTCAGACTCAGACCGAGGACACCTCGCGCGGAGGAGGCGCTGGTGAAGTAATACTATTCTTGGCGTCTTGGCGGAGTAGTAAGACATAATTCTAAAAAGGAAAAAAATATTTATCAATTATATATTTTTTTCGTAATTATTATTATTATTATTTTTTTTTGGGTAATCTCCACTCGTAACCCTTAGCCGCTGATCTCGATCTAAGCCGTGGGTCTTACCGGCCGGTGTGACACCGCTTAACAGTTATAATTACAAATATTTTATAGTATTATTATCATTACCCGCCGGTGAGGTCAAGACTGTGGGCCGTGTGTTGAGTGTCGGTGATAAGAGTTTCGTGCGTTATCACTTTTAATTGCTGCAAGAAGACGAAAAGAAATAAATCGGATAATAGCACTTTACCTGGCGGGCCGCGAACTGTGCTCAGGTGGGTGCGCTAGCGGTACGCACTTATCGGCTGCAATCAGCTGATTGGGGGGCTCTCTGGGCCCGCGATAATGTAGCCGCTGAGCGCAGCGCCTCGGCGACTCCCCCGCACTTTGCACCAGTGACACAGTCCAGGTAATGACCTTAGTCGCGGTTTGTTTGTTGACTTCCGCCGGCTGTTTCACCTTTTTTTCACGAGAACGCGACACAGCACGCGTTTTTTGTTGTCGTCATCGTCGGATGCTGAAAGACTGCCGGGACAAGTGCAGCAATTGCAAATTGTTGTGTCTTCGCAGACGGCTGCTGCTGCTCCTGGTCATACCTTTCTGAGGGGTGGTTCTGAGTGTCTTTTTGGGGTCCTCCGCACCCCCAAGTAATGCAAAAGCGTCTTGTTACGCCGGGAACGTGCTTCTTGCTAAAGCTAAATAAAAACGGGCACGGCCAGGGCTTAGTAATTTAAGTTGACCTCTGGGCATTCGTGCTCTGGCCTCGCACGGGAGTAGTCGAGTTTTTTACATCGCTGTGTCAGTCGGGGGTTATTTTGCATAGTACGGGGGTTGGGCCTCACCATTCACCGCAAAATATATATAATAAAAGTAAAAATACATAGCCCTAATACCTGAAGTTCGATTATTCACCACCTGAAAGTGGTTTGCTCGGTGTCGGTGGTGCAAATTCTAGTTCAATAAAATCGTTACACATAAATGAGATAGTGTGAAAATAATCAGCCAAAATGTGAATTTTAGTGTTATTTTGAGTTATAGTTGCAAAATTTTTGGTTCTATAATAAATTTCCATAGTTGTATATCACTCCAGAGTGCAGTGAATAGTGTGGCATGAGCTAAACATCTGAAGGGTTCTCTCCGTTCTCGTCTCCTCACCTGTCTTGGAACCCAGGGGCAGTCTCAGCAGTCGTAAAAATCCAAAACCACTCACTAATTCGCTTTCAACCCCCCTCCCTTGTGGACATGTTGCAGTATCCTGGCGTTGTTGGATTTCTTAGTGCTGAGGTTGTTGCATAGTTGCAGTATCTGCGACCCTTCGGAATTGCAAATTATTTATTAGGTAAGTTCGCTGTTTTATGTTGCAAACCAAAGTCCATAACTGGCCTAAAACACCTTCGACCACCCCCATCGCCCTTTCACCTTTAAACCAGGCCATCCGCCGATTTCGTTACCAAGACGGTTGTTTGGCGGAATGTGTGGCGACAGCGGATAGGATCGATTTTTATTAAAAATTACATTCCTCGCGAACAGAATGTGTACGTCAGGTGTGATATACGATATTACCTTGACAATGGGTGGATTCGGGGGTTGGGGTTTGTTTATTATGTTTGATGTTTGATTGGCTCCCCCTCCATAAATGTGTATAAAATTGGTTTTTTCCGTGATTTTAACCCAATTCTGCGGACGATTTTATTTGTTTATTTATATTTTTTATTCGCAAACTCTACCAATAAATCAAGTGCAGCATAGTGCCATTTATGTTTCATAGATGTGCATACCTTTAAGAGCTATAAATTTATTTCGCTACATAGAGTGTGTCATCCAAATAAATATTTCATGGATTTTGTTAGACGATTTTTTATGGTTTTTAAAACTAAAAAGATAACGAATTCTGTGGAATTACTGGTGATAAATAAATGAATGGTTTTTACGAAAACAAATATAGTATTGCAAGAACCTTTGCAAAAACAAACATTATTTCTGGTGCAATGAAAGTTTGAAGTAAAAATGGTGAATTCCTCGATATGGAGTTTAAATATTTAATATTTTAGATTTTGATGCACATGCACAACCCAATACATTTGAACGAAAGCCCTAAACTTTGAGCTTTTTAGTCATGAAAAACAGGTAGAGGAGGTAGAAAAACTAACATCAGAAATTTATATTTTGCTTACAGGAAAAGGCAATTATTACTTTTATTTCGAAGATGCATAGTATAAATTATTCAGTGTATGTATATAGGTATATATAGCATATACTAAATAGTAAAGATTACTATTTGCGCCTATTCAATTTTATTTTTACAATGCTGCACTATTTTATTAATATGTTATATGCGGAATTTATTTTCAGATATAGTATGTTACTTATCTCACGTACCGACCATTATAGGAAAATATAACTTAGTTCTATTTTAAGCTATAGTAGAAGACCTCAAGAAAACAAAGAGGAATCTAAGAAGTCTTCTCTTTTCAGTAATCTGTACTAGCGTAATCAAATATGAATTACAGTACAAATTTAGCATTAGCTTCTTATTAAATAGCGTTAAAATTATTTAACACTTCCAATGCATTTGTACCTGATGATTAACAATTTATAAAAGATATCTCTCGTAAGATGCATTTCTACATGTGTAAATCCCTTATGGAAGCTTTCTTCAATATTACGACAAAAAATGAAATAAATAGACAATCAGGTCTTAAAAATCTTTCATATAATATTTCTGTATTTGATTATTTCTCCAATTTCAATAAAACCTAGACTAAGCAAAATCTCGTTTAAAACTGCACCCTTGCATTTAATTATGACTATAAACTAATATTGTAAAAGTATAATAATTAAGAAGGATATGAGAGAAAACAGAAAATATCAACTCTGTTTATTTTAAATTAAATTATCTCGATTAATTTATTAAAGTTTTCAACAACTGCACTCTTGGTGTGAATAGAATAGAATAATTTTTGGGATCACTCTACTGGAATCAAATCCCAAGACTTTCTACCAACATTCGTCTAGTGAACTTAAATGTAATTTCCAGCATCCACTCGAGGTTAGAACTTTATTTTCCTAAAATTGACTCTAAAATTTTTAAGTGTGAGTTCCGCCTGCAGTTTTTATAGCTTTTTTAGTATTACCTTTTAGTGGAATTATTCCCGGTTTACAGATTGCTTGAGAATCAAATAAATTTATTTCAGGATTAACAGGATCGCAATAACTTTTGGGATGTATTTATGGATATAGTAAATTTATTTTCGTAATTTTAAAGGTTTTTTCAGAGAACTTTAATAATAAATAAGAATTTAGATATATGTATATTTATAAATAAATCCACATATGTAACAAAACTTTGTTAATAAAACACTGTTTCGGGTGAGGAAACTTTGCGTTAAGAAATACAAATTTTGTGTTTGAAGTCAACGGAAAGTTCTTCAGCCTCTTTAGTTTTGCATACCACTTAGAAGTTATAAAAATATTCTTATATTTCTTTTTACGATATTGATGCTTAATATTTTTTTAGTTAAATAAAAAAGTTTTAGCCCATTAATATGTATAATATTATCATTATTTTTTCAAATAAAGCATTTTCCCGCCAATTTTATCTTTATCGGCCAATTGCATTAGCAATTCTAGGAAAAAGTTCCGACAAAAGAATTATAAATGACCAGATCAAAAATACATCGTCCGCAACCGCGCGCGTGCGTCACTGCCTTGTCCGATAGTAAACGACATTCTGCTATCAAAGTATGTAAGTAGCATTTTGTTGACTGCTATCTGAAAATATTTTGAGCATTTTGCAGCTGTTAAAGTTTCTTATCTTTCGACATTTTTGGTTTATTTTTTATGTTACTGGATACTACGGCAAGTGGAAAGAACATTTGTTTTCACCGGAAACAATTTTTGTGACCCTGAGGATATACAATTTCATGCTCTTTTCAAAGAATAGAAACTGTGAGTAATACGTGGTAATATGCTAAGCATATGTGTTTTTAATAGGCTCAAGATAATTTGAATGAAGTTTTTAAAATTCAAAAGAGACAGATTAGGGATATCAGTATCAATTCTTAAACATTAAAAATTAAAGTTCTCAGAATACTTACCTATGTACATAAGTATGTACATTTTATAAGAGCCGGTTTCAAAAATTATACCTTAACCGAAAACTTAACTACTAAAATCGTAACATTTCTATTAGTCCAATAATCATGAAGTTGCTGTAGCACCACCATTAATAAGCCACTTATCAGGTTCTCGCGGAATGCTCATATTTTATTTATCTGAGGGATATGGGGTAAATTCATCTTTTTATGCGCAGTTTCTCATGTCTTTAATCTGAAATTCAAATTTCGTTTGAGATGAGCAAACGAATGGTTGAGTCTGCCAAGAGAAATGTTCCGGGGAAGCAGCAATTTGTAAGTGAGAGCTAATAAACCTTAGGACTAATTTGCGAATAAATTCAGCGAAAACGAATCCGAGGGAAGTTTAGTTAACATTTCCAAGGCGATTTAAAAGCGATGATTTTAATTTAATTGCAATGATGCAATTAGAACAGCAACTATTCTGCTGACACATTAATTCTGTTCCACTGCCATTTAGCCGACTATTATCGCAGTTAATTACGATGACGACGATTCGATTCATTGCTGACGGAAAAAAGTGCACCTCCAGTTCGAACACGGCCAGGTGGCTATTTATACTGGTGGCAAATATTTATACTGTGGTGATCATTCAACTGTTTGAATTTATTAATGGCTCATTAAGTATCCAGGTTATTAATTAATTAGGCCCGGCATTGGTCATTAATCCACGAGCACGGGCAACAAGTTGTAGCAATTTATTTAATATTCCACCATCAAGATCAGGCTCAAAATGGCTGTTATTTTTCGCGGAAGTAGTATAACTATTAGAAGAATTATCATTAAATATCATGTAATAAGACGACATTTATTAACATAACATTCGATATGTTGATACATTAAGGCTATTATCCAACTGTGAGAGCGTATTACCCCTAACAAATATTTGGACTACGTTGCTTTTATATAGGTATCTACTTCAATTTATTGGTTAATTATCTGAGTATACAATTTATCAGGTTGATATTAATTGATGAAATTAAATTGTTACGCTAAAAGTTTTCTGAATAATTAATGTAATTTTATGGTAATTTCTTTTATATTCAGTTATCGAAACGGAAATTATTTTCAATAACTAAAAAATGACTTTTAATTCATTGAGCATTTTAAATTCAAGTATTTTTGCGCATATTAAAATTTGTGGCTGGAATTATTATGACCAATAAGCCAATTATATTCGTTGAGCATTAAATTTTAATATTGCAGCGGTTCTTATCACTTAAAACTTCGCTAATTTGGTATTTATTATTTCAAATGCGACAAGGGGTAGTACATTCAATAAATGACTGAAATTTTAATAAATCCGATGGCCCTTTAGACATATTATAAAAATCCCGTCCATTTCGTAATCCTTTACCACTTTAGGGACATTATGGGCGGAAAATAATTTTATTAATAATTTTGAAAGCGTAGATCAATTGATCCATGTGGATTTCGAATATTCGAATATTGAAATTATAATTTCGAAAAGTGGTACCTTAATATCATTATGCTGTACTCTTTTTATTGCCAATCATTCATTTATTACAAACTGTCTATTTATTGCACGTTAAAAACGAATTTTTCTTTACTTGACTTTGCCATTTCGGAAGGACAACCGAATTAGTGTAAAGTGTACTTTTTCATATAGAATTTGGTTATATTACAAGATGATATAGTACTCTCCGGAGTAAAATAGAAGGATGGAAAATTATAGGATACTCCTTCCATGAACTTAAATTTTATAAATACTACTTGCTATATTTTAAAAATCTACACTTCAAAGTTCTAATTTAATTTTACTAAGTATAATTTAATTTACCTTAGAAGATTAATTTTGGTACATATTTAAAACCGAAAAATTCCATATTTGCCGAAAACATCCATGTGATATAACGATTCGGTTTACGACCATTATAGAAACAATAAAGAAAAGAAGGAGGTTTCAATGATAACTTATAGTATTTATTATTAGCGAAAAAATCATTTAGGAATGTATTTTACGTCTGTACTTGGGCTGTTGCTTGAACTATCTCACCAAAGGAGACAATCAAATAATACTTTCTCCACTCAACGGGGTCCCATGTGTTCGCAATTCCGTCCAACCGAAAATTATTAATGGCAACTAGTTGCATTCAACAGCGACACATTTTGGCTTCGTTCCAGTAATAATTTGCTCATCCTTTCTCACTACACGAAATCTCTTTCTTAAGACGGAGAAGAAGTCCTCTGTTGACTTGAAGTATATCAACTCGGCTATCGAAAGATTGAATTAGTCCCTAGGAGGAGAAGCGTAAAAGTTTGCCTTTCGACAGTCTTAAGGCAGTATTAATCTCATCAAATTGCTGCCAAAGTTTTACCGTCCTTGACAAATTAGAATATATGCGGCCTTCGAGCAAAATTTCAATTTTCCTTCGAAGGGACTTCTTAGCGCAAGGATAAGTCCAAATTGTCTATGACGTCCCCTTTATAAAATATCACCGAGTCCGACACGTGCAAGCACACATTCACGTTTACGTAACACCCGCCGTGCCAGCACTTTATGATAGCAATTCTTTTTCCATAGATCCGTGGAGATTGTTTTCTCCCGGTGAAATGTTCAACTGGTGGCAAAAGAAAGTCCTAAATCACTTTAAGCTGCATCCAAGGCGCAAGTGGACTTTTGGCAAAGATATGAGAATTTACCTTTCGGTTTTACCTGGATGATTAACGACTCGGAGGCTCTTCGCCACCTCCTTTGTGAATAACTCGATCTCCTGGTACGCTTGCATGATTTGTTTACATTTCGCTCAGCTGTATAAATAGCGCCCCGGAGTAAATAAAGAATTCACTGGCTGCAATAAAAATAGGAACACCAATGGTTTTGTTGTGGTATTAGGGTGGAAAATTCATTCAGGTTCAAAACAATAGGGATGGCAGTGTTGGAGCGTAACAAACAGAAAAATCAGAGAATTATTAGTTAACAAAATTTTTCAAACGAAAATAAAGTAAGAGAGATCGTTTCTACCTATTTTATTCGAATATTCTATACCATACTCCCGGTACCACCACCTTCTACAATATTTATTTGTTTAGATACATTCGGTCTATAGAATAAACGATTGTGGACTTTCAAAGAACTGATCTTGTGCCAAAACACACACTTTTAATTTCATGATCTTCTATACGGTGGTGGAACCTCAGTTTACGATGAGGTATTGATCACGATTTACCAGGAACAGCAGCTAATAAAAAGACTATAAAGGTATAGATGTAAAACAGATATAAAAGTCTTTTCTGCAGACAAAGAGCACTCGTTTTAGAACAACCGAGTATCAGTGTAAAGTACAAATTTAGTTTATTAAAATCTAAAGACTTAAACGAATTTAGTGCAGATATTAGTTATTTGCTAAATGGACTTTTTGCTTACCAATGGGGAGTCTAAATATTTTTTGTGATCCATTTGGTATTATAGTTTATAAATAAAGACTGATTTAACAAAATATCTATTATTATTTTTATATTATAGAAAGATTAGTGCTAATATTATATGCATATTTATAAACGAATTCAATAAAGCTTAATAAAAGCTAGTTTAAAAATATGTTTTTAAAAAAAAAAAACTTCTAAAAAATGGATGTTCAGATTTTAGAATAATGTAAATATCATCGAATACCGCACTATACAATATTTCAAAATAATAGTTATGCCTCGTAGCGCACTTTTAATGAAAATAACATATACAAATTACCTTTTGAACAAATAGCGATTTTCTAAAGTTTACTTCTTATTGCATTTTTTCGGTTTTTTCATTCTATATAAAAATTCAAATTTGGTTTCGGGGTTGCTAAAAATTAAAAGTTATGTTATACATATAAGTAGGTGCATATTTGAATATCTAGAAGTTCTCTAGTTAAAATATTATGCTTATGCTCGATTTAATAGTAATTCCTCTATATTCCGCCAAAACGGCGCTAGTTTTCGCGGTTTATTTGATATTTTAATAGACTCTTTTTCATGAAAGGAGATCTAATCAAAAATGCTTCAAATAGATTCCTAGAACATAGCCCACTTCATAAACAATCCTCAAACTAACTACCTGATTACATCACGAAAAGAAAACATCCGATTTACAGGGGACAAAAAGAAATCGTGACAAATTGCAAGTATATTTGTCTATTCTTAGAATTCTCAAGTAAGTAGCTGCTGCGGCAAGCCCAGATTAGCATGATTCTGTTTACTTAAACGTCTCAATTCAATTGCGCTAGTGCTAAGTAGATTTTCCAATGTGCAGGCGTTTCACTTACTTTTCTTGAACAAACGCCGCGAGATTGGTGAAAGACAATTGTTTACGACCTGAATAATGAGACCAAATTGTCTGGTCTGGGAAAAATATATTTCTGACTTTTTGAAACTGAACCTAAGAATTTTCGAAAATCAAATACTGCTGAGAGACGTGTGGGGCTACTCGGGGAAATTGGCAAAATTCCCTAAGATTTTTGCATTATTGAGGAGGTCGCTGTAAATTGGCGTCAATCTTGTAATTTTCACATAATTTTAAGGATTGACAAGTGGTTTGAAAAAGACACGGGCAGCTATGCCAAGAAATTATGTTACGGAACAGTGAACTCCGCTGTGAATCATATTCTCATTTTATTTGTCTTGGTTCTGTAAACAACCTCAGTAATCACATCCGAAAATTTTGTTTGGTCCTTATTGCCGCTGGGTTCTTGCGCAAGACAGTCAAACAATCAAAATTGTAAACGTGGCAGGTTGCACAATACACAACACCACCCGATCAGATGGATAAGCATATCTCTCTAAACAAGGGGAGGATTAATCCGCGAATGAAGTTAGAATTTTTTAATAAATGTATAACACGAGCGAATGGTGTATGGGAGCATTAAATTGAAATTTATATATTTGTGTAATAAATTTTATAAGATATACCAGTAAAGATATTCATATTTACTTGTTCTTATTTAATCAATTTTATACTCCAACTCCATAATATTTATTAGTATATACGGCTTCTTTTTATTTAAACCATAATTTATATAAATATTAACTCCTCTTCACGACTTTTAAACGTATAGTGTTTTCATAATTATACAATTGGCAATTTTTGAGTTAGGATTGTACATCTCGATATATGTATTACATAAATATTTACCGGTTGTAAGTTTTGATTTTGGCTACCTAATTTTAACTAAAAAAAAAAAAATAAAATAATCAATTTGGATTAACAAATTCGGGTTTCACAAATATTTTAATTCGACTTGATTTTGTGTCCATATTTTGACCGAATAGTACTTTGTAGGCATAGTTAATTATGAGGACACACTTCTGATTAACGCTTCCAATTAACTTTTCAATTAAATATTCGATTAGAGTGATATGTGATAAAAGGCGTTGATTCGTCCACATACCTCTGGTGTCCCTCTGGCGAGGCGATTGATTGACACATGCACCTAATCGCCTTATCTGTCCTACATTAATTAGTGCCATCAAATTCCGCATTCAAACCCGTCGGTTATTCGAGCTCACGATCCGATAATCGAAATCAAAATTGCATTGAGCCTTAATTAGCGCTCTGCTTCCCGGAGGCTCGTTTATTTTCCAACCAGGCGTTCATTGCGTTACTCCCGGGATTTATCCCGAATTTAGGTCCATCGCGGATGCGAAGTTCAAATTTGTAGATCCCAGCTGAAACAACGCGCCACGGGAAGTCGAAATGAACGATACGAGGCCACTCACAATTAGCCGAGTTTTGAAAATGCTTCGTTTGGATTCAGAGGGCTCAGGGATGCAATTTGGGCCCCCTTACACTTTGTGCAGCTTTCAAAAGTTAAACATAAAATTATGCGGTTGATAGTTTGCTTCAGCTTTATTTCGTTAATTGAATTTTATTTTAATAATTATAAAAGCAATCATGATTTCCTTTGAAGCGTTTCATTTTCCCTTTTTTAAATTTCTTTTTGTCACTGAAAATTTCTTAAGCGTCCGGAATTAAGATGAACTTCATTCTTGGGTATAAATGGGGGACAGGGGACAACTTTATCGTAATTTTTATTTTTCTTAGTCAACTTAATGTCAGAACTTGTTATTCTTGAAATTTTAAAGAGGATTACTTTCATAAGAATTTTATAAACCGGCTATTGTAAGAGAAGATGGTTTTGTTAAATATTAAACATTGGTTAATAGTGCTGTCCGCAAAAGAATATAAATGTTAGTTACAAACGGAAGAAATTAAAATACATACCTATAGCTATGTAGATTTTTTGCTTTTGGTACTACAAAGGTACATACAAAAGGCCGTACCTTTTGATTGCAATGAGCTAGAAATAAGAAATTGTTGTATAACTGTGAGGCCGTAGTATTTGTATTAAAAAAAGTCTTGCTGACGGACAGACAGACAGACAGACAGACAGAAAAACGGACAGCAAAATAAGGTTGCGTTTTTTCATTTCGAGGATACCTAACCCAAAAAAGGGCAATATTTTATAAACTGAAGTCTACTTATTAATTGTATATGAATTTTATCAGAAATTACTAATATGCATATAAGCACATCTTTTAAATTTAATATGATTTAAATAGATTCATTAAATGAGGTATGTTTAAAGTACGATAAATTAGAATTCAGTGAATCATTACAAATATTTACACTTTTCTAATAATACACTCTTGTTTTACGATTTTCTTATTTTTCTTTTTTGTAATACATATTTAAGGAGACTTACATTCAAAATTATATATTTTTTTTTTTGATATTTTCTGTTGCTATATTTCTGGGTAAGCTAACTTACGAAAATTCTTTGGAGTTATTCGAGTTCTTTTAAACTGAGGACTCAAAACGTAAAATGTATCAGGTATCAGAACTTTTGCTTGAGTGTATTTCGTGTCCGACTTTAGTGACAAAAATTATCTGTACTAAGTCATCATAAAAACTTTCATTTTAAATTTGCGAATAAATTTTTCCAGCACCATTGTTTTGGTGAGGCAACAACATTTCTTCTTTGAATAAAATCTTGAAATCTCAGCAACCAGCAACCAGTCTTTGTATTATACACTTTTGAGAATCTTTACTTTCTTTCTTCATCGTTGTCAAAACTTTTAGAGACATGCGGAACGCTTTTATTGATTCAGTCTTTCAAAATACTCAAGTCTGAACAAGGGATTTGTTTCTGACAGTTGTGTTTCAGATTTGTTTTGTATGTGTACCTATGATAAACAAAACGTTTACTTTTAGGAATTGTCTAGCTATAATTTTTCTGCGAATGTTATTCAGAATCAGTTTATAAAAATGTTTTTAATTAATATCTTTACTTTGTTATATATTTTCCATGTCCAAAGATAAGCTAAACGATCTTTTTGCTATTATGTAATCATAATTTTCTGTAAAAAGAGCTCATCATATCGATTTGTGCTATTACTTTCTTAGTAATTTTCTGCTCTCTCATCTTCAATTTGAATAAATTACTGGTACGCTTTGAAAGTTATTCATTAATTTTAATTAGTGCCAACTTCAAAGAATTTTAGTTTTACAACTTTTTGAAACTTATCATTAAGCCCTGCCCTTCTTTTGCAGTTGCAATTATAGATATATAGTGCAATTGAATGCCATAAACGATGAATCGCTGGCTGCACTAAAGAGTGCAGTGCTTCAACTTTCATAATTAGGTTCAATTCTTCCTATCTTACAACTGGAAATGCTTTGACTTCTACTTGTAATAGTAATAGCAAAAATACTTTTCAGCTCACTGGTATTTATAAAATTTTTACTCTTAAACTTATTCAACGAATGAAATCTTAAATCACTTCCTTTTCATGAGATATTAGCTAAAATATAGTACTAGTATCTTAAAGTGAAGGAAACCGTAGCAGATTGTAAATAATATTATGAATAGCATACTAAATTCCTTTGCAGTTAATAAATAAAGTCCTTTTGAATGTAGATGAGAAAACTGCAAACATATGCTCAAGAATTCTTACAAAAATAATCCATTTGGTATTTTATTATGGGGATATAATGCCATAAAGCCTGCAGCTTCCATGCAGAGTCCTCTTTCCTTCAATGGAGGCCAGCCAAACAGAGGCACTAAAGCTCGGAAACTACTGCATAAAAATCATTAAAGGGAACTTGCTTTTTCAAATATTGATATGGACGCCTTTGATGTGTAGTTTTATGCTGAGTTTATGTAGGAGAACATATTGTCCCCTAGAGGATTTCAATTGCGGCGAAGTAAGAGAAGCAGTAAAACCGCAACATAATGCTTAGCCTGATTTATTTTTGCCCATTTCTGTTCAATAAATTATATTCCCGGTATTATCGGGAGGGGCTGGCCTAATGCTCTTAGAGATTAGTTTCCCATTATTTACTCAAAGTCTTCGGGGAATGTGATGAATATCGCCGCAATGTGAGAATTGAGGATTGCAATGCGGTCAAGTCTTAGGATGTCTTCAAATAAAATTAAATTTGAATAAATTGACAGAACTTATGGAATTTAAAGAATTTTATGCAGTTTTGTTATAAAAATGACGATACTCTAATATTATAGTAATAAAACTTGTTATTATACTACTCGAAAAACTAAGCCCACTAATAATTGTATAGCCTTTTACATGTCAATTCCTTCACAAATTCGCTTCAATTTTACTGATATGTGTTGTAAAATTAGTGACTCACATTTTTATATAAGTTTGAAAATCCCTCATTTGTTAAAATGAATCCAGAAAAATTTAAGTTAGAAATTAAAAATTTAAGAAAGAAGAAAGTTAGTAATGGTTGGTGATTGATTTTCCAATAACCCTGACATGCATGTTACTTAATTACAAGTCAATATTATAAATGTGAAATTACATGTTTATAAATTTTTAAATGACGGATTTCCATCAAACGACTATGCCCTACTTTACTCTAATCTGTTTCTGTTTGTATTTATATTGAGGTCCACGAAGGGAAAAAGGTTAGTTAGATATATAACGACCAACATTAATAAAGAGTACCTGTTATTGAATCCATTAGTATAACAAGATATAAGCACTATTATACCTTATACCTGTTTTCCTTTGAATCTTTTTATTTGTGCTCATTGTACAACGCTTTATTGCTTACTTTATTTTGTGGACAAAACGACCAATACGAGAATAGTGAAGGCTATTCAATCAAATACCATCAATCACAACGTTTTCCCAATAAAAGCAGCTTCCAACATTTTAAGCATCTGATTCAGATATTTGTCAGCATATTATGAAGCCATAATTTCGTGAGCGAAACTCAGCATCCACATGTGATGTGCTTGAGAGGCCCTTAACAGTCGTAGAAATGGCAATTCAGCATTAAGATCTGATTTCCACGCGCAATTAACCGCATTCTTAGGGGATATGCGATCTTACATCACAAGCGGTTGTGTGACGCTCACCTCAGGAGCTACTGCCCCGTGAGGGCCTCGCCTCAGCATTAAGCCAGGACCACACTCCAGGATAACGACGTGCTTGTGTAGGAGGCTCAATAAACAAATGGATTCCGCCGGCACACACGTTTCACAAAGGCCATTCCGGAGCTGCTTCAGAGTAACCTTTAATAATAAATAAGAAAACTTCATAAATCTAAATGGACATCTCCGCATTGAACGGTGACCCCCTTTTCCGGCGACCTTCCGCTCAACTGCTTTAAGGATATGGAGATGAGCTCCTCGGAGATGGACCTACAGCATCCTTATGCAAATGCTGGCCTTTGTGCGACATCGCAGTGACCTCGGTCGAAATCAATCACCCTGAGTAAATCATTTGTGCGATTTATTAGCTAATCGAGGCGCGAAAGCTAACTTTTTTATGGCAAATGGTTTATTAAGAAGGCCATCAATTTGGCTAAAGTTTTTATTGGCTTTTATTTTAAAATACTGCCAGGGGTGACATTTATGAGTCTCAATATGGCTTATTTGCTCGAAGGGTGTTGGTATCGTTTTCGGATAAATTACACCATAAAGACTATCCTTTACATTCTATTGCTATTAATTTTCCACTTACTTTTATTTGAATTAACAGCATATAGTTTACTTAAATGAAATTTATCTTTTCCGGTTTTTTGTTTTTATTATATTTACATAAGAACTTATGACATTTTTCCTATGCATCAACACTGATCTGAGAAAAACAACGAAAATCATACTTAAGAAGGCTACTTTCAACTCAGAAGATTCACTTATCATTCAATTAAAACCTGATATAAAGAAAATGTTGCATATTGCAGATATTATAACTTTAATTTATAAAGTAAATAAAACGTATAGAATAAAAACTACTCAGAGAAAAAAACATAGAACTTATATAAGGCAGATAAACGTTACTTTTTGCTTTTACAATTTTTAAATTAGATTTGTTAATAAATAAATAAAAATTTGAAATACAAAATTTCATATTTCACATATGTACCTTGTTCGATGTTTCATAATTACACATATATATTTTTACTTAATTAAACCGACGTATTAACAAACAAGATGATTTTCAGCGTTAAGTACCTGAAATCCAACAATTAGTAAGTATTATCTGAAAATTATACAAACTAGCTTGCTAGTCAAATAAAGTCCTTATTCTATTATTTTTTAGAGTTAAATAAATCAATATGACATTTACAAAATCTGATTTTTGGAACATTTGTCTCCGAAGAAATAAAAGTTAAAAATTTCTTTATTTTATAGCACCTATGTATGTATAACTCAAGGGATATTCCTGAAGTCCACCTTGAAATTGTTTTTTTTTTTTTTTTAATTCAAGAATGAAATCAATTATGATTACTATACATTTCTATTACTCATAATTTTATTAACTTATCTGTGAGCCATCTCTGATAAAAACTAAAAATGGAAATGATCAAATAGTCATGCTCATTATTAATTGAAACTTTATCCTGTGAGGCTGTCAAACAGCAATATTTTACCTTCGGAACATGAAAACGACCCGAAAACAACCCGATCGAAAATATGTCATGAGGTATTTAAAATGCATGGGTATGGAAATAATATGTATTAAGATGAATGTAAAAATCACCTGCGTGTGTTGCCTACAAAATCTAGTTATTTATTTCACCTAATGGAATATTGATCAGGACTTTATTTCATGGAATTACTGCACGAATAGGAGAAATTCGATTGGTTTGCGCCCTTTTGTGCCAGTAATGAAATTTTTTTGCTCTATACAATTTTTATCGTTATTTCATTTCGAATGATATAGGCGGTAATAATTTGATTTGAAAAATATGTTATTTCGTAAAATATTTGGTGAATTTTACAATTAATTGGTTTTGAGAGAAAGGTACTATATAATACATGTATAGATAAATACGGTCATTGGTTGGTACTTGATTTATTTTGTTACCATGTTCTGCTATACCTACACTTAGTTAGATTATTATTATTGACCTGTATTCAATTTAATCGAAAGCTCATTTGTTTTAAAACGAAATAACTGCCTAACATGGTTATAGCTACTTAAAATGCGTAAATTTCGCAATTAGCAGACAAGGATATAAATTGTAATTCAAACTACAGATGAGCGGCAACCACAGAGAAGATCTAAAAATACTAAAAATGTAAGTTTGCTTTGAAATATAGTTTCGGAAGTTAAATTATAAAAGGTAATTTATTATTTTAATTTGTTGCTAACTATCGTAGTTGACGACGAAAATTAATATATTCAGAGCAATTAAAGTGACTTGATATAAAATTCAACGCATAGCGATTCCAGTTCGCACGACATGATCCGGGCTCCATTAACTTATTTTGTTATCCGAAAAAGGAGAGCAAACAAATTGGCGAATCCTCCTCGTAGGAACAATTTAGTTTGACTTCCGACCAGAGGGTCGTATGACACGGCTGACCATAACCATGAATCTGACCTTTGTTATTGGGAAAGAACTGACCCTAAGGAGGCAGAAGAAGAAAGCAATGATAATTACACATGTGCGTGCAAACGGCCGGAATTGAACCCTAAACTTACAATACATTATGTAAACGGCGCAATCGGTGCGGATTTTTGTTGAAACGGCCTTGGTCAAGCCGAGGCCGTCCTTCAGGGTTTCGTGGAAGGTTTTATTCATTCGAATTTGGCATCACCGAAAGATTCATGAGGGGATTTCCCATTGAGCTAAGGCCCTTTCTTTGCTGAACGAAAATTGCAACGTATCCTTGCCGGCGCGAGGATATGACAGATATCAAAACTTAGGACAATTTATTGTATATTCAAATTCAAACGGATCTCTGTTCATTCTTTGAACTCCACTAAATTGCTCTATATCAAATAAACTGACACGTCCAGCAGAGTCGCTGCCATTTAAAACCCATCCTCTGCCGGGGGCGAAATATTCATTTCGACGGACTTATTATTTCCTCCTTCAGCTTCCCACATCGGGAGTGTTCCGTTTTGGGACTCCTAAGACCCACCACCCCCGGGGCGTCGGGTAACCTCAATTTTAAGCTAGAAGAAGTACCCCGCTTTAATTCCATTGTGGACCCGGTCCTCATTTCCTCCTAGTGCTGAACAGAAAAATAGTTGCCCAGACATGAAATTAAATGGTAGAGAGCAGCAGATGTTACAGATTCTAAATGTGATGACTACAAACTTTTGTTAGTCCCTGTCAAATTTCGGTGTAATGAAATTCATAAAAATGCACCCTTTTCAACTGCTGAGTTTGAGATATTACGGCCCTAGGTGGGCACCGGCAAACCCTCTGATTTTCTTCCTTTCTAGCTGGCGTTCACAAAATGATAAATAGGATTTTGGGACCGAAAGGTGTCACGCGTATTAATCAAACTTCCTGTAAAATGCATGAAATTTTGGAAGAGGATTTGTCTGCATAAATTTATGCAATTTTATTGCTTCCTTAATTATTCAGACACTTTCGGGTTAAGGTCACCCTTGTATAAGTTACAACCATTTGCCTGACACCAAATTAAGTATTCCTTTATGCTTTTTAAACAATATAAGAAACAGTTTTGAAATTATAATACTACAATTCTACATAGTAAATTTTAGTTTTCATGTTTTCATGATATTGATATAAATATTTAGTATAATAAGCATTTTACTTTATTCTCGCCTCGCACACGTTTGTAAGATTAATACATGCGAGCATTATTATTAACGATAACATTTCGAATATGACATTTGAACCATGTTATGAGCTCTTATTTTTTATTTCAATTTTCAAATATGCCCAAAATAGGATTAGATTTAGTTTTCATAAAATTTTTCCAAAAAATGTGATATGACATTAGCTATTATTAAATAAATATAAAAATCCATTAACCTACAAAGTATTACAAATATAATATTGAATTTTGTAAACCGGTATACCTTAATTTTATTATTTAATTTTATTATTTAATTTTAGTAATTCAACATTATACATATGCATGACTTCTTGTTTGCGGATGTTGAGGCCTCTACAATTGCCGCGTGATTTTATTTTATTTTTTTTAAATGTATTTTATTGATTCGCTTAATACAAGCTTCAGATCCTAAACAAAACTAGGATAATAATTAAACAAAAGCAATAAAATTAAAACTGCTGCTGCTGCTATGCCCCTAAGAATTTATCTTCATACAATGATACCAGAGGCTTTATCGTTAAATCCGGTTTTATTCTATAGATAGTAATAGCTGATATTTATGTATAACATCTTTCTATTCTTCTAGAAATGTAGGTATCCTTAAGTAAATTAATTTATTAATTTGTATGTTGCTACAGCTAAAAATATCACATAAGACACTCATATTATTTTTAAGAGCATCCTCTTAAAGCCTGCTCAAAATCGATTTAAATTCAGCCCTTTAGAGAGTGGAGCCAACCTCCAGGTGATGCCATTAATACGACATTAATGGTGGGGCTGCTCTCGCAAAATTCATGTCCATTTAGAAACGCGATCAAGCACGTAAGCGTAACTTAATCATAAAAACATATCCCCCAGGAATGTACCCAAAACGAACTGTGCTCGTGCTTCGACACGGCCCCAACAAAACCCCGTGCTAATTCCACCTGCCGCAATGAATCGTGAGCTGTATTTTATTCGTCCTTTGGAGCCGACACGGCGAAACGGCTCAGGTACATCGCACGACTAATTAAGCATTTAATTACGCCATCCGCACATCAAAATCTGGTCTTAATACCCGTCAAGGAATTCGCGATTCCGTAATTAAAATTAAAAATTTAGACGGCCTCTGATCTTCACATGGGGCGCATGCCAGAACCAAGTCCATTACGTTTTTTAATGGAATAAATAATGTCGCCGGCAGTTACCTGTCACATATTTAGCGGGTGTAGAAATTTCACCTGGCGCCGCCGTATCTTACGCTTTTCTTCGGCGGCAAGGAGTCTGGGTGCGTTCCACTTTCTTGGAACGTAAGAAGGCAGTTTCTTCAATGAATATCTTTTACAGATTTATCTTTGCACGGCAGCGGGTTGATTTGTCTTCGCCGCATTTGCTCCTTGGTGGGTTTGAATAATATATGAGGAGTAACCGAACACCTGAGGAGGACTGCGTATTCCCTGAAAACGCCAGGATACAACAGCTGTAAGATAAGAAAGGCGCAAATCGGTTTCTCCAACTTTAATGCAAGGAGCAAATTTTTGCATTTGCCTGTATCAGATAAAATTTAATTCCTTTTTTCCGAGCATTAAGCTCTTAACGCGGAAATATGCAAGCGGAGAGATAAAAAAGTCCTAAATCCTCTGGGTGCTTTCTATGCATTTTTTATGTCTCCTCCCGGTGAAATGTCGAAATATCGCACTTTCCTTTTTAATTACGTAAATAACCCAAACAAGCATCGTGGCCTGGAGGTCGTTAATAGGAAAACTTACCAACTACCAAACAGGATTTGGGTAAAACTTCGCCAAGTACGGCCATAATCGTTAAGCCATCTTAGAACCTGTATAGGAGTTAAAATTGATTTCATGCAGGGCGGTAAAGATATTTTCACCGAACCGAACCCAATTTAAATGTAAATCCCGTCTCGACTGGAACCTATCAGCGACGGCACATTAATCCAAGAAAGGGGCGGAGGGTGGTGACGAACCGAATTTATACTCACGTTAAATCGAGATAAGAACAGATAATATCCATTAAAATGTTATAATACACTCCGAGTGGATTCTGGCAGCATGTCTGGCTGGCATTTTCGGAGATTATTGATATCTGGTCCTGGGGAGTCCTGTTGGACGCCGTAAAATGGGTTCGTCCAATATGCAATATTTGCCCTTATTTAAGGGATAAATCCATGTGCTTTTCCACTTAAGCGATGCTCTCTTATCAAAGAACTAGGGATGTTAAACCCCTACGAAATTTCCTTTTCCATTTATAATGTTGTACTAAAGAAATTAGGACTGGGGTTTTAAACGAAGTTAAATTTCTGAAAAGAATTTTCAAAATATTCAGACTGAACTCTTATATTTTCATGCCTCAAGTATTTCGTGATTAAAACTCTTGCCAACTTGAGGAAAGTTATATTGCTCTGAATCGCAATCTTGCGAAATCAGAGAAGTAGGTGCTTTATAAGTTTCAAATACAAAAATTTCAACTTGTAACTGCATAGAAAAGTTCTTTAATAAATACAAAATAAAGCACCGGCCAAAATGTAAATCTATTTTATAATTTTTTTAAACACTGTTTTTCATTCACAGTACTCTAGTTTTATGATCCAGATCAGTATTTTAGAAGTTATGCTGAAAAAATGATTATATACGATTTTAGAATTACCATAAGGCAATTATTTGAGAAAAGGTTAAGCAAGCTAAAAAACTAAGTCCCGTCCACTCATAATTATCCTATTGACTTTTGTAAGTAAAGGATTAATGAGACACTAACATTATCGAAAAATATTAATCAATTAGGTACCTATTCATTTCTATGTACGAATAATATATTTATTAAATAAAACGGTTTGAAGAGAAGAATGCAATCAATAAAAAAATAAGAAAATTTGCAAGAGTGAGGCACTGAGAGAGTTGGAATATTCAGATGCTTGTATCTTTTGTAATTAAGGATCTCTATATTACTATATTGACCCAAGCATACATTACATTGTAAATAGATCACATTAAGAAATTAAACATAAAATAGATAAAGAAAACCTTTTAATTTAAATGCTTTTATTGTACAATCGATAACGTACTAAGAGCTAGAAAATAATTATAAGAGGGTGCCTATAAATTTTCGTCAAGCGTTTCTAATTGCTTTCAGGTATTGCTCGTCCTTTAGAAACAAATGGTCCCCAAGTGAGTTAATTGATATTAAAATGCCAGTAATTTGACTAGATGGAAACGAAAGCGGAGAAGATTAACGTCCCTTTCCTGATTTTCTCCAGGACGTTAGCAATATTTCATGGTGCGGAGTTTCCGATTTCAATGGGTAGCAATTTTATTTCGGCTCTTGAAAGGGAGGCAACTTAATAATTCATTAAAATATCCTGATTGAAATCTTAAAACAAATACCTTCTCATGTGTCTGCCGGTGAATTTAAGGTCGAAGGGACTGGCTGAAACCGCACATCTTACTCCGGAAAAAAAAAACCAACTGTCTGGTAAAAAAAGAAGCAACGAAATTTGTAAAGGAGCATCTCACGCTTGATGGATTACGAAATGAGACACTTTTTCAGATGTTTAAGGTGAGGTGGATTCGCTCCCCCGCCAGGCAGGGGTTGAATTTTACATGGAATTTCTTTGATTCCTCCCTCAAAGGCGAAAAGCGAGGGTTCGACGATATTTTTCCGCAATGTTTTCGTAATGGTCCTACCCTGGCTATGGTCGATTTTGCCACGATGTGCAAATGTGGAAGCGGGGCAGTTGCGATGTGGAAGGACACGTTTTGTTGCGTTTCAGATTAAATTAATTCCAAGAAGTGAATTATTTATAGCTTGGTTACTCTAGGGATGTTAACATTGAAATTTTTGGATTTCTAGATAGAATTGTATGGTGAGGTCTGTTGCTGTGTGGAAGGACATAACATTGTTGGAATTGAAACCAGGCTGATTATTTCCACCCACGCAGATTAACAGCTTAAGAATTTCATTATAACAACTTTTCTTGTTTGGTTTTGAAAATTAAAGGGCATAAACGACATTAGGGTGGTTCGTTTCCATTCAACATCAAATTATTAACTATATGTTATAGAAAAGAATAATTTAAAACGATCCCTCGGTGTAAAAGAATCACTCTCTGTTTTATGGAGGCTACACAGCGACATTTAATCGTACGCTCCGTAACCGATTTAACAGTCTCTTTAAATGCTATGGTATTATGAGCGTAGCTGAAAATTGTATATCAACGAAATGAAAATCATTGCGCGTAATATAAGGGAACTGATACGATATTGTGAAACATTGTCTTTAATAGGTCTGTTTGTGTTAGCTTCCAATTCAATTCTACAATATAATAGCTGAATTTCAGGGTAGGATCTTTGAAATATAGTTGACTTTAAATAATTAGATGTTTGGTTAACTTAAAATAGTAACTAAGATTTCGATTCTAGTTTTATTTTGTTACTTTCATATTGGTTAATACTAGAAAATGTAGGTATATCACATTCGTTATGAGTTTTTAATTAGTCAACTTACAAATGAAAACAATATGCTTACTATTTTCTAGTAGAATACATTGTACAAAATGTTTTTAATTGATACAATGGATTGGATATGGATCTTATTGTAGTCTATTCGATTCCATTCAATTCATATTTACGTCTGCAAATATGCTGTAATTAATCAACTTAGCAATCACGTTCTCGTAAAAACTCAAACTTCTGTTGGTCGATTCAGCTGACTCAAGTGAAGTGTTTTTTAACCAAGACCATTCCGCATCTGGTCGGTGCAATTTCACACCTTCGTGTTGTGTTTTTTAAGGGGGTATAAAGCAATTTTACAGCAGCAGGAGCAAATAGCACTAGTAATAAAATTTTCCCTGTTCACTGTGGCAAACTACGGCGCACAGTGGTTGTTTGGATCTGGTCGTTTTAATATTCCGGGCTTGTTAAACATTCACCCGCGTAAATATGCAAAAGCCTCCACATTTTTATTGACTTGCTAGGTGGCACGCTGCAACAAATAATCACGGGCAGTACAAATTCCAATTATTCTGTCCTGTAGGGATTTTCACAATTTTTCGAGCTCTGTTGTAGAGGAACACCATCCTATTTGGTATCGATTTTTGACCTCAAAATTATACCCATACCAACATAGGCCAATCTAAATTAGCCGGTGGTGGCCGGGTGAGATTAACAAATTCGAAAATGATAACACACTCAGCAAGGAGGTGGCCTTCTGGTCTTGTTAATCCCCGACTTTATTTGGTTTCTTAAAGCCAAAAATGTGTCTCCGCTTCGTTATCTTCTATCTTCGGATCTCTGAAGGCCTTTACGTAAGACCTCACGGTTGGTTACGCCCAGCTATTCGAGATCTCCGTACAAACATTTGCGCTTCGTATTCAAACTTTGTTTTGAGAGCTTTACATAATTCCTTGCTAAAGGGGATAATCCCAGTCTATGAGATGGGTTTTAAGATTCAAATGGTGTTTGCGGAACATGTTCGCACAACCCCCCCGAGATGAAATGGAAAACTTTGACAGATAATAGAGCTAATGCTTGCAAGACCTTTACCCATGTTTATGCAACAAGCTAACAAAATTCCTCCGTGTCTTCTCTTCATCTGAGCCGGAAACTTTATTACCGCTTAAATAAAATGCCTTAGAAATCAACAAGCAAACGTTCAGTAAATCTTAAATTCAAATAATTCTCGAGCAGAATGGCGGAGAAATTCAATATCCAATGAGTTCGGCTAGACGATAGAAATAATTTTCAATTTACATATTATTATGCCGCCCCAAGGCAGCCATCTGAATTGATACATCTCGCTAAGTTCGCCACTAATGCCCTGAACTGTTTCCAAGAGCTCCTTGCAACTATGGTATTCGATCGAGCAACGTCGTTATGCCACATATATTTACTATACATATATATATGTATACTACGTTAGCAACAAAGATATTGTTCCTGAAGAACACGCGGCTCCTGATTTTGCCCCTACCTTATCGTTGTTGTCAGGAGCCTTCAGGAAAGGGTTTGAAAGCTTTTTCGTTTCTTAAAGTTGAACAATTTTTAGATTTTACTAGGTGAAGGACGAAACAATGTAACATTCGCCTGATCAATAGTCCCTCTCTGAAGAACAAATGGTTGATAATTTCACTTTAAATTTGAACTTGACACAAATCATTAAGTATGGATAGAATAAGGTATATTTATCTTACCCTTGTTTGTGCCAAAAATTTAGATGTTGCAGCTCGACCATTTCAAAATTTCTTATAATAACTTATAAAGTAAAATTACTTAAAATCTTTGCATATATTTATTTCGAACTAAATTGTTTGTCCGTATCTTACATTTCCCATGGTAACGTTGCAAACATACCATTTTAAAAATTAGACAAATTTTCAAGTAAGTAAAATGTGTAAAATTACTGCACTAACATTAGTTTGGTACATTCCAGTATAGTTGCAATTTTAGTAATGCGCTTAGCCAGTTTAATCTTGGCCGACCTAAATTTTGGGAGAAAATATTTATTAACTTGTTGGATAAATATTATGCTCAAAAATAATATCTAGTTTTGACCGTTTAATTAAAGACGGACATTTATTACTCTTACTTACTTTATGGAGACATTAAATTATAATCGTATTACCGTCCTTAAAATGAACGCTTTGAGATATTTTGGAAAAAATCGCACATTTTATAGCATTCACTCTTCTTCCTTGAGCCCCCAATAAATGTAAGTACAAGGAATCTCGATTGTCCTTAGATAATTGAATTGAAATAAATTTTCTGTGGAGAATTTATTCCGGAAAACCTTTTTCTCGTTCAAATTCTTTTCCCTTAAAAATTATCCCTCAATTAATTGATAATTGTTTTCTCTTGGCACGCTAATTCAATTTCAACTCAACGTTTTGAGCTGATTCAATTTTAATATGTCTTTTTAAATGATTGATGAAGTTGGAAGTATACTGTGATTTTGATTAATACTTTTTGGCCAGCTTAATGACTTAAAAATTGGTCACAAAATCTAGAGAGATAAGACTGCAAATTTACGCAGAAGCTCATTAGATTTATTAATTTTCTTAACTTGTATACTGACCGTGACAATTCTGAAATATCATCTTGGATAACATCGGTTTTTGGAAGATTTATTAGGCTTTCTTGTTAATAATTAACTACGATTTGATATACCTATAATTTGTAAATTTAATAATAACTTATTTATATTTCTCTTTCAGGTAAGTCTGGATATTATTGCACAAATAGGTAAAAGTGTGAGTACTAAATTTTATACTCTTTTCCTTTTACTAAAGTTATGTATAAAAATGGCAATAAGCAAACAAATTATACACAGATTATTCTTTATAATAAACTACTAATAAGAATATTAATTATCAAAAGTCTTGATTTAATATAGCATGATCATTGCTATATTTTCGTTAGAAGAGTTAAGTTAACGAATATTTTATTGACAATAAATTTTTGAAGCAAAAAGGCCAAACTCTGTACAAAATTTACTTTGGGCTCTAAAGTGGAAAATATGCGGAAATAATTTATCAATCTCTTGATATATTTAAATTTAAAATCTTTGATTTTCTTTCATATTCCTACAGTGTTTTAGCGTTAATTCTGGAAAATTAAGATTAAAGATTTATCATAAGACAAATGCGTGATTGTCACCGTCAATAAGTCGAAAAGATATTTTACTTTAATTCTTTTATTTCAAGGATTATTGAAGAATTTGTTCAAAGTGAAAAGGTGGAAACATCTTTAACTTGAGGTAATTTGTCCAATTTGCTATGACAGTTTGTGGGAATGTGGAAAACATGGTGACAGCGAAATTTCACATTTCGAAATTTTAAAAGCTAATATGTATGTTAAGAAGAAGAGTTCTAATATTTTAAATATTTTTCACGTTCCGCACATGAATATTACATCAAAATCCTTAAGAAAAACTTTTTTAGTTAGAGGAAGTGAGATTAATTAGGATACTTTTCTATTTACGTACTTCTTCACATTGGGTATGAAAAAGAAAACTTCAAAATTATTTTCAAAAAACTCAAAATGCAAATACCTTCTTTTTTCATATTTATGCTTGTCTTAAAAATATCCTTGTTAGGAGATAGTTTGGAATGTAAGGTGTGCGTATGTAGATATATCTATCAGGTAACTAGTCCTAAAATAGAGCTCCGGTAAACTCCGCTTAAATAATACATTTTAAATATCAAATAGTCTTACTCAAACACGTTTCTAGCATGCACTGAGCAAGCGCGTGAGTTTGCACATTATGCTCATTTTCCACCTGATGCAGCTAAGAAGTCGCCGCACTCCAATTAGCATAAATTGCTTCAGTCATGCAAAACCGATTTCCGGGATCGCATACAATGCGGCCTGTGTATGTTTGGACAGAATTGGCATAGTTATGCAGCATCGCATAGGGCCGCATTTATTTTTGAGAGGAAGTACTCCTCTTTGCGGACTATTTTACATAATTAGCCAGTGTGTAATCGCGTGGCAATCACCGCTAAAGTGGTATAAACGCAAATGATCCGCCGTGTGCACTTGCAAATATGAAATATGAGCGATGGGCCAGCGGTTCCAATAATATGCGATTGTTACGTAAATATGGTCTGTTTGAAAATCCGCGCCCGCAAACAATCGCACAAATGTATGTTTGTGCATAAATCCTCGTGAGCAGTGCTCGTGCACGTGCAACCATATTTTGAATGCTTTCGATTCTCAGATCGAAAAAATCGAACAATTTTTATTTACCTACTCATATTTTATTTTTACTCACTTGAATTTTTGTCCTTTGTATCGTTTCTCCAAGTTTTGAAGCTGCTCAACTTGAAATGTTAAAATCGAAGAATATTTTCGAGTTCGATGATGCGATTAAAGTGCCTCGATAAGTAGAAATTTCATTTTAATTCAGATGCTATCACAAGAAAGGAATTTTTGCCCTCAGAGAAGTCCTTTCGTAGTACGCGAGCATATTTCGGTTTTGCTGCTCCTTGGCAAATTTCGCCAATTTCATTTTAAATAGGACCAAACTTTTTCGTTGACGATTCAAATCTTCAAGTGGTTGGACGATGTCCTTCCAGTAAATTTTATTCTGGACAAAGTTTGCTCGTTATTTTTGCAGACGTTTCATACATCGAACGAATCGGCAATTATTCCAGGAGAATATTAAAAATAGAAGTTCCCCGAGGAATGGGGGGACATTTGCTCGGTATTTGCAGTTTCCATTCATGCGCATCCGCTAGTGGTCGAGCATATGTTACATTTAAACAACTTCCGCAATTGCGATGTTTTATTAGCAAACAAATTTTGCGCCAGGCAAACGTTGCGTCGTGCCAGGATAAAAAAAATTGCAGGAAACAACTGCTCGATGGGCGGCAGTGCAGGGATCCGGGAGAGCCTTTGTGTATGACCGCGCAAATTGAAACTATTTAAATTTCATGCGGTGCCGCGGAGCCCCACGGCCCCACGGCCCCATGGCCCCACTGGGTCCTGCGCTGCCGCCCGCTAAATGGTAATTTATTGCGCTTTTTGCGGCCTCCTCCGAACTGAGCAGTTGTCATATGCATGGTTACATGGCCCGGTGGCCGATTCAATTATAGGGCTCAACTAGCCGGCCTTTATGGCCATCTTTGTGCCCAGGATGGTCCAGGATGGCCCGGGATGGTCCGGGATGAAAGGACCTACTCCGGCGCTTTTATGAGTCCAACTAAACTCGGTATTTTAGGGCTCTTTGGCTAGCGGTGCCGCAGCAGTTTATTTAAAAGTTGACCGCGCTAATTTGTTATGCACACAGCATCCCTTTTTTCGAGAAGCCCAAATTTGCTCCTTTTGGCCACTTAATTAGTGTGTAATGCAATGGATAAATTAGCTAGGGTCCTGCCACATGAAACCCTTTTTCACCCACGCTGAATTGGCTTTATGACGGGGCAGCGCGATGTGTGGCACCTGGGGTTTTACTTTTTAGTAATAACTCGGGCGCCTAATCATAACCGGAACCCGTTGTTGGCGTTCTGGGAGAGGAAAGCTATCCCAGCTTTATGATTCCCTTAAAAGTAAATTTTCATGTGAATTTCAAAGTAACTTTGTTCGTTGTAACCAGTATTATATTACTTTGCATTCATTAAAAACAATTCTAAATTTTTGTTTTTGCACGTCAAGTCTGCTTTGTAGCGCAGTAAAAATGTGGACTTTTTTAACTTTTATGTATTTCAAGGGGGCATTCCTCTAATGCTGCTTTTAAAATAAGGGTATTTTTTGGATTTACATTTAAAATAAATAACAATAATTGTATGCTCTTCATGACTTTTAGTGCTACTAACGAGTTTTTCTTAAGCTTGTGCACGGGTTTAAGAAAACAACTACTGGACCAATTTGCATACAATTTTTATAATGTTGTTCTACAGACTATCACTCGTAATTACATAGTTATTATTAT
Organism: Tolmerus cingulatus; assembly: GCA_959613345.1. Classification (NCBI taxonomy): domain Eukaryota; kingdom Metazoa; phylum Arthropoda; class Insecta; order Diptera; family Asilidae; genus Tolmerus; species Tolmerus cingulatus. The sequence goes on along the minus strand of OY390708.1, from coordinate 11,101,017 downwards.
CATTTTATATCTTATTACAAAATCTATTAATAATTGTGTACCTGAATTCGGAGTCCTGCCATTATTTAATTTGCGAAGTCTTCACAGATTAATAATATGTTACTATTATATTTGTTTGTCTATATAACCTTCACGCGCGCCTTATTTTGGACGACACATCATTTGGCGGGAAAAAAATATTGTATAGTACATACTACATTTTTTATTTATAATATATATAAACCCCTTGAAAACTTTCCAAAATATGTTATTTCAAGGTTCTCTATACCAAATATATACATATATAATTATGTGTAAATATCTCCTAAAAATACATTCTCTACCGAAACCAAGTACGCTATTGAAAAGTCTTTCATAAGACTAACAAACGAAATATTGAGAGGATGTTGTAATTTAATCCAAACTTGCAAGCATGAGTTTTCTTTCAGTGGAAGTACAACTTTGAATCTCTGTCGGTAGAACTGCTTAAACTAAATTAATTATTGAAAACAAGTTGCAGTTTTCGAGCTTCCCTGCTGTCCGCTGTTCCTTTGAGGAGTGAAAACCAGGACAAAAGTCGTAGTTACTAATTTCGGCAGCATTACCTCAACGATGGGATCACGTTCTGCTGCCTTGTTTTACAATATCCATGTATTAAGTATGATAGCCGAATTTCGCTGAGGAAACTCTGACCGAATATTAAAAGGGTTTATTAAAAAAGTTCCCAACTTGAGACTGTTTTGTTTCTGTAAAAAAGCCACCCATCAAAGCTTATCACGTTTTTACTTAAAAAAGACAATGAGTAAAATTGTAGAGAGCACACATGAATGGAAAATAGACAGAAAAATCCGCTTCTGGCTTGAGTGATATTTGACTGAGCAAACATATTTCGCTTGAGCAGTCAGTGAAAGTGATACTGTGGTTTGTTTATATTTGGCGGACTCACGATTCGTTCTCATAATTATCGGAAACAGTGTCGGATATGATGTACCATGTGTTTTGTCTCAAGTGTCTCCTCATTCTCTTATCGCACAGTGCTTCAGTTAGACATTAAGTGACATATTGCTGGGAAATATTTGGTATTTTTTGTGTTTATTTACATTTATGAAGCTTACTTACAAATTCTGAGAATTTAACCTTTGGAAGATAGAAGTGAATTATAATTTTTATGAATACCAACTAAGCTGATTTTCATGTAGTCTTGCATTATAAATAAACAACATATGTATCAATAATTGTTTACATACATATATGCATGAATAACGTAGTCTTATTCAATAGAATTCTATTTAGTTTTATTTTATAGACTGTCGTTAGATCAGGCGAATAAAATGATAGACAATTTTAGCACACTTACTTAAGTTATTATAAATCAAATTTATTGAAATTATCTTCATGAACAACAAATTAGAAATTTGGAAAAATTTTTGTTTATAAAATTAATATTTCATTTTCTTTATATACTCTTCTATTACCCACGATAACTCCCATTTTGCTTAATCTACATATTACACTCAAATTTTGTGTATACAAACCACTCTCATGTAAATAGGGTTTTCTGGTTTTCTTCTCGAAATCCGTCAAAAAATCGGTATCAAATCATTCTATTGATAATCCAGAGTATTTATTGTGGTGAATGGAAATATGAGTTCTAACAAGTCTTCGCGGAAAATGGGTTTTTAAAATTAACTCGGATCTGTTTCTACACTTATTTTTGTCTTTAAAGGCGGCTTGTTCTGATGAAGATAATTTGAGCCTGGAAAGCGTAGACAAGTTAAATTGGGTAGGTACTGACGGAACGTAAAATATAATACTACAAATATAAATATATATCTAGTTATCTCATATACCTAAGAGCTATTATTACTTTCAAATTGAATTGAGTTTATATAATTCATTGCCAAATCCTTATTGGTGTTCAACATTTTGAACACATGGTATTGTACATACACGACACTATGTATATGTATTAATACCAAAACTTTTTAGTAAATAATCTTTCTTAAGTTTTGTTCGCAAGACAACTTTGTTAATAATGCAGAGGATAATGGTTCGGTGCGTGAAATACCAACTGTCGGCTGGTTGGCATTTGACACTGTCCCGCCGACACATCAGGAGCAATAAAATAGCTCGAGTATGTAAGGGGAGCCACTAAATGAGGCATTTCTTGTCAGGCAAATATGTTTAGGGTACTAGGATATATTCCTCCACGAAGCATAAAATATCTCGTCTCCTTGGAAGTTTTATCGACCTCACATACGACCCCAAGAACACTGTTTGCATCGTTAAGAAATAGTCTGAATATTTCCGTGACCCCCAGGTGCATGCATTTCGCGCACCGAATGATAACATGACCGTGCAATGAATGCCCCTTCAGCATAAAAGCATAATGCCTCCAGTGAAGGGCAGAGATTGGGCGACCGGATATTACACCTGCGACGGTATTCTCGAAATACCTTAGAAAAGTTTTGTGCGGTCTTGAGATTATTTTCACACGGAAATCTGCACTAATCCCACCCCCGTTCGGGTTGCATAGCTGCATAAAGCTACGACCACATGTGCATCGTCGCTCGAAAAGGGTATGCTATTAAAGCACGAGTGCACTGCAAAGGCTTCGGTGGTCCGCTCCTTTGCGCGGAGGTAGACGAGATTCATAATGGCCCCCGCAGACATTTATTAGCTGCCAGGGGTATTTTATTAGGGCTGAAGAAGCCTCGGGAAGTCGTCTTTCCAAAGAAAATATGTTTTCGTAAATCTCAGCGGACACACCATCTTGACGGGGGCCTCTGCTAGAAAATGAGTGTTGTCTCGAAAAAATTGTTTAATCTGACTACGTTCCACCTTGAAGACATGTGAAGACACTGACGATGCCTATCTTATGTTCTGCATAAGCAGAAGTTCGTATAATTCGTTGCAGTCACAAACAGCTTCTTTTTTATCCTTTTAATTAAAACCTTTGAATTAAATGTTACAAGATCTTTTCACCCCACTATGGTCCTTCATGCGCCCCAATTGTGCGGGAAGGGCCGCCAAATTCAGAGGATGAGCCGCAGCTCAGATTTATTAACCATTCGAAACAAGAGCCTCGCCCACTTGAGCACAGATCCCGTGACGCTGATTTGCACGACACGTCAACGATGTGTGGGAGGTGTCAAGAGCGATGATTGCGGCAAGGAGTAATTTACTTTGTGCCAACGCACACGGAAAGGTCCCATGAATTTAATTTAATTATGACTGGTACAGGACGCCCTGCATTTCCGCACCTTTGCAGCCCTGCGCTTACCATTCACCAGCAGTGGCATTGTTAATCCAGAATTTTTCCCTGGAAGGGCTCTGCAGTGGCCACAATCATGCAGGTGTCGAGATTTCCCTATTTTGCATGCGTTTGTGGAGCACCAGCAGTCCTGGCTGCGAAGGAGTTCCAAGATATACAAAAATAAAAAGTTGGAGCATAATCCACCCACAGTCGCTTCAACAGAACTGACTTCAGGATCGTAAGTGAACATATCCGTGCAAGTCTTGAACGAAAGTCAAAAACTCCTTTTATGCACCCACTGCTTTCGAGCGAGTTAAAAAGTTTTATAGTTTACACAGTTGAAATTATATAGAGTGTCTTTGGGCCACAGAGTTGTGGTAGTGCGACTGTTCTACGGCCCCACGCAGATTTCTGGTATTCTAGGAACTGGGTTATTACTCAATGGAGGAAATGTTGTACGCAATAATGCTATATACATTAAAAAAGACAAAAGTGAAACGAGGTGCACAGAAATGTCTCCTTGACCTACACCCTTCTTTCATTAAATGAGGTTTCTGCTGACATTTTGTTTAATCACAAGGTTTGTGGAGATATATTTTAAATACTGCATTAGTTTTATGCTTTTACTTTTAAAAGAGTTCCTTTAAAGCTTTGAATTTCTTAAAATATCTTATTTCGTCAACACTGTATTATGACAGATTTTCTTAGTCTTCACCATTAATGAAAAGAAACGACTGTTCACTTATAATAATACAGAGCTTAAGAAGTAAGAGAAATATCGAAAAATAACATACACAGTAACTCTACTTAAAAATGTTTAAATACATACATATACCCAATATTTCGCAGTCGTACTTCACATTTTTCACACTTTCTAAAAAAAAGAAAATAGTTTTGCAATAAAATTGGCCGATTTCTTGGAAAAACATTATGTTTACGATTTTTATGAACATCCGCACAGAAATTCATTTAAAAAAAATATATGTTCCCTAAAAGTTGAGAATATAACATAATCTCCCCTATATACATTTGGTTATTATTGGTTTACTTCTACGACGTCTACGACTATTTTTAACTTTTGCATATACAGGGCAAATTATATTTAGGTGTTTTGATACATTCTATACATTTGTATGTTTTTAGACGACAATTTCAGGAAAAATCCTCTTAGCAATTTCACTAAAACAAACGTAAACTTAAATTCGAAATCCTAAAATTAAAATCAATATTGTCACATCCAATGTCGAATAGAAATAGAGCAAACACAATTATCGAGTATTTGAATTTCGCTCTATCTAATTAAGATTTAATGTAATTGTTCTGAGGCATTTTAACTTACCATATTTTTAAATGGAGTTAAAACCAAAATTTAAATGTGAATATAAATTAAAAATAGTCATAATAAATTCAAATTTGTCTTATTGCCGGCTATCAAAATAATCCAAATCTTGAAAATTAGGTCCAAAGCATATGTTTAAAATGTTGAATCTACACATTGAGAAACTTCGGATATTTAAGGGAAAAGGATAAATTACAAATTCTTAGTTATTTTAGAGCGATTATATGTTACGTATTTCGATACATGTAAAATCTTATTTATTAATAAAAAGATTGTTTGATTTCTTCCACTAATTGTCAACAAATATGAAAACTATGTACTGGCTCTCTAAAAAAGATTGCGAACGACCTTACACACATATAATTGACGATAAAATTAGAAGGAACAGAGGTACAACATCTTTGAACCTAATCTTATTAATCTGTCTTAATTATCTACTGAAGTAAAAGGAACTTTAATACCTACTATAAATACGGAAATAATTTAACATGTTCAAGGGTGCTCGATATTTTGAGCTTCAATTAGCATAGAATCTTTTGGAAATAAGCCTTAAAGTGCTCCGAAACACGTTCTAATTATCGCTCTACCTCGGTTCTGTACGACAAACCCTGTGCGGGAATGTTTGTGGTATAATTTTCTGTGCAGTCCCGGGTAATTAGTGCAATTATCCTTGAGGATGGAGTGAAGTAATACACACTTCATAATAGTAGAATTTGCAAGATGTCGCCCTTCACCTTGGTCCTAAAGGAGCCCGAGCATCCCTTCAATTAACCGAGCCCAGTGAGGTGTGCAAACAAATCTCGTTCGATGAGGTTCCATCCGTAGTCTTGTGCAAACTAATAATAGTAATTAATTCCTGAGGTTTCACCGAGGTGCCGATTTAATGCTGCTGCGGAAGTGCTGCAAATAGTGCTGCACCATTCCGAGATTAATTAACCCCTTCCTTGATTTATATTCGCTGTCATAAGCACGCGGCGCGCCGGTAGGAGCCCGTCTCCTGGACCAGTCCCATCCCGGAGGAAGCCCTCAATGGCTCTAATTGATAAGAGATCTAATTGGCGAAAAGAGCAAAGAATTGCACAATGGCTGCGCGAGCTGGGCGCGGAACGTGCAAATTATTTGCCCAGCAAATTCCCATTAATTAATTTCCGAGTGTGTGCTATTTGTCTAATTGAAAGAATCTCCCCGAGGCGGCTCGTGGCGGGGGTGGAAGAGTCTTAGCGGCAATTATGTGATGAAAATCTGCCCGTCGAGGCTTGTTTAATTGACGACTGGATTCTAATCAATTTAATCCGCGCGATGTAAATTTTCCGCCGCGTGTTTATCGCGGCCTGTCAACGGCCTATTTTGCAAGTCAACACCAGAGCGTGATTTAATTTTATGAACCAACACCTCGAGGCCGCCCCGCCCCGCGGTATTCGTCCGGAACCATCCGCGAATTTGGATGCGTTCGGCCGGGTATCGACTGCGGATTTAACGGCCGCGTTATGATTCGCTTTATAACTTTTATTGGGCCGATAGTAACGCCGACGATGGATACGCGCGATATCGAGCCAGCATAAAAATAGAGGTAGAAGTTTATGAAAAAATGCTCGTATCAGTTCCCACGAAAGAGTCACCCGCAGGCCTCGCCTTGCGGCAGGAGCGCGGTCGCTCTGTTTTATAGCCCCACTAATGAAAGTAATTGAAGAAGATTGCTGTTTTGAAAGAAAGTTTTATTTTTAGGGATGAAACCCGCTTGGAAAACAATTTATCCCGGTCGTAAATTTAAGCAGTTTTAAACCGACGAAGACTCAACACCGTCGTGGTGAAGCATTGAACAGTTTTATTGATGTTGAACCGCGGTGTTATCGAGGCGGCACCCTCATTACTTTCGCAATTTATGCTCTTTATTATCTATCGAACGAAAACAAACATATTTTTGTTATTCATTAAGTCATTATTTAAAATCAAACAATTGTAAAGTTTAAACACCAAACCACTTTATGTAGACTATTTGTATTTATTTATTTATTTAAAACGTAGATAGTCTTACAGGAAATGGAAATACCAATACCATATTTAATGGTTAAAATGACGAAACATACAAATTTTGAAAACAAATTAATTAAGTCGTTCGATTTCATAAACATAACTTTTATATTTCTAAGGGCCTCTTTCACGAACTCCAAGTAAAGTAGCAAGTAGGCTAACCGCCAGTTAAAGTTACCAGTAACTACGCCTACGAATTTCACAATCTTCGAGTAACATTAGCCTATGAATAAAGTAGCCCGTAACTTACTTGCCAGTCCGTCTGCCAAGTAGCGTATTTAACTGAAGTAGCAGTTGTCATTTGTGTATTATTAAATATTTATCCATGAATATTTTAATCACCGCAACACAAAAATTAATACTACACGATTCAAAACTCTAAAACTGGACGTAATACTGAACGAATTAACGCCTTGTTTCTTACGATATTTCACTTAACGAATAAGTCGTTACTTGAAAGTATGATTTCGTTTGTGAAATTGATAGAAGTTACACGTGACTTTTACTTGGCGATTAGCGCTACTTGTAAAGTAACTAATCAACACTTTACTTGAAGTTCGTGAAAGAGGCCCTAAGTAAAATTCAATAAATTTAGCATATTTTGGGAAGTGAACTATGTATAAGGAATACTATATATAGTTTGTATTTCTGTTAATTGTTAACACTCGTATCACTCCAACAATTCTTTTGTGACATTTTGTTTAATTGTCACCATGAATATGTGATTATAACAAGGTCGACTTTCGAATTCTAAAGCTCATTGCTTATTTTGTTTGTATTGAGCGACTTTTCAGCCTGCTCGATTTATTTTTGTCTCATCCAACCAGACAATATGACTCCAAAGCTCAATCAGCCGATTTTCATTTTAGCTTTATCAAAAGATACATTTACTGTTTTAGCTCAGCTCGGACTATGTGCATAATAAAACAAAATGGCATATAATTTTAATGGCTTGAGATGCAGAATTTATGTTTAACTAGTTTTTACATTTGTAAAGAACTTTAAAAATAGGTATCTTTATAAATATTTTTAAATTTTATTTGCTATTTCCTATTGATATGGCAAAATAATTGGAAATTGAAGATAACAATACATAGGTACATTAAATATATGTAATAGTTTTGTCTAATTGATGAGAATGGTTAATTTTTAAAAATTCGCGAAAGCAGTAATATTTTAAAATTAAATACATATAATTTCATTAATTAGACAACCATTCGAAGACTTGCTATGGGGTTTCAAGTAATTCCAGTACTTTAACGTTCGGTTAGTTAATGAAGGTATAAAATTTGATTTACTTCAACCTCAAATTAGAATTCGAAAGGATGCCTCTTTACGAAGGATCTACTATCAAAAATACAAATATTATATTTAGGTCTAATACTCCGCCTCCAACAATGCACATTCTAGGGTCATCCTTCATTAACCCTCAACACATCAAGACACCTCTAAAGTCATTTTTATGAGCCACGAATTAACTATTCAAAAGGCACTCACCATGACTGTGGCAATGAAATAGTCTCCCCAAAGTAATTTCACGTTTCACTGTTTTCGTCGGGTGAAAACATGACAGTGAATGACCTCATGTGTCTTACCCATGAGTCCTGACACCTTTCCACGATAAGCCTTAACGACAATATGAGGCAAACGTGTGCGGAATTTTAGTATATATCTTACTACTTTACTGAATTCGCGATATATGAGACGAGGGTTGGAGATTAATCAATCCCCAAGAAAATTGAACCCACAATATTTCCTTCTTATGAATATTATCTACATATTTTGGCACGTAGACAGGTTTATCGCTCAAGTGATTTGGGTAATGGATAAAAATTTGAAAATTTATTTCATAGTGGATAGGTGCTTACTTTATTCACTAGAACGTGAATTATAAGCTCACAACATCGTGACATCGTCCCTCCCTCGGTTACGCCCTCAGAAAATGAAAAAAGCCACGTCCTCGCCAAACTATGGAGGATCAGTGTCAAATGCTCGGTAAAATGTTTTTGAAATCGTACATCATTTCAAGCAAACTATCCAAATTGAATCCGCATCACTCTGCAGTTCCGCCATAAAATATTCACGCAGAATTCAGAGCCTTTATGTGGAGAGGTGAAAACTGAGGCCGAAACTACGAGTACTATATTATACCCTGGTGTATGTTTAACCTGTTTCAGCTCGTAGAAAACCCTACTCCGAAGATTGCATCATCGCAGTCTGAATGCTCAAATTGAATTCGTTTAAGCCCTTTTAGGGAACAGGGCGAGGACGGGTGTACATCTCCAGAGGCAATTTGAAATTTCTCTATCAGTCTGGAACCAGACTTATTGGATTAAAAGTTTGCCGAAAAGTGGCCCTACAGGAAAAGGGCAGACACAGTTAACCCCATTTAAGGGGAGGAAAAAAAGTTTGGCCAGCCAGTCTGATGGTGTAATTTTTCATTTACCAAATTTTAAGGTTTCACATAACGTCTTTTCGATGAGAAGGTTCGTCGTTAGGATGGTAGAGAAAATAGATATTTTCTCGCCATCATTGAAACTGTTCTACTTCCCTTATTCTTAAGGAATCCTCACTCCTTTCAGTAAACACATTACCCCTGTCGTTGATTCAATGAAGTTTTGATTGATCGATTTTTGGTTACCGATATTTATTTGAAAAACTTTCAAGTTTATGAGGAAAAGCGGACATATGAGTTGATGTTTCCACAGGATCCTTCGAGAGGTCGGATATGGTGAGGGCATGTGGTCAAAAAGTTTTGTAATTTGTTAAAATATGGGGCTAATGTTTGTGACGTTCACTATTTACCCGAATAAAATATGTATAAAGTAATGTCCTACGCAAGTGCCCTCAGTTATACTATAAAAGAGCGGGTAGTTAATGTCAAAACCCTTCATGGCTATAAAATGCGATTTACTAATGTATTATATCTGGACCCTAATGTTTAACTTAATAGCAAGAATTAGAGCATCTACCTTGAGTGCTGGACGGGGCGGATCCTGAAGTTGAAGGCGCGTGGAAACAATACGCCGCAGCAGATTAAAAGCTTATCCCACAAACCGCTGAAAGTGTTGGCTGCTCCAGAAAAGTTAATTTCCTCCTGCCCCTAATTAGCTTCGCTTTTTTTTTGTTTTTAATTGCCTGCTTTTTAATTAAGTGCTCCACCTGCCCGTCATATCTTTTTCCGCTATAAAGCTCGGCTAGAAACATCTTACAATGGGGCGTAATTACTTTCATGCAAATAGGACGCACACCTCAAAATGTATCCTTGTGTCCTGTGGTCTTTGTAGCACTGGGCGGATGTTTTGCTATTAGAGGAAAAGTTTTTATTATGGGGAGGTTCCAGAAGGTGCGAAGTCTTGTGCGTAATATGAATCCTTTTAATTGACTAGTACCAAATATCGTCCTCTTTTTGTTGTCGTTAATCACTCTTTTACTAGACGAATTAGGTAAAACTAATGATTCTTCAGCATCCCAGTCCACATATCTCCAAGTATTGCCATTTAATATATTTATAATACTTAATATAGTATGGACGACAGTTTTAAATATTTTGCCAAGATATTAATTAAATATAACTCACAATTGCTCATTTGATTTAAAATTTTTAACAGCACACAACAATTTAGAATCTGAATTCCAGTCGTGTTCAAAATTCTTCGTATTTTATAAACAATATTTTAGGTTAAATTTTTATTAATTTCTTATTTTATGGAAATATTTAGTATAAAGATCTTCAAGGTTGTATTATAACCACTTTGGAAAGCTAAGATATGAAAGAAATCGTGATTATTAGCAAACTTTAATCACATAAATTTTTTGGGAAAAGTCAGTAGTACTAATGGTTTAATTTGATAATATTCTTTTAATATAAAAACTGTAAGCAAAAATCATTGTAATCATTTCCGAAAATTTTTTTTGTGTTATTCGTTGATTCTACGAAAATATTAAAATAACTAGATGTAGTAAAAGACAAAAAAGAAATTACATAAAGCTACAGTTAAATTTAAATTCATAAAAATATCCGAATTTTATTTTTAGTGTAATCTGGTATTTAAAACCTGTATTCAAATTTTTATCCCAAAGCCATAACGAAGGCTAACTGAGGTGATTGATATTCTTTGATATTCCGTAGCTTAAAAGAATGTATCAAATAAATTAAAAAATTCAAAAAATTTGGAATTATTATTCTTTATTATTTACTTTATCAACAAAGGAAATCAAAGCAAAGCTATAATGATCGTTTTCATAAGCTTCACTTTCACTTCCGTGAGGGTTTAGTGCCTTCCGATGATCCTATCAGCGGCGTGCTCAACTTGGTTGACAACGTTTACTCCCTGTTTGATTCCATTTTCAATTCTGTGTCCAGCATCAGCGACCTTGTTGACAACATCGACTCCCTTAAGGATTCCATCACGAACATGGCGAACTCCCTTTTCCTATGATTAAAATATTCAACGTTATTTAAAAATAACAAATTTTGAAATATTTTATAAACTTACAATATCCTTCAAGAATCCCCAACCAGCTTCTCCTTGTCCGGCGAATGCGAAAAGAACGATGGCGAAAATCAAGAAAAATTTTCCGAAATTCATTTTGATTTTTGGTGTTGATTTGGTTTCTTAGAAGAACACTGATGCAATGGACAGACAATTGCTGAATAATTTCATTTGGCCTGTGAGAGTTTTTATATTGTTCATCCAGCAACACCTATCTGATTGAAGATTAAAGGGGTATTCACAAAGCAGTCTATCAGATTTTAATTCTTTGCCGGTAAGTGCTCCAGAGTCTAGTTATCGCTGCGGAAAAGGACTGATATCATTATTTTAATTGTTTATTTTATTTGTTTTACAATATATCTATAAATTTGTGATTTTTTCAAGGTTCGGATCAACTTTCATTGTATGACGAAAATTTAAATAAAATATAAAAAGTTATATCACTAAATTGGAACCATGATGAAAAAATCATAATTTAATAAAGTAAAATAAAAATTCTATATATCAGTAGGTACAAATATGTGCATAGAAACAAATGTATTAAGTTGTATAAAACGGTCACTGAACCATCCTACAACACCTGCATAATGAATTTAATCATTTGAAGAAACTAGATTTGTTTTACATTACTTGCATTTCTATGCAGTTCTTCTACTCAAAGCATATTGCACATTCGTCATTAATTTTTCATAGCACTTTACGGACAGATTTTGCTTTTACAAAACTCAATTAACGCAGGAAGTGAAGCCTAGAAACCATTTGCAGAGCCGTATATTTTCCAGGGCAAAGCAATGAGCAGAAAATGACGATATTTCGCAGAAAATAATTTTCAGACTCGCTCATGATGCACAATTTCACCTTAATGGCTTCGTTAATAATCAAAATTCCAATATTTGTGACGATGAAAATATCCACGGGATTTTCGAAATAAGTTTAGCTCGATATTTCTCAAACATACCCAATGTAAAAAAAATTACTCCTTAAAAGAACACTCGAAGAGTATGCAATAGCAAAATAATTTTAAAAATTGAATTAAAATTGTAATTATTTTTATTGTATTCTTCAGAAGTATATGCATACTTATGTGGTAGAAAAGTGGCATTATCAAAAACGTGTGATTTATACTATGTGTTGACGAATTTCTTACAAATACAACCAACAAAACCATTGTGACCTCTAAAAACTGAGTGTAAATTTACCCTAAACTAAATGAATAGCAATTTTACATTTTCTTCTGTGGAAAAATGTATCGAAAAAGCGCACATTTTGGAGTAATTTAGCAAAACAGTGTGAAATTATTATATATTTTCTTTAAATGTGTTATTCATTCAATTTTGTAAATGTTGTATGATCGTAGCTGCTTTAAAACCGTGAAAACAAATCTATATTGCACATATTGCAATTCTTCAGAACATATTAAACATTAAGCGTGGTAGCTCAAAGAAAATCCCCTCCAATGTACCTAAACCACTCAATTAATTGACCTCCAATAACCTATAGAACAAATATTATACAATAATTAAAAACAAATGTCCTAAAAAAAGCCCCACAAACTATCTTCGTTCCGGAAGGAAGATTAGATTATATTCAATTAATCTCATTTATACATTTTGCAGCTCCATATCTAGTCTACTTAAGATGTAAAAAGAAGACACTGATAACAATTATTTTATAATAACAAATTTCAGCGCGTTCAAGTTCTGTTCAACTCTTCTAAAATGTCTGTAAACAAAGCAGGTGGGCAAATTCTTATGATTACAATAAAATAGTTTTGAATAGAAATTGTAAGATTAAGGACTGGCATTTGAATTTTATTGCATTACGATTTGCGTCATCCGAGTTGTGATTAGTCCAATAAAATAATCAATAATACAACAATTTCTTTTAGAAATAAACTATATGCATATATAGTAATAAATAATAGAAAAAGGCTTTTAAATTAATTGAGAAATATTTGTCTTCCAGGGTTACTTTTAAACCAATTTATATTTTTCTTTTTGGATAAAACATACTGAATTACTATGCTTAACGTAGCCTTGTAGACTTTAAGGTCTACTACTTAAATACCTAAATACTCAAACGCCTTCATCAGAAGGAACGTGATAAATATTTCACCACTCAACCCAAAAAATTGTTTGTAGAAATAATCGTTGTCTAGGGAAAAATTTCACAAGTGCCTTTGAAGCAACACCATAGCTTTGCAGTCCCTTAACGAATTTTTGTGCTGTTTTCATGAACGAAAAAGTTCTTTTAAATTCACGTCATTTCTTTATCAAAGCTCCTTTTAAGGAATATTACTAGCGACTCGCTTGTATTTTGTAATACGTATTATATAAATACCTGCAAGTAGGTACACATAGTTTGATGTTAAATTTTAGGACTGTAGAAAAAACTTGTTTGTTATTTTGACCTCAAAGAAAGGTTTCTCATGAATAAAAATCGATAATCGATATTCTGTAGGAAACTTAAGACACTTTTGAGCATCTTGCAAAATACCGGTCATTAATTTTCCCTAGATAATTCTGTCTGTCGACAGTAGTTTCGGTCCGGATACTTTTTATTTACATACTTATATAACCTTGCCTTAAACTGTTGGATCGATCTCTTTCCATATTTTTAGCCCGTTCTTAAGTTTTAGATTAAATTTTTTCAAGACGTTTTGCTTCTTCCATCATCCGCAGCAGAATCCTTCCTAATTGATAAAAAATGAAAGTCGTCAATGTCTTTTAGAGAACGACGACAAAAACTTTATGGGTAATTTATAAACTGACGCTTAAAAATTACTATACTCAATGACATTATAACTCAAAGATGTAAATTAGTAAAAAACTCCTTTAGAAAATTAATTTTATTTATTTTTAACTTTTAAAATGTTTGTACCCATATGGGTACTTTGAATCTATATATTAACATTTAAATAATATCTGTATGAATTGGTTTTTGAACATTTTGAAATCCATTTTAGTATTTCTAATAAGCTTTAGAAGCATTTTTGAGAATTTCTTAACAAAATGTTACTATAATTTCAACAAAATAAAACATAATTTAAAATAAAGAAATGCACTGAAAAGTTCACGTATTAAACCAAAATCAGAATGGACAATTTAATGTTTTCGATTGTACGATGATCATTTAAAGAATTAAAATATGAAAGAAATATATGTAAATTATTTACGCCTGTATAGGTCCTTTACTTTTTTAGAGATCGATCCCTAAAATATTAAGGAGACTCTAAGATCGTAATATTCTTGAACAATTGTCAATCATGAGTGAGACACCAGTGTCCGACCTCTACGATTTTGACTTTACGATATTTACAAAATAGTTAAAATGATCGGTGAAGTCTTAAAATGTTTTTTAAAGTTTCTAGATATAAATCGTTATGAAGTGATACATATATTTCTATGTTACTTGGTGGATTTTAGGGTTTTTAGTTACATAAATCCGATAGCTGAGCACAACTTTGCAATAAATAGACTGAAAGAAATAATAAGTTCTTTAACAGATTGCAAAACTATTTCAAACTCATATGTGAAGGTACCTAATCTTCAAAGAATTTGGCAACAAGAGAAAAATGTTTGTATTAAAGGGTTAAGTAGGTACTTCGTAGGTCTTGTTGGTACCTAACATTTAATTTACCCTAAAGAAATGCAGATAATCCATTTTCCTTATCGGCATCTGAAATGTAAGTTTACAAAACTTAATTCCGTCTATCAAGGCTTATCTGAAACAATATTTCAACCTGTTGCCTTTTGTGGCATACACCACCACCCCCGAAAAGAAACTTTGATCGATGACTTTCGCTTTCGCAGTTTATCGACGTTAGCTTTAGTGAATCAAGGACAAACGTGCAAAGACTTAGCACTAAGTTTCGCATTTGACCGACGAATGGAGCCTTTAATGCGACGCTGTTTCACGTGAATTTCTCTACGGCCCTCTACGGCCTTCTACGGCTCTCTACGGCGTCTATTTCCATTGAGGTCGCAAGCTTTTGTGCCTCGAAACGCTGGCAGTCAAATATAATAAAAGAACCCATAGAAGAACGCACCTATGTCTGCACGTCCATAATACGTACTTAAAACGCTGCTCCAAGATTTTGCCAGCGCTGCAACGTCCAGCAAAAATCTGAGAGTGTTGGGAGGAGGTTCCACTTAAGTGTTCCACCATCGAGCATTATTCATGTCACCAAGATTCCATGGTTTTGTGCGGGTGGGCCTGTGGATTCGCGCGGCAAGACCTTCGACTTTTCAATTTCTCGGGAAAACCGGGGCTCATTACATAAGCCGTCTTTAGTGGAAGCTGGTGCCTTTATCGACTTTAAGGCTTTCTCATCGCCTACAGTGTTTACACATTTTTCCAGAAAATCTTTAACGTCTTGCCTTTGACTGAAATTACAAAGACGGAACATGGCGCGTCGGAAGCACCCGGCAGCGGCACTCCTTGGGACGCCGAGGAATTTTCGTTAGTCCGGCTTCATAAAACTCCACCAGCTGAAAATCGTATCTTAGGGAAGAATTTTTCGCGGGGGAAAAACATGGAAAATTTGATTACGTCGTAATGTGTTTGTTTTTTCCGCTGACAACGTTCGCGACTCCGATTCTGCTGAAGTTAGGCGCAATCATAGCCCCCGTCTGTTACTTTTCCGCTGAAAGACGAACATTGGAAAATCTTTTGGACTTTACCATTTAACGCCAACTACTTCGCATTCCAGCCTTTTCGATTGTCCCTGTCTTCCCTGAATAAAATTAGAATAAATTTTTTATTTTTTTTGGGAGGAGTATCCACAGCCGTTTTGGTACTTCAAAAAGTGCGAACCTTTATTCTTTGCCCAACTTTTCCGAGTGGAGTTTTCTTCTGTCCCAACAAAGGAGTTCTTTTGTTTACTGATTTGGATGAGCGGCCGCCCTTCTTCATTTCTTATTTCCAAAATATGTGAACAGAATAAGCTTGGGCTCAATCAGACGAAACCTTGTCCTCTTCCTCTTAGGCGATTTTAAGAATTGCGTAAACTCAAACCACTTTAGAGTCTTCAAATTGAGTGGAAAATTGAATTTTCCTGAGTGGGTCGGCGTTTAACTTCACTCTGTTTGGGACATTTGAGATATTTTATAGATGAATAAAAACAATATATTGAGGTTAAGAAAACCATAAAGGGAGAACCAAAATTATTATGGTATGGCTCAGCATTTATCATTTTTTTGTAATTAAATTATTCGTTTTTTCACCTAATAACTAGCAAATTTTTCATATTTTAGCATTTTTACTATAAGTCTTATGGCATATATATTTCGATTTGTAGATTGTTAACCATCACTTTGTCGAGTCGACATTCATATAGATCTAAAATCATCTAGAGATCGTTCGCTAAACTGAAATCGCTGCAATCTTTAGAAATACATATTATGCTTGTTGGTAAAAAAATACATTTAATTCCGACTACAAAAATATGTAATGTGTATATTTAAAAATACATAATTTCGTTTGATATCAATTTATTTGAAGTGCTCTATATTACCTCTGTAAATATAATCTAAAATAATTATATTAAAAGATTTAATGCTTAATGCTTCCCATAATCTTGGGAAATTAATCAAAAGCAGTAGATAAGATAGACTTGTATTGACTGTTTGAGTTCCGTCGGAGCTAATTTTCATTCACTCAAAATAAAAAGCCTCAAAAACAGACTGTGGGAGCAAATCTAGATAATTCAAAGCGCTCAGCAATCTGTTCCAGCGTTATCCCCTCTTCCGGAATTTAGGAGCGTGTTGAACACGGCCGCATGACTTAACCAAATTTAAATGGGATAAAGCTTGATCCTAGTGCTACTTCCAGGGGATTTTACGATCGGGAGACACTCCAAACGAAAATTCAATTTCGTCGTCTAGAAGAGGAAGAGATTTCGTTTCGGCTATTGATTTCACGTGTTCGATTACAATCGAAACGTTGCTATTGTCACGCGAAAAAATTGAAAGAGAAGTGATGAGATGCTCCCCTACTCTGTATGCTTTTCATTTCGTAGATTTTCCGAAAAGCTTGACGTTGGGAGCTGTTAAGCTGTGAATTTATATCTTCTTTGAAACGCGAATGACAGAGTAGAATTTAGCTATTTTTTACGCTCTCTGTATGATTATTTTCGATTTATTTAGTACTTATTGATAAATGCGAACATTGCCATCCACCACAGCAAGCAGCTAGACATAGCAAATGTTTTTCTTTGTTAGGAAACATATTTCTCGAAATAATGTAGTACAATCCATAATTCAAAGAAGGGACATTCGTTCACAAACCCCACTTCTGTTCCTGGTGGCGAAAGACCAATTTGTCAGGAGAGTTTTAAATTGTTTCTGGCTAATGTCGAACGATGGTATCAGTGACGGTGCAAAGATGTATAAATTTTCGGCCTAGAAACTCTAATATGAAAAATTTACCCACCATCCACCCCCACTCCAGGTATTTCTGCTCACCTAGAACTCGGCCGTTTCTAACCCCCGATTCACCCGGCCTCCAAACGACAACGACGATGGAGTATAAAGGTGATAGGACGAAAGATAAAACAAGAGCAATTTGCAAAAAGAGTGATAAAATTCTCGAATGCGTAGGGCATGCGAGCCAAATAAGGCTCCTTGGGAAACGAATTTGTCCCTATGGCAGCGCACTTGAAAGTTTTTGTCCCCGCACTAACGCACACTCGTTAGGGTCGAAGGGCGTAGTCACCTCAGACACGTTTAGCGCTCCCAAAAGCACTCTTTTATTGGAAAAAATGTAATACTGTCGGATTCCTCGATGGCCGGGTTGCTAGGCACTCATCCTTTCGAAAAGAAAAGGGCTCAATCACAGGTCATCAAGTCGACTGTGCAAGGACCATATCAAATTTTAATAATCGCAGCCTTTACAGCTTCCCTCCATTGAACCGAAATAACAGATTTTTGTTATATATATTACATACATACGTACATACGTAGTCATGCAAATCGAGTTGAACTTAAATGGAACAATGCTTTATCTATAAAAGAGAAATTGCCAGCATCCAGATTTCAACGTCAAAACTAAACCCTAGACTTTTGTTCTCGTGAATTCTCAGGATGAACTGAAATGTAATTGTGTTGCCTTCTATGGATTTCAATTGACGCTACTTTAGATCCTGAACATGCAAACAAGAGTTTTACCCTTGTTGGGAGTTTTCTGGAAATTTCATTTCAATTGCAAATTGTACGATAGATAAAATAACACTTTGTACAAAATTTTGAAAACACTTTAAATCTTTTACTTTCCATGTAAGTACTACATATATATATATATTTCACACAACACAAAAAAGTCAATTTAAAAGTTGTTATTTATTGGGAATATGAAGTGTTAGAAAAGGTTTTAGCCGCCTGGAAATACATATTTAAAAATTTTCTAAGAAATAAAATTACGATTCTAATTTTGCAGGATAGAATTGCTCAAAATATTGCGATCCTTTTTGACAATACCTAAGAAACCAGTCAAGCCGTCTCGCTAAATGAAGGTTCGTAGCGCAGTCCTTTAGTTAAGGTTTCATAAAATAATAAAAATACTCATTATGCACCAGAAGTGTTTCTGCACAAGGAGTCAAAATAAAGCAGGTAGATTTTCTGACTTTTCTAAAATGCAACTCATTTAGAGTTGTGCTATTGAGTAGTACTGATGTAGTTTTTTTCAATATTGTGAATTTATATTTTTTTTTATCTGTACGTATAGCGTGGAAGTGAAAAAACTTGTGAATTGTGCTGTAGTTTAAATATATATTTTTAATTTATGAATTTTCATATCCAGGCCGGTTAAAGAAAGCCAACTATAAAAAACAAAAAGTTTGGTAAAGTGTCTAGCTCTTCTTAGATAAGAAATAGTATCTTTCAGTTTTGGGAAAAATAATTGTTGATCCTTCTTAGCCATTGAATTCAACGAATATCATGTTCATTTTTTGTGGCAAGCACTATTCAAGACTGAAATGAAAAAACTAATTTTTAAAAAACATATAAGGATATTTTAAATATACCAATAAATACAAAAAAATTGACCAAATTGTACAAAACCCACTTCACAGTATATATGATAGAACCATACAAATACTTAACACATTCAATTTTCTAACTATTGCTTTTCCTATATTATACTTCGTGACATATTTCATACCCTGGTTGAAAACAGTCTTATATGACTGCTATTCAAATTTTTACTGCTTATTTACATATATCGTTCAATGCTAAATAATTTTTAATTTTTTTCTCCTATTTCAGGTAAGTTTCGTTCAATTGAATTATCTTCAAAACCGTGAGTACGTTTTATGGTTACTTAAATTAAAAAAAGTTTAAAATAATTTGGTAAATTAAGATTTTGTAGTTATGAAATATTTATCTGTAAATATTATATACATACCTATATAATTATTATAATACAAATACCTATTTTTGGGCGTAACCAAAATATACCATATTAGATTTCAAACTATAAATTAAGATTCAACAACCTAAAAATATTATTTGGGATTTTGCGATTTTCGCATCGATTTTTACTGTTTTTTCGACTATTAATATGTTTTAGAATTCCGTTATGTAATACTGTTAAAAATAAAATAAAATTGTAGAATTATTAAATAAATAAACAAAATTTAAAATCTTGTCAAATAGTATCACATATAAAATTGTTTTAATAATATTTATAAAAATCAAAAGTTTTAAGTATAAATTAATATAATGATCGAATTTACACCAAACATAAAGTCAAATGTAATATAACACAATTAATTTTATTATAGGTAGGTAATAAAAAGTTAGGCATTCTCTTTAACAAGATAATAAAACAATTCTCATAAATTATTTTCTGAAAGTAATGTAAAACATGCATAACTTAATTTTAATTTAATTCAACATTATTAGATATTATGTTTTTCCAACAACATTTCACTGGTTTTCAGTATAAATTTAGTTCACTTTTCAATGCTTTAAAGGGAACTAATTTACAATTTGCCGACAGTTAAAATAAACACAGAGCTGCAGGAAGTTGAGAAGACAACTCCCAATTTCGCTAATAATATTAATGGCCCGTGAAATATCGCAACTGGAATAATTTTATTACCTCATTACCATTTTGACAATAATATTATTCGCAGAGCATTACCGGTGAAATCTAGGGTCCATGGATCCAACTTCGGAGCGTTCAGTGGCGTTACGACGACGTGCAAATGCAATAAATTCGCGTTAAATCGACATGCCATGATAAGGTACAGTGTCGGTGAATTTTACATGATAAATCCATCACGACATTAAAAATGCGGCGGCGGTTCCCGGACTCTCACATTGTTCGGATATAAAATCTATATAATATAATAAATTTTTCCCTCTGAAATATCTTCCGGCCGGACGTAGTTCTGCGCCCTACTTTCACTTGTCTGGACATTTGTTTTGCCCACTTTCCGTTGATCAGGATTTTCCATCAAAAAGCCAAACCGACCTGCGGCGCTACTATTTCATATCCTGCAAGCGACAGTGGCCATTATTCCATGAAATTTTAATTTCCACTGCAGTCAAACAAAATAAAGTTTAACCCTTTTGTTTGATTAAAACACCCTGGCCGTGTTGATAGACATTCATTCATTCACACCAATTTTGCAGAACAACAAAATTTGCCACTTTGCAATGGACTGGATATTTTCTATTTTCCCATCTTTTTTTTCAATTGCAAAAAATTAAGGCAACTATTCATTCATAATTTATAGGTACTGTTTATATTAAGTTTATTTTATACAATTAATATTTTCTTCTGACAAAAATAAACAATTTTTTACACTGTTTTACTTTATATACCTATTATTTATAAAGAAAAATTGCAAACATTTGTAAAAAAAGGCTCATTTCTCGTTTAAACACACCTTTAATAAAAAAGACGAAAATGTAAAAAGATTTGTAGAAAATAATAACATACAAATTGTCAAGGAAGTAGATCCTGTATAATTTGATTTTAAATGTCATGGTATTTAATAATCTTATTTGAACGTCTTGAATATCCGCTAAATACACGATTATTACATCTTTTCTTCGTTCAGTAACTTTTGATTCTTAAATTTTTATTCTTTGTTTAAGTTTAAATTTAATTTATTAGGTCTCGGAAAAATATTTAATTTAATTTATAAAGTCTCGGAAAAATACCTTAGAAATAAAAATTATTACTGTTATCACTGGTCTCCCCTAAGCAAATTTTTGCAAACAATTTTCAACAACTGCTTTAAGCATCGACATCTCTTCTTCCTTGAAAACAAAAATATAGGATATAATTTCTAGAAACGTGCAACATTTAAGGATATTAAATTTTCAATTGTGCTTTTGAGGGTAAAGCGATTGATTTTAATCTCAACTTCGAAGAATTTATAGGCAGTTGAAAATTAAAACATCTTTTATGTGAATAGAATAGCATTTATATATGTAGTTCAATTTGAAACTGATGTTATTGCAGTATAAATCTGAAATTTTGTTTTTTCCATAACATAAAGCTTCAAATGCCTTATGCAATTAAAAGTACCTTGAAGAATATTAAAGTCATCAAAAAATTCTTCGTATACAACGTAAAGGAAATATTTGTTCGCTGAATTTTTGCATAAATGCGTAAATCATAAGTAAACGTAGCAGCATTTAAACGGTTCAGCCGCGAAGCCCTCCCTCGCAATAGCCGTTTATATGCACGCAAGGAATGCGGAGGAAACGCCCTTCGTAAACAAACGCGGGGAAAACGCATAAACTTACACAGGGTGGCCGTTTTATAGACCGTTGGGGGGTAGCTCATGCTTTGTTAATTGCCGGATCACTTGCCGCCTCTTCGTGGGTTTGTCGTAAAACAAAAACCTCTTAAAGGGCGCGGGGGTTCCCAAGTGCAATCCATCAAGGGCCAGACTCAGACAATAACCGACCGACAGTTCACCGATTTTAGTCGGCGGCAACTGCTGCCAACTTCCAATTGAATCGCGGGTCAGTCGGACGGAAGTGGAAAACTGTGGGAGTTCGAGCACTTAGCACCTTCCGGAACCACCGCCCCCCGGCGGCAAAGTGAATTATGCCCCGGTGGTAAGTAATCCGCACCCACTCGAGCCGCGGGGGGAGCTAATAAAGCACTGTGCTCGTTTATTTCACTAAGACCACAATCAACCGACGCCAACCTCCTTTTTCTCGAGTTTAATATAATTTACAGCAGAAAAGAGGAGGAAAATTAAACGATCCCCATTATCCAGGTCTCCACGGGTTCCGCGATAACCTGAGAAAAATTGAAATATGTCTTTAATAATTGAAGAGCATTGAAGCAAGGTCAGAAATCTTCATTTTTATAAACATAAACTTTAGAGATATACTTATTTTTAGATATCTTGGTAGATTTTCATTAAAACGAAATAGGATTCCTTAACATCGAGTAATAAATCTATAAATCTGAAAATAACATAAAGTGCGGCCTGCACTGTAAAGTCACAGATGCCCAATATCTTCAACTTCAGTTTAACCCAGTTTAAGATACACATACATACATGCAAATGCTGATGGTAACATCTACATTAGGTTACAAAGATTATCTTCTTTCGTCCTAGATTATTGTATAGCATCCCATACCATGTATCTATATGTAGGTATTATGATATAATACTAAAATCGATTACATTAAATAATATCTTTGCTTTCTTTCAAATGTCCAGGATTTCAATAATGCGGCTGTCAGTTTCGTCACTTACGTTATAAAAGTATCCTAGTTCTTGAAGATCTGTCATCATTAATTTTTCGTTTTTGTTTGTATACTTAATTAAAATCGGAGCTTCGCTGCTACCGAAATTGAAGAAGCACACGTGTCAGTTTCAGTTATTGACCTCAAAGACCCTTCCAAATGCAAATTGAGGCGAAATGGATGAATCTGCTTCTGTCCTTAACCCGCACGCCGGAAATCGCTGATCCGGAAACGGGGCCGTCACCCACCCACAACACGCCCAGCTCCGACGCTGTCAAAACAAATTTGTTATGAATATAAAACAAACGCTCCAAAAAATGTGGCGGCCGAAAGTTTGACAGTGCGCCAACGTTGGGGTGTTTTGTTTGTTTTGAAATTTCACGTTTAATTAACTTGCGTCGATGCCGCCCTCAAGGATAATTTGATTTGAAAGGTGAGACGAAGACCAAATCCCATTTGGGAAGATGTCGCGCGTTTTATGCACGATGACCCAAAACAAAAGCAAATTTCCTTTCACGCCCCTACTTTGTCGCTTTGCTACACTTGGGGGCTTTTTGTTAATTTTACCAAAAAGAGACATTCTTAAGAAAACAATTTA
Organism: Tolmerus cingulatus; assembly: GCA_959613345.1. Taxonomy (NCBI): domain Eukaryota; kingdom Metazoa; phylum Arthropoda; class Insecta; order Diptera; family Asilidae; genus Tolmerus; species Tolmerus cingulatus. Next base: position 11,077,597 of record OY390708.1, on the reverse strand, counting down.
AATTTATTATTGTTTATTTGGTAAAAATGTCTTTTTACGCCTAAAGGGGACCATTTTCAACTCCAATGGTATTTTCAATTTTAGAACAGCTTATTGCTCCAATTGTTGGCAATTTTATCAGACTTATGAGATTGTCAATGCTAAGAGGGTAAAAGTTTAGCTGCTACGAAAATTTGATATAAAATAAAATTGCTTTATACAGAAAATGCTTCTCCGATATCTACTTTGGACTAAAATCAGTTCACAAATTTTAAAAACACGCCCACTTTTCGGAAACACATAAAATTCGTCTCAATATATAAATTTTTATAGATTGAGCCCTTTCAACCGACGAGTGCTTTATTGACTTTTTCTATTTAATGCAATATATAATATTAAAGAACATAACCGAATAATGTAGTTCCATTGTTATGCTCGTATTCTTGCTATAAAAGTTGCTTGAATAATTTATATGTGAAAAGCCATAAAATGCTGGGAAATTGTCTACTATAAAGTTGTATGGACTCACTACCTCATTAATGGGAATGTAATTTGATTATGTACTTGCTCCATTCGCTTCCCATAGCAGGAATTGTTAAGGTTAAAGGGTGAATCATTTTAAATATTTTAAAGTACCTTGAATGTTCGTTTTTATGCTTCTGTAGAAAACAAAAACAAATATTTGGTAATGGCTTTGAGCAAAACGTTTTGGCAAATGCAAGGTATGTACATTTTGCCTGAACATATTTGCTTTGTTATTCTAGCAATCGAACGATGTAGGCACAATAAAAAAATTGTACTTCGTGCTTTTGATAATAGTGCTAAAGGTATTACTATAACACATTCTTTTAAGTGGCCTTGAATATAAAATTCGTAAAAGTCAAACAATCAATCAGAACAATTTTTAGATCTATCTAGCATATTATATAGAATATTATTATGATAAGTTGAAAAATGTTTCTTAAAATTGAATTTAGTTGATATAGATGTTGACTTTAAAATTAATGGTAACTTTTCTCTTGATCCTAATTAACAAATAAATTAATTATCTTGCCTTTAATACACTATTAAATTTCTATTTACATAATATTTATGCATAATATATGGTCAAAACATGTCAAAACGCTTCAAATTTAACACCTTCGTATAATTTAACATAGACTAATCATATCATCGTTATTATTTTGGAAGTATCAGCCGAATTTGCTAATATTTTGAAGACATTAAAGTTGGTGCAGACCAGGAAGTAATTTTTAAGTATACATATGTATTAAAGGTTATATAATATTTGAAAAAATATTGATTGAAGGTGGATATGGAAAGGATGAAACGATTATTGTGTATTAAAAATAAAGTTCTCGTTAAATAATATACATATATTAAAAATCAATAAGTGCATATCAGTTTTTGTCATGCTTTTAACATTGAAGTTGGCGGAGCCTAATTCTAAGTATTTTTTTCGATGGATGTGCACGTCAAGGTGAAATCTGATTTACGTCGTTTTCACCTGCGTCGCAAATTTCAGGAACCTCGCCAGCTAGGAACAGGAGACTTTGTTTACGTGGTATAGGCTTGGCTGTGAGGTTTTGGTTTCATTTCGCGCAGCAAAGGAAAAATAGACACAATCCTCAATTGTTTGGTTCGTTGTCTAATGAGTTTTCTGTTTGCTCAGCTCAAAGTCAACACCTCTGCTAACGAGGCCTTAAACGAATGCAAAACCCCTCCCGCACCGCCATCGGATCCCACGGGAGATAATACGGCTCAACGCGGCAGGGAATTCGAAAATTCGTTCACTAAACAAAATTCAAGCCGCCCATCGACTTTTCACATCCGCGTGGGTCCTAAATAGTTTAAATATGTAGGTCCAATTAGGCCACACTATGTGTAATATTCGATAGCTGTTTTTACGATATTCTTGTAGCAAAATTACAATTTTTTGGTAAAACATTTCACCTGATAAAGTGAGTAAATAATACACATAGAGTTGTACATTTTTAATTAACTATTAAATTTGCATTGTATTAATATATTCATTCATTTACGCCAATGTTTGTAGTAGTTATAAAATTACTAAGTTATTTTTAGAGTGCAAAGTGCAAAAATCACCGAGATGTTCAATTAAACACGAAAAACGTTTGATGTAATTGATGTGAGTCCATCCCTCTGCTTGCAGAAAGAGAAGAGTTAAAAGGAGCCTCCTCAATTCCTGGATTAAGGAGGCGGAGACATGCGGCCAATATCATTAAATCTTCAAACGAACCCAGTAAATTGTGTCAATACGAGGGGAGGGGGCGGTCTGAAAGGGTTGTTTGGCTGTTGTAAAAAGGAGTAGGTCCTTTTGCCCCAACTACCAAAGCAGAGCTCGACTGCACATTTGCCGTGTTTTCACCGTGAAAGGGCACCAAACACCGCGCCAGGGCACGGAAGTAAAAATGCAAAGGAAGTCTTTCTGGGGGCACTTTATTTCATGCAGAGCGCACCATTTAATTACAGAAAGCGTTTCGCTGTTTTCCGGAAACGAAACTCCACGTCTACTTGCTCCGCTGAATGCACGGCGTATTTTTTCCCTCCTTTCAGTCCCTCCGCTGCAAAGGGAAGTGTTTATTACCACCCATAATTTTGGTGCAAATGTCGCGGATGAAGGACAAAGGGCGTTGACGAGGGCGGATATGGAAACGTATTTCTCCCGAAGGTAAATGGATTTTAGAGAATAAAAGTCAACTAAGCAAACGGGGTTTAAATTCCCTTCGAATTCGGCGTTGAAAAAGTTAAAAATTGAAGTAAAACTGTGTCACGGTGCTGTTGCGCTGCTCTTTATAATTTCCTTTTGAATCCTATACAGGAGAATAGTAAATAATGAGTCGATAAAACTTATATTACATACAAATGTAAAATATCTACCTGGAGAAATACTATACCAGCTCTTTTTAAATTTGGCTTTATACAACTAAGAACTAAGCTAAAATTGCTCACATAGTATACTTAACTTCGGCTAGGATTTCAAAATTTGAGCTTTGAAATGCAGCTTTGAAAATAAAACCTTTATATATTTAAATATATATATAGTAAGCTTTATGTTAAAAGTTTCAGAGTCAACTTCATTTTTGTATGTGAAAATTCTTATTTTTAGAAGCTTTTATTTAGCTCTGCTTGGAGAACAGCAAGTTAATTTTAAACCAATTCCTTTTATCCGAACAAACATTTTGCACACGTTTATAACTGCCATTATAATGCAATATAGTATATCTAATATATGTATTTCTAAATCTAATATGGTGAATGCCTCCGCGATCAGTATACTTTATAAATGCCTTCACAAAATGTGAAAGCCGTGAATCCCATAATAATGAAGGAAAGTTCCGTAGACAGAAAATCCAGGTCTTCCAAATTTTAGAGGCATCATAGTGCAATTTGAATACGCTTATAATGTATTTCTGCAAATAAAATCGCATTTATTAAGGTTGAATTATTAGGAATATTGACGCCTTGTTGTAGGTATTTGCTGTAAAAGTGTTGAAATAAACTATTTATTTAATATGGAAACCACATATACAAATGTGAAATTTTGCACAACAGCAAAGTGTTGAAGGTTTCAGTGAGGGATATTTAAGATTTGCACAAAATATTATATGATAAATCCTTGCAACACAACTCAAAGATTACCTTTATGTTTAAATACTTCTCTTTCATGAGGTTTCTCATCTCATTTTCGAATCAAAACTGCTATTTGAATTGGCAGGTAAGGGCTCAAGAAGATTTGTTTTCATTTAATTACCAGGACCCCTGAAAGGCTTGTAAGATTTATTGGACAGGCACACTGAGACATGAAAGGGATTATCCTACCTTTGAGGCAAAGTCGCCCACTCAATTAGACTTACCTAAGGTTAGTTCACCTAACGTGATTTGCCCAGAGGTGCACAAGCAATCACGACCAGGAGAAACGCCAGAATTGCAAATGAATGTCACTTGCCTCCGACCGCATTCATATCCTTCGGGACTGCAGGAGGCGTCCATTATGAGGCTCTTCATTTCCTGGAACAAAAGAGAAAGAATCCGGGAAGTGAGCTCCTAATGCTCGTAATCTAGGTCCCGTGGTGATCGGCTTTTCTCTGAAAATTTCTCAGCTGTCTGTCGAGAATAAAATCGTGTCGTTTTCGCTCATTATGGGGCGCCCAGAGGGGGCGCCTGTCGTGGGTTAGTGGAGCACTATCTGGATACAAAGTGGGACTGGGAAGGACTCAAAAGCGACACACCACGGTCCCACCGCAGGTGTCTGGCTTGGCTTCTAAATCCTGCGGCGGAATGAATCGAAAACAATGAGGTTTTGCTTTTATGCCTTTCGGAGCGGCCGCCGCAAGAGCCTTTTTGTGTATTTCGGTGAATGTCACAATTCACCATCGTCGTCGTTCATTTTGGTGAAGTGCTCTGGGAAAAAGCCACCCTACCCACTGGCCGAACAGAGTAACGCCTTTGAGCAACCTTGCCCTGCCAGTGAGTATTAGTTTCTTTTTAACCCTTCACATCCCCTTTCGAAAACAAGAAATGCGTAGATTACGTTTTAATTGTAGGAAGTATACAACGAGAAAAATTAAATGGCACAGTCTCTGTCGGAAGTTCCAATAACGACTCTTGCAAAAAGTAAGTTTAAAATATAAATTGAATTGCTTTCATTTTTCTTTGCTTGTTTTCAAAAATCGAAGAAGAATACCTCTGCTAAACTAAAATTAAAGATGGTCAAGGTATTTTGTCCCTCGACTACAGTATATACATTAAATACATATATCGTATATATACTTAGTCTACAGCAAAAACAAAGTCACTTCATTCACATAATATGTATACATAATTATATAATTACAAAATGTGCACTTTTTAAACAGATTTTGAAAATTTCAATTAGCTTATACGTAGTTCAATACGCTTATACTTAACAGACATGGATCAAAATGAACAGAATAATTTTTCATTCAATTGTTTTCTATGTATAGATCGCCGGGTCTGGAGTACTCCTTTAATAATTATTAAGTACTAGAATGATGCTTTCATATTATTATTTTACAAAATATATACGTACACAGAAAACTAAAATTAAAATGTAAGGGGGTTGTCTTCCTATCTACGGCTATATGTTACGTGTCATTTTGAGCACTTTTTAACTTAACTTGTTCAATAACCAAGACCATGAGTATTTAGAGCAAGAATAAAATAATAATTTATATTTTTCTATTATCCGAAGTATAATGTAAAATCAAAATCAGAAATATAAGTAAATACTATATAATATAACATAAAATACTGAATAAAAAAATAATTTATGTTTATAACTGTCATATCGCCTTTCCATCTAATAAATATGAGAATCATTGATATGCAAAATTAATTAATTACTAATAAAACACTTCTTCTCTTTATCGGATATTCCTTAATCTGGTTTTTGTTTATATCGCACGCATTATATTTTTGATTTCGCACCCCACCTGAGACTGTGCTTGATGGGCACTCATAAAATAATTAATTCATAAAAGGAAGGGGATCCAGAGCACGCCTTACATATGAATATCATCTGATTCAGTCCCATTCATTTTATTAGACTTCTCAATTCACTTTCTTTTATTATTATTACCCCCGCCGGCAAAAGATCTCTTCCTTGTCATTCCTGGCTCGTACTCACTGTTTTTATTTATCATATCCTTCGCGAGACAGAACTTTCTTCCGGAAGGCATCCGCACGTTTTAAAAGATTAACATAAAGTGCAAACTACCATAGCAAGTCCCTCATCATGGTTTTAAGATTTTGGCGGTTACTTTAAAATTGAGTACCTATTCGTTAAAATCTCGTAATTTTAAGTACTCTCATTAAAATTGCAAGAAGGAATTAAAGGAGATACGTTACGTTAGCATCCCGATAAAAGGAGTCATAAAGTCAAAACCTTGATTTGTTCTGGGATCCTCTCAAATCCCAAAGGTTTAAAGGTGGAGTGGTTGCGGGAATGATACGTTTATTTGTCGCGGAAATATGTCGCATCAGGAAAATACCTTCCAATCGATTTCGTGTGGAGCACAGACATTCAACTTAATTTGTATTCAAGCTGCCTACAAATATTTGCTGTCATTTTGGTTGCGGAATAGAGCGTTTCTATCCCACAGGATGTACATGCGACAGACGTGTCTGTTCCCGCCTGGAATGCCTTAGCCGCCCTCCTCATCGGTTTGGCGTTTTCCACTAATGTCGCCGTACAGCACGATTTTGGTGGATATTGGATCCATTGCCCCCATAAAGAGCGCCACTATAAAAACTAGGTCTTTATTGAATTCCGGCTGGAATTAGGAATCATCCATTTCAGCGTTTATGGCATCGTATAAAATCGGGCTATCTCCGGCAGTTTTAATTAAATCTGATTGTCGTCAGTCCGCGAATACCTAGGAGGTGATATTTTTGTTTGCTCTATTTCAAATTCTCAAGGTGGTGTATTTCACCACTTGGAATTCGAGAGGAAAATTTAATTCTACCCGAGTTGAAGTTTACTTATTCAATTATTTATTGACCTAGTTGAGCTGACTCCGATTCGAGCATCGTCCTCAACCTCCGTTGATGCATTAAACTTAAACTCAAACGTAGTCAGGTAGAGTTGATTCTCCGGGTGAGCGAAATCTTGTTGAATAATTTAATTAAGCATTTGTTGAACTTCAACTTCGAAGTTGGGAGCATTCACAGATGCACCTTTAGGTGGTAATGTCAAGTTTCTGGGCTGCTCCTCTTCAGGCGCTTCCTCCGAAAAAGTTTTCGCCTCCAATCTTAAACTTAAATGAGGCTGCTCAATGAAAGGCATTCAGACGACTTCATTACTAAAGAACTCTAACAAAGCGCCCTCGCAAGGAAAGATCCTTGGGGTGGGTTCTCTTAAATGTGGCACAAACTTCTGAATTTTTGACTCCACCAACATCGCTCTAATGAATTCCAGATCTGCGTCCTGCTCCTGTAAAACGACTGACTAATTGGTTTATGCCGGCATGTGCACGAAATTCTCAAGGGATATTATTATCATTGTTATCTCTTAAAGCAAAAGCATGGAATCTGTTCAATTCCATTGAAAGGAAAGTAAAAAGGATTTTCAGTTTTCGAATACATCGACCCGTGCCTTCCGATTACTTGGCCAACTAAAGGAGCTTTTAACCGAAGTAAATCCGATTCCAACAGTGTCAAGAAAAGAGCTACAAACTTCAGTTTCCTTTTGGTATTTTTCAGAAACAACCATTAAACTAGAAAATGTGAAACTGCAAGGCGCATTTTGTACTTTGTACAACAGGAACTGCACAGAAAAGAAGAATAGCTGCTATAGTACCACATAACAATGGTTTAGTGGTAACGTAACTTTCAACGTAGGACTTTTTATAAAAGATCTAAGTTAGAAAAGAAAATGTGTGTCGGGAAATTTCTGAATTGGGGAGAAAGGCTTAGGCTTACTTGTTGAATTTAAAGACTTTTTATGATTAAACTGAATAGAAGTCAATATCATTATTACGCATTAATAGTTTTAAATATTCACTAAATTAAAATTATTTATGGTTGTAATTTTATTTTTAGAACATACGTATGTACTTGTCAGATTTCTCTATTGATTTTAAGATTGCGAACTAAAATATTTTTTTCTCAACTCATGTTGTTGAAAAACTATAAATGATAACGTTGACATAATTTCCTTAAATATAAATGTTCAAAAGCATCCAAAATTTCAGGGCCAACTAAACCTTACAAAGGCTAAGGCAAAGAAAATTTCGGAACTTCTCTGCCATTTTCTTACTCCCTGAAACACATACAAATATTTTTATTTCAACTACATTTTATTCCTGAACGCTGATTTCTTACTACCATCACTTAAGAAAATTGTATTACGATATATAGAGCGCCAATTTAATGTAAATTAAAATAGTTAAATTTCATTAATTAACTTTCGAAACTGTAATGTAATGCAATATTTTTCATTACTTTCGGGAAATTTAATTTTGTCATATTAACAAAAAACAGTTTATAGGATTTTTCTGCTAGCACTTTTTTATCTACTCCGCCGCCGTTTTTAAGATGAAATACCTGGTTAAAGTTTAATCTAAAAATCTGAATAATAGTTCATGGAACAACAAGGAAAGCTATTTCTTTAATTTATGTAAATATTTCTATTATTGTGCATAAAAGATTTCGTAAAAATTGATATTTGGTTCAACATTTTAAAAGCACGAAATCTAAATATTAATCTTTAAATCTAAATATTAATCTTTAAATTTTCGCATGGATTAGTTTGAAAAAATAGTTTATTCATCTACTCTTCACAAATCATGCAAAAGTTAACTTTTCAAACTTTGTATTAAAGCTCATAATTTTTCTTAAAAATTAAGGTGTGTAATCTACTCATTTTTGAATTGTAAATGTATTTTATGACTACAATAAGGAAACTATTTAAAACTAATAAATTGCGTATTAATAAACAAGAGATTCAAACGCAAAATGTTTTAGTTAATTTGAATTAGCCAGAACTAATAGATCATAATATAATTTCATTAAAATGCAATAAATCAATGACATTTCCTTCAGTTTCATTATTTCAATAATTAAATTTCAACCTAGCTTGCATTGCATTGTGACTTTAATATTAGGTAGTGTTTAAATTCACCCTAAGATTTTCAACCATATTTATAAAAATTAGCTAGTATTTCAAGTTTTTGATTTTTTATTTATTATATTTTTGTCAATAATTTCTCACTACATCTTAGTATTTCTTTTATTCTCAAATGTAAAAAATGTTGTATTTAAAAACGTTTGCAGAGTGTATATAATCCGTTTACTATTTTGTATTTGCTTTTTCGAATTTTCAAATATTGAAAGGAAATCGTGTAGAACATGATACGTGATATTAAATGCTCCTGCAAAATATCTCTCTGATGTTGCAGACAGAATGATTTCTGTTTTGATTAGGACGTGTCGAATTACCAATCCCGGACACGTCGTCATGGATGTTCACATCTGGAAATATTTCCTGATAGGCCGAAGATGGTACCTCAGGAAAGGGAATGAAATATGTAGGACCTAGTGATGGCTTAAAGAAAGGAAAGTGTTGAGATAACAACGAGAAGACGAACACATGTTCAGAACAGGTTTGAACCTACTACGTATTTAAGAATTTTGGGGATCGAATGATTGTTAGGGTGAATTCCATTACGAGTCATTGATATGGAAAAGTTACTGTTTTAAAAATATATGGAGGAAGAAAATCTAATCATTATTACCTAAGTTTATTTTCGCTGAATTAAAAACTGCATTCAAATACTTGTCTCTATAAGGGATGAATTCATTATGCGCTAATAATGCAAAGTACCTCTGATCTGGTTATAGTTCGGCACCCATATTCAGATTCAGCTTATTCCTGAAAACTAAATCCTACGCACTCAGCACTAAAGAGCCACATAAAACTTTTACCATAATTTTCCCATTTCATCGTCAAGTTGACAACGCGTACAGCTCGAGGCGCGAAGCAGCACTTTTCAAAACGGATGAAATTTTCTACGAGGAATGTGACAAACTTTTTGCACAAACACGAGAAAGATACCCATGCATATTTCCATAATTTATAAGTGGCAAGCATCCGCCCAGCCATGTCGAAGAGAAAGAAAATGCCTGGGGGCTTTTTATTTTATTCCTACACTCAGTTTATGAATGCATCTTTTATGCGGACTGGATTCAATTGCTCCTCTTGCGGGGCTGATTTTCGCAAAATTATCAGCAAGAAGAGATGCTGCAGTCTGGGCTGGTCCACCTCTGCAGCCTCCGGAAAGGTGCTGAGCATCAAGGGCTGTGAGCCCGCCAGAAGATGAATCGGCCTCATGGGCTGCGGATATTTATAAAAATGAGCTCTTGCCCTAATTTAGTTACTGTGGCGCTTCATATTTACATTTCGACCATATTTTACGCCAGTAGAGCACTTAGGCGGAACACTTGACTGCAGGATGAAGGATTTCCCAGGTGAATCGAAAACTGAATGGAAGATGAATCTCAGAAGGACTCTGTTTTTCACCACATTGCTCCCCGGGGAAACGGTCTATTGCAAGTATTTATATACGTCCGAATTCTAAAAAAAATTAGGTCGACAAAATGGAAATGTTTCTACAATGATGGGTCGCCATTTTATTAACTAAATTAAATAAAATTATTATGAGCGCTCGGTAAGTTTACTTAACTCCATCCGAAATCAACATTTATACAAATTATAACGATTTCTAAGATAGTGCAGAAACTTTATGAAGAATACCGCACACTTCCTAATAGCCATGCATATGTAATTCGCAAGGAATATATGTATAACATATATATACATACATCTTTATTTATTACGGAAATTAATCATTATTTATCTAATAGTTATAAGTACATATTTTGTAAATCCTTTTACGTTATTTCTCTCGTAGCTACATATTACAAGGTAGATATGTATATGCCTAATAAACTTTTAAAGTTACATAGCTACTATATATAATACATCAACTAAACATTTTAATAAAATAAAGTTTTGAATTAGTGCGTAAAATATAAATATTAAACATATAAAAGCCGGTTTAAAAAAAAGAGAAAAATACTGAGTATTGAATTTTAAACGGAATTCAGTTCGAAATCAGTCGTAAGTTTATTATCTTCACTGAAAGTTGTTGTTCTTAATACTTATTACTTCCACTTGTTTAAGAAGCTGTGGGTTTTTATAAAGTACCAATTTCTGGCTAGAGTTGAGATGATTTTGTAAAAGCCAAATTTAATCATTGCTTGTTTAATTAATTCTTTGGAATAATTTGTGAAAAAGAAAAAACATATTTTAACATGTGGTGGTTCGACTGTTGGGATGCGAGAAATCCTCAGAATCAGGAGCGGAAGGTGCAAATTATAAACAAACCCAAGAATCTCACAGGATATTGCTCGAGAGGCGCAAACTGAATGCAACTTAATTAGAGGCACTTCAGCTGCGGTGAAATTCAAGTTTGAGGCTGTTTGGTTCACCAGAAGCGCGCCAATCTCGTCAGAAGTGGCAACCGACAATCCGAGCGCCTTAATCAATTTCCTGCTTCCGCTGCTCCAAGAAATTCAAATCCGAGCCTTTATTTTGCGGATGGCTCTCACATTTGTTACTTCTGCAAAGAAAAGCAACACCGCCAAGAAATTTAATCTCGGCAGAGCTCCTCTTGACGTTCTCGAGGGCGCCTAAGAATTACAAATGAAGTCAAGAGGATCCCGGGGGACGCTGGGCCGGATGGAGGCTCATAGGCCGCTTTTTGTATTTGGCATAGAGTTCTCAAAATGTGAATAAATGAAAAGTTTCCAAGAGCACTTCTCGCTGCAGTGGTGGCTCCTGGAACCCCCCGAGTGCTGCGTACGTGCTAACGTCACTGTGGACTCAGATAGAGATAACAAATGGTCCAGAGGGCCAGCATCCCTTTGAAGTGGACCAGGCGGAACAATGGCGTAGGTGTCGATTGTGTGGCCACAGCTTCCGGCTACTCGGTGGCATCTTGGGCTCTTAATAAATCACCCGTAACCAGGGAGCCTATTGACATTCATACCACAACCCGACGGCGATTATTGACGCTATGAGTTATCCTATTAAGTTCGCATGATTAATTTTCCCTGTAATTAGCAGCACAAATGCCGAATACAAATTAGGGGGATTGCGACCGGATGGAGTGTCTTCGCGTTAATTTCTCATTAACACCAAATTTAAGCGGATGCTTTTCCCATTAACGCTGAGTCGCCCAAGGAGATATTCAAATAAGTTACTCACAGACCTTCTTCAGGCCGCGATAATTTTACATGTAATTCCGAAATATAGCCTATAATTTTTTCTAATTTGTGTAATTTCCTTAAAAGAGCGACTTCCTAAGGGTATCTCTTTTGCAGTTTTACATATATTACATGCATTCATTATAACTAATAATTATTTTGTATCTAAATCACGAGTTCATTCGTAATTATAAATTCCGGTACAACTACCAAATCTAAACTTTAAAAAAATATTTCTTTTTAGATATTATTTTATTTTTAAGATGACTGTCCACCTATAACCTATATTACTTAAATTGACTACAGTAAAATGAATGTGTCGCTCACATTATAGGCCTTTCAACTATAGATACATTATAATTTGTTAAAATGTCCCGCCATTAATATAAAGATTTCATATTTTATACACATTATTATAGACCCAATTTTAGAAAAGATGTTTTAAGTTTCCCAAGTACTTGGTTAAAGGAAAATAACCCAAGAAATCAAGTACAAAATTATTTAAGTATTCAATTAAGGAATATTCGAGTATCAAAAAATTTGGAAGCATTCAACGAATCCTAACGAATAAATTGTTTACTACCATTTTCTAAACTTTCTGGAGGATTTGCAAATCCAGACGGGCTTCTAATACCCAAATATTTCAAAATAAATTATGTTCGAATGATCCTTAACTGAGTTTTCGGATAATTTTTCAAGCATCTCGAATAGGTACTCGGGTATTCAAATCTTCTTAAGCCAAATTTGGATCAAGGTAATAGCCCTGCCTCTACCAATTAATATAAATATCAAAGGAAGCCCTTCTTGAAGAAAGAAACTCTAAGAACGCTAAAATTTGAACTTTGTAAGACTCTTGAGATACTGCTTACATCTGAATTTAGTATGTCCTAATAAAGATTTTATCTTGAAAAATGTTCTTTCAAAATGTAATTTTTCATAAATTTGAAGAAGGACTCCCCTCTGGCTTATGTGAAAAAGCGACTAAAGCACACATTTCACGGAAATCATAACAAAAGCGGAAGTGTCATGATTGACTCAGATCAGTAAATTTGGGCTCCCCAGTATGAAATTTCCGGGCAACAAACAGCAAAAACTCTATAAAGGAAGTTCTTCCGGTTGCTTTTGTCTCCAGGAGTTTGGTTTTGCGCCCCATGAGAACGCTCTTTGAAATTGCAAAACAAATCTGCTCAAAGTTCGCTCGCACTTTCGCAAAAACTCCTCAGAGAAGTCAGCTTAAGAAATTTTAAACTTGCTAAGTTCACAGGTGTGCTAATTCCCTGGGTGGAAATACGGTCTCCAGTTCAAATCCCGGGACCCGGGACTCCGGCAGCCCCCGGATCCCCGGACCCCGAGGTGCTCTAGTTACAGGACTTGTTGCCCCAATCGATGGATGATTACATGCTATCAAAAAACTTTTCCTTTTCGCCCTTTTGCGCCGCCTCCTGATCTCCCCCGGGTCACGAGATGAATGCAAGTGCCAAAGGAAACGGGAGCCGGATAAATGGCGAGTCATCCGCCGGGAGTGGGCCAAATGATTGGTCCGTTAAATATTAACTGAACCGTGGAAAACGTTTTTCTGAAATTGATATCATGGGCAGATAGCTGTTTGTCCGCGCCTATCCCGTTTCCTGCGTATTCGGTAACTTTGTACCGCCTGTTTGCCGACTGGATTGCTCCGATTGGCGGTCCGTGCCCGGTACCCGGTGCCCGGCAACGGCCCCAAAATATCGGATCACCTCATTACCCGGAAAACGAGCCGCCGTAATATTTGGCGATTTGTTTCGATTTTTGGAATTCTTCAATTCCACTTAACGACTTCCATAAATTACCACTTAATGCCTCCGCTTTTCCTCTTTAATTAAGGACCCCAATGACAGGGGATAAGTTAGTTACTCTTGATTGGACGCGGGTCGGGGCCGAACGTTGTTTCGTTAATTATTTCTATTAAACTGTGTTCCACGGAAAGTGTCAAAAAGGCGGAAATACAGATACACTTTACAGATACAATGAGCAATTTAAAATTTCATTAACTTTTAAAAAGAGGTCCTGCTCCCCCCGGCAAGTAAGAGTAATAAAGTGGGAAGAGTAAACTTTTCTCTGAATGAATAGAATTTAAACAATTTTTATTTTAATGCTTATTTCACTTGGTAATCCTCTAACTTTCATAAATATTAAATATAAAAAAATCGATATGTCAAATTAAACCTTCAGAGTACGAGTTTATTTTTTATCCGATCCCGCAACTTCACTCACAAAACTGAGCGTAAAATCAGACTGTAGTAGTTAAGATCAATTAAATTTTTAATATTTTTCCGAAACCGAGGGAAGTTCTCAATTCGACTTGGTTTTTTTTTAATGCAGATTTTTATGTATTTATGTACACCGAATTCCCCCAGATTTCCGATTTGCGAAATAGAATTATGATAGGCAGACACAGCGGGAGATTTTGTTTTATAAGATTAGGGATGCGACGACAAATCAAAACCAAAATCATATTCAATTTCAAAGCAACCACAAGTAAAACAAATTAAAATTAAACAGATTATTTTCTATTATATTTATTTTTTTCGTAGTTTAGTTTGTTTCTTGTAACAAAAAATTTTTAAAACATATATATGTATACGAAGTAAAGCATTGTGCATATTGAAGCGCAGAGCGACAGATCAAAAATTCGATAAAAGACATCGAATGTTATTAAGTATATATTGAAGAATACTTTCATTCTGCACCCTAACAGCATATGCTCTAGATATAATTCTATATATACTTAAGTAATATTATTTTACCAAAAGCTATTACCTGACTTTTTAGAATCTATATATAATATATCAATCATGATTATTTCAGTTATGACTAATTGACCATCATTAAGTCTTTAGTCAATAAAAAAAACTTATTTTTCTAACTAATAGAATAATTAATTTTATTCAAAGTAGATTAATAATTCTATTTAGTACTATCAATAATTCTCTTAAAGTAAGAACCCAATAACAAATTTTTGGAATTTCTTTTTGGAAAAGAAGCACAAAGTTAAATATTAATACTCAAAATAAACCAAATACTTATACCGAATTGATTTATTTTTAGTCTGAAACTGAAAAGTGGAAAGAGCACTGAAATAGAAAAGGTTTGCACAGATAATTCACAATGCCAGTTATTGTCTTACGTACGAGCATTTTGTAGTTATAGTTAATATGTAGTTCGATATTTGCCGTATTTGATACTTTTAAAGCTAAAAAGTGTTCGTCCATACCTAGTCGGCAAGTATGATCATAGTCATTAAGTTTGGCATACTTACTTAATATAATCTATTTTCAATAAAAATTAAGTGTAGGTAAAATATTCGCATTCGTAAAGAGAGTCAAAATGTGCTTTTACCAGTGCACAAACGCGGCAATGAAATTGTACGTCTAGTGCCAACATAAACTCTGAGCAGTTTGTTAGCTTCCGAGCAGAGTAGGCGAAACGACCATCTTATCGGAATCCGAAGGGCTCGTAAAACCCTAAGTCCCGCAGAAAGAGGCTATTACAGGGATGAACCAGAAATATTGCATGTTATGACAAAACACCTACTTGTAGCAAGAAGGGCATTGTCATCGTCGTAATCGATCGAAAGAGCCCTAATTGAGTGCCACTTCGCAAACAAGAGTTCAATGGTCAATGGTCGTGCAAAACTCGTAGAGTCAGCAGACTTTTCGAAAAGGTATGCTAGGGCAAGGGTTTCTGTGTTGACATAAAGATTTCTTTGTTTTGAGGAGGATTTAAAGCGCTCCTTGTCTTATGTCGTCCAGTTTAGGGACAGTTCTTAATCCCTGGGTTCAGGAGGGCGTATTCAAAAAGTTTCTCCATAATTACGCTAGTCCTAAACGAAATGAGCTTGGGTGGGCGATTTGAGCTTAATATACTTTAAGTATCATTCTCATGAATTCACCCCAAACCCATGGTCACTTTCATATGTGTAAACTTGTTTAGATATTTTGATACTTTGGTATTTTGGACCGGGAGGTGCTTCAACCCTTGGAGATATGAATAATATGCAAACAAAGCTTTAGGGGTAATCGACGGTGACTTAGGCGTCTGGTGGAATGTCATCAAAACGAAGGGTTGTTGCGATACCATACGAAAATAAGGGACAAAGGAATATGCAAATGAAACGTTGGTATCTATGTCTGTTTCAGTTGACAATTAAATTTACTGCGAGTGCTCTCTGGGAAAGCAAATTAATTCCTAAATTGAAACACATTTAGACGACGTATATGAGCCATTTCAACCAAGTCCGAATCGAAATATCTTGAAGTGCTTTCAGCTTTGCGTGTCAGCTGAAATATTTTGGTATGTATATATAAAACGTTCGGAGGAGTTATGGCGCCAATTTCACCAAAATTTTCAAGTCGGAACAAACATTTTCCTTCTGAACATTTTCCGAGAGATAACTAAGTCAGGCCCGTAGTTTAACCAAATTAGAGGAAAAGCAAAGTGGTACGAGGAAAATCATATTTTAATAAATTCTCCTCATAAGTTCATCCGCTGGTGTTCATCACACACGAAAAGCGCCTAATTTTGGGTGCCGGAAGTCACGGGGGCTTATAAAACATTCATAGACAGCCTCCGGTCTCCAGAGCGCCAGGAGAAGTTCCAGGAGCGGCAGACGTTCACGGCCAAGTGTGCCGTATAAAACCTCAGATTATTCCCGGGGAGATATTCAAAAATTATTCAGTTTTGAGTACAATTTACGGGAATCTTCTCTGCTCCGTGCCCAAAATTTCCGTTGGTGATGTACGTGTTTTCGTAAGCCCGATAGCAGACCTTAAGGTTTGTGGAATCCTCGAGACAAACATGATGAAATACAAATTTTTGGGGATTTTCACGCAGGGAGAATCGGTTGGCTGAGAAATTTGAGGGGATTATTTGCTTCTAGCTTTTTGGATCAAATGGATTTCAGGCTGTCCATAACCGATTCATTTGTAAACTTCACCTCCATGGCTTTCCAATTAAAAACTTTTGTCAAAGACTTGCAAACAACAATCAAATTGCATACGTTTTTAACTGATGAAAATTAATTATATCTACTTACTTCTTATTTGAAAATTTATGTTTATTATAAAATTAATTCACAAGATTTAAGTTTTAAAACAAAAATATATCATTTTCTTCTTTTATTTCTAATTTAATTCATTAATACTTTATACAAAGTAAAAGTTTATATGTAGAGATTTTATAGCAAAATAGTAGGTTAAAATAATATAGGGATTGATTATGATTGCAACATTTATAATTTACATTATAATTAACTTTTTTAAAAACGAATGTGTTACACTAGTAACAAAGTTATATTGTACATATTATAGCACCGAAGAAATTTAATAAATTTATGAAGCTTTTATAAATACGATGGGGATAGTTAACGTGTACCTTTGCGGCTTTACTTAACAATTTGTATAACAATAGAATTAAGCTGCTTTTCAATATTTCCATAACTAAATAGAAGCTATGCCATATGCAAATCAATATTATTGATTTAAAAGTAATATTAAGAAGCGGTTGAAGTTTGGTTCTTCGCAGGACACCTTTTAATCAATGATGCGTGTGCTATTCGCAATGGCAAATATTTAGAATAATATTTCAATTATTGAACATGGATTATTAGTTGCAGGTGGAAATTCGATTAATAATTGCATTCTCGCACAGCAGCTCAGACGTGTCATGAATTATTTAACGGATGGAAAACTTCATCACTTAATTGCACCCAAACGCGAATCTGAATCGCAATTAAAGCGCTCCTTCGACTGCTCCTCGCCATGAATTTAATACTGTTTGAGCACTGGCAGGAAAGTTGACTGCCATGGTGATGTTAGAACGGTCGGCAGAATGCTTTCGGAACATGCCAACTACGCGGATTTGCATCTAAATTCGATATTTAGCATTCGGTCGCATGGAGCATATCTTATATTCATTAAATTGATTATGCCTCCTCATTAATTCACCGCCAACGCTTCGGCTGTGTGCGTAAACTCTTCAATTTATCAGTGATAACGTCGTGACAGTAACTAATTTAGCCTATTACTTGCACCACGTGAACTCGCAATAATTGTATGGCTTAAATAGTGCCACCACTTGGTCTTTGGTTGGATTAATTACGGCCCAGCAGAATTACGCAATAACAAGGGCGGAGGTCCTTTTCAAATTTAATTCGTCATCATTTGGAGCTAAAACTACTGCCTGTTCGCAATGTAAAGTAATCCCAGTGGCGTAAAATAAGCCTCTTCCTGAAACTTTAAGGGATGATTACAAAAATGAGGACATTAGGTCCCTTGGGTGTCTGTAAAATACTGCCCCCAGTGTGAGGCTTTTCCTATAATTACTACTGAAGCTGTCAACATATTTCAAAGTGACAATATTTGGAAGTGCAAAAATTGGAGGTCTTCAAAAATACCGACATATACAGTAATAATGAGGGAGACGATTAAATAAACTTTAATTAAACCTCAACACCTACTAATCGTTTTTCTAATTGACTTAAATTATAGTCCGAATTAAATAAAATATACATTTACAAAGAGTCGGGTTTGAAGGACATTTAAACGTTGAACTCAAGCATACTTACAAAAGGTTAATTCTTGTAGTTCGAAGTATTAATATACTTTTTGAACTTAGGACGACATTTGCAAAAAAGTACACATTTGTTGAACATTAACCAGATATTGACGTGCTTATTAAGAGCAGACAAATTAAAACTTAAATGCCATTTATTTACATATAATAAATTTCAATTTTGTTTGTTGATCTAAACAACTAGCTTTTATCCTCTAACTCTAGTTCTTTAAAATAGGAAATTGAATTTTAATATCTACAATCAAAGAAATGAAAGAAAAAATTTGTATTGATAGTGAAACGTTCGTTAGTGAGTTTAGTTGTTAATATTATATTTATAATAATTTAAGGACGAACAGTTTTCCAAATTTTTCGAATATTTATTTTTTCAATAAAAGCATGTTTTGTAAATGTCATAATGAACAAATCAATTGGAAAAATAATTGTTTTCCAAAGCTGCTGTTATACTATATGTTTGTTAGTTAAATTTCAGTGCACATATTATATAAAAGCATTTTTGATTTTAACCTAACTTCTTCTCTCATTAAAATCTACCGATATTGTGAAATTCGAGCTAAAGTTTTTAAATTCGTATGAATTGCGATTATTAAAACAGCGTAAAACTTATCTTTATTGCTCCTTATTTTTCAGATTGAGAAAATTCCCCCTATTAAATATGAATTGACCTTCCCCACTATGAAGAGCCAGGTCATCGCTGACACAACCGAAATCTTTTTAAATTTCTTCACATGATTTAGATGCCAAAAGAGCAAAGTTTATCTAAACGTTGCAAGTTCGGTCGTTTTAGTCGCCTCTCAGACTATATGGCGGTCTTTTCGAATAAAATAAATTTTAAATCTAAAATCCTCCCCCGCACTGGTTGCGAACTTTCGCTTGAGCATACGTTCAATTCTCTCGTCTCGGTCCAGCTGCAGTAAAAAATCAAATAAATTCAGAGAAAGCATTGAACCTTTCGGTTCTAATCCCTTTCAAATGCCTCGCCCTCGACTTGTATCAAATAAGATGTGCTTAGAAGTTGGGGCAGCTGCATCTGAGATGTAACGCCGTAAGATACCCGGTCTTCATAACATTTAATGGAATCGATTTCCCATGACATACTGCTGAGCTCGGCCCAATGAGTCCTCGATCCCATAAATTGTGGGACTATCTTCCCAGGAGTCCAGATAAACTGGTAATATGACCAACCGCAAGACGGTGGTAAAAAAAAGGCAAGTAATGCAACAACTTGTAACACCCATTTCAGCAGTTAGTTTCAGCAAATTTATATTCTCTTTTTATTCTTGTGCAACGGAGTGAAAATGCTTTTCTAGGAGGTAATAGATGAATTCAGCTTTTTCATACGCGTAATTGCACCATCAGGAGAGGGTCAAATTCAATTAATGTTGCTAATTAATTCCCTTGTTGCACACCCTCATTAATTTTTTGCATTTGAGTTCACTTCCCCTGATGAAAGCAGGAGTGCAGGCGAAGCCTTCTCTTTTAGTATTCATAGGAGTGGCAACCGGGTTTTAAATGCATTTATTATTCAAAAAATTTCGTCATCCTTAAAAGGATGCGCAGCTTAAGAGCTAATTATGGTAATGAAGAGATTGATAATGGAAGTACGATGTCATTGAAATATGTCCTTTTTTTCCCGGTAATTACTATTAATTCATTTTTTAAGCTTCAAAAGAGCAAAACTCACTTATAATTAAATTCCTTTCTGGCACGTTTATGCGTTTTAATTACTTTAAGCGATGTGCACTTTGACTGCACTTCTGTCATCATGCGGAAATTCTTTCTGTTTTCATTCTCTTCTTAAAATTATTTAAAGGAGCCTCCAAAGAATTTAATATTAAGGTTGAAATTTAAGCAATATTTTTGTTCCTCACAATTCCAAGAGATGGAAGACTCATCCTCATAAAATAACTTTATGTATGTATGTATGTACTTTTCAGAAACTCTGGATATTTATGGAGTCTCTTTTTCAAACTTCATCCTTGATAGTCGTTAGAAATATATAGTCAAAAGCGTAATAAATTCAACGCGACTTAAATTATTCACTCCTTTTAAATTGTGTATATATTTGTTTGAAATATTCACTCTAAAAGAGACTTACTGAGGAAGTTTTCTTATATAATTTAATGATAACATATTAATAAGGTCTGTCAATAAATTTTAAATTAGCGCCTTTTATGACAAATCCTTTTTCGAAAAATACCTACTACTTAAGTAGAGTGCCAATTACGTACAGCATTTTTTTTCCCATGGTCAAAATAACCTCATTTGTTTAAAAATGCAGCTGACTTTTAATTTGTAGTTGGGCCTTCTTGCGAATTCTTTCTCTTTCTAAATAAAGAAATATTGAAATATTAAGAGAGTATTAACACCTAAATAAAATTTAAATAAAAAGTTTTACTTTTTCTTTCACAATCACTGACCAATTAAAATAAAACGGAGTCTCCAAAATAGAATAAACTGCAATGCATGATCCACTAAAATAATAAATGCAATTTATGAACGCATACCTACCTATCTAAAGAAATTTATCTGATTAACTAATTAATAAATCCGCACATATAATAACCTCTTTGTTATTTAAAAAAAAACAAATCAAAGTTTGATAACATATCTTTTACATTATTTTCTAAGCCGATTTCTTCACGCTATCAATCGGTCAATAAATTTTCTCTTGATACATATGTTTGTTTTTATCGATATTCGGATTAAGATAGCGAGCGTGTGCGAAGCAAATAATTTTCAATAGTTCAACTTTAGCTCATTTATGTGATATTTCTTAATTATGATCGTATAGATTTACAAAAAGTGATTTATGGCCTAAGAGTTGCCTATTTTTAATGAATTCTTTCTTTGATTTAATCAAGCATATACCTAATAAGTCGTTCAAATACATACATGGTGAAGTGCTTGTTAAAAATTTGAGAGTTACAAAGATGGATATTTTATGGCAAAGGTAAATTGTTCAAAAATAAATTTAACTATGTATATTTTAGCTAAATTTTTAAAAACATGTTATTTAAAGTTTTTGTTTTTTGAAAATTAGTTTTTATTTTCAGGAGATTAAATAAAACTTCCCAGTAATTATGAAAACCGCGAAATGTTTGTTTTATCCAATATATACCTATTTTCCGTGAAAAGCCCCTGTTCCGGAACATTTCGACATCGACATCATTCCCAACAATTTAATATAATACAGTTGCAAACAGTGATTTTAATTGATACTACATACTGCAAGTGTTTGTCGTCAAATCAATCGCATTACCAATATAAGGTACTAACGAAATGTGCACATGCATTTCGAGCACATTTATTGAAGTTCGCGTGAAAACTGCATCAATGTCAACTGTCTAATAATTATTCAATAAGCTCTCATTGACTAATTGATATTTGCTGGACCCGACTGGAAATAGAGACAACAGAAAATGTTGCAGAGGATTATTCTAACACCATTCGTATAATTAATGTCAATCCAAACCTTAAATCAAGTTAAATTGGCACAACTGTTGAAACGCCGCATTGTTTAAATCTAGTTTAATTACTAATTTCGACATTAAATACATCATACCAAAAACATCCATTCTAAAGGGGCAGAAATTTGATTATTATTTTAACTTATTGTGCAATTTCGTATTTTAAAATATGATGTTGAAACTTTTTTCATAAACAAGAAGTTATATAAAGTAGATATTAAATTATATTCGAATTTAACATTAAACAATTATAAATTTCCTTCATGATTTCTACAAACTTTGAGATTTCAGTGTAATATTAATTGCAGACTTAGATATATACGATAAAAACAAGTAGAAAATTGTTTTTAGATTTTCCCAACATTTCACATTCTTGGAAGCCATAGATATTCGTAATTTCCGCATTCCATTACCTCACGAAGTGAAGTGCATAATCTCACACCTCCCCTACAGGCCACACTGTTGCGCTGCATCACGCTACAGTACGCATTTTAGGAATTGTTATTCCCTCAGACAAAGTTAGAAGTGGTAGATAAGCTCCTACCACATTATTACATTTTGTATGTTTCGAGTGAAACAAATCCTCTTAAATGTTAAATTCTCATGCAGAAACTCCAACTTAACTCCAAAATTACTCATGCATTTCATATACTTACAGCTTTTCACTTTCACAGCCTTATCTCATGAAATTTTATTTATTTACACATATCCGACTTCACAACACTTATTCTAGTATATTCAAGTATAATATTAAACATATTTTACATTTTTTAAACAAAGTTATGGGGACTTTTTCAAGCACAGTATTTATTTTTAACGCAAATTTTAAATATTGTACTTTATTTTAATAACGATGATGCAACAGCCATGAACGTACGAAAAAGATTCAATAATATTAGTGTAGTATAGCAAACTTTGTTTTCGTAAACTCTCATTTTCTTATATTTAACGCCCTAATATTTTTCCTGTTTGCTAATAGATAATTTACAAAATGTTATATAATTCGACAGCTGATTTCTTTTGTATTTTTTTCCCAAACTTTTCAATACTACGAAAGTATTAGTTTTGGTTTTCTGAAACCTTTTCTTAAAAACTAATACTTGAAAAATATATCAATGGATAATTATATTTGAAGTTAATATATACATAAACACTATGTAATATATCTTTAAAATGCAAAGAAAACCCGTTGTCTTACATGTGTGCACTTACAATAATAAAACCTATTTAATTAATATTATAGTATTATTATTTTTTAGTAAAAAAAAACGGTTTTCATATTATTTTGATCAGAAAATAACTAGACACTAACTTTTCATAGTGAAAACATATTAAAAAGCTATACAGGCATTGCATGACTTTTAGACAAAGGAATTTCAGGATTAAGTACTTAATTTATGGTCTTGCTTTTATGTAAAAAGTGTTTTTACATTTGCGTTCAAGCTTAATTATGTTATTATATATCTTTTGATTTGTAGGAATTTCTTATGCTGCTATGTATTCGTATTTGTTTCCAAAAGTTTTAACAGAAAATTATTTTCTTGCAAAAGGTGCAGGGTTCTTGATATAATTACAAGTGATCCAGGATATTTGCAGTCATTATTAAAATGAAGAATTTATTAACAAGTACCAGAAAATTGTTGGCGAATATTGACCCAATTTTAAGCTGTTTCCCCGAAGCTGTCATATAAGCAATTACCAAAATTAATTTGCTGAAATTTGAACATTAAAGAAGGATTTATGAACTTCTGCTTAAGCTCAAAACGGCTTAAACCGATGATTCAGCGTCTTCTTTCTTCCTGCTCGAAGCGGACGCGGCTTTTGCGCGTTGTTATCTTTCATTGCCAATGATTTAGCGAGTTCGCGGGACTCGCGGCATGAGGCTAATAATGACCACGGGCCGCGGCAGTACCGTTCCCCGGTGAACTTTGCCCTTCGCGGGTCACACACAACTCGCCCGCGAGTGCACCAAATGCAATTAAATGGTTAGACCACCCGCGCGGAACACGGGAACGACGGAAAGACCCAACGCCCCCGCGTTCAATATTTATTGCATTAATATGTAATCCGCAAATTTGCTGGCACCTGGAAAAAACTCGTCCAAGGCGATTCGCTCTGCAAAGTTAAATCGGGGCGCAGTCGACGCGAATTTCTTGGTGGCGTGGCCGGCTCCTTGGCCTCTTCTTGGTCAGCGGCTGATAGAAAACCCGTCGATGTTTCTTCGACAATCTTCGCCCGCCGATCGGACGGACGGAGGAGCGTCCAGCTGTTTCCGATTACTTTGTTCGTTTCGGCACATTTGGGGGAATTATCCAACTGACGTCACTGTACCGAACCTGGGGGAAAATCGTCATTGGATTGGAGCCGCGGAAAATCCGTTTTCTCAAAATTATCTCCGCTCGAGTTGAGCACAGCAGCCGCTCTCTGTAGCCGCGATAGAAGACAGACTAACTATCGAAGACTAGAATAGACCGGTGCTGGAAGCGTTTTTGATGAGGTTTCCTTGTGCCTCAAAATAAATCAACCGGCAACAATCGCGACGCGTCCGCCTGCTTTTTGGCGGCCACGCTATTGTTCGACGTCCCAAAAGACGTTCGTTCGTCCAGGGAAGATCAAGAAATCCGGAATCGCCCAGAACTCCCTCGCCGACTGACCAAATTCGCGATTAAAAGTGTTAAGGTGAAAAGACGCGGCCGTTTTCGCGGCTGACTGCTACCCCGTTGTTCAGTTCCGCCCTAAATAAATCTCAAGTGAAGCTGTGAAGTGTTTCTCAATTACATAAGACACCTCCAATCCATCTTTAGATGCACACGCACGTGCTGCCCGAATTTATCTGAAAAATCGAATTTCCAGACGAGCGTCATCCATGCCGAAAATGTGAGTATTTGAGCCGCTCGTTGTCCCAATCTCGTTTCTAAATGCTTTGTTGTGATTTTGCATTTCAATAACCTTTCGCTTTTAGTCTGTCTGGGGTTGGCTCGAATGCGCGACGAGTGTTTACCGCGAAGGAACCGTAAAATCGGTCGATCTCTACCCCTCAAAAACGCGCTCTATCTGTGGCTAAAATTAGATTTAATGCTAGTTTAAGTGCTCAAATGTGACTCTGCCAATTACTTTCTAGAACACGCATAATCCACCACTACTTTCGTACGCATCGAGGGCCGTCGCGCGGCAGCGGATGATAAACTCTTGTTTTTCAAAATTCCAATTAGTGCCAAGTGAAAATTCAAAATATCGCGAGGCCATCAATCGCAGAATATGAAAAGCTCGCCAAGTCCTTGCTAAAGGGTTGTAGTGCTACTTTAAATAAAGCATCTAGGTAAACCTAAATACCTTCTTCTGTACTAGGAAAACTACATCTTCAAACAGAACTTTTCTTAAATTGGTATACAGACAAATTATTGATTTCAACTGGTTTTCCAGAGAACAATGAAAAAAAATATAGTTAAAAGGATTAAAACCATGTAATTTATTAATCGATAGTTTCGAACAATTGCATCTTTAAGAAATATTTATTCTTTTATGAGTGTATGTGTTTATGTATATATGTATATTAAGCAGGAAAACATCCTAAAAAGTTATAAACTTAACGATGTTAAATTAAATTCCCAAGCGAACATACGAACATACTGGAAAATCATTTCAATTTAAAAAGTTTTCGAACTCAACTATAAGTATTTTCGAGACTGTATATTCAGTAGTTTATCATAACAAAAGTAAATAATATACATATATTTCGATTCTACTTATTATTTATTATTCTGTACTTCAATGTTAATATTTTTTTTTCTTAAAATGACAATCATCGCTACTCCCACACTTTTTTCCAGACAAATACGTAACGAATTATGTACTTTTCTACGTGGGTGAAATTCCCAAATGATTATTTTTTCCCGACAGCTTAAACTCCTTGCCAGCAATGCATTTGACAACTTTACGAATCAATTCAGACTAATTTGAATATTTTGTATGTAAACTTATGCATTTTCAAATTTCCGGCTCACTGAAATGTGTTTGAGACCAGGACGACAACAAAGGGCTTCCAATAAAATTAACCTGTCGAAAAATTGATGGCCTGACATACCCCTTTATTGGCAATTTCAGTGAAATCGAGCCAAGCCACCCCCGTCGTGACGCTGCAGGGGCTGCGGGTTGACTTAAATTTTACATAAACCCCAACTTAAAAACCCCATAAAAGTGAAATTAAGCGCCAAAAAGGAATAATTTATTTTTTGGCTGCTGCTGTTGCTGAACTAAATAAATTGGAGTTGGAAAGTTCATGCGGGCTGCAGTACAAGAAGTTTACGAGGCCTCGCGACGTCATGAATATCGCGTAATTGAGATTCCGTTCAGGTGCGATGACAAATCAATTTTCTAAAAGTGGGTGTATTAGCGCCCTGGCAATGTTGTAAAAATGTTATTGGCCCGGCGACAAATCCCTCGAAAAAGAACCTTATAAAAAATAAGAGGGCGGACTAAGTGAATAGCCGGGCATGACTTGTGAACAAAATTTACTTGTTCGTTTCCCCGAGCGTAACCGGGTCGCACCTGGGAACCCATTTAACTTTACCCAGAAAACAAATCTTGCATGAGTTGCTGCATTATCTCAGGGCTCCCGGGGTATTTATGAACTTTGTAAAATTGAGGCAATGAAAGCCTACGCTCATTACCCCGCGAATCGATTTTACACGCAGCCCGCGAAAATCCACACGTTTTCCGCCCTACACGCGGTAATGCCTCGACACGGATGCAAATTAATTTATATCATCTTTCCGTTCCGCTGCTCTGGATGGCGCTTGCAAAAATTATGTTATACCCCTAACTTTGTTTTAAGACTCCGTGATACCTGTGGAAGGACTAATGCGCTTCGTTGAGGAAGCCACGTCGTGCAAACTCAAGGAACGAAGGTATGAAGGAATAGTCTAAAGAGGACTATTCACCTGGAGATCGGGAGTTGATAGGGATGGAAGTCAGAAGCACCCTTCAAATACACATTCACTTAAAAATATGTGAGGAAACTGAAAAGGAATGGAGCTAAGCTGTATACAAATAGGAAGACACGAGGGATTCTATACCGAGAACGTTTCCTGAAAGGACGAAAATCTAAAAGAACAAAGTAATGAAAAATGTTA
Source organism: Tolmerus cingulatus (assembly GCA_959613345.1). Lineage (NCBI taxonomy): Eukaryota > Metazoa > Arthropoda > Insecta > Diptera > Asilidae > Tolmerus > Tolmerus cingulatus. Next base: position 11,050,593 of record OY390708.1, on the reverse strand, counting down.
AATTCTTTCAACATGTGATAAGCCGTCTGCTGTCGAGCTGAGGTAGGGCGGAAGTGGTTTTTACATATTTAAGATTTGTCAACGGTTTGCTAAGCTTGTTCAACATTCCTTTAACCAAAAACCGACCACCACTCGGTTTGTCTGTCTGTCTGTATGTCTCAAGAAATGCGGAGAGTGCTCACTTTCGTTACAACTTGGCGGCAGCGACAGACACTTATTGCAAAACTTGTTCACTGTGACACAGAAGCATCACCTGAAGAAGCATCCTCAAAAAGGATGCTCCCCTTCCCGTGGGAGTTGCTATCAAATCCCAGGGAGGACCCGAAGAAAAAAAGGAGGGCTTCGCTGAACGTGTCACTGATGTGTGGGAGACCTCAGCCGTGCTCCGGGAGACTTAAGTGCTATCTTTTTGATACCAGGATATTGTTATGTGAACAGGGAAATGCCAAGATAGTACTTATCGCTATAATGCCTGCTTTATCCAGTCATTTTTTATATCCGCCCCAGGACCAGTTCCGTGAACTCTTCGTGATTTATTCATTGGGATATTAGTCATGAGTTTTATGGGACAATTTCATATCACTTTTTGGCTCGATTTGACTTTGCAATATTGAATACATAAACTTATTTAATTATTTATCATGTTGTGGACTCAGGTTGCACACTGGTGTTATATTTATTACATCAAATGACCAAAATCCCTCGTTTCTTACCCGTTTACATATTTTACTTAGAACTTTCGACTTAAACAGCCTTTCTTTTCGATAGGGTTAAAAACCCTTAGATAACAAAACATTCATAGACATTCTACACTCAATTAGGTTTCTGAATTCGGCAAGATTGCAAATGTTTTATCACTCTCATATTTTTGATTTAAAATATTATTATACTTTTCTTAAATGATGCCAAATATTTAGTTACAACATTTATTTATTTTCAGTTAGCTAGGGTTAAGTTAAGAACTTCACTATTTTCGAAAAAAAAATAAATGAAAAAATCTATATCTATAATATTTTTCTATAGGCTAAAACTGAACAAAACCTATTTAAAGATCAAAACCGCCTAACTATCTTTTTCTCTTAGTAATTGTACTGAATTAAATATTTTTACTTTTTCGATGTTAATTAAATATTACATCGGTGTTCTTCTTATTTCCAATTTCCTATTGATAGAAAGCTAGTGCCTTAAGCTAATCACACCACCGCAACAGAGATGTCCTGTATGTAGCAGTTATCAATCATAATTTATATTTAGTATTTGATAGTGGATTTACAAGGGAATGCATTGTAAAACTAACATGGTTCTTTTCAGGACTCCGTACTTAAATAGAAAATTGTAGAACCTTTTCATTGTCCTCCCTCAGATATTGAAACAATCAAAGCAAATTTGTGAAAATTATTTCTGACTGTAGCCTTTAGGCAGTCAGTTTTACTATGCATAAAAGTGTTTAATTTAATTTAAAAACCACATAATTAATATTTATTATACTTTTTAACTACATAGCAAATAAATGTTATTTCTTTCATTTTAAAATAGCGTACAATTAGTTACAAGTAAAATACTTACACAGATCCGAGTATTCCCGGCCAATTTTAGAAACAAATAAATTGACTGAATGTAATCAGCATATTTCGAATTGCATTCTATTTACAATAGTAATTAAATTGTAAACAAATTTGTGGAAAAGCAATCAAAAAATGCTGCAAAAGGAAAACTGAAAGGATGTCTGGAAACCGCGCAATTCCTCTGCAGCAAAGAAAGTTTATTTTTATTTCGACGGGGCGCTCAGTCTCCAGATTTCCTGTAGAACGTCCAGCTTTCTTTCCATAGAAACAAAGCTTTCTTCACACTTCTTTGAACGATCAAGCCGGACTTGTGCGAAAAAAAATAGATTTGATCAGGCACATCAAAGTGGGATTTAATTTACCTGCGGGAGGTTTATTGCCCAATTCAATCTTCACTCTCGGCACTTTCTGTGAAATATGGGCGGCAATGTTCCCCTGGATTAAATGGTAAACAAAAATTTGTTCTACACCAGCGATGATGTCAGATCACCAGGCTCATCGATGAGCTCAGTAAACACTGTCATTTTTCATTCCGGGCAATTTTCATTTTTCAAAAGGCACAACGAATTTTGAAAATTTGATTGAGCCCGTCTACAGACAGAGCGTAAATATTTACTCAAAATCCATTGATGAAGCTTTAATTTCTGTGCTCATGGCAATCTAAATAATTTTTGGGAAATTAGTAGTAAGCACCCTGCGATATCCATGCAATTGTAAAACCGATAAAATACTTTAAATATTATCTTGAAACGAAGGTGGGAATTCCACTCGAATAATTTAGGGACTACCTGCTGACGAAATGATTTTTGTTACACAAACTCGCATCAGGAAGAGATATTTTCGTCCATCGTCCATGTGGGAGTTGATTACTCCAACCAAAATTTTATTTATACATAAATATTTGCATATTTACATTACAATGTAATTCAAGTAACAAGCAACCTCATCTTGAAAAAATGTTCACATATTTATATTATAACTCTTCCATCACATTAAATGCACGTAATTCATCAAGTTAAGAAGTCTAAAATGAATTACATCATTTGTCGTTCTTTTCTTGGCTTTTTATTAAATAAAGCCTGTAAGAATCCTTTTAATTAAATAATAAACAAGTCAAAAAAAATCGAAGGCGCCTGTTTCTATTATTTCCCTCATTGAGATGATAAAATAAATTAAATTGGATAAATGATCATCTCCAAAACAGCTCCTTTCGGCATTAACACACAGCTGCATTTGATTTCTGACAGAAATTATTAAGACTTTTGTCTTTCAGAATTTCTGTTGTTTTCCCCTTTTGTTGGGCTTGATGAAAAATAGAACCATGAACACACTTTTGGGGCAAACGTGAAATCTTAACGGATAAATTCAAGTCAAGATAAAAGGAATGTTTGTAAGTAGGCAAGATAATAAAATATAATGACATCACATAAAATTTGAATATTACGTATATTTTAATAAATTAATTGAAACAAAACTCCTAATGGTAAAAGTAGGAAATTAAGCAGTTCCGTGGATAAAATCCCTTCGTATATAAATTCCCTCCCTTCATAAATCAGAAAATTTTGTTTGAATGTGTTAGTTATAATAAATAAATGTGCTGAAAAAGTTTAAAAACTTGAATCAATAAGGTAAACTTGTAAGCGTAAGATGTTAAATATAGAATGATTTAAGCACAAATAAAACAAATGATATAAAAGCAAAAATTTGTCTCCCTTTAAAAATGTTTAGTAAAAAATTTTAAAAAAATTACAAAATGTTCATTAACTCTAAGAACACCAAAAAAGAAAAAAATTTGGTCAAACCAAAGGTTATAAAATATTTTATAATCTCTGGTTAAACTCTATGTCACAATAGGTATATTAGAACTTATGATTCCAAACATATTTATAGTAAATCGAAAGTTAAAAGATTATGTCTAAATACATCCGATAGAAAAGTTTCCCCTTTTCCTTCTCCTTATCCTGAAATTTTTTAGATATAATTCGAATTTTTGCAAAGGTTAATTTTCACTAACCCATTTTCTTTTGGAGGAAATAACGTCTTTATCTATAATAAAAAAAGGTTGTATAATATCCAGAACCGGACCCTAAAAAAACTCTTTATTTTATAAATTTTTAATTTACTGAAGTGAAGTCCTCTTTACAATATCGTTAAAAACTCGCCCGAAGAAAAACCCAACCGGGTGTGAAAATTACAGAATTGGAAACTTTCTCAAATTTTCCCCTATTAAATATGAAACTTTTCCAGTCGGCTCATTATTTTGATCATAAAGTGTGGCGTGAATTTTGTGTGTTTAACGACTAAGCAACACAAGGACTACTTTCCTAGTAGGAAAAGTTGTTAGCGTTCGACCCTTTTACGATGGCAAAATTTAAGTTTAATGTAAAGTTTAACAGAACGTCCGCAGTCGCAAACTTTGGGACTAATAAAGGCGCCCTCGATGCAATATTTTTGCGAAAAACGTCCGCGTTCCATTTGTTTCCCATTTAACTAAGCTAAACTTGTAAGAGCTCCTAAGGAGAGTTTAATAACAAAATTCCAGTTGTTTTGTTCGTTAAGCTCCTTCTATGCACCGTCCTGGAACCGGGTTTATTTAACGACACGGCTAAAATAGAGCGCCTGGAACCGCGGGACAAACTAAATTTTGTCCAAGGAGATAGCCCTTAATTGCATTCCTGAATTTTTGCTGAAGCAGACTTAACAAGTCTGGGAGTATGCAAAATTCATGTGCTCATGTTTAGGTTAGCTCGTGGTGACGTGGCTTTGGATGGTTGCCACGACGTATTTATTTACTCAGAAGTCATACCGAAAATAAACACTTAGTCCGGAGCAAGGCGTCCAAGACATACGCGTCTAATTTTAGACCCACCCTGTGTACGTACACGTGCTTTCCCCATTGTGTTTAAATAGCGCGAATATTCGCGCATTTGCTTTCGTTATTAACCGGCATGAAAGTCAGTGTTTACCTTTTGCCTCAAGTTCAGGTGTTTGATTAAGTTGCCTTTATTTTCCCAGATGACAAGCTCCCGTGGTAGCCACTATTACCGCCGGGTAAATATCCCGGTTATCGTCGAGGAGTACGACAAGGAGCAGGCGGCAGCAGCTGAGGAAAAGAGTTACGAAAGCGATGACGTCGACGTTCGCGTTGACTACTATGACGACGCCGATGACGGCTATTATGATTATGAAGAGCCGGGTGGAGATCAATACGACCCATCCAACTCAGCGAATTTATACGATCAAGATGAGGAGGAGGAAAGGTCGGCGTTGGCTAATTTTAGTCCAACTAAAAAATTTTATTTCTGTTCCGACTTATGACTAATTTTAGCCGCAACTTAGCCAAACCACATTAATTCGACAAATGTTTTTGCGCTGACTATCTGCAGATTCCGCGGGCTGATGTCTTACATGGAGACGAAAGCATGTTTTTTTATAGCTTGAAACATGCTTTTTAACATTTCGAGTCCGACATATAATTGCAAAAATAAATTTATTTTTAACAACCTGCTTTAAAACAACTAATGGACTCAAGACGCCCATTTGGTAATGAAATTTTCATTCAAAATTTAACAAATGGATTGCTCTATACATATTTAGTTTTCAACAAGATCATTAAAGAGCAATTATAAAATTGCAATTGTCTTCTTATTAATACTGCGATTTGTCTAACTATAAATATTCGAAACTACAACTAATAAAAGAAGAGCCACCTGCTACACTACATCTTAATCGACGCCAGACTTGAAGGTTCATTGCTCTATGAAACTAACAAATTTTATTGCATGTTTATTTATAAAAATAAAAGAAAAAATTCATCTTTCTAAGATATACAAAATTATAAGAGAGATTTGTTGTTGACATTTCTTCAGCACTTGAACGAGAAAATTCGAAAGATTTTCGAATTTTTATTAACTCTTACACTTTATTCTTTAAATGTAAGTATAAAAATGTATTTCGCTTATAACAAAACACATACGAAAGTATGTTATACTATTACTCTAAATAATTTCCGTGAATTCAAAAATTGATTACTTTCTTACTTAATATAAGTCATTAATTAAATGTTTCGACAAATGTTTTAAATAGCATTCTCGATATATTAAAATTTATTGACCATGGTATGAAATTTACCTTTAGATTATTTTAATAATAAATTCCTAGGTTAAATTTTATTAATATGTAATATTTTTCTTTTTATATAACAATAATTTTTAAAATATTGTAACAACTATTATCAAATTTGGATAAAACTCACAAATTCAAGTTCGACGATCATCCTTCAAATTTTCTTTTATGCTGACAAATCTGCATTAGTAATATTTTCGAATTTAATATGCCGACCTTGCATCAAAATATTTATCTTTAAGTTGTTAAAATAACTTATCCTGATTACATTATACATAAATCATGAACAAAAGTATAAATTGGAAAAAAATTTCCTATATCAAGTTTTACTCCAATTTGTTGGTTTTCTCAATCAACAAGAAAAGGTAAAAATTGTACGAGCCCAAAGAAAATGTGATTACGAAGGTGGGTCAAAAATGAATTTCTTGCCTCTAACAACTTTACATCGTCCGGACCAGTTTTCTTTTTGAAAAGTCCTTTTTTTTTTTTAATAAATTAAACTTTACAATTTTCCACCCGAATACCACAAAGAGGCTTCACACTTATTCAAGCCAATTTCTTAAAAGTGTCATTTCATCAAAACATGCTTTCACCGGTGGGTCCCCAGGAGGACGAAGTGCTTCTGCACAAGTTGAATGCCGGTACAACCCGAAATTTATTGGATTACCGAGGCTACATGCTCCCACAGGATGGCGATTGCTAAAAAGTTGTGGCCATGGCCCTAGTAATACATGAGTCACCAATTCGGCTGAAATAACTGCCCTTCTCTTCTCGGAAAATTGGTCCATGAAATAATTCGTTAACGCTCAGGGGATACAAATTGAACAAATTACCCGAGGGAAATTCACATCAATTGCACCATCTTGTATATCGCCTCAATTTGGCAGAACATTTTCCTGCTTTTTCGAAGAGGAGCATTCGAGTAGCTTTCAGTTGATTGTCTCAGACATTAGTAACTACCTCCGGAAATTGGTTAACTTTTGTTGACTTACCATACATAAATTTAATTTTGACAGGGAATTTAATGTCTTATATAATTTCAATCTGCAAAATTTATTTTGTGATTTCTTCCTACAAATAATGCGGAAATTTTGCAAGCAAATATCACTTTATATTTTTGATAGTTCTCTATTGTACTCAGATCTGCAGAACTAACATTCTCAATCTACATACACCTATGTATGTACGTTTTGTATGCATTTAATGAAACATATAAAATACAAATCATAATACAGATTTTTAAGATGGTTTTTCAAAATAAGGTTTCCCTATGTTAAAAGAAGCACAATAATTGAATTCAATGATTAATTGTTCATTTGGTAGTTTTAAATTGTTAAATTTTAAATTAAATCTAAAACTTGCCAGATGAAATTTTGTTGTAAAAAAGTTATGATAAAATACAAAAACCTTCATATACTTCAAATATTTGAATCAAGTAGATTTTTTCTCTTTTGAATAAAAATATTTATTCTAGATCTCTTATCATCTTTTGGTTTCATACCTCGAAATAAGATAATATGAAATCTTTGTTGTCTATCAAGAGCCTTTCGCAACAACGGCTAGATACCACCTTTAAAAGAATATCTTGATACTGGTACTAATTTTACACAAAAGGTCTTACATATAGGTAACACAAATAAAATTCATATAATATATTTTAATTGTATTTATTTTGAAAAGATGTAGACAGATGGAGGTGATCTGTAAAAACGTCTGAAATTGTATACGTGAAATCGATGTAGAAAACAACAAACTTCATAATATTAATTTTACTGAAATCTGTCGAAAATTTGTCAATTTCTAATAGTTAATAATGATGGGAATAATATGTACCATCATTGTGAAACGATTTTTAAAATATGTATTTTTTATCAAAGTAAATCTTATAAGTATTTTTTAGTATGAGTTGAACTACAAAAACTTGGCGAAATCCCATTACTTTCTTCTAATGGAGTGAAATTGAAAGTCATAAATTTGGATTCCAATGAAAATACATAAACTTTTAATATGCATTGTGAAAATATAAAATAAATTTGCGATTCGTTAGTCATAAATATGAAAGCAGACGGGTTAATTCCGCATGCAAAAACTTGTCAAGCGCCGTCTCAAGTAGGCGTCTTACTCTTGGAGGTCCTTTTGAAAATGGGAAACTTTAAGATCTCAGCCAAAAGTTTAACCCTTGAGTTAGGGAAAGAAACATTTGCTGGTTGTGATTTATAAATATTCGCTACGGTGATTTATTAAACGACTCCTCTGCGAGCTGAAATTCTGTCGCTGCTACGAGGACCAACCGGGGGTTGATTAATTATTTAAGACAAAGCAAGACAAATTAATAGTTGCAAAAGAGCACATTTCGACTATTTGTCATAAAGACAAATTCAGCCGTCTGCGGTGCTATCCAGACATTGCAGCCACTTAGTTTCCTCCGTCGATGAAATTAAAATTTAATTTTAAAATGGTGCCGTCTCGCGAGAACTGCAGCGTCAGGTTAAGATGCAAAACGTCTTCGTCCTGCGCGGCCTCTCCACATAATGTGAAGGCTCCTCAAGATTTGCTTTGAAGTCCTAATTACATCTCCTCCCGGGGCTGACTATGCAAATTATAGAATTGGATTTTTGAAAGTGTGCCAAGTGAACGGGTCGGACCCAGCTGCAGTCCGGCGGGTCGCTGCGGTCGTAAACATCGTCCTGGTGACAATAATTTCGCATTTAATTGCTTTATGAGCGAATTCCTCAAAATACAGGGTGCTCCTGAAGTCTCCTAGCCAGTGAGGCCGGGGCTAACCCGGCCCGGTGCTTTCTGCAGTTTCTGTAGCTGCTCCAGACGGGGGGACTCACATTTCCTGGATCCCGGGATCCACAGGTGTTCCTGAAAATCCTGCAATCTATTTTTGTGGCTCGGAACGGCTCAGCGGACGGACTTTACGTGCAGCGAGTTGCTTTCGGCCGGGCTGTTTATCACGCCGCCACCGTCAACGCGACCAGCCCCGGTGCAGCAGATGCACTCTCAGCACTGCTCGTGGAATTCTTTGAACTATTTTTAGTTAAAATTTAGTGCAGTAATATGCCTTAAGGATTTTGGGTTTAATCATGCCTTTATAGCTGCATAAAAAAGGCCGGGGCGGAATTAAATATAAAATTTACATGAAGGGGTATTTTTGGAACGGCAAAAATTTTTCGAAATGAACATATTATTCGAACGTAAAGGGGCTTAGAAATGAGCTAGCATAAAACCTCCCAGGGAAATGAAGGGAATTTTGAAGATTTTAGTGAACTCATTTCTTGAGTTCTAGCGTAGAGGTTAGAAAAACATGCCTTTGGGCAACTGCAAGTTCTAATGAGAAATAGCGGCTGCGGTAAAACTTCGTAAGGAATTTAATGGAAATATTTGTTGAATTATGAAGCCATAATTGCTTTTAATTCGCTGTATTTTCAGGTGTAGATTGTAAAATAATTTCACAAATTCCAGTTGAGTTACCCGATTTCATCCAGCGGCGAAATAGTTTCGCGAATGTATAGAATTTTAACTAATTCAGTAGTTTTGTCTGGTTTGAGATGTAACTAAATTCTATGAAGGTATGATAGAAAATCCTGGAATGAGTGGTTTTCTCCAAAAATTCCCGGATAAAATAGACTAAGGGCTGTTTCTTTCGTTTTTCTGTTCTTTACTAAATCGCGATTGTGTTGAGTGAGTTCTTTAAAAGAAGTATAAAGAATTTAAAAGACATATGTAAGTTTAATTTTAATTTTTTTTTAAATTACAAATACACATTTAACAAAATAATAATTATTATTAAAGCAATTTTAAGTCAGAATCACAGTTTCATACCTGATTCCTAACCCTAATTATATTTACCATTAAAACATATTGTAAAATAGTGCGTAAACAAGATGATGTGGATTTGCAAATTTCATATCAGCAAATGTAAAAACAGCTTATTTTTAAAACCAAACAAACGCAATTTAAAATGTTGCTACTAGTGAAATTCTTATATTTAGAATTATAAAAATAGTCCAAAATAGGTATAACAAACTATGTACTATATTTTGTTCAATGATATTTTACATCAGTGTAAATTTTGGATTAAAAAATATACTTAATAATAAATTATTTACGAACTATTTTCTTAATAAAATCTATTTTTATTTCAGTGCGTGCAGGCTTAGTGACAAAAATCGGGCCGACCGGCTCGCACGACCGCGAATGTCACTTTTGGGGAAACCATTGAACTATAATCGTGGCTCACGACGTGATGCCCGTTATAGGAGACTACAAAGTCGGGTGTACAATTTTTTAGAACGTCCGAGAGGAGTACCTGCTATTTTATATCACGTTATGGTGTAAGTATTTAACATTTATTTAACCTATTTAATCAAAGATAACGCAATATTTTCTTGGCAGTAGAAATGTAGTATCTGCACGACTCATTTTGCAAATCATATTTAGGTAGTAACATTACAAAAATATAAATAAATATTCAACTTTAAAGCAATGTAAGGCATGCATGTGAAAAATTTTGAAATAGATTCAGAAATGCATCTCTGACTTAAATTTATCTCTATTTTGAAAATCCGCAAAGTGAACACCATAAATGTAATCATAAAATGTTAATGATAATTAAAAAAAGGACAATAGTGTGTAAACCTAGTTATGTCAAAATATGCCCCATTTAAAATAATCATAATTTTTTTTGGAATATTCTGATGCTGATAGAAAAGCATTGGTATGGTCCTTGCGCTTCTGTCAGATGTACTTCTAAAACTGCATATTGTAGTTACAAAATTTGGAGTGCTCAAAAATCAGAAAATACGACACGAATTAATTGGCCGTTAAGCTCATAATTTAATTTTTAGCGCGTAATTTGTTTTTAATAAATCTAACTTTAAAAATACTTATAGTATTGTGAGTATTGCTGATGCTTCGTGTAGTAGGAAAGTATTATATTTTAAGAAATCCCTACATTTATTTTGGTCAAAGTAAAGCTCTGAGAATAAGACTGCCAGTTTAGGAGACAGAAACCAAAACAAAATTTGTGGGAAATTGCTTCAAAATTGTTGAGTTAATGTATTAATCATACTTTGTTGTACACTCCAAAAAGTCCATAGAATTTTTTGATTCAGTAAAGGTTTGAGCTCTTGCTGCGTTAACTAATAAAAAGTGAAGTTATAGAAAATTTAAAACTGTTCCTATTTCATAGTTGGCCAAATATAAAATCGACCCCTTTTTGGGTGTTCCGGGTAGAGAATATTAAAATAAACCAATTTTTTTGAAATATGCTTAGAGTTCAAGAAAATTAAATTTGAATTAAAAAAATTAATTAATTACGAATGCTAAAACGGAGAAAAAATGGAGTAGTCGAATATAAATGACCTTTGGTAACATGCTAACAAGAATCCCTAAGTAATACCTTAAAAACCTTATGGTAATTTGGCAACACCCTAAAGTATTTCCGGTAATTAATTAACCTGTCATAGGGGAAAAAGTAACCTTACACACACATTCGAAGTGTTTCACAAATCGCAGAGCATTAATCTACCGCCGTTCCACCGCACAATGCAGCCACAAACAAATTTTGCAAATTATCTAAGTCATTCCATCCCACTGGGTCGAATAAATCAATTCGCTTAAAAGTTTCTCCTTTATTTTTTATATAATGGCATTCCTCTAATTGGAGCAGGAGATGTTAAAATCGACTTAACTACATTACCGCTCCTGTCGGCGCCCGAAACATGATAAAATTAATTAAAAGTATCAAGACGTCTTTGCTGAAACGCTGCATCGATTTTAGTGGATTGTGATTAATGGTGTCACATCAGTCCCAGGGCGTCCCGGTCCCGGTCCCGGTCCCGGTCACGGCCTGGCCACGGAACTTATGTCCTCCCATCCACACTTTATCCTGTAGTGGCGGGCGGAAAGCTCCTGCTGCAGTTGTTGCAGGAATTTTTTCTGCTGCGCCGCGGTGGTGCTCCAGGATCCAGCATCCCCGGATTGAAAGCCCGACAAAATGAGATTGGAAGATTCCATTAAATTTTGGGCAGATGTAGTTATTTTAGCTTATTAATGGCACATTCACTTAGGCCACGTGATAGATGCACCCGAGGAATATTTCCAAATGGAAAAATTAAATTGAAAAATTATGTCGGGATTCGCCTCTAATTGCACATCTGCGCGGGTAGCAGCGCGCAATTAGTAAACTATTGTGTAGGTGTTCATTATACAAATGGAAAGCATATCGGGCTTCATCTGTTAATTGAATTTAATTCAGAATGAAAAATTCGAACTAAATGCCAATAAATAACAGCGTAGAAATATTTGCGCAGTTGCTTTAATTTTTGCAATCTGCGGGGGTGGAGTTTAGCGTCAAAGATTGAAATTAATTGAAGGTTCTACGGCCTTTACCACACTATGAAAAGATAACCTTTCAACTTATTATGCAAAAACGGAAATATCCTGATTAAACGACCTTTGAAATTGGCTTCTTACCTTTAATAAATGGATATTTATAAATATTTTTTTGAACTACCCTTCATTATCTTTAATATTTTATTTCAGTATTACTTAGTTATATTATTGAAACTGTAATAACTCACTTTGTTTTTTTTAATATTATACATATAAGAAGTCTACTTCCTGATAGATTTTTCAAGAACTAAAGTTAAAATTCGAAGATACTTTACCTCATTTCCTAACTTTTTCGTAAACAATTTTTCAAACTTGCCCGAGAATTTCAAACCAAATCAATAAGTCTTCATTTCAATGAAAGAATTTGAATGAATTTGTTAAAAATATTAGAAACTTTATTAAAGAATTTCAATTTAAAACAATTCAAGCATTCACGGATTCGGGAATAGGACCAGACAAAATAGGCTTTACTTTTTTTGAATCTTTATGAAAGAAAGAGAAATATTAATGCTTTATCATTGTGGACAATGTTAGCAGAAACTTAATTTTTATAAGAAGTTGTGAATAGCTGATTCCTTCATATGACAACATGTAATTGGTTTTCGGCCACATCACTGCTACATTTGATTGGAAAAATAACCCTTTTTAAAATAAGTTTTTCCAAGCATAAAAATATATTTACTTTGCTTAAAATTCTCCAGATTTGAAAATTGCTCCCCCTTACTCAAACTTCTCTGTTTCAAAGACAATCTCTCCATTTGCTTGTATCTAGCTTATTTAGAAAAAAATGTATTTTTTGGCTATTTGAAAACGCTACAATATGTGTATTATATGTCGTTAAGCGTATTAATTAAAACTGTTTTATATTACTTTCTAGCCTCACTAATTCCGAATGTGTTATTTACATTTCGAATTTTATAATGTTGGGTCGAATATCAAAAGGAGCAAATTTTAATTGCAAGAAATTTTCATCCAATTCCTGATATCTTTCTATCTGAATGAAATAAAGCAAAATGCTGATAAATCAAGAAATGATTGAATAAAATCTTTCTCTTGTTATCAATTTATTGTATTTACAATCGGAATGGGAATATTTGTTGGCTGCTCCTTGAACACAATTTCGAGGAACCCAGAAAGCAAATTTCATTACGATTGCTGAATATTCTGGAAATCCTTTAACGTACCCGAATCCCCTTGCATTAAATCAAGATTACGTCCAGTAATTTCTTTAAAACGCCAGAAAATGCCGTCCTTCAGTGGAGAGCGGAGGTCCGCAGAAGATCATTATTCAAGTGAATGAATTGTGACAGTAAACAAACACCGGCCGAAACACAATAAAACCGGAGAGCTCCCCACGGGGGGTGGCGAGCTCCTCTTAATGAAACGAAATTGCCGGAATTAAGATTGCCGAAGCAATTAAAACTTTAAAACGTTCCTGGCCTTGGCAAATAAGTCCGCAATTTGAAGCTGCGAGGAACGTGTTTATAGGCCTCTTCCGCCCAGGGGAGCTCCTTTTGGGGCCGGCTCTAATTATGGCGGATTGTTGACTCGGCCGCTATTAATGCCCGTGTAATTTGAAAAGAGCACTCGTTTTCGATTAACCTTGACAATTGGCATGCTCCGAAAACCCTTCGGTGGAACGGGGGTGCAAATACGATTTGAAGTAAAATATGTGACTATAGTGTCACTGTTCAGAATTAATAGGCTATTCTGAGAAAATTATCGCACTCGCAAAAATTTTAAGTGTGTCAATTACAATTAGCCTATTGTAACATAATAACGAAAACAAGTAGACCAATAGAAGTGCTTTAAGGGATCATTCTGGTTTATAATTTCCCAAAAATATCGATTTTTGTTTTTGTTGCACTTTTCGAAAGTATATATGTATGTACATCTAAAAGTATTGTGTCAAAAAATATTATTATGTGACTTGTTCGCTTTTGCTTTTACTACCTGAGTGCACTAATTGTAATGTTGGTTAGAGTGAAAGAAAATAAAGTTTTCGAAGTGGCAGAAGGAATTTTGTATGGTACAGACATCGCTGATTAACTTTAGGAAAAACTTTTTTCTTAAAAAAACTAAACGCGTTTATATCAAAACTATATTTTAAGGTCGGCGGAGGTAGTACTCGTATCTCCGAAATCGGCGAACCGATCTTCATGAAATTTAAACCAAATTTTGTATATATAAACAGGTCTAGCGTGAACTACGATCGATTTGAAATTTGGATGTTTACTATTTTTGGACTCAAAACTAGTGAAAAAACAACGCAATTTTTGAACATTTCTTTTAAATTTTCGCCATGTTTTTATTTATCGGTGAAAATTAATACCCGTAGTTCACGGGTAGCAAAAGCAATTATGACACCATAACTAGTTGAAGATCTAAGCAAGATTTTGTTTAGATTTGGAATTAATTTAGAATATTCTTTGGATTTAATTTAAAATTTTCAAAATTGCATCAAACTGTAATCCACTTTTAAGCCAAATTTTAATCTGAAAGATGTTAGTTCAAGGTTTTTAATTTTAACATGAGCAAAAGTTGGCAATTTGTGCATTACTGATAAAAATTGTAAACTCTAATTCTGGGAAATTATTAATATGTTTCAATTTATTATGGAATGGCCTATTAAGCTGAAAGCATGAAAAAAACGGATATTAAAATAAACATATTCAGAATTTGAGTTGAGCGATTTATAATATTTTAAAAGTACATGTATTTTATAAAAATGGTTTTATTGCTTAACAAAAAACTAAGAAAACTAATAAAATCCACGTATGTTTAAAAATAAAAATATCGTAACTATAGTGGTTCCAAATGAGATTGAACATACTTATTGAATATAATGCTGTTATCTTTTAGTAACTAAAAATTGAAAAAGATTATAATTATAAAAAGCAATACAAGTAGGTATATTTATTACTTTTAACGGAAGGAAATATTTCTAAAACATATTACTCGTGTAAGAAAACATTTACCATTAAAGATAATAACAATTAAAGGTCATTAGACCGAATTTAAATGATTTGGTGGTGGTTCACCCGGGCGAGATATGACGCCAAGAGTGCGCCACATGTCGACCGAGGTGTTATAGCAGTTGCGGGAGCTACGGTCGTTAAATCAGCAAGGACCACTGCAGGGCAAGCAAATTCACTTAGTTGCAGCACGTAAACAGCGAGCGAAACTTTGTTAACAACTCGCCGCGAACCATCCGTTTATCGCTACGTTTAATGGCTTAATTTGCACAGCAATGTCGTTAGCACCGGAGTCCCTGATGCGATTGCATAAATATCCTCATTTAGGGAAAATCCTGGAACAAGACAAAATCCCGCCACAAAGGGGCGGAGTGCGTTCGTAGCAGGGGCGAAGGCGTCCTCGGGCACAATCTCATTAAATTAGACAGAACCCAATTAAATTACTTACAGCTTCTTCTCGGGTCGTCAATAAACGATGACCCCGTCATTCGTATTTTGCATTTTATTGAGGACGATATGTTGGGAAATGGAAATCGAGTCCCTGGTGCCGTGCCCGTGCGTAATAAAAAGGCTTTTTGGAGCCTCCTGTGATGATCAGAGGCGTCAGACAGGACGAAGTGTGAATTCCTCCCAGAGATCCTTTCCGATCGACTAAATTACACCTAAAACTTTAATTCCATCTGACTGAGAAGTAATAAAGGCGAGAATTCGCCCTGTCGAGGGACTCACCCTTTGGGCAATCAAATTTCGCGTGTTTTGTATTTCAGCGTTTCGAAGGCAGGTAAAATACGAACGCAAAGGCACCTACTAAAGAATGCCTCCGGATTGCGAAAGATTCATAACCTGAAGTTAATTGCTATTGAATTTCAGAGGGATAGAGATATTGAGATTTCAATAATTCGACACCTTCGGGTATGATTACCAAGAAATTCATGTCATGATATATTATTCTAACGAGCTCATTAATTTGCTATGTCACCCTTCAGCGAAATATATTTTATTTGTTTTACTCGATGGGTATGTTGATTCACTACTACTACTGTCGTTTTATTGCCAACTTGGCCTCCACTTAAAGAATCATTCTGATTAAAATACCCGAAGTATCCTCCCAAATTGTCAGTTTCCTATTAATTAGATCTGTGACGGACGCAAACAGAGGTTAGTTCTTATATAATTAACATTAGACAAATTACATTTATGCAAACGTGAACAGCGCGTTTAAAAAGAATTTTTCATAGAATCATTTTGCTGAGAATTAAATTTCTTACAAAACAAGTCGATAGTACCAGATTTGCAAATTAAAATTAACTTACTTTTGAAAATATGTTCAATTAAATTGTTTCCTAAAAATTGCTAGATATTCTTTAAACTATAGCATTTATACATTTAGTTTTGTTTTCTTTTTCTTAATTATTGTCTTGATTTGATTTGAACTTTTATGAATAATTCAATATTTTCTTCGTAATTTTGCTGAAAAAGGCTTAGTCATTTTAGAGGTCGCTAATCAATAAGCTATCTAATATAAAAAGTATTTTGAGGCTACTGAATTTAAATATACATATTACTATAACTTGGAAATTCAAGATAGAAATCTACTTTTATTCTACAATAAAAAATTCATATAAAAATGGGCTTGAAGATATGTTAGGATACTCAGAGTTTCTTATTATCAAAAGTTGAAAATTCAATAATCCTATAAACTTCCATAAAAATGGTCATAAAAAAGTTTTAATGCTAGTTGCGAATCTACATAATATTGTAGTTTTGAAACTTTTGCAAAACTCATTAATTTCTAATATGGTTAAGTTTAAACTGAAGTACTGACTTTATACTCAAGTATTTTTCATTACTACATGCATTATATTTATGTATTTATAAGTTATTCATTAGATAGCTCTTAATAAGCTTTGAAAGTGAATACCTAAAAATATTAATTAAATAATGATAGAGAATCGAATGGAGCATATTATTTTACAAATAAAAATTTCTCGGAAAATCAATTTCCAATTCGATTAAGTCTCAGAAATTACGTAAAATCAGATCATCTTTAACTGCTCCAGTCACCGAAATAATTTGAAAACGGACACCATCAATAAAAGCAATGCTCGTCCCCGCCCTCCGGCTGAGCATGTGTTGGTATTCAAGCGACAAATAACTCCCTACAAAAGGACCTCCTTCAACATTTCGAGCATTTCGGGGGATGAAAAGCGAGGGCGTACGGACAAAGTTCGATTCGAGCCCTTCTACAGCTCTACCTCTTTCATCCGATTACATGACTTGGTGTTTGGTAAACTGTTTCCGGCATAATATCCGGTCGCATTGCAGATTGCAGAGGCTCTACAGACGGAAGATTAGCCTAGGACTGCTGTGCATGAGTGCAGCCTCGGAAGTCGAAAACCCCGAAACGATAAATAATTTGAAAGGGAAGTTCGCCCGGCCAGCAGTCCTCTTGTTCCTTGAACCCTGGCTCAGCGGGCTGGCTGCGATCGAGGGCTGCTTGGTGCCCTTTTTGAGGGCACTCGACTGTAAAAATTCGTTAAGCTCGAAACTGCAAAATTAAAGGGATTTCACAGCTCGAATTAAGTTTGGGTCAGCTCCGCTCAGCCAGTGGCGGAACATCATTCAAAATGCGAGTGATGCAACTTCCCTCCCGCGGAGTTGGATGTTGGCTTTAGGATCAACCATTTTAGTTAATGAAGGGCGGACCCTAGAAGCTGTAAGGTATTAAAATTGCAGTTTCTCATTAAAGAGAGAAATTCAGAAAAACTTCATTTAATGAAGTTGGTCCAAACATAATTAAGAAACTGATGAGAATGAAAACAAAAAATTGCATAATAACTTTTTTCATATAAATATGGGCTTTTGGGAATGCTATTTCATTCATATAAGACTTAATTGGGTTTAGTTCCTTAAAATAAAGAAGTAAGTTCTCCGTACCATAATTAAACCTAATAAGTATTAATAGGTACTTTAATTTTTATTGTGCTATTTTCTCAAATATTTTTCTTGAAACAATTTAAAATAAATTGTAGTTTTATTTGAATTAAAGTATGGGCTACTTAGCCTACATATAGTAAATATTACTAATTAGAAAAAATATGTTAAATTTTAGTTTCATAGATCAAATAGTTTATAAATTACCGGGTTTAACATGTAAATAATATATATTATATTTTAACTTCGTAAAGTAAGAAGATTAATAATTTGGTTCCCAATTAATCCAAAAGTTTACGACTGTATGTGGGTTCTTGATTATTACAATTCTTCAAAATTTTGATTTTGATGGCGGAGATATGGATAGACAAACACTGAGGTAAATCTATGTGTTCTCTTTTATCGGTTTGAGCACACAACACCAAACAAAATTTTAATCATTCCATCTAAATTAGGAATCCTCCATACCTTAAGAAGTTTAACTCATAAATCAAGTTTTACTTCTGCGATCGAAATATCTTAGATATCTAGATTTCTAGATGAAAAAGAAATAATGTAATTTTCAAGTATTTATTTTAGCTTAATGGATAGTGCAGTTTTAGTAAATAAAAACAAAATCATGCATATTTGTAAAAAACTAAAAATCAGCCGTAAGCCATTGACGAATACAACCTGAACTCCATAAACCTTTAAGTGGTTTAATCTTAAAGAACTTCTCATCAATTACTCAGAGAATCTCAGTGCACAAATACTAAATGTTTGTGCTGATAATAGCATGAAATTGCAAACATTAATCACACACGAACGCAATTAATTGTTTATGATTATATGTTGCTTCCCCGTCTGCCACTACGTCGAGGACATGATGAAAGTTTTCAGGAAATTTATTGCATTCCCTTCATCAGCGCCGCAGATTATAAACGGGTTGGAGGCGGCCGCTCCATAATCCCATATGCGTCCCGAGGGAATTTATTTGCCCGGCGAATGACGGGTACGTTCTTTATCGACGTTGAGCCTGCACTAGGTGCTCCGGTGGGAGCAACAGCCCCACAAAGCCCTATATCCTGATCCTGCACATATTTGCTGCAATATCCTCGAAAGCTCAGGGAGCCCCATTAGGGCCTATTTATACCATTTGCATTCTTGGCGTATTACAGGTATGCGTCCGCTCATATTTTCCTTCCGGACATTGCTACTGAAACTCGACATGGCAGCTCGGAATGTTCTAATTTCCTGAATGAATCTTGCCATGTTATGCAAATAGTGTGATTGAAGGGCCTTTTGGTCGCCCTTGTTTACAGCGTAAAATCGTAATTAATTCACCAACATGAATAATAAGCGACATCCAGATGAACGCAGGTAATGGCGTGTCGAACCAACTCGGATTCGATCGTGTTTCGAATTCCCTATATGCAGTGGGGTCTTTAAAATTTAATGTTGAGTACACCAATTCAGCCTACCGAGCCCACTGGAAAAGGGTCCCTGGCAATCGGAAAGCAATTATTCTCGTTCGAAATGAGCACCCTTGAAAGATTGCAGCGATAAGTGTGGCGTGTTCCCCATACATCCGCTAATATCCAAATAGGCTCCCTTGCCACGGAGGAGGTCAGGACCCTACTTGAACACTTAAGTGAAAGGGCCCGGGGTACGCCCGGCTATTTATCTTGACTTAATTAACCTTACATTAAATACGGTCTTTAGGATGTGGCTAGCTGCGCAAGCAAGACTACGGCTCCACTTTACACAAAAACTGATGGGTCAGATCCGTTGAGAATAATAAATTTTACATAAATGCTCTCAGGGGCCGAATGGCGAATGTTAATCTATGAATTGTTCAATGGAACCGTCGACATGGCAGCCCATATTTATAACATCTATCGACCCTATGACACCAATGATATTTTCTCATTTAGTGGTCGTTAAAACCACCTCGGAAATGTTTCAGCTCTGTCATCAAAAGTTGGTCTATAAAAACAATCTCCAAGTGTGAAAAGAGTGTTATAAAAATTTTATTCTCCTCATTTCAGAAGTTCAAAAATTTTAAAGGAACAATAATGAAAATTTATATGAAAAACGCACTTACCTCGTAACACAAATTTTCACTAACATAGTTTTAGCGCTAGACAATGAAATTTAAAATATCCATAATTCTTTGTGTCTACAGTTCGAAGATTCACTCTGGTGATGTTGAGTCTATAATTTTAACTAATATAGTTTTGTTCTTAACTACAGTCAGCTAATTTTATTAGTATGTATTTTATAAATCAGACTTAAACTGAATTTTTTTTATAAAACTAATCTGTCCTCAGAAACATCTTTATACATTATATCAATAAAAAAGACGAAATGTTTTAAAAAGTTCATTCTGTTGTTACTTTGGTAAAAGTCACGAACTAAATTTCTTTTCAAAATGCTCTGTGACCATTTCTTATTTAACTTGAAATCTATTTCGATAGAAAGTTTACAAATTGCAATTTAAGTTTATAAAAATTGTCAACTAAAGAAATAATTTCATTTATTACCAATTATGAATTCAGTGTCATTCAAAATACATATATATAATCAGAAAAAAGGCACATTGATTTTTGACTTTCGTTATGGCAATTTCACATTATTTTTGTTGTCTTAATATGTATGTTTTTAAAGTCTAAAGCATTTTATTGCTAATTATATTATATTATCTAATTATATTTTAAATAAAATCTCTCAAAAAATTTGGAGTTTAAAAGAACAAACACCCTTAGTTGTGCAATTTCAAGGAAATTATAAAAAATGTCAAATTGAATCTAAGCACAATGTAAAATTTTTGAACCATCAAAATACATTTCTAAATTTTAATATAAGACTCTCTAATTAATAAATCCCACAAAGTATAAATCCAAGTTATTTAAGTATTTGAAGTGTTTAAAATCCCTGTCGTAGTTATGTTAAAATAATGTTTGAGTTGTTTTAATTAAAGTCCTTAAAAATTTTCCATAGCTCTCGGAAATTGATGCTTTTATCGTGATTCCATGATAAAACACATAAAGTGAGGTAAAATAGAATTTTTTCAGCCTACATTTTCACCCGAAGAGCTGCACTTTAAATAAAGGCAACTGCAGGCAGCATGCACCCACTTTCCATTCTTTTTCTTTATTTCACTCAAAAACATTATCGTACATTGTGAAAAAAATTCCTTTAGCATTCTCTGGAAGCAGGCCTACAACAAAAGCTCGTAATTTATAGCCTATCGATTTTCATTTTGTTTCGGGCTCTTTGGCCAAAATAGGACATAGTACAAAACTAGGCCGCCACCGTGTTCTGTTTCCTGTTTTCTGCATCCTGCCCAAAACAAAATCCACCGTCGAACAGGCGGGGGCCGGTTTTGTTTGCCGTGTACTGTTTTACCTGATTTACAACGAGACGGGATCCTTTTTGGCCGTCGTTCCCTTAAATATCCCGGGGTTTAAATTTGAAGCCTTCCGCTGAAATTACGCGGGATTCAAAAGGAAAGGCACATCGCTCTGAGGAGCCTTCGAATTTCCTTTTTAGTCCGGCCCACGTTCGAAGATTGCACCTTAAGTGAAAGAAGAACTTAATTTATTTAAATTGATGGTGCCCCATCAGCATTCATTAACCAGGAGCGCCGGGCACACATACACATACCCCTCGATTGGGCGCTTTAAAGCGCTATCTGCTTTAACGAAAACCTCGGCAACCTTTTCCGTCCCAGACTGGGGCACCAGGAATTTTTAATCTAATTTCCTCGGGAATCATGATTCCTCCAAATTATCCGCAAAATGCTGCTGACTACGACGGCGGCAGTGGCGGAGGCCAAGATCGGGGCTTAGGGGTACTCCTCTGTCACTGGAATTGTGAAATTTAAATGAAGTCAATGTTGCCAGGTTATTAGCATTTAGCCGGCCGGAGGAATCCCGGCACCCAACGCCGCCGGGACGCTCTTCCTTTTGTTTATTGCTATACTGCAAAATGTATTCATTCTTGTAGGTCAAATTTCGGCGTGTTCAAACGACGGACTCGAACTCCATCGCAAACGTTTACCAGGGTGTTTTTGTTTAGCCCACGGTATTTCGCTTGTTTTACGTTTTCAGGAATTGTGATGCTCTTCCGGGAAGAGCCGAAAAATTCCCCCGGCTACCGGGTAAATATACTCCAGTCGAGCTAGACAGCACGCAAACAAGAACCCGCAGCACCGTGTTTATAGCCAGAAAAATTGGGAAATTCGAGGTGAAAAATTAATAGTCACCCCCATAACAATTCCCAACATTTTCAGATCTCCACGTTGGTTCGCAGCTCGCCGGGTGGTCAGCCTTTTCACCTAATATCAGGCTTATGCCTAATTTATGGCATGCCCTGAGGTTTTATTGACCCTCTGCAGAATCGCGGACACTCAAAATATTTATCATGCAAAACAAAGTATAATAAAATTAGGTAAATTGCAATCTGGTAGTGCTCGAAACCGCGCACATCAAATAATTTTGAACTTTCTATGAAAACATCGGTTTATTGTAAATGCGATATATGTATTTAATTACTGTTGTTTAAAGCCACAGAGTAGCTCTCATCACTGAAAATAATTTATGTATTTGCTTTCCCGTACACGTCCCTCAAAACAGTGTAACCGATTCAAATTTGAGTATCTCATGTATTTTTTAGCTCACATTCAAAATGTGTAAGTAGGCATATGTTCATCTGACTAATTTCATAATAGATATATCGACGAAAACCGATTTCCCAAGGTCTAATTAAAATAATAAGGACTAATTTCAAAATGTTGCACAATATTAGATTAAAAATTTAAAGCTTTCCCAGGAGTGTAGTTTTACCAATTTATTAATGATTTCTCGGGATTGTGATTTTAATATAGACGAATATTGTTGCTGTGACCTTAAATAAGACCAAATTATGTGTTTTGGTTTTAATAAAAATTAAATGTTTTATATGCCCCGTATGACTTTTTTTTATTTTATCAAATATGTATATATTATCTCTTTTTATGTTATGTAATACGCCGCAAAAATACATTAGTAACATGCAAATACCCTTTGTGGGAACTGGAGCAAAGACGGACATTATAAATGTTATTGTCACATATACTTAGTACACTCAACAATACGATTTCAGTTTCACCTTGTATGTACCATTTTATTTATTTTGTGCTTATTTTTAATATCTACATTCAAAAGTGGCATTATAAATTCATCAAAATTGAAAAATTCAAATTTTTTTACATACGGTAATAAGGTTTAAATTTTAAGTTATCATAACGAGATTTTGGATCAAATACTTCAGATTAATTGTACGCGTTTTTTTCTATATGCATACGTATATTCAAAATTTATATGGAATTTTTCTATTCAGATCTGTAGAAATGGTAGTCCCTTTTTTATAAAATTTAGTAAAAATATCCTAACAGGAAGCATGAACAAACTAATTATAAAATATATCATAGCACTGTGCAATATAAATATATAAGTATATGTATTCTAGAACATGAAAGTATTTGAAAACTTTTGGGCTATTTTTAATTGGCTCTAGCTTCAATTCAAAGTATGGTGCTGCATCCTCAAAGAGGTTCATTT
This sequence comes from Tolmerus cingulatus, assembly GCA_959613345.1. Classification (NCBI taxonomy): domain Eukaryota; kingdom Metazoa; phylum Arthropoda; class Insecta; order Diptera; family Asilidae; genus Tolmerus; species Tolmerus cingulatus. The sequence continues at coordinate 11,027,010 of OY390708.1, read as the reverse complement.
CATTCATATCAATATTTTTCATTAGTTGCGAAAAATCTGAAAATTGAGCACAAATAAAGAACATCTGGATATTTAGACTAATTTATACTAGTCCATTGCTGTCGGGAACAGTTTCAAGTAACTAAGTAATTAATAAGTATGAAAAAGAGAGCTGCGGTGTATAAAATTCACTCCACATTAATGAAAACGAAATACGTCAACAATGACGATAAAGAAATTATGATATATTTTTACTACAGACAACATTCAATAAGAAAGCATTCGATTTTTGTTTCCTTTATAATTATACATACATATTATACCTACTAAATTTATTAATTTTTCTGAAATAAAAGGTTTTACTTTCGGCTATTTCATTAAACTACAAACTCGTTCAAATCCAAGAATAATTTGTTTAAATGTAATTTTATAAATATACGAAATAATTTCATAAAAAAATTCAGTGCAGAAACCCTGTCTAGAAATAAAACCGTGCCTAAAATATAAAAGTAGATGTTACACATTCATTATATTTTATAAATACAATTAAGTGTACAAAATTTCATTTAAAATTGATTTTTTCCAACTCCCATTTCATTTCTCGATAAAATATATTCGATATCATTTAAAAAGCGGATTAAATAAAATTTAACCGTTTATAACGACGTAATTAATGCACCACCCAGAATTTCATATATGTATTTTCCTACACTAATAGGCCTTACGGCTTTTTAACTATTGTTATCAACATTCTATACGAAACCAGTCATATAAGTACCTACATGTTCGTCCCCAAAGATCTTCTTCAACTAAGATTGTAGAAACCCATTTTTAAGAGAATTAACAATTATTCATAAATAATATTCAAATATTCAATAATGCTCAAAAGTATAAAAAAGGGAACGAAATAGTGCGTTAATTATGTCGGGCTGTGTAGATGGTTACGCGTACACATACCATTAATATTTAAAATATAGATATTAACTTAACTTAATTAATTTAGACGATTATAATTAACATAATATTTTCTTTCCGTTTCAGTTTTCTAATGGTGTTCACGTGCCTGGCCTTGAGCGTATTTTCCACAATTAAGGAATACGAAGACGATGCCATATTAATATTATTCAGAATGGAGATCTTAGTAGTAATATGGTTTACAGTAGAATTTTTTTTAAGGTGAGTACAGAGCAGCTTCGTGCCAAAAACACGTTCGGTTACTGCGGCGAAAAATCAACTGCGGCATTCGTGACCTTTTTGCTATTTCCGGCATCGGGTCAAAAGGATTTTTGTCGAACTGCAAGAGTTGGTCCCCTCTTGAGCACGGCGAAATGTCCCCGAAGGCGGTGCGAACCACAAATAAAGCACAAATTTAATCATAGGATGGATGTCGCCGTTGATAAGACAAAATGCATGCAATTAGCAAATAGACCGCCCTTTGTCTGCGGAAATGTCACGCAATTGTTCAGTTTCGGTGTCCTTTTATAGACCTCCTGCGATGAACTTTAATAAACGCATTACCTCGACTCAGACTGCGAATCGGGTCGGTTTCAGCTTTGCTTAAAGCTGTAATGTAATTAACTAATTGCTGGTTTCCCGCCGGGTAACCAAGAAAATCCATCGGTTTGGCCATTTCTTGGGGTTTTTCTAGAGCGAGGACTTAGTCCTTTATCGTAATTGTGTGGCAAGCTGTACGAAAAATATAAAATAGGGAATAGAAAGTAAACAGCTCTTTTAGGAAAAGAGACTCGGATAGGCGTGAATTTCCTTTGAGTTTTTCGAGCTAGCAAGCAAAGGCAATAGGTATACAAGACACTGATTATTTTTTTAATGCCTAATTACCATCTTGGAAATATTTATAAGGACGTGTAAAAGTACCGGCTACCGTCTTTCAAAACATTCATTCAAACCTTTCTTTTGTCTTCATTGTTGGCATTTTGAAAGAATGTCTGTTTACTTAAGACGATAAGTACCATTTTAAAAAGGAATGCTCTCAAAGCACCTTTAAATAACACACAGGCGTAATGCCTGTATTGCTAAAGTAGTACTAGTTGTATTCATTTTTTGGCATTTTTTATTTTTAAATATAATGTAATATTATAAAATCCATATATCAAAAACCATTAGTAGCAAATCCCTTAATGTAATTCGTTAAAAATTTCTACAAAAAAAGTTTTGTTTTAAAACTCATTGATGATTATGGTATTCAAAACAGTCACAACAATCAAAATTATAACGATATTTTGCTCCACGTATGATAATAATCAAATAATTCGACATAATATTGTTTCGTTACAAAAGCACTTTGTTTTATTTTATTGAAGAAAATCATATATTCTGAACTTTACGACCATTATGATTTGAAAATCAAACTGAAACCATATCACAAATTATTGTAAACTCAAATGCAAACCACTCCAATATTTTTTAAAAATAAGTATATAATCAACCCACGTTTCCGATTAACCACGTATATCAAAAATGAACTATTTTGAAATTCCCTCAAGGTGCTTCTATTTAGTTATTTTTGTCAGATAAATGAGGACTCAAATTTCAACGTAACTCAACCGATATTGACCATATATCAGAATTGAAGAATTGATTAATTTTATATAAGGTATTACCAAAATCACTTCAAAGAAAGCGAAGAATAACTCTTTATCAAAGGAGTCTTTGTTTATTTCTAAAAAATATCGCTGCTAGTTCGTGTCCTTTAAGAAATTAATCGTTTTACAAAGGATTTATTATATTTTAATAGTGGCTCAAATGGTGCGCACCCAATTCGCTCCAATAATCTTGAAGCTTATTACGATAATCTTACGACGTAGGTACTATTATAAGCGAAAGGGATACTCTCCTGAAGCATTTTCAAAGGTCCTTTCTGATGTAAGAGATTAGAGAAAGCAGCACATTGTTTCAATCTAGAGCTTCAATGCAGTCTAATTAATGATCTGCCTTGGTCGAGCGAACGAAAATCGTTGTGCACGGCAGAAAAACCATTGATTATTATCAGTCCTTTGTGCTGTGTGTCCGTCCGACGGAGCAACACGCAAATTGTGGCATTCACCATTAATCCTTGATTCCAGGCGACTTGTGTGCCACAAATTCAACGTGTGTGCTCAACGTTGAGTTGTTGTAAGGCACAGACGACGACCGAAGGGCACCACCAATTATATGCAAAATGGGAACCCATCGAGCAAGGGAAGTGTGTCATTTCGTATTGACAGGACTTTTTGCATTTGCTATTCATCTAATCGAGGACACTTTCCTTTTATATTCAAATTATCGCCCCGCCGCAAGGGTGGTGGGAACTCGAAATCACAGCGGTTATTTATTCCGGTCCCACCCCCATCTGGGGCTCACCCTGCCGACCGAAGCAGAAATTATGCTTTGCATGCCTCCGAAGTTGGGTACACTTTCGGAGCTCTGGGGTGTGTACGACCCTGAGCCGGGAGTGCTCCGGTTCTTGGGAACCAGGCTCAAATTAAATGCTTTATGTCCGCAGCATTGCGACACAATCGACTTGGGGTTTGCGACGCACATGACTCGTCGCACGCACTTCTCCGTCAACGTCCTCTTTGGCCATCACAGGAAAGTATATTTTTTTATTTTAAATTAGACAATCCAGGCCTACGGCCGGGATCAGATTAAAGGTACACACTCACGGGGTGCAGGTTGCGTGATGAGCCTGTCCTGCTGAGACCTAGATCTGGGCAGGTTTACAAAATTCCCTGAATATCGTGCGCCTTAAATAGTAATTTCAAATGAAGAACGAAACGAACGAGAATTGAGTTATTAATTCCTTTCCTACCCTCGTGGCGCTAAGGTTTTGTAATTATTCGCAGAATAATTGCTTTTTCCAAAGCTTGGGTAAACTTTGAGTAATTCCCATCGTTAATATTAATGAGAACGTTTGCGGCGCGCTGCGACCGTTGACAATTTTTCTCAGATGATGAAAACTACGAAGGCTTTTCGGGGGAGACTTTTGTTGAATGAAATAATAACGCCTTTTTTAATTTTGTCTAACTTCGACTCTATCTAACTTACATATATGCTTGGTCAGCTGTATTAAAACGCAAAAGTCTGCCTTTTGTTGGTTTTATATTAAATCATTTGACAGTATTTAAAAAGACCCTTAATCTTACTTTAATACAAAAAACAGCAACTAATTAAATTTTGAGAATAAAATATGTATTAGACGCAAATGACATGCATCGCCCAATACTATTATGCAAATGAAATTAATTAAAATACATTTTTACTAAATTCAAATTAATTTCTTCTCGGATATATTTACATGTAATTTATTTTATATTATAATAGTCCTATTACTTAAAAAGACTAAACTCCTTACAAATAAAAATTGTCAACTAAGAATTTCAATTTCTATTTTCATTTATCTTATAAAGGGTTTTCTGTTAGAATTTCGTATTTTAATACTATCGCACCCTAGGATGTTTTTGATTGTTTGTTGAATTTTGCTCCGGAGTTTTCCACTTCAAATATTCGTTCTAGAAATGTAAACTTTGTATAAATGAAATGAAAATGGTGCAGTTACATGTAATTTACGATTTTGTCAAAGGACTCTTAACATTGCAGGTTGATTTATTGTTTAGGAGTTCACAACAAAAAGCCATTTTGGTTGGGAAATCTAAAACATAACTAAGTATTATTAAATTTATTTTCTAAGTATTATAACATTTTAGTTTTGATATTAATTCATAAATTAAGTCACAAATCTGCAGAATATGCAATGAAGAGTTTTTTTTTAAGAAAAAATATGTCTATGACCGGATTGAAAGATGAAAGGTTAAACTTCCTATAGTAAAAACTGTCCCAGTTTGAATAAAACACTAAATAAGAAGAAGTTTACAATAAGTCAACTCGGACATCTGTGTGGTGAATAGTCAGCAAAACACGTAAACCCCACACGTATTTTGCGATATTGTAACCGCTTAAAAAACCTCCAGCTCAAGTGGTACGTAGTCTCCGCAATCAGATGCAGTGCACACCAGAGAATTGTTTTGAAGTTAACTCAGGGCACTCAATTTAAATGAAAATAAATGGTGTGTGCATGGGTTAAATTTCTTGACTGTTAGTGGCTGAGAAGTTCCCTGGTGCAAGACCAACACCATTTGAATAGAACAATTTACGTTCAGTGGAGTGGGAGCGTGAAGTTAGACAAACATTGCCACAAACCGTGAAACTGATAACAAAAGCCAGAGAATAGTTTGCATAGGTTTTGTTTCAAGTTTATAGAATATTCATTTACCATTTATGAAACTATTACCATTTATTGTGCACACTGTTTTCTGCAGACCCGAATAAAATGACTTTTTAATGCAAGAATGATGATTGGACTATCTGTTGCTCTCTTATTTCATGCTTATTTGAATTTTGGAAATGATATTATAATGACATTGACGACCTAGTATCTTTCAACATTGTTTCGTAGATTTCGCTATTGACAAATACAAGAATGAATGATATCGTGAGTTCTTAAAATTTCGCAACCATTTTCTCAAAACGTTCTTCATGAAAAAACCCATAGTTAATAGAACATTGTTCTCATATTATATGTTAATTTAAAACAAAAATAAATATATATCAAGTAGCGAAAACTACGCTTAATTATGTTATTTTTCGGCATTCATCGAATTAAAAAATTCCAAAATCAATACACAAATATTTAGAAATACTGATAGTGCAATACTTTCGTGAACCTAAACAGGATGTCGCTTTGAGAAAATATTTTGTTTTTTGACCAATTTTTCAATCGTCAAATAAATGTTTATTTGTCAAATGAAATCGTCCGCATAATGAACTTGATTGTTGTTTTTCATACATTTTCAGCATATAATATAATTGCTAAAAAAAGTACCTACAATTTAATGTGAAGTGGAAATTTTATTATAAAAATATTTTTTTAGAGTTAATTATTAAATTCAAATTTGGTTGCAAATGTATGTTTGCTTAAATGGATTGATATTTTTAAATGTCTTTCAATAGGGATTATTCAGTCTATTAATTTTAAAAAGACTTTATTTGTACGATATTTTTACTTCCTACATTACCTACATCTCATTAGAATTTTATACGTAGACAGGGGTCGCGCTTAATCGAGTTGTTTATAAAAACATCAAAGAAACGAATAAAATTCTTTCCAGTACATTAACATTTACAAAAGTCGCATATACCCACATATCTTGAAATTTCCTTGGCAAATTTTTGTTAGATATACATATTTGGCCGATTGCCCACACTTTCCACAGTTGGCCTTTTGAATGAAACTACCCACCCATAATTTTTCGGCCTGGCATATATTAAATATTTAGATAAAATCACCAGCCACCGTTGCAGAGAACGCAAATTAAAAATGGCGCTCTAACTACCTTGCGATTTTGTAATTTTCCCCAAATCAAGTAGAAAGAAAAACTCTTTGGAAGACGAGAAGTGCATTATTAAATCCACCGAGACTCATTGAATATTAAATTTGTACAAAATTGTGAAAATCGGAGGGAATCTCTCCTAATGGGTTCTGTTCCACGGCGATTTCAGCCGTTCTCAAAGAAACGTGCGAAAATTAAATTCAAAATTGCATCGAAGCCAGTTCATTCATAATTTCTATGGCGCGTGCCCATTTTGCAGCATCCTCGAAGTCGTCTTATCTCCGGATTTTATTTTACGTTAGAGGAGCCCAAAGCCCGACTCATGATCAGGCTCTGCAAAGGGTCCGCTTAGGCTATCCGGTTAAATTATTAAATCCTCGGACACGAGTCCTGTGAGGGCCATGTTCGGGATTCCTGTGCACGTCGTGCAAACAAAACGAAGTTGTATGCATTGAGCTTCCCGAAGCCTAAAGATGAGCCCCACAGCGCAGCACCCGAATCGATTTTTCATAGCCAACTGGCTCGTTCAACACTCCGGCTGTGGATGTGGATGTGGACTGCCATGCCGCCGTCGGTAGTCTCCTCAAAATTCTGGTTTATTTGTTCGTGCCGCCTGGTCATTTGTTCGGACGGCTCAACTGACCGCGGAAAGGCCAACCTTACCGAGGAAAGTCCCCGTCCCGGTGGGTGGTTTGCCTCCAAAATCGCGGTGTCCCCGATAACGTGGAAGGGATTTTTTGAGTAACGTCGCGCGGCCGTTAGAAAAATATGTCGCTCTGCGAACGTGTCCCGAGCAAACTTCTCGTAAAGCCAGACCTTCCTGTGGCTCGACTCGGAAGCACCTCACTAATCTTTTGCTTTCTTCCAGACTATGGTCTTCGGGATGTCGGTCTCGATATCAAGGTGCTGTGGGGCGGTTAAAATTTTTAAAACGACCGTTTTGTATTATAGGTAAGTTTTGTTCGTTCAAACCAGATTAAAGGAAAAGTAACCGATTTATATATATTTCATATATATTTTTTCTATTTTCAGATATAGTTACTATAGCAGCGTCTCTAGTAGTTTTAGGAATGGGCACTTCCGGTCAAGTATTTGCTACCAGTGCATTACGTGGCCTTAGGTTTTTCCAAATTTTACGAATGGTCCGCATGGACCGCCGTGGCGGAACCTGGAAGCTGTTAGGCAGCGTGGTCTATGCTCACCGACAAGTAAGTAGCATACAAGTTAAATTCCTTTTTTTAGCCCAATTTGCCAACATACATCTAGCGAATTAATCCAAGCAGTAGGTAGGTGGTGTCAATCAGAGTGTAAATGTTTGTAGATTAATCGGTGTGACGTATTTCGGTGTTGTTCTAGCTGTTAAGTGTCGTTTTATTTTTAAACATCCTTTGGGATCCTTTCGATTCGTGTAATCAATGTTGCATGTCCCAGTACGTACTTAATTCAATGTGAAACAATGCTCGTTTTAATTGGTGACTCAATCTGATTTTAAATTTTAATGCGTTATTACATCTGCACAGTGAAGCTTTATATGTACTTTTGATATTCGTTTTATTTAACGATTTATTCTATAAATATGAAACAACTAAATTTGCTCCAAAAGATTATGTATGTAGGACTGCATTCATTTTGTGTTTTTCATTCATATTGATTGTCGTGCAAAACCTTACTCACATTGGACTAAATAAGTACATTACATTGCATGTATAAGCATTCACAGTTCTAAATCGATTCACAGACATTTGATTTTATAATAACAACAGAAATGCAAAAAATAATATCAAAATGTAAAAACTCATCAAAATAAATTGGAGCTTCCGAAAACTAATTGATATTTTAAAAGTAATCTTTAATATCGCTATGGTATTAATTCCAGTATATGAAAATAATAAGGTAAAATTAATGCAACCAAAATGACCTATCGATCGCTTAGTTTTGGAGCTAAAATAGGACTTTCACTTCCCTCCCCCTCAAAGTTTAAGGTATCCTTTAGCATTACTCATTCAAATGTTTGATGAAGGTTAGGTACATATTATGTAACACGTTTTTTATACATTTACATAAATTTTCAAATTATTTCTGGACAAGGGTATATATGCAAACTTGCACGGCGGATACAAAATACATCAATATTGTACTACCATATCTAATTGGAGATAAATTCGACTTATCAGAAGGAAATTTCAATCTTTCAAATCTAATTTGATTATTCTAAATTGTTATGACGCACAGTCAAAAGCAAAATTGAGTAAAGTAAAATAATGAAAGTGAATACATTTATCCACCGGAAATTTGTGAATCAATAATTAAAAAATAAAAATATTTACGACATACATAATGCATTTTTAAACTCTGGACCATGAATTTATAACACTTTACATTTAAATAAATGCTTCCCTACATATCTCATGACTTCCCATTCAGGTATCGGTATTGTGAACAAATTATTTATTAGTGACGTTATTTAAAAAACATTTAAAAGTTTATGTGTATCATCTTGAAGCCGCTTAGTATGTACTTACTATTGAATAAATTGGTTTACAATTATTAAAGATAATAAAACTTTTCGGATGTGAAACAAGTGATATTTTAATTAACTTACTTTAAAAAATATGTACGTAAATCACTATTTATAGTATCTCAAATCATGTTAAGAATATCACTAAACGCATGTATGAAAACTATACACTCGAGAATCATTAAGGTTATTGATTTCAAATTTGGATTGATTTTTGCTGTTGATAAAAGGTAAAGCTTTCGCGATTTTTTATTTTATGTTTATTAGAAATAAAAACTGAAAGACAAAACGAACTTTTTTCTCAAACTGTAAGCTTTTAACAAATCACTTTTGCAAAATAAAGCCCGTCAAAAATAACAACAAATTTTTAAACATTTATGTCTTTAATTGTGTTAGCTCTTGGAAATATATACTTAAAAAGTGCTGTTCAAAATATCACCATATTATATAAACAGAAAACCAATTTTATAAAAATAAAAATGAAAAATAGTTCAAAACCCTAATTATAATTTTAAAGAAAATAGATGTGACACCAAGTACTAAAATTGAATTGTTGTCTAATATGACATGAAAAACACTTTATTTTTCCTCCCAAGTTGAAGTCATTTATTAAAACTACTGAATAGCTAAATGTGAAAATGATCATAATAACGAGTTAAAGGAGTTATTCCTAAAGTTGTATTTAATCAACTTACTTTATTAACATTTTTATGAAACATAGAGTTCAAATCCAAATAAACTGGAATACAAGTAAATTTTTTATTTATTGTTTTCGATTAAACTTGTTCCAAAATTTTAATTCCAAAGTTGAAAACCCTGTCTTAACACTTCTACTTATCAAAATCTTATTAAAATATGAATTTCAAAGGATTATTTTGAAAGCGTCCTGCTTATTTCGATAGAAAATTTCTGTTTTCCTCACGAGCACCTTTTCTCCAAAGACGAATAAGTTATGTGAAATATAAATTAGGTCTCCTACCAAGGATGTTTTGCTAATGAGCATTCAAGTGGCGCAAAGTGTTCTCAAAAGCGCCATACGCAATTTAAGAATTGCGTGTTTAACACTAATTAGAGCTTGAGTGAATTTTTTCGTGTTTTATACGTAAACAATTTTTTGAATGGCAAGTGAAGGCAACTTTTATTTGATTCCTGAGAGTTCTTCTGGGATTTTCAGAACTAAGCAACAATACGTTTTAAACGTAACGAAGTTTACCTCTAGTTGCCAAAAATTTCCATTAACCTTGACTGTAATAAAATAAGGATTGGTTACCAACGTGCTACCTTTCCTCATAAAATCCATTTTAATTGGGAAAGTTTTTAGCAACTTTCTTGAAGAATACTAAGAAAGTTCCAGGATATTTAATTGAAAACTTTGGTTTTTATGCTAGTCCTTTGCAATGTGAGCCGCAAGAAAACTAAAATTAAAGCCATTTTTAGTTTACGTTGACTATAGACGAGATATAAACGCTTTTGGCATCTCTACTGACCTAATATGTTTAATCTTCGCCCGCACATTTAAAGGCAATTCTATAAATCCACTTATTTCGTTGCTTTATCTACTGAATAAAATTGTGGTGCTAAATTAAATTCTTAGTTTTAAGAGATGGCAAAACCTCCGTACGTCATAATAAATGTTTGTGGTAATCCCAACGACTCGTAGCTCAAGAAAGTTACCGGGGTATTTTAAACGAAATGCATCACAACAGAGCATATTAATCACTAAGTTAAGGGCATTTACTCCTTTTTATGGCTGTCTCTTTACTTTTGGTACCAGGAATCTCAGTTTCTGCATATGTGAACAAACTCTTGGCAAAATTGCTCTGGCGTCGCATTTCTGTAAATTATGACTTGCAATTGTAAGAAGTTATCATTTATCATTTCAAATTAGTGCAGCTTTGCTTTGTTAGAAATAATTTGTTCCACATTTAAATGGATCGTTATGCAAAATAATTTTCTTTGCATTTTTCACGGAAAACATTTGTGTGTAAAAGAATAATGGCATGATGCAGAATAATAAGCCCATAGAATTATTTTAGTTGATTGATGGTAATAAGACATTCGTGGTTTGACTTTACTAAACACAATTAAATATTCACAAAAGAAAACAAGTAATATATTATACATTTTACACTGAATAATTTACCTTAATTTTTTGATTTAGAAATTATATGAAATAATTACGTAAGAAAAAGATACTTTCAAAAACAAATTCTTAGAATCACTCTGTAATGAAGAAAATTTCTTTGAATCGCAACATCGGAAATTAATAAGTCCAAAAATAAATAAGTAGAATATCTTAGCCGTAATTATGCAACCAGGGTTTTTAAAAAGCTTAATTCCACATAGCATGGTAGACGAAAATATAAAAATTTCTTTGTTTACATAATTTTTTGTTTTAACACCGAAAAGCGCCATATTTCTGAAGAACAATTGAATTATTAATCTGTTATCTATCAATGTTAGTTCGCTAGAAAGTTTACTAAACAATTATTAAGGTTTAAACAAAATAAATTCGAAAAAAACACAGTCAAAAATTTCTCATTTTGTTTCTAACGTCCATAAATTCGTATATGTAGCTTAATCAATTTACTAAATTTGAGTCACTTGAAGTTTCTAGCATTTATGTATTAGTTGAGAAAATCAAAAATAAACCTCTTGAACAATAACACACAAATAAAATCATTTTTCTTTTGAAGTCTGTCTAGTATTGGTTCTACTAGAATTTCTCTATGGTGATTTTCAAAATTTAAGAAAAACATCAGGCCAATTATAAAAGCAAGTAATAATGGTAAAATTATGTAATTATGGAGCGAGTAATAGTGGAAATATTTTTACAATAAAAGTAGTATATAGTAGGAATCCGGACAAATGTCAGCACTGTTAAATAGTGTATTTTATTTTTCTAAGTAGGATTTATTTAACGGCGAATTACACAAGATAATTGTTCGAGCAGTTGGAAAATTGAGAAGTGATTGAAATGTATTGTTATTGTAGAATTTAAAATGTAGAGTGAATACAAATTAAGCGCAAAACAGAAAGTCATATTTATAATTGTAAGAAGTACCTCATTTACAACATTCTTTCTAATTTTACGAATTGGAAGAATTTTCAGGTATGTACTTAAAAGTAAATAAATTTTTAGTTCCCTTTTAAGCACAAGCTTTAGCTGTTAGAAGTAATTAAAACTTATTACGAGAGTAGACTTCGTTATCGCTTTGGCAAATAAAACAGTTTGCGGGGCATTTTAAAGCAGGGATCTTACAGTTTCCTTCCTGAATATTTCAGAAAGTAGAACAAGTTTGTGCATATCTGATTGACACTGCTTCTTAAACTTCTGAAATATTAAGCTATTTCACGGTTGAATCAAACAGAACTCAGCTCCTGTAACAAGGCCAAGTTTCTCGAATTATATAGATCAATGTCGTCCCCCCGAGGGGATTTTAGTACTTATGCCTGCTTAAATTAATCAGGGATATTCCCTTCTTTTCAGGAACTGATAACAACTATGTACATAGGTTTCCTTGGCCTTATATTTGCATCGTTCCTTGTCTATCTGATGGAGAAAGATGTGAACGATAAATTTAATAATTTCGCTCAAGCACTGTGGTGGGGTGTTGTAAGTATTAATTATGTGGCCGAATTTATAACATCCGAAAATGAATGCTTATTAATTTTCATTACAGATAACCCTCTGCACCGTTGGGTATGGTGATATGGTCCCGGAGACGTGGCAAGGGAAGCTGATAGCATCGTTTTGCGCGCTTTTGGGCATCTCTTTTTTCGCACTGCCGGCGGTAAGTACTAATTCCGCTCGCAAAGGCGTTCCCTTAAATAATTTTAATATCGAGCCCTAATTAGCACCAGTCGGGCTGATAAATTTAGAGAGCGCTCTACCCGGACCCATTCCAAATGTGTCCATTAGTGTTCCTTTGAAATAAATTGCAAGAAGTTAATTGCCGTAGAGTTTCACTTAATGGAACCGACTCTCAGTTTTAGTACCTCGGGAAGCAGCTTCGTAAGTGTCTTTTAAACAGCATTACTGTTCGGTAGCGAATGAATTTTTGGAATATTGCCAAGACATAATACAGAGGCTTTGTTCGACAAAATTTTCTCCATCGAAATGTTATTAAAGCAACTGGTGACGAAGCACTTGTCTTTGTTCCGGTTAATCTACCTCCATAATTTACAAAGTTGTGAAAACCCCAACCAATGGTTCGCCAAAAAAATTGTATGGCGCAGACAGACCATTTAAACTCTTTCGTTATAAATATACATTATATCACTGATTTCTGTCTTAAAATAAAATTTTTGCACAACGAAATAAATTGAGATTCAAGGATAATTTAGTACTGACGTTTGAATGAATAAAAATGATAAGAAAGTATCATTATTAGACAAATTTTGGAAGAAGTGACTCTGCGTGAACTACTTAATTTGCACCTATTCAAACTTTTTCTAAGCAAAATCTCTCATTAAAAACACATCTATAAGCTTTATTTTTACTAAAAATTAATCTTTGTAAAACGATAATAATAAAACAGTATCCATTGTGTAACCATACATATATTCATTTCAAAATTAAAATGTAACAGCATAAATACGGGGCATATTCGTTTTATAAAATAAAACATTAAGTTGAACTGATCTTTCTAGTGAATATAATATCCCTAGCTTAATTATAAATTACAAATCTTTAATAATAAACTTTTTTTTCAACTCCAATAAAACAAACATAATTTAAAATGATTTTATCTTTCATAAGATAATACATATTTTTGAAAATTCGTTCACTCATTCAAGAAAATATTAGTTACGTATTCCTGAAATGTTAGTCCAATCCTATAAATTACGTACAGCTAGTAAACCAACAACTTCCACAGATTGCAGTACATCTTATTTTAGGACTTTCATTTCGCCTAAGTAGCAAATAAAATGCAATAATATTAGGAGAAAGTTGATACTGGAATTTCAACAACTGTGCCATAAAAAGCAAAAGTTATTTTAGTGCGTACTCACTTTAATTTTTGCTCAAATATAAAAACAAGAATTTCGAATTCCATCAGATGCAAGTGGCTTTCTGATATTGAGACCATAATACTTTGGGTACTTTCAATGAAACGACGCGCAACGGAAATTAATCCGATTCGTGACTGTGTTATTAAATTCGAAATGAGTGGGTGTTCAATGCGGACTTTTCGATAATGCCGAAAATCAAACATAAAAGCTCTACTTGTGATCCAAGTTAATTTCGGTCATCACTTAATCAGAATTTCTGTCAGGGATGCAGCCCCAGACAGTGCTGATTAAATAGCGCAAACAGATATGGCGTCTTTCGAACTGAAATTTTTATACCGACCATAAAGCATGTATAATTTTTCCTATAGGAGTTATGAAATAAAATCAAAAAAAGAAATATTATGTGCCAATTTTCTGTAAATATTAAAGCACTGAAAAGTACTCGTTGTGCATGGAATGAATTAAAATATGAAAGGGCATCATGTTTGTATTTTTCTGTCAGTAAAAATTGATATTGTATTATATCGTTTTTTTGTTTATTTCAATGTATATAACCAAAAACTTAATTAGACGGTTTTCATTTGGAGTTTTTGTGAACGTAAGATATGAAATGATGTTTGTGCTAATAAACGTTCTATGCTTAGAAAACATCTCTGCACAAAAACAATATCAAACGGGCAAAATAAATAATTTCATCCATATCAGCATGTAGTAAAACACGCTATATGATTCACTAAATGTAAAACTAGTAAAGCATCTTTTCGAAAATTAATAAAGAATGCTTCTATAAAAAGTAAACGATGTACGGTGCTCATAAGTCATAAGCTGAACCATCGCAGCCTCTAACAATTAAGAACCCTCACAAATCATCAATTAGGTATACAATAATTTTATAACTATAAATTTTTCTAATTTGTTATTAATGGTTATTAAAATGAATTAAATATGTACCTATATATTAAAATACCTTTCCAAAATCTCATATTCATATTATGAATGTTGAACAATTACAAACATCACGCAGTAACTTAAGAACGCTGCTTCAAAGTTGAACCAATTTTTTTGGTACATAAACTATGTATTAAAAACAAAGTTATTGAAAAATGTTTATACTTTGAAGCTATCATTTAGTTAATTTATTATACATACTTATTAAACAAGTACGTATGAACGTTTTTTTCAGTTTCCTTAGAAAAATATGCTTTTACACTATAATTAAAACTCCTTTTGCGACTCCTTGAAATGTCTCGTAAGCCATGTATAGGATGTATAGGATATTGAAAAAATGCTCTTCAAGAACTCATGAAGAACAGAAAACTGTATACCTATTACGGAAAATCATAATTTTTTATTGTGAAAAGTTATATGTTAAGAGAACAGATTTTCTTGAATTTAAAAGGTTTAAGCTTATTCGAAAGAAAGCTTCCGCATCAGCTTGTAGCAGATGTTATTGTTTGACAAAATAAAATTATACACTTTGCTGCTGGCTAAGTGCTATTATAATGCTTAATAACAGTCATATTCCATAATAAATCTAGCTTTTTCGGATTAAACGTTTCATTTAAATTACCAGTTTTAGCGAGTCTATCCCCTCAGGTAATGGGTGCACAAGAACAAAACAAGATGTAAGGTGCTTCAGTCGGACTCTTAAAAATTCTATAGGGCCAACAAAATTTGCCATTTCATATTCCAAGATGCTCAACTCGCCTCATCTTTTGAGCATATTGTGCCCGGTTAATGCAAAGGTAAATATCACCGTAGTGCTTTTATTACGATACTAAATAAAAAGAAAGCATCTGCATCTCGAGGAAGGGGCGTGGAGCTCCTCGTCCGAAAACAGAGGTTGTTAGATCTTGGTGGAACAAAGGCGTCGCCAGACAATAAACTGTCATGTTGCAGCATCTCTCACGATGCTGTGCCTTTCAAAACCCCAGGTACCGCCGTGTTGGGAGACAAATTCCGGACGCAGCCAACGATGAAACAAAAGGAAGCAGAACTCTACGAAAAGCCCTCAAGAAAAGTCGGATTAGTAATTCTGCATTCATCTATCCCAAGGCGTAATGGAAGCTGAATTTGGATTTGTTTTAATTAAGAATCTTAGCTTGTCTGCAGCTTCGTGGGCTCTTCTTTTTCCAGGTTGTGAGTTCATACGGTTTGGGAAAATTGAAAAATTTGCAATTCAATTTTGAAATCAGAACGATGAAAACATGGTGACGAGAGGACAGAGGCATGCAACTGCGACAAATTTATCACATCCTGAAAATCTTAAATTCAATTGGTTTCCAATATTTCCGGAATTTTTTATTCCAAACAACCTCTGTCCTTTCAAAATTAATTGGTGCAGAAATTTTAAAGTGTTCTAAAAGCGAGCAAATATTTGCAGCCTTTATTTTAAGTTGCGATTTAAGCACCTACATAGTCAATCTCAATTAAAAATCTAGTATTTGCACAAATCAGTAACTATTATTATTCCTTTCATTTATTAATCAATTAAAACCTTACCTGGTTCTAAGCGTAAAAAGGATAATTTTTATAACCCATTTTATGAATATATGGTATATAAATAGAAGTTATTCTACAAATGTTCGCTAAATTGATTATACTTTAGGAGTAGATACTGGTTGCTGCGTACAAAGCACTTAAATTGGTTTATGAAGACAGATTTAACATCTATGAACCAAATAAATTCACAATGATATAATCATTTACTGAGAAACAGCACAAATTACCACTTTTATTAGCTGTTAACGATTTAATTACAATCATCATCGTATAAATTGTTATGGCATAAAAATAGCAATTATAAAAAACAGAAAATGCTTCATAATATCACGTTTTCGAGTAAAGTGGAGTAAAGAGTGAAAACAATATCTACTCATGTGGCCATTTTTGAAAATGCTTTAAAAAATTAGAACGTCGTAAGAACTCAAAGGGAAAATCATATTATTAAATAGAAAAATTTACTTATATAATAAGATTGGTTCTGCACTGATATTATATTCACTATTTATTTTATGAAATAAATTAATTTATGAAAAAGTTTATGTAAAAAAATTATTGTAGAAATTTTTCAAATTTTCATATTTGTATGTAAGAGCACAAGATTACTTAATCAAAATTAAATATCTCCATGACAGTAATTCCTTGAAAATTTGAAAAATTGCCAAGATATGAATTTTTTAGTTTTTAAAACCATTTTTCTCAAAAACTTGATGTAATAGAACATTTTTGATTCTGTACTCTTAGCGCTATTAATATGTATGTATGTAGTTTAGGTACTACATTAAAAAATTGTTAAAACTAAATTATTTGCATGAACAAAATTTCGCAGACGTGAGCTATGCTTGAACTATGTATGTATGTAGGTTCAAGCCCAGCTGGGCTTAAGCGAGGCTTAAGTAAGACTTAAGCTGCTCAAAGTGTGACTATGGATGGAATCCTCGATTTTTCCTTTTTAAGAGGTATGCAATAGCATTGAAGTTATGTTTCGTTTCAGGGGATTCTCGGCAGCGGGTTCGCCCTCAAAGTACAACAGCAGCAGCGCCAGAAGCACATGATCCGCAGGCGGCAGCCCGCGGCGACCCTGATCCAGTCGCTCTGGAGGTGCTACGCCGCCGACGAGCACTCGGTGTCCGTGGCGACGTGGAAGATCCACCAGGTGCCGCTGCCCAGTCCGCCGCCGTCGTAAGTATCCTTAGAGTTGCTCCTGTATGAATGAAATTAAGGCAACACGAATTTTGATTTTCTTGAACTGATCCCCTTACTTAAACCCGTTTTAGTTTTCTTAACCACTGTGACTCCATGCCCTAATTTTATTAATGCCCCTCTGGATACTTCGAATATTGATGACATGTTTGTATGTCTTTTTAGTTCTGAGTACTGGGATAGATTGATTAAGAATTTAAGTGAATATAGGTAAATGTGGGTAAACTACTTATTACGTTTGTTTCCGTATGCTATATCGTTATCTCATGCAGCCCTGAATTCAGATTTTTACCCAAAACAACAAAACCGCAAGCATTCCAGAATCATTTCCCAATAACAGCATCACTCCGGATATTTACTTCATTTTCGGTTTTATTCTAAACGCATAATGTATCTATTTTTGCCCCCTGTATTTTATTGGCTCCTCACATTATGCCTCACCATCAAAAACACGACTTTGATGTCTCAATTCCTATCCAGAACGCTTGTCTAAACGTAGAAAAGTGCGCCAAATTTTGCAAAAATATACGTTTTATATATTGGATCGGCAGTAAACATCACCGGCCAGTAGTTCTCGATGGGAATTTGATTAAATTTACGCTGTACACTACTACACACGCATCTGCCCGTAAAGCCCGCATCCAAGTAGGCTTTGCTTGGGCCAGAGTAAATTTTCATCATCAGTGTATTTTGCCTATTGAGTAATTGTTCTTTTGGATGGCAGTTTTTCGCTGCGAACAGAAGATTGTTCGATTTTAGAAGCGTTTGTTCATTGAGCACATTCACCGCTTACGACACTTGAAGTACTTCAACTGTTGCCAATTTTGCTAATTACTGTTTCTCACCAACCTTTTTGTGTCAGTTATTGGGATTGGCCAAAAACTATCATTACACAACATTTAAACAACGATTTAAATTCACCAGTAACGAGAATATTACTGCATGGTAAACAATTTCGGTATACAAATTTGAATCAAACTAAATTGCCAGTCCGTAATAAATATATTGTGTCAAAAATACATTCCGACATTTTACGAAGAATTTTAAATGTTAATCTGAATTCAAAATTATTTTAATTAATATATTCAGAAAATTTTTATTTGCACCTATCCATAGAAATCATATGACACAAATTTAAAACAAATTTAATCAACTGTACCAAAATGTTTTACCATGCACCCAAAAATAAGTTTGCATTTCTTGAATTTTGAGCTGTTTCAAATTGATATTAACAAACAAACAAAAATACCTAAAAGCTTTATATCTAACATTCATATTCTTGAAAAGTTATTCATTCTAAAGGTATATTTGTAGCTAGCAGTAATAATTCTTAACGAATATTTTCACATCGAAGACTTGTAAATAATTCAATTTTTGCTACAAAACTACAAACCATGAATGTTAATTGGTTCATAAAGAATACACTGAACGATTATTGTCGTAACAATAATTTCTTTCTTTTATGAATCAACTCCTTTAATGACAAAAAACAATAATTTATACTTGCATCAGTGGAAGCATTCCAAATACATCCCTCTTATAACTTTATGATTCCCTACACTCTACAGTTTAATTAAAGTGAACATTTATTGCAAAAAATCATTTTAACCTTCCTTTGCTTACCAGATTTTCGATACGATTCCCGCTGTAAGTAAGAATGGTTAAACATGAACCTTTGATTTTTCAAACTAAAGGACCAGGACGCCTTTTTTTTCTCATTTCGCTTATCTAACTATCTCAAGTACCCTCATTGAAACTCAGTGCTTTCCTGAAATATTTTTCTCTGTTAAATGCAAAATCACTTTAATCTACGTTTCAAAATGTGTCTCCAATTACCTTGCTAGAAACTATTGAGAATTTAAATTTGATGACTGCAAGGAAGATGCGGCACTTTAACCTTCTGAAAACCGTCGTTACTTTCTTCATGCATACAGTGGAGGTGGACATCTTCTGCTGCGATAATGCCACGAATGAATTAAACTTGCAGTAAACTTTATTCTACACCTTCCCCTCATCAAGTAACTATTTCTTCAATTTTCTGAATGGACGAAATACGAGTTCTAATTTAACCTAATATGTTAGGAAAATACGACTATATACGAAAAAATATATGAACTCCTTGAAACATTAATTTAAAGAATTGTATGAAGGAATTAATGAGAACCTAAGTGCATTATTAGGCAATGATTTTAGATTGTACAGTAATAATTTTAGTTTTTGTATTTAAAAATACATAACTGAAATTTCCAAATATCAATTTTTTCAATTATTATGTTTTAACACATGCAATAGTGAAATATTAAGAATGACAATGAATTGCATTCCATTCTTTCTACAATGACCCTTCAAATTATTTTTAGAGTTCCCAAAACCTTCGCAAACAAACTTAATTATTTAGTCCCAAAAATGAACTCAATTGTGTTTAATAATTATACCTGTAAATTTTCATAGATTATAATTTAATGAATTACTACTGAAATTATAGTTTGCACTTAAATGTGCACAATTTTTTATTTTGAATATTTATTCAGAGATCCTTTTAAATTAATTGAAACGAACTTTAAACTTTACACTACTGCTCATGTTTCTACAGAAATAACATAATTTGGAGAGGAAGAAATAAAACGAAAGAACCCTACAAACTTGCCCATCGTAAATTCTACTTGTTACCACAAGACTGACTAACCCTTGCCTTTAAATACTTTACATGTTTCCCAAAAATTTTTGAGAAAATCCCAAACTAGATTAATTGTGATATTAAAAAACATCAAAAATCCCACCAGGAGTAAGTTCTGAGAAATGCAAACTTTAGATTTACATCTGGAGCTCTTAAGAAAAATCGATACTGGAAAAAAACTTGTTCTTCCTTACATTTGATACTCACCTCAGCTACAAGCCCGTTGCCCAGTTTCTACTCAATTTTCTTCTATCCTGTAATTGTGTTGGGGTTCCTGTTTTGAAAGGTGTAAAAAGTTCCACAGGTCTTGCAGTTCAATTGATTCAACCAGTTCATTTATTTAGACTAGAATTTTGTTCGAATTTGTTATTCAATTGATTGTACATTATTTATACATAACTACCTGTTTTTTGTGCCTGTGTGTGAGTGAGTGTGGAATCTCATAAACGAGTTTTAATTACTACTTTTGTACAATTTGGAAATTTCATTGTATATTTTGTTCGAAATTAAAGCTTCCGGGGCCAAAAGATTTACCTTCTGGCTCGGCGGTATCCGTCTGGTACCGAAAGGTTGGTTTTCACCCAGCTCCTATTCAGTATCAGTATGATTTTAACTCAATTAATATTAGGCTGTACCGATTTGAATTTTCTTTATCCTTCATACCTTTTCTTTTCTTACTTACTTTAGTTCTATACAAAGAAATTTAATTCAATTTTTATAGCACATGGTTTTACCTGCTATCGAATTGTGATTTGAAATCAGTGTGGCAATTTATGTATGTATGTAACGTTGTGCATTTATTATGTACTTTTCAAAGTATCCTTAAAGTCTTCTTCTAAACAGGTGTTCATACGAATGTTATCTAAATATAACCAGATCAACAATTTTACCTTTTTAATTTCCTCTTTTAAGTTTTTTAAAAATGTAAATACATAGAATAAATCGTATAAATTCCTGTTACGTTTTTATGGTTTTCTATGAGTGTGGCATAAATATCGTAACAAGACAAGCTTTTTAAACATCGTTTCACTGTATAAACCAAAATCATCACACGATTCACTTTTCCAATCAAAAATGTATTGAAAAGAAAAATAATGAAATAAAATCGTTTATAACTTTAAAAAAGAATGAGCATAAAACACAATCCGAAGCGATACATGATTCTATACCTACTCGAGATTTAATGGAGCAAATTACTTCTGCGTAAAATAAAATAAGAAAATAAAACGTAGCGTTGAAATTACACTTAAAATGCCTTAATTTTTAGTATGTTAAAGCACTACAATAAATGGATAGAATGCTCTACGCACCTCTTTCTAACAAGACTATATAAAACTATATAATTGAGATTTTTATAAAAATGCATCTAATATTTTATAAAGTAGTACTTGTGTCAAGCAACATTTCATGAAATCTGTTGTTGACGTGTTTCCAATTAACTCGTCACAACACGGCTTCATTCTCTGCTCTAATTAAAGTTTTTATCGATCTTTATGTTGCTTTATTACTTCGATATCGTTCGTATGCTGATGAAATTGTGCTTTAATTTTCCACTTAGACGTGTTGAGTTGAAATATACCAGCAAATGACAGACAATTTTGTCGAACTTCCTGAAATATAATTATCACCTGTCATATCATAAAACACGTACCGCGGAATTGTTAAGTCAAGATTAATTTTATTATGCATTTATGCAATAAAAAGAGAATTTTGCTAGTACATAATAAGTATAGCTACTTTTTCATGGTATACATATTATTTAAGACTTGGCCTAGAGTAATGACCAACCAAACTTACACATACATAAACTTCGATATCCTTGCCTTGGCTTTTTAAGTTAATTGATGTAAAGGTCCTGAAACATAATTTATTCTTACAATAAAAATAAAACATGGCTCTATATGTACAATGGTAAACAAGCGCAAAGTAAGAAGTGATAGCTGCCACATTCATAAAAACCAAAATTCGAATAATTTTCTTCCTGGCTCGTATTTGCACGAAACTTGGGGGTTTCTTTTCCTATTTTCACATTTTCTTTACTTTTCGTATAACACCAAAACTCTTAGAATTACTAAACATGTACAAAAAAACGATCGTGTAAATGTAGCCTAGAGTTTGCTGAAAATATTAAGGCTAATTCGTAATTGTAGAACGTTAGAATGTAAGCAATTGGTACTGACCTTTAATACTCGAGAAACAGTAATTTCTCCTAGCATTGCAACATCATTTGGTATTATATTAAAATTTTGTAATGGTTGTTCTCAGTATTGTATCAAGTTGTGCAGTTGCGTTGTAAGAAATTCCTAATTTTTAAACTTTCGTTGTTAATTTCATTTTCCATCATCTACAGACAGACCTCTTTACTTCACAAAAAAAAAAAAATATATTAATATTTTTCTACGAACTGATTGACATTTTCTTTTCTCTTTTTATTGATTTGTTGCCTTTCATCTGTATGAACGCCTCTTGCAAATTAATAAAACCAAACAAAACCTGCACGTGTTATGGCTGCAAACTCCACAAAATCAATATATACCATAATAATTAAATTACTATAAAA
Source organism: Tolmerus cingulatus (assembly GCA_959613345.1). Classification (NCBI taxonomy): domain Eukaryota; kingdom Metazoa; phylum Arthropoda; class Insecta; order Diptera; family Asilidae; genus Tolmerus; species Tolmerus cingulatus. Next base: position 11,004,169 of record OY390708.1, on the reverse strand, counting down.
TAAATATAAATACAAAAAAAAAGTTCGAAACTGGAACCACCCGAGAAGTTAGCATCAACTTCCAGCGCAATGTAAGTTTGAAGCAGTCGCTAAAGTTTTACTGAGTTTTTTACTGCAAAGAACAAATTTTACCATAGTTAAATTTCACCCAGTTTTCGAAATCAGGCAATTATGCTTTTTAGGCAATTGTAGTTAACCACTGTTATTTGATATGATTACAGCTTTCTCAGTTTTTTACAGTGCATAGAGATTTTGGGCTTCGTTTTGAGACTGCGCAAACGACGTCCTTTTCGTTTTAGAATAGTTACGTTACGCTTGTTTCATGTGTAGTTAAATATTTAAATGTCCTTTAATTTTATGTTTGTGCTAATTATTCTCTATGTGCGCTAGTCAGTACTAATTGATGTTCTATTTGACTGTTTATGTGTCTGTAGAAAGACTCTTGGTTTTGCTATATATTTATTGATTGATGTTTTATTAAAAAAAGAGAACTTTTGTAAATATTTCAGGTTTCTTTCACAAATTCTTTTATTGAAACTTCTTTCATATTTTTAAAATTTTTTTTTTCAAAAAACTTCCTTTTAAGAAAAAATTGGCTAATTGATCGATTAGTGTTATTTGCTGAGAGAAATAACAAAATGTTCTTTAATTCAAAATATTAAAAATCGGGAACTGTATAAATGAAAAGTTATGTTCTTTAGCCTCTGCTGCAACTCAGAGCCTATATGGTTTACCACGTCTAGATGTAATTACGTAGATAACTATAAAAAACTTGCATTATGAAAGTTCAATGAAAATAATTTACGACTTCTTCCCACATATTCTCTGCTAATCTGATTTACTCAACCTCGTAAAGTCCTACATTTTAGTGAAAAACCTAAAAATAATCAGATATGATAACATGATTAATTTCAGCATTGAACTATATTTTCTACAGAATATTGTTTAAATAACAAATATTTAAATTATTAGTCTTTCTTTGCCAAATTTGAACAAATTCTGTTACTTGTAAGTTAGTGAGATAAACTTCTCAACCTCCAATCAAGTTTTTATAATATATATTATAATAAAAAATTTAAATACGTAGTTACAAGTAATGCATTTAAATAACCTTTTCCGGGCTAGTTTATTTTTCATACTCTTTCTAAGTCAATTAGTAGTAAGAATGTAGCTGCTTACAACCCTTTTTAAATATTTGCCCACGCTAATTAAAACTGATATATTTATTCTAAAAGCCGCTCATTTACAAAAAATAAGTTAAGCAGCTAAAAGTTATCTATTCTACCACTTTTTGTGCTCAACATTAGTTAAAAGAAATAATTTTTACCTCTGTGGTAAATATAAAACCTGTCTATACTCCCTTAAATTCTTTAAATTTTTGCAAACAATAAGTAATTTGAGATTGCAATGCGTCGAACTTACAATCAGAATTTTCACAAAAAATAATAATTTCAATAGGAGCACGTATAATCTATCAATTTATATAAATCTAAATGAACCAATTCACGATCTACAAAATTAGTTCGAAATGTAAATAACACAAAAATTAATTAAATAAATGCGAGAATGAATGTGTCAAGCAGCGCTCTTAAATTATAGTGATAGATAAGAGTTTCTACTTACAATTATAAAATATTTTTATTGGAGTTAAGGCTGGGATACTGCTTAATAGAGCCCGTTGATTACTTCCTAGTTTTCAGGATAGTTTATTTCTGCATGTATCGAATTACTTCTTAAATGAGTTAATTTTGAAATGATTTCATTTCAGCTTTCTTTTATAACCACGAACTAAATATTTCATTGATATTATAATAATGTTGATTTATACGTTTTCAAATTCTATTTCAATATTTTATTAAAACATTTTAATATAAATCTAAATTATATAAACATTTTTTAATACTAAAATTATACATTGAAACGGAAAACTCTCTCAGACCGATATATTCCCCTCCTTTAACCAATTCCAACTTTTATGTCATTAAAGTGAAGTTATTTTATTGTTTTACTTTTTACTTTTTGTTTATAACATTATCAAAATATTATCTATCAGAATATTACAACAGAAATTCTTAAATAACCCCAAATAGATTGATTAAATATCCTTTAAAGAAAGTAAACTTTTCGAAATGTGGTTGGAAATTATCCAAATCACTCCAAACATTCGTCAAAGAGCGTTTGTCACCATGAAGAATATTTATGGTGGCAAAACGGGTAAGACATTTAGTTAACAAAATTCTTCTTATTATATAATATTACAATTGTAGTGTGTACAGAAATGTCGTCAATACTACAGGGAACTAAATACAATAGCTTACATTTCAAATTGCTAAAATCTCTTGGTCTCCTGAGTCCGAAATAACATTTATATAGCATATTATAGTAGAATAATACCTACACGTCATCCACCCCTCACATTTTGTAAATCATGCTATAGATAATAATTTAAAAAATTGAATTGAGTACAGAAGTTTGCTATATATGTAATATAATAAGCTACCCGTTTATACCCCCTTTACAGACGAATTTATACTACATTTAAGGATATACACTAAATACTACATAATATATATTATTTTAATTTAAAACACTGATACAAATATTATTTTTAAGTATAAAATTCATAAAGACATCAAAAAAGAAATATGAGTACAATACCGATTGGTCCATACAAAGTGAATAACAATACAAAAACAGTTACTTTAAACAAAATTAATCCATGAGTTTGTTTTTTGATGAATTTGTGTTTGTGTTTAATTTGAAAATTTGATTTGCACTAACATTATTCTTTGGTTTTGTTCTTTTTTCTTGATTTTTTGCTTTATGATTTTTGCTGGACCTGACCACTATCCGTGTGCCGTATGACTCCAATAAACGCACTCGCAAAAATAAATACATCTTAAAAATAATAAAAAACAAAAACACACAATAAAAATGGTGGTAAATTAATGGTACACGATAACAAATACACCACCAACACCTCCACCACACCGTGTTCCACCGCCCCCACCTAATTCTGCATTTGAAAACGTAACAAAATCTCAACACCTTTCTAACCTGATACTATGAAGTTATCGAACAAATCGTATATCGCTGATTAGGCGGGCATCTTCTAGTTTCAAACACAACGCATCCTTCGTGGCGAGGCTGCCGACGATCCGGAGACACAAAAGTCAGTCGCTGCATTCGCCGGGGAACGCCAAGCCGCCGTCGGGTGCCGCCAGGACGGGTCGATGTCCCAGGACGATGAGCGAAATGAACACCTCCGCCGAAAACCTAGGTAAATTTTTCAATGTTAACTATTTCTGTTTCGATTATTTTTCATTATTTGCTAACTGTTGTGATGTTTGAATTTAAAAACCCCCGAAAAATCGACTATGATAACTTCCACTCCTTCGTGGAGTTTGGTTAGCTTTCGACGTGTCCACGATCAAATTTTTATACCCAAAAATATAAAAAGTGCTCTCCAAAATTGATGTTGTGAAATTGGTTTTTTCCGTAGAAAAAATTTGTTCGATATTTGGCCGCTGAGGATGCTCGCTTTATTACATTTCGATTTTTTCTCTTCTTTTTTTTTAAATTCACGCATTGCAGAGGTTGCAAATAATGGAAGACCTATGAATCCTAGTTTAAGTGAAGATTCTGTTGCAGAGACGGCCATCTCCAAGAAAAACTCGGACGGTGAGTCTTCCACGATATCGTTTTATTATCATTTTATATTTTTTAATAATAACTTTTGCATGCTATTCATTAATTGGAGAGTAATTATAAATTATACTATAAGAGAAAGGGAAAACTGAAAAACATCCACAGGACTAAGCCCTTAGCTTTCGTTTATGTTCATATTACATTTTATTTTTAGGGCGCATGATATATTCCTTTAATGGGTACAAATTAAATGCTTTTTGTTATAAGCACTAATTAAAATAGCAAGTTAATCTTGATTACGAATTACGCACAAATTCATGTAAAAGTATGAGGATAAATACAACAACGCGGCCTTTTTATGACTTGATTGATATTGCAATTACGAAAAGTGTTTTTATGATTAAAATTAGTAAGTAACTATGGAAGGAGTGTAATAATTGCGTGATGCTATTTATCATACCAATTAATTTTATTTTCCCGCATTTACGCATCACTACGCTCAGTATACAATCACAATACAAACAGTATTTAATACATTTAATATTTATATTTTAATTCAATATAGACTGATTTTAGTATCCACTATCAGTTAAAAAAGCAATACATATTAATTAAATTGAAAAATAAAGGATTTTCCATTGTTGTTTTTTAGCAAAACACAATTTAATTACTTTTTTAAATATACCATAGAAGCTATTTTTGTTTTTTCAATTTCAAATTTATGAAGTATAATACAAATTGTGGTTTCACCAAATTTTCTAAATTTAATCACAATAACTTGTAATCAAACAACCAATAGGCACTAATATAATATGTACCTACATAAGATTTCATATTTGAATTCCTTTATTTTCATAATGATGTTTGAATGTTTGAGAGTCTAAACTTTCACAGCAATTTAAATTCGTTGTGCCATTATTTTCCTCAATTAATTTTAAATACGAATCAAGTTTCTAAAATATGATGTCACAAAAATCATACACAGCAGCAAGTTTGCATCGTAATTTCGCCAAGTAATTCTGTCATGGAGTTTTGATTGCAATAAATAAATCATTTGTGTTTTTGCGACAAGTAAATATCTTTCTTACAAAAAGTTCGTCTATAATGAAGTTCAGTTCTATGGAAATAATTAAAGATTATTGTGAACACACATACATTTAATATTCATGAATATATTGTATAATGAGCACATACCTTTTTAAAGTTCATGTAGATAATTGTGTCTCATGCTCTGCATCAAATTTCGCAATTAAATTGAATTGCGTTTTATTCTATTTTTTTAAATAGCAAGCAAATATTTATATATGTATTGTACATATATCTTTTATTTATAACATGGACAAATTTGAAAATTCTCTGTCATAATTTTTCTCCAGTTCCTAGTACTATGCAATAATCCTTCGAAAATCGTACAGTGTTTGTCGACGATCTCAAAGAAATATTATAGTCTAGTATTTAGAACCGACTGTAAAATTTTTTAAACGATACGAAACATATGCAGTTAAAATATTTTCAAATTTTAAGGTGCAATAACTTACTTTTGAATTAATAATTCGCAGTCATTTAATCACTTACCAAAGAGCTCCATGTAACATAATTAAACGTTTTTAATATGTTTGCTTATACTTATACAGGGTTTAATTTTCCCAGGATAAGAATATGGTTCTTTTCTAGTGACGGTGAAGAGCGAGAATTTCAGATTGAAGGTACCACAGGAAAGTTTTGTTTTGTCACCAATCGTAGAAGTCGGTGCTTCTAATGAGCGTTTGTAAATTCTTAAAGGTTGGATCAAGTAAAAAAATTATTCGAATGCATATCTTAATTCAGAAATATCAAAATAAATGGTAGATTGCTAGTTGTACTGAAAGAGCTAGATTTTACGTAGATATTATTTGCCAAAATTAGACTTTTGTAAACACATAGGTACATTTGTATTTTCATATAGATTATTTCTCACTATTTCTTATTACAAGGCCGTAAGCAAATCTCTTTTTAATGAATTTTAAATTTCATGATAAACGACTTGAACAGATTCTAAAAAATTAGTCTAACACAAAAAACAACAATAATATTCGTATAAAATTCGTGCTTTCTACAGGATGGACTATATTAATAAATCCACTGGGATATTTCAAAGCCCTTAAATTTAAAACAAGAATGATCCAAGTAAAAGTGGCTGAATTATTACAAGAAGAGCAGATGGTGACATTACTTAATCTTGAAAAAGTGCCGTTGTTGTCAGGTAAAGGTTACCATAAATTTTTAATATAATGTCCTCGTCACTAACTACCAAATCATTTAAAAATACGATCAAGAATTTATCTCACTGCGGTTTAAATATTTTTAAAACATCTCCGATTAAATCCTTGGAGCCCTGAACCTATGAAATTATAAAATGGCGCTGAGGTGTAACTGAATATACTTTTTGCAATAGAATTAATAAAATTACTGATTATATATGCGTCTACCTATGAGAACAAACATGAAAGCGTACTATGTACTTTAAAAAAAATTACTAATGCAATTATCTACTGACGTTATATGTAACAGTACTCTTGGAAACCTCCAAGCCGAATATTGTATACGTATTTTTTGAATTACTGATTAAAAGAATAAATGGTAAAACAAAGAAAGTAAAGGGATCTAAAGTTACAAAAAGCATTTAATTAGTGTCGTTAAATTTAAAAATGTCTAACTTAATTTTAAGATCTATACCTAATGCATGTATTTTCTTGGCGATGCATGTTAAGATAAGGATTTTTTCATAAAATATTTATAAACATAATATCGCACAATCTATCACGATATGCTTGTAATTCAATCTTCGCAACGCACCTGTTATATTAATCGAATCCCACCAATGATACTGACTAATTTTTACCACATATGGAAAACACTATAAATAACAAAATTTAGATGGTTTCAATGAAGAAACAACACCACTTCCAAGCCCAGATCCGAATCGTAAGAGCAGTATAGTGAGTGAAATATTTCAACGAGATGGCGAAAATCCAAATGGTCCATTGACTGTCAGTGGAGCCTCAGCCTTACCGGTCGTTTTATGTGGTCTACTGCAGAGGGAGCTGATCTCAACGGAACCCCCACAAGCCAGCAAGTATCATAGGTCTCAATACTTTATAACGCCGTCCGCGAGCAACGATTGCATCGGCCAAAAGACGGGCAGTGCGTATTTTCAGTTTACAAAACAATATACGAGTATGCGATGTACCATGTTGTTGCAGTTAAACCGTCCAGATTTCTAGTTTAGTCTTCTGTAACCCCTAATTGAGTCCAGTAGTTTAGACGCGTTCGATTGTTACTGTCTTAAAAGCTAAAATAGTCTTGTAGCTGAAAGTTGCGGCTAACAGCATCAACAGCCCCAAAATGTCTATCAATGTGACTTACTAATTTATTTATATGTTGTAATAACAGTCATGGTAGTTTTGTTTGCGTACTCTAAGTACTCGTCAATTGAACTAGTGTTACAGTCCTGCAAGGATCTAGGATCAATTCAATTCTTCACCAATGCAATTAAAAGCACAAACCCTATGTAAGTGTAATTTAATATTTATGTCTATGAAATACTTATTTTCAGAGTAATTAACCCTTTTAAGAGGAAATACGTTTACACGAAAACTAATTGAAAATAACTTCAGAGAAAGAAAATCTAGCAAATCTGAACTATGAAGACAGGTTTTACTACACCGACTTTTACTTGATTTTTTAAATGTTTTTCGTCATTTAAAAATGCTGTCAATTTTCGGATGGTATAGGTAAATTTATTTTACTGAACTTATTCTGGTAGGTTATCCAATATCACTTTTGATTCATTCATTTTTATAGATTTTATTTATACTCGTAGGTATGATTAATATAAAAAATAAAGGATATTTCGTATATTTTTATGGAAGTTACTGCAGTTCCAGTTTTTGCGTCAGATAGGTTATGTCTTTTGCGCTTTGTGATCTTAAATTTATAATACCTCAAAAGTGCGCTCACAATTAGAAAAAAATATTTTAGTAATTCGTTCGTCGACGTGCTAACCAATAATAAACATTAGGCAACTACTTATGTAGTGAAACAATTTTTATATAGTGCTTCTATTTTGTAATTTTGCAATATTAAGAAAAATCCAACACTTTTATAAATTTAGAATTAGATACAAATCCTAAATTTTTAGTGTCAGCACAGACATATATCAAGTAATATGCTCTTTGTATTAGATTGTAGATTTTACGCATAGTAGGTACCTACAGTGTAAAAGAAAGTGTAAAAAGTGATTTAAGACAATTCTAGATTAGGAAATTTTATTGGACATAAACTTGGGTTTAATTTGTTTTGCCACATATATTGTAAAAAGGAAAAGATCATCATATTTATAGCACATCTTTTCCTTTTATTAAATACTTAAAATTTCGACGGTTTTAAAGGAGAGAATTTGAATTTTTTTAAGAATAGACCCCAGATCTCACTTGAATGAAAATAATTTAGTCCGTTGAAATAGTTATGACGTAAATTAGTTTTCTAAGAAAAGAAATAGCTGAAGATGCTATTCATTCTTCATATTTTTTCTTATTTTGTTTAAAAGTAAACCACTTACTAAGATGTAATGCAAACAAAAACGGCGACACTTAAACTAAGCTCCCTTTTATGGAAGCCCCTCAGTGCTAGGCAATTTAGTCTTTTCCTGCAAGTACAAAAGTTTGCTCGACAAGTTAATAAAATGAAAATACTTAAGTTATCAGCTAGTTCAGGTCCTACTTGCGATAGGAATCGAAATCAAAGGGATAAGAAAGTGTCGCTGCAGAAGGCAAAAGTTTTATTGAATGGATCAATAAAATTGTACTCTATACCGTGGCAGGAATTACTTTCATCATTTCCGAAGAATCCTCCACTTGTGATCGGAACTTTCTTTCCCTCTTCTGGTTAATAAGAAAGTTTTATACGAGAGATAATTCCGAGAAGTATTTGAAGCCGGCCATTGAAATGATAGATTTATTATATGCCGTGCCCCAATCTCTCGTGTTCGTCCTCTGACCTAAGATATTTTATCGCGAAAGTGGAGTCCATTTAATGTTCACTCAATTTAGAAAAGCATTTTTGGAATTTCTCCTTTAATTCCCTACGAAATTGTTGAACTGCTTAAAGTTTCCGATCGCATAAATTCATTGTTCTGATTTTCCTCTTTTTCCTTGCACTGGAAACATTCCTCCTTCGCCGCAAAATTCGTTTGGCCTTCCTTCGAAATTATGTTTCTAGGGATTTTCCATTGTGTCCGGATGAAATTCAAGTGGTGTAAAAAAGTTTCAGTTTCCTTCTAAAATATTCTCGGTCTCGGACCACGGAAGGGCGGACCATCGCTTTAAAAATTGTTTCCCACTGGACATCGCAAATCATCGTGAAGTCCCCTCAGCGATGACGGAGTGTTCTAGTGGCAATGTTTCGGTGCCAAAATGTAATATCATCACTTCACTTCACTTCACGTCACTTCACCCACGAAGCTGAATTTCATTATGCTCCTTATGAAATGTAGCATCGCTGCTCTTTAGTTAACAGAACAAGCCGTGGCGAAATTTAAAGAGCGGAAGTAGAAAAAACCCATTACGGGTATGATTCTTATGAGTCACGAACTTATGTTTCATCTTAAGACCCCCATTATAAGGAAGTGTTGTCGAGTCCATGCTCAAATTTAAATGTTTGGAGATTTTTTATGCTCAAGACGTTTCGCGGTAAATTTTGAAAGTTGAAAATTGCACTGAAAACAGAAGTGAGAAAGTACGAAGCTTAAAGAAAGGAGAACCTTTTTTCTTTCCCCTATAACGCTTTGCATTTTTAAACCAACTAAACTGAATTGCTTACAGCAAAATATAATTAAATTGACTGCTTTAAGAGAAAAGCTATACAATGTTACAAAATAAAATCTATTAGTGGAAAATCGGTTTTTTATACTTAATTTGCGAGGAACGTAAGTCAGTAAAGTACCCCAATTAAAATATTAAATAATTGTTTATAATAAGTGATTTTCGTAGTGAGCAATTTTGAAAAAATTAAATAAAACTATTTTTTTCTCCACACTTCAACAATATGTCATTTAATAACATAAAAATTTCGTTTTGATAATTTCAATGTACGTTTCATCATAACTACTCCAGGAAAATCGTTAGGACTGAATTAATTTATCATTTTAGGATATCATATCAAAGACGTAATTCTTTCGCAACTTAAGATGGGGTGTGTGGATGTACACTCTACATTGAAATTATTTAATTATTAGTTATATAATTTCTTATTTCATTATAATTAGAAAAGCTATATAATACATTTGTTATGAAATATAAAACAAAACTCACTAATCTAATCTCTACTCCTGTAAACTTTTACTCACTTACCTAAACAAAATATCTTAGGTATTGAAGTTTTAGTTGGCAAAGCAATTATGTGTGAGATGCATAATTAGCGCCATTTCAACAGTTGTATTTGCTGAAGAGCCTCAGCATTAATTTATCCGGTGCGAATAAACTTCATTCTGTCAATCAAATAAACTAAATTTCCATTTTACATTGCATTTACATTTCCCATATGCACCAGACCTTGTCGTCTTATGGATTGTCGCATTTGATTTCCTTTCTGTTTCAACTCCAGTTCCATGCTGCATTTATGCAGGCAGAAAGCTTGCACGGCATGCTTAATTATGCTTTTATTTACATGCATACCCGAAATAACAAACTCAACAGGGAAACCAATTAAAACGCTTCCAGTAGCTCCTACAGTAGCATAACTCATTGTTTAATTATCTTAACCAAACTGTTTGCAGCATTAACTTAATATACTAACCAAATGTAGACTAGTTGCTGTTTGTTAGTAGTGCAAGTAACCGTTTCGTTGCCACATCTTTGTTTTCTATCAGTTATTAAAATTTTTAATTTTTCGGAAATAAAACTTTCGGAAATGTTTTTCTAATAGTTTGTTTTTTAAATGTAGACGAGGACGATGAACCGCGATGTGTACAGCTAACAAATCAACATAAAACTGCAATAAGGTTTATCAGAAAGGTAAGTTATGTTTTCATATCCACTTGTTTAATATTATTTAATAATTATAAAAGTACTCATTTTTAAGTATTTGCATTTATTTTCCATAAAGGTTTGGTTTTAAAAATAAGCATTCACATCAAATTTATACGTCTTGTCGTTTTTACATTACAAGCTATAAAATTTGAATGTATAGTCGACGGGAAGATTAAATTTGAAGTCTTCTTACGAATTTTAATAATACTTTATAAAAATGTTGGTTTGTTTGGAGTTAAATAAAAATGGCGAATATGCAAGAAAAATTTGTTGATGAATCTCATTTTAGACTTAGTTATGAGTACGCATTTATTTTATATGAAAAATGACTAATCAAAGTAAAAAAATCCAGTGGAAGCATTTTAAATTTAAGATTTTTCCATAATTTTCAAAAGAAAATTTTAGGAGCATACAGAAATTGCGGCAGACGACTATCACTTTACAGTATTTTAAAATTAATTATATCAGAGAATATAAGCGATAAGCGATATTTGTGTTACATTTCCGTAACTTTTGACCCCAAATGAGCATTCCTATAAAGTTTCATTGAAATCCGTAAGAATACCACATACATATGTATTCAATTTATGTCTAATTTTTGAGAAATAAAATCAACAATAATTACAGTCGAAATTTAAATTGAATGTATTTAAGATAAAATAAGAATTAAACGATTTCAATCTTTTATTTCCAATTATCCCAAAGGGACAAATTCTTTTTTCTTCCGAATTTGAATGTACATAACTATAATATGTATAAATTTCTTTTAGAAAATTGTATTCAAAAGTTACAGAGTTCGGTAAAAAGGAAGTTATAAGGAACATGCTTTTCAATTTATTAAAAAGCCATAAATAATATTATGAATGCTGATACAAGTTTCACAAATATCATTGGAAAATAAATACAAATATAGCAGAAAAGAAAGATACAGCAAGTCTACAAACAAAACCAACAATTAAAACAAAAAATTTGCTTTCACAAAACTTTTAAATAAAAGGATATTTTTTGATTTTCAAACAGATGAAGTATTTTGTAGCACGTCGTAAATTTAAGGAGGCACTTAAACCTTATGATGTAAAAGATGTTATGGAACAATATGCAGCCGGGCATGTTGATCTTCTCGGCAGGGTTAAAAATGTTCAAACTAGGTACACGCATCATTCATTCTTTGTTTGTAAAAATGAAAAAAAATACTAAAAGATAATACCCAAAATGGATAAAGTATCTTAACCTCTCATTTGTACTTTGATCAGATTCATTAAACTCATGGTATGGTTTGGTTTCATTAACACCATTCACACATGTATTAAATTTTATAACCTAAATAATTTCAGTAATTGGGTATTGCTCATTATTTGGATGAATGTGACTATATTTCGTTTGATATCTGTCTCTGTTGTGGTTGGTTCTCTTAGACTTACCTTCGCCTCAATTATTAAGGACGAACGATTCCATTAAAGTTTTGCAGTGAATGTTCTCTTATTGTATTGTACCTGCTTTAGGGAACAAAACTTACTGCACGAAGAGAAAATAAAAATATATTTCTGCATGAATCAATTCATTTGTTCCTTTCTTTAAATCTATTACTTGTTCACAATTCCCAAGGTTTAATTTAATCTTGTATTTGTTTAACAGCAGCGGAAACTACCTACTAAAGCAATCATTTTTAATCATGACTCGACATCTATTCGATAAACACTCTGGAAAATTGCAGAGTGGATTTAACTTTCATGATTATATTATTTAATATTATTATATTACATTGTATTACTCGCGCACATAGTTCATTCAGTGACCTGGATTTACTGAATATTATTTTATTTGGAATTATTTATTAACGATAATTTGTGAAGTCGGATGTATTCTGTCATCATTATTTCTACAGCTGTCAAAGACAGGTCCAATTAATTCACTTGCCGCTTCTCGCAATTGGACGGATAAAAAATGAAATTGCCAAATAATTTAATTATTTTCTGTTCCGATATATCGGGTGTGTAATTCATTAATTTCTTGATAAGTTCCACAAAACAACTCGTTCAAATGAACAATTTCGTGCCAATTGCATTTTATAAATATGAATTTATAGCAGCAATTCCGTGTTCTCAAACCTTTTTGAATTAAAAATAAAAAATCATGTATATTACAAAATTTAACTCATACTTTAAATTATATTTTTAATTAATTTGCCCAATGTATATCTAATTACAATATATTTTTACATAAATTTTTAGACTTTAATGAATTCGTTCTTCCTCCTTCCCATTTTATACATGATAAACCCTCAAAAAGTAATGGATCATAAGTAAATACGTCACTAGCGCAATTTAGTGTAATTATTTTCCAATACTTGAGAAATGGAACAGGAAAGCCTTGAAAATTATAGTAATTAAGTAGAATTGTTCTTCATAGATTAAACACATTTTTACACCAAGGTCTCTTATGGGTCAAAACGTTGAGATATACTACAAATAGTAAATATGTGCTTTAAAATATTACTTAGAATATATGAGATAATACATGTAGATTTGAATAATAATACCTCCATAAATGGTGCTACAATACATTCCAAAACAGAAGAGATACAAAATAAAGTATATAAAGAAAAATACACAAATATTTTCATGCGATTCATTTTGTAATTCACATGGAAAATATCTTTCTACCTTGGTAGCTTAAATACTTTGTGGCACGTAAGAAATTTCGCGAGGCACTTAAACCCTACGATGTTAAAGACGTTATAGAACAATATTCTTCCGGACATGCCGATCTTCTTAATCGTGTCAGGAATTTACAATTTAGGTGAGAGCAAAGCAATAAGTAACGCTAATTGTTTTTTCATGCAATAACTTTTTGAATTTTATTAATGTTTTTTATATAATGGTTTTCTCAAAAGCTTATTTTAGTTGTTAGAACATCTTAAAGAGCTGACATTCGAGTTTTACTGCATGAATATATATAAATATTTTATTTATGAAGCAAAATAGGGCGATTTTAAACCTAGTTAAAATGATTGGACATGAAACTAGGTTTCAACTGCAATTATTTTGTACGGGGGTTTGAAATAAATTTATACATCGAATAACATTTACTTTTGCGCTTGTATACAAAAGTAGGAAGTCTAATTGTTTACAATTGTCATTACACCTTGCAAGGTTTAACTCGCCTGTCTGGTTTTTCGCCACTCTCTTCTATTCTGAAAGTTCGATAACAACCATTCATTACTTCTTCATTATTCTAATTAATTATCATTTTCATATCCTTTCCCTTATTTGGAACTTTGAACGGAGAGTGGAGCAAAATCAGTACCCTCAAACATCATCGTTTGCATCCAAATTCCATTTAGATAGAACTTTACGTGTCGAAATTTGACGGGATAAGCAAGCTATCGAGGTTCATGTCGGAGCTTCGATTTTAAAAACAATTATAGCTGCAGAAAATAAGGTTCAAAAACATCTATTCTGCTTTATGAGTTAAATGTGTTATATAATTTAAAATTTCTAAATGTTAATTATAAGTAATAAATAAGTGAAGAACTAACAACAATTTATCACATCACGTTTTCGAGAAAAATTAAATCACAAATTAACCGCATTTTTGCAAACAATAGAATCGAACATTATTGGAGTTCATAACAAAACTCTGTAATTTGAAGCTTAATATTGATACGATAAAATATATTAGGCATAAAAATTCTTATTATTATATTAATCATTTTTATACATTTTAAGTTAACCCTTTTTTTACTTGTTAAGCCAATTTCTCTCTAAAACGTGACATACCATACATAAAGCCCATTTTCGGTTCCATAATATACATAGTTTAGATCATCTAGATTCTATTCTAACATTACAACATCTTTGGTGAAACGATTTAGTTATAATCGACATATTTAAGTTTAATTCTGTAACTGAGATTTCTATGAGAATGGATAAATTAGATTATTAAGGACATATATCTAAATATCAATAAAAATCAAGGGTTAAAATGTTCCATTTGATACTACAACATCATTAATCCAAAATTGAAAGCCAAACCCAGTCTTTCCTACTCTGAAAACTTAAAGGTAATTTGAACTTGGGATACAATTTGTTCAAAACTGAAATATCTTCTTCCTTTGCCTCTATTTAACATTGTTCTGCAAACAAACATAAATCAATCAATGCATAAAACCCTTAAACAATTTCCGTTTTACCATTAGTAAATTGTATAATATTCCGTTTTGATATATCAAAATTTTGAAGAACAAATTCAAACAGTGTTCACAGGACATGTTTTATTTTTATAAATAAGTAGATTAATATTTCCGTGAGCTTTTTTCTGAAGTATATTTTACTTCAAATAGTCATAGAAATGTGGGTGGACCGCTATAAAAATATTTCTATAAACTAGACCAATATAACCTCTTATACATATGTAGCTTCCTTCACATGTCAAATTTTAAATTTTGTTTTCGTTACAAGCATACATATTTATAAATACATATGTATAACATCCCTTTTCTTCAATACTTGAATGTTAGACAATTAAGTAAATATTCTATAAATTTATTTGCAGAAGAACTTGTACACATTTTTCAATATACGAACTTGCAAAATTTACAAAGAAACTAGATCCTCGTAAGTCTTCAATATGTTTATTTATATAGTGCAATAGGTACTTACTTGAATACAGATATTGTAATCTTAAAATACCCATGAACCTTCTAAAGACTTTTCCTTTTGATTACAAACTAGTATCCAACCCATAGTGTCTCTCTTGTTATTAGTGAGGAGCTCAAAATATATCAAATTAACTCAAGGCTTTTGTTAACTTTAGACAATATTCATGAAATCTTGTTGTATAAAGTTCCCACAGTATTATCAACGTTAGCACTTATGGTTAAAATATCAAAACACAAATGAACTTTTGGGGTATTCAGTATTCTCTTATGTACCTAGTTTTACCAACTATACACGACTTTGGAGTTGGTCCAACATTAATTCGATATTCAGAATGCTTTAGAATTACCGAGCAAAATAGGTACTTCGGAAAATGCACACATAAATCCGCTTTTAATAGCAGATCAAAGAACTTATTTATATGTCACACATAGAATATGTATTTAAGTTGGAAATCTATGCCTTTGAAACTATTCAAAACAAAATACAAAATATACGCAGGTAATATTACTATAATTATGTTTTAAACTTTTAAGTATGTACTTACAAACTTCAGTAGCAAACAGAATTTGCATACTTGAATTACAACCAAACCAAACCGTGCATCCGCACAAAATGCTTTTAATTTGATGAAAAAGTAGATTAATTTAATTAACTTCTGGAAGGATTCACTTAAAACGTCCATAAATGTGTATGACCTAGAAATCATACGAAAATATTCAATTTCCATCATGGTTGAAGCGAAGTTCTTCAGAGCTCTCTTTTGAAAATTTAAATTTAGAGTAACTTATTTCAATCTCATTAACACCATGTAATAATAAAATAAGTAAGTCCAAGGAACATTAACTCTTATTAAAACTTGCAATAACCTTATTTACGATGCAGCAAATAATTTTCAAAAAGGAAGAACAGAAAACTCTAGTGTCAGCTAATAAAATTCAGATATTTTAAAAATCCTTTTTTAAAATAGATGAAGATCAAGAGATGTCGTGTTTTTTGATTAGTTGCTTAAGCTCTTTTTATGCAAAAATATATCAGCAACTTATAATTTGCGGAATTTATTTCTTTTAAATCATTCCTTGTTACAATGTGATATATTTGTAAAGATGTAGGTACCTATAATTTGGGGTATACGTATAACAAGAAATTTAATTGATGTCAAAATTGTAGTTAGGTGAACGTAATACACGTGTTGTACTTCAAAGTGATATATCTAATTATTTGTTATTTTAAATATAAAAGATTTGTATTGAATAACTTTTTTAATTGTTAGTGTTAAGTATGTATAATATGTTCCGTATTTAAAGTTGATATTATTTCAGTTTTATTTGTGGAAATGTGTTTAACCGTTTTTTATTGCAATACTTTTGGAATATTGAATTAAAAATAATTTATTAGTAAAGGAAAGGAAATTGTGTAAGGATTCATAATCTTTCTTGATAGTGCACACAAATATCTAGTTTAAAACCTTCAATAAGACTGGATTGCTCTCAAAACGTTAATATATTTAATTATTTATATAATATATATATTTTTAACTAGAATTCGCCAATATTCACAATTTAGTAGCACCAGTATTTAGTTATCTTGGTCAATTTATTATTCATATCTTTGAAAAACGACTTAGGTAATAATAATAGGAAGGATTATGCAGTCCTATTAAACACAAACAAATAATTCTTGGATTTCGCATACATTTTTCAAAATTTTAGTACGATCTATGAAGTTCATTTAGTGTATATTGTACTTCTCTTAAGCGTAATATCCACTTAGGGTCTTAAAACTTCATCTGATTGTAGTATTAACATAGTTAGTTAAAGTTAAATAGTAGCTGAACCTTTCCTAATTTTTATTTATATTCCTTTTTTATCTAGTTAGAGATCCAGAATTTTTATATATACCTGTAGGTTTATTTAGGCCGTGTGCCATTTGATTGTCGAATAGGTACCATTTCAACATCAATTCAATCATTTGAAATGAAACTGTTGAATAACAAGATAAGTGTACAATTTCTTTTAAGTATCATTTCGACTATCCAAATGCTTTCTGTGCTTTGTTCGGACTAATAATTATTTGTGTAATAAAAGGCATAAAATGTAAATATGGATAGAATAGAATAGATTAGAATAAACGTAATTTGATTCTTACTTAGCATTTTCTGCCACTTGCTAAGTGCCAATGAATTGAAATTTCTGTCACTGAAATAATTGCTTTCAAATGCATCATCTCGAAACTACCTTGTTTTCGAAAATAAAATGATATCACTTCACAGAATTGGCACACGGCCTTAATCTCGTTCTAATGTTAGTACAATTATACAGAGACTGTTAATCTTTACTTTAGGACGAATTATCATAACTTTTTCTTTAGTGACCGAAAGTTACTTTTTACATTTATTGTTGTTATCTAATTTTTCTTTGTAAATAAATTTGTGTATTCATCACCGCTTATGAACCTCTTTTATGCGAAACTCCTAACATATTTAAATTTATAATGAATAAATAATAACATAGTAGTCTATAACATTTTTTTACATGTAGGCTTGTTCCGGCAAACTCACTTAATATTAAATAGTAATATTTTCCTTGTAACATGTACACAATTTACTCTTTTCCTGAATTGCACTTAGATCCTTTCATTTATCCTTAAATGAGTAGAAAATTAAAGCCCGACAATAAAAAGTTATATTGTAAAAGTAGTGAAATCTAAATAATGTACATATGTATATGATTGAAATTTTCTTTAACAGAATAAATTGGCATTTTGTTAGACATCTTACACTGCTTTATTGGGTATATTTCTAAAATTCTTCTTTGCACATGGAGAAAGGAGAAAACAAATCCACCCCAGTCCAAGTTAAGAAACTCTTGAGGAAATTTTGATTTCTAAATAACTTTCTTTACCGGTATTCGATTAAACACTTAATTAACTTTTAAATGCAGCACTTTATTATGGTAGCCCGGAAGTCTCTTAGCCACATTTGTAAAAGGGGATAAATTGATTAAAACTAAAGAAGAACTATCCAAAATAATGCTGTGTATCCATTTTAAAGGCTAGCTTAGATATTCATTTACCTTTTTACACACTTACTTTCTCAGTCCAATACAAAATCAATATCTGATACAAATGTAAATATAACGTACATATGAATCTCAGTAAAATTAATGATTAAACTATAATAAATGTTCACTAAACAGAAATAAAATATTTATTTAACTTATAAAAGTGCACTTCGCCCTTTTCACAATTCAATTAAAAACTGTAATAATAAAAGAAAAATTGTAGCAGTAGGTATTACGGTATTTAGAAAGTAGTAAATTTTTTTGCAAATGCCTTTGTGAACTTTTTGAATTATATGCATGACTCAATCTAATTCCAATGCTTTTTGAATGTTATCTACTTTATCCATCCTTCTTGCTTAAATTTCATCATCATCTATTAGAGGCTAAGAAACATCCAAGCAATCATCTATAGATTGTTCCATTCAGAATTTAAATAGTATAAAAATTACAAATTATGTGTAATGTTAATTTAATAAAAAATCCATAATATTCTGAATGGATCAATTAATAACTTGCATTAATTTTATCATTTGAAACACATTTTTCCTAACGTATTATTTTAAATAAACAATTACAGGTTAGATCAAATTCTTGGAAAACAAGGCTCCAAGGCTAAAGACGTGTACGCTTCAAAAATAAGCTTAGCGTCGAGAGTAGTTAAAGTCGAAAGACAAGTAAGATTATCTTTTACTTATTACTGCAATTAATATAAATGCGAAGATTAATAAATGGAAAACATAATTAATTTTCTTTACAGGTAGCTGATATAGAAGAAAAATTAGATATTTTAATTAAAGCATATATGCAGGACCGCGAACGGTTCTTGGCTCTTCCATTAGTTCCTGAAACCCAACATTCCAATAATCCTAACAATAACAATCATCAAAATCCTCCAGGCGGAAGCGCGACAGCCATGACCACGAGCGCAACATCGACAAGTGCTGGCTCGCTTAAGGTACATTTTGAATATTATTTATTGAACACACAATATGACATTTTTCGACCATGAAATAAATCCTGCCTAAGGTACTCCTTTGATTTTCGATACTCCCCGCGAAATGCAAATAGAAAACAATGTCTTAATATCACAAGGTACTGCAAATGAGAAAAGTAAATTCCACTTAAAGATAGCAGAAAATCTAGGAAATGTGTTCGTATGAATTTTTATCAGGGCAAAGCATCCCTTTATTTCTTCTCAGCAAACTGAACAATAGACAAGGATGTGGTGAATACAAATGAATCAAGATCAAATAAAATTCTCAACGAAAACTTCGGGTAAAAGGTTTATCCCACTTTTCAAATAGTTTCCTGAAGGAAATAGTTCTGAGGTCAATCGTTTGGTTAGCACACAAACGATAACTTACAAATTGAGAAAAAGGCAAACGGATAGAATTTAATTGCGAACATTTTGAATTCCACACAAATTTACTTTATCTGTTTGTTTGGGTATTCGAAAATGAAATCCCTTGGTTATAATACGCCGACTTAGGATAGACAAAGTTATGACCGTTTCCCCTATTGAATTATTACGATTTGATCTGAAGGAGATATTAATTTCTTACTCCATGTTACCATTTCAGCAAATTTTATCCTCACTAGGCGTTCAAAGGTCTGTGAATATATGTACTTAGATAGGATGGGCAAAATTATTCTATATAACCCTTGGGACATTGTTTGTTAACATGTTTCTAATTAAGTAAATTTTCCAATTTCCAGCCAAAACCTATACTCATAGATAAACAATTTTCGGAACCAAATTCGCCTATAACTAAATCGTTTACCCAAGATGTCCAAAGACGACCTCCAATGCATCGAGGTTTCTCAGATTTAGGAAATCGAATTAAGAAACGTGTTACATTAAGGTAAGTAAAATCGTAAAAGAACTAAAATATTTTATTTTTGCTGATTTGATAATGAATTAAAATTTAATATTAATACATAATAGTGATAATTTATTTTACAGTTCCATACCCCCTCAGTACGTTGAAAATAGTTCAGAACATGTGGATGGCAATGACGATGTAGTTATAGTTGTCCCAGAACTAGACACGGATCCATTGGATGCTGTAATAGTTGGTGATCTTCCAGATCATGAGGTGTGCATAGAAACAGAGGGTGACATTGAGCCAAATAGTCCGAAAACTGTTACAGAGAGTTCAAGTAAGTTATAGTTAATATGGTATCTAAATCATAGATTTCCAGTGTAACCCAAGAACTGTTCCTAACTTAATCTTTGATTGAAATACAAATCAACAAACAAACAAAAATTAGACGAACATTATGGGACCATGGTAATTAACTCTTCCATTTACTAATATTCCAGCATCTTGTGATGGCTACTCATCGACAACATCCTTATAGCAGCAAAGGGAGATTCAATGCAGCCACAATTTTGTTTCAATCTGGGATGGATCTCAGTTCCAAGCTTACCGCTTCGACGACGATCAAACTACGCTTATTTAATAGTTTTGTATTAAACCGTCCATTGTTTAGTTGGAAGCATTTCCAGAAATGGCTGCATTGAATTCTTTTCTTTACGCGCGTCTCATAGTGAGTTACTTCTTTTTATAAAAAAAAAAACAAAAAACAACAAATACATATACAATATTTGCTAAACTCCCTCTTTGGAAGACCAGATGTTGCCTTTTGATGTTGGATTTTGCCTTTTGTAGTGGGACCTCGTTTTGTTTTGGTGTTTTTGTATTGTTTTACTTAAACTGTTTTGATTTTATTCAGTTTGTATGATCTTACGTGTTGACATTGATTTGTGCAATGATTGTTTTTTTTTTTTTAATGTAAATGTTTCAAATAAACCACCGTGCGACCAGTATGTTTCGGCTAAAATTTACCAACGCTGACCGTAATTGCAATAATTTTAGCAAAAGAAAAGCCATTAGATTTTTTTTAAATAATTTCGCCGAAGAAAATTAATTCAATAGAATTTAGTTCCAAATTTTGAAGCAAAATGTACTCCTCAATTTAATTTTAGTTAGAACAAATTCTAAATGTCGTACTTCTGAGTTCTTAAACTTTGAATCCTGCCAAGTTATATGTACCTATTTTGTTCCTAGTTTCTTTCCAAAAATCAATTAAGTGGTTATTTCATTTTTTTATATATTATTTTCAAAAAAATCTAAAGATTGCCTTTAATATAAAATTATATAAAACCATCTTAACTTAAAACAAGATTAAATATGTATTGCAGTTTATTATTTTAACCTCTTTATCTATGTTATAACATAGCTCAGGGAAATTTTCTCACTGCAGAATACAAACCACTGAAAAATTTGCTTGATACTCGAGAGGACTTTAAAAAAAAGATAAAACAATAAAGACTTTTAACAATTTTTAAGATTGATAGAGGGAATTTAATAAGAATGAACGTGTAAAAAACTGCCTTTTAAGAAATGTTTCAGAAAATTCCATCCAAAATCAACAGGAAAATGGATGGAGTTAAAATGCAACCAAGAGCCAAGTTTGAACTCATATTCGATAAATTTATTCACTTCCTCTCTGTGTTCAAAAAAACTATGAATTTTCATCACATAATTGACAACATTATATGAACATTAACAAGTTCAACCCGGCGTGGACTATATATGGTCTATAGGCATATTAACTAGCTTTCACCGTCAAGCGGTAGACCCATAGCTCTAGAGTATCGTTCCAGGATTGAATTTAATCGAAGATCGCATTTCAGACATGACCATCCCAAAAACTAAACCAGAGTAATTATATGTTTCTTTTTTTTAACTCAAAATTGATTGATAATCAACCTTATTTTATAAAAATTTCTATAATTATAGCATTTCCTTTATTTATTTATAATAGAAATAAATTAAAAATAATGTTATGAAACAATTATTTTGCCAGTTCACGCATACCTAGATGTGTAGATGTATCAAAAAACAATTAATAACTTTCTATTTCGGTCCCATGAGTTAATTTGGTGAAAATGTAATATTTAAATTTATTAAATGTTTATCCTATTCAATACTGTGTGAATGTTCGTAAGTGTTTTCGTATTTGTGTAATCTATTAGATAGGTATGTTATTCCTTCTCCTGCTTGCTGGAATTTCAAAGAATCTGTGTTTAATAGGAATGCTGTGGACTACACAAGAACTTTTACGTGTATTCAATTTATTTATAAAATATATTTTACGATTTAAAATATGTTATTCCTCATTGTGTTCGAATGGTAAAAATATATATGTTCTTTAGGAAGATATGGATAACATCCTTTTAAAATAATTATCTATTTTGAACAATAATTAATTGTTCACTGTTTCCGCGACCTCTGTTTGTTTGTTCCTTCTCCTTCCCATATGAACAAATTGGTTGATTTTATCTCATCATAAGGATAGTGCCTACTCCAAATTTCTTTTAAAGAAAGGAATTGGTTAAAATTTTTATTTCTTAAATTTTCCTGGGTTTTAGTTTTGTTAGATTTTTAATTTAGTCTCATAAAATACATATTTCATAAATCAGTGGTTTTGAAGAACATGGTTCGTTCGGATCGGAAAAAACCAGCGACATATTTAAAACTATTCAAAATCACACTCTATTATTTGTTTATAAAATGCCGTGGAATTCAAGAAACAAAACTTTATTGACACAAGTAAATAAAAAATCAGTTTTTACATTAAGTTCTAATTAAAATAAGTACAAACTTTTCGCTATTGGACATATTATTGCTACTATATATTATTAAAATTCACTAAGATTATAAAATGTATATGTCCCAAAAAGGGACCTTAAAAGTTCGAAAACAAAATATCACTGGTCGCACACAATAAAATTGTCATTAATCAGATACTAAAACAATTTAACCAATAACCGAACGGCATAATGGAATGTGGATATGTACGTATGTTTGTTTATAACAATAAATATAATTTATGCACATTTTAAGTTTTTTTCGTAAAATACTCTCTGATCTCATGTCGATGATTTTGATATTTAATATAGTTTTTGCCAGATATGATATCATCCCTCCCCGGGAACAACCGAAATTGGCTATTTTGCATAGCTTCTGTACCACAGAAAGTAATGACAAATTGCTTTCCACAATTTTTAGAAAACTATTTTGATTTTTAATTAAAGAAAAAAAGAACGTTTTTTTTAAGTCATACAAAAGTGCACACGTTCCAAAGCTTTCCCTTTTTCTTCGGGCCTGCAGAAAGCGACAATTTTGGCTGTTGACCTTTTCATTGATGTGGAATGTTTTTTTAAATATATATATTTTGTTTTTGTATTTTGTAAATGGTTTCAAGGTCTTCTCACGTGGATTGAAAAGAATCCTTTTCTTCAATTACAGCAACAGTTATGGACGAAGAAGTCGAGGATCTGGAAGAAGAAGATCTCGACTGTGAGGGAGAAATGGATCCAGAATCTCCTCCCTGGGATGTCTACGGCGAAGGGGACATTGACATCTACGGGGAAGGGGAAGTCGATGACTCAACTGAGGACACTGCCTTATTACGCACCGCTGCTAAAACAGAAATAGTTATTACACCAATAAGTCCTGTACGTATCAACAATTTTAGTAGTCCTAGATGTACCTATACTCATCTTCGACTATCAGAGGATCATATTTATGTAGTTAGCAATTACAAATTAAGTTAACCTTATTGTTTTCATTATCTATTATTTTGAACAAGTAAATTATATCGAAAAATCGACAGAAATAATAAATTCTGATTGAGCATATCGATTTATTATATATTATTAGCAAAAATCACAGGACATAAAACTAAAAGGTATATCAAATAAATGCAAAATTAGGTACTTATTTTCTTTTATGTGGAAAAGAAGAAAATCAAATCAATTACTTCCACAATCGTTCTATCAAAGATATAGAAATATGTGCATCACCTTGAAAACTAAGAAGAATTAATTCTAAATAAATTAAAATATATTATTCTATTGCTAGGTAATTCAAAATACATCTCTTATGTTGTATGAATTTCTAAGTTTATCACCATTCCTATAAATTTAAAATTATTCATGAAACAATTTTAAAATTGCCACTTTCGAATTAATTTTAAGATAGTTTTCTTTCACTAAATTTATTGCTGAATAAATGTCGAATGGGTGATTACAAAACAAGGCCCTTTGTTTGCTAAGGTTGCTAATATCAAACCGTTAAAGCAGAAACATTATATGAGACATTTTACATGACATTATATTTTCATCGAAAACGATATGTATATTTAGATAAATAAATTTTATAAAAAAAAAAAATTTGGAAATATTATCGATAGCTACAACCGACATATTTGCAAAGTTTAAAATAAATATAAAAATCTAGAAGTTAGACGTTCAAAGTTTTAACTCAAAGTTTTGAAAATTATTAGATATTTTTCAATGAAAATGTGTAATAATTGCTTTTAAATATTTAAACATTTATTTTACAATATTTTTCCATATTTGTCACTTTAAAACATATCGTTTTGAATAAAACTATTTTACGCTTTAGGAAAAAAAACAATATCACATTTTGGGACTATTTAGTTATTTAGTTATTATATTTAACATACAGAAGTAAATATTTTGAAATATTCTGATATAATCTTTCCAGGTTAGTTCAAGCCACGACTTAGCACGCCTAGAGAGTGATGGAAAGAACGGAAACACGGCAGGTACAGGGCCAATGTCGGTAGAGTTTCTTAAGCCAGACTCAGAATCCGGAAGATATCTACCGCCTCCGTCCGGTGGAACAAATATCTGAGAATGGATTTGGATTCAGCCTCTGAGAATTGAGTTGGTACTTCTGCCTTAATAAATAGCCTCGCGGCTAAAAAAAACAGCAAACCCAACTCAATAGACAACACTGGCTGAATATGCAACGTAATGAATTCACTCGACTCGAAGAAACGCTGATTGATATACTTGAAAAAAGACCATATTACACTTTTAAGCATAAGTAGCTAAATAAACGTTTTCTTTTTTAAGTTTTATAGCTTTAGAACTCGCAGTTAAAGGTGTGCAGTGCGACTGCACACCTTTTATGAGATATTCGCTAAATACTACTTTACACATGGTATTCAATTTTTATACACAGAACAAAAGTAATTGTAGCGATAGTTTTCTACATTAAAAACCTCTCTTGTAACTAAGGGATATTACTAGGAGCTTAGTTACGTTGGCACAATTCGATCGCATTGAATACATTATAAATTATAGATCTATCGATATTAAACGTTTCGTTAACACCAATGTTACCTTCAGTAATACTGAAGAACAAAACTAGGTTCTGATTAATTTTTACCTGTATTATTATGTATGTACATTTTGCTGAATTATCCGTCGTAATTGTGATTGTATCATAACTAGTTTTAGTTTCGGGGATATTTTAATATCTGTGACAATAATGCTGTAGGTAATTACCATACACGTACGCATTGTATAAAATTAGCATAATCTAATCTAGTTACGACCTACTATTAGGGAAACATGCGAAAATTATCCTTTCCCGTCGTTTTCACCTTTTAGTTTATCCTTTTTCTTAATTTCGTTAGAGTTCTTATTTATAAAAAAAAAATTTAAATTGTGAACAAGGGATGATAAAAATACATGAAAATTTAAAACATTGATTTTATTTTAATTTGTTATAATACAAATTTTTACAGATGATTGACTATTTTTTTATGATTGATATTTATGCATCAAATCAGTTTTAATTTAAAACAAAGCACTTCCTATTACGTTTCCGTCCGGATTTTAACGAATTTTTGAGTTATATTCTATTCAAACCTTAAAGTTACTACTGGAAAATGTTTTTACTTTTCTTACTTCTGGCTTAAAGCACGTGTGTACAAAATCTCTTCAAAACCTTTAAACAACCATCAAAATTAAAACTACACATTTGCCAGTTTCTTTTAATAACTATGAGTATGTGCAGATAAAACAAATGATCTTTCATTTTCCACCTTAATTTTTCAGTTTTAAATTGTCCTAGAAATGGGATATTCTATTATAAAGAATTGCTTGTCTTTATATATATGTCTTATATATTTTATATACATACACTATGTCGTGAATATATGTATTTGATAGGTCAACTTGTTCGATATTTTCCCATTTTATTATTTGTTTAAATTTAAATGTTATTTTATTCACAGTGTTATTCCAATATAATATAAAGATTAATTTACTACATCAACTTTTAAATATTTCGAAATGTATTAAATGTACACATCTATTCATTTACATTTTGAAGTGCCTAGAATCTTCAGACTTTCCTTACATAATAACAAAAAAGTTAATATGTACCATGTAGAACATTTTTAGTCCTTGATATATACATACCTAAAAAATTATGATAACCATGACATAATTTAAATGTTTGCCTGTGCACCCGTCTCCTTACGAATCGGATATCTCCTTAAAATGAAAAATATGTTCGCAATTTGACACAATTTTATTGAATTGCTTTAACTATTGAATGAACAAAACATCTGAATTTTATAACATCACTTAAAATTTAAGTTTGATGATTGTACAATTAAAAAAAGACGTATACTTATGTAGATGTAAGTTTTGAAACTTACTTGATTTCGTTGCTATATTTATCATCGATGTCACTATAAAGTAAATAAGGTAAGTTCAGTTATTCTCTTAAAACCAATTTTGCCGACTTGAATGACCACATTGAGGTTTTATGAATTATAGCTACATTACATATAAAAATAGATGGCCTATATAACACATTCTTTCCTTTCCTTGTACTATCAAGGCTTCTGAAGCGTCTTATACTACTACGAAATTAATTTCTTTAAAATTTCGTTCACAAGAAGATATCGACATTTTAATACCGAAACTATGCACGTTAAATTTGAATAGTGTTGATAAAAAGACATTTAAAATCTTTCCTATATTTTCAGTTCAACTCAACTTTAGGCCCGATCTTTTGTTTTTATTAACTCCATTTTTACACTATCCTATTATGAAATTAACACTAACACACTTGATTTTCACTTTCACTAGGCAAAAAATTATGTGATATTTATGCATAACATTTTCCCTTTTAACCAACAGAACTATACATTATAATTTATTAAATTTTGAGAAATTTTACTTCGCTATGGCTTAAATTAGAAAAACAAAGCAACCTGGTGATACTAACTTCATTGTAAAGTATATTTCCGTAAAATTCTTAGTTAATTATAACCTGATGGGTAATCACTTTCAACTTTTTTTTATTAAAAACAGATCAATACAATATGTGCAAAATTTTGAATGAAATAATTTAACATTTCATCAAAAATTTCTAGAGAATATCTTTTTTTATGAACTGCAACACTTGATGACAAACAGAGTTTACATTTATTATCATTTGATTGCTTCTTAATTTGTTGAATACAAAATTACACAGAAGTAAACAAAACAAATTAGAAAGTCACGCAAAACTCTTTTATCGTTCTTTATTTTCAGAACATTAACAAGGGTTATTCGAATAAAAAATTTTGAAACATATACCTATTAACTCGCTTAGTTAAATTGCCTTCATGCAAATTCAATTGCATAAATATAATTCACAGTATTATAATTGAAAACTTATATTGTAAAATACATAGCTTTACCGTCAAATAATAAATACATTTGTATCACTTTCCTGTTGAATACAAATGAAAAACAGGTAAAAATAATTTTCAAGCTATAGAGTAAAATCCCTTTACATTACATTGCAGAATCAAGATCAAAAAAATAAAAGTTTTGACCACAAAACATTTTTGTGTTAGGTGATATTCTTTATTATAATCATAATTTTTTATAATAAATCTCATGAAATAAAAATCAAAAGGCATAGTAATCTTTGGATGCAGTTTAAGGCATCTGCTAAGATAATTATTTTCTTTTATCTTTTTATCGAAATATTCTAATTATTTCTTTACCCCGATACCTTCGTAGCTTATTAAAACAAAAACCTACAAATTATATAATATAGAGATTTAAAGATTCCTGCAAATGGAATAAATGCCTAATTTTTAATTAAAAATTTGAAGAAGTTAATGTTAAAATAGAAATAGAGTGAAAAGAGGCAAAACCATAATATTTTTGTTTAAACATATACGAATACTGGCTGATCCAGTTTGCCATATTTTCGTTCAGAAATTTTATATAAACATAATAATATTTTATTCCAATAACATTCGAACAATTGTAGCCCTCAAATATATAAGTTTTAAAAGTACTTCTTTAAAACGATAGCTGATTTTAAGATTTTATCAATTTTTTACAACTCGATATTAGTTTTAGTATATATAAGGATAAAACTATAAAATCACTACTCGGAAGCACATATCGATTACCATGTAAGCCATCTTGTAAATAGATCCTTAATTCACTGAAATAAGAAAATTTGTAAAATATCAATAAGTAGGTAAAAAGGCCTCTTACCAGAAATTAGTACATAAAACTTTATATTAATATGGTAAGCTGTTGACACCGGATTGAAGAAATGCTTTGGTTAATTATTACCTATAAGTTTTATTTCCAGAACTCGCAGAAAAGATAATTTTAAATTTAATTTTTCCTTTTGGCGTCAACAATGTCGTATCTTGATATAAAATTTTCCAATTGTCTGGTTATGTTTTCGAAAAAAGTTGTATATATAGTAATAGTGTATATATGCGATAATAAATAACTCACTAATGTAAGTAAAATCCAATTAGGGCGACATATAATCGATTCTATTACGAGTTTTTAATAAAAACCATTTAAAACACCAATTTTTGAATTACTTTACATAAATGGTATTTAGAAATTACAATCGACTTTATCATATTTCAGTAAAATGCTTTGAATATGTAGCAACGCATTTTATTTTAAGGCTTTAGTTCTTAATATTAAAATAATATATTAATATATAATAATAAATTTGCACAACGCTTTGATCAAATTCTTAGGAACATTATAAATATTGTTTATCTTTGTAATTTTTCTATTTTTAAATTCATGCAAGTTTTTCGAAACAATAATATTATATATCCAAATCTGCTCTAAAAGTATTTAAAATTTCATTATTGATTAACTTAATTTAAGAGCACCATTCGTAAAAGATCAGTCCACTTATTATGAACTCCATAAACTTAAAACTATCCCTCTTTTCTAAATTGAGAGTAAATTAGTGAATATTTTACATTGAAGTTTATTTACTCCATCAAATCGACTACACAAAATCTTGGAAGCATTCATTCTTCTGAAACGGAAAATTGAGTCTACAGCTGACACTCTTGCGATTATAACATTTTTTGGTTGTTTCTTTGTGAACATATCAATATAACATATATTACATATACTTAAAATAATCATTAGAGCAATTTATAGCAAGGATAATTCAAAATGTTTCGACAAACTTGATAGTCATTGTTTTAATTTGTTTTAGATTCAGTAAAAATGAAACCTTTTAAGGTTCCGTGCAAAACAAAACCAGAAAACTATCAACTCAAAATAATGTCACAAAAATGTCTTACTGAGTTTATAATTACTAATTTTCACTTCTAAAAATTCAAAACATTTCATTTGCTAAATTTTTATATTTTATAAAATTTGTTGAATATTAAAATAAACTACAAAATATTGTGATATTATTCGTTAGGCCAACAATTCAAAACTTATTTAGGACAATCTTTCATTTGCTCAATCAATTTGCTACGATTCAACTGGAAAAACAGAAAATCTGAATATCGGAACAAACAAATTATTTAGAAAACATTAATTTAGTTTTGCCTTAAAGGGTTTCTTTATAATTTTCAACATTGTAATTACATTTTTCTCTTTTCTTTTTTTATCAATTTGAATCAAGTAACCTAACAGCAAACTTATATCTAATAGCCTAACTCATACCTGATTTATTCTAATAATTTAATAATTTCTATGATCCACGCAATTGTAATACCATCCTTAGTAAAATATTTTAAATTTTTGCTGCGAATAGCCTCTAGTATATATAAAAAGAAAAAATTAATGATGAATTGTTTTAAAGTATATATTTGATATTATTGAGAACAAAATATTTATATTAAAAATGATAACCTTCAAGGGATCACAAATGGTACAAGAGCTTTACAGAATGTTAAAATATATAATAAATATGAGATTAAATTCTACAATAATACATAAATAGCCTCTTAATAGTAATAGTTTACCATAATCATCAAATGAATTGCAAGAAGCATTCATTAATAAAAGGCGAACCTGCCATAACTCTTTACTTTTAAATGTTTTCTGCCGTAATTTTAACAGTGCGTGAAATGTAAAATGTTCTAGTTATAAAATATCTAATATAATCAAATGTTAAATTTGCCACACATTTGTTGTTTTGAGCCAAATATGTAAGAATAACAAAGTAGAAATCTTAGAATACTTTGGAGGTCAAATGGGACCAAAGCAGAAATCATTAGTTACAGGCACAATATAGTTTGATGCCTTAACCTATTTGTGCAATTTGCTGTATTCATTTTATCTTTTGTGCTATGAATACAATTTTAAAAAACAAAAAGCATATCCTTCCTTTTGTATTTTCACGACTATTGCAACTAAAAATCTGGACAAATTCAAAGAAATATCTTATTTTTCTGCTAGTCCACCTCCCCTTTAAAGTACGAAGCTCACATCAGTGTGCGGGATCTACTTTCACTCGACCAGTTTTTTAACACCTTTAGAAAAAAGAGCAGATGAAACAAGATATGTAAATAAATTTAGAGTATCTTATATTTAAATATTTATGTTTCTTATCGATAAAGATAATCTAGAAGATTTTGCATTTCATTAAAAACACACAATTTTATGTTCATTTTAACTAAATATAATACAAAAAGAAAAAAAACCAAAAAAAAACTTCGTAATTGACGGACCAAAGAATACTCTACTACTAACCTCAAATTCATTATATTTAGTATTTCACAATCGCAGTAGAGTTCTCTCTTCTTTTGTAATAATAAAAGAATCAGTCGCATCGGAAATGAAAGTAAGTGTAATTAAAAGAAATCAAAATGAAGCGCATTCTTTTTTAAATAAATTGAAAACAATAAGCTTCGTACTCTAGGAAAAACTATAGAAACTACTTATGTAAATTTGTACATATAGGATAAAACCAAATAACTGTAACGCGTTAAATGTAGAAATGAAATTGAAAGTGATCATTTTTTTGTTATTTTGTGTTAGATAAAACTATAAATGTGAAAATGTGCGAAGAAAAATGAAATGTGCTTTTATTAATATTATTAAAAATTATTATTGCTATTTATTTTATTAATAGACTTTATAGAATTTTATTATCATCTGACGAAATATGAAAAAATAAATTAAACTTAAAAGAATCAACTGGCTTTAATTTCATTCTTGCAAAAGAGTGATTATTTTTATTTATTCTCCTAACATTTATCTTATAGCAAATTTTGGTAGTTTTCTGAAAATATCATTCATCTATTATCAAAATATTCATATAATAGAAAATACTCTAACGAAGAACTTGTAACTATGAATTTGTGTAGGTAAATGATGCATAATTAAAATATAGCATTATTATTAAAATACCTTATACATTTTTTAGTTATTCTGCATAGTTTTATATACATATATGTATATGTACATACATACAAACTATAATATTTCCAATTTCAGCAACGTAATTATACTTAGTTTAGTTTTTGATTTTTATAGAATTTTAAACTTGAACATACTTCAAATATTTCTTGAATGTTTTGAGTCAAAAACGAATTCTCGAAATTTCCGGTGGTGAGGTAAACTGCCCATTTTGAAAATGTTGACTGAAATTGTTAAACCTGCCGCTCCAGCTGACTTAAAATTTGAACCGTGCTTATTTCAGCTTAATCTTCAGAAAAATATTTGGACTCGATTAATTGCTGAGTCCCTAAAATTACATTTAAAAACACCCGTATAAGAGCTAATATTGTATATATGTATGTTCATACATATAGTATGTAATGACGTACTTGAAAACGACTCTAGAGATTTTTAAGAATTTTACGGAATATAGTGATATAGCGGCCTAAACCCATGAGCGCCAGGACCTAAAGTAATAAGTTTTACTAATTAATAATTTATGTGTATTTCCAGAAGTGAGCATTTTGACGTTTTGCTGAGAATTTTTAATGATAAATGTGTTATTCCAGAATCTCCTCAATACGAAATTATTTCAGATTTATTGCTAACATTTAAGCACATTATATTTAAGGGTGCGGGATTCAATTAAAAATAAGTATAATTTTTTAAAAATTTACCGCCTTTGGAAGGCGCCTAGTGCGAAAAAAATAAACAGATTTATGCTGCCTACATCTGAACTCTTCTTAGGTAAGGACTGTCAAAAGGGTGTGCCGTGGTCCATTCCATTTATGTCAGTGCTTATGACGCATGAATCTCATTAGTGCTTTCGACGTCAAATCTGGTTCTGACATTGACAGTGAAATTAATTGTTTAACTTGAGAGTGATTGCTCATCATCACTAATCTTTTCCTGTAATTATGGCATACCAAGTAAGTTTCCTGAATCTAAAATATCTTCAAACATTTACTCCTATACTATTTTCCCAAGGGAGGCTATCAGGGCGGCTACCCGGGACCCGGACAGTACAACCCGCAGCAGGCGCAGGGGTTCGCTGGCGGGCAATACGGAGGAGGCTACGGAGCTCCACAAGGGGGCTACGGAGTCCCTCAGGGAGGATTTCCGCCCCAGACACCTGGAGTAAGCCCTGACACTCAAAGGTGGTTTTCCATGGTTGACAGGGATCGATCTGGAAAAATAAACTCCGAGGAACTAAAGGCGGCTTTGATCAACGGCAGAGGAGAGAACTTCTCGGACAGAGCGTGCAAGCTGATGATCAGTGAGTGAATTTTTTTATATTCTCGATAATCTGGCGAATTATTGATCGGAAAAGCCAGTTAGACAACTTACTACAAATTATGGGAAGGCAGAAACTATTTGGAGGAATAAAACAACTATAAATTTTCAAATAAAACCAGAGCACAGAAAAAGTATAGCTATGAATTCGCTTGGGGGCCTTTCAAATCAACCTCGGAATTAGTGGAAAAAAATTCTTTTTCTGCATTCTGCAAATAAAAACAATTAGATTTACAAGAAAATATATAAAAAACAAACTTGATCAACAATTCCCATAAGATCCTCTATCAGCGTTGAGCGATAGAAAACGGAAATTTAATGATGAAAAATTGTAACTCTTCTCTTATTACTTTTACCTCAACGTTAGCGGAAGAGAATTTTTTGAAATCAATTTACACTTAATTATTTATTTTTCAGGTATGTTTGATAAAGACGCAAGCGGCACGATAGACATTTACGAGTTCGATAAACTTTACGCCTATATCAATCAGTGGCTGCAGGTTTTCAAAACATATGACAGGGACCAGTCGGGCCACATCGAGGAAGCAGAACTGAGTCAAGGTAAGGACATTTTCCACTGCTCCACTTAAACTCATGCAAATGTTTTTCAGCGTTTACCCAAATGGGTTTTAGGTTTACACAAGACTTTGTAAGTTTCTTGGTGAAAAAATGTGACCCCAAGGAACATAAAGCAGTATCAGTGGATCAATTTATCGTCCTTTGCGTACAGATCCAAAGATTCACAGAGGCTTTCCGAGTACGAGATACAGAACAAAAAGGAATGATCACAATTAGCTTCGAGGACTTTCTTGGCCTCGCAGTAGGTTGTTCTATTTAGTTATGCAATTTTGTATATTCACTTCATAGAAAGCAGAAAAAAAATATATACACACATCTATTTTTGTAAGACTTCCACATTATATCACAAAAAAGCGAAATCACCCATAGCTCCATATAGTCAAAACAGTTTATTTGCGCAAAAGTAAAAGTATTCGCTTTTTTTAAATGAGAGAAGTAAGCAAACTTACAAATATAGAGACAAATTATAAGACGTCCGATTCACGTCTTCTCGAATAAATTTAATGCATTTCGCAGTTTAATTGAACTTCCATAAAAGTTCACTGAACTACATCTTGTAGATTGTCACATTCCGAACGGTTTTGGATTAATTTTTCTGCGGAGAGTTGCCTTAAACTAGAATAAGGTGGTGTCGCTTACTTTATTTAAAAAATGTTCAATTCCAGATTTACTGATTATGTTGGCTTATGGTTAGAAATAAAATATGCTTATACGATTGTTACAAGTTCATTCTTGTCTAAATATTATTAATTTTATTTCTCCTTATTCTGCCATATATTAAAGAGTTTGAGGTATGAGGCCATTACGATTACAACAAACAAAAATGTCTATGTACATATAATCATCGCCTATGTATTTTCATTCTTTCAATTTTATTTAATGTAGGGTAAGAGAAAAATGTTTAAACCACTTTGGAGAAATAAATTAAATTTATGTATGTATTTTTACCACACAAGTAATTGCAATTACAAACACAGATAAAAAAATTATAGCAAACGCCCACGACAATTTGGAGCGCCACATTCACAGAATAAAACCTTTCCAGGTACGATGCCGACTTCGTAATTATAATTCCAAGTCAACTCAGACCCCGCTCTAATATGAGTTAAAGCAAAGAATGCTACCCACGGGAAGCGAAGATCATGAGTGTCGACAAAAACATTTTGGACAAATAGATTCGGCGAACAAGAATGCTGGAAAATATATAAATTAAAAAAATTAAACGTGCAGTTCTAAAACTTACATTGAAATATCGTCCAATATTGCCAGTCTTTTTGGCATCCATAACATAACAAAACTCATTTTTACCGAAATATCTTCTGATAGACCTGAAATTCCAAATTTATTTTATTTATCAAAAAGACATCTTTAATTCTCAAGACTATGTTGCTTACCTATACTTAGTATTCGTACTCTCCTCATTGTCAAGAGAAGTATTTGGTTCAAAGTTAATAACTTGGCGCTCCTCTTCCTCATCATCATCATTACTCTTTTTCGAATATTCTTTTGTGCTACGGCGAGACCTTAATCTTGTGTTGATTGGAAGATTTTTGTTTACATGGACATTTAACCGAAAGTCTTCATCTGAGTCATTTTCTTGGGCGGGTTCCTAATTTTATGTAGAAAAGAGTTGATCATTAATCCGTCTACAAAATAAAAGTTTTGTTGGTCTGTTCCCTAACTCGAAAATAATTGAAAATGCCCGAAAACGGTTTCAGTAATTTTCTGGAGAAACCAATTTGTTAAAATCTTCAGATTTTCTTCAGGTAATTTTTCTCTCACATTTCTTGAGGCAGTTTGTATTTTAAAAAATACAATTTTCAATTTTTGAAGTAGTCGAGGTTAGCCAAAACAATATCTTTATTTTTCTCTTCGTTTAGATTTCAAATCTCTGAACTTTTTCTTACCAGTTTTTCATCAGACATTTTTGCAAGTGCGGAAACAGACTTCTTATAATTTAAAAGAAAAGGCTCGTTTAATATGCAGCTGAATTATATACCAAATTTCCCAAAAAATTCTTACCTCATACTCTTCCTCACTTTCCTCAACTTCTTCTTGGACATCAGATTCATACCCTTCTTTGAGCCTTTCAACCACTTCAATATAATCCAATTCTGCAAAGTATTCATCACCAGAATTCGCTCCACCCTATTAAAAAAATTACTATTGTATAAAATAATTTTTTGAAATAAAAAGTCACACACTACTTCATTGGCGTTCTGTTCAGTAAGCAAATGCCCTGCATAGATGCAGATAAAACTACCTTTCGGAACATCATTAATACAGCGAAGTCCCCAGCCTCTATTTGAAGTTTTAAAGACTTGCAGCTTCATCTGTAGTGGGTGCTGTACAACGCGATTAAGACAATTCTTCGAACACTTACATCTAAAATGAATTTATTTAACACACAAAATTAATATATGGGTTTTTAAAAGCACATACTTAACATTGCATTCATATATACCGGTGGGAACTGCCTCAGGCAATCTTTTATACTGGTATCCGACGCTTTCCGCTGGCGTATTTGGATTACCAAATCTAGCTCCTTGAATAGTAAGCTGCCAGCAACTGCATTTTGATTTGTCCTAAGTTAAATATGCTTAAAAATGTAAAATAATTACTAAATGAGTTCTTACAAGACAATCATCTTCGCAATCACATCCAGTTAAAAATTCTGGATCTAAGTTCAAAAACACGCCTTCCGTTGGTATTCGTTTAGTGGAATAAGTGCATTCAGGAGGCATTGTATTGTCATAGTAGTTAATACACGGAATTATCATGTTTTCTTTCCCCTCCGAAAGATCCTATAAAGGAATATACATCAGTTATGAATAATTATTAGGAATACCGAATACTTACATGTTTCTGAACAATACTACTTTCAATTACAAACTCCGCCAGACAATGAATAAGAATATCAAAATCAAAATTGTCAACATTCAAACTATTTTTTGTTTTTCTTAAATATTTATGCAACTCCTCCATATTTCTTATGCGACGTCCACATGGAGTCCGATATACGACAAATTTTTTTAATTTATTTTTAAATATTTGACGCTCCCAGCCAGAAAGTAGTGGTTTTGCTAATGGACTGTAACTGCTCAAGTTATGAGATATGTTAAACAAACATCTAGGGCTGCATTCATGAGGAACAAAAGGCTTAGGTGGCATGTTCTTTTTTGCTGTGTAATAAACCACCTGCTCAGTATAAAAAGAATCTTCATGAAATTCCTTTCACCATCAATCGAATACAAACCTTTCCCTTAGGCTTGTTATCATCGAGAAATATAGTAGAGTTATTTAAATGTTTTATAGGTTGCTGATAGTCGTTCTTCGAAGTGGTGCTCTTTTTTGCAACTGCGCGAATTTGCTTTTCAGCGTTGTTATCGTTCTTATTAGCTTCCTCATCCTCCCAGTATCGAACGTACGGTTCACTTCGCTAAAAAAAAAGTTATATCACATTCATAAATTCATCATTTTAAAAAACGTTTTAAGTATTATCAATTTAAAGGCAATGTCTTAAAAGCCACCAGTGTTATTAAACATTTCTGAGTATTGTAATTTTTGCACTTACTCTAGGTAGCTGAGATATTTGTAGAGACCGTTTTGTTTGCTTCTCCCTGAATAGTGGACCAAGTCTAGTAGATCCTCTGTAAATCCATTCTGTACGATTTTGGCCATCGAACAGCATTTGTACTAAACTTGCATCAATGTCAATAGCTTTAGCATATAACCATTTTCCTGTTTACAAAAATTTATTAGTATAATAAAGATGACAAAAATAAATAGGTATGTATTCGTACCATTAGATTCAGTTATCATGCTTTGGCCTTTTTTAACCTGCACCATTGGACGATTTTTCTGATACTGGGTAATGTAGTTATGAATAAATTCTCTTGAAGATGAATGCACGTCTTCCCAAACATTTTCTGAAGCTTGACAGACAACTCGCACATCTTTGTGACAAACGTACTGCGCGTATCCATCATCAAAAAATATCAAGTATCTAAAAATGTATAATTTTCACAAATATATGCCCAACCAATTTTATTCACAAATCAAACCTGTATTTATTGTAAGTCTGCAACGGTTCCGCAACAATTCCTGGGTAAAAAGCGCTCTTAGTACTGGGAGGTTTGTCCTTACTGAGAGTAGAACCGTCAAAAAGAGCGATAATTCGAGTTCCTTAAATTTAACAATGTAATCTTAAATACTCATAACCATAAATTCTTTATTCAAACCTATTTGCAATCGAACTTTTGGGGGATCCCCGTAAGCCATATGCTTTGCAGGCACACACTTAACGGTTGGAATTTTCATCTTATGAAACTTTACTCTGTAGTACTTAACCGTTTTCGACATAGTAACCGATGCATCTATAAACTCAACAGCTTTGCAAGGTAACCAGCTGGCTATTACTTTGTTCTTGACGGCAAAATATGAGCCATTAATTTCAATAGGCGGAAAAGGCAAATCCCCGATTGGTGGTATCTTTGAAAAGAAATTTTTATTCGTACAAGTTTAATCCAAGTACTAAGTAAACATACCGTCATCTCATTTTCAGTCTGGAAGGGTCTTCCTGTATTCAAATCAAGTGGCATCAGTTCTTTTATTTTTATTTTAGGGCATTTGTAAAGCGAGTTGTGCATAGTATCAGCGCTCTTTTGAAGAGATTTCAGACCTTCTGATATAAAATCAGAATCCTCTGTAAATTAGTGGATTTTAATAACATTTTTAAGAAACTGTGTTGATTTAAACGTACCTTTTAATTTTTTAATTTTATTTAAGAGAATGCTTTTTGTCCAATTCACTTGATTTTCTATTTGCACGCGGTTTAAAACGCTGCTAATAGTTGCGTCAAGCTCTTCTGAGAGAAAGTCAATGGTTTCCTTCGGAAAGTCTCCAGGTCCTAAAATTAACGTAATATACCATTTAACTAATCTTCAATAACAAACTGATTTTAAGGTTATAACGGGAAAATAAATTTATATTTCAAAACATTTAACAATAAGAAATACGATAATTTTCACATCTATATCAGCACTTAAAGAAAAAAACAAGGAAAAAATCCCGTGTTTGATGATATCGCCGAAGCATTAGATTTCGATTGTACGGTTGATCATTACATTGAAAAACTCGATATTTTCAATTACGTTAATTTTTTAGGATAAATCAAGGGAACATTTACTTTCGATCTAGATTGACGAAAAACAAAATCAGAAAATTATAAGGATACCTTCATCCTTTTGGTCTTTTCCTTTATCATCCTCTTCATCACTGCTGTCCAAAATCTCTACAAATTCTTGCCTCTTCGGAATATTTTGCAACAAAAGCGGCTGATGACTCACGAGAGCCCCGGTCAGTTCCTAAATCAAACGAAACTTTTAGTTTACCATTTTCCCCTACCCAAATAAGTTATACCTCGTATTTGCTGATACATTTGTTGTAACAATCTTCACAAACAAACTGGATCTTGTTAAGTTTCCGAGAAGCCTTATAAAAATTCAAGGCAAATATTGGGGCTTTGTAAAATGCCTTGCTGGATTGCGCGCATTCGTAATTGACGCATTCCCTACCGTGAAAAATATATTCTTCCTCATCCATTACCTGTCTTATTTTTTCACTTATTATCCTTCCCATATCAGTGCATTCCACCAATGCTATTTTATCTATTTCGGGTAGCTCAAAAGCTTCCATGGGGATTTCTTCTGGTGCTACATCCTTTTCTTTGTTTTCAACGCTTTTCTCGCCCGTTTTCTCTTCAATACAATCAAAGTCCATTTTTTCAATTGGAGATTCTCGCGCGCTGAGATCGTCAATCCCCTTCTCAGGTTCCACGTCGAACATTTCAACAGGGGTTGAGGGTTCTTCCGAGGACTCGTGTCCCTCGGGCTCCATCTCCTCATCGTCTTCTCGAATACCAATCGGAATGAGCGTCAGTTCCTCATCTTCGACTAATCCTAGGACGTCTTTTTCACTGTTCTCTGTAATGTCCGTGATTTCTTTTTCTGAGCAGCTCGGTTTGGAATCACCGAGACATTCTGGATCGGGCGTTTTCGCAGGAGGTCTTATGATTTCTGGTTCTCGATTTGTGATCGTTTCATCGACATCCATGTCATCACCGCCATCTCCAGTAGGCGCCTTCATTTCCTTTTGAAGTTCTTCACTTGCTTCTTTAGGGACTATTTTTTCGCCCGCTTCGTGCTTATCTTGCAGATCGGACTCAATTGAACTATTCAGGTCAATTACTTCTTCCGCAGCTTCCTTGGCTGAAGACTCGCCCTTACTTGCCGGAGTCTCACTTTCTTTGCTCCCTGAAGCAACCTCCTCGGCCACTTTTTTCTCTGCCTCCGTACCGAATTTCGGTTTAGTATCCATAATTGTGCAGATTTCCTCTGAATTTGTTTTATTGTAACACCAAAAATCACGGGAATGTTTACAAAAAAAATTTTACACTTGGCGGCATATTTCCAGTTAACAGTTTCATTCCTCGCAAGCTTCTGAACAATATAATAATTGCACTGGTGTATGTGCGAAAGCGTGACAGCAGCCAAACAAATACATTATCTCAAGGAGATATATTAAATATGTTTGAATTTCTGTCAGAGTAAGTTATTTTCAAAAGTACACGAAAGAAAAACTTCTGGAAGAACTTTGTGGATACAAAATTTAATAATTACAGCAATTTTGGTTGTTTTAAACACTGATAAATAGAACTTGACTATTATCCCATACTAAATTGACTGCATATGTATATCAAAATGGTGGTGCACTTTTTTTTCTCTCTTTGTCACACCGTTAACGGATTTTCAGCACTCAGCTGAAGGTTTGAATTATTATCAAATGCATTTTTGTACTATTACTCAGTCTTAATGGCATAAACCAATGAGGTACGTACACCGAAAATTATAAAACAATTCATTTTGCATCTTAAGTACTTTAAAAGAAATGTAAACATAAAATTACCCCATTTTGAGGTACAATTGAATTTCGTACGATTTCTAACTTTTGGGCAGAAATTTTGTTATGAAATTATGAGAATTAGTCTTTTGGTATCCCATATTAAAAATTCATTTTATTATATGGCTGATTTACCGTCGAAAATGGTTAAAAAACTACAAAAAATTTAGGTAGTGTAATATGGCAATTAAATTCGGATTTAATTACAGTTATATCCTCTAACTGTAACAAAAATTATGTGGAGATTATAGCAAGAGCAAAAGAAAGCTTTAATTATGAATTTTATGTTCTTAAAAAAATTGTTTAGCGATGTAAACCGCATTTCCAGAAGTATGCATTTCAACGTTTTGCTGATAATTTGTCCACGAAAAATATATTATTTGAGAAACTTCTCAATGTCTAGGTCAGAACTCATGTTGTTTTTGGGAAAATTTGATTTATCTTGCACGCGATAAAATTAAAATTAAATATATACAATTTTAAACGTTTTCACGTTGTACCATTTCAGACAGTAATTTGAGTGATCCATTTGTTTATATCAGTAGTTTGAAACCCGAATTTGTTTACCGTCTAGATTACCTTATCACTTATATAGATAAATTATTTATGTTTTGTGACAATTCTAGAAACACGTTTGTCACACGAAATCGCTGTGAAGTGCTGGATTTGTGTTATTTTTGTAGGCTCCTTCGATAAAGGGGCAAAATATTGCACAAATGGCAGACGATCTCCAAAATTACAAACTGCAGCTGCAGCAAGTGGAAGCTGCGCTGCTTACGGATCCCGAAAATACGGAGCTGCTTAAGCTGAAAAAGGATTTGGAGGAAGTCATTGATCTTACCAGGGACCTCATCAAGACACAGCTCGAGGAACAGAAGAAATCTTCTTACATAGAGCCAGCCACAGCGACTTCGGTCTACGATGAAATAGAGGCGGCTTTAATAGCCGCCGAGAAGCTTGTCTCACCTGCGAGGGTGTGGAAAATCGGAGACAAATGCCAGGCAAAGTGGACAGAGGACGGCCAGTACTACGATGCGACCATCGAGGGGATCACAGCCGAGGGGGAAGTCAGTGTAATATTTGAGGCCTACCAAAACAGGTCCACAACAACCCTAAAAGAACTAAAGGAGCGGGTAATTCGAAACGAAGTCTTCCCTTCAAACAAGTAAGATTGCCCCGCCTTTTAAAATTGTGGGTTTACTTCTATTTTCTTTTCTTTTTTCCAGGCGGCACAGACCGAACCAGAAAGAATATTTAAAACGGAGAAAACAAAAGAAGCAGCAGCGCTTCAAGGAGCTGGAGGAGGAGCGCGAACAGGATAAGAATAAGTGGCTTAATTTTACCCAGAAAAACGCTAAGAAACCTGGAATGAAAGTGAAAAGCATATTTGCGTCCCCAGAGAATGTGAATGGGCGCGTGGGTATCGGCACCTGCGGAGTTTCCGGGAAGCCGATGACTGAATTCACACACGGCGAAAAGTACCGCAAGGGAGTGTAATTGAAACCCCTGCTGCCTCCACTCTAGATTTAACTCTTTATTATAAACATTTGTGAAATAAATTTTAGACGAAACGATCGCGCTTCTATCATGTTACAGCTCCGATTTGCCTCCCTCTTGCCCTTGAAAACTGAGCTTGTGGCAGTCCAATATTCGCCTGTTTACATATTTTCGGTTCTCGTCCCCACTAAACAAACTCTCGAATTCGCCGGACGTCATTCATTCGCTCGCCGTCGACTCGCGGAGCTGCCGTTGTGTCTGTTTACGTCATGTTAATCTGTCGACCACTTGGACTGTGAATTTACACAAACTCTTGGCTCGTTTCGCGGATGCTATTCGCGTTTCCTTCAAGTCCCTGATTCCCACACATTTCATCCCATAAAAATTTATGTTCGTTCCCTGTGAGAATTGCGTGAGGCGAAAAAATCGATTTGGGTCTTCTGTCAGCGCCACTGTGAGATGATATCACTGAGACTCCGGCGGTCGTCGAGCTAACGAAAAAGATTTCACGGGAC
Organism: Tolmerus cingulatus; assembly: GCA_959613345.1. Classification (NCBI taxonomy): domain Eukaryota; kingdom Metazoa; phylum Arthropoda; class Insecta; order Diptera; family Asilidae; genus Tolmerus; species Tolmerus cingulatus. Next base: position 10,961,317 of record OY390708.1, on the reverse strand, counting down.
TCAATTGAATCGGGGGTCCGCTGGACGAAATGGATGAGGACACGAGGTCGAACTACAGGCGGGCGAACGTCGACTGGAATAGGTAGGGCTCTGCCCTCTGCTTCTGCTCGGGCTGTTTTTACTCAAACATTTTGCTCCGTTTGCAGGTACGGTTTGGGAAACGATGACGAGCCCGCCCTCCACAGAGCTCGCCAACGCGGAAATTCTGGAGGATTTGTGGATTTGGGGAACGAGTACCAGTATGCGGCGGGGGGACACCAAGCAGCGGGCGCCAACGAGATCTTTGCAGATGAGCAGGGAGACAAGCCTTGGTAAAGTATCCTTTCGTTTACTTTATCAATTATTTCCCGGGCTATAACTTAAAAAAATCCGGAAGAATCGATTTCAGTCGCCATGCACTAAATAAATATACATGATCTTTTAAATTCTTCGTCAGCTTCACTATTGCACACACAAAAAATCGAGTGAAACTGGATCTCAATGCCTACGCAGCACTCTTCTTATCTGGAAGCGAGTTTTCTGGGTTCACAATTAAAATTACTTTTTTATAAAAGTGGTGATGGCCTCCTGGGTTTTCTTCAGTCTTCGTCCTTCATAATTTCATTTGAAAAAAGTCGAGTTTTAGGATTGCTTACCAAAATTCGAAACGAAACGTGTTAGGATCGTCTCAGTGCCTTTCTGTGGGTTACAGCCTATTTTCTTAAAGCCATGCAATTACATATTTCCTCGAAATACACATTTTTATTTTTAATGAAATGCAAAGCTGTGACCTTTTAATTAAGAGCAATTTTCATCCCCAAGTATGCAATGTTTAATTAACAACGTTTTTCTCGAAATGACGTTACAAACCCTAACTCAATGAGTAATAGTTCTGGGATAAAATACCATATATCTTCATAAAAATCGGTCAAAAACTTACTTATTTGTTCAACTAATTTTCATAATATTTAATATATTGTACCATCTCCATATATATATATATAGTGCTGATTAAAATAATAAGTACAATAAAACCGGTAAGTGCTCTGTATATAAATTATGCATTTAAAATTTGTTCTCTCTAGAGTAACCAACTATTGACAAGTTTTCATACTACAAGTTAATCATTTGGTCACGTGTGTGACGCTCTGATAAGGTGAAAAACTTACTGCATTTTTAATTAGATAACAAGGTGATTGCATTATATTTGAAAGAATTTAAGTTGAACTAAATAATTTCTTATAATGAGATTTTACTAGTTGTATTAATCAAATTAATATAGGAATAAATATTGTTCCACTGAAATGCATCGCATTGTAAAAAAGAGAAACAGTTTGCAAATCAAAGTGGCTAGCACTAATAATAAATTGACAAAAAAAATTTCAGCTCAATTACTGACTTTTGGCAAAAAAAGTGTCTATTTCAGAACTTACATCACTTACTATTTATTTCCGGTTTGTAGATCTAATCATTGATAAGATGCTGGTTGAAATTGTCAATGAGTCCGATTTTATTCTTTTCTGTTATAACTATTTATTATTTGGATCAGCTCTGTAAATAGCTCTTTCATAAACGAAGAAATTTTGATTTTATAAAATACTTGTTTCTTATTAGCAAATATATAAAACTTGGTATTTACATATATTTTTGATATGTTTCCTTTAAACCAATGTTGTTATATTTTCTGGAAAAAATATTTGTTCCATAAAATCCTTCCCAGAGAAGATTGATTCTCTTACACCAACTAATTTTGTTGAACATTTCGGTTTTTGATTACCAACCTTTTATTAATTTTGGTCATTGCAGAATTCTTAAGAGTAAAGGGTCTCGAGAAAACGGCTGTATAATTTTTTTCAGTAATAAAAAAATAAGCTAAAATATCGCAAAACCATTTAATTGATGTTCAGTTACACTCATGTATTATCATAAATCAGAAAATTGACCATGCTATATTTATCGTTACGTTCTTTAATTTAATATTTACTGTCTCCTCGTACATTACTAGATCATATTCCTCTGATTACAGGTGGCGGTCTCAATTCTTCATATCACAACCAGTTCTTTTCGGCACTTGGGATGGCGTATTCACGTCGTGTTTAATTAACGTTTTCGGAGTGATTGTGTTCCTGCGATCCGGATGGATGGTTGCACAGGCAGGAATCATCCATAGTGTCCTGATTGTTTTTTGCACAGTGTCCATCGCACTTGTCTCAGTACTTTCCGCCGTCGGTATTTGCGAGAGGTGTCGCGTCGAAAGTGGCGGTGTGTACTTTTTAATTGCTCATACACTAGGGTCCCGATTCGGTGGCTCTCTAGGACTTTTATATTGCTTCGGCCAAGCTGTCGGTTGTGCCCTCAACGTCCTCGGTTTTGGGGAGTCGATGGCCGATTTAGTGGGATTACAAAACAATAAATGGGCCATCAGAGGTTTTGCAATTGCTGCAGTCCTTCTCTTGGGTGTAATAAATGTAGCCGGCGTTAAGTGGGTGATAAAACTGCAATTTGTTTTGCTCATTATTTTACTTCTATCAGCACTTGATTTTATGGTTGGCAGTTTTATTCAAGAGGATCCTGGTAAGTCTTGATAATTAATATTTTTATACTTTTATAATGTCAATGTTTAGCAAATGGATTCGATGGATGGATAAGTGATAATTTCAAGAAAAACCTCTGGCAAGACTATAGCGACAACTATACATGGTTTAAGGTGTTTGGTGTGTTTTTTCCAACAGTTACCGGTGTTTTGTCGGGTATTAATATGAGTGGAGACTTAAGAGCTCCTTCAACCGACATTCCAAATGGTACTTTGGCAGCTTTTGGAACTTCGTAAGAAATTTGTCTTTTTTTTCTTAAGAATTGTACATTTAAATAATATTTTTCTATCAAACAGGACATTTCTTTACTTAGTTTTTATACTATTCCTCGGTGCAACTTGCGAGAGAGCTAACTTATTGAGCGATTTCACAATAGCAGTAAAAGTGTCTGCTGTGCAATTTCTTTTGTTGGCTGGAATTTATGTTTCGAGTATGTCGTCTTGTCTAGGGGCAATGTACGGAACACCAAGAGTATTGCAAAGTATTGCTAACGAGAGTGTTATCCCTGGAATTGATCTACTTGGAAAAGGAGTGAGTTTGATAACGATTTTAGCATCTACCGACTAATTTCATTTAAGTCAAATAGTTTTATGAACTACTTGTGGAAAAGTTCTTAAAATTTTCATTTCTAAACTTAACACCATACTTAAAAGTGAGAATCTTAAAACCAGTTAAAGTTTACATATGTTTCTCCTAACGAATTCTTTAATAGCTCCTCTTATTTTTTAAATTTATTCTTACTAAAACTTTTCAATATTGTAGAGAGGCCCAAATAAAGTACCTCTTTATGCCATGGCTGTTGTAGCAACTGTAACAACAACTTTTATTATTGTGGGCGACATAAATTTCCTTGCACCAATCGTAACAATGCCATTTTTGCTGACGTACGCATGCATAGATTACTCATATTTTGCTTTGGCGCAAACATTTGATATCCAAGAAAGGCGGGAAGAAAGATTTCGAATTCAAGCTCAAAGTCCTTCATACGAAAGCAGACGTTACGGGGCTGTGCAAGATGACAATGATCTCGACCATCTATTCCCTGAGAGGACAAGACACAAGAATTTACAGGTATTGTGGGGGAGAGGCCGCTTATAACAAGTTAGATTATTTAATTTATTATTTTAGAGTCCGTCTAACTCCCAACACAACTCACCGCAGCATGTGCCTTTAACTAATAACCAAACAGAGACTGACGCACCTAACGCAAGCAATAGCACAAATAATATTGATCAAGTCATCTTTCGGGATGGATCTAATAGTACAAATACCGCTGACAACGCGGGTGTCACCACAACTCTTGAGGATGAACCAATTGCTCCAATCAGGCACCCGATCCACTCAAAAACAAAGAATTGGTACTCAGGCTTTTGCAATCGTTGGGCATCATTATTTGGTGTACGAACACCTCCTTTTAACTCTACTGAAATTAATTTCACAACTCATTCTAGGCCTGCGTCAAAGTATTAATAATGATCTTAGTGAACTGGTACTATGCACTGGCTTGCATGGTTATCGTATTTTTGGTCTGGTTTTACGTTGGAACTGCAAATCCTGCAGTGAAGCCTGGCTTAACAGCGGAATTTCGACTATTTGTTTGGCTCAAGAACGTAATATTTCGATGTTTCGGGTAAGGCCAAATATTATATGAATATTGAAGGTGATTTAATAATTATAATTGTAGAAAACGGGTCACTGATTACGAGCAAATCGTTGTTACTCCTTCTTGTCCGGGAGTTGCTGTTACTTCAGCACAACTTAATGAGGAAAATGATGACTTCTCTTCGAGACGTCGCTACCATCATTCTTCACTTGTTCAAGGCCACTACGTGGACGATGTGTGAAGAACATTTGGCGTGTAACTTGCATTGATTACCACAATATAACTTTGAGATTTTGTCGGTTATTTATATAATTTTCCTTATGGACTTAAAAGTGAAGACTTGTTGTATTTATATATAAAGCTACTAATTATGAATATGTTTTAATAAAAAAAACCGTTTTACATTTTTAAACTCACTTCTCACATTTATACACATTTATTAACATAATTGAAAAATAAGGAAGACATCCAAATTTCAGACATCAGTGCCTGCGGAAATAAAACAATGTATTGTTTTCTTTACAGCGTGAATTGAGTTTAGACAGACCCTCCAACTACTGCAAAATATATTTTGAAAATAATATAATTTACTTGAATATAAAAGTGATTTATAATGTTTTCACACAACAAAAGCATATTAAACACCTTTTTAATCTAAGACATATTTAAACAAATTGCTTTCAAAAAACCAACTACAAAATAAATAATAACAGTGAAAGTGCACTTAATATACCCGAATATCCGCTCGCCTTTCCAGAATGTCTATACTTGTATCCGGCTTAAAATTGATCACACCAATTTCTTTAAGTGCCTTCAATTTGTCTTCTATTGAAATGTCGTCCTTGAGGGTTTGGAGAAGTAGATAAGCGTTACCTCTAGGTGATGTTAATAAAATGCATGCGTCGTGAATCCTGTTAAATATTATTTATATTACACAATGCTTAATAATTACTGTGGATACTTTTTAAATAGAAGATCCGGCCTTTTCGAGTATTGTCCAAACAGAGCGAAAAGATTTCTTGTCATGTCGAACTGAAATTGGGCGGCTCCTCCTAAAGAGAACTTTGTATTCATTACTAAGCTATCGATAAAAAAATCGTCAAGCTGGTTCGCTATGAGTCGAAAGGCAATATTAAACAGATCTGCAGACAAGTCCCTTTCTAAGCTGTGTAAAGTTGTCATTATTACCTAAAATATAGACAATAAAATTGTTTGCTATTCCAAAATTAATTCTGTTTAAATTTCACTCGCAACAATTATGTACATTGTTTATAATGCTACATAATTTTATTAGAAAAATGATAAATCAAATTTACCTGAAACATTTCCCCCGAGCTAGCTGAAAGTATAAAAGGTTCTCTTGTGTTTTGTTCTGGCATCGATATCCAATTATCGTGCCTGTACGGCATTGATTTTGCCTTAATTTCGTCAACAATTTTCGACGCAAGTTCTTTTATTAATTTCCGCTGCCAGTGCTCAAGTTCCTCCACTGGTTGATCGAATACGGAACTAACTTCAATAGCATTTACACCGACTAAGGCAGCATGAAGATGCAAATAATGCTGAAAGCAATTAATCTTAATTAACACTACAGTAAACAATAATTAAAGCGTACCACATTCTCTCCCCATTCCCGTAAAACTGAAGTGATATAATTTATAGCATTAAGAATTCTGGTGCTTTCAACAGCTCCACTTCCATGAAGTTGCACAAGGCGTGTTCGAAAATTGTCAATAAGTTCCAACTGCAAATTTAAGAATTGTAGCTGATGACCAGGTTGAGTTAGAGGTGTGTATCTATCCTTAATTGCATCTAATAGACGAATAAACCTATCTGCACACCGCGGAATTTTTAATTCCTCGATATTAGCTGGATCGATAAACATCCACGGGTCTTCACCCTGCAGCACTGTGTCTATTTTATTCGTACAAACTAAAAATTCAAATCAATAGTAAAACAATTGGACAACTTTGAGGGAAATCGTACATCTTTCTTCTAGAGAAATCCATTTCAGTAAATATTGCGGCTGGGTTATCACAGATATAGCGCTGGGAAGACTGCTTGGGTACCTGTAAACTATCCTTTTAAAAAAATACGCCTTTTCAAATATATTTTATTCTCACCCTAAACTCTCTCTAAGTTCAAGTTCAAATGTTAAAGTTTCGTCCAGCAAATGCGCAAATAGATTTTCATCCTTGCTAATGTCTTCGATATCATGGGCAAGTTTTTCTATTGTCAGTTGTACTAGGCCTCTGATGAACTCAAGCTTAGTGGATTAAAAGGAGGTTATTTAAGCTTTTAAATAATAAATAGATAAACATACGCGGACATTAAAGTTTTCGTGCCCTGCTCTCAAAGCTGATGGCTGGAAATTTTTTCCCACAAATAAATGATACTTTTTGCCCCAGGTTAAAACCTGTGTAAAGTACCATTCAGGTTTGTCTAGTCGATTTGTTTGTCGTTGGCCGTAGAAATGATATTTGAATCTGAAACATATAAGTATATTCTTTAATATATAGTACTTATATTGAAAAAAATGAAAGGACCTACTTTTGTCTAAATTGTTTAAGCAAAAGTTCGATTGGAGTACTTATCGGCGGACACGCAATCGAAGGGGTTATTACAACTAATGTTTCTGTTTCTTCTGTTGGGGATTTTATCTAAAGGACATGCATTTGATTAGAAAAATTATTTTATAAATAATTAACCTTTTTCTCCTGCCCCGAAATACAAACATTTAACAATTCTTAAAAATGTGTACAACAGAATAGCAAACGAATATTTTAAAGCAAACTCTTACTTACCAAAAACAAATACTCTGCTAAAGAACAAAGTTTATTCAGATTTTCTTTGGAAGGTAAAAATTCCTCAAATACTTGTCCTTGTTGCGCCCATCGAATATTCTTGAGGATGGCTTCAAAATCACTATAGCAAAAAATAAGCTGAAGTAATCATAAGCCAGTTATTAAGAACAAAACAACATACGTTGAAAACCTTTCCTTAATAATATCATACCAATAAACGGCTGATTTAATTGCAAAATTCGTTAGATGATGAGCCTCAACGTTTTCTAGTCGACCAATCACACAATTTGGCGAATTTTTTTCCCCGCATAACGACAAATAAAGTCCGACTATTTTCGCCTCGTCTTTTCCATCCATGGAGCTGTTCAGTGCATTGCTTTTAGAAACGTAGAATTTGTTATTTCCTCAGATTTATTAAAAAACTGCAGACTTACTTTATATCTTGTATATCTTGGACTATTTTGAGATACTCAGTGAGGTGTTCTAGTTGTTGGATCTTATCTAAAAAGGGCGAAACACCTTCTAAAACCTCATTGCACTCATTAATTTTTGTTGATAATTTCTTCTCAAACGCGTTGAGTTTTTCCAATTCAAATGCAATTGTCTCCCTTGCCTTTTCCTCTTTTTTAAGGGCATCCTTAATGACCGATGTGTATGTATCATCTTCAAGATTAATCTGCAAATCAAATGAGTAAATAAATTTATTATTATTTTTTATGCAAAAACTCACCCTTCCTTCAACATCTTGGAATTTTTGCTTAAAGTTTTCTATCAGGTAACAGGATTTATGAAGATTTTTAACATCATTACCAATTTCACTGTTAATTTTATCAATTACACGATCGTAAACACTTTGCATTTTACTAATTTGGCTAAAGTCCCAATTGTACACGTTTTTGACAGAAACTTCACCAGAACTGTCAGTCACCAAAACTTGTCAAGTAGCTGAGTGTATTCGATAAAAATTACCTATTTTGAATTTTCGCAAAACGATTGAATATCATAATTGGGAATGTAAATTGACAAGTATATTCATTGTTTATTTTTGAGCTGTCAACTTTGCAGAATTTTTCCTTTATAACAGTTTCCAAGGTTTTTCTGGGGTTTTAAGTGTTTCAATTAAAATATGGTTAGAATAAAAAGCGCGGAAGAGCCAGGCCCGGGCATTGCACAATCTCGCATAAGGACAATTATGAAAAGTACAGCGGAGGTGGGACCTATCAATGCAGACGCCCTTTGCCTGATGACCAAAGCCGCTGTTGGTTCCTCCAAATTTCATATTAGTTATCCTTTTGAACGGCTGATTTTTTTTTATTACAGGAGCAGTTTGTCCAGTACCTGGCGAAGCAGGCTTACAAACGCACCGAGGGGAGGAGCTCGACTCTTCTCACCTACCAGAACCTTGCTGAAGCTGTACGCGAAGATGAAAGTTTGGATTTTCTGCACCAAATGATCCCAAAAAAAATTACCGTAAAGAAGTACAAAGAATTGCTTGCTGAAGCCAAGGAGGAGGACCTGGAAACATCCGACAGCGAGGAGGAGCACAAAGATGAAATCGAGCACAAAAAATCGTCTAAAAAGTAATTATAAGTTGCTATGTATGTAATTATTTCTCGTATAAATTAATTTTTTTATAAAATCAAATGGTTTCCTTTAACACTTAAGTTTTTATATGCTTGTCATTTTTACAGGACTCTCCAATAGCGTAAATTATACTAATGTTTTTGATCCATAATCTCCGGAGTACGTTTCCCATGTTGCATAATATGTTTTTTCCTTGGAAAGTGTTCTTTTGTAAATATTCCAGGTGCAAGAAATTAATTCGCCTCGACAAAGTTGATAATCAAATTCCTGACTTCATTTTTTCCTCAACTTATCAGTTTCTCTTCTTAGCTTTCCTGATAAAATATGTTCATGTTTTTTGATTATTCAATGCGTAAAATACTTTAATAAATATTTCACGCGATCATAAACTTTCTTCATCATGTATACATATGCTTACTTCTGGCCTTTTCTCAATAGGATTTATTACCCCAGTCACACAAGCCCAAAATGGCTCTGAACTCTAAATTATCCATATTCGATTAATTTTACGTTGGGGCGTATTAACAAAATCCGTTCACGAGTTCTCTCCTGTGAAAAGTAGTCAAAGAGCTATCCTCAATGAAACGATCGTAACACTCTTTTTCCGATTCCGACAGTATGCTGCAACACCAAAATGTGAAAACGTATACAAATATAATAGCGCCTCAATTTTCTAAATAAATTGCTTTGTTGATCAAACAATATCGTATTTACTTAAAACAATTGTTTGATCTAAAATTGTATTAAATTAGTTTAATAAGATTAAATTAAATATTTCATAATTATATCATGTATATATATAAAATCGAAAGTTGGTTTGTTTGTTTGTTTGTTTGTTTGTTTGTTTGTTTGTTTGTTTGTTTGTTTGTTTGTTTGTTTGTTTGTTGCTCAATCACGCCTAAACGACGAGTCCGATCATTTTCATTTTTTGGGTGAAGTTAGTACATAGTCCGGCCCAACATATAGGCTATTTTTTATTCGCGAGTTTCAAAATGGCGGACCCAAGATGGCGGCCAGAAATTGAAAATATCAAGCGATTTCCGTGAAAATTGGTATTTGGGTACTTTTGGATGTTCTTATTGCGAATCTACGTTCGAAATTTGGAAATTCAAAATGGCGGATTCAATATGGCGACTAAGATGTTTGAACACCAGGTAATCCATCACGCCTAAACGGTGGATCCAATCATTTTCATTTTTTGGGTGAAGTTAGTACATAGTCCGGCCCAACATATAGGCTATTTTTTATTCGCGAGTTTCAAAATGGCGGACCCAAGATGGCGGCCAGAAATTGAAAATATCAAGCGATTTCCATGAAAATTGGTATTTGGGTGCCTTTAGATGTTCTTATTGCGAATCTACGTTACAAATTTGGAAATTCAAAATGGCGGATTCAATATGGCGACTAAAATGTTTGAACACCAGGTAATCCATCACGCCTAAACGGTGGATCCAATCATTTTCATTTTTTGGGTGAAGTTAGTACATAGTCCGGCCCAACATATAGGCTATTTTTTATTCGCGAGTTTCAAAATGGCGGACCCAAGATGGCGGCCAGAAACTGAAAATATCAAGCGATTTCCATGAAAATTTGTATTTGGGTGCTTTTGGATATCCTTATTGCGAATCTACGTTCGAAATTTGGAAATTCAAAATGGCGGATTCAATATGGCGACTAAGATGTTTGAACACCAGGTAATCCATCACGCCTAAACGGTGGATCCAATCATTTTCATTTTTTGGGTGAAGTTAGTACATAGTCCGGCCCAACATATAGGCTATTTTTTATTCGCGAGTTTCAAAATGGCGGACCCAAGATGGCGGCCAGAAACTGAAAATATCAAGCGATTTCCATGAAAATTTGTATTTGGGTGCTTTTGGATATCCTTATTGCGAATCTACGTTCGTAATTTGGAAATTCAAAATGGCGACTAAAATCTTTGAACACCAGGTAATCCATCACGTCTAAACGGTGATTCCAATCATTTTCGTTTTTTGGATAAAGGTACTACATATTCCGGGCCAACATATAGGCTACTTTTATTTGCGAGTTTCAAAATGGCGGACTCAAGATGGCGGCCAGAAATTTAAAATATCAAGCGATTTCTGTGAAACTTCGTATTTGGGTGCTTTTGGATGTTCTTATTGGGAATCTACATTCGAAATTTGGAAATTTAAAATGGCGGATTGAATATGGCGACTAAAATTTTTGGACACCAGGTAATCCATCACGCCTAAACGGTGGATCCAATCATTTTCATTTTTTGGATGAAGGTACTACATATTCCGGCCCTACATATGGGCTTCTTTTTAGTCATGATTTTCAAAATGGCGAATCCAAGATGGCGGTCAATAATTGAAAATATCAAGCGATTTCCATGAAACTTGGTATTTGGAGGTTGTTGGATGGCTTAATTGCGAATCTGCGTTCGAAATTTGAAATTGAAAATGGCGGATTCAATATGGCGACTAAAATTTTTGAACATCGGATGAAACCAGGTAAAACCCATCACGTCTAAACGCTGGACCCAATCATTTTTATTTTTTGGATAAAGGTACTGCATGTTCCGGTCCAACCTACAGGCTTCTTTATGTTCATGATTTTAAAAATGGCGGAACCAAGATGGCGGTCAAAACTTGGGACTATTGGGAATCTATGTTCGGTTTTTGGAAATTTAAGATGGCGAATTCAATATGGGTGACATTAATTTTCGAACTTCAACGAATTTAAATGAAAATTAGTATCTACTATGGATATTTTGAGGGAATTTCAAATTTACTATAGATTTTTGGAAATTCAAAATGGCGAACTCAAGAAAGCGGCCGAAAATGAAAAATATCAAGGGATGCAATGAAAGTTGGTATTTGGGGTGCTTTGGATCTTCTTATTGCAAATCTACGTTCGAAGTTTGAATTTTTGGAACTTCAAAAAATTTAAGTGAAAATTAGTACTATGGATATTTTGAGGTCATTAATTTCGAATCTGCTAGAAAAGTTTCGAATCTTTATGCCTATTTTGAAAGATTATCTGATTGTTTGTTTGTTTGCTTCATCGTTTGTTTATTTATTTGTTTGTTCATTGAAAAATTGTCAATTTCTGTGGATTTGCTTCAAAACTGATATAGTTTCTGTATTTCTTATATTAAATGTTCTGTTTACTGAATATTATATTTTGATGAGTCACAGGTCTTGAAAACTCAACAGAGTATTCACTCATGTGCTATATTTAGCTGAATAGACATCATTAACATTAACAAAACATAAAACTCTGCTTCTATGACAATGCATACACATTTCTGCTTATTTAAATCATTAATACAATTAATACAATAAATAAATATGTATGAGAACGTAAATCATTAATACAATTAATACAATAAATAAATATGTATGAGAACGTAAATCAAAATATGAAATGTAATGCGTGCAGAGTCATAAATACAGTTTGAGGATTTTATAATAGTTAAAGGATCAGGTACTGGCGCAGGTATCGTCTAGCTTCCGATTACTTCTACCTGCAACGGAACTTTTAGGTGACTTTATTTTACGCATGCAGTTTTTTTATGATCCTCTTAATGACCCTTAACAATTGTATAATGAGTTTCCAAAACAATTTAATACTATCCGTAAGGTCGATCATACCTAGATATTATTAGAAGGTTATACCGGAGAAAAGTAATTAAGGATTTAAGTATACCATAAAATAATTAAATTATGCCTCATTTAAGATTTAAGATGGTTTACCTGGCAAAAGAAGGTTGTTTTTAAATCAGCAGGAGGGAAATAACTTTCGTCGCCTAACTTCATATTCAGACGTACGGCAGTGCGGATGCATATTTGAGAGAAAAATTGGTGTAGTTTTGCAACATACGAGTATATGAAACACTGTTCTGTAAATTGCAGGAAAAAACTTCTTATATGTGTTGCAAAATTATTTTGTTCTTATTTGTGGTGCGAATTTGTTGTTTTGTTAAATTACATTTACAATTTTGTACAAAGGCATACATTTAAACACTTTAACGAGTGCGCAACAAACTTTTGTGGTAATTTATTGATAAGACTGTGTTTGAGTGCGTTTTAACCCACTAATTCATAGAACTTTTAACCTCTGTGCATTCAAATTGCATTTTACCCAGTTGCATGAGTGTGTTACAATTCTGTCCAAGGAATCTGGACCAAAACATAGAGTGAAGCAAGACAACAGACTCCACTTTTAGCCAGTAAGTCAAGAGAATTTGGTTTCTATACCAACATTTTCGTAAAGTAGTTGTCGAAAAATAATTTCCTGTTACAAAAATTCAATCGGAAATCGGTGGATTAAGTAATATCGGAGTTTAATTTTGTGAAATAGTGTTCAAAATGCCTGGCAAACGTAAAAGTAACCTTTCGCAAAGTTCATCCAAAGCCCGCGGAATGAAAGCTGCTCGAACCGCCGAGACCTCAGCTCAAGCTGAACAGCGAATGGAAGCGCAAGCTGAACGTCAATCGGTTCTTAGATCAAGAGAAACAGAAGATCAGGCGGCTTTACGTCGCCGTCTACAAGCTGAACGCCAAGCCACGCTAAGGGTGCAAGAAACAGAAGAGCAATCTGTCTTACGTCGCCATGAACAGGCTGATCGTCAAGCTACGCTAAGGACACAGGAAACAGTAGAGGAATCCGTTTTACGCCGCCGTGAACAAACTGAGCGCCAAGCTACGCTTAGGACACAGGAAACAGAAGAGGAATCTGTTTTACGCCGCCGTGAACAGGCTGAGCGCCAAGCAACGCTAAGGACACAGGAAACAGAAGAGGAATCTGTTTTACGCCGCCATGAACAAGCTGAGCGCCAAGCTACGCTAAGGACACAGGAAACAGAAGAGGAATCTGTTTTACGCCGCCATGAACAGGCTGAGCGCCAAGCTACGCTAAGGACACAGGAAACAGAAGAGGAATTTGTTTTACGCCGCCATGAACAGGCTAATCGTCAAGCTACGCAGAGGACACAAGAAACAGAAGAGGAATCCGTTTTACGCCGTCATGAACAAGCTGCGCGCCAAGCTACACTTAGGACACAGGAAACAGAAGAGGAATCTGTTTTACGCCACCATGAACAAGCTGAGCGCCAAGCTACGCTAAGGACACAGGAAACAGAAGAGGAGTCTGTTTTACGCCGCCGTGAACAGGCTGAGCGCCAAGCTACGCTAAGGACACAGGAAACAGAAGAGGAATCCGTTTTACGCCGTCATGAACAAGCTGCGCGCCAAGCTACACTTAGGACACAGGAAACAGAAGAGGAATCCGTTTTACGCCGCCATGAACAGGCTAATCGTCAAGCTACGCTAAGGACACAGGAAACAGAAGAGGAATCCGTTTTACGCCGTCATGAACAAGCTGCGCGCCAAGCTACACTTAGGACACAGGAAACAGAAGAGGAATCTGTTTTACGCCGCCATGAACAGGCTAATCGTCAAGCTACGCTAAGGACACAGGAAACAGAAGAGGAATCTGTTTTACGCCGCCGTGAACAGGCTGAGCGTCAAGCCAATTTGAGGGCAACAGCAACAACAGAACAGATCCGTGAACGTCAACGTGTAGAATCTGAACGTCAAGCAGTACGACGGCAGAATTTTTCAAGAAATAACTGGGAAGTTTTCAAAAACGCGGCATTTTCTTATGATACAGCGATTGCTTATTCAAATCACAGGCTAATCAAAATCGGAAAAATGAATACCGAATGCAGATTTTGTAGAGCACTTAAGTGGAAAGAAGAAACTGCGGGAATGTGTTGCTCAGCAGGAAAAGTAAGTGTTCCATTAATAGAGGAACCCGAAGAACCGCTTCGAACATTATTATCGCAGGATACAGAACAGTCCCGACGTTTTCTAGGCCTTATTAGAAAGTACAATTCATGTTTTCAAATGACATCTTTTGGAGCTGACTCTCAAGTTTCAATGCCTGGTTTTTCACCCACATTCAAAATTCAGGGTCAGATTTACCATAGAATAGGTTCTCTCCTTCCTGTTGCGAATCAAGAACATAAGTTTCTCCAGATATATTTCATAGGCGATGAAAGCGCTCAAACTGATCGACGATGCCAAAATATTCAGGGTGTAGAAAGAGACATCATATTGGGTCTTCAAAGAATGTTGCATGAGCATAACAGTCTTATTAATACGTTTAAATCAGCATTAGAAAATATGCCAAATGAAACTTATAAAGTTGTCCTTCACGCTGATCGTATACCACAAGGTGAACATGAAAGACGATATAACGCCCCAGTGATTAATGAGGTGGCAGCCTTAGTAGTAGGTAATGAATTTTATCCACGTGATATACTCCTACACGCACGAGACAATAGTCTGAAGAGAATACCAGATACTCATAGGTTTTACGATGCTCTGCAATACCCTTTAATTTTCTGGAAAGGACAAGAAGGATATCATTTTAATATTCCTCAAATTAATCCTGTTTCGAAAGAACCAATCCCAAATAAAAAAGTATCATGTATGGATTTCTACGCATATCTCATCATGATACGGCAAAATGATTTTAATATCTTGGTTCGTTGCAGACAGCTCTTACACCAGTTTTTAGTAGATATGTATGTAAAGGTTGAAAGTGAACGACTGCGATTTATAACCCTTAACCAAAATAAATTAAGAGTTGAGAGTTATATACATTTACGTGACGCGGTTAGTGCTGACGCAAACATAAATCCTAACGATTTAGGACAAATTGTTATACTTCCCTCTTCATTTGTAAATAGTCCTCGATATCTCCATGAGTATACACAAGATGCATTTACATATGTTCGTGCTTATGGACGACCTGATCTTTTTATTACATTCACTTGCAATCCCTCATGGAAGGAGTTAACTGATGAATTAATGCCAGGTCAAAAATCTACAGACAGACATGATCTTATAGCCCGAGTGTTTCGCTTGAAAGTGCAAAAAATGATCGGTGTAATTACCAAAGGAAAACTTTTTGGAACCATTCGATGCTTTATGTATTCCATTGAGTGGCAAAAACGGGGATTGCCTCATGTACATATACTGTTATGGCTACAAAACAAATTGCGCCCAACACAAATTGATGATGTTATCAATGCCGAAATTCCTGATCCAAATGAAGATAAAGAGTTGCATGACATTGTTGTTAAAAATATGATTCACGGTCCCTGTGGTATTCACAACGCTGTATCACCTTGCATGAAGGATGGAAAGTGCACAAAAAAATACCCAAGAGCACTTATAAAAGAAACACGGCATAATGAAAATGGCTATCCTTTGTACAAACGTAGAGCACCTGCAGAAGGTGGTAGAACTACTACTATTAAAATACGTGGAAACCCACAAGATATAGTAGTTGATAACAGCTGGATCGTGCCATATTCGCCGATTTTATCAAAAATATTTAACGCCCACATCAATGTTGAGTTTTGTAGTTCAGTAAGAGCAATTAAATATATTTGCAAATATATAAATAAAGGAAGCGACCAAGCTGTTTTTAATGTACAAACTGCGTGTGGCAACATTTACCCCAGAGATGAAGTTCAAACATACCAATCAGGACGTTATGTTAGTAGTAATGAAGCGGTGTGGCGCCTTCTTCGATTTCCTATGCATGAAAGACACCCAGCTGTAATTCATTTAGCGGTGCATTTAGAAAATGGACAACGCATATATTTCTCTGAAAGTAACTTTCAGGAAAGAGTGCTCACGCCTCCAAAAACTACATTAACAGCATTTTTTTATCTTTGCCAAAATGACCCATTTGCTAAAACATTACTTTACGTAGATGTGCCTCGCTATTATACGTGGAATACATCCAGAAAAGAATGGAAACGACGCTTGCAAGGTACACCTGTAACAGGTTGGCCAGGTGTAAAGTCAGGAGACGCCCTTGGCCGTGTATATACAATACACGTAAGCAATTTTGAATGTTTTTGTTTGCGCATATTACTACATCACATTAAAGGACCAACAAATTTTAGAGATCTTAGGACTTCGAATGGACGTGAATGTGTAACATACCGGGAAGCATGTGAAAACTTAGGTTTGCTGGAAAATGATAACCACTGGGATCTAACTATGCAAGAGTCTGTTCTTTGTCGTTCTCCAGCAAAAATAAGGGAACTATTCGCTCTTCTTATAAGTACCTGTGGACTTTCAAATCCTCTCCAATTATGGGAAAGATACAAGGATGCATTAGCTGAAGATATTTTACATAGATTCCAACGAGCTAATTCTGATCTGGTATATAACGAATCCATATACAACGAAGCTCTTATAATTATCGAAGATCACATCATATCAATTAATGGAAAAGATATAAGCGAATATGGAATTCCTAGACCCCTGCGCACAGGAGGTGTGTCAAACGAAGTTTTAAGAGAGCTTAATTATGATGCTGCAGTCCTCCAAAATCAAATATCTGAAATGCTGCCACAATTACTTCCTGAACAGAAGATAATATATGACGAAGTATCATATAAAATTGAATCAGGAGAAGGAGCACTATTTTTCCTTGATGCTCCTGGAGGCACTGGTAAAACATTTCTGCTAAATTTGCTTTTAGCGAAGGTACGGAAAGACCGACAAATCGCTGTAGCTGTAGCTTCTTCCGGCATAGCTGCAACGCTTCTTAAAGGAGGTCGCACAGCACATTCGGTTCTGAAATTACCACTGAATCTTATACAAGAAGAAACGCCTAATTGCAATATTAGCAAAAATAGCGGTCGAGGCAAAATGTTGCAACAATGCAAATTATTGGTATGGGATGAGTGCACTATGTCACACAAACGAGCAGTTGAAGCACTGAATCGTAGTCTGCAGGATTTGAGGAGTAATACTGCACTTATGGGAGGAATGGTGGTATTGTTAGCCGGCGACTTTCGACAAACCTTACCGGTGATTCCAAGAGGAACACCTGCTGACGAAATCAACGCGTGCCTAAAAGCTTCCCCATTGTGGAGCAACGTTAAAAAGCTCAGTTTAACAGTCAACATGAGAGTGCAGCTATTTAATGATTTAGCATCTGGGGAATATGCAGAACAAGTATTAAGAATTGGTAATGGAGAGCTTGAGACAGATGTGGAAGGCAAAATCAGATTTCCTAATGCAATCTGCAATATGGTGTCTTCAGTAGAGGAATTAATTATTAATGTTTATCCAGATATCAGGCATAATCTTAATGATGAAAATTGGCTATGTGAAAGGGCCATTCTTGCTCCCAAGAATGATATTGTTAGGCACATAAACAATCAAATTTTAGATCAAATTTCAGGCGAAATGACAACATTTCTTTCTATAGATAGTGTAATAGAAGAGGAACAAAGTGCTTCTTTTGGCGTCGAATTTCTAAATTCTCTAGAAATTTCAGGAGTGCCATCCCACAACCTACAGCTTAAAGTAGGCGTTCCGGTATTACTTATGCGTAACCTTGATGCACCACGTCTATGTAACGGAACTAGATTGCTCATTACAAATCTTGGAAGGAACCTAATCAGAGCTAGAATTTTGACAGGATCGGCCAAAGGAGAAGAAGTTCTCATACCTCGCATTCCAATTATACCTACAGATCTACCATTTCAGTTCAAACGCCTACAATTCCCCTTAAAAGTAGCATTCGCAATGTCAATTAACAAGTCACAAGGACAAACTTTAAAAGTTGCAGGTATTCATTTAGAAACGCCCTGCTTTTCACATGGACAACTATACGTTGCTTGCTCACGAGTGTCGAGTGGCAGTAATCTTCATGTTCTAGCACCGGAAGGAAAAACGTACAATATAGTTTACAAAAATGTACTGCAGTAATTTTGTTCGTTAATTATTTATATCTAAGAAATGACAAATCGTTTATTATGCGCGAAGTAAATATCTGCATTAAGACATAATTGCAACAAAGTAATTTATCTAATTATTTCACATAGGGTATTTAGATTTGGAGACCGGAGCCCAAATTATAGGCATAACAGAACTAAAAAAAACTCATGTTGTCTGAAATTATGAATTTCGTTAGACGAATTTAAAGTCTTGCGGATCAAGTAAGCCAACAAGATTAAACCAATGGCAGATTTTTTTCTGAGGTATGTACAATGGTTCATATGATCTAAGTGCAGGGCACTTTGCTCGCCTCTCTGAAATCTACATCTACCTTCTAAATAAACATAAACAAAAAGCCTAAACAAATTTACGTTGCTTAAATTTAGAGTTGTGTTAGACGAACTAAACGTCTTACGGCTTAAGCAGGCCTAAAGATTAAAATAGTAACTTCCTAATAAGTTTTTAATTAAGTAGTACTTATAATACACCGGGTGAAACCGGGTAACCCAGCTAGTACTCTAATATATTTCGCTCATGTAAAACAAGCCTAACTGGCGATATAATTGGATAAAAATTGTGAAATCATTTAATGTTATCCGACTGATATGTGAAGTACTTAAGTCATTTGCCGCAACTTATATAGTTAAAGTATTATCATCAGTAATGGCTAAATAATAACCCAGAGAAAATTAAAGGTATCACGCTATTGTAATTTACTATCCGCACAATGTTCTTGCGAATCCGCTGCACTCTCAACGGTTAGTATTATTGGAAGTTTTGAACGATAAAGATAGAATTGTGCAATCCTATAAATAATATGGAGTTTCTTTTAACTAATTATAGTGACTACTTTTTTGTACAAGGGACTATGGTTTTAATTTTATTAATTATTGGTACCTACTTTCTTTTACTATTGCAATGGCGTGGAACGTACTGGAGAAGAAATCATGTCGATGGACCCCGAGCAGGACTTCTTTTCGGAAATATATTTGATTTTATCTCCACAAGGAAACACTATGGAAAGGTTTATGAAGAAATTTACAGGTGTATATTTATATTTTTAACTTTTAGAAACTTTAGTATAGCGACAAGTTTATTAATTTTAAATTAAAAACTCACTGTTTTTTGCTGAATGCATCAATAAAATAAATTCATAATTGAATTATTATACAAAATAATATATAGCGATAATTGTCAACCACAGGAAATATCCCAACGCAGAATATGTGGGATTTTATTCACTTTTTAACGAGCCTGCAATTTTGGTGCGAAGTATTGACATGGTGAAAGAAATTTTAGTTAAACAATTTCAAAAATTTCATGATAATGGCGTTTGGATTGATGAAAAAGGAGATCGATTAGCAGCTGAAAATCCATTCCTAGCTCGAGGTAATCAATGGAAATTGACACGGAATCAGCTTGTTTCCGTATTCACTCCAAAAAAAGTATACACTATAGTGAATTCAAAGGACTTAAAGATTATTAACTATAGAATTATTCTTTAGGTGAAATCCGTATTTCCGCAAATAAACGAGGTGTGTAAAAAACTAGAGAATTACATTTCTGAGAAACTATGTAATCATTGGGAAGCAAAAGAAGTATGTATGTTGAAAATAAATCACCACAAAAAGTAAATTAGAGCATAATAATTTTATATTTCATTTATTGCTATTTATTTATTCTTCAGTGTCGCCATTTTATTTTTGCTCCTAACATAAATTGTTAAATAAATAAATAAGTCATATTTTCGCAAATATTTTCAAATTGTTTTGTGATGTTTCGCTTAAATTCTTCCTTGGTTCAAGCTAGTTTTTTAATATCAACTAATTTCTTCAGAACTAATATTTATAATTAAAAATATTAAACATTTTCAAACTATGAAGTAAATACATGTGTAAAATGTCTCCAGCTTTTTAAAAAAAAACACCTCGCTTTGATAATGCGGACCAATTTTCATTTAAAGTTAATCAACGATATATCTAAAAGTGAATAATAAAATAAATTGATGTTTATTTTAACTAGCTTTGCTCAAAATACACCTTGGATGTAGTCGCATCGTGTGCTTATGGAATCGAAGGCCAAACATTTTCAAATAACAGCTCTGATTTTTCTCGATTAGTTGAAAAATTGTTTCAACCACGACCTTTCAGCATAATTGAAACAGTAGCTCTTTTATTTTCACCTATAATAGGAAAATTAATAAAATATCGGTATGTTCTTCACGATATTTTGGATTGATCTAAATATTTGCGTTCAATAAATTTTAGATATGTCCCAAAAAGCGTAGAAGATTGGCTTACGACGATAATACGGAAAATTATTACTAGACGAGAAATTACTAATGAGCCAAGAAATGACTTTATTCAAAGCATTTTAGACTTAAAAAATAAAAAAGGTGAAAATATCAGTGAATTAGGCATAATTGGGCATTGCACGACATGCCTCTTAGAAGGTTTCGAAACTTCAAGCACATTGATGGCATTTGCTCTATATGAGGTAATTCTCAAATAGAAAATCCATATAATAAAACTTAAAATCTTATTTCAAATAGTCCGCATGAAAATAATGTCATCAAGTTTTATTATTATATATTTAATTAAAATAATAAAATAATGCATTAATTTAAAATTTCCTTTTCACGAGCTTTGCATGAATCCTCAAATTCAAAAAATTGTGCAGGACGAGCTTAATGTTGTACTTGCAAAATATAATGGCGAATTAACATATGAAGCCTTAACGGAAATGGTATATCTTGAAAATGTATTATTAGGTAAATTACGAGCAAAATATAACCAAACACCTGATTTTTTATTTTTCATTTTTTAGAAACGCTTCGGATGCATCCGGCGATGTATTCATTATCGAAAATATGCACAGAATCAACTGAGTTTCCGCCTCAATATAAAAACTCGAAAAACAGAATTCAAATCAAGAAAGGAATGAGCGTTATTGTTCCTGTTTTGGCAATTCACTAGTAATATCTTATTCGAGATCCCATATTTAATTACTACATTTTTATTTAATTAACATTTTAGTGACCCCATTTTATATGCTAATCCTTATGTATTTGATCCAGAACGATTTAGTGAGGAAAGTCAGAAAAAGCAAAACAGATACGCTTTTTTGGCTTTTGGAGAAGGTTCAAGAATGTGTCTTGGTAAATATATGAACATTTTTAATACGTTTATACCCAATATTATTTTTTAGGAATGCGATTTGGTTTAGCCCAAAGTAAGGCTGGTTTAGCGACTATCCTTTCAAAATACAAGGTTTACTTATCGGACAGGATGAAAATTCCATTAGAAATTTCAACAACTACTTTCTTATTGAGTTCAAAAGACGGTATTTGGATAAAATTTTTAAAACGGTAAACAAATGTGCCCCACGTTGAATTGAAAATGAATGAACTGCTAACTTTAAATGACTGAAACATTATTACTCAATAGTTTTTAATTTTAAAATGGGCGGTTTTATTTACTAACAAATAAGAATAAATTGGATATCAATAACTTTGGAGAAAACGATTGTACTAATAAAAAAGAAAACACACTTGTTGTTTAAGAAAACGAATTTCGCAATGTTGAACAAACTGTGAATGTAAACCTATTAGGAGACTATAATTGTATTTTATTGTAGGAAAGAATAGCCAAATGTATTTCTCTTGCCATTTATTAAAAAATTATTAAAAATTTCATCAAACAAAAATATATTCATTAAAGGAATGAAATGATTCTTTATTTTGAGACTTTTGAAAAACTTAACCAGATTCCTTCTTCTGAAGATAGATAAGGCGTTTTCTTTGAGAAGGTAAGTACTCCGGTGTTTTTGGATGTTAGTACAACTTGATACTCCTTCAGAATCAATGCAATTGCTAACTTTGCTACCATAAATCCATATTTGAAACCTTAAATAGTAAGTGATTAAATTAAAAATATCTAAAAAATGAAAAAGCTTACCTAAACAATACTCCGAGTTTTTTCCAAAACAAGGGTATGGTCGAAGAGCGTCAGGATTGTCTAAATATCTGTTTGGTTTAAAGGTAAATGGATCGGAAAAATGCATGGGATCCCTAAACAAATCATTAGGTTTTTTTTTATACCCAACTATTATAACACACTGTACTTACAAATGAATGGAATAAGCAGGTATAAGGACGTTACACCCTTTCTCAATGTAGGCGACCTCCGAATCGGTATGCTGTTTTGGAAGTTCATGCCGTTTTATGCACTTCTTTTTAAGGGCGAAAATGTGCGAGTGTAAACGGAGTGTTTCTGTAACATTGGAAAATATAAGACGTGTTTACAAGAATTAGAAACGTACCTAGAAGGATGTTATTGAGAAAAGGCAACCCTTTTGTGATATCTTCTACACCAAGCTCCTTGCCAGAAGTTAATTCAATCTGTTTTATATGATTTCTAATCTGTTCCTGCATATCACCGTTCAGAGCAAGCTATAGAAAAAACTTTCTAGTACTTGATTTGAATTGTATTTAATTTATTTACTTCATATAACCCATACGCAAAAAGCGTGTTACTTGATTCAAAGACATCGTACAGTCCGATCAGACATTGTACCAAATTGTGCTTATCTGTGCGTTAAAATTGGATTAAAAATCTTTTATAAAATTGTTTAAAATATTTATAGCTTACTATGCGCTCCAAAAATTGCTGAAAAAGTATCTTCAGGTCCATCAGTTAATGAAGTATTTGATTGTAAAGTTTTTTCAATTCTCCTGTCTAGGCGAGTTGATCTAAAATGTTAAAATAATTTCACTCCGGCCCATTTAACTCTATAAATTATATTCACAGCAAGCTAAAAAGTCCACCGAATGGAGTTCCTAAAAAGTATTTTTCATAAATGTCCAAAAAATCAGATGTGGACTTTGTAAAACAGTGCGGCTCAATGTTAAGGGAACATAATAATGAAGCTTCAATGAAGAATTTCGAAGATAACTAGAACAAAATTAATAATACTCATATTGTAGATTTACAATAATAGCATACCTTTTTCGCTTCAAAACCTTCTTCTGTCGGCCATTCCGGAGCTCCCTCAATGTATTCAATTAATGTTGTTGAAAGACTTTTTAATTTGACGAAGTGATCTTTAAACTGAAATACTTTTATTATTAAGACAATGTTTTAACAATCTTTAAAAACTATTTGTAAAATAAATTCGTGTTTATAAGAAACTCCTTCCCTTTGTATTTTCCGTAAATCAAATAAAAGCAGTCATTAAGAGTTTATTGAGCACAAAGGATATTTCAAATCGCATCTGGATTGTCTATGCAGTACAATACCAACAATAATAAGAGCTAATTTGTTTCCGTCTTGGATTCTTAAAATTATTTATATATTAGGATGCAATCAAATTAATTAGAATTAGAAAATAGAATAAGATACCCTTTAATGGTGAAATGAAATAATTAAATAGTTCTTCATTTTATTTGCTAAATTGCCTTTTTGGCCAATTGTTTTGAAACATGCGAGGAGATTTTATTTATTGATAACTCTTTCTTACTCTCATCTTTTTTAATTTATAATTAGTAAAAAATTAAAATATTCTACAAGTTATTTATTAATGAGGGAATCAAAGTTGAATGGCCCCTAACGAAAAATGTTTTCAACTTTAGTTGTGTTTTTGCCAGAAAATAAGTTTTTATAAGTAGTTGTTATAAAATAGCTATAAATATATTTCCAAATTATCATAATTAGCAAGGTGGCATTAAGCTTCCAAAATATGAGTCTTTAACAATTTTATAAAATGTATAGTATACGTGGATAAATGCCATAATATTGATATAGTCTACATGAGATGCAAAGGGCGCTAATGAGCGTTATATGTATTTAATGTTTGGTAAGTAGACTGCCAAATAATTTTTATAATTTATAAACATTTCATACAATAATTTCGGCAATTTTAAAGCTTTGCTAATCATGAATTCTAACACTCAAGCTACCACCTTCGCATTCGAGAAATCATGGCTCAAGGCGTTCCTCGGCTGCTAAACAATTTCGCCCAAATCAATCAAAGTGTACACAATCCATTAAGAAACATAAAAGGAAAATTTTCAATCAAGGAGTATCGTTGTTTTACGCTAACTACTCCTCACTACAGTTAAAGGCGCTTTCTTTGAAGTGTTTAGTGTTTGTCTTCAGAATATGATTTGTTTATTTAAAAATAAACTTCCGCGGTTATGGGGAAGTTAGTGGTTGATATTTTTAGCATTTCTGAGCATATTTGAAGAATTGAATCTTTCATTAATTTTGAAATTTTTGTAGGTTCTGCATTGAAAGGCAAGTGATATTTTTAACTTTGTAAATACACATAATAACAACTATAAGACTTAAAATTGTACATAATGTTTTCAAATGTTAATTTAAGAAAATTATAGTTCTCTAAATTAATATCTTGTTATGAACAACGTCTTCAAATTAAATTCATTGAAACTTTCGATGGCACGTTTCCTTTTTTTAAATCTAAACAAAATGAAAATGCAAATAATATGCACGATACTTGAACTGGCATATAGCAATGACCACATAATTACTCCTGTACATACATACATATGTATGTGATTTATGAAGTCGAATATTTTTGCTTGCGGCGCATAATCTGTTTTTATTTGTTTTTGTTAACTCACCTGAAAAAAAAGTTGTTGCCGGTTTTCTTACTGCATAATTTTTTAATTACATATTTTATCGCCGCCAAAAAACAGAAACTAGAATTTACTTCCACATGCTTGCCGGCGCGTGGAATATCTTTTTTATCGTTTTAATTAAACACGTGCTTATAATGAAATGGTATGAGCAAAAAATAAAAATTATAACATTATGATTCAATCAATTTTTCTGCATTTCATCGAGATTCCAGCTATGCTTTTTTTATGTTTATGTTTGATAAATGTGGCGTAATCTTGAAACGACTTCAATATTAGAAACGAGTATTCACTATTTTCTTTTCTGATTTTGATTCAAATACATATATGTATGTGTGTACATATATCATACAATTTTTTTATAAATATCCCATATCAGTTTACCTAGGAGAAGATAATATATTGCATATAAGTATGTAACAGTAACTCAAATTTTTGTTCACATATGGTACAATCACAAAATTTGATTAAATCATACTTCCTGCAAGGGATGTGCATTAGAATTTCTGTAAATGCTTTTTTTACTCAACGACAATTGTGTTAACTACAAATATTTTGCTTGGAAATAGAATCGGAATGATGATGTATGTATATTTCATTTGATCCTTCTAAAATCATTGAACAATTGGTTCCAATTAGAAAACTAACGAGTTAAAGTTACTACTCTTGAGCAAAATATGCAAGTATAGCTACATAGAATTTGTAAAGATTATAAATTTTTTGGGAATAATATTATCTAAATTGTATAAATAAAAGGTAAATACACGAACATAAATAAATATAGTAGATTCGGTACAACAACACCTTTCTTCAAAGATTTATTTTTAAAAATAAATAAAAGACCATTCTTCTGCAAAATAGCTTTTTATATAAATTACTTTCTTTTCTACGTGTGCAAGCTGCACATTTCCTAATTTTAACATTTCTGGTATGAATCAAGAATATAATTCGTAAAATACATAATGTTGAAATTACAATTTTCAAAATACTTCAACATCCGGGCATCCTATAGTTTTATACATATTTATTAGCCTAAAAGTGTTGATGGTGATTCAATTGTAATTTTATTTGATTAAGGCAAAAAATTAAACCTTGTTTTATTGGAAGCAAAGATATTGGTAGAGGCGTGCGCAAAATT
The DNA here is from genome assembly GCA_959613345.1 of Tolmerus cingulatus. NCBI lineage: Eukaryota > Metazoa > Arthropoda > Insecta > Diptera > Asilidae > Tolmerus > Tolmerus cingulatus. The sequence goes on along the minus strand of OY390708.1, from coordinate 10,935,154 downwards.
TTTCAGATACAATTTTTTAACTTTTATTTTAATTATATTAATTTAAAACAAGAGTTTAGAAATTAAGGAAACGAATGTGTGCATTATTTTTTATATGTATAATATACACTTTCATATAGCAAATATAAAATATCAAATGTATGTGTTTATCATGAACAAAATGTCTTTATTCACTCTTGTCTAAATTATAATAATAAACGTGACATCATAATTTGCATTAAGAAATGTCCTTCCTGAATGTTCCTTGCAAATTACAAAAGTATGCAATAATAAAAAATGACTTTCATAAATACAAAAAGAATTCAGAACTAATTAGGAACTTGTTTGACTGGCTTGCTCCGAAGACGAAGAAAATGTTTTGCTTTGTTTGTAATTGTTTTTTTTAATAAAAAGTTCTTTCTTATGAGACGATTTCAGATTGAACGTAAAATGTTTCTGTTTTTGCCTTATTCTACTCTGATTTTATTATTACTTCACTATTTTGTAAAACTAAGATTATTCATCTTCTCAATAAAGTCAACGAAACCGGTATCACTATCCCCCACCACCATTCGACTGGACCCGGATTTTTATATATATAATTTTAAAGCACTGCTTTATTACTTTATTCTATCGCATAACTCGATCAAATCAATTTCGAAGATGTTTTTAAAACTTGTGTTCATTACGTTGTGCTTAAGTTGTAGTCGAGCCAACAATGAGTGGCGTAAGTATTTCAGTGCTTATTATTAAAAATGCATAAAAGTGTAAAGTGGATTTTTGTGATTAAAATGCATTAAAAATAAAAATTTCTTGTTTCTTCCTCAACTACATGATTAGAAATATTATTTTTTGAATATGATGGACACTTAATGCCATAGCAGGAGTGAATGCAATAGCGCTTACTTTTACTGTGTTTTACCATCCAAGAAAGTGTATAAAAATTACAAACCAAAAAAAAATCATTCTTTACCGATTTAAGTTACCTCCTCAAAATGCAACATTACCATACGATTGAAGTTTAATTGTACGTTTTACATTTTGCAGCCACTGAAATACAGCGATGTGTAGTTGGTGATGTTGACTGTATTGTGGATGCTGCAAATCATTTTGTGCGAGATTTTAAAAATGGAAACGAGAAGCTGGGAATACCTCAGCTGGACCCTTATATAATTCACAATTTTACATTCAATGAGGACAGAAGAACTCCAATCAGGCTAACTTTCCACTTGCCAACTGCTAAACTACTTGGCTTATCAGAAATAAAATTCGAGAGGGCTGTGTAAGTAACTCATATCTTTATTTCTATTGGCAACATCAAAATCAGTAAGCCAACGCGTGAAAAAATATGCTATCTTTCCGACTTTCTTTGTTTCAGAATTTAAGCTATAACTTTGCAAAATTTTATTTGGTAGTTATTTTTTAATACAAAGATTGAACACGGATTCCAGAAAGTCAGCTTCATCAAGATTAATACATAAAAATATAAATGTCTAGCAATCTATTGCAAAAAACAAGAAAATATATTTGAATTAATTTTCTTTTAAAAGTTGTGGTGTGCTGCATTTTTTTAATATTGTTTTTTTTAAGATATATTTTCTGCTCATGCTAAAAAGACAATAAAATTAAGCAAAGAGTAGATAAATAAACTCACATCAAGGGATCGGTTTTTTTACTGTCAGCAATAATACAGATTATAAATTTACTTAGAAAACTATAACAATTAAGATTGATATTAAAACTAAATAGAACATTTTACAATTAAATTTAAATTTATTTCTTGCAGGGGCTGGGGACTAGATGTACCAAATAGCAAATATGAACTTTATGGACGGATACCTCGAGTCGTGTTGAAAGGACAATATCAAGCAGATGGATTTATTATATTCGCACCCATTCAAGGAAATGGAGATTTTGAAATAATCCTAGACGATATTGAATTAGGAATGAAATTCAAATCAGTTGTTGTTGAGAGAAATGGTCGACCTCATGTAGTCATACGCAGAATTAAGTCTATATTGGAGCCCAGAAAGTAAGTTCATTATATTTCAAATGTTGAGATAATATCTAATACAATTGTACTTTTAAACACTTTTAGCGGAAAAGGATACTTGACGGGTCTATTTGGAAATAACAAGCAACTATCAGATTCACTAAATGATCTCCTAAATTCAAACTGGAGATCTGTTTGGGATGAATTGGTGCCTCATCTTATTATCACTACAGAAAATATTGTTATAAATACCATGCAACCCTTCCTGGATAAATATAGTTGGGACGACTTTTTCTTACTTGAATAAGTGTGCTGTAAAAATTTTTGTTTTTTATTTTTAAGCTATTTTTAGAATGAAATATTTAATTTAAAAAGTTATTTGGCGTTTTTCTTCTAAAAAATTTTTTTATTTCCAGCAATTACCCAACTTTTGAAGTTTTAACTTTTTAATTGTGTTTTATGTTTAACATTTTTGAATCATACAGTTGTCTAAGTCCGAGTGTAATATACACATACGTCCGATTGATAAAGATTTACATACTTGCATCGATGAAAATCAGTAACTTTTTACGTTTAGCAAACATTTAGGTATCTCCACTGACCCAATTATTTATTTTTGAAGTGAAAACGTCTATTCGTTAGTGCAAGCCTCAGTGGCGGATTTACGCGTAGGCAAAGTAGGCCTGTGCCTACGGCGGCAAAAAAAATGGGGCGGCAAAAAAGTCAATTATTTAATTTTTTATAAATTTTTTGATTAATAAAAATGTAAAAATACAAAATTTTTTTACTTTTATTCAATTTTGCGCAAAATAATCATTTGAAAAAGACGCCACTTTACTAGAACTATATTAAATCACTATGACACTATATTAAGTCAGTAAAAAACAGATTTTTGTTCAGAAAAAAAGGCGGCACTTTGATGCCTGCCTACGGGCGGCAAATTTGTAAATCCGCCACTGGCAAGCCTCCAGCAGAACTTTGTTGTGTAACGAAATAATTTAAATTTCAATCACTAATATCTGCGAATTAATAATGCAGAAGCAATGATTAAACCTTTCGCAAAAAGATCATGTCTGTACGTATTTTTCGCTCCATATGTGGGTGAAATAAAATACCACTCTGTACATAATTAAAAAGGAAATCGGAAAACTTCAAGTCAATAATTTATTCTTCGATTTTAAAAATTGTCAATCCAGAAACAACCCTATCCCAATTAACTCTGCGCTATATTTTATATACATACTTACTGAATTAAAGAACCTTCGCTAAAATTTCATTATCTATGCCAAATCCCAACGAATTGAAGGAAGCTACCACTCTTTTTCATGAAACAACAAAATACTGTGGTCTGCAGATATAGCGAGTATCAGAAAAAATGGGAATGATTTTACGAAAAGCATCTGAGGCAATGGACTGAAAATGAGAGCAACGCTTAAATCCATTTTGCTGTTTGAAGAAGTACTATTCCGATCAACCATGGATTCTATCTTAATCATAATATACCATACATATATGATATTGATTTGAGATGGAATTTCGAAACAATACGGTAACAGTGAAAGTCATTACTTAAAAAGTAGATTTGCGCGGGACTTCATATTTAAAAGCAAAATAATTATTGATGACGAATACTCTTTAAAAATTAATTATGTATCCACATATTATTATTATTATAAATACTTGAATAAGTCTTATTGGATCATTTTATGCTAAAATTCCAAATGTGAGAACATTACACATAAAAAACCTAAAAAGGAGGTATTAAATGAATCTTAATTATAAAATTAAGTGTTTTTTTATTTAAACAGTTTACTAAATTTTTACGACGAAACACGTTTTATTTTTCTTTGTTATGCTATTCATGAAATGAGAATATTATGTTATGAATTTGCATTTGAATTTCTTAACTTTTCTCAATCTTTTCGAGCATAATAAATGTAAAAATTTGGTTCGTTAATTGACCTTACGCTTTCTTTTAAGCAAAAAATACAAGTTTAAATCATACAACAATTTTTTCAAAAATTTATTCTTTCATTATCACATGCATTCAACGTTAAAAATGTTCTTCAAAGTATTTATATTTACTTTGTGCATATCGACTATATGGTTTTCTTCAAACAAATACACTTTTTATAATTCGGACCCTAATTTTTAGAATGACAATAAGTCTTACTAATTTCTTGGACAACAATAAGGATATTGTAGATCCTCTGAATGAACAGTTAAAATACATAAATTATTTATAAGATAAGGCAAGTGTATTTTCTTATATTTCCTTAAAACTCCTGTCATCGAAGACGTACTTGTAGACAATTACGGAAATTTGAAAACAATTACGAAAATTAAGCGCTTTTCAATACTTTCTTTTTTAAATATAAGGACTTTGTGATCTGTGATACCGGTTAAAGTTCAAGGCTATACGGATTAAATTCAGAAATAAAAAAATTACTTCCACTAAGCTATGTATTACAGTTTATTAGTACACGCGATTGAATGATACTTTGTGATTATACTTTTGGTAACATCCGCTTTTAATTGATTCAAGTAAAAACATGTTGAATGGAGCTACTATAAAAAGAAAACGTGCATAAACGAGTTAATTCTCGTCTAAGCACATATGACAACAAAAAATGAACTGCCTTTGCTTTTGTTTCTTCTGTAACTGCTGAAATTTCGTTTATAATTTTTAAAAAGTAAACAAGTTTTGTATATGAATTAACCGTGTGCTTTCTTTTATATAAAAAGTTAAAATTTTAAGTAATTAATTAGAATATGGGTTATAAAAAACCAGCACTGTATCTTCTCCCTTCCAAACTTAATTTCTATTACGATTTTAGTTGTGGTATAAATTCTGTCAGCAATCTTTTCAGCCAGCATTAGAATGTCAGTGTTAAGAATGTTTTACCAAATAGGGATTCTCCTTAGCTGCTTAGCAATTAGTTTCGCTCAAGAATGGCGTAAGTAATTCGATGCAAGAAATTAACTAAATATTTAATGTTCAGTGTAAAATGTGTTCTGTGATTAAAAGTAATATGTGTTTTTGTTTTATTTCGCAGCTTCTGATATACCGCGATGTCAACTTGGTGATTTCGATTGTCTCTTGAAGGCTGCTAACAATTTTGTAAGGAAATTTAAAAACGGAAATCCATCATTGGGAGTGCCTGTGATAGATCCATATGTAATCAAAAATTTTACATTTAATCAAAGTGCTGGAAGACCTATCAGTTTGTCGTTTTTCTTGGAAACTGCCGAAATTAGTGGTTTCTCAGAACTCAACTTTGAAAAGGCTGTGTAAGAAAATTAATCTCACTATACTCATTATGAATTAAATTTATGTTTAGAAAGTGGGTAAAAGTAAAAGAATTCAATTAATAGTTTAGAAAACGTTGTCTGTGAAGTGTGAACACATATGAATAAAAACGCTGGTTTTTAACTTTTATTCAAAGTCGGGTGTTTAAAGCTATTATCAAAGATTATCCGTTAATTTAGTAGTACTAGAATCCAATTTATAAAGCTCTAGAATTCTTAACAGTGTATAGAAAATGAAATAAAATTACAAAACATCATGATGTTAACATGCTTTCCGTTGCGTTACATTCATATATTAGTCGACTTCATTACTTGCAGTTGAAATAAATACGTAACTACCAAGTTAAAAAACAATTTTTTAAATTATTCACAGAGGATGGGAACTAGACGTCTCTAAAAGCAAATACGAGTTTTATGCTACTTTACCTAAATTAGAAATAAAAGGAAAATATGCAGCTAATGGAAGAATTCTCTTTGCTCCTATCGAAGGAAATGGTGACTTCACGATAACTGTTTATAATTGCAAAGCAGGACTTAAATTTAAAGGAAGAACATTTAAAAAGAATGGAAAAGAATTCTTAGTCTTAAAGAAAATCAAAACCCTACTGGAACCCGCCAAGTATGAACATATTGACTTTAGATGTACAGTTCTATTAATCTACCAAATATCAAACATTTCAGAATGACAATAAGCCTGACAAATCTCTTCAATAACAACAAGGACCTTGGAGATGCTCTAAATGAACTTCTTAATAAAAATTGGAAAGACGCTTGGGATGAATTAAGTCCTCATATTTTGGAAACCACTGGTGAAGTTATAAAGGATGTCATGCAACCGTTTTTAGATAAGTACAGCTGGGAAGACTTTTTCCTTTATTAATAGATCCTCCTTTTGTTTGTTTTTCGCTTACTAAATTTAGTTTTATTTTTATTTCTGTTTAAACTTTTAAAATAATAGAAAATTATAATGAATTTTTGTTTTATATTTGTTTTGATAATATTTTAATTATTAAATCCTTTCCTCATTCACTATTATACATATACATACATCAGCATTTCGATTACTTCAGACTTGGTGAACTATCACACTTATATAATATTTTTTATTTATTAATTTATATATTTATTATTTATATTACGTTGGCGCGTTAAACAAGACAAATTTTCAATCTGAAAACCAATTTCAACAAATAATATTAACCATATATCACATTTTCATTTCTAACAAATCGTAGTTAATAATTTACATATATCAGAGCTTTGAACATCCTTTAATTTCGTCATTTTCATAATACTCTTGAACCATTTGTAATACAATAAACTATCAACAGATTTACGCTGGAAATAATAATAAAGTAATTCTACATTGCACTTCTATACATATTTTAAAATCAAGTGTAATGAGTTCGATAGTCCAATATCACCGTCATGGCCAGAATACCATTTGATTAAATTCAATTAAATTCAATTAAATAATGATGACTTGCATTAAAACTTGGAAGAAACATCAAATTTTATTTTAGAAAAACTCAAGTGGTCAATTTTTTTTAGAGAGATATAAATCACTGCGATAACGTATTTAAAAAGTTCACATTGTAAATATTTGAATATTTGCTAATTTTACGACTGCACTATTTTATTTACGGAAAAACACGCTCGAGTTTTGTAATATGTGCTTCAGCATAATAAACAGCATAATAATAAGAAACTTAATGTAAGTCGTAACAGAAACTTACCCTGCTTTCATCAAAATAAGCTTTTATAGTAGTTCGCATCATTTCGGAAATGTTAAGCCTCGACACGAAGAGCTTCTCTCTGCACATTAAGTGTATGTTTTCGTTGATACATCCATCATCCTGATAGTGTTCGCATAAATCGCCCGATAAAACCTCTTTTATCAGCTGAAGGTCTTTCAGTAGTAGGCCCGGCGCGTGGAATTTGTAAAATCCGACGTATTTTGCTTTCGGACAACAGCTAAAAATTTAGAATGTTTGAAATTGGGCTTTTAAAATAGTAAGCTTTTTCTATTTACTTGTATATTTCATCAAATATATCCGTGCAGTGTTTTTGCATAAAAAAACATTCAAATAGATTTCCAAAAATTGGTAAAGGGGGTAGTCCCTCAATTTTCCTTCGATTCCAGTAGCTATACTGCCACTTAAATATGACGCAAACTATTAAAAGCACTACTGCAATTGCAGGCATAAACGAATCCATTCTGCCTAAAATGTTTATTGTATCTGTCCTAAATTCCCAAGTAAATCAAACATTCGCAGCACAACTCGCCTGCTTGCAGAGAACGCAAATTATTTTCACATTAATTATACTTTATCCAGCCGGCACTGTGATGAAATACGCAGCCGATCACAGCAACATCTTGGCGCCTCCAAATGTTTATTCTCTCAATTCGCCCGTCCCCGCCTCGGCATTAGGTAATCACTCATTTTGTTCTCGGATGTTGGGCGCGAACATTAACGTTTGATAAGAAACTGTGGGAATCGCTCCTTGTGAGGGCGAACCGAACTTCCGAAGTAATTAGGAGTTGCCGGTGTTTTATCAAACAAAAAATTAACTCTTTCGCTGCCACTAGATTGCTAGACGACACTTTCCACCTTATTGCGTGACTTTGTGCCCCGAATGAATCATAGTAGCGCGGTTACTGGAAATAGAACGAAAAATGTCGATAAAACCTGTTGGCCGTGAGTAGAAAATGCGAGAGAACTTTTTATTAGAGGAGACACTCTGTTAAATTTTTGGAAGCCTGCTTAAACGCTTCTGCAGATCTTTGAGACAACAAGAAGCAACCGACAACTGAGCGGATCATTGGCCGCATTTGAATTGGCTGTTTATTTCTTTGATCGTTATTGATTTGTGCCAATCATTTCATTTCACATGAGAGAAAACATTTATGCGTATAACCACACAATGTTAATAAACATGTCCTCAATTGTTTCTATGGGCCCAGGTTATTTACTCTGATACGTGTTTGATTTTTCAGCACTCACTGCTGAAGAACTGCGTAGCTAATTGGCGGGAAAACTTTTTCGTTTCACATTTCTTACATTCAGTTCAACATCTACTTAAGACATTAATTTATACAAAAGAAAATCGTTGAGATCAGGAAATCGGAAATATTTCACCTTATATTTTCACTGAAAACAGAAATATCTGAATTCATATTAGGAAATATCATCTCCAAATATAAACAGATTTTGTCGATAACTTAGCAAAAAAAAAAGAAATTTAGTCGATTCCAACACAAATACTCAAATTAACATTTTTTAAGAACCCGTTTTTTAAAAATAAAATCAAAAGTTCTTCATTTAAAGCAAACATTAAATATTTTGTTTTATTTATTTACATGTAAATTATTCCGCACTATCTTGAATTTTTAAATTCAAAAAATTTCTAATCAATTTTCTTCGTTAGGATTATCAAACCTTTAGTTTATACGTTTTAGCACTTCTTTAAATCTATATTCTAAGTTTGTTTGCTCGATTTTCACAGGGTACCTAACAGTGTACAATTTAAATTTTTCAACTTAAACCTTAGTAAGAACTTCTTTTCGTACAGCGTACCTTAAAACAGTCACTTCGAACCAGTAACTAAGGCAAACGTACCTAAAACGTAACGCAATCTCGAGCAATTGAGATTATAAGATATGAGGTGTAAGAAAGGGCTGCCTATATAAAAAAATAAAAATAAACAAAAATATTTTATTCTTTATGTCATAAATAGAAAACTTTTATAAAATTTAAATATGTATTCAGTTCTGTTTAATTAAAAATACAAACCACACAGCAATCTGATAAAAATTCAATACTTCGTTTGTTTAGTACAGGAAGGAGTATTAAATTCTTCGTAAGAGTTTATTTACTTCCTTTTCAAGATAATTTGTCGTCGTTTCTAATTCCTACAAAAAATACCATTATATAATGCTTAATACAAATTCATACGACAATAGACACACTTTAAGTTTTGTTCCATTACACCCTTTATCAGATTTCTTAAGAGCTCTTATAAATTCAACTTGTACCTGCTGCAGCATCCGTTCAATGGCACCTATTTTCCTTGTAAGAGTATCTTCATCATCGCTGTCGGCTTTTTTTATCTGAAATACAAAATCGTCATTTATATTATCAATTTTTATCACCTCTTCTTACATTTTTCAATTCCGATGTCAAACGCTTTCTTTCATCTTTCAACTTATCAATTGCGGATTTGAAACGACGTGTAAAAGGTTCATTTTCATTCATCACAGTCGCCTCAATTTCATATCTTTGCGCAAGTAAATTCATTTCACGAATTTTAATTTCTTCATCTGCAAACATCATGTCTGTTTCATCTCTATTCCGCTAAAAAAAATAAGTTTATTTAATATAAAATTTCAGATTTTACTCAAAAACTATTTACTCCTCTTTCGATTGCTCTCATTAAAGTGTCTAGATCATTTTCTCTGGCATTGAAATTTGTTCGTTGGGCACTTTCCCGCACTAAGTCAATAACTTCTGCTTTTCGAGCGCGAATTTGCTTTTGATAAAGGATTAACATTTTTCTTTGGCAAGCAATGCGTTCTTCTTCACGTGATAGGGCTTCGCCGTATAATTTTTCCACTTCTGTAATAAACGAGAAGTAATATAATAAGATTTATCTTTTTGAAATGTATTTGTTCATCCTATTTTCTTAAACTTCATTTAAATTTATTTAAGGAGCAATTCTTTTTTTTTTAGAAATACTTAAATTGACTTACCTTTCATCCTTTTTTGATGCTCTTCTTGTTTTAAACCTTCTTCCAACCGTTTGGCAAGTGATATTTCAGCCTTTTCTAGTTCCCTGATTTTTTTATCAAGTAATTCCCGCTCAGTTCTCAAAGTTACCATTTCGTTATCTTTTAGTTCAACCCATTTTTGGGGATAGTTTTCGAATTTTGGATAGAACCCTTTTGGAAGTGCAGTAAATCTCTTTATATATCGTTTTGGATGGACCAATTGAGGACATCGTGCCATTAAAAGACATACTCGTCGAAGAAACTTTTTCATATCTATTATATTTTGTTCATGGAAAAACTGTTCAATTGAATCTTGCGTTTTTAAACTCATGAGTACGTTTTTTTGTGCTATATTATATCCCACTATACAAAATAAAAAATAGTAGGGCTGGTTCGACAGTATATTATCCCACAATTGATACCATTGGCATTCATCAAGAACTTCTGAAAAAGCTGTTGTCATCAAAGTCCAGGCATATGTTTTAGCTGTAATGCAGTTTTTTGTGTAAAACTCATACAACTGACTGTCAAGCTCTACAAGAAGATTTTCTACCATTCCTAGATAATTAAGAGGTTCAAGAGGTGTGAATTCAAACCAAAGTTGGCAATAATTCCATATAACTGAAGCTAACAATTCAAAAGTTAGCATGGGACTATTAGGAAAAATTTTTAAAAATGGAAATACAAAGCACGGTAAAAAATCGCAGTGAGCAAATACCGAACACCAATGAATTAGGGATGAAACTGCTTTCTTTAAATTTCGTAAAGCGGAAACATCTTTCAAAGGAAATTTTTGGCTGTAGTTACTAACTGCGGGGTGAATTCCTTTTTTTGCCAATTCTCCAAATTGTGTTTTGTTACATGGAAGATCTAAAAGCGAACTCCAAATCAAATGCCGATATTTATCTGGGTATTCTCCGTATTCTTTCAAAATTGGAATTAATCGATCTCTTGATAAAGTCCTTTTCAGCTATAAATATTTAAAATTACTATATACTTTTTATTTGAAGAAAATAATAGCCCACTTACCTCTTTGTCCAACAATCCAACTTGTATACTTTTGACCCCTTTTAAATCTTTGATACTTTCAAGTCCGCTTTGTACTGTTTTTAATGCATTTATAGTTACAGTCGAATTATAAATATTAATTTCTCCTGATTTCAAGATTACAAATAGCATTTTTCCGTTCTTCCCACATCCTATTTTATACGATTTTCCATCCTGCACAATAACTTTTATCGCAAGATCACAGCAATCAATTAAAATAACATCGGATGTGGAAGTGAGGGCAAAAAGCATAAAATCACCACCTTGAGGCGCGAATGTTACATCCAAGCAAGTGACGTCTTTTAATTTTAGAACATAGTCAATCTGGTAGGAAACACGATTGATGATAACAATAAATTCATCAATTGTTGTAAGACATATGAATTTATAATCTGATGAGAACGATACTGACTTTATTAAACCACGAGTATAATCTTTAACTGCGCTTTTAAACATTAAATCCAAATCAGTTTCGGTTGCTGTTAATGAAACTTCAGGTACTTCTTTATGCTTAATCCACCTGTCTCGCATTCTTATTGGATGAATTATTTGAACAGTATTTAAAGTGGATCCCGACCAAATGTGAACCGTATCATTTGTGAAACATGAAAATATTTTATCACATTTAGGCATGAAACCCACAAATTTAAGTGAAATTTTATTTTCATTAAATTCAAGTTTGTGAGTTGTTTGCAGATTCCTTAAACTGACTAAAAATGCTTCTTGTACTGAGTGCAACACAAAAGTATTCGCATATTGCGAAATTCCAGGAAATGAAATATTTTCGATGCAGTAATAGGAAAAACGTCGAGAGTTCATTAATTCTCCATTTTCTGAAAATATTTCAAATCAAATCTGCATGCCTTTAAACAAAATCTGAATTTCATACTTATATTAATAATCATAACCTTTCCATCTTTAGTGCCTACAATGTAATTGGATACTGATTCTGGAATATTTAAAATAACATGGCTCTTTGGTGCTAGTTCCTTGATTTTCCAAAATTTCTTCGTTGATAAGTCAAACACAAACACATTACCCCTATGTGAATTTGTGAACGAGGATAATTTATAAGAAAAATTATAATTTGAATACCTGTGGTCAACAACAACTAGATGAATATTATTTTCTCCGAAGCATGCTGTAACAAACCGTACGCGGACAATTTTATCTCCTTGTGTAACCGTGTGATGTGCCGTAAGAACTAAGCTGCAAAAGGTAAATGGGCGTTCGGTTTAGAATAGAAATTTTAAAATTGTTTTCAAGATATTTTTAGTTCGAGCTTATGTCGGGAATACAATTCATATTTAAATTTCACCCCGCCCAACTTTAAAGCGATGATTCTTGTTCCAATACTATAAAGAAATTTAAACGAAATATAGTATAATAGTTGCCGCCTTTAAAAATTTCTAAGTGATAATTTTATTATTTTTGCCCCAATTCTGTTGTAAAAGAATAAACAAAGTATTTTCGCCACGCAAACATTGATATCCAATTTATAATAAGTATGTAAGCTAAAATTCTTAAAGGGGGTTCAAATGTAGATTCCAGTTTCTTGAAACCTTATTGTTCAACTAAATCGAGCGTATTAACTCAGCGAACGAATCCAACTAAAAAAACACACACTTCCTTTTGTGTGTTGACTTTGTAACTGAATTATGTTCAAAATTTAATTATTAGTGGATAGGTCATAAAAGAAGTGCATAAAAATATTACGCATTAATAATCTCAGTTTAGGAAAAAATTATGTAGTTACGAGGCCATCGCAGAAGAGGGACGATATGCGATTTCGAAAGACCTTTAGTGCAGCACCATTGGAAGAAAATGCAAGCCTATGTTTCTATCGTTAAAGTATGACAAAATTAAAACGATTGTGAGAGTTAAAGACTTTAATTTTAAGGGATTCTCAAAATCTTCAATAAAAGTTTCAAACTGCCTGGGTAATGTGGATTCTTCTTAAAATTAATTAAAGATACATTACTGGATGTAACTTACCCATTTTTATCATTCTTGAAACGAAAGTCACTTTTCTTAATTTTTGGTTTGTTATCTCCATCCACGGCTGGATCCATTGGAATAAAAGAAAACCCCCGTTTACACTTAAAGCTACGAGAATCTCTAAAACAACTTCATAACTTAGCAACGGCGAGTTCAAAACAAATTGAAATTTTGACATTTGAGTTTTTTTTACTTTAATAAATCGACAACCAACGCCACGAATTTAAAAAGTATCGAATAGCCGAAATAACAACTCGCTGCAAAACTTTTTCTTCAAAAAGGCGTTTGTTGGATGAGGCTCTTCGATTTAATTTGAATTTTTCTAAAATTTAAGACTTTAATTTTGACTCCTGAAAATCAAAATTGCCTCGAAAAATGTTTGTTCATATAACAGTTCTACACTTCCACTTATTAACATTTATAATAAATAACTTTTTACACAATCATCATTTTGAAACAATAAAAAAAAGTTGTAAAATTTTCCAATCAAAACCTCTATGTATTCTCTGTATCTTTAATTCCCTATCAAAATATTCGTATTTATTAAAAAATTACTAATATTATATAACATTTAATAACGATTTTCTTCAATAAAATTTATTCAAGCTTTAATTCAATACAAATACATATCGTAACAAAAATTAGGCATACAATCAAAATTTGCAATTTACAAATGTTGATTCTCTGCAAGATTTTGCTCTATATATTTAATTTCTGTGAGAAATTGTATCAATTCAACATTTAATTTCCAATTTAAGTTTGAAATTGTGAAACCTGAAATAGTAAACTAATCTCACGTGATTTATTATTGCATATAAAAAATTTTGCAGTAAATAAAAGTCGTGTAGCAAGCCAAAACATAATTTCGCACATTTGAATGATGTTAGCTCCTAGAAAGTAAAATTCCTTCGGTTTTTATTTCAAAATCAATAACATATACTTTCTTCGCCCCTTTCTTCTTAAAAATGCTGATGGAAATTTTCCGAATTTAGTCTACGTAGTAAGCTTTCATTAGTTAATCTTTGATTAGTTTAAAAATATTTTTAGGTCTTCTTTAGGTATCTTAGAAAGGATCACAAGGAAAAACTAGTGGGATGCAAAAAAATTAACACATTTACTTTAAATAATTGACAGGAAGCGGCGATAAAATACATAAGCTTTAGATTAACTATTAAATAGAATAAAATAGGTCAAAAATTAAAAGATCACTTTGTTAATATCTTAGTAGCAGCACCATCCAGCCCTTTCCGCATCACCGTGAGCAATATGATCGATGCTCCAGGAAGCCCTTTCTAGCCGCCCCACCCCGTTTACCTTAACATTATTCTCGTCGACCGGGATTCCGACCTGAAGCGGGGGCAGGTGAAACGAACTACCCGTCTCTATTGCTTTATTTAGATAAGATGAGATTGAGTCGTTTGATTCATATTGGCGCAGGGTTTGGCTGTTGTTTTCGTCAGCCATTCGCGCTATTCCGAGCGCCATAGTGAGGAAAACCTGATCCAAACCGCGATCCTGGTCTGCCGAAGTTTCAAAATAATGTGCACCGATCGACGATGCATACAAAAATGCCTCGTCGCGCGATACCGCTCGCGATGTTTCTAAATCTAGCTTATTTCCTATGAGGGTCAAAATAATCGGATCTTGAACATTTCGGTGGAGTTCTTGGACCCAAGCCTTGATATCACTGAACGTTTGATACTGGGAGATGTCGAACACAAGTAGGGCTGCATTAGCGTTCCTGTAATACATTGGGGCAACTGCTTTAAATCGTTCCTGGCCAGCAGTGTCCCATACCTAAAATATTTTAAATTTTCCCTGATTACAGAATTATTAGGCGAATTGAAATTGTACTGTACCTGTAGTTTTATTTTCACGTCGTCTAAGGTAAGTTTGCAGGTGAAAAACGTGGCCCCAATTGTTGGCGCCAAGTCGCCAGAGTGCGAGTTCTTAACATACTTTGTAACAATGCTCGTTTTGCCAACAGCTGCGATTTAAAATCGAAATGACTCATTGGATATCAATAAATAAACAGATAGCTCTAGTTTCGGCCACTGATTTTGTTTGAGGAGGCGAACAAAACCCCCACAGGGACAAAAGTGAAATTTTTTGTGTTCGTGTTCGATTGCAACACATTGTTTTCACGGGATAATATTATTTACTCACCTCGCGAGCCCAAGACGACTACCTTCGCCTCAATTGCTTTCATGCTTTGAAATTTTACAGATATAAGCAGATGAATGCCAGCGCTGCTTGAAATCGCTCCTCATCAGAGAAAAATTCGTGTGAAAAACCAATTGTAGAAAATATCCCCTAACAAAGGCTGTTTTGTTAGAAAATCATCACTTGCGACTTTTGCGACTGTTGAACACTTCACCATGAGATCTATGGCACCAATTCCGTCTGATAACCGCGGCAGAGCTACTGCCACTTTGCCCCCAACTATTTTTATTTACTCAAATGTTTTTATATTTTTTTCTACTCCGCAGATCAGACACTTTTCCCTTGTTTTGAAGTGAAGTTTGTTGCAACATCACAGGAATTTGACCAGTTAAATTTGCTTCGAATGGCATTGTCAGCTCAGATTGGAAATATTCGAATTAAATTGGTTTTCTAAGTTATTTAAAAATGGAGCGCCTCATCAAATTTTGAAGAAAATAGGATTGAAAATATGACAGGGATTGAATCTAAAAAGAATAAATAAGTTTATAGGACCTGTTACTCATTAAAAAGACAAGTATACAAACATGTTGAAGTTTTGCTGCGGAGTGTACGCATTTACCATTTCTTTTTTGGCTTGTGGCTACGAATAATTCATAGTTGTTTCTGAATCTGAAAGCTGTCAATTGATTCTTGCGTACTGTCAACCTGCCGGTTTGGAATAAATCGCTGCAATTAAAAGGATTTAATTCTGTAATAAGGGCCTGAATTTCCCAAATTTCGTATTTCTAGCAATACAAAAAACAAAAAGCCTTCATTCAGGTAAGAAGACAAAAGAATTTTAATTTACAGCGTTTCAGAAATCCACTCGATGACGTGTCTCTCGAATGTTTGTTGTCGGTTTTTAATCATTAAGAATTCCTCATATTGATGGGCAGATCTCAAGAAATTTCTCAAATTTTGTTTGCAGAATGATTACTGACGTTCAATTAGCGGTCTTCTCCAACGTCTTGGGAGTTTTCCTGTTCCTGCTCGTGGTCGCGTATCACTACATCAACGCAAACATGGGGAGGTAATCTTGGAGCCTTTTTTCTAATTCACACTGTTTGTATCTAGCACGAGTAGTATCTAACATTTTCTCAACTTTAAAATGTAGCAGTCGCTAATTAACAAGTGCAATTAAATATATATGTTTTGCCTTTTCCTAATTTAATTTTTCCCACTTATCTTTGTATTTATTTTTATTTCCTTGAATGTTTTTAACATTTCCAGTATTGGAAATGTCCTATATTTTATTGTAGCTCGCGCAACATTTACATAAAATTCTTAATGCGAATGTAGATATGACTGAAGAAACTGACGGAATTCAAATAGATTCGACGAAACCCAGTTTAAAGAAGAAATTTGGTCCAATAAGACAAGGCGGGTTATATTATTTATTGCATAATTTTGTAATCACGCGGCAATGATTGCTTCCATAACATTTGCCGAATTAAGGCGGAAACAAAATTGTTGAAAACGACAAGTATATTCAAACTTAACGCACATTAACTGAATATTTGCTTATGTGACAGGACTTTTTTTCAAATTCTATTTTAGCTGTCGTGTTTATCTAAAATAAGATCTTAACGCTATCTGTAATTATGAGCAAGGAGCTTGACATACCTTTGCGCTTTTTTAATTCATTGGATGAAAATTGAACAAATGTTTGTTTTCTTCGAACAAACACAGATTAGCGGAGCATACATATATGCAGAATCGATTTGCGCACCGCTGTGTTCAAACCCCAAAGAAACCCTTTATAATTAAAAGACAAGTTTGAAACTGGAATTCTAAGAGCAATATTTTTTAGAAAATAAATGAATGCTATTCTAGATTTTTATAGACTTTTCAAAATTGCTTTTAGGATCTAATCTTACTCGACAAAAACCGAATCGAAAATTTCCAATTTGAAGTAGAATATTTCAAAAGCTAGGTATAATTTTGAAAACCGGCTTCAGATTTTAAATTTCGTTTTCAATGATACCCCACTTAATACATATCTTTGTAGCGAGTAAAATTTATTTATATGTGCACCAAATTAGAGTGCTATAGTTGTAATAATCTCTGAAGAAAATGACATACGAACGGACGGACAGACGGACATGGGAAACTATATGGGTTCCTTGTTTTGCTACGGAACCCTAAAAATTAGTAAGTTGAAAAGTTGCTTGTTTTTTTACCTGAAGAAATGCAAAAGAATGCGAGAATAAATTATAAATTAAAATATTAAATACTACACCTGAAAATCATTGAATTGGTCACGAAAATTATTAAGAATAATACCTGTTACAGAACAATCTCTCTCTATGTGGAATATTTAATAATATTTTACAAAAGTGAAGAAGAGATCGTCGAGATATAAACTGAATTTACGACAGTTATTTATTTAATTTCATCGGTAACGCACTTTTAGAAGTTAATAAATGGTTTTGGGCTACAAATCCTTTTCAGGAGTTTTTATATTCCTAAACGAACGAATATTAAAATTTAATATGCTTCAATTATTTTTTAACTACTCTCCCCAATTTTTGAAATTGTATTACGTGTTTAGTTTTATAGATTTATTTGGCTTGTAAGTTAGAGCAGTTTTCTTGTGAATGTTTTGTTAATAAATGTGTTTTTTGATCTTTTCAGGACGGTGTCGTCGACCAAACACAAATGAGCTAGCGAATAAGTATATTTTAACTAACAAGTTTTTCGTATGTTCTCCTATAATTATAATTAATTTTTGTAAACACCACATTTGATTGGAAATAATAAACTCTTTAACGGTAATATATGCTGTTTAATTTAAACCTTCAGTAAGAATTTTATGGAAACTTTATCTGCTTTATTTTATTAATTAATATCTCGGAATCGTCTCGAAATTTTTACCATACAATGTTAAAGTAAATGTAGATAAGAAGAGGTTTGTTGGTAATTTATTTATTTGTAAGTCTCGAATAATGTGCCCAAAATTACAAGACTTTTAAATTTATTTTCATAATGTTTGCATGCTAAAAATATATATAAATGCTTTTTTTGTGGAGTTAAGAGCGACTTATTTATTTATTGTTCAGATTTTTACTACTTCGCTAAAGCTGGCGGGAGTTCCTTTACGCCAAATTTGAAACGAAGAATTGATTGGAAAAAAAGAAAAGAAAGATTCGTACCATTTAACTGTAGAAAATATTATTGTTATTTGACTCATTGAGAGTAGAGATAACTTATCTGATGAAAATGTTAAGAAATATAACTTCAAAGACCCGACAACTTTGTTAACGTTCTTTCAAAATTAGAATTGTTTGCTATAAATGAGCATCAAATTTTTCATTAGAAGGTATTTAGAGCAAATGGAACAACTTTTGGGTATTTTTATCTGAAGATGCTGGTAAGATTTATTGTTCCTTATATATTGTGCATTGACTTGGATACACATTTGGTTTTGCCTCATTCGAAATTTTCATATGCTTTAAAGTCAATAGTCTCTCCAATTTCTATATTTCATAATTATCTCTATACAAATTGCTTTAAAGAAAAGGTCATGTTGAGCAGTATTACAGGACATCTATTCAACTATTAAAAGAAATATCTTGTTCGAAATGATAAGATTGGCGGAGAATGTAACGCATACTAAAATAAATGAACTTGGATATTTTGAGGCGCTACTTTAGAGCTTGATTCGTTCAGATACTCTGATATTCGGGAATGCTACCATGAAAGCTTCTTGTTAAACTTTGGTAAAGCCCCAGCGGTTCTTTTCTTCCCCAAAAACCCAGGGGACTCGTGGGGGTTTGATAACAGAAAATTCGCTTGCAACATTCAGTTGTGATAAAGGCGTCTACCAAATCGCGCGTTATTCACTTTCGACTGACCATGAGTCCGGTGTTTGTTTGACTTGAAAAAATTTCTTATAAAACGTGAACGAATAAATTCCAAAATTTACTTATAATAAAGTTCAATTATGCAGTCAAAAGGCGGCTTTCGTCCGCGATTTCTTCCAGCTGTTTTGCAGGCTTTTGAATAATTCCGATCGGGGTGACGTTGTAATCGGAGTCAATTTTAAAAAAACCGTGAAAATACAAAATACTTAGAATGCATACATTTGGCGCCCTGTACAGTGAGACGAATATCTAAATGTTTTGTGAATTCTAAAACATCCTTGATGCCATGCATGGCAAACAGTTTTAAAATTTTTTGGATACAATTTAATTATGTAACAAAGTGGCAATATGTGGACCAACTTTATGGAAGTCGCTTGCTAATAAAGTGGATTCAAACGGGTGAGTGCCAAATTAGTTAACGTTAAATTGGTAATGTGGGTGGAGTCTTGTATTTTGAATCCTGTCTTAGAAGCAGCCAAATTCATCAAGAGGGTCAACGCGCCGATGTTTGCGAAGGACTGAAATTTGGTACTTAACACAAACGTGACCGCGAATATCCACTCGTAGTTAAATGGTCGTTTACCCTTCGAGACTTTCAGTCGGCATGTAAAATTAAATTTAGGACTTAATTAAGTGCAAAACACAGGGCTGGAGGAGTCTTCTCGAAATATGCTTATTTGCGGTTCATCAAAAAATCCTTTCAGTAAATGAAGTTTTTAAATATTAAACTAATTAATATCATATTTCATACTTGTTGCAACAAAGCTACACTAAGAGATAGCTTGTTGAGTTTTGTACTTCTTTCGGGACATGATTTGCTTGTTGCTTTCAGTTTGGAAACTTGCAGCGTAAAAAGGATTTTAAGCTTATTACGTTCATACTCTTAAAGGTGTGCAGGAAGGAAAATTTTATAAGCCGTAGTTTTCAAATATTAATTACTAAACAAAGTAAAGAATTTACCATATCTAAAATTTTGTTTTTGTTTTCGTTACTTATTAGATATTTAAATACTTTCAGAGAATACATTTTCAAAGTTATTATGGAGGGTTAGGTTGGGGTCGAAATATATTAGCTAGAATAAATATTTATCATAATATAAAGTGATAATTCTGAAATTTCCTTCCCTCATGTTTGGAAAAAATTTCACATTAATAATCAAACTAACTGAAAATAATTGTTTAAAATATCCTCTTTGTATAAAAAACTGCCTCTTTATTATTTTTTAAAACAAATTAACTTAGTATATTTTTTTAATATACTTATACATAATATTTTTCCAAATGAAGATCTCTACCCAATTATGTGCTTAATCTTAAAAATGCATCGGGAAATGGTATTCGTATTAGAATGTAAAATATTAAATGAAATAAATGCTACTCAAATATTTCTTGGTCATTTTAAAATTCCTTCAGTGCTTTATCATCTACATATAGCATATTTGGACAAAAATTAATATATGTACGTATGCATATCTACACAAAATATGTTTTTGTTTGCTACTCATTCTTATTAAGATTTGTAAAGTCAAGAGAAAAATATCGTCAAGTATTAGAAAAGGTCCACTGGTCTAGTAAAATGCGCTGCTAACACAAAAATTGTCTTCACTGATACATGTTTCATAGTTACAATACAATTTATAATATTATTGTGACAAAATGCGTGTTTATCAATTTTTTATTTCTAACCGTTACGGTTGACCAAGCAATTTTTAATTAGAAGTATCTTTTCTATAACGTCCTTTTATTTTAATATAAATTACCATCTGCGTTGAATCGTGTAATTAGAGTTTTTATAACTTTAATGATTTCAGTTGTTGGCTGCCTGATATATTTTAATAAATGATTTGATAAAGACAAAATCGCACCTGCATTGTTGCAAAAAGTTTTCTCGACATAATCAGTTTATTTTTAACCTTGAAAAATCCGAAAAAATGTGGGAAGCTCTGTTCTATACAATTCAAGGGCTAATTTTTCTGACTGTTATAAATCAAATCCATAGGGAAAATACTAAAAATATATTTTAATTGTACTGTGAAAAGTTCGTTTTTGGTCCGAAGTTTAAACTTTGATGAGGGAATTAATGATTTTGTCGAGATGAAAGTTCCAAGGAAAACATTTTAATTATTTGCAGGAGTTTTTATTTGAAATTAGAGATACGATAAATTTAATACGGAAATATTGAGTAATTTATTATACCCTCTATACATAAAAATAACGTTAATTAAAAAGTGTTTTTAATTTAATACTTTATTGGATTTAAAAATTTTGTAAAGAGCCGCACCCGTAAAATATAATAAAATATAAGTAGGCTCCTCAGAGCACTATTTACGCCTACATTGTTGACCACAATATTATATATTTTTTAAATCTTCCGAGCCGAGCTAATAGAATTGGTATTTGATTGATATGATTCTATTCGATAAATTAAAATAAATATATTCATCATATGCGGAATGCCGGCAATTTCATATAATAATTATTTTATTATATTATTGGATGTGAAAACAGAGGCACATCGTGATAAAGTATTTGACTTTTTAACCACACTCCATAAAAATAATTGGCAATATGTTGGAATATTTCGTTACTTAATTTAGCATAGAAAAACATTTTTAAAATTTCAATTTACAAAAGTTCACTATGTGGAACATGCATCACAGCAAAAGTATTGAAAATCATTTAATAAAAGTCGAATATCGAATAAAACTGGTTGTTGTTAGTTTGGAATTTTGCAATAACTTTGAATAAAGTCAGGTTCTCAAGAGGTACTTTATTATTTTACTCCGTAGTAGAAAAGTTTCTTGTAGGTATTTCAGCTCATGTTTAATCCTCAAAGTAGTATGACTATTAAGGTTGTCTGTGCTTTTCCGAAATGGAACGTGAGGAATTTGCTCTGAAAGAAGTTCAATGCTGATTAACATTATAGGGGTCATTTATCTTAACTTCAAGCAGGACCACTTCCCTAGTGATTTGACCCCGATGATGTCAAATAAACGCATAGAATTTTGCTGCTGTTTAAGGAGGATATACAATGATGAAGGGAAAACTTATGGCTAAGATCATTTAGAGTGCTCTTTTGAAATTTAAGCTTGTAAATAGGTTTATATGATTTCCATATCTTCAGGTGGAGCATTATCAATGTTATTGTTTTCGTATAAGATCCTGAAGTTCTATTTATATTGTCTATTCATTTATTACGTTTACTCACTTTATATATTACATAGATATGTAAATATTGCTGAGTATGAATCGAATCATTTAAGTAGCTTTTTAACTTTATGTGAAAACAAAATATACGAAAAAGTTTTTTTAACAATTGCACTTAAATGCAAACCATACTAACTTAAACAATAAAATTTTTATATATGTACATACCTAATACAAATGCAATGCTGTCTGGCGATTTATGAATGAAGTAAACGTTTCAGGTGTTTAAAAATACACGACAATTAATTGTCCTTATACTTGATAATCGTAAGTTATTCATGCTGTTTACATATATGTAGTAAATATATATCGGAAATTATTTTATTTGTTTATGCCTATACACTTGTTTCAATATTTTTTATTTTATTGCAGATAACTTATTATTTTATTCGCATAAAATATGTATAGGGATGTAAAATAGTAATCAAAAATAGGCACCATAAAATTCAAACTTCAAAGAATTGTTGTGAATGAGAATGAGTTCATTCTTTATTTCGTTAAATTACGAATAGGTAGTTTATTGGTATTTCAAATACCTATTCGAGTACCTATTAAAAAAGGAATTTGAGGCTAAGTGCCCTAAAATACATTAAAATATTTTGAGGTTAAATACGAGTAGATTATGGTAAAGTTTCCATTTATATCATATTTTATGTTCATAATATGAAAAAAAATTTAATGACATAGATACTATTTCAAAATTGCATTAAACAATTTAATTCCCTTTTTGCAACATAAAGATTTAAAGGTTAAGCCAAATATTTTCTAATTCAAAATCCAACATATACATATATACATATGTATATATATATCGAATGTTTACAGCTAAAGTCTCAATCGTCCAAAAATGTAGCAAGATATAAGGTTAACTAATTTACGTTTAATTACGCGCATTTGTTATAATTTCAGTCCCCTGATAACTAATTTCCTAATTAATTATAAAATTTCTATTTTGTATTGTGGGACCTATTAAATGAGACCAGTTAAATACATATATGTATGTTTAAAAATGTTTCAATGAAATTTTTAATTAAGCTTTTAAATTCAGCACAGAAGCATTTTAGATCTTTACTCTGTTTGCAAATAGTTCTCAAGAATATCATGTGAATATTTTAAGCACATTACATGTAAGGTAATTAATATAAATGCAGTATTTCGGGTGAACAAATCATTTCGCAGCTGCTTTAATATTTTTGTCGTCCTTGCTGTGTTGATTCGGTAGAATGCTGTATTTTCCCTAGGAGCACTAAAAGCAAATTATTGTACATACATTACAGGAATATTTATGGATCAAAAATGTTGGTCGTTAGATACCTACTTATTAGTTATTTTTTATGGTATTCTCGATTTTCAAATTAATGTAAAGAGACTTTTACTAAACAAAAAATTGAAATAGGTTTTTGATGGAATTGTAATTTTTGAGATTTATAACATATTACATAATTATTTCTTTAAATGGTCTTTTAATTCTAAATTAACCAATCTAATGCTAAAGGTTTAATTGGTTTCATTGAGGTATAGTAGTATAGTATAGTATAGTATAGTATGATAGTTCTAAATGTTAAGTGCAGTGTAATTTTAAACTTTCTGGCGCCAAAGTAAGTTGAAATGATGAATAGAATATGAACTATGTAATTCTGCATTGAATTTCATGCTTTAGTAGTGCAAATCGCTGCCCCCTTACTTCCTTTGCCGAACGCCAGTATATCTGAGGAATTTCGCATAATACAGAAATAGTTGTAGTAAATATTATAAATTACTTGCTTATCAAAAATACTTCATGTAATTGCAAATCTTCTTTCGATCAGAAAATATGCCGAAGGAAAGGTATTTTCAGATGCACAGGTGATGGACATCACATTAGAGTGGAAATGAAATGTATAGCTAAAAATACATATTATATTACCATTTCTGTGAATTCCATAAATCCTACATGAAGCCATTTATTCAACTGTTAAAGAGAAATTAATCTACTTCCACTAACAAAACACTTTATTTTTAGTGAAAGAACTTTAAAGTTGATAATAGCAAAAATATATTTGATTATTATTTTATGGTAAAGATCAAACTAGTCTCGCACGATATATCATTATAATTTTATAATCCGGATTACAATTATGAATGATTCAAATAATTATTTTCCAAAAGTCTAAAATATTTTTCTCTTTTCATTTTATGTAGATCGAATTTCGTTTTTATCTATGGTATATAATTTTGCGCCTAATTTTTGGTAAAATGTTTATATTCGATAATATCATAAGACTTCCTTTTAATTTTTAAAATCGTATACATATCTACATATGTATAAGCTGTATGCATATTACATAACAGTTATGTATTTTATCTACGCTTCTTGGTATTTAATACGTTTAGGCTTGCAAATTTAAAGTGTTCCAAGAAATAAATAATTAATATTTCTCAAGCTGACCTAAGTACCTTGGCCGTAGATAAGTAGGATAAAACTAACTTTTATACAGTTTTAATTGAGAGCTTTTTAAATTAAAATTTGTGAAGGTTCATAATATTTACTAAAATAAAATTAATACTAATAGTGCCTAGTACTTAGGATTACATTTTCTTTTGCTTTTATCTGAAATATGGTCAGGAACAAATATTTTGGAAATAAACGTGTTCCAAATAAAATCAAACTTAAGGATGGATTGATATTATAGAAAACTCGTAGGTGAATAGTGGGGAATTATTATACATATATGTATATCAAAAATAACTTATAGTTTCTTAAACATAGAATACATTGATTGAAGCATATTACTATATTTACTTGTTTTTGATATTAGATAATTAAAGCTATTTCTCGTTTTGTTCATTTTAACCAGACTACTCCCTTTGTTAAGTACATATTTGAGCCATCTTGTCCCTTAGTATCTCCTTATTTTTAACCCATTTGAATAATCTAAACTTAGTAAGGCCCTCCAAAAAGATCAAGATAATTTCATCTAAAGCCATTTAGAAAAGCGTATTTCAATTAAATAGGGGCACCATAAAATCTTATTTTCACAAGAATTTAACTGCTAACGTTGATATGAGATATTAACGTCATCGTCAAGATTTAGCAATTGGTTTGACCCATTTCAAGTAGGATTACAATTCTATGCGTTCAGCATTTAAATTATGTAAAATCTTTAGCCCGCAATACCCTTGGAATAAAATTCTCCCCAAAATTTTCGTTCAAATTCAACACTTATGTCACTCTAACAACTTCCTTATTTGCATATTACACATTATTAAACAGTTTTATTAAAATGTTGAAGTGTATATGATGTTGAGTAAATTTATATAGAAAGGCATTAAAGTTTATATTCATATCAGTACATACGCAATCATGGTCAGTGTACTTAGCGCATTCGAGCAATCAATTTGAACGATTTTTTCTCATTTGGTACATACATAGCTGCGTTATGGAAAAGAGGAGTATATAAAAATTAGGAGTAGAATATTGAAGATGCAATGTCGTTCTACGTTTTTAATTGTACTGCAAAACAAAAGCTTGTAAAAGACCATTCAAGGAAGAAGAGAAGAATTAAATAAATTTCGAAGCGTTTAGAGGAAGGAAGAAATATACAATGTCTTATTACTGACCAATTTCTACTTAAATTCTTTACGAAGATATTAATAATGAAAATTATGATTTAGCCATTTGGTTGGAAATTAAGAATGACGAGTGTTAGCGTTTTCAGAAAATCATACCCTCAGGGTGCGAAATAGGGGATGAAAATTTGTAAGGGAGTTTCATCATTTCTAAGGTTAAAACCATGAAAATAAGAATTGGCTGAGGATTTATTTTCCTAAAATCCAGAAATATCTGCAGGTACTTAATTTCAAACCAATAGTAAATATATGTACATACAAAATTAAACGCCGTCACTTTTGAAATGATGGACTTTCATACGAACTGTTATCCCTTATTTTATCCTTATTCAGTTTTTATTTTTATTTATTTCCACGTGGACGAAGTCGCGGGTGGAAAGCTAGTGTATGTGTATGTAAATATAATTTCATTCCAGCGGTTCGTCCGAATCATTCGGAGGATCGAGGTAGACACAAGGTTCTATTTTATCATTTTGTGATTAAATTGCCAATTTCCTTATGACTTTAAAGGAAAAGGCATTAAATTTAATCACATTAAATTTCTAAAATAAGGTTTCAATAACTATAATACTAAACTGCGCAGAAATTGCATTAAGCTAGTAATTATTAAAGTGGAATCCAATTAAATTTAAGATATTCAGCACAATTCAACCAAAAATCAGGAAATGAAATATAATCAAATACATATTTTGGAGATCCAAACCAACAGAAGTGTTAACAGGTTGTAAATTAAAGCTTAAGAGCATTTGAGCATAAGGCATCCTTAGCCTGGAGCATTTCACATGGCCGCAATTTGAATCTATTTGAAGTAGTCAAACAATTAAAATGACTGCACATTTGTTCAAATCGTTTTTACACCTACTGTGTGTATGTTGCATGGATCCAAATAGTCAGGTGAAAACAAAAACGTTTTATCATATGTGTATCAGAGTGCAAAATAGGCTCTGTGTAAATTATTTAGAGAAAAATGTGTTCTTTGATTTTTGGAATTTAGCTGAGACGTGCGCTATGGCATGTATTTAATTAATGAAATTTTTATGATTTAATATTCTGTTTCGCAGGTTACATTTAGCGCATGTTTGACTTATGGTTTCTTTCCATTTATAAATGAATACAAATGATTGGAAGAACATATTTGAAGACATTAATATTTCATCTCGCGTTCATTTTATAGGTGATATTGAACATTAAAATTGTATTTTTATGCGGAAAATCCGATGGTACTGATACTAAATTGCTATAATGGGCTCTTGTATTTGCCTGTATACATTTTATGGGAAACAAAACGGTAGAAGACAAAATATAAAAGTAGGTTTCAAAAGTTTCCCCTTATAATTGACTTTATATTCACTCCATTCCACCCTTACGCTATGCTGCACTTTTTTAAATGTGTTATATTTTCCCATAAATAGTAGAACTACCATGGTAATTGACAATTAATAAGCACTTGGGAGCATGCAAATTGGCATGAAAAAGTCCTTTGTGCTTGCGTTATTATCATCAATTATGAATTTATATGTATGTATGTATGAACAACATAAAAACAAAATAAAAATTTACAAGTAGATTTCTTTAAATTACATTATGTTTATTCTCCCTCCTACTTTTCTTACATTAATGAGTATGAATTGAATAGAATGCGATGAGTTATATCAGTTAATTAGAAAATTTAATAATTTACTGCATGAAAAAAGAAAAAGGCAATCTATAAATAATATGTGATGTAGCGCTTCGTCCTATTCAAATCTTTGTGGTCACGACACTTTTTTGGCCCGAGTGTGAGACATATGTACGTAAATTATAGTTAAAAATCGGTTAAAGTGTTTTGTTCAATACGTAGGTATTAATTTAAAATATATTCAAAATCTCAATGGTTTCCACATCTGCCAATAGTGAATATTTGTAAAAATTTGCGAAATTTAATATACACTTAAAAGTACTGCACGTTCATAAAAATAGGAAGTAAAAGAATGCAATTGAAAGCAAATCCTGAACCCTTCATCTCGTTTTGCTTCTACACATTAGGTACACATGTATGCATAACATTTTATGTGATGTTCAAAGCCTGATGTGTATCCATCTATAAAATAATATTTCGATTGATTGATAGATGAGGCAGTGAGATTTGAACTTTATGTGGAATTTGTTGCCTGCCAAATGCGATCAACAGAAAAGAGATTTTTAAAAAATTGATAGAGATGAAATACCTTTATAAAATCAACCCATGAACTTTATAAACTAATTCAATTATAATACTTTCGTGTCAACATTAGTTACAACTGTTTTTAGTAGGCATGATAACCTTCCTTTATAGCAATATTTTTACTTCATTAATACAATATTTCGCAAGAAATGCAATATTAAAATAGATTCCATTACTGTAGTGTAGGGTCGTTTTAAAATGGATACTTATAAGTAACTAGAGTCTGTAAAATAAAAAATACAATTTCTGTTTCTCTTAAGCCTACATTAAAGGAATCTTAATACCAACTTTTTGTCCTTGGAGAGCGTAGCAACTTAACAGCGTTTAGTATTTCACAATTATTGACGCATTTCGTAATGCCTTAGAAAGTAATATAATTTCCCAATTTGCTTCAGATAGTCCTTATAGTGCCTAACTTTCTAAAGTATAGTTGTAAACAACTACAAAATTTGTGATATCCTATCCTTCCTAATAAACCCTAATTCGCCTAAATTTCTTACGATAACAATAACAAACCTAACTTTCATGATAAACTCTTAACATTTCTCCAAACTTCTTTAAAATGTATCGATAGAGAATCTTCAAAGCATAGACGAGTTTGGAATGGACTGACTAAGAGGAAAGTTTCCGAAGTAAGGTTGTGCTTAGCATTTAATTATGTATATGTTCATAAGCAAAAACCTCTTGTAAACTATGCTCTGCATTATCCAAAACCTAAATATGATATTAATATTTAACTTCTAATAATTAATTTCAATGAAGTTGTTGTAGGAGAGTACACAATCGGCGAGCTTACGACCTTTAAAAGTTTTTACTATTGAGAATACCTAGAACTAGGTTATTTCTAATAATTAAAAACTTTTGAACAAAATCGAATTACGCAAACCAAACTATTGGGTTTGGACTAACCCATGACCATGAAATCTCTATTAAACCTGGAAACAATTGCCAGTGGCCAGGTTCTCTTAGTACCTAAATCAATGAAATCAAGTGTTTCGAACTTCAACGAGATACATGTGTAGGCGTTATTTGCGTCACCATATAACCATAAATTTTATCCATCTGCTTGGCTTGCTAAGGTTTCTCGAAGGGAACTTTGATAAAGATACCAATTGAGTACAATAAATTGGTTTATATCTGAGATAATGTACAAAACATTTCCAATTTTCATGAATGATCACAAGTTTTCCTTTTTTTTTCAAATGTTGTTGCTTGGAAAAAGAGTTATTATAGAAGGTTGTCTCTTACTTGACTGAAAGGGAATCAATAGGAAAGTCGGATTACTTTTTCGATGGATTAAATGTAAAAATGAATGCAACAAAATATGAAGCCATGCAATCTGGAAGTCTTAATTAACATAAAAGCTACTTCTTTCATAAGATGAGTGAAAAGAGCCCAAATGCACAAAAGTTTAAGTTAATTAATTGAGTAAAGATTTGTTAATTAAATTCAACTACTTGTGAGGGACATTCAATGGTAACAAATTGTGAATAAAATAAAATAAAGGAAATTATATTATTATGATAAGAACAGGTGGACGCCTACATCTTCGTATTTTTTCTTTTCTGTCTTCAATTCAGGTATCACCTGTCTCTCTAAAAGTTGAGGAATCAATTAATCATCGAAACAATAGTTAAAATCAAAGAACCAACGGAACCATCTATCATAACAAGTATAAATATAATATGTACATACCTACAGCTACAATTCTAAAACGAAAGCAAATTTCAATTTGTTGTCCAGGTTTAAACTAAAATAAATGTTCTAAGAAATTGTAAAAGAATTTTCATGTCATTCTGATGACTTTTGCTTTTCTTCAGAAATTATAATATTTATTCATTTTTGGAATAAGGTGGAACCTTTCAAACATTATTGTCGGAAATTGACTTATAATTCACATAAAAAGTAGCTTCCTTACTGCTGCGATGGAATTTTCAATATGAAAAATATTTTTTATGTGCTAGGTAATAAAATTATTACCAAAATAATAAAGTACCTTAAATGTAATTTAAATCAGTTCAGTATTGAGGGAGATGTATAGAAATATTCATACTACTACTAGTCATGCTTTACTTCCTTTAGTAATAAAGTTGTATACATTTGTCATACTTACAGGACAGAAATAAGACGCACACGTTTCCATTGACATCTTAATATTGCAAGCCATAAAAAGGAACTACAGAAAACTTAATAAGCAGCCAAGTATTTAAAATTTAAATAAGTGCACAGCACAATTTATTTTGCATTAGTGCAAAATTAAATTGAAAGACAATGCAGGTGATCCTTATAAAATACATTCAAGTGTTTTGTTTCGCGCTTTTCCTTAGTAATAAAATTAGATGCGATATTATGTCGCTCGATGAAAAGGAGGAAGATCGAAAAATTTATGAGAAAGCAGCTTGTGCAGCACGTTGTCTGGAGTCAGGACGAAATAAGGTAAGCGTATCTAAATTAATACATGTTTAAATTAGTAACCAACAAAATAGTAAATTGAATGGAATGGTTCAATGATTAACTTGTACTCACTTATGAACGCAAGGTCCTTTCAACTTTATTAGTTCCCCAAATACTAATAATTTTTAAAAATTGGACCGCAAAATTATTTCAAAAAATTTGTAATTGCATTACATAGTTGGAGTCTAAAATTGCTAAATAATTTTCGGTGTACCTAGTTATCTTTAATAGTAATTTAAAGATTTATTTTATTAAAATATAATTTATCTCTATGCCCGTTCATATTATATGTACATTTTCCGAAGTAGTATTTAAAAAGCTAAATTTGCAGATAAAATGATTATGTTGTATTCAATATCGCCATGAGATAAATGTATTTTCTATTTAGCAGATATGTACTGCAGTCTGCACATACAATATCCTTATATGTATCTCAAACCCGATTAATTTCTACTTTATAAAAGAGCACGTGAATTACAGTGATGTTTAGATTCCCTTAGTAATTTGTATTATGTAACAATTCCAGTCCCCTAGAAGAAACAGATGAAATGATAAAGTATAAAATAATATTACCGCATTCGTTTTCAGAATTCGGACGTTGTTTATTTTCTAATATTATGTATATTCTTAGTTGAAATTGTAATTTTAGTTCCATATGCTAAAACGAACCTAATTTTATTAAAACCGGTCCCAAAGAAAAACGATATGTGTATTATGTAGATGTAGTAGATTGTTCGTAATTTTGCCAAAACGCCTGCAATTGAAAACAATTTCAATTCAATTACACATTTCATATCGTTCCTAAGTGATCACTTCTAACTTGCTTATCCTCGAGTTTAAAAGTTTCACCTATATTTTTGAAGGTTGTGTAAGCATTTTTAAATTGAGATTTTTTGTTCTGGCATTTCAACTATGGTTAAAAGAAGAATAAACATTACATGCAAATGCTTATGTTATTTAATATTATTTGATTTTCAACATAAAATGGTATTTCCATATACATATGTATGTATGTTTCATGTACACTTGAAATTTGACATATACATATATTTCTCTAACTCTTCTAAATACTCCTTAAAAACGATTTTTTGAAATTCAGCCTCTAAAAGTACAAAAATTTTAATGGAAAAACATGTGCTTTTAGTTGTGCAAACAGAATTTAGATATTTCTATTCGGAGAGAAGTGTGTCAGGAAGGGTTACATACATATAAACGTAATTACAGAAGAGTTCAAGTAAATAGAACATTAAAATAGAAACACGTTTTCTGAAAATTAACACGTTCTATTATACATAGGAAACATTAAAATGTGTTTGACTTTTAATAGGTTTTGTGGAATCTTAATTATGGTCTGTAAACGTTTGATTGTTTTCTGTTTTTACTTCCACAAAGAAAATATTTCAATATTTAATATCGGCAGTAATTAAAAATTTCCTGAGTAGATAATAAATCACCAAAATATCTAAAAATGCTATTTACTTTAATGCAGTCCGACTGTAATAGCAAAAATATTTTTCCATAAAAGGTTAAGAATGTTTTAACAAAGGGTTAAAAGGGTTTTTGTTTACAAAGAAAATCTTGGTATCTTGATATTCTTAAAAAATAAACAAAGATGCTATTTCTCAACAATATGAAAAAATGTTTCACTAAATAATTGTGTTTCAGTACATGCTTATGTTTATATATATGCATGTAAAGATAAAATGAAATAATCTCTCCAAAATTCTGGATTTACCCCCTAACTTGGTTTCAACAAAATTTGAAATATTTGTTATTAAGTACAAAAGAGAGATGCTCTGCTGTGTACATATATTTTTGTGGCGGGTAAGCGTAATACCGAATGACTCGGGGAATTTCAAAGCTTTTAAATCGCCTCGAGCTAGAGAAGCATAAAATTTCAAACGAATATATGTATGTAGTTCCAAGGAAATTTTAACTTGTACTATTCTGAGATCGATTTTAGAGTACAGTACACCATGCCTGTATGGTCGCCTTCATACGCGGTTCACATTAATTGAATTGAAGTTTTCTTAGGTTTGTTCTTCGCTGAATGCCATAGTCCGATTCAGCATAAATCTTCCACCTTACGCTGATCGACTTAAATTGATTTCGCTTGACTACTTGGAAAAACGAAGTAATAATGATAACATTTTATGGTATTTTAACTGGGTTAACAGCCCTAAATTTTTGGTGGAAATTAATATTTCTGTTCCCGGTCGCAATTTGAGGACTTTCTTCACAAATCTTTTCGCCGTACTAATTATGTTAGGAATGAGCCAATTGCCTCAATGTCACGGATTTTTAATTAGGACAGTAATTTTTTGATTTTAAGCTTTAGCTTTTAAGCTTAGTCTATATAAATGACGTCTGCATTTTTACTTAAATAATTAATAAATAATAAAGCTGTTCTACATGCCGCGCTTAATTAAAGCATTACTTGGGCTGAAAACACTGTTTGGGTAAAATTATTTACAACAATTCATAATAGCAGTAACGAAATAAAAAGAACCAATTGGTATTGTTAATTAAAAATGGATAATAGACTTTAGGATGTCGATATTCAGTTTCAATGATCCGTAATGTAGTTTACGCATTATTTGCAGCATCAGACAAATTTCATAATTGTTTAATAAATGATGGATGCTACTCAATTCACCCAAAATGAAAATGAATGAATGTTTTAGAAGGCAAGTAAATTAAATGACTTTTACTGCTGAGTTGATATCCATCAAGCCAGGGAAGTTTTATTGATGCAATAATTTAAATAAAAGCCTATATTAAACCTAATACTTTAGGAATCGTTTAGTTACGTTTTGACTCTGTACTAAAATTAAAACCATTAAACTACTATTCGCCTCTCTGTTTGTCTGTTTGCAAATTCAGGTATCGTTTAAATTAAGAAGACCAAATATTGCCTTTTAAGGGAAAACATTAAGATATTATATGTCCTTTTCACTACGAAGTAAGAAATGTTAGTGAACGTATGAATGGAAAAAAGGTCTTCTTGTTTAAATTATAGCATTTGTTATTTGCATTTTTATTGAAGGTTATAAGATTGTAACTTTTTGTTCCTCCTCATATTGAATTAACCCTGCAAATTTTAATGAAGCCATTTGACTTTATCTCTTTCATTTAATTTTACATTTTTTGAAGGACGTAATTAAATACGCTGAATTTATGAGCTTCTTTTCAGTCCGTATTAGTCGGAGATATGCGGTGCGTGTCCCTTGGACATGGGAGCTGAAAAGTTTTAAGAGCGTTGGTGCAATTACATATAATTAGTAATTTTATGGTAGCTAAGAATAGCTTAATTAGTTATTTAGAACTAAAAGAGGAATAGTAAAAAATATTTTTAAAATTTCCAGTATGAATGCATTATAATTATAGATTATAGGGCCCGGGTCTGCAAACGAATACCTCAGTTATCTAAATTTGTTACAGAAGAACGTATTATTGATGGATTTAAAAAAAAATATGCATACTCTACCTCCCTCCCTTTAATAACGTTTATTATTAAAGAACAGGAAGTATTTTAAAATGTTTCTTAATTATTATCCAATAGTAGAAAAATAAGAGAGATTCAGTTCAACACAGATTCTTTAAAATAGAACTTAATGCGCCCTTTCAGCTGTGTTTTCGATCTGAAGAGATTTTAATTATAAATGATAGAGGTGACAGCCGGGAGACAAATCGATTTTACTTTTAAGTGTATATATCTGTATACTGTATGTAATAAAATAAAGCGCCTATTCAATCTAGGGGCTAATGGAACTAGAGGAAACAAGTGATATTCACCCTGTCAGGCTCGTACAAAGGGCATTTAAACTTCGCGCATTATTTGATCAATTTGAAAGTCATGAAGGACCGCACCACAGATGGACAGCTTGATATCTTCCTTTTAAGGAAATGAAGGCAAATTAAAAAATAAAAAAGTAATTGAATTCGCCTCAATGAAACCTTTGGCGACAAGAAATTCAATTTTGAGCTATAGTGGCTTCATTTCGATTTTTTCAGACATGCAAATTTATGGAATACATTTTTATTTTCGTTCAACAAAATAAAAGAAATGTACTTCCTCTGGAATCAGTTTATTTATTTATTTATGTAGTAAAGTTGTGTGATCCGAGAGTTATACACGCTTATATTTATGTAGTAACGTCAATATGTAAGTACCTATTAGAACTACTTTTATTCCTGAAAGGCAAGATTATGTTTAAAAATCTCTTATTATACTAAAAACAAAGCGACCCACCGGCAAAATCCTCCTAAAATATAATTCCATGCCGAGCATTTTAGGTAACAATAATTAATATTTCCAGTCACTTTATAATTAACAGCTTAACATAAACAGGATTATCCTAGCGAAACTTCGATGTTAGATAATAATCGATAGACCATTAGCCAGTTTTCTGCTGGGTAAGGTTTGGTTGTGGCGATAGACGATAAATTGTGCACAAAGTACATTTTAATTAACACTTACGAAATTCATTTTTTAAGTTGTTTCTTATGGCACGAATATTGCTTTTAATAAGAAAAGGTGTACAAAAGTATGAAACTTATAAAAAAACATTTAAAACATTGTTATTATTTTGGAAACTGATGGATTTTTAATAAAATTGGGCTTATGCAGTTAACTATTAATATTTAGATACTTATTTTAATTTTAAGATTAAATTAAACCAATTCATACTCCCGCAGCCAATGTTGTCGAAACATATGCAAAAGAAAATTTGATATTTGAATTTTCTTTAATATTCATTAACTACATATATAGTCAGCTTAAACTCATTTACTCCAAGGACAAGTTGGAATTTTATACTAAGTAACTTACAAGCTTCATTTTCAGCTTAACTTACCCACGAAAATATACTTACGTACATAGGCGAAGCATTTCCAATATTTTTTCGTTTTTTTCCTTGAATTTATAAAGTAACTTTGGCATAATATAGGTTTAATCTGTATCATTGAAACATAAACAAGGCCGGAGCATATGTGCTGATTTATTTTTCCGGTATTCAAAAGAATTGTTTTTCTGTGCAAAGAATAACGAATAATTGAAAAGGAAATATCCTGTGTTTAAAATATCTCTTCTACATGCATATGTATGCATGCACGTTCAAATTATACATCGTGTATATTTTAATTCGTGAAATTTTTAAGTCAACTTGTTTTCCTGTATATACAATGTATAAAATTTTTCACTATAGTTAACTACACCCATGAAGTGGCATTTAATTGTTTTTTCATCTGGCCGTTAAAAGCCGACATGCAATTAACCCTCCTTGAGGTATGAATGACATAAATAAGGTAGAATTCTTCACTTACAATACCTTTCGACAAAGATTTGAAAAAGCTTGAGATAAATCATTTTAAACTGTACCTGTTATACTTAGGCTTTAACTTGTCTCGAAATTAATTTTAATTGTTAATGTATTTTTAACAACATGTTCGCTTTTATCAAAACACAATTAAGTGAAGATTATTAAATTTAACGATTGGGGATTTATTATTTTGACTTATTCTAATAATTTTTATATATAAAATAACAGTGGAAATACTTTCAGACCCTAGAGCATTGCTACAACAACTGCAAAGGTTCTTTAGCGATCGACATCGAACCTGTTAAGCAGATATATGAAAATTTAAAGGTAAATTTTATTTGCCGTGGTGATACGAGTTTTGTTCTCCAAATTGCTGAAAGCGAATACGAAAAAAGGAAAGAATCTATACAAAGTGGAATTTATTTTCAACAAGGACAAAAAATATATATTTTCAAAATATCTGAGGCAAACCCAACCGCAATTTTGACCACTAGAGAAATTTACTTGGTAAGTACAGGTTAAAACTTTTTTCGAATTTCCTTCTTTGTAAAATAGGTTACATTTGCTAATTTGTTAATGTTGAAAGACACAAAAATAAAACTGAATGTTAAAATTAAAAACAAAACCTATGTTTGTGTGTACTTATGAAGTCATATACATGTGCAATTTTTCTTATATGTTTACAGACTGATTCCAGAATTTTAGAAATCCAAAATTTAACAGCTAAAACTGTGTACAATATATCTGCAGCAGTTGTGCATTCAAGTAACGAATTTAGTGTTATTGCTAAAAGAATTCAGTTCTCTACATTAGAGAAGTACTACAAACCGGACAAAATCTCTGGCATATCTTTGTCTAAGTACAATTCTATGGACAGTGAGAACCGACTTTTGAGCGCAACTATCAATTGGAAACCAGCAATTGGTAAAAAATAACTTTTCTATATTTTTCTTAAAAGCAACTCTTTAATTGACAAATAAAACTGAGAGTAAGACATTACTTTCTAAAAATTCTGTAGAAGTTATTTTGTAACAAAACTTGTTAATTTCTTTCTAATTTATTAAAACTATATACTATAAAATATTTTCAGATATGACTTGTTTCTATGAAATTTTGTATTACGCAACAGCAACAAATAGTGCGTTTGGTTATGTGCAAGCAGAGGTAAAGGCGGTAAGTAAAAACACAAATTCGTAATAATAATATTATGCAAAATGCGTGAAAAGTATTCGATCTAATTAGGCGTTTACATTTGGACCAAAATTTTGATTTGAGAATTCGGGCTTTAGTAAAGTGTATTTTGATTTAATCCCTTGGCGCTTTCAATTTTAAAATAACCCACTTTCATAAGATTTCCATGATTGCAATTTTAAAGGTCATTATTAGAGAGGTATGAGGATCAAAAGTATCAAACAATTGTATTAAATCAATTAATTTGAAGAACATAAACAACATAACACAAATTTTCAGGCGGTGTAACATAATTTTATAAATACTTAAATTTGTTTTATTAATATACCGAAAATTTTTCATTTGCTCTTTTAGTTATCAGGATAATTTACAATGGCATATATCGGATTTTCCCAATTATGTTGAAATAAATATTTATAAAAAAATAACTGTTGGCTGAACAATAATTATTTAATAAAGTCGTAAATGGATTTTAATCGAAATTAAAAAAAAAAATTGGATGTTGTGAACCAATCAAAATTAATATTTAAACTGCTGAAGAAAATGAAAAGCGCACACATTTTCTCCCTTTTTGGAATTTGAGCGCAAAGCCTTGATGGAAAAGCCTCGAAACAAAAGCTGCTGAATTTTCGTCTTGTTACTTATAGAGAACACGTTCATTTCTGGGTCGTAAAAATAGAAGCTATAGAACTGAGGAAATATTTCATTTACACGTGAAGAAAGACAAAAGGAAATTTCTCCACGCGACAGTCAAGGCTTCGTTTAATATGAATATAAATGGTTTTATGTTCCAGGAGACAGCTTTTGCATAGCAATTTTAAATTAATTATTTCCTTATAACATATATAGCAATAATTTTAAGTTCTCTTTTTATGTAGCTTGTACTAAGCGCAAATAAATAAATAAGAGCAAATAATAACTACCCAAAACGAACAATTTTGAGTGTTAGGCTAAAGTTGCCCAGAGATGAAACACATTTTATTTAAAAGAGAAAACAGAAACAAATATTAATCTTTAGTTAATTTGTGTATGTAGAACCGCAAAAGGACGAAATCATTTCTTATGCATATCTAGAATTAGGTAAAATGTTAGTGTCGTTATACATAACTTGTTTACGTTAGTAGCTTAGTAATATTAGGTTTTAGCTTCCTGAAAAGTTCCAGTAAAATGGTTTTTTTTGTGTTCAGAGAAATATACAGAACCAGACATTACACTTTACTTTCCAAAGGGTATTTCATTTCCATATATTGCTCCTTTAAGGCGAAAATGTCCTTTTATCTTTCAGTTCGTATCCGTTTGACGGAAATATATTCTAGTTGAAAGGTCACTAACTAAGAAAATATTTCCTCTACTTAATTACACGTAACGCTCAAGCTTTTTAACGTCGAATGTAATTTTACATTATTTTTAAATATGTTATTGTACTCCTTCTGTGCTGTATTTGTTTCAAAATTACCCGTATCTGTACATCTTGAATTTGTCTTTATTTTAATATTTTATCGGCCTACATGTTGCAGGTACCTTCTTTAATTTCTTTAATTTTTTAGATATTTAATAATTGGATGAGCATAATTTTCCAAATTTAGGCGGTATGATCATAAATATATTTATATTTTGTATTTGAAGCTTAATTTAAAAATATCCCCTGAAGTCTCATTGAATCCCAATTAACTTTGTGGAAATTCTAAATATTGACCGTTTCCACTTTTCAACATTCATATACATCTATAGGGAACAGATTTGGTAGATATATTATTAAGTATTGTTTTAATGTCGTACTCTCGGGTATAACATAAATTATGGCAGTGCATGCTTTAATGTTTGT
This sequence comes from Tolmerus cingulatus, assembly GCA_959613345.1. Taxonomy (NCBI): domain Eukaryota; kingdom Metazoa; phylum Arthropoda; class Insecta; order Diptera; family Asilidae; genus Tolmerus; species Tolmerus cingulatus. The sequence continues at coordinate 10,896,186 of OY390708.1, read as the reverse complement.
TGTGCTACAATAATATTCTTTAGAAAAGTAACGCAACACTGCTTTCTTCATGGCTATGAAATTGCTTGAGTCGTTTATCTTTTACTGTCGCAGTAATGCGAGAGAGAAAATAAACATAATGTATGAAGAACTTCTTCTCCATTATGTGACTGTTGTCCTCCTTCAAGACTTAAAAGATACGCCACTTAACGTGATTGTTATTGCACTCTTTTCATTTTTATTTATACATATATTTTTTATTTTTTATCTTATATGTAAGGTTTAATATTCGTGTTCCTACAATTTATTTCTTACTGTTTTCCTCTTTTAGTTCTAGAATTTTAAATGTTTTTATTTTGTTATGAACAACTTCTACATTTGAATGTAGACATCCCCTTTGGAAAAATAGCTTTACGGTTGACCCCACTAGAATTGTGAATTTTTTTAGCATATTCATATAAGCTTGTGTCCATCGACAAATAATCTATTTTCAAATCGATTCGGTTCCGTATTACGTCTTAAAACTTTATCGTTCCATCTGCAACAACAGCAACAAAATAAGTGTAAACATGGAAATTGCGTTTTCGTTCCACTTCATTTACTTTTGGCGAGACAAATTTCTTTCATGCATGTACAGTACATCTACATACATGCATTTCTGCTCCAATCCCAATTTGAATATCAGAATGTGTTCAATTCGTAGAGTTCTATAAGAGATATTCTCATCAAGGTGATTTTCTATTTTGGGTTTTATTTACGGCTGTTGTTATTACATGCCCTTCCCTAAGGAATTTTCGTTGAAAGGGTCTCATACCTTCGACTACCTGATGCAATTGAACTGTGTCGGTAGAATTTTCGTATAAATTCTAGCTCTTCAATTTAGCGTTGGAACCTTTGGACAGGTTGAAAAAGAATAAAAAGAACAGCATATGATATGTTCGTATGAATATTCATACCTATGTATATAAAGGAATTTTAGCTTTTTAAGCCCGCAACGAACAATTTATTGCTTCCCCAATTCCTATCGAGGTTGTTCAAGCTCTCTTTTAATTTACATCTGGTTTCTTGAGCCCATTTTTCTTGAAGGTTGAAATGTTTTTGTTTTCGAATTTGTATTAAACGGAAAATTAAAATTATCCTTATCTCTTCTAAAACATTTAACAATTAAAGTTTAAGGTTACACTTAAGTTCAAAAATATTCCTACTGCATTCGAGGGAGACAAACAAAATTTTTCAAAAATAATATAAATCACGGCAGACAAAATCCTCTACTTTAAAATAAAAGTTACTTGGAAATTAGTAGAGGCAAAAATTGTAAAAAGAAATGTGTGTAAATGGCATTTCTGTACCATATATCATGTAAAAAACCATCTAAGCTAATAAAACTCAATTCATTTTGAAATGGCAAACATTTCAATTTTACTTTATTAGAGAGATTTAAAGCTACAGGTTTTAATGTTTGAACAATTTAAGATAAATTAGTCGACATAAAAACAACGGAAAATTTAGGAGTATTATCCCAAGGGTTGTTTACGTTCAGATTTGATAAAGAATTACTTTATTAATTTAGTGTAGAATTCGCTAAACTTAACATTATTAAATTTATAATCGAACATTTTTTTTAATACTATGTATAGAGGGAAGTATTAATTGAATAGAATTTAAATGAATTGATTGGATACATTTTTCTTTAAAACATGCGACTTACATCGTTGTGCAAATTTCATCATCATATTTATGAAAACAATTTTTATCAGTGAGGAATTCATTAAAAGGAAAACTGTCCTTGTGGAATCCTAGATTTTCTTCATTATTACATTTTAAAATATTTTTGCCCTATTGGGGTTCACTGCTTTTATTATCACGTTTTTTTTATGATGTTATGCTATAAAATATAAATGAAGAGCATTTACTTTGAACAGAATCAAAAGAAGAACCCCTTTTTATGCAGATACTTCACATGCTCTTTTAAAGAGTTTTGAGAAACTTTATTTAAGTATTTTGGTTTGTGTTTGTTTTTGAAATATTTTACACATACAGATTATATTATGAAAAGGGAATTTAAAGCTCCAAGGAATTTCTTTATAATTTTAGCTTTCATTAGATAACCTATGATATCCTATGGATTCCAGCTCTGGGAGAAATATAGTAGTGAAATAAATATGCAGTATTAAAAAATTCCTCAGAACCGAAACATCATTACAATTAAATGCTCTAAAATGAATAAAATAAGAATTTATTCTTCGTCCATTATAAACCAAAGTGAGGTTAATTTATCATTACAACAAATATAATTGATGGACTACTTATTATGTAGAACGATTTTTTGTTCCAACTTAATAATATAATTTCACGTAAGGTAATTTCAAATGGATATATCTCATAAAAAAAAATCCTCTTCATTCAATTAATTGATTGATTAATCATGATCCACAAACTTCTGAACTTAACAATATTGAAAGAAATAAACCAATTACATTTCCCTTTTTTATTTCCTTTTTAAAACAGTCGAAGACCCTTTATGGCTATAAAGTAGAGAACCTAACCTTTGGGACAGAATATCAAGTTGGCATCCGTGGTAAAAATCCGAAGGAGACTTCAAAGGAGAGTGATATATTTTGGTATAACTTGTCGACGCCAACATGTTTGGAGTGGTACCAGAATGATATGAACATTTGTGGTAAGTTAATCAGCTAATTAAATATAGTGGTTGATGTAGGATCAAAGTGCTCTGGTTGCAGCTCCGTTGGTTCCTGAAGAGTTAAATGTAACGGAGCATTACATTGACGTCAATAAGTTTTCAATAAATGTGACATGGAAGAAGCCAGCTTTGGATCCTGATTATTATATCATAAAAATTCTTGATTTAAGTAAGATACACGTGGACGATTTGAAAACGGTGATTGTGAATGTATCAAAGGTAATTTTGTTATTAAATTCTGGTTAATTTTGATATATATTTAGTTACTGCAAACATCTTTTTAGCAGTTTGAAGTGTAATTGAATTTTTCTTTTTAAAAGTTTAATTCGAAAGCAACTTTTATATGTAAATTATTTTAAACGAATTGTTTTATGTTAAGCTGCACAAATTAATGAATTATTGCTTCTATGCATGTCTGCCGCAAAATGATTTTGGTTAGTGTTCGACACAACACAATTAAAGCAACATTGAATATGTTCATTTCATTCCTAAATTTTCTATGTTTCCTAATTTCTTAATATTCTAATCAGAGCAACATTTAAGCGTCGGTTATATATGCATATATAAAGGCTGCAGCAGATTATTTTCTAATAGTAAAAATTTATTGATGAACTTTAAATATTTCTTTTTTTAATTAGAAAATTGTTTGAAAAGAAGATTGTTGCAAGTTTATTTTCAAAAATGTCTTACCAAGCCCTGCACGACAGAATCAGCTTAGAGGCAAATCATTTTTCAAATTACACAACCATAACTGTTTGAAAAACGTTGATATCAAAATTTTAGTTTAAGACCCAAAAACCTTTTCATATGTTTTTATCAAATTTATTCATTCAAACACGCCTAAAAAAGGAATGGTTCCCTGGTCTTTTAACCTTCAAAAAGATTATTAAAATAAAAGAAAGATTGGTTTTTAATTTTGGAAAAAATAGCTCGAATAATTACATCCTTAATTATGAATCCACATTAAAAATGTTGACATATAAAAAATAACTTAATATAATTAAATCATTCTTGCAGGACTTCAATTCCGTGTTGATTCCTACTGTGACACTGTACGGTGTGCAGTATGAGGTGCATTTAATAGCTTTATCCGCAGGAGGTAACTCATCCGCAGTTGTGACAAGCACTTTGGTCCGTCATATAGAGATTGCTGGTAAGTGAAATAATTAATTTCCATCATCTTAACCTTTTGTCTGAAAAACGTGTTACAGAGTACAGACATTTGCGGCTTGTAATCGCGATAGCAGCAACGATTTTATCAGTTGCGTTATTGTCGGTTATCGTAATGGTGATTTGTCAAAGACGGGCAAAATGCAAGAGATACCAAGAACGGTGCAAGTACTTTCAGGTACGTTTCAAATGAATATATTAAGGTCCTTAAAATAAAACGCGACTCCTTTTTGAAGGATTTAGATAAAAAAGCCCCGGTGGACACAAACTCGAATTTTAATTTTACGAGCAAAACTTTTTCCATGCTTCCCTCAATGGAGCAACTCAATCAGCTCCAACAAGAACTGGGTGAGAAACTTTTCATAAATGATGAACTCGAAATCAATCGAGACGATGTTGAGATTTTCGAAATCCTCGGGGAAGGCGCATTTGGGCTAGTTAAGCGTGGTGTCTTGAAGCTTGACAAGACCACTAAAACGGAAATTGCCGTAAAAATGCTTAAAGGTATTCATCTCGAATAATCTCTCCTTTGAGATATTAATTTGTCTTTTAAGATCATCCGACTTCAGACGATATCAAAGCCTTTCGCAGAGAGATTGACGTAATGAAAGCGGTGGGAAAGCACCCAAATATCGTTGGTATAGTAGGCCACTGTACAAGAGATATTAACGAGATGCTTCTTTTAACCGAATTCTGTAGCATAGGAAATTTATTAAACTTTTTAAGGTGAAATTCTGAAACGGTGTTAAAGGTTAAAAGTAAAACTTCACCTTATTCTAGATCCGAATGGAAATATTTAAATAAGATTGTCCATCGAAGACATTTTGCTTCAGTATCTGCAGAAATGGTAGGTATTTACAAAAGTGGATTAATCAAAATATAAAAATTAAAACTTCCTGAAAGCAACAATGCGAAGTGTAATTCAATTTTCGGTTCATCTAAATTAATCTAATTAATTTTAATTTCTTACAGTATAAATCCCGTGATAATAACAAAAATCAAAATACCTACAAGACAGAATGTGAAAATAAATCCGCAAGTTTGATCATAAATAGATCGTACGAGATTAGTGGACCTTGTACGAGCGCCTGCAAATGTCACGTAGACATAGTTTCAAACAAGTGCCTTACCCAAAATAATAGTAATCATAATTCAAAGTGTCATGTTAAAATTCAAAACTGTGACTGTAACTCCACAACAGAGACTTTACTAATTGAAAATAAAGGTTATTACAAGTTTCTGTCACAGGATGGTGATAGTGCAATCCTTTTTGAAGAAAGGCAACCACTAAGAAGCTTGGACCTGCTTCACATTGCCAAACAAATCTCAATGGGAATGGTAAGTCCAGTATAATCTTGTTGTCACGCAAAGTAAAGTTCTCTATGAATTTTTTTTCATATCCCAAAACTTAAAAACAAAATATATACAAAATTTTATAGCATAGTAAACATGTGTATGCTTATTACATTTTATAACAAATTATTGAAGAAGAACCGAAAGACTGATAAAATAAAAAATTAAGTAAAAAGAAATTCAATATTTTAAAAAATTCGGACTGACATTCGACTACAAAAATTATTCCGTCTTAACATTCTGGACACAATAATACGCGATTTCCCACTGGATTCCGCCTTATTTGTTCACTGGGGGAAAATAGTTAAATATAACGTTTTATATTTATGTTAAAAAAGTAATTTTATTACTATTGCGGATTTTATTTCAATTGCAGTATAGTGCTGAGGTTGATACAATTCAAATTTATGATATGAAACATTTTCATATACATATAACTTTAGCATAGCAGAGAGGAAATTTAATAAATGATTTTTCCAAAATGTAATGATTATACTCGTATTGATGTTGAACTGTAAACTTCACCAACTTTATATTAAATTAAAATTAAACATGTACATAGTCTCAATTTAAAATTGTGTTTTGTTCATGGTAATTAAATACTTTTATTTTCAGAATCACGGCTTTTTACAGGAAATTCATTTAATGCATTTAATGAATTTAATTTGATTTACCTTAATACCATCAACACAAATTGTGCTTCAGTTTTGACCTTTCTTTCCAGGAATTTCTCGCAAAAAATAAGGTTGTGCACAGAGACTTGGCTGCGAGGAATATTTTAGTTTGTAAGGACAGAACTGTTAAAATAGCTGATTTCGGGTAAGTTGGTTTATTACTGGTATTTAATAAATACTCACTTTATGATTTGTAATTTTCACATATTTCATCAAAGGCTAAGTAGGGACGTGTACCAGGAAAATATGTACAAAAAGACAGGAAATGGAAAACTACCAATTAAGTGGCTAGCTTTAGAATCAATGACTCATCAGGTCTACACTACTCAAAGTGATGTGTATGTGATTTTTAATGACTTAATATATTTCAATATTCATTTTTAAAATTAGTTGTAAGAGGAAGAGATTATTAATCTTCTTCTGTATACACAATTCAACACCAAATTTTATTTAAAAGACATACAAAGGAAAATCGTCTACATGTTTTTACCTTTTTAATGTTTTAAATTTTTTATCCCCAAAGAACCATTTCCCAATCTTTGTTTTCATTAATTTTGTTCAAAACCTACTTCAGTTTTAAAAATCTAATAATTTTCATTATATTTTATTACAATTGCTGTGGGTCATTACCATGCTCATTTTTTTAGAGTATAAATATAGTCGGTTTTTATTCTTCACTATCTTGTTTGTTCTTAATTTTACTATTCTTCTCTTAGTTGGTCATACGGAATCCTTTTATTCGAAATTGTTACTTTGGGAGGCACACCATATCCACTTATTCCAACAAATAAGCTTCTAAACTTACTGAAAACAGGATACAGAATGGAAAAACCCAAAAACTGTGGGCAAGAACTGTAAGAATTTCATTATTATTTTTTTCAACGTAAAGAATGTGTCACACTTAAGAATTGCTTATTAAATTATCCTTTTAGATATAACTTAATGCTCTCATGCTGGAATTCCACACCCAGTGAACGTCCAAATTTCACAAGCATATGCAAAACTATGGACGATCTCATTTCGAGCTCATCAAATGAAAACATTATCAGTCTCAACTTTACTGAAACCAATGAAAGGTATTATTTTAAAATGTGCGAAATTTCATGGACATGTTTACATAAATGTTCTGCTTTAAAAGTTAAAATAAATTGTCTATTTTGTTTCCATAATAGAGATGTGCATGATTTTTCTTATTTTATCCTTCGTATCGTTATTATTCGGTTCCAAGGTCGCGTTGAAAATAAATTAAAACGCATGAGTAGGAGCAGTTAAAGTTTTGCTTTAATAAGTTATTTTAAAACTTCCAAGTTTTCATAAATGCGGTGTGCATATTAAAATTAAAATTGGAACAATTTGGAAGTGAATAAATGAAATGCTAAACAGAATAAGTTACAAATAGTGCATACTAAAATTGAATAGTAACTTTAAGGTCAATTTGTGCAGAAAAACAATAAGAACAGTGGAGGAAATATTTCGTTATATGTATGTTGGAAATCTTTTAAATTTAATCACACATTGATTAACATGTGGTTTTTTATTTAGTAATCTCGTTTGGAATTAAAAAGAAAAGTCAATACAAATTTAATTCATCTATAGTCGAATTGTATTACATTCCAGGACTGAGCTTAACGATTTGGGTGTATACAGTGTATTAGGACATTCTTGAAACTAAAAATATAATAGGTATAAAAGAATAGAGCGAAACTAATAGGAAGTATGAGAATATCCAGTAAACTGTATTCATCAGTTATGCATTTGGAATAAACCATTTATATACTTTACGGCTATAGATAGAGTACTTTACAAATTTATCGATGTGAGCCATGTCTCATATAATACATTAATGAAGAAATTTTCGAAAACGATTTTCTAATGTTGTTTGTAAGGGTTTCACCTTGTTTAGTATCAAATGTTGATATTTTAGCTTCGCCATTCCAAATTTTTAAATATATCATTTATTAAACATATTTTCAAACATATGTGCTCTGTATACAAAATTAATATCAAAATCAGCGACAACGCATTGAATTCATAACCTCTATTTATTGTAATTGGCTTAAAGGCATTATATTTTCCCAATAAATATATAAACGTAGTCATTTACACGTATGTATATATAATTTATAAAATCTAGGTTTTATGAAACCCATAAATATTTCAAGCCATGATTTATCTCTGATTTTTTGTAGTCGCAGCAGTTGCTTTTCTTTTAAGTGCATATTCAAAATTACTTAAAGTACTTAGCACTTGTATTCATGAAAATTTATTTTAACTTTGCAATACAAAACAAATATTATGTATTATATTGCCTTAACCATTTTTATGTAATTTTTAGTAAATCACGGCCATTGTCGGAAGAATCATACTTAAAACCACTTTGATATACATCTGATGAGCGCACACCTCCGTACATAAAAGACTTCAACGGACTGACCAATTTTAGCAGCTAAATATGTCTTGTTTTTTTATGTTTTGGCATAGATATAAGAAAAATGTTAAAATGAATGTCTCACATCGAATATTTCTGGACTGTATGTTTGAGTATGTATCGTAATTGTTTATGTATTTTTAAATAAAAAATATATTCCTATAAACTAAAGTATTTTAATTCTTCGACAAGGCTTTCGACTAAAATTAATGCAAACATCAAAAACATAAGTATAGCCGTAGAAGTAGGCAAACACTTAGTCAATATCATAGAGAACTTTCGAATACAAATAGAAGCGATTTCAACTGAAATTTGAGTTTCGGTTGTATTTTATTTTATTATTTTCCCTTTTCTTTCTACAAATGTAGTTCTAAATATTTTATTTCAATAAATAGTTTTGTGTTCTGCCAGGTGCTAATGTTTGGAAGTATTATTTAGTAACACAGACTAATGGTGGGTCATTCTACTTAAATACAGATATTGTGTTGGTTAATGAATGAGAAATACCATTAATCAAATAGTTGGTTAATGCTACTAATTATTCATTTAATCCTTCATTATGCATTATTACATATGTACATACGTGAGGTCCTGTTTTTAAATGGTACTTGATCTTTACAGTTTACACTGAAATTAGCGAATACGTAAAATTCGTGTACAAATAATAGTTAATGTAAAAATTTTGAGGAGTATTTTTGAAATATTTCAATAATTTAATGTAAATTATCACAATTAATCCTTCAACATTATTCAAACATGAATTATCCTACAATGAGTTTATCATTCTCGAGAAAAGTATGTGGAGGAACGTGTAGATTAGTTGGAGCAGGACCTCTTCTAACTCTTCCAGCTGCATCAAAATGGGACCCATGACAAGGACAATAGTAGCCACCATAATCTCCAGAATGAGCAATGGGAACGCATCCCAAGTGGGTGCAAACGCCAATCACCACCAGCCAATCGGGGCGCTTGCATCGGTCTGCGTCCGTCTCAGGGTCCCTCAGGCTAGCTAGGGAAACTGCTTTTTCGCGCTCAATATCGGTTGGTGTTCGATGAAGGATAAAGAGGGGCTTGCCACGCCACTTAAATGTAGCATTTTTGCCCTCTGGAATTTCCGCCAAATTAACTTCTATCTTGGCCAACGCTAGGACATCAGCTGACGCCCCCATGGATAACACATATTGATGAACTTGGGTTTTTGCACCATACAATCCAGCCATGTACATCCCTTAAATATTTATGTATATTGAATAATTATAATTTTATTTCTGAAATATTATACCCGCAAAAAGCCCATATGACATCAATTGTCCTTTCGTATAACCCGAATCTTTCTCCTCTCGCTCCTGATCAGGTTCCTTTCCCCAATCGCGACGGTAAAAATCAAAGTCCGGAACCTTCCAGTCATTATGTCCAAGCCGATAAGGGACATAATGAGTTCGAACACTGGACATTAAAAAGTATCTTAACTTGGTCAACATGTTTCCTTGAATACATTGATCAAGGAAGCATAATGACAGATTGAAATTAGTTATAAACTTGCTTGCTAAGACCTTGCATTTAAAATTCACATTAGTATGACAAGAACTGCAAATTTTTCAATGGTAACTTGATAACCTTATTTATTTAGTAAATTTTATTTAGAATAAAAAATTGTTACCATTTGAAATTTTTTATTTAAAATAGTTACATTATGCAGATTATTGCTTTATAAATGGCAACGGAAAATGATAATTACCTTGTATACATTTTTACAAGACCTTTGTTATAAAAGTTTTGTGATCATAAGATTTATCAAATTCATTGAAAATCTAGCTCAAAGTTAATTCGTACAGGTCTAAGTTTGGCTCATGCCAGACTAGTAATCCTATTCAAGACTGACTAAATCCTGAAGTATGACAAAGAAAAAATAATATTAAGGATAAAAAAAGATTGATATTCATAATAACAATCTTAGGGTCCAAAAAGACAAAAAATTCGTGATAAACATTTTACTTTATTGCGAAAACTGGATTAATAATTCAATTCACTAAAGATTTTGTAAAGAAATCGCAAGGTTGATTATAACATAGTTAATTTCGCTGAACACTTTACTACTTTGGTAAATTCTCTTAACAATAACTTCTAAGCATTTCTACTGAGGTGTGGTTAATTTTTACTATAGATACCTATCAGTAGCCACATGCATTTTCTTGCTGGACGCTTTATTGAAGTACTTATAATGTAGTAAGAATTTGCAGATTGCAATTACTTAAAAGTACAATTTCATATTTCTTTTTTCTCATAAACCTACTGATTCCTGATAGGTTTACGTATATAATAAACTGAATTACTCATTAATTTGTATTTTAAATATTTTATTTGCTTTTATAAGTAGTCAATTTAAATTTTAAATGGTTATCTGTTGCTTGGGCATATTCCAGGCAATTCCGACTATTTGCTGTGTGGTCACACTCTTACAACAGACCTACATCGACAGAGTTTACACGAGCTGCGATTATTTGCATAACTCAGTTTTGGGTTTCCCTTCGCACCCTGCACAAATATTCTATTTGCTTTAAACATTTTTTGTTGAGTGATTGTTTCGTTCACACCACGTAGTGCCTACTTGAAACATTGCTCACGTAGTTATTTGCTATTTTTGTTTAACGGATAATTCAATCGAAGTGACTAATTATTACTAATTATTAAACTACTACTATTAAACTATTATCAACTAATTGTTTTTGCTAAGTTTTGTTTGTATTTCGCTTAACTTTAAATTTCGATGATGTTTCCATAAAAACTTGTTAATTTTCGTTCTGCTATTTGTTATAGTGAAAATATTGGACACCTTATCTTCTTTCAATTTATTACTCCTTTAATCACTTTCGGGTTTCATCTGAATATTATCCCGTACATGGTTTTATTACAAAAAATATTATTATTATTACTATTACTAATATGTTAAGTTTAAAGAAGTACGATATCTTTACAGTGCAATTCTGCGCTGAACTTGCGCAGTCAAAAATTTTCTTAAAATTCTTTTTATAAAAATATGCAATTTTGTTTGGTTTGAAGTTTAGAATGCATAGTAGACATTTTTGCTTATTCATATTCAGATTATCGATAGGATATACATATGTGCACTTTATAAGCTTCTACCTGTATGCACTTTTTTAAAATTTACAAGAATCAATCGCATATACATATAATATGATATCAAACTGATATACATTTAGAGTGATACGAAAAGGTCAGGCGTAAATTTCCACATAACTTTAAGCTATAAATTCAAAAGACATATAGCGAAGCAACAATATGGAAATTTTGTTATTATAACATTTTTATACCATATTCATATTACACTTTATTATTTATTTCCTGTTTCTTCTAAGGGATACTTGTTAATATTTTTGAGAGCCGATCCTGTGGCGATACCTGTCTACTGCACTTATATCATATTTCTTTATTCGTTTAAAGTACTGATTTCATATTTTTATGATAAGATATAAAAAATATCAACCAAGTATTTAGTAATTTTCCGAACTAAGGTACACCAACTCTTGCTATTACTTTCAGTTAAACATCTTCATTTTAGCCATTAACATAAAACGAAACGACCAAATTAAGTTCAAAAATGTTATTCAATTGAAACTTTTCCGTTTAATCGGTATGAAATCTTCAAACTTCTTTTAAACTTTTCCTGTTTCCCTTTCTGTTTAACGAGGAACTTGTGGATTACATAAATGGTTAACTGAGGTACATGTGTGAATTGATGCTTACCTGCCAAATTGAAGTATATGAAGTTTAAACTTTGGCGTTCTTCCAACGAGCAGTGCGGATGAAATGAGCAATTGTAACTTAATTAAGTGAAGTATCGCCGGAAACGAGAAATGCAAGACAAAGCATTCTTAGACGCTATGGAGGAAAATGTAGCAATTAATAATGATACTGACGAAGAAGCTGTAAGTGTTTTCTTGAGAACATTAAGTAATTACACGTTCTAAAAATAAAAATATACTTTTTAATTTGATTTAAATTATGAACTTAATAGAACATTTTTTGTAAGAGAAATTATATAAAATCTATAGGGTCTTCCCGCCTTTGTGATAAAAAAAAATAAATATAATATGCAATATATAATATAATATAAATATAATATGCAATCTTATTGTTTTACTATAAGAGGGTAATCAAGACCACATAATTTATTTAAAAAATTCAAAAATAATGAAATTATGTACATATATTATTAACCTATTCGATTGTTCGATATTCAACCAATGTTTGCTGAATAAGTTTGCAGGTGAATTGAGTTCTTATCAGAATTGACTGGGCAGGAAATACCACAACTTTGAATTCTCAAATGACAATTGCAATAAGCTACAAATTTAAAAACAGTGTTAAATAAAACTTACTTATGTATTTGGATTTTTATTCGCCGATTAAATCTAGGCGTTATGCGAAATGACAAGTTCTGCACTTTACTAGCTAAAGGTCTTAATATTCTCGCGATAAGATATGAAAATAATATCAGCAAAACATAAAAATCGCGAAAGCTGTTGTGCTTCGTAACTTTTATAATTCTCAGTGGAAATCCGGCATTTTAGCAATAAACGCACCAAGAATTATATTTCAAAATTTCTTTTAGAAATTCCTATTTTGCAGGTGTGAGATTTTTAAACTCTTCTTGAAGTTTTCCTGTTTTCGGTTTTGTAGATCGCGGAAATCGTCAAAAAAATTAATTGACGACCTTTGCTCTTAGATAAGCATGTGAGTTTTTCGTAAATTGTGCAATTTACCTGTGTAAAAAGTTTGTACTTCGAGACACTTCCAAAGTAATTATTTGAAATGAGGAATTTTGGAGTAAATCAAGTAAGGCATCGAATTAAAGTAGAGACGCCAGGTAAAATACCTTCGGATGCTACGGTGGTTTCTTTATCAGTAAACAAGGATGTTGATAAGAAAATTGTGAGTTTTAATTATCTAATTTTCATATTGATTGTCATAGAGTTCCAAAACGCTCTGCAATTGTTTATTTTTCAAAATTTTGAATACATATTACTACATTAAGTTATTGCGGTATTTATACATACATATAGTCAGCATAGAAAAGAACATACGAGTATGATAAAGCGTCCTAGTCTCCAAATTTTATATCATATTCTTCAGCTCAAATTCAGGTGATATTAAAAGAGAATACTTTGAATTTTTTAAATTGTAAATACTATACAAAATCCTTGATTTACTAACAATACTATTCAACCAAAAAAAGATCTGATCAAGTCCTAGTATGATTTGTGCAGTATACTGAGAGTTCTTCACTATGCAAAATGCCAAAATATATTTATATCGTAAGAAATTTTAATCGTGATCGGAAGTTATCTGAACTTAGTGATTAATAGTATAAAAGTTGAAGTCTTTATATGAGACATAAATTAAATATTATACTTAACTTACAAAGCAAATTAAGTGCTTAATTTACAACTTTTTTCCTATTGTAAATATATATCGTGACCCATTTCTAGTATTTGTTGTTTGGCAACCGAAAACCTTTATTCAAGTTATAATATTATAAATATTTGAGTTAGCTTAACATGAGAGCTTTATTGGCTACTCCATTAAAAGAGTTACTAGTTCGACGGTTTATCATTTTGAAAAACAAATGCATGCTTGCCGCAGTTGTTAAATTGAACCAGTAACATTTATTTATACATATGTATGTATGTATAATTCGTTTATTTTCCAAAAGTATGAACGACTTATAAAATGATTTTACATATTCGTCTATTTGGTCGGCATTAAAGGTTTCATAGAAATTCGTGAAAGGCCCTTGAACTTAATCTCTTTCAAAGCAACATGCATTATGTTATGTACATATGTAGTTAGGTATTAAAAATGAGATTTGTTTTTGTATCATCACAATTTGCATAATAGTAAGCATATATTTATTTAAAAAAATCTATCATGAAAAATACAAGCCACTCAAATATACTTACATATGTATCATATTTTTCCTAAAAAGCTTTTTAACATGAAGTGCTTATGGGATTATTTAATATTACCAAGCGCTTTTATAATTTGTATATTTAGCGATAAAATGAATTGTGTGTAAAAATGCCAAGTCACCCTAAGTTGACCGAGGTCAAATATCTGCACCTACTGCAGGTTTTTATCGCCGGTTTTAGCGCCGTTGATAACACAAAAATTACCATAGTTTAGGAAAATTATCTGAATTTTCAAATCATCACGCATAACTGGTTCAAACATTATTGGAGCGTGAGAGACGTTGGGCTATTTACAGCGAGATCAAATGCCAGAATGCAGTCTAACGCGCTGAATTAACGATAGACCCGTGGACTAAGTGGCTCTCAATTCGAAGCGCGCTTTCTTGCCAGAACAATTCTAAGAACATTTATAAGGAACGAAGGCGAAAGAAAATGTTGGACTGAAGACAACTGAAGATCAGACGAGGAAAACCAAACCGAACTGGCGATCGAAAACCACCAGAGCGCTAATGTTGCCCGTTGGCACTCTGCGGGATACGGCGATGATGAAGATGACGATGATGCTCCACCGGAATCACGTTTGACTCAGAGACCCAACAAGATGATCCCCTGCGATCGCGACGGGTTCACGAGTAGTTCACTTGCGGCTTTCGTCCGCGATCGTAATCGAACAGAACGCACCCGATGGATTAAGGGATTAAGTTGTTACAATTGCGTCCATTGCTCAATTTTATTACAACATATCAGCGCGTGTCCCATAAGTGACCAACAGTTAATGGAGCCGATTTAAATTATGCTAAAAGCACCCGGGGAGCGCGACTCTTTTCTAATCAGTCGCTGAATTTTCTTCAACTCTTCAACGTTGTCGGCGATCGGCGCGGCGCGTCTTATTTTTTTTTTCGATCTCGTATATGGAACTTTTTTAGTGATCGTTTAATACGGCAAGGTGAAAGTCCGTGAATCCAGAGCGGTGGCCGGGATTGAAGAAGAAATTTTATTTTCTGAAATAATCAAATAATCAAAGTGCTGTGCTCGATTTATTATTTTATGAAGTGCTGCAAAAGTGAACAGAAAGAAAAGCGCCAATAAGAACTTTCACAGAGATCCCACCCGAGGAGACTGCTGGCGACAACGTCGATGTTATTTTTGTAACAACGTAAATATTTTATGTAATATTTTATGCCCAGCGAGCCCAATCGAAAAATTATGTCGTTAGATTGCATGCATCGCTGGGCCGGTAGACCGTCCGGAAGGTTACCGCGGTTCGTCTGCCGGCCCACATTCTTTATCTCTGCGGCGCGATGCGTCACCCACTATGAACTCTTCCTATATTTTTATTTACACTTTCATTCTTTTTTAATATCAAATCCTGGATGTAGGCTTCCTTTCTTACTCCTGTATCCGCTGATGTCACCCCCATTGTATTTAAGTTGCATAGGTTTTTCTTGGAGTTTTGGTCATCGTATTGAAAGCAGATAGTCTGCCCCAGCCGGTAGACCATATTGTGGAATTCTAAACATTTCAACAAACTAATTATAATTAACCGACATTCAAGTTACTGACTATTGTGTCTTTTAAATTGTTATTCATTCCCTCGGCATAAATTCTTCATGGCATGAGTATCTTGTAGATACATATATGTATGTATACCCAAAGTACTCCGATCTTTGTTGTCTCATCAATTTACATTTGCTGAACATATTGCACCCAGTTGGCGTACCGCCCTAAATTGCTGACGCGTACTTTAAAATTATCTATGATGAATGTGCTACCAAACATCAAAGGTATTAAATATTTTGTACAAACTAAGAATAATTGGTACACATATTGAAAAGCGACTATATCTATAAACAGAGGATTGATATTAATTGCTATTTCGAAAACTTATGAGATTTTAAGAAAATAAAATAATAATAGCAAATATGTATACGTACCTTATACAGGTGAGGTGATGTACAGATCATTAAATAAATACATATGCTTACATACATATGTATATGGCCCTATACTTCTCTGATATATTTTTATATATATGTACGTTCTAATATATTTAAAACACATTAAAAATATTATTTGCAGAAATATATCGAAGTTCAAAAATTTTATGAGAACTAGGTACAGATTGAGTTTGAAAGCTTTTTACGGATTTAAATGAAACATTTTAAAAATATGTATTTGGGCTTAAAAGTAACAAGTACTTAAATAAAATTTGTCAGTTACAATTTTCAACGAACTCCCAAAAACAGAAACGTATGGAAAAATGATCAAAATGAACACGTTCAAAACAAATAACCTACATACATCGTTGGGCATGCATTTGTCGTATCAAATAAGAAATGGATGAAAGCGAAAGTTTTTTCTTTAAAATGTTAATTTTCTGAAATTTACAATATTTAACTTTTCAATATTTTAAAGTTTAATATCTCGCGAAATATATGTATGTATGTACATAGCGCTCAACAAAAATTCTTTGCATATTCGTCACTTTTGACCTTAAACGAACATTTTTATAATGTTTCATCAGAATCCGGTGAGGAGATCTTAAGCTTAATTTAATCCGAAGTTTATTTTTAACAAAGATGAAAGAAACTTTCACAATAAAATAAAAGTATACAATTTGCTCTGAAAATTAGAAGGGTGCTTGAACATATTTCAATTCTGTTAATAAGTTTTCATTTCATTCCTTTTAATGTTTATTTCCAGTTAAGTCAGAAGGCAGATCAAAATTTTACTTCTCTAAATAATATGTCACATTGCAAATAATCATATTTAAAATGCCGAAAGACGAATCTTTTGTCACTTCCTGTATTTTGGAGAAATTATGCAAGCAATAAATTTAAATTTTACAGGCCTATATTAAGACTATTTCATCGGCCACATTCGATGATAAATTTATCAAATCTTCATGTTCAAAGCTGTGTTACGCATATTTGCCATTCCATATTTTTTATTTTCGTCTGTAGTCTAAAGATAATATATAGTATGATCATTGATCATCACTGCATTCACTGTTCTATAACAAACTACCGTGAAAGTCGTTATAAATTGTTTTTTTATCCAATGACTAAAATTTTTTTAAAAAAAATGTACACTGACGTCTCAGCAAGAAGATCTCAGAATATTACATAATTTAATTATTGCATGCAGAACACCATACAGGTGTTGAGCAGATATTTACTGAAGAACACAAGCATCGACAGGAATGGGGCCAGACCTTTGCAAATTGTCTGAAGGTACCTACAGATTGAAATATTATATAATGAATAATTTAATAAGATGAACATAATTCAGGTATTTAAGTAATCGCACTTTGATTATTTTATGACTTGTGTATAGTGTTTAAAGTCGCTTATTTTTCTGACATTGTATCATAGAGAACATGGATTATTTAATAACTACTTAAACGAATTTACCACAAAAAAGTGTAACTGGCGAAATAAAATATATGATTCATTTTATGACACTTAGTATTTGCTATAACGACGGTTCTGGGTTACCACATCTTTGCTACCTCAGTTGAACTTATTTCACTCGTTTCTAATTTATCTTAGCACAGCTGTTCATTTTCATAGGTATTGCAATGATAGCAAATAAAATAATTATGAAATATTTTAATTAAAGCTAAACCTAACTCAAATTAAAGTATATAAAGAAAAATTGACCAAGGATCCAAAAAGTTTAAATGCCAAAATCAAATTATTCACAAAGTAAAGAGATAGAGTAGCGTTTTCACAAAAAATAAAATATTAATTGTGATTGCCTTATCCTTAACACCTTAATTAATAATTTTATTATTTTGACAACATAGATATCGAGATCCAAAGTAAAAGATCATAACTTATTATTTTAAATACGTTTTTACTCATTATTATAAAACAATTAAAATTTTAATTTTTTGTAAATGTGTTTTAAACCGATTTTAAAATGGACTTAAGCCTAGATCTTACTAGATATATATAATTATCAATGGTCATATTTTCCATTTATATTTTATCAATCCAACAACGTCGTTAAACGATTTAATTCAATTTTAATTCACTGCTTCTTGTTGTAATTACATTTGTCCGCTCATTGGTCCATCAACGTAATCTATTTTTCAGCTTACTAATTAGTGAACTTTGTGTGCTAGATAAATACTGAAAATTAACTAATTTAATGCTCCCCTAGTGTGCATATGTACGTATTTTGTTCAACAGCATACTGTTAAAACTTTGATTTATGTACTTTGCTTCAAGAATTTTGTTAGATATCTAATTCTTCTTCTAAACCGTGAATGTTGAGAATTCAAAATTTATTTTCTTGCCCTATATTGAATCTCCAGTCATTATAGATGTTATGAACGTTAAATTAAGTTATAAATAAATATGGCCAACTGAACTTTAAGTATTAGAATCAGATTTTTTATATAATATCTGAAAAAATTACCCGGAAATTTTGCTCTATTTTTTCTGTTGACATACGATTTACTTGTTGAATAACATACAATACTTGCTTTCCCAAATATTTATTAATTGTTGTTAGTTAAATTTATTACTTAATATCAATTTCAATAAAAATCAGAGTAATTAAAATTGTCTATCATAAAAACGTATTGAAATTTCAACATAATCACAATCTGCAATTTATCAGACAATTTTCGTAAGCGGAACACTTTAAATTATGACTCATTTACTCAAATTTTTCATTTATGTAAACAATATTTTTGGCTAACTTCCAATGTTTATACTTATTGTTGAGATACTCACACAAACGCTAAGAAAATAAATATAAAATATTGAAAAGGAATCTCAAAAGTACCAAATAAAAAATAAAAGTTTTTCTATATTTAAAGTATTATATTACTATGCCTTTAGTTTGGTACGGATCTGTGAAAAGAATTAGTTAAATTATAGCTATTTCTTTCTAATGAATTGGAAGTGGAGTTCAAAGTATTAATATTAAATTTAGTATGGAAACTCTCCCAAATAAGCCCGAAACTATATTATTTAATAACAATCTGTCAGAATATAGAAAGCAGATTTATTCATCCGCAAACATAATAACAAACGTTGGTTGATCTTAATCGTTAGTGAAGTGCATTTAAAGTGCTCTAATCTAAATAAGTGTTTACGTATATGCATAGCACAATTTGGTTGTACTTTTGTAATATATCATGTGAGGTCTTGATTACTCCTTACAACACAAAAACAAGGCAAAAATCACGTAGGTACTCATATATTGATTTTTCTCGAATTTGAAACACATATAGAATACCTCAAAAAAATTTACTTTTTAAAAAATTCAAATATTTATTTCAGAATCTCAACAACAGCAAATTAATACATTATGCGTGGTCACCTTTATTTATTGGACTGTGGCTAATTTTATATTATTTAACAACATTGACTTTTTATGCTCTTCCACATGCTGTCCAAATTAATGAAACTGAAGCAAGCAACAAATTCATAGCCGAAAGGGCTTTAAATGATCTTCGTGATCTAACGAATATTGGTCCCAGAGTTGTCGGCAGTGCACAAAATGAAAAAGTTGCAATACAATTTTTCACTGAAAAAATTAATGCGATTCGAAAACAGATGAACAACGACATGTGGCATCTGGAAGAGGATGTCCAAGTTGTTTCGGGCACAAATTTGGTCTCCAATTCAGTTAATATATACCAAGGCATACAAAACTATGTTGTTAAACTATCGCCAAGACAGTCAAATAGCAATTCCTCTTTGCTAATTAATAGTCACTTCGACAGTGTTCCAGGAAGTCCAGGTACACCCATACCTAAATAAAGGTAGACCTCACTTTTTATTAGCGAAATTTGCTTGAACCCAATTTAGGCGCTGGAGATGATGGAAGTATGGTTGTCGTAATGATAGAAGTATTGAGAATATTGGCACAGTCCTCAGATCCCCTTCAGCATCCTATAGTATTTTTATTTAATGGAGCTGAGGAGAACTCTTTATTAGGTTCTCATGGTTTTATCATGCGTCATAAGTGGGCTTCGAGTGTAAAGTATTTACACCCATTATTTCGTAGTTTTAAAACAATTTTAAATAAATTCGTTTGTACGTAGAGCTTATATTAATTTGGACTCAGCTGGTAATGGAGGCAGAGAAATCTTATTTCAGTCAGCAGCAGTACGTGGTTTATGGCTTATGAAGGTAAGTTGCAAAAAGTTTATTTTAAATTTAAAAATTCCTACCTACTATTCGAGTATGTAGGAATAGATGAAGACTGCGTTTTGAAAATTTAGGACCTAACTATATACGTATTACCTTTACAATAATAAGTGCAGCTAGCATAAAAAATAATTATAATTTTTCAGTATTACACAGCCAACGCGGTACATCCATACACAAACACACTTTATGAAGAACTGTTCCAGAATGGATATATTCCCTCTCAAACAGATTTTAATATCTTTCGTGATTCCAGATATCTTCCAGGTTGCAAAACTTCATATATATCCTTGTAAAAGCTAGAATACACATTCAAATTTATCTTTTTAAAGGTTTGGATTTAGCTCAAACATACAATGGTTATGTTTATCATACGAAGTACGACAAATTTGAAATCATACCTCCCAGCTCTATCCAAAACACTGGAGATAATTTACTAGCAATAGTAAAAGGTTTAGCCAATGCCTCAGAACTTCAACATCCTATGGTATAATAATTTAGATATATTAAGTAATGACTCTTTAAATTATATGAGCAATAGTACCATTCTATATTTTTTAAAGTTATAAACTTTTATAATTTTATATGTACCATATACTCAGTAAGAAGCAACTTAAAAACTTAAAATAATTTCAGGACCAAAATGAAGGACATGCGGTATTTTTTGATTTCATAAATCTGTTTGTGGTATTTTACTCGGAAGTTGTTGGATTGATTATAAACATTATCACAGTAGTTATAACTTTAGTGTTAATTGTTACTTCACTTTGGTGTATGAGCAGAAATTCGGGAGTACCTAAATGGGACGTGCTCGATCGTTTTATTAAAACATTTCTTGTTCAAATCCTCTCGATTATCTTAGCGGTATGCTTCTTATATGCACTTGCATTTATGTTGGATTTATGTGAATTGACCCTTTCGTGGTTTTCTCAACCATGGCTAATATTTGGGTTGTATTTCTGTCCATTCTACTTCGTGCTTAGTGTAATCCCAGTACTCTACTTGCATAATTCCAGGAAAGTATGTTACAAAAATATAATAATAATAATCACAATAATTAAATATTTCCATTTTCTTCAGAATGCACTTCCTTTTCACTATAGAGTTCAACTGTTTCTTCATGCTCATGGCATAGTTTTACTTTTCATTTTACTAGGGTTAATGTCCTTCAACATACGGTCTGCTTACATTTTCATGGTAGCCCTAGTCTTTTACGATATCTCACTGCTGGTTAATCTGGTTTCAACTGCACACAACAAACGTAAGATTTTAATTTTTATGAATGCTGCTTTGCAATTTCCTTCTATTTTCAGAATTTAAATGGATAATATCTCATGTAATAAGTCAATTGTTGCCGGTGATATTCTTTTCTTCGTTGTCGTATACATTTTATACAAGTCTTATTCCAATGCAAGGACGATATGATCCTAGTAAGAATCCAGAAAGTCTTATAGCACTAGCTTCAATAATCTTTGCTTTGTTAATAGGTGGATTTTTGGTATAGCAAGTTGATTATATCTTGGGATAAACAAATATAAAATTAATTTTTTAATAGATTCCATTGATAACTATCTTCCAAAAGTCGGCATTAATTGCATGCTCGTTTTTAATTTTTGCATTTATATTCATTATTATAATTGTCACACCTATTGGATTTCCCTACACAGAAGAAATAGCACCGCAAAGGATAGACGTTTTTGTAAGTATTTTTTGAGTGTTATTGGATACGCAAAACCCCTGCGTTTTTCTTTTTTATTTAAAAAGACTTTAACTTTTCACTAGATCAGATAAAATTAAATATCAATCTTCTCACGCGTTCTAAAATTTGTTTGTTTTAATTCAAAACTGTATAGTCTTCCTTTACTTCAGTTAGAAGTAATACAATTACTTGTGACAATAAATACTAATTTTAAAGAATTTGTGTCGAAAACATCCAGTACAATTTCATCTTGTATGTTGTGATAAATACATGCATATGTTGTTTCTTAAACCCACTATACAGAACCGTGTAGTTGTGTCCTTCATTATATTCCGAAAGCAAGGAATTCAAGATCAATATTTCAAAAGCTTAAGCAAAACACTAACATGACTTCTATAATTGATCAGTTGGCCTTATTTTCAAATAAATTAATTTTTTCTACTTTTAAATATTATCAGCATACGAAAAGAATATTCCATGATGTTGACCAATCCATAAAATATTCCGACTCTGGATATTTTCTATTACCATCCGATAGAAATATTTGGACAATAACGGGTGATCATACTAAATATATTTGTATAATACAATAAATAACTTACAGATTTCATTACAGATTACATCCTTAAGGGTTCTCAAATACCGAAAAGAAAAGACTATTGCAAAGATTATTTTAATTGTGGGATGCCTACTTTCTATTCTCCACGGTTCGCATTTTAATTGTAGTTTTCATATATTTATTTGTAAATAGCTTACCTTCGTCTTTTATTAGGAATAAGGAATTTTGGAAACCCTCTGGAGAACCAAATTTGGATAAAAGTTTCAAATTAGAATTAACTTCAAAGGAATTAGGAAGGGATAATGTTACAAAATTCATTTTCAATCTAAACGGACCTGATGTAATGAATTTGCTAATTTTGCCCATGAAGAAAGTTAAATTATTGAACTGGTCATTTGAAACAGAACTTGAAAAATTGCTGTCTCCGTATTTTTTTGTTTCCTTCTTTTCTGCCACTGATAATTCCTCTTTCACATTCACGCTTGATTTCCAGGTATTTAAACTACTCTCATTATGTAATTAACTAATTTTGTTATCCATCAGACACCTCCCAATTGGAATCAGCCTATGTTCAATTTGGCTATATCAAGCCATTTTATGCATCATAACGACTTATATACATCTGAATTTAAGGAGTTCCTGAAAAGTTTTCCTGCTTGGATCTACCCTTCTGCTTGCTTCACCTTAGCTGAGCAGTGGATCTTTTAAAGCGTTTTGTATTGCATTATATTGTTAAACAGTTTTATAAAGGAAAATAAATGAAGTTGTTATTTCGCAACTATTGAAAACTGAGTATTAAATATTTTAGTACAAAAAGTGGTAAGGATAATGGAGTTATTGTAATATACTCCTCCAATGTTGTCGTTGTATATGTGCAATGCAACGAAATTGAAATTTTATTCAATCAAAGCAGTCAAAACGAATTACGTACTCGATATCTACCTTACACATACACAGTAAGATATTTATCGTAAGTGTTCGTATTTTAAGAAACAAATTATGCAGTTCTACGTCGTGATTGTTATTAATTGATGTTTATTATACTTCAGCTACTTTTAAAAATCTCTTCTTTAACTTCACTCTGTTTGTTTCTCATGAATCGATTTTTGCTTCCAATATTATCCGAATAAGATAGATATGTCGTTTCTAAGGATTGTTAATTTTAAACTGACATTTGTTTATTATTTTACATACCGCCCCTAAATTTAAAATCTTTTGTATAAAGTCGAGATTCAACATTCAATACGGCTACATACTTATGTATAAATTTTTCATCGAATGCGTTCATTTCCTGAATCGTGTCATAAATTAAAAAAATATTGGATTACGATACTACAATCACTATGTACTGACTTCTTCACTCCGTCATAAGTTCATCTCATAGTAAAATGATTTATAGTATTTTTCAATATTTTGGGCTCACTGTAAAAGATCAATAGCAACCATTAGATTGATAAGAAAGGTTTGCACCATAATTTTTTCTTATTTTTCGTAATGAATTTAAGAATTATCTAGTCCAGAATGAATAATATAGTCATTATTATTATTTACTGCTTTTTCTAGAATATTGGTGCAGAACTTTCTAGTCAATCTACCAAATTTAAAATTCGTATTAATACTATTTTTCGTTTCAGATGGGTTCTAGATACCAAGGATTAAAAATCACATCCGGTAGAAGTAAATTGCATTACGCGTGGGCACCTTTATTTATTGGAATATGGCTTTTACTATATTTCATAACGACATTCGCTTTTCATTCCCTTCCACATCCAATCAAAATAAACGATGCTGGAAATGGAGGACACTTCATAGCTGAAAGGGCTTTAAAAGATCTACTCGATCTTACGAAAATTGGCCCAAGGGTTGTGGGCAGCCCAGCTAATGAACAAGTCGCAATGAAATTTTTAATAGAACGGGTCGCGGCAATTCGGCAGCTGATGAATACCGATCTATTTATTATGGAGACGGACGTCCAAATTGCTTCCGGTTCTTACGTGCTCGAGAAATCTGTTAATATGTACCAAGCTATTCAAAACTATGTTGTTAAACTCTCTTGGAGGCATTCGAATAGCAGTTCCTCTCTGCTAATTAATAGTCATTTTGATACAGTGCCTGGCAGTCCAGGTAAGAGACATTTAAAATTATTTGTAACTACGTATTAAAACTTTAAGTTACTTTAAAATATATTTAGGCGCAGGAGATGATGGTACTATGGTTGTCGTAATGATAGAAATATTGAGAATATTGGCGCAGTCCTCAGAGCCTTTTCAGCACTCTATAGTATTTTTATTTAATGGAGCAGAAGAAAACCCTTTACAAGGATCTCATGCCTTTATTACACAACATAAGTGGGCTTCGAATGTAAAGTATGTGTATTTTTTTAGTTTAAAATATTTTGAAAGAATATATGTATTTTGTATTTTAGGGCATTCATAAACTTAGATTCTGCTGGTAATGGAGGTAAAGAAGTGTTATTTCAGTCAGGACCAAATCATCCGTGGCTTATGCAGGTTAGATCTGATAATATAACTGAGGGGTACAAATAGGGAAACAATTTAAAAAAATACTATTACTGGATGTAAGCATGTTATTATTGAATCTAAATATTTTCAGTATTACAAGGACAATGCGGTCCATCCGTTTGCAAACACACTGGCTGAAGAACTCTTTCAAAAGGGTTTTATACCTTCTGATACAGATTTTCGCATCTTTCGAGATTTTGGACGTATTCCAGGTATTTTCGTATATTGCATATTAATGCGAATACAAATTAGATCGCTATAATATGTTTATTTCTAGGATTAGACTTTGCCCACTCATATAACGATTATGTTTATCACACAAAGTACGACAAATTTGAAATTGTACCACCTGGAACAATTCAAAATACCGGAGACAATATTTTGGCAATGACAAGAGCTCTATCGAATGCTCCAGAACTTGTAAATGATATGGTAAGTCGACTTTTATTAATTTTTAATGGATTTAATTTTATTTTGAATAAGTTTATTTACACTTTTTGTAAATTTCTTTTTAAAAGAACCACAATTTTAAGGAAAAATCATAACGTTATTATTATTAATCCTCTTATATTGCGACTATTATAATTAAGCAATAAATATGGAGTGGGTTAAGTGAATTTGGTGCTTATTTTCATTTTTTAGATAGTTTAAAGATAATTAAAAACAAATATGTTGGTAATTCTTCAATATTCAATAATTTACATTTTTTATTTCAGGCTCAGGATGAGGGACAAACGATTTTCTTCGACTTTGTCAATATCTTTCTCGTTGTCTATCCAGATCATGTTGGGATGATTATAAATATTTCAATTTCAGTAATAGCTCTGGTGCTAATCTCTATTTCACTCTGGTGGATGAGCGATAATTCAGGAGTAACCTTAGTGGGCGTGTTGGGCCGTTTTGCTATAACTTTCTTTCTTCAAATCGCCTCAATTATCTTAGCCGCGTGTCTCTCAGTGGCACTTGCATTTATTTTCGATTTAAGTAACTTATCCCTTTCGTGGTTTTCTCAACCTTGGCTAATATTTGGGCTGTATTTCTGTCCATTTTATTTCGTGCTCAGCATAATACCAGCAGTTTATCTTCATGTTACGAGAGAGGTACGTTGTGTAAAAACAATAATATTTAAGAACGTTCTAATCTGTTTTATTGTATTATAGAATGCACTTCTGTTAAACCATAGGGTGCAACTGTTTCTTCACGCTCAAGCAATTTATCTTATAATAATTCTCCTAGTACTCACCTTCCTCAACATAAGATCTGCTTACATTATCATGATAGCTGTTTTCTTCTACGATATTTCGTTGACTATCAATTTGGTTTCAACTATGCACAATAAACGTAAGATTTGTTTTATCCACATTGCTTTGTATTATCATTTATTTTTAGAACTTCTATGGATATTACCTCATTTAATAAGCCAAATATTTCCGGTGGTATTCTTCGCTTATTTGTCGTACCAATTTTACACTAGCATTATTCCTATGCAAGGGCGTGCAGGTTCCGGCAATAATCCAGAACTTCTTGTTTGCGGTGCCTCAATACTTTTCGGTTTACTAATAGGAGGATTTTTAGTAATAAATTATTTACATCTGTGAAAGTAAAATATTTACAATTATTTTCTCGGCAGGTTCCCTTAATTAGTATATTCCGAAAATCAGCATTAATTGCGTGTAGTTTTCTTCTTGTTGCATTTATTTTCATCATTGTCACAGTTACACCTATTGGATTTCCTTACACTGCAGAAACAGCTCCGCAAAGATTGCAAATTTTCGTAAGTAAATATTGTGGTAAATGAAAATTCAAATCGTCTTAAACGTGTGATTGTCAGAATTTGATGCTTATGAACTTAAAATTTGTGTTTTTAAATTAAACTGCAAACAAACAAAAATTTATGTTCCTTGTATTTTTAGCACACGAAACGAATATTCCACGATATTGATCAAACAGTAAAATCTTCAGATTCTGGATTCTTTATCTTGCCGCTCGACAGAAATATTTGGACCATACCTGGTAATCATACTTAATTATAATTTTAAGAATTTAGTCAGAAACTGCTTTCTTACAGACTACATTCTTAATGCTTCTCAAATAAGAAACAAGGATGAATTCTGTCACGACTCAATGAACTGTGGTTTGCCTGTATACAACTTTCGCAGATCTCAGCTCTCGTAAGACTTCTTATTTTTTGAATTCCAATAAGATTTATTTATAAAGCAATTTTACTATTAGGAACAATATGATTTGGGTGTCCGCAGGCGAACCAAATCTTATTAAAAAGCCAGTTTTTGAACTGCTTTCCAAAGAGCCAAAGAGAGATAATGTGATAAGATATACCTTCAGCCTAAATGGACCTGATCACATGACGATTTTAATTTCACCAATGTCTGAAATAAAACTAGTTAACTGGTCATTTACAGAAATTCCATTTCAAAGCTGGGGACCACCATATTTTGTCTCCTTTTCGTATGCTATAGATCCTAGTCCATTGAAATTTTCGCTTGATTTTCAGGTATAATTAAGAACATATTTATAATTTAGTTCATTTTAAAAACCTTTTTTGCGATCAGACTCCTCTTCATTGGAACGGGTCTGTTTTCAACATTGCTGTGACGGGGCATCTCACGCATCACAGAATTCATCATACACCCGAATTTAAAGAGTTCCTAGCAACTTTTCCTACGTGGACCTATCCTTCTGGCTGGATGAGTTCAGTTGAACATTGGATTATGTAAAGTGTTTTGTATTAGATTATGATTATTAAAAAGTTTTATGTATAAAGAATAAGCAGTTTTTCTCCGCGACTTTGCCTACTTTTCATTTATCTCTTTTCTACCATCAAGCAAATATTTTTGATTGTCAAATAAACTACTTTATACCTATATTGTACGACAAAATTTAAATGTTCTGCTCAAAATCTTTAAACATCTTTGAGCCCCTAACCCATATTAAAAGATACAAAAACAAATTTTAGAGAGGTTTTGGGCCTTACACTTTATATAAGATCTTTTTGTTCATATGAAGACGCATGAACAAAGATTAATTTGCATACGCTTTATTTCAAAGCAACAAATTTCGTTTTTTTTTTCTTCCTTTTTTTTTTGTACACTAAATACCACTACAATTTGATTTAGAGACAAATCGAACTTTGAAATAATTTTCAGAATGTATAACATTCAGTTAATATCAGCATTATACTACGCTGATTAGATGGGAATTTCAGCAGAACTAGAAATGTTAAATTACTAATCGAACTTACTCAAAATTAAGTGGTAATAAAAACTAAATATTACACTTATAAAATGCACGAAATTGTTAATGAATGGTAGTGAAACTTGATAAATAAGCTTTTTGGCAAAAACTTGACTGCGTTCACAATGAATTGATGTACAAATATGTATATACACAATCGTAGTCAATTTATCATTGGGTGGGTGCTTCAATAAATTCAATTAAATTGCGTTTGTTCAGTTGCCCCACATACCTAAACGTAATTTTCTTCTTACATATACCGGTTACCGTGTCTAAACAAAATGCGCTAACTAATCAAATAGCCAGTAGCCGCTCAAATAATAGCATAGATTATGTCTGATTCTAATGCTGTGCTTCAATGAGCACCAGATGCCTCCTAACAAAAAGCAATTTATGTTTTTTAGTGTTTTTTATCTACTTCGGGCAAAACACTTTCCATTTCTACAGGCAGTGAACCACATAACTGAGGCGTTATAAAAGCAACTCCCAGGAACTAGCGCTATGTTTTCCCGGAAAAGATGAACTTCCTGACGGGTGTAAGTTCTTTATTTTAGTAATCATTTATTTATTTTTAAACGTGTATTTTCAGATTGTTTTCATAATGTTGATAACATTTACTTTAGTGAGTGCAGGAAGTGAGCAAGAATTTCTGGCAAAAGCGTTTGAGCCAAAGGCTAATGAAGGTAATTTCTCAATTTATTTAATACTAAATAGTACCCAAAAAAATTTTAAAAGCCCGCAGAGTTCAAATCCGTGTGTTCAGAGGACCAGATTCTAAAGACAAATTTGTTCATTGGGGATACTTTGTAAAACAGCCAGCTGAGTTTTAACGAGAACATTTCTTTAACTTTATTAACATGTTTAGGAGTTGCCGCACATAATTCCTCTTACGTTTTTATCGAATTTACTAGAAATACAAAATAAACTATTTTATACAAGTTTCCTTCGAAACTGTCTATTATTTGAAGTATTTATTCGAAAACTTACGCAGACGTGAGTTGTTCCCCGGGGATGTAAAATGGATTGCACACAGCGTCAGTGTAGAGAATGTGAAGATTTCGAAACATTGATCGCACTTCATTTTCCCTCAGGGCTATGTTGCTTGAGTCCACGACAATAATGAACTTAATTTTAGTGTTGGTTACGTATCCATATCTAAAGTTTCACAACAAATAAAAATAAGTAAATTTAATTATATGCAAACATCTAAAACCAATTTTTCATATTACATTTTATGAGTTTCAGTTGCGTAAAGTAGACCCAGGTATAAATCCCTCGATTCGGGTGTGGCCTTTGTTGATGGTAGGCATTTCTCCTCTACGACATCAAGCGCAGCGTGAACTCTATATTGCAGTTCCAACTCTCGATCCAAGTCGGAAGTCGCAATGAAAAGCGGAGAATTCTAACAGGAAATATAAAGAAAGTATTTCTCTTGATCACCTACTAAAGAATTGAATGTGAAATCATGAATTGGCTATATTTATTAAGCGTGAACAACTTCCGTATTTTTTGCATCAATTCAAAAACATAAATTGTTTAATACACCAAATTTATTTTAAAATAACAATTCAATATGACGGTAAGGAAATCAGACATTTAAAGTTCATTGGTTCGATTTTTCATAGATTATTTCTTTGAATAAATAAGCTGTTATCAGATACTATCAATAATATGCCAATGTTTGTTATATATTTTTAAATTTTGAGAGCATGATGTTGGAGAAGCCAAAACGAACGATAATCCGTGTCAGCAATTCCAAGAAACATTTTTGTTCTAGAGTTAGTTATTTTCTAAGAGTGAGCAACTTTTTGGTAAACAATTTAATAATTAGATAGATAATATGTAGGATACTTAGGCATAATATAAACGTAATGCGTCTTTCATTTTTGAAAAGATTAGCAAAACGTTAGAAACACTTAAAACAAAACAAAAATATTGTAGACCTCAACTGAAATAAATGGTTATGATGCTTAAAACATTATTAAAGTAATTTTATGCACATATTTATGAATAATAGGTACATGTATAATATAAACGGCTTATATTTGAATTATTTTTGAAAGAGCAACTTCCCTTCTTGAATTTTGAACTTAAATTTTGAAAGTTAGTGGTTTCTGTTCTAAAAATTCAGTGAAGACAATTTTATAAACTAAAAGATGATTTTGCTTATAATTGTTCTTAAATGAAAACTGCATCTGATTTTTAAAGTGCCAAAAAGTTGTTTGAATCAAATTGTTATGTTTTCAATACGAATATGTCGCAACTTGTTTTGAATTCTTGCCCTTCAGTTCTTCCTCTTAGAAACAAACATTTAAAATAAATATTTAATTTTTATGACTCAAATGTCCGTTAAAACCTAACGAGGGCAACACTCTTCGAACCTCCGAAAAAACAGGAAGTACCGAGAAGGAAATATCAGAATCCATCTCCGTCAACGAACTATTACTTGGAAGGAGGGCAGGTAAACAAGGAAAGTTGAATGTCAACGAGTGACAGTCCTGTACGTCAACCTGCGGTCGAAAATAATTCGCCCCGAATATGTTTCGCGCCGCTCTCGCACTCATAATTCTACTCGATCTGCGCGAACAGCTGCACTAGAGTAAGTTTAGCCCGATTTAGTGAGTTCTGCGGTCTCTGATTACCGTTCAATTCGACTTACATCTTTTCCTATTATTGAAACACAGACAGCCATCTTCGGGTCGAAGCGCACGTATGGATGTAGTCGTGCAATCAATCTAACTTGTTGATACCACTTTGCTTCACTAGCGCCAACTCGCGGCACTCATCGCAATCGAACAGAATGGAGGGTGATCCGAATCTCCGTTCGCGGGAGTCGATTCAAAACGCATTCGTGCTCTTCATGAATAAAACGCAGCGGGTCGTCGACGTCTACTGGGTGGACTACGAGGGTAAGTTTAAGCCCTACATGAAGCTGGACCCGGGGGGCCGCACCATCATCAATACGTTCTCCACGCACCCCTGGGTTTTTAAGGACTCGTACACCGGCGAGCGGATGCAAGTTGAAAACAGTGACGTGTTCTGGCCTAAACCGTTTTTCGTGGTCAACCTGCAGCCGAACAACGACCCCGCGATTCGAAGGAAGCAGGTCGACATCCACTTCCCGATGCGCAACCTCCAGCAGAACGCCATGTGGGCGATCGTGCGTCAGTTGCAACGGATCGAAAACATCGACGCCCTCGAAATCCCCGGAATCCTGAAGGCGGAGTTAAAAACAATTTTTAAAGAATACGACAAGCACAGACAGAGGTACATTAATAGATAAGCGCTTTCGGTGTAAACCAAATTTATCAATTATCTCATTTTAAAGACACAGTAGTGTTAATATTTTATTGTAAATTTTACTGAATACATTTATTTACAAATCGCACCAACTGAATTTTTATTGTCGATACTTCCTGCATAAACTTTTTATTAAATATTTTTACCAATATCCGGTGCTAGCCATCTGTAAGAGATTTTGAATTACAAGATTTCGATTTATTGCATTACATCCACCTAAAGTCCGTTCCGTTTAAATTCAAGAACATTTCGAAATTTCTCAGTGCGCCGTTAATAGTCAATGCTTCACGAGTATTAAGATGTTTTTGAAAACGAAAAAATTGATTGCGTGAATTATTCTAATCAAGACTTAATTCCACCCTTTTCTCTCAAAATAGGTTTTGAAAATAATAGGTCAGGCATACTCAGAGGAGCAGGACTAAAAATTTGAATGAAAGAAACTGTTTTATATTTTCTAACAGATAAGTTATAGAACCTATGCAAATTCATTCACAAATCTAAAAAATATAATTTGGCGGTTCAAAGTGGTTGAAAATATTCTATAAGCACGTATTCAAATCGATGTTTCTTCCAATTTGAAGTCGCTAATATAAGTTTTTTACCCATTAAATTCTGTTCAATAATCTCCCACGGTTGCGATATTATTCCTGTTAATTGTTCCTCATTACCCATAAGTTTTCGATCAAATTCTCTGGAAATTGAACCGTCCGATTTTGCGCACCTGTTGTAACTTGTATCTCCATTTTCAGCCCATGGATTTATTTTCTTTTAATTGCACTATTTTCGTCTGCAATTTCGGGACTAGCTATTTATGCTGAAAAAGAAATATTTTAGGACGTATTCATGGAAAAACAAAACGTTATCTGCACTTATATTCTCTTAAAGAATTTGTGCTAAAATCGACTTTAGATCATGATTTACAGTTAAAACTGAATGTTGTTCATCAAATAAGACAAAATTTGTTGAGTTTTGCACTTATATTGTATATGTGAAATTACAACGAGATAAATGCGTAAGTCAAACAATTTTGCTTTTGATATAAAAACAATATAAAATTATGAGGAAAACACAGTAGAAATTCAATCGATATTGCCGCGTTACTGGAGATAGATTTTATTTGGCGTTGTTATGTACAAATTCACTTTGATTCCTACGTCTCTAAGTATTAAGATCATGCTGATAACTTTGCTCAGTAGTTAATAATTTACTTTTATCACAATAACACAACTATTTTATGTATGTACTTGTTGGCGAGTCCCGCCTCAGACGGGTTCCCGGTTTAATATAAAAATTATGATACATAAGATAATGAATGTTCTGGAAGATGTTGCGTTGCCGCTTCTTAATTGTCGATTGAGTTTTAGATTCCTCAGCAGGGAGTGCTGAATTTGGGTTTTGCTTTCAGCAATGCCAAATCCATTTAGGACTTTTTGGCATGTGTACTTCATGCTTAACCAGTTGATTCTTTCAATTCTTTGAATCATAGCTGAAATTTGGCTTGGTTTTGTAGTGGAAAGTTAGATCGGCCGATTGCTTCCATATAAAATGGCGCACCGTCCGAAGATCCATGTTGGGATCAACAACCTGATAAATAAAGCCGAAATTGTACACTGAAAAAATATATGAATTTTAATTTTTACCACATCATTACACAGCAATTCTATTCGATCTTCTGGTGGGATTTGAGAGCCTTCTGAATTAGCATCACTTTGGCTGTTCTGGGATGAATTGGAAGCATTGCCGCCACTTGGTGTTGTTTCCTGGCCTAATACTTTTTCTAAGACATGTTCACACACTTTCCTGCATTGAATAAATTCATTTGCTACCAGGCGATCCTAAAAGAGTCGTTATTGCGATTAAACGCACACTAAAATAATAAAGAAAGCAAAACCTTTTTCAATCTATCAGGCTTAACCATTTGCGGATGAGGCTGAAGGTAGAAAGCTAACTTTATAAATTTAGGAATAGCCCGCTCAATAACAACGTCGGCCACCCACTGCGGCACAGTTTCGTGAAGAAGTGTGCTTTCGCTTTCACCTGAAGCGTCTCGCACTAAAAGTCTACAAAGTGTTCGGCCGCCTACCTCACTGAAAGATTATGTCTTATAAAATTTCTTATTAAACTTCTAGGAGTAAAAACCAACCTGAAAATTACTGGTGTATGTTTTGGAACTTTGAAGTGACCATTGCCTTTTATATCGGG
This sequence comes from Tolmerus cingulatus, assembly GCA_959613345.1. Lineage (NCBI taxonomy): Eukaryota > Metazoa > Arthropoda > Insecta > Diptera > Asilidae > Tolmerus > Tolmerus cingulatus. The sequence goes on along the minus strand of OY390708.1, from coordinate 10,862,187 downwards.
TTCTAAGTCATTTGATGGCAGACTGTGTGGTGGTGACCAATATTCAAGCAGCGCTTGTAGAAGCAAACTACCGTAGTTAATCTGAAATAAAGAGGAAGAGGAGAATAAGAGTCTTCTGCCTAGAAAAAAATATAAAGAAATAAAGTAATAAAATTAAATATCTGCACACGCAAATCGTTACTGATAGTGCAGGTCACTTAACTACACTTACTAAATATCGTGTAACTCAAACAAGAATTTCAATACTAAATATGCTCCTTTTAGTTATCTCACATATTTAATTCGGCTCTTAAAATCTTCCGATACCGTCAAACGGTATAAAACTATATTATTTATAGCCAAGAAAAAGTTATTAGACAAAACCAGATTCATTTGTTTTTTCACTTAAATACTAATCCAGGCACTTACATTGTCTTTACAGTGTAGTTTGGCAGTATTTCAATATCTTCAACGATATACTGTAATAATCACTATACTAGCTAGAATCAGATGTAAGCTGACATTAGTCGCTTGGCCGTATCACAGCAACTTGAATCCATTAGTAATTCCCTCATCAGTTTAAATAAACATAGCAAAATCTCAACTTCAGTTCAGTGTCTACATTAACATTATCCAAATTTGCAATCTTATGTGCAGACATAAAATATAACTTACCTAAGTTGTTACCCAAATTTCTCGAGAAACGATCATCTTACAATAAATATACAAAATCACTTGAGCTATCTTTAGAGTAGGAAATAATGTTAATGTATCTCTCAACATTATTATTATGCTATAGGATTACAAAAAATTAAAATTTGTTAGCCAATATTATCTGGTACTACATGCACTTTATTGCGCCTGCCATGACAATCCAAAATAACAGTCACTTAATTAACACTCTGCGTTAGCTTTTCTTATATTGAAAGATTTTCATTAGATGTGACCGCGTTTGAACCTATACCCACGAAACTATACATTTCTTTAGGCAATAGTTATTTGCGGCCAAGTTTTTTGATTATAAGAACCCTATTTTATTATATTTATACTCAAAATTTGACTCACCTTAAGATCAGTTCCTGGTTCAGCTAATTCCGGCAAGCCAGCTTCAATGGACACCCAAGCGGTGAAACAGTCTACTTCATCTTGACCTAATACTATAGTTGGCATCTGCAAAAAAGTTTTCCAAATTAAACATAATTTATTTAAAAATAACGTGCAAAAGACTTACCCCTGTTTTTAAATCGACTGTAAACCAATTTGGAATGAATACTCGTTGGTTTCGTTTATTGACTTCTTCTTCAAAATCGATTTTCCCTAAATCTTCTTTTTTGACTACTAACAACACATCGTATATTGCAACGTTGTCCTCCGTATCTTTTGTGACTATGTGTCGTTTATCATTTAATACTACACACTTTTTAATAGCTGCACCACCTAAAGAACCATTCATTCAAGAAGTACAAATATGGTAGCATTTTTTTCAAATAAAATTAATTTTACCTTTAATGCATTCCAACTCAACTCCTTTATTACTTATTAAATTACAGCCCTCCGCCGTATTCAGAGTGCTTTTGTCATAGTGGGGCAACTTCCAACATCTTATATCCGAATTCCAAGTAGTTGCCTAGAGGTATGAAAAGTCAGATATATATTATAATCTAATGTATGCGTCATGTACCCAAACTCCTTCTTTATTTATATCAAAGCAAAGACTAAGGACTGGTGCCTTTTCTTCGCATACTTGAATGCTAGAACTTTGAGATCTAAGTTCGGTGATTATAATTTTTTTGTCTCTGCTCCCAGAAATGACGTAATGAAAATTATCAGTCATGAGCAAGGTCCACACTCCCTCCGTATGAACCCTGATTGTTTCGATACACTGCTGCTGGCCCACGCTCCACAGTTTTATTGTTCCATCTGAGCTACCAGAAACAACTTGAGTCCCATCCGGGGACACCACTAAAGCCCTTACATTTTCTGAATGTCCCTTCAATTTCGTTAGCCTAGTGCATGTCCTCGGATCCCATATTCTTAAAACATTTTCTGTTGATCCGCTTACAATAACCGTTCCAGAAGGATTCATAGCTAAGCTGTATATAGAATCCTTCGAACCGGCAAGATTAGATGCTGAAAACCAAATTGCAATTAATAAATTATGCTTGTATAAATTAACTGAAAAGTACTTGTAACAGTATTGTTACTGGCAGTCAGAGCTGTTAGTGTATTGACGTCCCAGAGGAAAATTGCCTTATCAAGTCCAGCGCTAGCGACCTATACCGCAATAAAAACTAATAATAGTAGAATTGCTAAAACGGTTGTGCATTAAAACTCTACCTGTTCTCGGTCTTTCGCGTAAGCAAGCGCCTGAACGTAATCTTTGTGAGTTCTGAGGGTGGACATACAAAATCCTTTCTGAGCATTCCATACTTTTACGGTAGTATCACAGCTGGCACTTATAACTACAAGAAAACATTTTAAAAATTTGCAATAACCGGCATGAACCGAACCATACGATTTCTTCCTCCACAACACAGGACTATATCGTTCACCCAGTCGTTATGGTGTTCCATACTCTGAATGTATCGGTCTTGTGATTCCGTTTTTTTGGTATCCCACACTCTAATGATTGCATCCCTCCCTGGCATTTCAAATTTGATTTTAAGTTATATTGCTTTATGTTGAATGGTGGTTCATAAAATACCTGCTGAGTATAGTTTTCCTGTGTTGGGATCTAGTTGTAACGCGTTGACGCCATTTCTATGCTGTTTCTCTTCCGCATCACGAATTACGAACGATACCTAAGAATTTCATATTTTAGCAAAACACCCGGAATTTGTATATTTTTTAAAACTCAGAAAACAAATTACAATACTAATTATATCTGAAGAACCTAATACTTTTAATTAATATTAAAGTTCAAATGATAATCGTGACTTTTAAACATTTTATGTATCCATATCTAAGGTCATGACGATGCACAAATATGATTTATGGGATTTATGAACTCAATATTCATTGTATACGATTATCATGGGAAATAACTGAGTAGCAATTAAATTCTCGAATTTAATTGTTTCGGGTGTTATATTGTATAACATTTGTATATGATACAGTCGTTACATAAACCGACCATTTGACCTAAAATTTCAACTGTTTTTAATTTTTCCCGTTTTTGAGACTTTTTTTAGAAATAGAATATATAGCAAAATCTAATGTAAATTTGTTATCTCATCCAGCTAAAATTGTAACGACGTTGAAGGAGGATATACATATTTTCACAAGGTCAGACTTGAATTAAAACTCAAGCTGTCTCAAATGAATCGAGTTTGTCAAGCATTTTCGCTATTTCAGGTATTCCCATTTTAAAATACATTAATTAAGTTCATGTTTATTTATGTGTACAAAAATTCAAAATAGTAATTACTTAATAATTGGTTCAATGGTTTCAAAATTATACCGGTTTTAAGGGTTTTTTTCCGTTTTAACCCTATCTACAAAAGTAATAAGTTCTATACAGAGATATGCTCTCTACGGATTCATATCGTTTTAATCGCTCAAGTATTTTAAATATTTTAATGACATTGAAATCGGAGATAGTGTGTAACAACACTAAAATCCATGTTAAAAATAATTTCGCTATCTTTTCCAATGCTTTATAAATTCGCATAGATTTCCTGTAATTGACCTCTCAGTTATCTTGAAAACAGCAATTGATAAGACCTGTTATTTGAAGTGAAGGGAACTACTAATTTTCTTCGGAAAAGTAACGAATCATTTTTATAAAAAACGTTATTTTAAAAATGAATACAACAAAATCCGCAATTTTTTTTTTTTCAAATGCCTTTTATATAATTTGGAATATTGAGATCTATAAGTGCAAAAGTAGTTTCCAAAGAACATAAGTACGAATGAAAGAACAATCTTAAAACAAATTTGAATTTAAATTTGTTTTAAGATTTAAACGAGTATCCCTTCCCAAATTTTAGAATTGCTATCTGCAAAATAAGAAAGTATGGAAAGTCCCATTACTCGAAATTTGCAACGTCGACATTATTTGCATTTCGCGTTCGCCCCAAGAGCCTTCTGAGAAAGGAAGTGGCAAAAACTCGCGAAAATCCAATTCATCACGTCAGTCACGTAGTCCTTCCAGCGGTGGGTTCATCGTCCTGCTGCTTCGTCCCACCGCAGCAGAACGCACCGAAGCTTTATAGATTTATAAATGCTATCACTCTTTTTATAGATGCGCCCTTTTTATAAACGACGCTTGAATAATTCACCCTCGAATCAATATCCCAGCTCCTCGCCGTGTGCATTTCGTGCCGAGGGCGAAATTGGACACCACCCCTAGGGCTTATATTGCAGCCCCACAAAATTGCTACCTAGACAACGGCCCGCTTTCTTAAAATCAGTGGACCATAAAAGGCTCAAGATAAGAACATCGCAAAAGATTGACTAGTTTATGGAATTTTAGCAACAAAAGGACACTTGAAGAATTTACATGATTTGTTTGACACTTTGAGGTTATATAAAAAATATTTAAAGAGTCGCATCGCACTCACCTGCATTTTCTTCCTTGCCCCCTGACTACTTTTGTGCGTCAACATATTAAATCTAAATAACTTTTTTGATTAATAAAACTAAAAAAATCAAAAACGGAGGGGCTTTTTCATTTATTACAAATTTTACTTAAAATAACCATCTGTCAACATAAACAAGGACAACAGTTGTGAAGTTTGGTCAAGTTTATATACGCTGTCGGCGCCGGCTGAATTGTCAAGTCTATTCAGCGGATAACTTCTCAGATAAAGATTTGAAGTTTTCGTTATTACTGAATTAAGTTTAAAACCGCCCGAGCATTTAACTTCTTTTTTAATAAATAAGAATTACAAACAATAAACACATCTCTTTTCCCCAGCAATTGTGCAGAACTGATTTTTGGTTGCACTTGGTTTGAGTCTTTGTGTTTAAAATTTTTTTAAATAATAGGTTCGAGACCTTGCTGCATTCCCTTAAAAAATTCTCAAATATTTAACAATTCTTATAAAGAAAACATGTTTTAAAATATCCCCAAAAATTTAAAATGTTTGTTGAATTGTTACAGTTGTTGAATACTTGATCTATCACAGTTTCGATTTCCATCGTAGAAAAGTGTCGCACCCATTCCAGCACAATTTACTTAAACATATTCAAATATCTTGCATAACAAGTTTGCCTCAAACTTTGAACTCTTCTTGAGATAGTTGGTTGGTTAATTGTACGTCCTACTACTCTTAACCCCGCAAATCAAGATAAACGGTTTCTTCAGTTTTTTCTCCTCAATCATTCGCCAGGGTATAATCCTTGTGTATGTGACTAATTGAAAAAACACTGATTTTTAACTAAGAATTTTTAGGAATAGAACGGGAAGGGACTCACCGATTTTATTTGTTTCTAGAGAGCATAAAAGTCACATTATTTTCTACAAAATATATTTTCAAAATAACAAATTGGCAACTAAATATAGAATAATTTAATAAGATAAAAATATCAAATATCTTTAGGCTGCAAGATGCAGCACAAGTTAGAGATTTCCGAAATATAGGAAGATAGAGGCACAACTTTGTTAGGCGCCAGCGTTTGCCTTTGAAGTAAAACATTTTAGGAGAAAGAGCAGCCTAATTAAATAATTATTATAACAAGTTAGATTAACAAACATATATAAACGCTTTGAATCATATAAAAAAACATAATGCTTCACCTAGAAATAAATACTTACTCTTTAATTCTACTAGAAGCTATATTAAACACTTCGTTGCTACTTTAAAGCTTGATCTCAAAGCCACATTAATTTTGGGGATCGTTAATTGTATTTAAAATATTAAAATTTTTAACTTGATTAAAACGTAAAGTAAATGTGGAAAACATAATAATATAAAATAATTGAATGCGCGAGACTGCAACTTAAAAAAAAAACACTGAGGTAACTGGAAACGGACGAATTAAAGTTCTATATCGCGTTTAGTGTTTCCATGCCTTAGTACAAATAGCTTGTGGTTTATAACTAGGTAGCGGTTTAACTTGATGTATTGAGTAAAATACTTGTCGCGAGCAGGACTTCCTCCCTTGCATGGAGCTCAAAACGCATGAAGTTAGGAGGTTTAGTTATCCTCATCTTCATCCTCAGCGATTATTGAGTTTTTAATAGTAGTCTCTCGTTTGGTAAGTAGCTGATTGTGTTGCTGTAATTAAAATTCGAGTTGTTTATTCCGTCAACATTCGTTATCTTTTAGAATTTTGCTACCATACCTCTTCATTTTTGATCTCAATAATTCGATGCTGGGTCTTAGGTGCCAACTGACAGCTTACTTGCTCCAAATCGTCCAGAGACGCTCTTCTTAGCATCTGAAATAGAAGTATGTTGTAGTTATCCAATGCAAAGTAAAAAAAACGATAAATTAAAATAGCGCCTACATTTAATTTTTGTTTTTATAAGCACCATAAGAAATAACAGTTCTCAATATTTTGACAATTTTTTTTGTACTTTCTTCAATTTTTTGTATGAAAGATATTCAACTTAAACTTCGTCGTTTGATAAAAACCATGAATATTTAAAATTAAATTATCCATAGACGACACCATAAATAATAATATTTTCAAAACTACAAGATATAAAATTAAAATTTTTGTTGAAGCTAGTTTGGTTGCCGAATATTTCATTATGTGGAACTCATTTTGTAAACTACTAATATTCATTTGTGTTATATCAAATCTAACATTGTAAGTTCTCAATTTACAGTCAAACTTGATAATTTAATTATTTACCTTCCCACTGCTTGTTGATATATCAATTGATTTATTATTTGGAGACGAAGATAATTTCCGAATGGGCGATGGGCCGTCGAGGTCTAAATTATCCAACATTTGTACCATACTGTGTCTCCTTGATAATGTTACCAGAGACTGTCGATGCTTTGAATGTCTACCACCTTTGCCCATACGCATGTCTATTGCTTTAAAATGATTTTGTATAGCTAGGCCTAATTCAGGGCAGGAATCGTCATCCATCTGAAATAATTGGTAAAGTTAATGTTACCTATTTCAAACTCACACTATATATCGTACAATAATTTTTGAGTTTTTAAACATCGAGTATCCATCGCATCCTCCATACATATAGCTCTTAATACATAATTTATACATTTGATCTAATTTTAAAAACTCATCTGCAACTTGAATAAGTTGGGGATTCACTCTTTGTCCAGGCGGCTTGGTTGGATCAAAAGCGAATGATATTCCTGAAACCTTTTGAAAAAATTATAAATATATTGTAGTGCATATCAAAAGAATAATTACTTGGGGAAATCGTCCCTCCAATTTTGGATAAGCTGAGACTGAATTTTCCAAAGCCTCATGGAGAATCTTTCCACTAACTTCAAGAACTGTTAGTGGGTCTCTCATAGGAATTATGTTAACTAAATCTTTCATTGTGAACGGCCCCGGTGGATGGACTTGGTCTGATCGGAACGTTCCTGAATTTATTATCACAACATCTGCTCCAGTAGCAGCCAAAACAACATCACACACCCAATCACCCAAATTAGTTTCACTTGTCCTTATCATAGAAAATCTGCCATCTAGTTCCACTGAGAAGTTACCCAGAACTTCAGTCATTTTTGATTCAATCATTTCTAAAAAATTACAGTTTATTTTTGTTATGTTTTAATTATGACTATAGTCAATAACTAACCAGAGTATTTCGATAATTCTGATTTGAGAGCCTCATCCTCTTCATAGGAGGAGGAAACATTTACCGCCTCAATGTCTACCTTAATTTTACCATTATCGTTACGACTCTTATCAAGGGTAATCTTTGAAAATTGTCGGAAATCTGTTCCAGACTTAACGATCGTTATTCCGTTCACCTAATATAAAGAGTTATAACCGAACATTTTAAATTCAAATGATCATACCTCCTTTATTTCATAAACATGATCATGTCCTCCGAGTATAAGATCAATATTTGAGCAATGCTTCGCTAAATTGATATCATTAGGAGTTCTCATGTGCGTTAAAGCTATAACAATTTCACATCCCTCATTTCGAAGCTCCGCGGCAAGTTTGTTGCCCGCCTCCACATAATCAATATATGTTACCTCTTTAGGATCAATTGTTGGTAACGTTTCCAACCATTCTTTTTCCACTAATCCAATCAGTCCTATTGTTGTTTGATTATGATACAAAAAATGTGTAATTTTTCCACCACCCAGAGGACGTCCTGTTTCATTATCTACCACGTTCGACATTAGCCAGGGAAAATTGGTTTTCTTAATAAGATCAGTTAATACATCTAGTCCATGATCTAAAAATGGAAGGGATGGTAATCTTAAAAATTCACGCATTTTAAAATAATACAGTACCAAAATCATGGTTTCCAAATACTGAACAGTGTGTTCCAACGGCATTTAGAACCGGTACCATTTGTTCTCCATTTGTGTATGTACTTACTGAAATCGACCAAAACTTACAAATATAACTAAACAAGTCTAAAAACTTAGATAAGTTGTAATACTTACGCATGCTAGGCGAAAACGCGTCTCCACTGAATAGTACAAGGGGGTCTAAGTCTTTGAAAGATTTTACAGCTGTACAAAACCGCGCGGCACCTCCAATAGGTTCAACTGCTGAATTAGCGTCAATATTATAAACGTCGTTGAAATGAAGGATTGTGATGGGTTTAGCGTCTGTCATGTTTGCGAGGGTCTTCCTTTTTCCAAGCTGACTTATCGGGGAAATGTTCGTATGAGAATTGGTTTTGCTCAAACCACCGGAGGAATCACCGTCATCTGATTCGAGATCGAGAGATTTTAGGAAATTCGGATTTGTATGCTGTAGTTGAGTGACTGCACGTTTTCCAGCTTCTCTTACTTCAATTGAAGCCTGCAACATTTTTAGTTTAATTCATTAATTTACGAACATAAATTGAATAAACGTTTTAAAAAGCATTGACCCTTAAAGCTTCTGCATATCTTCTGGGAATGTTATAATCTTTAGATCGATTTAAAATAATTTTCTAGGAGAGTGTTTCTAAACCTAGTGCAACTTACTATTTAAGCCCCACTGGTTGATTTATAGTCACAGCAATATATGTATATGATCAGGGTGTACAGGCAAAATAATTTTAAAAAAACTAAAAAAGCATTAAACCTAATTTATTATATTCCCTTCTTAACGTAAGTATTAGAAACTTCTGCATGCTGTAAATACATACATATATGTATACCAAGAATATGAAGAAAACCCCAAATACCTCGTCTGATTTATATTGTCACCGTTTGCAATGCAAAAATATCGTGCAAATTGCAAAAATGAAGAAATGAATATATGCATTAATGAAATGCTAGTCTACCCGTGCGTCAAACTTTGACAGTGATTGTAGTCGACCCGAATAGTGCTCATTGCTTTTGCAAAAATTATTTTACCGAATTTTCAAAAACGTTGTTGAAGAAGTTCTTTTATTTTTCGTCATTAGCGGTGAAGGTAATCTTCAAAATTATGACTCACTCATTGGTTTTGATGAAGTATTAAAGGAGATATGGCATACCGACATAAAAATAGTCTTGAGAATTAATACATATCGATTGTAACGTAACTTTAAAAATCTGCTCTATATTAGAAATTAGCCTGCTTTAAAATTTGTGGAAGATATTAATGAATTTTTCAATAACCTTTAAAGGTGAATTTTGAAAACATAAACCTTTTGAAATTGGGGAGCCCAAAATTCTTTTTTTTTACATAAAAAGCACACAACATAAATATTTACAAATTATTTGCTATAAAACAATCTTTGCGATAATGTAGTTTGCATGATCCGAGCATACTGTAAATTTATTAAACTTTTAAACATACTTTTGTTATCTTGTCTGAACTACATAGTTTATAGTTCAAGGTTTCAATGAGTAATGTATGTCGTATAGTTATTGCGAATTAAACTTTTAAGAGTTTCGAAAATTTTTCATAATATGTTCCCTTTAATATATAAAACAAGGTATTTAATTTTTTTCTTTGGAAAATTGAAAATGTGCCGAACAGATCACATAAACCACATGAAAATTTAAATTTAATTTATTAGTTTTCAACTTCGCCGAAAAGTGAGTACGTGCGAGTATGACATAATTGATATCAGATAATTGCACGATTGTAAATATTGATCAAACTAGAGATTATTTGAAAATTTAAAAACTGCAAAAAACTAACACATCACAACCAAATTACGTAATTTCTAATTCTTCCGCAATTCAATATTTGTCCAGAACTCTTTATGATTCAATTTATGTTATCTCTAAAAACGAACAGAGAAAATATAAGATGTTTAATTATGCCAACAGTTTTTAAAATTACTTATGTATATTTATTAATCAATTATTATCCACAGCTCTATATGAAAAGTTTATAATTACTAACCGGTAGTATTTAAAAATAAAATTTCAATTCTTTTAGCACATTTTGGCCATCGCAGTAATTCATAATGTTTAATACAGACTATGTTATAAATTCTAATTTTTAAGAATATACATGTATATATAAATAATTGAAATGTGTTCATGAAGAACGAGTAGCATAGTAGAAAAAATTCATATTAATCTATGAATGAAATAGCCGGTTTGTAAAAATTACCAAACCATGTGGGCTTTCAGCCGCGAATTTTCATTTGTACCATTCGTCCCAACAGTCTATAAATCAACTATGAGCAATTAAGGAGCGTGTCAACAATTTTATATGCAGATAAAAATCCGAACTAAAAAACTCGTTCGAAACACGTTTTTGGCCGGCGAAAATAAATTTATCTCAGAGTGAGCGACAAGTAATTTCAGCGAGACTTGTCCGCTGACCCTTTAATCTAGAATGTTGAGCTAATCTAATAAAAGAGTGAAGCTGGACAGAAATGCGGAGCTGGATATGTTAGCAACCCAGGACTGCGTATTTACAGAAGACTCCGACAGGTGAATTGTGCGGGTGGGTGGCATAATGTAATAGCCGTCATACCCATGGATGGAAAGCCAAAATCGATTAATTGACTCCCAATATTCATGCAGAGTGCGTGCCGATTCGGACGACATATTAGGCCTCTTATAATCATAGATGTAAAATTACTGTCGTTAGCTAAGTGCTCGCCCGTAAAAGACCTCATTTTACACAGTTCGATGACCACAATCAGACGGTTTTTCATTTGCATTTGATTTATGCACGTTCGTGTATTGTGATCAAATCGAACCGCACTGTTATTTGATGTCTATTAATTAATGCATAATTAAAGGAAGTACAGAAGTGATACTTTAAATTTAACTGGTATATCATAAATAATTATAACAATAATTTGTATCAACCAACTTTTCTAATTCATGATACTGCGAATATTTTAATTTTTTGATATGTAAATACTAATATTAAAATATAAATTAACGTGAACATAACATAACATAAATAGCATTCTTCCAACTACTCAATTAAAATTATTACCATATGAAATACGAAAAACATTTGTCTATTTATGTCTTATTTACATCTCAATGACGCTGTAAATATTTTTTATCTGTTTATCCGTAAATTCTTCAGAATGCAACATTAAAATGTTTGTTAACTTTTGCTTTATTTATATTTAACAAGTCGCACGACTTAAAAGTTCTGCAGCGAGACATAAATATTAAATGCATAGCAACAGCTTTAAATAAGGTATTGTAGTAAACAATAAATTATATGCGCCTTCACGCCTTAACTCCTAAAGAGAATAAAATTCAATGAATGAAAATTACTCAGACAGAAGTGAGTTGGTTTGGCGAGTTATTTGTTAAAGAAGTCAAAATATTTTGTAATTAAAATGGTTTCTATAATATTATAGATTGTATACCAAACTTTTCCTCTAATTGTGGCTTATTGTTTTCAAGAAATTGGGGTTAAGTAAAACATACCATATGTACATACATATGTATACACGTATTGTGCATTATTCAGTTTTTGAATATAGTAAAATTTTGCAGAAAAATGTGTATAAACTCTAACTAAATCTAAATTTATGTTTATCTGCAAACATTTGTACTCCAAACTCTTCTTGCTAATGTAATTTAAGTGTGAATCAACATATCGGGGATTCGATTATTTCCTAGGTTGTTTAATTTTTGAATGGTTTCGAAAGCACTTTGTAGTAAGGATGAAGGGAAAAAATAATCGAAACATGCATAAGAATAGTACAATTTTTTCATTCCATTTACAATAAGCATAATATCATTTTAATTAAGATTATCCTATTCCAAAATATTTCTATTGACTGAGAATTTTCCTTATACAAAATGCATTAAATATGTATGTAGTAAGTAATAAATAGTTTAAATGCATTTCCATATTAATTTTTTTTTTAAAGCAACCGTTGTCAAATCAAATTTTCGAGCATCCAAGCACTCTATCATTAATTAGTACCTATTTTGTGTTCCGCGAAGCGGTGTACCTCAGTTGGCTATAAATACATCGTTTTAACCTTAATTAGGTAGTGGAAATCAAATTAAATTCTGAACAGGGACAAAATAGCCAAGGAGTCCTATTTAAGGTTTAACAAATGCATGATGTCGCACGAACGTTTAAAAGTTGAGGCGGGTTGATTCATTTTGTTCATCAAGCTAAAAATTATCTGAATGTGATTAAATTAATAAACACATGTACTTTTATTTTTGTACCTTCTATCTTCTTATTAATTAATAAATAAAAACTGTTTTTTTTCTTAGAAGCTATAAAAGGAAAGCCATGTTAGAAATCAAAATGTGTCGGTATTTAGGATGATTTTCTCGTCATGTGCAGTGAATATTAAAAAATATATATGTATAAATTTGGATTTAGAGAGACGCAGGTGATTGTTTTGGTGGAGAGCCCAGAAATAGAAATCATCTCCGATCTTAAATAATGTATGATGCATCAGTTTCCATTGTTTCCTTGATAACTCAACAAACCAAGCCGTAAAAGAAACACAAAGGTCGCGTGACACAGAATTGTTCTTCTTGCACAGCCTAACGTAAAAACAGCGGGGATAAAGCCAAGCAATATAATTTGATGAAAAGGATTATCCTTCAGTAGACGTACAATATATTCCTTCGCGAAGCGTAGGCGGGCAAAATAAGAATTGTTTTATGATTGTACTTTACTCAGCCATTTATCAAATATACACCGAGAAAAGAAAATAGGTGGAATTGAAAACGACAAATGTAGCAAATTGTTTTATGTTTAATAAAATTTTTATTATTTTACCTTAAATTCTACTCTTTCAAGAATAAAATTTTTATTTTCTGTGAGCTTAAGTCTATTGATTTTATTCGCAACTATCTTGCATAGTTTTTATTTGTTAGGACTCTAGTTTCATGATAATTAAAACGTTTTTCCAATGCTAATATGTACTTAAGACAATTTCGGAAAATAATACGTTTTAATACTAAATTCACAAGGACAATCAAGAAAGAAATATAAATTTTAATTTAATGTTAATTTTATTGGAAAGCGAATTTTTTAAATGCAAATTTCATCTTGAAAACGGTCCTAAAAATGTAATTTAAATGGGGTGAATTTACCATTTTCAAATAAAATAAGGCAGCTTAACTATCACTAAGAAATTCATTTAAGATCAGCTTAGCTCATTATTGCTTTACTGTGTATTTTACTACAAGTTTATTGAAAGATTGCTTAAATTACAGCATAGAGTAAATTTCCAAGCATATCTAATTTTCTTAATATCTCAAAAATAGATCATAAGGATGCTTCTCAAATATATTGCGGGTTTCAGCAAGGTTTTCTGCAAAGCTTTTTTTAAGCAATTAACAAAGATGAAAGCAGTCTCCCAAAAATTCAGAAAAGAATGAACTAACGATAACATTCAGTACTGAAGTGATTCATAAAAGAATTAATAGACCTTTTATCGCATAATCTCCTTTATTGGCATAATAGGATGAAGGAAAGTAGGAGCATTTTTGTCGCAGTATTATAAGAGGGATGAATCGATAATAAGCATAACAAAACTTGTGCTGGTATAGCATTCATTAAAAATTTTAATATTACCAAGAAGGATAACTAACTCCTGTTGCTTTTTAGCAGTAGATGAAAAATATGTATATGCACTTTTTTTCGAAATACATATGTCGAACTGAGTTGGGAAAAGAATCGGATCGATAATTACTGAAAGTAATGACCATTTAACATTATTTGAGAAATCATATTTCTTGAAAAGTTTGAAAGATATGTCTTATTTTGGCATAAAATCAACTTTTATTTCTAAGGCACATATATATTTATCAAAAAGCCCTTTATTTGTATGGTTTTTTAGAGTTATTGATCGAACGCTAAATAAATTTGTGTATGTATGTATTATATATGAAATTTGATCTTTATAAATGACACCCATTGTTGCAATAAAAGGTATGAATAAACAAGAAAATTATATTTAGAAAATTAGTCCACAAACATTGTGAAAACGATTTTATCGAAACAGAATTACGGTTTAAAATGTAGATGTGATAAAAAAAAGACCAATCTTGCGAAAGTAATGCGCTAATTTCATGAACCGATTGATTAACGATTACCCTACGAAGAAACATTAAAATTAAGCAAAAATATTTGGTTATGACATTTTGTTAGTGTGAAATAAATAAAATTAATTAACCCACTTATACATATATAAACTTCAGAATCCGAACGATATAAATTAGAAGTATAAAAAATCGGTGTGTTTAGTTTTCTAATCTGCCGCATCAAAGCAAAAAAAGTAAATAATATCTAATAATTGGTAAATGAAAGAGCTTTTGCCCGAAGATAGTATCTGTGATTAAATTTTCTTCATATATTTTGAAAACGATACAAAAGAGCTTTCAGTTCTTTTTTAACCACCTGTAGCATTGTAGCTACTGGTGTTTTGAAAATATTTCACGTGTGTTCGTTAATGCTCCTATAGTTTTTAAGAGAAATAGTTTGAACTTGATATTTTCAGATAATATATTTTATATTTATATGTATTATGGTATGTATATATGTTTTGTATAACGTACAATTTATTTGTCGATATGTAGAAATCTAGTCTTTAATTCGTTAACTAAAATAAAAATTATATTGAAATATTTAAATTTTATAAGGAAAAACATAGAACCAATTTTGAAAGTAGAAACACTGTATACATCCACTAAATTTTATTTTTATTTACCCAACTATAACAAATATTTAAGAAAAGTTTTTGGGTTTTTTAATGAACAATCCTGAAATAAAATGTTAAAATAGTAAGTGCAACTGAAGAAGTCATAAACATCACGATTATTTAAATAATAATGTTGAATACATATTGCATTTAGTTGGAATCAAACATTTAATTACGATGAAAATAAGTATTTATAAATTTTAGATTTGGGTACTTACATACATACATATAAAGTACATAAATAAAAGAATTGGTATTAGTATACTGTTCATGAAATTAAATTATCAAATTATCTAGCATACCACAAACAACTTTCTACATTGTAAGTGCAAGAAAAATAAATATTTAAAATTCCTCTAATTTATAGGGACTTTTACATTTCTAAGATGTGGTTTACATATATATCGACGATAAATTGAGTTACTTTAAACTAAAAACGCTCACGAAAATGAGATAGATTTTGATGAAAGCGAACTGATGAACATTTAGAAGAGTCAAGGAAAACTATGAATTACACAAAAATATGATTGTACACAAAAGCGACACATCCATATTACATTCAGATATTTTTGAAAATGACCTGTTTTAGCCATCCAACAACACTTTTAATTCCCTGGGTCACTTCCGAAGTTTCGTGTAGAGCTGCGGAGCCATTCTCAACCAGATCACCCCATTTGGAGCGTAACGATGCCTGAGATGCGAATCCTGCCATAATGTTGCTTAAATGGAAGAAAGAAAATTTTGCTGATATGTAACTAAACTTTCGCTATTTATTGTTTACCATAACGAACAACACTGACAAAATTAAAAGCAAGGCCAATTAACATTAAAAACGAAACAATTATCTTTCAAGCCAATCAGCACGGAAAGGTTTCGTAACAAAAATCAAAAAATAGATACAAGATATTATAGTTTTTATGAGGAAATTGGTGGGTGAAAACAATAACACAAAATAGGAATTACTTCGTAATTTTGAGCCTGATTGTTAAGTGCATCATGACAGTATTTCACAGAACGATAGCTCTTCACGATTCTCGTTTCGAAATCCAAGTTCAAGTACACTCGAGCAAAATAGCGCAGTGAGGGTCATACTCGGAACTCGACACGGGTCCCGCTCAGTCCGACACTACTTTCACTAAAAAGAATGAAGCACGCCTTTCGGCAGGGCTCTCGACATCCTCCGTAGAGTTCGCTGCAGCGTGAATCTTGACTCAAATCTAAATAGTTTCTCTATGTTATTTTTGCTTCAGCACTCAATTTATCTCAAGGTGGTTGCACCATTCTCCCCGTGCCCGAGTTCGCGATGTGTCGCCACGATAATCATATGTTGGGAGCCAACTCCTAAGCTACAAATTATAAATTTTGAATAAGCTTTCAACAGACACAATGTCTAGCTTCATTCAAGTTTCCGGTATCAATCGAAAGATAAGGAAATCGCACAGTAGCCCTCCCCGCTAGAAATCATTTGAAAATATATTTTCATTTAGCGATTGCAACTACTTTAAATTAGCGAGCGAATCAAATGTGCTGAATGATCAAATGCATCTCTTTCAGTGTTCACGTTCTTCTGTAATCAAACATCCTGCCACTTATAAATAATGAAATTGCAAAATAACAATCACACTTGAGAATTCTGGCGTAAGTTATTATCTCGCACCAAGGGCCCACAGAAACAACATTTTAATCAATTAAAATAAACATAATTAAGTTTTATCTGGTTTCAAAATAAACCAGTTGGTCTAAAATCCAGATCCTGCACAATTCAGCATAAATTCTAAAGCCCTCTAAAGCATTTTTAATATCAAGAGCACTGGAATCAAGCCAAATTGATTTTGTTTTCTTACCGGAATAAAGGACATCGTGCTATTTTTTACATTTTTAGTTCTTAAAAATATTATACGACGCTTTTACAGCCCATTAAATAACTGAAATAGCCCTGATTTCAGGAAATATGGTTTCATAAAATTTGACCACAGCTTCAACAAATTGAAACGACCTTTTTTAATTATTTAATATTGCTTTAAGAGCCAATTTTAATTATACACGGTGTTTTGCTACGACCTAAATAAGGATATGCCAATCGAGTCTGCATGGGCTCCTGGTCAACGTTTGTGTTTTTTCTTTTTAAAATATTAGGTTCTTTCTGAACGAAAACTTAAAAATTTTCGAAAAAAGTTCGCTTATTTGTTTAACATGAAGGGTTGCTTGTCCAAATTAGGGCAGTAAGACCAACTGATTGAAGTGAAACCTTTTAAATTTATTAGTTTTGAATAAAATACTTTACTTTGGCTTTAATTTATGAGTTAACCATTTGCTTTGTACATACATATAATATTTTTTAAAGAAGTATCGTTTCCTTACAAAGCAGACTAAACTTATACTTAACCAGAGCTATTCTCTTTTTCAGTCAATATTGTGTTTTAATGTACATACAATACATATGTAGTTGATGTCTATATTATTTATAGATAGCAATTCTCCATCAAAATATTTCTTTAGGTAGTTATTAAATTATAAAGTGAGCTTTCATTTTAGATATATAGTGCATACATAGATGTGTACATAAAAATATGTGTAAATTAAATTACCACTCGGCATAGCAAAGCTTGCCTTAATTCTGGATTCTACTGCGACGGACAGTGAAAAAAGAAATCCTTTTCCGTATTAAATTTTTATATTATTCCTTAAGTTTTCAGAAAAAAGACGACAAATTTCGGTGCACTTTTCTACCTGGGCAATTTCAACAAGTGGAAGCGGAAATTTTAATTCAAGCCAAACAGTGAAATAAATTTACAAAACAAGAAAAAAAAACATTTTAAGGACTTTTCATGAATATGGGGATCTAATTAAGAGTTTCTTGATGTCATTTAAACAGCATTTAGAATAAACGCGAACATAGTAAGAGAAAATATATTGCAAAATGGTTTTTTAATTTTATACAACAATGTTTAATAAAGTTACGCTGGTTCTATAAAATAACAAATGTACAGCTCTTTGAATAACATTATATAAAACGCAAATATTTATGAATATTAGTCCCCGAACTCGAAATCGATATTGAAAAATTAAGTAAAACGTAAAATATCTTAAAATGCGTAGCTTAACTTACTCTTTGATTTATAAAATTACTAATTTTTAGTATAAGCAATCCATTTCCATACTTCTAATGCACCATATTCCAACTTTTTAACTTACCGAATATGATAGGTATTCGAACTTTTAAAACGAACATTCATTTCTTTTCTACAGCGTTCTGTTAGATATTCATTATAAAACGTCCACATTCATAAATAAATAAATTCATTAATATTTAAAGAAATAGTGATGTGATTTATACACTTGTATTTAAATTTATTTTACTTAGTTTCTTTTTTTTAAATATACGATGCACATATTTGCATGCGTAAGTACATTTCTTAATGTTTTATAATAACAATAATAACATCCTTTTATAAGTATTTGGTTTTTCCCAAATTATATGCGATGTACCAAGGATCGACAGTAGCGGAAGGACTTTTGGTTCAACGCCCGACCGGAAACTTCGGACTGTTACATTTCGGGGACCCTTTGGCAACTCCGTTAATAGTACTAAAAGACCCCAAGAAACAGTAGCCTTCCACATATTGTTTTTATAAAAGATTTTTTGTGTCGTGTTGCTTATGGAAGGCAGACTCAATTTTTATGAATTAAAAGGAATTCATATGTATTTTACATATCGTTTACTTTTAGAAAACACGAATTCGAATTTGCATTCTTTAAATCGTAATACAGAAGAACAATACCAACTACTGATGTCGGCCACTCCTCCAGGAGTTATCCTCTTAGAACTTATAAGCTCAGCTACTTCTGCAAATTTCAAAATACAACTTTGTGGATATATTCGTGAAAGTGTATACTATATGAACTACCAGGTGGCTCGATTTAAGTGCCTCCAAGTGTATTGGGCTCCTTAACTGGTAAGCTTCTACTGTAATATAATAACAATATCCTGCGAGGAAGACTATAGTGTTTGTTTGTATGTGCTTATTGCGCTTAATTTTACTGGGAACTCGGTATTCTGTCCAAACAAATCCGGAGCAGAGAATTAAGCACTTGTAGGAGGGAATTATAAACTTGGAACCGGCAGGTACTTCCAGAGTCCCCGAAGCATCGTGCTCGATGGAGTTTAAAGTTGAAGTATATGTAGGTACCATCGGTCGGGCATGTTCCGCCGATGGCCTTGTAAGACTTTAATCCTTTGGGTTTCCAGAACTCTAATTTGTGCAGTAACCTAGCAGAGGTGAAAACTACGTGCAATGCATTAATCATCGCCAACCCGAATGGCAAAATAGTGGCCAATGTCAGTTCGATGTTGATTAATTGCGAAAACGAGTAAATAGAGACGCACCGCAGCGCAGTAGCTCCATTTAAGGAAAGTCGTAGATACGCAACTACATTCTGTGTTTGCTTTCGCCAACCCCGACAGCACCCAGATGGAAATGGGCGGCCCCCTGTTTTGTGGTTTTTCGTAATACGTACATAAGTAAATCCTAAAACCGAGGTGGGCAGTCGTCTGGGAATTTGAATTATTAAATTATCGAAGAGCTAAACTCCAAAAGGCAAAAAGACCAAAAAGGAAAAAAGAATCAACTTGTTCTGCAAACTCCGTCGAGGATCGGGGTGCGAGATGTAAAGCGGCTAATTTTCGGTTGAGCGTTACTAACTCCAGGTTGGAGGTGAGTGGGTGGTGCTTTTGCTTGAGCCCTTTCAAGAGGGAGTTTAATCGGCGAAGGGACCAGCGGACAAATGCCGGTGATATAAAACGAAATAAGAACGCAGATTACGAGCGACTCCATCTGAAATGGCTCAATAAATTTAATCACACTTTGGTTGAGAGGAAATTGAAGAAATTGCATGCAATGGAGGACAAGCCAAGAAAAATGAAATTACTTAATAATTTAAGGAGGAAGATAGCGGCGAAGACAGTGAGGAGAAGGTCTGAAAGCAGTAAGATCAAGTGCGAAAGTGCGTCGGTGAAGGTTGCGGTGGCGGCGGTTAACTTACAAATTATCTAAATTACTCCATCAAGACACCGATTTTTTCTTGCTGCTATAAGATGCACAGAGACGACAAAAAGATACATCCAAGGTGCGGAGGACACAAAGCGAGAGATTATTTTATTTACATGCGAAACTACTGTCTCGCTGGTCCACAGGCCGACCAAATTGACTTTCTTACCTTTTTGCAGAGTTACTTCCTTGGTGCCGCTCGGTTTTTGGGTGTTATCGATTGAATAAATTATTACTGGCGCACGTGTAGTAACTACGTAACTGGAGTTATTTCACTGCACTTGCACTGGAACACGATAATTTACTCCTGGACGCAACTAAAGGACATTATTAAATGTAATCCGATTAGAACCGACCAATTATTTTATATAGAACTTAGAAAAATTCACTGAGAACACACGCAGTCTTTCAGAAAAAACACCCACACGTAATTGCGTAAATCAAACTGACTACTGCTTCTCGGGGACACTCCGCTGCTGCTCGAAGAACTCGCCTCGCGGAGGAGTTCCTTTAATTTCTCTTTTGCAATTAAACAGCTGATCGAAGAGATTTCAAATGTCATTATTATTCAGCTAAAACAAATTTGTATTCCACTGTTGCTGCGACGTATATGCACGTCAGTAAATTGCTCCTGAAATAAAAGAATCCCAGAAAACCACAATACTTTATTGTAAATAGTTTAATTCATTAAGTGTTCACCATATACAGTTCTTTCCAGAATAAAAAAACTTTTTAACGCAGAGCTAAGTCCCGTAAATTAGTAAAACGTTCCAAAACCCAATAAAATTCCAAACATTTTCAAAAATCCCACCAAACAACAAACATTGTCAAAAGATATGAGGTTATGTTTGTTATTTTTCATAGAGCATCAACTGACATTCCGTGTTTACAAAACTCTGCATTTTTGTTATGATCAACGATGTCAGACGCCTGGGATGAAATTCAAGCGATTAAAAGCAAGCGAATTAGCCTGCGAGAGAAGCTCGAGAAAAGGAAGAAGGAAAGGCAGGACATACTCTGCTCAACGACTCTCTTGACACCAAAAAGTGGCACCAATTTGAAACTTGACTGCACTGAAGAACATGCATCATCCCTTAAAATTGATCTTGGTAAGAACTCTATTATTATTATTTTGTAGTTCCTAATCGAAGATAATAGAATCCTTAAATTGATTGTAAGAGAAACTATGAAAAAATTGGATCTAAGTAGTTGGCGGGGTAGTCAAAAAGCTTGTTAGAATAATGCAACCGAAATACTTCCTTGGACTTAAGTCTGCGGCCTCCTATGGCTTATTTTTATGCAGTAGGACAAACTAGAAAACCCATTTTTGCATTTTTTCGACAACTTACATTAAGGTTTTAAACTTATCCACAGTACCTCTGAAATACTGAGTGGATTTCTACCGTATGAACTGGGACATTTTAACTAAGAAACCCCGAAACCTCGTCTTTAGTTTCGGTACTCTTTTAAAAAATAATGTTATATATACTTTAACTTTTCTACAATTATCTAAACTATTTTAAAAATTCTTGAACTAGTTTGGTATGGAATCGTTGTTGCACTTACATTCTCCATTTCCGCTGCTTTGTAAAATATCAAACTAAATTCAACATTTTTTCAAAAAGGAGACTCCGACACGGATGTGGAGAAGACTCTTTTTCAGATTCTCTCCAATGCACTTCTACAGCTTCCCGTGAATAATGTGCAGCTTGGGGAAAAGTTAGAGAAAACTTTGGAACGTCCAGTACATCGGGACTCAATAATGTACACTATAAAGAAATTGGCTACCCAAGGAGTTCTAAGGTTCATCCATATACGCAATTAATGCATTATGAATTTTTAATTTCTGCTTATTTTGCAGCATAAAAAACGTGACAATTGGGAAAGAAACTGGCTTCGAAGTTATATTCGTAGATCACAATATAATTCTGAAGCTATACAAAGAATTCGTCTTGGAAAATAGTGCTCCCAAGCCGGAGGAAGACTTTAAAAGAAAATGTAAGTTTAATGTATATTGTTATTAAACAACTTTAACCCAGAATAATATTCATATAAAGACAATAAAATCAGATTCAATCCGACCTTACATACTTATATTGTATACATATATATAACTAATTTTTAAACTCATCACGTTTATAGGTGAAAGCGAGGAGGATGATGATGAAAACTCTAGGAAATCATTCAAAAATAAAGAAAATGAAAAAAAACTTGCCCCAAAAGAGACTTCTAACGACGCTGCCGATATAATGGTATATTAACTTCCCTTATTCCTCAAGTAACTTTATTCGAAAATGATTTTCATTTTGTTCTTATAGTCTTTATTGTCCATGCCTTCGACACGAGAAAAGCAAAGTAAGCAAGTCGGTGAAGAAATTCTTGAGCTCCTAACTAAGCCCACTGCCAAAGAACGATCACTTGCTGAAAAGTTTAAATCCCATGGCGGCTCTCAGGTGATGGAGTTCTGTCCTCATGGAACCAAAGTTGAGTGCCTGCGTGCACAGCAAGCAACTGCTGAAATGTCTACTAAAAAGAATCGTCCCGAAGAGGAAAATGGTGAATCTTCAACAGAAAAACAGAATAGTCCAGAGGAGGTGTCTAAAGAACGTGAAACTGTAGAAGAAGACTCAGATAAATGCACAAAATTACATTTTAAGAAAATCATTCAGTCACACACTGATGAATCTTTGGGAGACTGCAGTTTTTTAAATACTTGCTTCCACATGGCTACATGCAAGTAAGACGAATTCCAATTTAATTAGAAGTAGTTTTTATGTAATAACTTTGTTCAGATATGTTCATTATGAAGTGGACGCTCACACTAATAGTGGAAATAGCAGTCGTCATGAAAATTTAAAAAATTGCCAGCGTTCTGTAGTGAAACGGACAATGGATCCAAGTGCAACACTTTATCCTCCGCAGTGGATACAATGCGATTTAAGGTAGAAGGAAAATTCATATTTTAAATTTTATATACTAATAGTGTCCTCATAGATACTTAGATATGACAGTATTAGGGAAATTCGCGGTTGTGATGGCCGATCCCCCATGGGACATCCATATGGAGCTGCCTTACGGCACCATGTCCGATGATGAAATGCGGCAATTGGGCGTTCCAGCTCTACAAGACGATGGTTTAATATTTCTATGGGTGACTGGAAGGGCTATGGAGCTTGGAAGGGAATGTCTTAAATTGTGGGGGTAGGTCTAAGACAGGTCTCCAAATATTTCTTTGTTAAACCCCTTTCTTTGATCTTACTTTTGCACAGGTACGAGCGAGTGGATGAACTTATTTGGGTTAAAACTAATCAGCTCCAGCGAATCATTCGCACCGGAAGAACGGGCCATTGGCTCAATCATGGGAAAGAACATTGCCTCGTTGGAATGAAAGGAAATCCGAAAAATCTAAATCGGGGTCTAGACTGTGATGTAATTGTGGCTGAAGTAAGAGCAACTAGCCACAAACCAGATGAGATATATGGAATTATTGAACGACTGAGTCCCGGAACTAGAAAAATAGAACTATTTGGAAGACCTCACAATGTTCAACCGAATTGGTAAGGGTTCATATTGTTATAATTAGAGTTTAAATAAACCTTTTAAATTTATAGGATAACCCTTGGAAATCAATTGGATGGCATTCGTTTGGTTGATCCTGAATTAATATCACAATTTCAGAAGCGCTATCCTGACGGAAACTGTATGGCGCCGACGCAAAATGCTAAAAAGTAAAATATTTTATGTTAAAGTGGCTAAAGTATAAAATAAAGTGGAATTATTTACTTATTATTGTTTAAAATATAAAAGGTATGGGATAGCTGAATTCTCAATGGAAAATTTAAGTGTCCATGAACGTAGGAATGTGCCTAATATTGTATGTTCAAATGTTTACATACTAACTTACTTAAAACTGCATTGGTGCATATTTCAGACAACATGCATTGAGGTTTTGAGTTTATCCACAGTATATCTAAAATATTGAGTT
Organism: Tolmerus cingulatus; assembly: GCA_959613345.1. Lineage (NCBI taxonomy): Eukaryota > Metazoa > Arthropoda > Insecta > Diptera > Asilidae > Tolmerus > Tolmerus cingulatus. The sequence continues at coordinate 10,837,976 of OY390708.1, read as the reverse complement.
GATTTCTACGGTATCAACTGGAAAATTTTTGTTTTAATTTTGTCCTCAGTTTGTGTACATTGCATTAATAGAAAAAGGATTCGCAGTAGTTTCAACAAAATAATTTAAGCCATACAAAATTAGATTTTTTATTACTTACATTTTTTTTTACAAAAAATGTTGACAATTCACTAGGTCAATTTTAAATATTTACTTTAATTTCACAATAAAGAATAAATCACACTTCGTCAATAAGATTTTGTTTACATTTGAAAGAATATTTTTTCAACCATTGTTCATTACTCATTAAGAATCGCTGCTGTACACCAATAATGGATCCTGGTCTGCAAAGTCGTACCCAGGCAGTCGTCTCTAAAGCTGACATATCGTAGTTTTTTATTATATAGGCACCAATAAGGGTACCAGTTCTACCCAAGCCAGCCTTTAAGATTAAATTTCATTAAGGGTATAATTAAGACGCATATATATAGAGAACTTTACTCTACAATGGACTGCAATCGCTCCCGGGGTACACTCAGCAATAGCTAGAAATCTTTTAGTAATCGCTACATTTGGTACGCCCCCATCTTCAAAATGGAGATCGTAGTGGCGGATTCCTTTACTCCGGAATCTATGAAGCGATTTAGAATATTTTACAAATATTTTAACTTAAACATAGGGTATTGACAAGGTTTAATTGATTTGTTTGCTGTCTACTGGACTTTAAGAAATTTTAAGTATACCAAAATATTCGATCTCTTCATACCGCTGTAACAAAAGTCTGTTATATTCAGGCAAAAACAATAAAATTTGGGTTAAAGTACCCGAGGGGTCCAAGTGGAGCTAACATATAAATTTTAATTATATGAGAATAAAAAATGATTTTCATAACAGATTTTTGATACTCGGAATGCAGATTTTAACTTTGATTTTATTTATTTTTTCTGCTTGCATCAGATGAAATGTTTAAACAAATAGTTAGCTTTGACCTGAAAAACGAATAATGAAGTATTGAAGCTATTGCTCAAATAAAATATCTTTAAGGACAGAATATATATGTATGTAATTATACACATAGTAGAAGTTTAATTTGTTAAATTTTTGCCTTCACGAAAACAATAAAATTCATGTTTAAATCTATGTCAATACCAAGCAAAAAGCGATAATTTCAAAAAGTTTATATGCATACATTTCCTTGTCATAGTTTGCTTCATTACACTGTACTAAAGCTAGAACATTATTTCCTAGAAAATACTTCAAGTACACTTTCGGATTTTTGTTAAACATTAAAGGGCATGACAGCGCAAGAAGCTTTCCTGTTGAAACAATTATTAGAAAATTGTTTTGGATTCTTGGGAGACTTACCAGGCACTATCCAATTCATATCTCCATTCTGAAACTCTGATAAGGTATCGTACGCTTGAGAATCAAATGTCAGCATATTAAACCAGTTGAGCTTTGTAGCTTTGGAAAGTGCTTGGAAAAAATACAGCATATCTAGTGTAGTCTCACCTTTTATGTTTGTAGTATCACGAAACGGCCTATAAATGCCACAAAGCTTGAGTAAACATCATAATAATTGAACACCAAATTTACATAATCCATTTTCCTCCCACTTTATCAATAATAGCGGCAACCTCGCTTGGATTCTTGCCATACATTAACTGTATGTAAGCACCGGCCAGAAAAAGAGCATTGGTGTATTTTTCAGGATCCAAGTAAGAACTCCAATGAATTATTCTTTTATTGGTAGTCGTCAGCATGTATTGAATCGCTGAACAATACTTGAAAACATCCGAAATACATGGTGGTCCAAAGTATGATTGGATGAAAGGAAAAGAAGATTCATCGGCTGTTATATAAAGCACGCGTGATGTCTTTTGCGGAAGGAAACGAGATAACGATAGAAAATAAAAGCGACCTTGAATTATCTCAAAAAGGTGTTCCTTTTCCTTATCCCAAAATTTTGGCACTGAATACATTTCATAAAAGTTCACATCATGCGAAAAAGATTAAAATCACAAAAATTATTAAATTTATTGAAAAGTCAAATGCGCCTACTATAAGTAAATAAGTAAAAGGGTAGGAAAGGGTGCTTAGAATATGAATGTGTTCAGTATGTAAGAATGGGTGCAGTGAATTATTTAATAAACTAATTGATTCTTAGAGACAGCTATCAGAAAATATGTAAACAGTTATATAACTTCTCCTGGACCTAATTAAGCTTTTATTCCGAATCAGTTAAACATTCAGGTGTTCAAAGTTACTTAAAGCATGTAGTATACCTTAGAAAATCTTCTCGAACAATTTTTTTTTTTAACGCGCATCAACCCTTGGCCATACCTGATTGATCTGAACAATCCAATTCTTAAGAACATACGGTGATTGGGTTTATCTACGGTTGTGCTTTCTCTGACGGTTAATTCCGAAATTTCAACCCCTTATTTGAACAGGAGTTTCACATAGTATAATTTATAAAAACTTAAAAGAAAGTAAAGAGATTTTTTTTTTAGAAAAGCAGAAATATATTAAGCCTACGCTGGTAAACAGGTAAACGTTGTTATGATAAAACCTATATTGGTAAATAAAATAGGATTTAATAATAATTGCACAGTGATCACTATGTACAAAATAATTAATCAAACTATAAAAATCACAAACAAACGAATTTGGAATACTCATACTGATTTGGTTGGCTTATTATTATCCAAGACGCTTACTGTATGGAATTATTCGTTATGCTAATAAGATTGATAATACATGTAAAAATAAATATTTAACATATTAAAGTTTGTTGTATTAAATACATTTATAGAATATACAGGATTTAATCCTAAAGTGGAGGCAAACTTATACTGGATCGCTGCAGCTGATAAGTCTAAATGTCGACAACTTGATCTTCCAGATTCGCTTCTACGCGGGGATTGTCCACGGGGGAGCGGGTATCAGAACCATATCCAGAATGTCTGTCTAAAAAGGGTTTCGCGTTGAGGACATCGGCTAAATAGGACGGGGCTGGTGCTGCTATATCTATAATGCTGGGTCTCTTTGTGGTGCATCGTTTAATTGGTGACATAAAGGTGAATAATGTCAAGGTGACGCATAGGGTAATGATTAAAACAACTGCCCTGGCGTCCAGTCCTTGGGCTCGTACTCCAGCAAACGCAGCCATTATCATTAATAAGAGTACTACGGAAAATTTAGTCATTGTTACTGCTGTTGAATGGATCTTTCCCCCAGCCTGGCTCATCATGTTACTGGGCCCGTATGCGAAGTATAAATTATGTCGATCGACGAAATGTTTGAAGCAAATGTAAACCATCGCGAAAGGCATTATCAGCGGACAAGCTACACTGTATACTGTACTTATTGTAAATACTAACAAGGTCCAAGCGTAGTGGACTCCGAATGGAAATTTAATTAAAATTGTCTTTCGTATATATGTAATTTCGGCTTTAGACTTTGCATTCAATAAATACCATACATACGTAATTAATTCTGGGAACCGGATCAACTCCAGCGATGTACCAATAAACCCAGAAGTTATGACGTAGTTCACGAAGAATGCACCTTTATCTGGAAGGAATATGCACTCCCATTTGTAGGCGCCTGCGCCGCTGACTGTCCATTCTAATAACGCCTGTGCACTGGTTAGTCCAAGAGATGGAAGGATGAGGATCATGAAGAGTAAGTATCCAAAAGTTTTAGTCATTATTGAATAATTTTGCCGCGATCGTGTCCAGTGGGAGAGCCATTTGTCGGAAAAGGTAACTATTACAGGCATTAAAATTGATAGTAACCATAGCATAAGTGTGGGAAGAAACTCTGATATTAAAGGGCTAATTTTTCGAAGAGTGTCCTGTCCCTTTGATAAGGCAAGTGTGTCGAGCAGATTCACTATAATTGCTGGTGTAGTAAGGAAAAACAGAGTAATGAAGAGGCATAGATTTACAAGTGCCCACTTGAAGTACCATTTGCTGGTACTAACACCCAAATTTTCCCAAAATATATCATCTGGTGATGGAGCAAATGTTAGATTCCATTCCCGGTAAGTTCCTGGCCGAAAATGCGATATAATATTTTGGGCCTCTAACACTGTTGAGACTGTGATAAAAGCTATTCCTAGGGGTTCATTTAGCGCAGATGCCCGAAGCCTAGCAACTTCTCCTGCTAATTTTGATTCTTCTTGAAGATAATAATTGTAAGCGTCGACTGTTTTACAGCCGCATAGATCCATCTTAACTCTTATTGAATTTCGATCTCTATAATTTTCACAGTATAGCCGGGCTTCAACAATTTTCTCATATTCATCATGTTTTTCAGACAATTTAGCGATATTGTAGGCAAGCTGAACGTCCTGAATTGTTACATCTGGGAAGAGTTCCTGGACATAATTCCGAATGATCGTTTTGTTACGATCGCCAGGAGATATGTTTAGTGCCATTATTGTTCTCGTAGGGGCTTTCTTGAACGCATTTCTACCTGACGATAGTCGCATTATCAAAACGACCAAAGGAACATAGGAAATTGCGACTAGAACATGAACCCATAACCAGGCGGATGTCGGCTCTAAATTGGATAAAGTCGTATGCCCGAAAGAGTTCACATCTCCATTTAATGTTCCTTGGAAATTAATTGGCAAAATAACTAATAATGAAATTACTGTCATCACTGCCATCACTATCATAATATGCTGCTGAAATGATAGATAGTGTACAGCATCCGGTCCGCTGTGCATTAATATCTGATCCTTTTTCAGTTTGAAGGTAACGAGAATCCATGAAAAGATACCTCGATCCACTTGAGTTGAAGTTCTTGGTTCCAAAAGTATTTCTTCGCTTCCTTGTGCATAGAAGAGTTGCGTCCATCGCTTGTTTCGTCCATTCGTGTTGACTAAAGCTAGGCGACCGTAGTCCCATGCCTGGTGTCTTAGCACTGTGAACAGCATTAAAAGGAGGATGAAGGCGATCATGTTAAGAATTAACGTTTCTGGGATTCCTTCATATAAATTTAAAATAATTCTCGTCTTGTTGTTGCCTCTTATCATGCAATTCTCAGGCGAGGGCACAAAGTCCTGTGCACCCCAAAAAGCCACCATAATGAGGCCTGAAAAGAATTTACGGATTTTTATCAAAACAAGTGTAACTTTGGTATGGTTGCGTTTAAATGTCTGGCATATAATTCTTTATATAATGGATATTGACGTGCATACGATAGAAAATTTCGGATTTTAACAAAATTTCGTATATATAGCGATAGAGCAGAGCGCTCAACTAAAGGCCCATGGGTTTGATTTTGGGAAATAATTATATTTCGTTTTTTTAGGGTTCCGTACCTTAAAAGGACAAAACGAGCACTTATAAAAACACTCTCGCGTCGATTTGTGTCTTCTAGTAACCCGCATACTTATGTATACAAATTAAAGGGGTAGTGAAATGAGTACTAACAAATTTTTATTGTTAATTTTATTTGCAATATGTGCATTCATACAAAAAGAGTTCCTTACGGGAAAACAAAAATATGTTTTGAATAATCACATAGCTGGGGAATATGCGCTTCGTGCGCTGTAATTCAGGCAATAATTTACAAGTATTAATAATAATCTTCCATGTTTATTATTAATACTTGTAAATTATTGACATCTTTTTTTGGAAGTTTTAAAGTGGTTTTCCACAATGTGTAATATACACTATGTACACATGAATTTCATAGAAATCAATTGGGGATGATGATGATGATGATATTGGCATACCCCCCGTTGTATAGTTGTAGATATAGTAATTACTTCGGAGAAACATCTATGAATGTACATACATATGTACATACATACATATGAACCATGTACAACAGTATGTGATATATTTTTGCAAATAATTAAGATCTTATTGCGTGAGATCTTGTGTAGAATAACATTTTTCGAAACTGCAAGTTTTTAGGCCTAGTAGAAAAATATAAGCGCAGTTTTATGTTATGTTACAGAAGTTTTTCACATAACATTTTAAAATTTTTCGTAATTTATGAGGTGGTTGAATTTTTAACACACTTATTAATTTTTTTCTAAATATTTAAACGAGTTTTAACTGCTTGTCGCAAAAAACGACAAAAGAAAAAAAAATGATAATGCGCTTAATTTGCGATTAGAAGATTTATTTCAAAGAGGTTCTTCCAAAATAAATATTACCTTAGGTATTTTATTAATCGAGTACATGATAATCAGAAAATCAACCTTACAATAAATTAGTTTAAAAATGCCTCTTATCTTACTACGATTTAGGTATGTAGGATTTGGTGACGCATTTGATAGCAGGTTTGATATTTCGTGGATCCTCATTTATGTACGTTGTAAAGAAATACAACTTTATTTCTGGTTTTATGTGACGATTCAATAAAAAAGCTATTAATATATATTTTAGCTTATAAAAATCTCTTTTAATTGATTAAATTTACTGATTGTAGCAAGTAGGCAATCAAGTCGTATCTATCGTTTAACACCTGTTAGGCTATTATACGCATAGAAAGAGTAAACAAAAACATATTATTAAACTGGTGTTAGCAATTTTTCTTGGAACGCTGATGTCACAACGATACGAGTCGTATCGGAAGCCCCAACTTTAGTAGCTTTCGTTCAGAACTTTACGTTTTGATTAAATAGTTGTTTCAATATCTACAACTCAACTGTAATTGATCAAATGAAAAGATTAGCCTTATTGTCTCATCTTCAAAGCAGTCCCCAGATTTCTTTATCTCAGCTATGTTCTTGGAGTAGAGGCTAATTAAGAGCAATTGTCCATGGAAAATTTGCGGACGATAAGAATTATCATCGCTGTGATTCGATCCACGACCATTGAGTCACAACTTTCTCCACGGCGATAAAACTCACCGAGTAACTGAAATTGCTGCCGTAACACAAATTAGCCTGCAAAACAGTGGGAAATTATTGATCTCGAGCGCATTCAGCTATTTCTACGTTGCATAATGTTCTTCTTCGCTTTCTGGCCGAGTGCTCCTCTCCTCGCTGGCGAACGTTGCCCAACGTCCTCCCGAATGCCGCGAAACACAAAAACCACGTCTCCCCCACTGGCTACGAGGATGACTCAACTAAATATTGTGGGTCTTCGAAATGCTGTGCAAATATTTGATCCACCAGCTGGGCCACGATAGCGAAATCACTTTCTCTTGGCAGGAGGGCTCTAAGAAAGATGTCCTCGGCCCGCAAAAGACACCTGGTACTTCGTGATACTGCGACATCATTTTAATTACGGATCCCCCCGGGGTCGCGGTCAGGTCGGGGAAGAATTCGTTCGAGAATAGCACAAACGGAGAAAGAAAAGCGCTTGCACAATGACAAACAGTCAAAGCTGTTGCAAGTTTTCATTTCACCAAGGGAACCAGAGGACCTTTGCACTCACTACACTACTTACCTTGTTTATTACTTTACTTCGAGTAATTAAATTACAATATTTCGCTTTAATAACACTTATGATACGAAAATATACATGACGTATATTTTGACATCTTCCGCTTTGCAAGAAACTGATGGACTTGAAATGCCACACGTTTATTTGGACTAAACTGAAAGCGGAAATGGACTAAACTGAGTCAGTAATCAAAGTGCTGCCAGATTGCATGTATTCAATGAGAATTGCACAGTGGATCCCTGTGGATTAATTGAGGAAGCTTTTTTAACCGACTTTGAGTTTCAAGGAAAAAAAACGTTAAACTGAATAACCTCGAAAGTACATAATAATAACAAATATTATTCAAATGCACTTTCATTTAAACTTATTTTCCTCACCTCCTCGAATTCTGAATAGTGCGTAGGGCGTTCGAAAATACATGTATGTACGTTAATTCTTTATACTAACATTTTTTATGTATTAAACTTGAAGTGTTTGCTACTAAAGTACACTAAACATTTCGTAGATATCGTGATCGAAAAAAAATTGAGAACAGTTTCAAACAGCCTGTAAGCGCCGAGAAATTGCCAAGAGTAGGTGCAGTCCGAAGAGTAAGTAAAAAGTGTTAGTCCCTGTAAGTTCAAACACGGCGTAAGTAATTTTTAGTTTTAGATTTGTTGATAATGTGAAGCATTATTGTTTAAGACATTACTAACCGTTTTCTCCGACTCATCTTGAAGTTTTTCTGAAAAATATTTTTAGATACTTTCATAATGCTTTTTCATTACATGGAAAAAGCTGGATTAAAAATATTTGAAAAATTAGTTTTTGTAATGCTTTCTTTTGTAGTCATAAAATCGGTTTTTGGTTTTTTATTATACTTAAAATGGTTGGTTTCATATGAATTATGTTTAAGTAGGAGATAGAAGTCATTCCACTTGTACCCTTCGATAGCTCAGTTGGTAGAGCGGTGGACTGTAGAAAGTAAATTGTAGAAATCCATAGGTCGCTGGTTCAAATCCGGCTCGAAGGAGAGAAATTTTTTTTTTAACACATATTTTTTGTAAAGAATATACTGAATTTATTATTACCACCTTCATACCTGCAAGATAATTTATTTCTTTCACAAATTATTTATAGAATGAAAATCTCTCTAGCCTTTCAGTTTGTCCTGCTAACAATATAGTATAAGTAATAAAAATCAGCTCAATCGACTAAAATTTGAAATATCGATTATCTAAAAATAATTTTTCTTTCACAAATTTTTTCTTGCGCTTTACTGGCGAACAAGTTGGCGCAAATTTATATTCGAAATTTGTCTTTTGTTAAATTCTTAACAAGCATATCGGGAAAATCAGAGTCAGTTTTTCGGAATTCATTAAGAAAACAAAGTCCAGGTGTACTCGTATTGATATAATATTAACTAAGTAATAAAAGATTTAAAATTTATTCGCTTTTATTATAGAAATTTATTAAATTATTATTAACATGTATGGTATTATTGCGACACACAATATAATTAGTAAAAAAATTTGTTAATATCTAAAAATATTAAGTCTTACATTTACTAAGAGCACCCCAAGCTTCTTCTGATGTTGGATGCAAGTGGATAGCACGGAGCGCTAGCTTATGCTGCTTCTTTCTGTCGACATGCCTCATAGCCTTGCTCGCCAGCACTAAGCACTTAGAAGCTTCCAGGGATGTTTTCCTAAAAATAATAATAATTATATTTTAGTCCAATATTTGCGAAACCGAAAATCAAACCTTTGATTATCTCTCAAACCCAAAATCATAGTACTTTGAGCAATTTGGCAAGATGCCACCAAATGGCGCTTTGATTTTCGATAATTCTGAAGTACATAATTTGCTAGAATTCCGCGTAGTAGAGAGTTATTAGGGAAGGTATGCACGCGATTTAAAAGGTGAATCAGTCCTGCTTTCACTTGATTCTAAACAGATAAAAGTGAGTAAATTGAAATAATGCTAGTTTACTATATATTACATTTGCTAAATAAAATTGTGAAGTTAAAAACGCTATGTGATGGCAGTGCTCTGGGTCGTTTTCATACTTTCTCAGTTCTTCCAAGACGGTTTCTGAAAGTTTCAAATCTTTATGCAAAATTCCCAGAGCGCAAGCAGCGAAGAACGCCTGTATAGGAGCGTTTGAGAGTACGATGCTGTAAAAGTAAAAATAAATTTTGGATTCAGTTTTCATCAAATTAATATGTTACCATTGATACAAAAGGGTTTTAGTTTCAGTTTCGCCATTGGCCATATAAAGCATAGGACACATAGCTGCAAGGATCACAGCTTTTTCTTCCTCACTTGAGGCTAGCCACTCTAGAGCCGATTTGTATACTTCATAAGATTCTGGATAGCGTTCATCATTAAAGTACGCGAGTGCCAAGCCAGTTGTCGACTTCACTGTCGCCTCAGAAATTGAGTTAAAAGCTTGTATAGCGTCCTGTTTCTGATTATTTTTAAGATATGCAAAACCAAGATTACAAAGCATTTTATCTTTTTGATGAACATTCTGACAAAGTTCCACTGCCATTTTATATGCTTTAATAGCTGTGCGCCAAAGTCTGCTCTTTACATTTAAAAATCCGAAGTAGGAGAGGGATTCGATAGAAGATTTAACATCCTCAGCACATATGTACCTAAATCATTAAGTTAGTACAGTTTTTGTAGATATCTAAATTATTTACCAATTTATCGAATCAAGGGCCACAGAAAGAGCGTTCATTTTAGTTATGGCGTATTTGTAATTTGGATCTTTCAAATTTTCTGGATTTGATAAAACTGAACATACCCAGTGGGCATATCCTAGGGCTGATTCAACATGAAATTCGAGTTGAGTGCAGTGCCGGAATAAGTCGATTGCATCATGCTCAAATGCAAGGTCTTCTGCAATAATTGCTTGACCTATCCACGCATTAACGAATGATGGATTTGACTGTTGAGCCTTTTGAAAAGCTTGATTGGCAAGTTTAATAGCGTCCTGCATTAAATAGAGTACTCCCAAATTCGCCCAAACAGTTGCAGATTTTCTATCCAAAAGAAGAGCTTTAATAAAGCAGTGTTGGGCAATAGCAGGATCGTTGATTTCTAAAATAAATAATGATAAAGATTATTTACAGTTGCTGGATGTATGCTATGTGACCACAAAATTACCTTTCGTTGTATAAATTACTCCAAGTAGATTCCAATTTTGCCACCTAGTTGGTTCCACTTTGATTGATTGTTTGGATGCATCCATGGCTAATTTTAAACGTTGTTCAGTTGCATTGTCCCCTTCACAAATAGTGCCAAATTTGTAATAACATACAGAGAGCTCATGCCAGAGAAGGGAATTTTCAGGTTGCAGTTTAATAGCGCATGTGTAAAATCTTTAGAAAAGTCATAAAGAATTTGTTTATGGTTCTAAGTAGTTTTGGATTACCTAGCAGCAAATTCAAATAATTCCTTTCTGTCTAAAACAACTAAATCTTCTTCCTGTCCAGCTAATTTGCCTAAAACGCTCAAATGTGCTTTAGATACTGGTAAACAAGCAACCACCACAAAGACATTCGCTATTGTCCGCCAAAGCCATACCATATTCCTCTTTCCTACTAAAAATGCTCTGGGCAATATACAAAAAATTAGTTAACATCATTTTTCTTAGGTCTATATATTGTTATTCTATACTTTTGTAAATAATGTGCTGCTTCCTGCAAATGATCTTTACAACGACCCAAAAGTTGTTGTGTTAACAATGCATTTGCTAAACTGAAATGAGCCTCTGCTGCACCTTTTAGAGCTGGTAAATAGTCAGGCTTAACATTTAAAAGATCTTCAAAACTTTTTATAGCATCTTTGCACAGTCCAAGAGTCTGAAAATCATTATTAAATATGTTTGCCAACTAATTTTGGAAATTAATATTTACTGTTTGTATAACTGCAATTTGTAACTTTGCATAACAATTATCCGAATCTAATTCCACAATTTTCTGGTATACATTGATTGCAGAATTAAATGATCCTCTTTGGTGATAGGCGTCTGCTAAACCTTCCCAGTAACGAGTGCTTTTTTGATCGTATCGCAACGCTGTGCGAAAATGATGGATAGCCTAAATTTTGTTCATTATGAAAATTTATTAAGGTAGAAATAAAGGATATGTTACTCACATCATCAAATTGACATGTTTCTAAGTTATGCAATCCGAGCTGAAATAGAGCCCACTTTGATTCGGCTCCGTGCAAATGTTGTAATGCATTTTTTAACACAACTTCGTTAAGGTCCTACAAAGATCATTTTATATGACACATATTATAAAGAGCGAATAATCAGGAATCGAAATTTAGTTTCTGCATTGCAGTAAAGGTAAGATAAACGCAAATCTAACACATCGAGCTAAAAGTAGTCTATGTCCAAATATTTTTTGAAGATAATAGAAAGGATTAGAAAATGTGTCATCGTTTATTATTAAATTTAGGAAACTTACCCATTCTTGGTTACTTCTGTAAATAGCACTTAGTCGAATAACAGCGAGTTCATTTTCTGGGTTCAACTTGACACATTTCTCCAGGCATTTTCTAGCTCGAACAGAATCTTGCAAACCAGAATAAACTTCTCCCAAATGTAAAAAACATTCGGAATAATACGGCTTGAGTTTTATTGCTTTCAGTAACCACGTGTATGCATTTTTGTAGTCACCAATTGCTAAATACGTTTTCCCTCTTAAAAAGTTTGCCTCAAAATAATCTTCCTCAATATCGCTTAAGATTTGGAGTGTTTCTTCGGAAGAGCTATAATTATATAGAAGTAAAATGACAACACTAAAATATTATTTATGCGTTGAAGTAAGTACCTTGCAAATTCAGCCTCCAGCGTTTTAGCTTTATGATTTCCTAAATTTCTGATTTTTTCTAATATTTCAGAAGTATTATCTTGTTGTTCTAGTATGAGATGTGACCTATAAATATTTCTAATAAAGCGAAATTAGTATAAATTATTTAATTGTCATCACCTAGCCAGGGCAATGAGAGCTTTTTCATTTTGTTCCTTTACTAGATCGGGCAATTTTGCACTGAGAATTTCAACAGTTCGTTTAACATTAATTATTTCTTCAGAGTGAGAATGGCATATAGCAATATCTACAGAGGCGTCGTCAATTTGCTTAAGTATGCTAGCTGCTATTCTGAATCCCCCAAGGTTCATATAGCAGTTGGCAAGAAATTCTAAAGCGATAGGCAATTTTGGTTGTACGTCCTTTTGCTTCCGTAGAAGATCTCGTGCTTGGACGTATTCTTCCGATTCCATCAGCTTTATACTCTTCACTAGTAGACCTAGGCTGGAGTCTGGAATAATATTAAGCAGTTTTTCAAAGTACTCGTCAATCGGCTTTTTCAAGTGTTTCTCGATGCTGCTAATATCCTTTTTGTAGTTTTCGCTGTAGACTTTACAAATCCATTCGAGGGGATATGAGTTATTAGGATATTCCTCTGACATGATGCAGGCCTCATCGATTAGGGCCGGTAGGTCTTGTAATTTAAAGAGTTGCTTTAGATAGCGTTTGAAGTACTCGACGTGGCTGTCGATTTGTTTATCTTCCAAAGCGGCTTTTAATGCTGGTCTCAGCTGAAAAAATGAATAAAAGAAGCATGTCAACGTAACAACACATTCATTGTAAGATCCATAATTTTTCATTTCATTATAAATTTTCCCCGACTTTCCTGTGATTCCTAATGCTTTTATGTTTTATTTTCGTATCTATATTTGCATATGTTTTCGTTTAGATTTGTCAATCAGGTTTTGATTAATTTACGTTTAAATTTTATTTATCGGAAAAATTAAGATTTATATTTACATACTATGAGTCTATCTATCTTCCCATTCCACGAGAAAATCTTATGTTCTGTTTGCGGCAAATACTTACAAGTTGTTCCCAATTTGCAGGGATTTCAGACTGTTTAATCAAAATTTTCGCAAGATTCTTCCCGGCAGACTGTTTTCGCTTCTCATTAGTTTGCTCCTCGAACTCAGTTTTCAATATTTCTACGCAGTCATCAACGTTTTTACTATAACTAGCTGCTGACACGATTTTATTGTGGTATTCCTCGAATTTGTCGCTAAAACAAAGACATTAGTTTTGTAATATAATAAATGAATCCCTCTTACGGAACTAGTTTTAGTAGCTTCCTAAAGACCTCCGGGAGCTCCTCTGGTTCGGCACAGTACGCCAAGCCCTGCAAGGCTGAAGTGGCATCTTCGGCGCATGTTGTTGCTTTCCGCAAATATTTAGCAGCCTTTAAGAATTGCGTTACTACAGCTTAAAATTAATTTAGTGTTTACCTCTTTTTTATCTTTCTCTTGGTATGTTGCTCCCAGCAAAACTAAGGCCAAGTAATTCTTGGGGTCCTCTTTGAGTACTTCCTGAGAAATTCTATAGGAATTATTTCAATTTAGGGGGAAAAGGCAGTTTACCTCGCATTTTTCTCTAGCAATTTTTAGTTCCTTGTTTTTTATGGCTTCTCGGGCTTCTTTCAGCACGGCTTTAATTTCTTTTGCGAGCATGTTTCTTTAAATAAAAACCTTAAGCCGCTGCTGAATGTTTGACGAATTTAAAACTTAAGGGTTGACAACTTGCACCACTCAGCTGGGAAGATGTGATAAGTCAAAACAAAGACCAGTGTTGGCAACTGCTAGATATGCTATGGCGAAATTTCAGTATCCGTATTTTAAAAATGTTTCCCAAAAATATGCAAGAAAATTGATTCATTAAATATAATTGAATTTAAAGCTTTCAAAAAAAATGTTAAATTCAGTAATTTATGGTGTTTTGTGTTGTTTGATCAGTGTAATACAATTAATTATATATGTATGAATAACTATATCAAGGGTAGCGGTTCTATCGGTTATGTTGGATAGTTATATAAAAGAGATCAAAAAACCTAAAATTATACGCTCTTTTCACGTGATTTCAAAATTTGATTACCATACCCACAGTTAAGAATGACTATGTACATTTTGCCTTATTTTGTCCAAAAAATATATATATATGTATGTAGTTTTCTTAAATTAATATAACCTGTATTTGTATGTATGTACATATGTATGCTTGGCGAATGTCGAGTAATATCAGCAAGCACTGAAATTTGAAGCTATTTATTTTCTAAGCAGCCCATTTTATATGTCATGAAATTAAAAATCACAACTTTCTGTTTAGATGTACATAGTCTTCGTGTCACGTGTGTTGTTAAAAATTTACAAGTGAATGAAGAAATTAATTCGTCCTGTAAATTTAGTGATTTGTGTTACTCCATAACCATAATGAAGTAAGTTTGTTTGTTTTGTTTAAAATTGAACGATAATTACTGAAATGTATTAATCTGGCTTAATCATACAATAACACGTTATTTTTATTTTAATCAAAACTCTCAGCTGTTCACGTTTATACGATGAACTTTTTATCTGATATAAAAATTCGTTTATTTTACTGCAAGATATTCGTCACTGGGCCCTTATCCAATCAAAACCGAATGTGCTGAATGTGGTGCGAGCGTAATAACTCGAACAGAATACAGCAGTTCAACAACTACACATATAATGGCTTTTCTATTTTGCATATTTTGGTAATAAGTATTTATTAATAACATTGCAGTAAATAAAGTAATCTAATTTTATTTTATTTTAGCTGTTTAGGTTGTGTGCCATATATAACCCCATATTTTCGAAATGTTGATCACTTTTGCCCAGCATGTAATGCGTTTCTTGGAACGCATTCAAGACAAATATAACTGTGTTCGTGTATTGTATTAGTGTAAGAATAATTTATAAATAAAGGCTAATAATATAAAATATTGCTTTTACTTCTGATGAAATAAGTTATACCACATCTCGCAAGACTAATTAATTGTCCTTTAAATTCTATGGCAAGTTTTGTGTTACTCATAAACTTCTCGGTGGAAGTATTTTAAGTTCTTGATAATATAATTACTGCTCCAAAAGTCTCGTTAAATTTATATTATGTTGGTAGTTAAGTAAGTTAATATAATTACTGCTCCAAAATTCTCTCTAAATTTATAGTATGTTGTTAATTATTGTTTTATGGTCTTCTGCCCTTTTGAAGAAATTTCAAAATTTTCAACAAAACTTAACTTATACAATACTATACATTACTACTTTGCATGGTACTACTCAAAATTATTAAAATATAATTAACAACATTTGAGGGAGTAGAGAAGTTTTAATTCCATAACACCTATAGCTAACTATTTGCATTCACTTATTAAATATTATTGATTACTATTTGAATATTTTTGAGTTTTAAGAATTGTCTCTAAGAAAAAAATGTAATTTAATGAACACTTTCTGTAATATGAAATTTATTCGTTTGAAGTTAGTTTGCGGACATAGTAACTTTATAAGTTCTCTCTCAAACTTTCTGAAATGTTTTTGGCTCCACATTTTAAATGTAAAATATAAAACTTTGTGTGCTCGAAAACAATAAAATTTAGTTTTATTAAGTCCGCAGTGAATACTTCCTCTGTACTATATTTGTGCACGTCCGCAAGGCTTTAATGTTTTTTGGGTTTTTTAATTAGTGAAATTTGTAATTTCCGCTTAACGCAATTCTCGACACAAAATTCAAAAGAAAAGACTTTCCACGAAACATTTTCTGTAGCATAAAACTTTTCCGCGGCTGCAAAACTAGGTCACTAATAATTTCACCCTCAGTGCTTTATCATTGTAGGGAGGCGGCATGGCACAGGATTACTATTTACAACTGTTTGGAAATGTTTTGCATTTTGTAATTGGTTGTAATCAATTTTAGTGCCTTAAAACACTTTCTCTATGTGTGTGTGTTTTCGAGAGAGTCACATTTGTTATGAAAATTTAGTCCAGTCCCGACATACATATATTAAAAAATGTCCGTGAGGCATTTGTGATTTTGATTAATTTCCGTCTGTTACAGAAGCAAACTCCACCACAGTGGAAACGCATTTTCTTTATGGCTGGACAATGAAAATTTTATTTTCGAAAACTGTGCTAATGAAACGATTATTTTTATTGCCCACGAGGACTCCATTTCCTTCATTCGTCGAGAAAAGGTCTGCAATTTCCTTTAGCACTCTGCACCAAGTGTTTAGTAATCAACTTTATTTAATTAAAAAAGAACAATGCTGATTGCAAGTGGCGCATTGTGATAAAATAACTCGAAACTTTTGGTTCATATGAAAGCATCCTAAAAACACTAAAGGATAAACTTGTGCCCACTAAAAGGGTAAGTGAAGTAGAGTAAACTCGAATAAGGAGTTAATAAGGATTTCAATAGTTGTGGTTTACTAATTAACCTACCTTATTTCTTTCGAAGAAAATTTTCTAAAATGAATGCATATTACGTTTTGCTTTGAACTTACAAGACCAACTGAAATATTGTTTTGTTGATTATCCTATGAAATACTGAATGAAATTTGGATTTTGCGCTTTTCATCGTAGGAGTTGTTTTGCAGAAAGCCTTGCAGATTTTCTCTTTATCAGGGGTGTCATATTACGAAGAGAAACATCAAGAACACATTATTTCTACATTTGCAGTTTGCTTCTGGGAGTGCATATTCTACCAAGTTAAATAAAATAAGTTTATAATTACACTGATTATTTTAATGTAGATTTTATTCGAATTAAAAAAGTTTTTTAAATTAAAATATATACATATCTAGTTATGCTAATAATGATAAACACAAAACTTGATTTTATTGTTAACCAATGAGAATGATAAATTCAACACAGAACAATAAAAGGTTACACTTAAAAAAAATTGTTTAGTGTTATAAACTTTCAAATTTAAAAGCACTTTATTATTAAAATAAACTGATTAAAATATGTATAGACTATGAAATGTTAATATGTTTTATGAAATTATTAAAACAATTTTATATAAAAAAAATTAGTAAAGAACGAAAATATAAAAAATTTTAAAAAGTAAAAAGTACTCACTATACCTTTTCAAGGGATACCCAGGTCAATGGCGTTGAGATTTTGATTTTTAGAACGGAGTCATATAACTCGTCGTATTCTTCATACCTAAGTATTTGCCAAAGTCTTTTGTTTGCTATCTAATTAAAATAAACGAAAAAATATATTAAATACAGGTACCGCTTTGGAATCCAAAAAATGATAATTACTTGTCAACACAAAAATCGGATTTCGGAGTTATTTCGATTTTGTATAAGACTTGGAAGTAGAGGTTAAGTGGGTATTTCCAAAATGTAAGATAATGAAAATCTTAATATATGCATGTACATAAATTTTAGTATATAGTATATGTAGATTATACTAAAAATTGTATTAAATATAAGATTAGTGTCACCTTCACAGTTTTCTAAAATGAATTGTGGTGCCCGACGTCTGCAATGAGACAAAGCAGAGGAGGATATCTATAATTCCAACAATTAAAACTTTATGTGGTATTATCTTAAGACGACAGATTGCTCTTAAGAACAAACGAAAACTTTTTGCTGGCAGTAAAGTGTCTCGCAGAAAGTGGAAATTCATAAAAGTTTTATGTTATTTAGTTCGTTAACAAATCTGAATAACACTTGTTTACTCCACAATCCCTTTTTGTACAACTGTTCGTTTTCTTTTGATACTGCAATTAAGCCTTAATATACTTAAAGGCAATTTACACCTTCAAGTCCAATTAAGAAGTTTTCTTCAAGTGTACCTACTAAGTACACTCAGCTAAAGGTAAAAAGTTATTTATTACAGAATAAAATGAGTTTCATTCCGGATTTTTTATTGAGTTAATAAAAATCTGCAGAGCTTTCGTGTGCACCTCCCGAAGCAATACATTTTCATTTTTATTCATTCAGCTCAATATAATCGTCGAGGCGAAACTTCTTGAAGAGGGTTTTTGCTACTATGTTAGTACCAAAACGAGGTGGTTACTGGTGCTAGAGCACTTTTCCGATTCCACGGAAAATATCCCGAGTAGCTAAATCTGAATGGTAAAGTTTTCACGAATTGAGCCAATGAAATAGATAACCTATGGATTACTTATCTTTAATATATGAAGTTTTTGTTGTAGCCACTCGATGAACTCTTTAAGTTTGAAAAATGAACTTCCGGTCTATTGATTCTTTGAAATAGTTTTGTTGTATGATGGACTAATTGATGAATTTAAATTATAGTTATTAAACAACATTTGGCATAAAATAGTAAAGTAAAGAATTATGTTAAAATAAAGTACATATTTAAAGATATGTACGTACTATACTTAAGGTAATAGAACATATTTTTTATTGAAGTTCTCTGTAAAAAAACATAAGTTTCATATTAGCTTTGTGGATTTTATATATAATAAGGATTATTATTCTTGATTACATAAGTGTCTATATTAAGAATTCATTGTTAATGATTTTATGAAAAACGCATCTAAAAATGGTTCATTGGAACCTTTGGCATACTTGTGATTAAATTTATAATTTCCCCTATTTTCTGTGAAACAAAATATGTAACTCTTTTACCGGAAATACTCTGTTTAAAGAAATAGTAGAACTGAAAAGGTAAATTTCTGGGAATTACAGATTTATATATAATACCTTTGGATTCTTCATGAAAATAAAGTTTTAAAAGGAAAGTGAAGCACTTTATTAATTTCAGAAAATTTTAAATTCTTAGGGTTGAACTAACACTGATTTGAAGATAACAATTATGCTATATTATATTTACATTATTCTTCACAAAAGAAGTCGATGTGTACTTATCTCTACAAGAGCTCTTGATAATATCAGCTTTATAAATCATATTGATAACATCCGCTTCATAAAGCAAAAAAAATTATACTTTGAAGAGAATATAAAATGCATGTGTGATATTAACTACTTTCACTATCTTTAGTATTGCGGAACGGAAAAGATAAATGTTGAAATACTGAATGCACTTACTAAAATAAGTGCTTGATCGCCAAGTAGTATCTACTTTTGTTATTTTAATTAGCGAAATGTTCCAACACGAAATGATCACTTGAACAAACATGGCAATTACGTTGATCAAAAGTGAAAAATTGAACACCACTCTATATAAACAGAGATTCGAATTGTGATACCTTTATTTGTTAAAATGTTTAGTCTAACTTATTGCTTCACTGCCATCATTCTACTTGGTGTTTTCTTGGAATATTCAAGTGCAAGTAAGTGTTTACATCGTGTTTTCATAGTCATATTGAGCTTGCTTAAAAGTAATGTGTGGTTTAAAACCTTTTTTCCAAAAGTGTTAATTTGGGTACTTAAAAACTGGTTGTGATTTAACTCTTCTTCGCATATGACAGATTTTCATTAGTAGAGGAAGTATAACATTCGTAATCGTGTACTGATTTCGATTGTTTACAACAAACCACATAAACAAATAGACGTCACTATGACGAAATGTTTAGATTTTGAGTACAGTCATCTCTAAACGTTATTGTTTTCAAGGTGCATAGAATATAAAACAATGCATACAATACAATCGAAAGTTGAAGGATAAATTTTGCTTTTCAAGAACAAAAAAAAAATGTTTTGCTCTTCAGAATTATAATATTTAGTAAATATGCATAGTTTGTAACGTTTAAATATTATAATTGAATTTTAATATGTTTTTAATTGTTTATACCTAACTACTTTTGTTAACTTAATGTTAAATAATTTTAATTTGTTGATGGCACGTTTTACAAAATACAGTGATACTATAAGAAAAATGTTTTTATATTTCTTACTATATGGACGAATCTGAATTTCAATAGAAATAAATATAAGAAGTGCAGAAATATTAAGGTAAAATATTTCCGAAATTTTATTATTCACAATTTCAATCTTCAAATTTTCTTCTTAATAATGATGTTGAGCCTGCTTGTATTGTAATAAATGGTTCCAATTTAAGAAAGTACTTAATTATTAATGATGCGAATTTTAATTTGCTTGTAACGATATAATGTACTTAATACTATTGAATAAGAAAAATTATCAGATCAAATACTAGTATATACATAATTTTTTTAGAATGTGCTTTGGATATTCAAAAAGATCTACCTCCAAGTGATCCTGTCTTTGTGGACAAAAATCACAATCTTGTGAAGCCCACTGGTAAATTCATCGAATGGAATATTGGGGATAAATTTGGAGTAGTTTGTAGTGGAAATAATAACGTCTTGAAATCAAGTAAAATTGTAGTTAATGAAAAGTGTGGTATAAGTTTAATTGCATGCAATATTTTAGCTAATCAAAGATCGACTATTGTTGAGTGTCGCAATGATGGACTTCATGCTAATGGTCAGTATAATCCGCAATTGGAGTGTGAAAAAGATATCGTCGCAGATACTTTTGAAACGCGTCGAGCTTGCATTAGTGGTGGTACCTTAAAGTATGTCGGTTTCCAAACTCATGGTTCGAATTTTACCAAATATCTTGAAATCTGCTATAACATGAATACCGCCGCTGTTATCTACACTCACCACATCATTCCGGGAAAATCAATCAATTGTAAGAAGGACAATTGGTTTCATTTACCTTTTTGCTAAAAAGTTTTTTTAGATAGGGTTCAGAAAGCATTGAGACCTTATTTTAACGCAGCTGCGGCACCCAGTAAGGCTCAGGTATCCAAGGCGTATCTCCGTAAGCAACAGGAGAAAACTTTTGTAAAACTGTTGGGATCGGAGCAGTATCAAAGGTATTTTAACATTTCATCATTCTTGTCCCGCGGTCATCTATCCCCTGATGCTGATGGTGTTTTCAAAAGCTGGCAGCTAGCAACATATTTTTATATAAATGTTGCCCCACAGTGGCTGGTTAGTATCCGCTTTCAATCTTTTTCACTTTGTGTAATAAAAATAAAATTCATTTTCCACCGTTAAGAGCACAAATTCAGGAAATTGGCTGGCAGTAGAAAAACTTGCTCGAAGAAAAGCTGCAAGGATAAATGATGATTTGGAGATTTACACAGGCGTTTCAGGCATAATGAGCCTTCCGGACACCTCAGGCCGAAATGTTAAACTTTATTTAAAGAACGGACCCACAGGCAACTTTATCCCAACTCCCATGTGGTACTGGAAAATACTAAAACACAAGGATGAAGGCATCGCATTCCTCTCTATGAACAATCCTTTCGCCAATCAAAAACAGTACCTTTGCCCAGACATTTGCCAAAATTATAATTGGCCCAATAAAGGATTCGACAACTTCCAGAAGGGATTTACTTACTGCTGCAAGGTATCAGATTTAATCAAAATCCTACCAGAAGTACCCCCTGAAGTACTTGTGACACGTGTTATGAAATATTAAATAAATTGAGCACTTTCTGTGAACATAATTTTTTTTCTTTTTGACTTGCGCTTATATACCTATATATCCGATAGTCGTATTACATTTATTCGGCTTAGTTTTCAAAAAATATACATTAAGTAATATTCGGTTTCTTGAGAATTAAAAAAATTATAGTAAATTATGCAAGATAGTCGGAAGTTCAAATTCAATTGATAGAAGGAAAGAATCAGGAAATCTCTCTTAATAAAAAATTTCTGCTACATGTCCTGGGCAAGTTTTTTTAAATACAACACTGACATTCAATTTTAGTAATTTCGGATTCGGAAACGAATGCAAATCAGGAATGATTAATGCACTATATGCTCATTAAAGTTGGCTCAGTGAGAATTTTTAATTTTTCAAGAAGTATAAATATTTATGGAAATGCTAAGAGGCTCAATCAAAGTTTACTATATTTGTAGTATTTAAGGGTGTAGAGTTGCTTTTATCTCTTGTTTATCATATTTAAGGAATTGGCGTCTTTAAACCAAAAATTATGCATTTGCCAATAAACCTGTATAATTTTTTTGTGGGTCAGAAGAACTTATTTTATATTCCAGAAAAGGATGCAGACATTCCTCTTTTTGGAATTGCGGTTTTTCCTTCCAGTTTTGGGTATTTACTATTCTACGTTCTACTTTAAAGGGTTAATTTATGTACTTGCGGCAGAACTGGAACGAAACCCTTTTACCAGAGTTTGCTAATAAAGAGAGCAAGCGTATGTCTTGCTCTTGGAGGTACTAGACCTTTTAATTCGTCTTTTTATCATAAATGAAGCTCATCCTATCTCTAGCCGGGATAAATGTCTAGAATTACTGAAAACATTTTTGGCAGTGATATTGTGTGGTCTCACAAAAGGTCCGTACCCTAAGATCCTGAACAAGTGATTAAGCACATTTAGCAATTTGCGTTTCAGAGCTTTACTCAAAGTATTTTGCTTAAACTAGCAAAAGGTTCCCTTGTACCATTCCCTAACAATTCATGAACACGAACAATCAACATTAATCGATATCAGTAAAAAGAATAGCAAACAAAGGACGGCATTTTTCAGTAATATTTGCTTTATACGGTGAAACGTCTATGAGCATTTTCCTTTTCAAGATAATAATGACCAATGGAAAGGGTTCGAAAATTGGTGCTTTCTTAGCATGTAAGTTTTATTTGACCATGAATTTATTTGTTGTTTAGTAATCTCAGGCTAACAGTTGGATGGTTTAAATTGTTCGGGTTTTATAGATATGTAATAAGAATAAATTTATTATCGAACAATAATTGAGTTGTGGAGAATCATAGTGGCGTAAGTCAATTTTTAATATGCATATGTATCTTAACATGACGGGTAAGTGAGATTATTTTATGTAGTCTTAACAGAGTTTTTGGAAAATGTTGACTTCCGTCAACATGAATCTCATTAACACAATTGTAAGTTTTATTCATTATCGAGGCGCGATATAATTGGTTTATGAAACAAATGAATTTTAAAAAATATATAAAAAATTTATGTCTCTTGTATTTTGATATAACGCAAACTTTGAATTAGTAAGACCAAATGTGTTACTTTCCAATAAATTTACAAAAATGAATGAAATTAGTTTAGTAGTGAGATTTTATGAATGAGATTCATAATATTTTGATTTTCTCGAAAGCTATGTATGTTTAAGAATTACAATCTAAATAGGTATATATGTAGGTAAGTTTACCTGTTCATTTTTATTAAAATCTGTTTTAGTATAATTTAAATCTTACCTTCCGGGTCCTATAAATAATTTAAACTAAACTGTGTAAAATAGTCTCTGAGAGAAATGATGGAAGTAGTAAATAATAATTCTGTAAGGTTTCCGCTTTGCCCCTTTTAAGGTACGGAATCCTAATAATAACTGCAATTTGTCATCTGAATGAATTCACTTTAAATTATTCTCCGCAAAAGGGTGTTTATTAAAGTTACAAAGTCACGATTTTCATTAATGAGCTCATTTGTTTTCCTCCTATCGTCACTCTGCTGCTTGAGTGCGTATCCTTCGTATCCTTGAACGACTAGTCGCATCGACTGGAAATCGCATTTATTAGGTTCGTTGAACTTTACCTTTAAAATTAAATTATTAGATTGGATTTCATGCAAAATGTTTTCAGTACTTTATTAAACACAATATCGGATCATTTATATCAATTTGCCAAAGACTCAATTGTATTTAGGAACACAAAGTAAGAAATCTCTAATTTGGTTCTTATTTTGGAGTAACCATCGAGGGACGGATCTTAATGGCCTAAGAATGTTATTTGGATTTGTAGGTTTAGGAGAAACCTAAGCGGTATGGTACAAACGCGCGTGATAAATTATTCGAACAATTTGGTTTTTTGAGGAAAAAAAAGATTGAAAAAGTTGAGAAATCATCAACAAAGGATGACGGTTATGATAGATGACTAGGTTTTAAGAATCCACAAGCGAGGTGGTGGTACTCTTCATTTGTTTGGATTTTACTGCCTACCTCGGGATAAGGGGCGTATCTGAAATGATTTATGGACAAATTGGTGCGGTTGAATGGAAGAACTTTTATTTTTTGTTATTTATTTATTACTTTCGAAAACTTTTAGGAGCAATGGGTGCCTGACAACCGAGAGATCCATTGAGGTGATGAAATCTGAATTCGATTGGTTAAAAATGTGTTCGAGGAAATCTGATTACAAAAATGGCAAATTGATTCTACCTAAATCGCATTAAGACATCTTCGAAAGAAAAGTTACCAAATCCGCCTTAACACGATTAATTTTATCCTCCTTTAAGACGCTTTGAAGGCATCCGTGAAGTCTGAATAAAGCTTTACACTGTTTTTCATTACTGTGATTCGTTTAAATATTAATGAGTATCGTTAATGTACATAAACGTCTATGGGAGTGGCAACAACTTGGATATATGCTTTCCTCAGTTCTTTTCGCTTTGAATAATAAAACGACTCCGAAAACTTTCTTTCAAGATTAACTCGCTGCATATTTAAAAATTTGCATATTAGATACTGCAACTGTGGAGCAATCGACCGCGGTTGCCTTGGCTCTACGTCAACAAATATACCATATGTATTCACAGGTACTTCATCGAGTCAGTTTCGCTGGAAATATGCAAAATCTTATCTGAACTTTATTTGTGTTTAGAAGTTGTTATTTTTAATATGTATATTTTCTGATTACTTATTCAGTTATAATTTATTATGCTATTATAAAAACTATTACTTACATTATGTACATATGTCCTTGTTTTTCAGTTAAATTTTAAACTTTTCAGATATTTTGACATATTAAATGTATTTAATGTTTTTGTTTTTTTTAATTTTCAATTTCTTTAAATAATTTATACATATTTTCAAAATTTTCCATAATTCGATTTTCGTCTTTATTGTTTAGTTGACTTGAAAATTAGAGTAAATGTGGAACTGAATTTTGAACCAAGATTTTTAGATTTGATCGTTAAAGATTAAGATATTCAGGAGGTTTAATTTTAAGGATTAATTAATTAAACGGATATATGCGGTTAAATTTGATTTATTATATTTCGAGGCAATATTGCTTTTTGAAATGTTTCATAAGCCGAGGGGTTTAGGCGGAGTTCGGCGAACAACGAGACAAGATATATTTTTTCTTAAAGTACATATGATGTAGGTTTGGTACATACATTTATCGACATTTTCTTATGTCATAGAAATCAATGTCTTTTAAATCACTTCACGTACTACTTTCTAAAAGCCCTTAAAGTTTAATCTCACATTAATCTTAGAGTATGTCGAATACATGACACTGTAAAATAAATTACAGTCAAAAACTTTGATCGGAAAAGTGATAAAAGCCGTGGAAGCGAAGGCCCATTTACATTTATACATCATAAAGAGCAAACTTATTAGAAAAGATAAAGTTTAGTAAAATGTTGTGACTGACACTACCAAGTCGATGATGAAAACTGTTAGTTCCATTAAAATGGATTACTTTTAAATTTTCTGTACACATTAGCTCTTAAAGGACTTTTTTATTTCCATTTTCCAACACTGCTAGTTGGTGACATCTCTTCCTTACACATCTCCTGTTCATACGTAGTAGTTATCGTGCACTTTTATGGGTTCGATAAAGGTCTCGTGATATCTCCCTATGGATGACATGCACACTTGTATTAATTAATGGTTTTATCTGATGATATCACTTTAACTCGAGGAGAACGCTTCCTCTTTGTCCGTGACGTTCCCATGCAGAGTCAAGGATACCTCTAAAGTCAGATGGTGGATAAGGGTCAGCTGACCCTCTCACTCCGGATAACTTTTGTTTTACAAAATGATTGTGGGTGCTCAGCGCCCTATGCTTCTGACGTGCAACATGTAACGATGTCGGCTGCAGGCGAAAAGCAATTGAATTAGTAAAGGAAACCTCTGTTTTTAAAGATTAACTTCTGCTATATAAATATGTACATACGAGTGGTGCGCGTGTGTTCTTTAGCGCGATATTCCCAAGTCGTTTTATTGAAGTTAGAAGGACATAAAATGCGATAAATGGCTATATGGACAAATAAATCTAGGACTTTATTGCCTTACATTCAACTGCGATGACCGGTAATATTTTAGAGATTTTAGCTAAGGATATTAAAAGCCTATGAAGACTACATTCTTTTACTTGAGGTAGTACAAACCTAATGAAATGCTATTATGTTTTGAAATTGAGGCATAAATACGTGAACCTCATATACACCTATTGATTCCCAGGATATAATAGAAATTTCTGTTCTTTTAAAGAGTACCTATCGACATTTTTTTTAATAATGTCTAAGTAAGTATATTTCGAGCGGATTTGTATTGAGGCCTTCTCACGAATTTTGATAAAACATATTAGGTGTCATTTGGAGTAAGGAACGACGAAAAAAAAAATCATTTCGCTGTTACGAGTGTTTGCATATTACCACAAAATTTCGTTGCAGTACATACCTTTAGTTCAATCTAAGAAAATTCTTCAAGAATCCTTGAAGCTAACAAATTAGCTTAAGGTAAATATCACCTTCAACTTTATCGACAGTGACGAGCATACATTTGGCTTATTTTCAGAACTTGTGTGTGAATATTTTGCACACATACATATTAAATTCTCATAATCAATTGATAATTTTCATTTAATGACCAAGGTACCATTAAATTAAATTAATGAAAATACGAGGGATACAAAAGTTTTACAAGTCGTTTAGTAAATGAAAGTATAAGAAAATGTATAGTTCTCTTTCTAAAAGTTCTGCTTTATAAATGGGTATTTACCTCGTTCATGGATTAATATTAACAAAGTTTCTATAGTTTGAAATTGCTCAGAACTTTTTATGTTGAATAAAAGTGGCCTGCTTTTTGGGGCAACAGAATGGAAAGCAACACTTGATAAGGGTTGAAAGGGTCAACCTTAATTTATACTCATAAATTGTGTACTATATTTTCTTAATTTCCTAATGATTTATTGTAACGGGTGACTTTATCTCAAGAAAATAGAAGAATTAACGGGTTAAAAAGTACCCTTAGAAATTATTCAACTTTGAAAGGTGAGGTGTCTTTGTAGCTATACAAAAATTAATGTTTGTCAAGTAAGATCATAACATAAAATTAAACAAAGTATTTGCATCAAAATATGAATGTGACTTATTACCCAACATACAAACAAATTGAAAAATATGGATTAGTTTAGATTTGCATAGTTACATATTTTATTTCTTAGAAGAAAGTTTGATTTACAAATATGTTTTCAGGAACAAGTTCGAGAACATATTCCTTGCGAAAACACTTTAATGATACGTTATGAAAAGTGAGTTTCTTGTATATTCAATTTATGAAATTTGTATGTATATGTAATTATTAATTGCAAAAGGATGGTAAAAAGATACCGTATGTCTAAAATATTTTCTATAAATAAACTACGTATATAGTTTTTAAAAACTAATTAAAAAAAATATTAATCGAAGCTTGTCACTAAAATATACATATTAAAAAAGTCTTTTAGCTTCATATACAAAATTGATTACTTGAGTAAATTGGCTCAATTAACAGCCTTTAAAATGTTCGTGAAACCGTCAAACCGTCAATTTCCCTTTTGACAAAAATTTTCAGATTTTCGCATTTTCTTTTGAAAAGTCAATTAAAAGTTAGGAATTGAGTTTTTTTTCGGTCAATCACCGCCGCATAGTAAGTGACTTTAATTAAGAGCGAACAAAAAAAGAGAAGAATTAAAACTTTGTGCGTTGAAATTTTTCCCCAAAAACCGCATTGTTCCCTTTTTGCATTGTTCATAATAAGTTTTGGCTGACAAAAGTTGCTTGTTGACTGCCCAATTGAAAATTGTCCCTGGGTGAATATTAATTAAAGTGCAAAGGGCATTGCCTCTGTAAAACCGCGTCAACAACATGCTGTGAAATAAAGAGACACAATTCGACAAAAATTTAGGGCTATGATAGGGCTCAAGTACTTTTTGGTTGTTTTACGAATTTTAAGGGCGCAATATTCTGACATTGGGACAAGCTATTGTAATTGAGTTCACACGTGACAACATGGCCATGGTTCGTTGAACGTTGTTAATAGCGCTAAAACCAAAAAGCTTTATTACGTCTGGCGTGGGTGACCGACTCAAGCGAAAATAAGTTACAATCGTTTCAATCACGTCGCTATCTAGGGTCATTGCACATATTTATTACCTTTAGGCGAGGTCCTTACTCCGCATCTTCTTAGTTGGACTCTTGTTTACGTGACCATTTCAAAGAAATCCCAAGTGTTGTCACGTGGCTTTATAATTCAGGTGTAGGCACTCATACTTCCAGGTAGGGAAAGATTTGTTATACTATTAAAAGGACTGGACCTATTGTCGTAATTGAATTTCACTCGTTATCATCATGAATAGTAACCAATTCTATCACTACTTTAACAAATAGCTTCAATTTATTGCCTTTTCCATAACATAAATTACTGCGAATGAATTATGGTAAAATGATGCGTTTTAAAGTTCGAACAATTAACGTAAGATTGAACTTTGTCTGGGAGTTGAAATGTTAAAATTGAACTTGTTTTAAAAATCGATCTTCTGGAACAGCACAAATTCGCAGAAAGAAATATACATAGCTTCCAGGTCATCTATTCTATTTTCGCCGGAATCGTCGTTTGCTGCTGGTGAATTGGGAGTTCCTAATTGCTACCAGAGGGCAATTAAAATGCAATTGATTCTAGGAAATTATTCTCACTAGCCGGATAGTCCGTGTGTACTGAAAAGAACCATTAACAAAGATATCCTTTCACAAAAGGAAATTGTGGTGTTTTCCATTTCAATTTTAATTAAGTGCTAGCAAATAACTGCAACAAATGAAGTTGTATGAAATGGTATAAAGTTCTTTTAGGAAGTATTTTATTGGAGATTTAGAGGAAGATTCGTTACTAACTTATTGTGAAGCAGTGATGTTGAAACATTCCCTTGGTGATAAAGGGCTCTCACGACCTCGAATTTCCCTGGGAGTATCACACCTGTGTCTAGGATATGTTGCTGTAATTTCTCACCCATGTTTTTCGTGACAGAAATACTTCGATTCCTCTTTTTTTCCACCAGACATAATAAATCACACCCGAAGGGTCCAGGAGTTAGTGACAACCCTCAGTCATATGCTTACACATGTGTGGTTTTATGTTCAGAGCGTGATTTTTGTAGTACTTAGGTGGGATTCGGGGAAATAGCTTCTTTAGTTAACTCGATGATGGACGAGCCTTTTTAATACCAAACTATGTTTTGATCCGGAACGATAGACTGACTGTGTAATCATTTTCCAAATAGAGTCTTAGTTGGATACTTCACATGAAAGGCAATAAATTGGTTATAGACTATATTGTGAGTTTGTATCTAAGGCATTATTAATCATTTTTAAACCTTAGAAAGGTCGTTTACATGAAGTAGGTATCTGCAAAATTGTTATATTTATACAAATGTAAAATTTAGGTGCACATGTTCATTTTCAAAATAAAGCTAAGCACTTAACATGAGCTTAATCGTTTGAACAAATTTTGTAGTGTAATAATGATGTGTAGTTAATTATGACATGGCCTTTTTTGTTGGCTTCGTTTCAATTGTTTCAATTAAAAAAATATAAAAATGAAATATTCGATACCAAAAATTTGTCACTAGCAAAATGTTTTAAATAAAGGCTTGGCTAAGTATCTATGGGTCAGTGTAAAAATATTGTCTAAGAAAGACCTTCCATATGGATGTCTCCAAATCCGGTTTCATTTCTCAGAACAAATATTTTCGGATTGAACAGCAACTAAATTTTTTTTCCAATAACAATAGCTCCGGACATTGAACACGGCCTATCTGCCGGAAGGCTTTGATTCAACTCCTGTTGCTTGTGCTATTACTTTTGCAGTTGTTATTTTTCAGACATATTTCCTTTCGTTTTATTTCTCATACCTATGGATAGCTTTTAAAGATTCATAATAACAAGACAAGACGCTTTTTTACTTGAAGTTTTTCTTAGAAAAGAAACCGCATTTAGAGACATCCCCTGTGGAAGTTCTTCTTAGAAGTACAAGTACGTATCATTTTCAGAGAAGTTATATTGATGGCTTTTAGAGTTTATTTTGGATTTATCCAAAAGTTCAATAAAAATAATAAATAAATTTGGGAAATAATGACTTTCCATGTTTCCTATTATTATTGTATGTTACTAAAAATTGTCTCTTATTGGAAAGTTATATTAATTGTGCTATTTTTGGGGTTAGTATAAGTATGCATTTCTGTGTGTAGCGGATACCTTACAAAAACAAAAAAATTAAATCGCTTGCATACTTTTAACTAACACTTAATAATAAAATACAAATAAGTAAGGAACAGGTAAAACCCCTTCGAATGTGAACCATTGGCATAATCCTTTTGGATTACAATTTCAGACAAGTCGCGGTATAGAAACTACATTACGTCCTTCGAAAAGGAATGGCAACTTTAATCAAATTTACCATGATAATTTTCTTGAGAACTTTCGCCCAAAATGTCTACTTAAACATGGACAAGGACGCAAATGTTCGCATACGCCCCTCTGTAGGTAAACAAATTATCGAACTATCGAATGAAAATTCCACGAAATGGTGATCCGTCTTCTTGATGGATAGCCACGTTCTGCTGGAATCTTATAAGAAATCTTAAGCTCATTGAGCCTTTGTCGGCATTCGTCCGGTGTTGGCTTGATTCCACCGATGGAGCTATTATACGACCACCTTGAGCCATATTAGTCCTTTTCAATCAATTTCATGTCAACAAAGCTCAATTGGTGCAAATCGATGAATATTTGCATGTGAAATTATGTGTGCTCAGTCCCGCATGGCGTCTCTGCGGTGCGATAGGTCAACGTTCGTCTGACGGTGGTTATCACGACCAAAAAGGGACAGGGCGTTATTGCCCTTAAATCACCAAACGCTTAAGGACCCTTTGTTTTTATTGAGCTTAAGGAATGAAAGCACTTCGGTTCGCGTAGCCAATAAAGACTTTAAGGCAACTGAGCACCGAATATTGGTCAATTTAGTCTTGCTCCTCCAACGGAGAACGAATTGATTTCGAATTGGGCGAGCTTAATGTGAACGAGTCTATTTGATCCTGGACGTAATATAAACGATACTCTGGGACATGTGAGTTTAATTAATGCAATAAACTCAATTAGTCAGGGTTTTGAACGTTTGCAATGTAACTAATTAATTAATTCTGCCGATGTACTCAGTCTAAATAATAAATTGAGAAGTGCTTCACAACTGCAAATAATTCATGTGATGGTAAAGAGGCAAAGAAATTAAATTAAGATGCCGTCTTTAATAAGATGGAATGCAATTTCCTAACGTCTGCAAGAAATCGATGAAATTCACTTGGGAAAATTGTTAAGAGTTTTAGACTATTGCTTTTATTGATATGTCTTCAAACACAAGCTGTCAAGCTGTGGTACTGTATGTTTATTTTATTGAATTAATTTTGGATTCTTTTAGCATGGTTGAATATTGAATTCATTTTAGAAAATCTAAACACACAGCATGAGCCAAAAGTTAGAGCACATTTGAAATAGAGTTCACTTTCACTAATAACTTGAAATTGTATGTGTGAACTGAAAGAAATATTCAGTATTTAATGGATTTCACTGATATGCATATGTATTTATTTTATTCTGTGCTTATTTATGATTCGTAAATAAGAGGAAAGGACACCTAATTTCTCCCCTAAATTTTAATTGATTCTGTTTCAAGCCATGTAAATAGTTATATTCTACATTATTGTTTTAAATAAATGGATTCGTGGAAAACCTCTAAGACCTAAGATCCAATTAAGATGTTTTAGGCCCAATCAACAAGACGCCGTCATCAAAGAAGAAAATACGTTATATCTTAAACCATCGCATCACCAGTGAAATATTTTGCTGTCAGATTTTTGACGACATAAGTTCGAAACGATGCTGGATGGCTATGGGTCCGGACTCCAGCGTCCAGTGTCAAAGACCACAAGCCTGAAAAGTTGCAACTGGAGCTATGATCATGAATAATTCATCTTTTGAGTAGGGGAAAAGGCAATTTTTTACTTTTAAGACGGAATTCCATTAGGTGAAAATATGACAGAGCAGATCAGTTAGGAGAGCCTGCCGTCACAACAAAGTGATGGACATTTATAAAAAATTGTCTTCGCAGCAGGAGTCTTTGATATTTTTCGATAAGGCCACCCGGCAGCGCAGGACACAACTGCAATGACCGATAAGCATTTATCAGAGTGGGGCTTTAAATTTCGCAATTTATTCGCACAAATAGAGCATATTTCATGGCGACATCCCCAAAGCTTCGTTTGCAATTTCATCCTGTCGTAAATTATTAACTTGAGCGTGTCGCTTTCTGGAGCGACACTCGCATAATTTTAGTTTTCATGAGCTCACCGAAAGATGCAAGTCAGGAAATTCATTCCACTCCAACAAGCATCCTGCATTGACAAGGAAAATATTCCGCTTCGCGGGTGTGTCTTAAAGTCGCTAAAACCGCGGGAGGTGCTCTCATACATCTGCTCAATTCGCAGGTATTAAACTAATTTGTGTCAGCATGTTGATTTAGATCGATATACCATATTCTGGGATTTTGACGAATTTTTTCGCCACCCTCGCTGTTCTGACGCATTTGCGTTTTTCTCTTGTATTATATCTGAGAATTATGTTTTGATAAATTCGAGGAAATTATTTACGAGGGGATTTCACATATATTTTGCTCAAAGCACAATACCTGTCCCCTTTTTTTCGATCCCACAGGTTAACACCATTTTGTAAATACTTCACGGTGTGTTAATGCATGATGGAAATTTCAATCCTTCGTAATGCTTACGGAATATAATTTATGAGGCATTTTATTTTTTCGTCAAGAATTCTATTCAATTCTGTATCAACAAAACGATAAATAAGATGAGTGATGATGAATAAATAACAAAAGAAGGCAAAATAAAGATATTAATAGAACGATGAGTGACACTCATCAAAAAAATTCCTCGAAAACTACAGAGAATTTACAAAAGCATAATTTATAAAATTTTCACAAAATGCACATCTGTAATCAAAATTTTACAAAATTTATAATCATAATTTATGTACACTTCGATATTTTTTATAAAAAATGGGCTTTATTCGTTATTATAGGAACATTAAAAAATTAATAATTTGTTGAGTAATAACCCCGATTGGGTCCAAGTAGTGCTAACGCGCGCCGTTTTGAAAAATGTTATAATAAAACTAATTTTAATGTCTATTAAAATTCGTTGAAATGCTATAACTACATATAAAAGGCGATTAAAACAAATGTAGACTATTAAAAATATGTCAATCGGAAATATTTCTAAAAGATGTCAGTTAGCAACTTTTATTATAAAAATTATTTTTTTCGTTACATATACATACATATGTATATTCCTTTTCTGTAAATTCGAAAACGAATTCGTCATTTGGTCTTTCTTTTTATAACATGCTTTAAAGACTCACAACAAGTGCCCATAATTAAAAAATAAAACCATATAATCAGTATTAAGTGAAATTGAAAATTCACTTCACATCCATGGAAAAAAATTAATTCCTCAAGAAACGAATTTATAACACAATACTCAAGAAATTATCCTTACAAAGAAACGAAAGTGCTTCAACCTCTCAAACCTTACTCACTTGCGACGAAACAGTAAAATATTTCTGAAAATTTGTAGACATGAGATAAACAGCCAAAGGAATGAGTGAAACCTTGAAATCATTCATTCTGACTTTGTCGGAAAATTTAATTGAGCCTTTCTAAAGTTTCTCTAAACACTTTTATATTGTGAGGGCTTTGAAATTTTCGATTTTTTTCTCAAATTAAATGAAAAATATACCAAAGCCATGTTCACGATAAAAGGACTTTTTCGTGCTTGATTTTCTCAAAAGGTTTACGCCTTCATGTGTCATTGAATTTAAGAAGGGTCATGAACTCTTATTTAAAGATGTTTGGTTTTTAATTGTTTGAAGGAAATCTTACAGGGCGTCACTGGCCCGATGAGGAAAATTCCATAGCAGGCTCGTATCCAAGATGGGGTTATGCTATATGTTTATTCGAAAATCAAAAACAATTAAGGGCAGTTAGGACATTAGAAAAGCATTTTATCAAATAAGTTTTTTCATGACAGCCCAGACACTTCATTTTATATCTCAGGTGTAGAAATTTGTATAAGCGTTATTTGAACTCAAGTAGGCAAACAGGTTATCACTCTAATGGATTTAAAAGAAGGATATCAATGTGATTTTCTTTTGTATTAAATAATAGAAAAATTCTAGTTATCTACTTACTATTTAGCTAATTCATTAAAATTATTCTGGTCAATTTCCGTCAACATATGATACATATTTGAGGTAGTATCCATATCCATACATATATGTATATTAAGAAATAAAATCGAAATTCAATAGCTCGATCAGATCCAATTGAGCACTACTTAATATTCGTTCAGCTGGTCTACATAGAAAAAAGTTTTTAGCCATAGTAATTTTAAATTCTTTTTGCAGTCCTCGAAGACTTATAGACAACTGACAAAACAGTATTTTTTTTATTTTCGCTCAATTGGCTGACCATCTTTCCTTTACGTACGTGTATAAACAGGAAATATTTGCTATTTAGATATTACACAAACGAACCCTGATTTTATGATTTTGTCTTACATACCTATGAATACAATAAGTCTTTTATAACATAAAAACTTTTAATAAAAAATTTAATATCCAAGACTTTTAGACTTCATCAAATTAAGATACTATTTTTCTTCTAAAAAAAATTGGTATATTTTGATATTTCAATTATACTTTTAATAACAAATTGTTCACTCATTTTAAAACCAATCATCGTTCAGGCGTCGTAGTTGATCACTTAAAGGGTTTAGGAGAGATTTTGAATTAATTATAGTTCCCTATAAGGCAGACTATTTGTAATTCCGTTCCAGAACATTAGTAACATATTATTCGCATCACGTTAAGAATTATATTTTCATTAAAATTGACATATAACGAAACAATTACTCCAGTGATCACCCGAAGAAAAATTCCTTCATCCGTGCAGTCCACGTGCCACTACCAATTCCCATGTCCTCACCCAAGAAAAAGAGGGAGAAGTTTGTCTTCCTGTCCAAGTGTAACGCACACAAATCCCAAATACGACCATGTGTGATTTATGCTCTTGTAAACCCTTATAGAAGGCTCTTTACCTAATCGATTATGTTAAAAATGAAAAGTACCCTTTAGTTTTAAAGTTTATTTTTCTTACAACAAAATGCTACTTTTACGGAAAAGAAGTTGTCAGCAACTTGATAAGTTTGCGAGGTTGCTTATAGTAAAATTCTTTATTCAGTACGGAAACTTCAAACCTAAGAAAATATGTAAAGAAATCGTTAAAGAAAGGGTTTTATTCGAGGACGCTTACTTCAGGGATTAAATAGATTTTTTTTTGTTTTAAAGAAGAGAGAAAGAGGCTTAAAAAGTCTGTGGTATGGATATACTTTTAATAATTTCGTCGGTAATTGTTCCCATGAGACCTTTAAAATTTGCTTGAAAGACGTGGTTTGGCTCGAGGCCATCCTCACATAATTCTTAGCATTCTTTTTCTTAGTCATTTAAGTAGGTTCAACTTAAATTCATGGTCGTGAATGTGAAAAGTGAACCATTAAGTATATCTTTCCTGTAATTTATTTGAGGAACGTTCTATTTTATTGCAAAATGAATTAAGGTAGTTTTAAGTGCGGATTGTTGTAAATCTCTCTTACATTTTAGGCGAATCATAAATATAATGAAAAATCAGGAGATCCAGACAGGATCATAAATAGGCTCTTATTCTAAGCTAAAAAATTCAAAAATTTTACCTACCCACATACCTTGCACACGAAGATTTTTGGGTGAATCTGGATTTCATTAAATTTTCGTCGAAACTTTATTAAATCGCATTTCACCATAATCTGCCGTATCCCTTAAAGCGTTCTGCTTTTGCTTGAAAAGTTCATATTGCGCAAAATTTCCTAATTTTATGAGCAACTCAAGGTCCCATCTTGAAATCTTTTGTAATTTTATCAGTTGGGGCTCGGAAATTCTCCATAGATAACGAAGTAATGAATTTTTCTTCGTAGATACGGGCGGAACATCTGTCGCTTTTTTGTGTTTGTGCCTGCAGTTCGTATGTAACTAGGGCTGAAGGTATCACTCTGAATGTCCTTCCTAAATCGCTACAGTAACAAGTATTCCCAGTTGGAAGCGGAGTTTTGGATGAGACCATTCGATTTAATGTCGTGTCACTTCGGATTTTGAATAGATTTCGTTTCAGTCGCTGTGCAGAATATGTGTACATTCATAGTTTAAGTATTATGGGGGTGCATTGAACCTATCTGAACTTTTCAAAATCAAATTGTCATTTGACGTTGCTTCAAATATATATATGTAATAGTGTTAAATGAAAGGAATTGAAAGTATAGATTTCTGTAAAATAGTTTTACAAGGTCCACATTCAATTTAGTGCCGAACGAAACAACAGTCGATACTAAAATATTGTATGTAATAAAATCCTTTTATCACATACCGAAAATTATTTGGAATCTGAAAAAAATTCAAACAAATATAGTATCAGTATGTGTCACTATCACTACCTCGTAACTAAAAAAAGAAATTGTGAAATAAATAACTGAATAAAGGTCACATTTTGAAGACTTGAAAGCTCAGAGTATACTGCAAGTACATTAAATAATTTTATCGAATGATTGAAGTACAAATATCTATTTTTGGTCCCGCCAAGTACAGTCATACAAATCTTATGGAAGTTCCATGCTAGGAATATAATTCAATAAATTTTTAGACCGAGCTGCCCACATTATCTTGAGAACTAAAGCAACAACCTTAGGTTATTTCCATCATTTTGGTATAAATGCCCATAAATTCCTTTTGTCTTTGGTCATAAAGGCTGTGAAGTGACATCATTCCTCATCTCGTAAAAGATAACACATATTCGCGCTGGAGCAGCGAAAATTTGAAAGGGGAGCTAACTCAAAAAGGAACTCAAAGTCACATAGGAGTCCCTCTTTCTTTCGGAAAAACTTTTGCTCCTGTTGAAGGACTCAAGGAACAAAGGATCTGCACGGCAGGACAAATTTTTTTTCTATCGCCAAGAAGGATGTGTGCTAGTCTGAAAAGTTTTTCATGTGAAGCTTTAAGAGTCTGCAAAACTTCGCCGATTTACAGAAGTTCTGCACAGACCGGCTTTATCGAAATGGAAAAGTTTCGCAAACGTGTTGAGATAACAACCGGTTAGCAGCTTCGCAATAGCACCAGTGGCTAATATATTTTATTTTGAAATCAGGAAGAGAAAATAGTTTGGAAAAAAGTAACCTACCAGCAAAAACTATATATGTACATATGCATGTCTTACGTATAAAGAAAATTGCACCAGATAATAGCTTATAAAATTCGATATTACCTGTATTCTCTGTGAAGCTAAGAAGAGAACACCTATGTAGTTGATGTGATGTTGAGATCGGGTTTATAAGGATTCAATCAATTGAGTTTAGAAACTATTTTCTGGAATACACGAATATTCTCACAAAGTTTTAAATTGAAAATAGTTTGCAGGATGTCTCAAACACTGTTATGTGAACAAATTTGAATCTAGTTTCAAGTAAGAGAACTTTTTGACAAATAAAAATTGAGAAAGATAATAATGTTAATTAATTTTTCTAAAATAAATAATCTGGAACAATTTGGAGCAAATATGTTTCTGAATTAAATTTAGAAAGTTTTTTAAAATGTGCTAATTTCTGTTGGTTTAAAAACAGCTCAAATTTCCGACAGTGCAAAAATCATTTGTTAATGAGGATATAAAAACCCAGAATTTCAATCTTTTGATTTTTGGAGTTATGTCATGTTCAAGAAATGTCATAATTTTCAGTAAAATATCTCAATTTCAGTTAACGTCCTTTTTATCACATTCCCACGATGAGGACTGTGAAACCAATAAAAAAATCCCATGCGCCTCTGAGCTATTCCAACTCACCAAGGTCCTTCGAAGGCTTAGCTGGGTGGTAATTCTTCCCCGAATTCCCTTTTCAGATGCTTTGAAATGAAAACACGCGACTTGATGGCTTAAAGCGCTCCTGGTATGAATACGCTTTGATGTGGAAAATTGCAAATCGTTCCGCAAATATATGGCCCAAAACACACATACGTGAAAAATTTCCTTAAACCAATATAAAAACGTCTGTTAATCCCTTCCTGTGGAATGATAAACATCATGACATGCTTTTACCTATAGAATCGCTTTTTATGCTATCCTTCGGCGTAGAAGTCTCGAGTCCCGCGGGAGAGTGTGGTGAACGTATCGAATCGAGGAGTCCTATTTAAATTTAGGGAAATAAACAAGTTTTACTCTTCTTTTGGATAGACGGGATTCGTTCCAGTCCTCATAGCAGCGTGTGTAAGTTTTATGGAAGGTCTTCCCATTTCCTTAAAGACCATGAGCCGAAGACGCGTATGACCCCCATTCTGGTCTTGCGGGGAGCCTACTAGTTATATTAGCACGCTCCCGAAAAACTCGATTAACTCTTAAAAAGACACCCCTTGTCCTTTTGGATTAGCTTTGCATTTACAACCTGTGTCACATCACAAACCTAATCGTACCCACGAAATCGCTTCAAGTTTGCATGCGGGCTCCTCCGTATCATTGAGGCTCTGTCGAGAGGGTTGAG
The DNA here is from genome assembly GCA_959613345.1 of Tolmerus cingulatus. Lineage (NCBI taxonomy): Eukaryota > Metazoa > Arthropoda > Insecta > Diptera > Asilidae > Tolmerus > Tolmerus cingulatus. Next base: position 10,799,019 of record OY390708.1, on the reverse strand, counting down.
GGCCTTCCACAGATTTTAGGTGGCTCCTGGAGTGGTTGCTTTCGGGGCTCGACAGTCTCCTTTCGAGGAGTTTTGCTTAACCTTAATCTTGTCGAGCCGTCCTCACCCCAAGGAGGTGAAGTGTAAATCAATAGTAGTCGATAGCAAGCCCTTAACATGGGTATAGAATACAATACCTAGTGTGGATGCTGTACGTTTATTTTTTATTTTTCGATGGAAGTACGTGAGTCTGCGGACGGACGACATTAGAAAAATTCTAGTCATGTCGACGGAACTTTCTTGATGATCCATAAAAAAGCAATGACATTTTATTACACAGAAAGGGAATTTTAACATTTCATAGGCATTATTAGTTCCCTTTGAACATTGCAAATGGATTCTTTATCGGTTGAGAGTGGGCCAGCCTCGTGGATAGAGCTATTTCCATATTTTTCAAATTTGGTGTGGCAAAATGGGCCTTTTGTGAAGACCGACACAGCCACTTGAAGTAAATATAATACTAAGGCATATAACACTTAAAATATAATAAAAAATTAGTGTTGCTGGCGTTTAATTCACTATTGCTTCTTGAAAGACATACTCATTATGGCCAGGGTTGTGTAGGGCAGATTATTTTAAAGAAACATAAATGTAGGGCTATAATAATTTATAATCTATTTGGATTATCACGACATTAGGGATATAACTTTAAAACAATATCCTTTCTTGCCTATCTAAATTGATTAATATCTTCATAATGTATTTTCATGCAATGTGAGCTATCCCAATTTTGTTATCTAATAGGTTTGATAATGTCTTCTTAAGACTCATAACTTTGTCGTTAATTGTTTTGTTTTGTGAATGAGGTAATATTATTTCAATAATAAATTAAACAAAAAACTTTGTTTGCATTCAAATTAAGCGTAATTGACACACTATTCAGACTATTTGTATATACATAAGTAAGGGCACTTTTTCTACACGTACAAATTGACTAACAAAATCTTTTGTAAAGGCTGAAAGCATTTTCTATGGCTTTTGTTGTAACAAAGATAATGAAGGAAACCACTCTTTAGTAACATTGTCAGATCATCTCACAAATATGTACGTGTATTCCATAAGACGACGCCTCTTGAGGAGAAAATGGGCAGCTGCAGGAGATTTGTCATCAAGAAGGACTAAACATAGTCAGCACTTGTGAAAGGTGACATTGACTGTTTAGTGGGACTTGGGGAGAATTCTTCATCTTGAGCTCCTTTCTCTAAATAAATCGACGCGACGACTACAGCAAATGTCACAGTTAATAAACTTTCCGGTTTTGTCTGGGAGGAAATTGTGTTAGTTAACATAAATAGGAAATAGTGAGAATAGTGAGAATAAGTTTGTTTAAAGGACAATGATATTATTTTTTTGTTTGAAAGGCAAATTTTCTGTAACTCTATGAGTAAATAAATGAACGAAAATAAGTCTACATATATATATACATATATAGGTACATACATAGGTAGAAAAATTAATTTACTGAAAATTAAGTACACACCTATTTTTACCCCACCCATCGTTAGGAAATATGAAACAGCTCACTATTTTGCAAAATTTTGTACAACGGTGCAGAAGTTGATTCCAGTTCGTGTTGCTTCCCACATCCAATTACAAATGAGCTTTATTTCGGAGATTTGGATAACATAATTTATTGGACGTAATTTAAGCTGTGACAAATTCCAAGACATTACATTTTACTTACATTGCGTTGATTTTATTGTTTATGGCACGTATTTTCAACATTTTACTACTTGTGAACACACAAATACGGTTTTTATTCCAATATATCTTGTTAATAGATTTTCTGCTGGCTTTCACCTCTTCGTTGCTAAAAATGTTCCACTGCAGTTTCGCGATAGAATTTCTCTCACCATGACCTACGCCAGCCAGGTGATGTGCACTTTCAACTACACCAGCATTTTCCAGCAGCTGGAAGTTACGTGCATACAATTTTTTATGTCTGAATTGAATTCGTTTCATGTGTGGAACATCTTTCAGACGTTAACAAAATGTTACTGGTGCGATTTTTCAAACTAGCTAATAAAAAGTCATAACACGAATTCGTGCTTCATTCCTTTAATTTTAACAGGACGGGAAAATATTTATTCGGATATAATGAAAAAGAAAAAAAATTGTTTCATTCTTACGAAAATTAAAGGCACGTACACTTTGGAGCAATTGGTGTCCGTTTTTAATAAACTTCGAGCTACATTCTTTGTAAAAATGTGATTGGTTTAAAATAGTAAAATGTAATAGGTCGTCGCATAGCATACATATATATATATATATACACCCAAAACAGCCCAATTGAGGCACAGTATACATTGAATGCTTAATAAACTTTTAAGTTTATTGTCATCATAAAAATTTAACTTTATTCGGTATTAAGGCTGATTGACAGTTTACTTAAACAGATGAACCAAAAAATTTTAAATTTAATAGTACCTAAGAAAATATTTCATAATAAAAAAATGTTGGTCTGATTTACTTAGCGTTACTGTGTTTTTGTTTTATATTAAATTGGTTGACCAAACTATTTTCAAAGCAGAAATAGTAGGTTAATTTAAATTAATGAAAGCAGAAATAAATAAATAACGAAATTGATGGTTATACATATTTACTTCATAGATATTGATTCTACTCTTATTGCCCGACAACATTTTGTAAACTGTTAATAAATATTGACGAGAATATTCTCGTAGTATACAGATTAAGCGAACAGTTTAATCTCATTGACTTACATGCTGAACATCCCCGGATAAATCCAACATTACAAATTTGCATACAAAATTACTGAAGTTGAAAAATGACGTTTATCGAAACTTCTGACAAAATCCCTTGAATCGCTGTTGCAAAAAGGTAAGTAAGTGCACTAATATATAATTTAATGAGATCCGCACTGTGGATTTTGTATGATTGTGAATAATTAATTCTGTACAAGAGCTAGATCCCACGCTTTAGTAGGAAGCTATGGAGCGAATCTGCGAATATGCAATAAACGCCATGAAAACGAAGATACGTCCTGGTTGGGATTTATCCAAATAAGTTTGTAGCAAGCAGCGTATCAATAAATCACAAAGCAATGAATTCATAAATTCTCTCATGCAGTCTGAATATTTGGCAACGACCGATTTATGGAAATGTAGTTTATACCCATTATACAGCAGAGGATGATATGTAATAATAATAATAAATTTCTTTTTAACTTAAATGGAAGAGAATAGAACATTTTAATATAGAGATAGGAACTGATAGAAAATATAGAACACTATAACGATGAGTTTTTTAAGGTGCAAAAGTGATATTCTGTATTACAAGAAGCAAAAATGGGAAAAACAATTAGTATAAATTGAAATTCTTAATTAGCATTAAAGAGTGCAGATATTTTTTCATACACTAAAAAGAAGACAACTTCTGAATATTTTTATAGCGATTAATTAGCAGTAGAATAAGATATTATCCATTTTATTTTTGTCCCCAATATGTCAATATGCGTTTGTTAATTTATAATATTTGAGGCTTAGAAATACATAATAGTATTTTTTCAGAATTACATGATATATGTATCTACATTTAATTTAAATTTTTTCTACGCTTATTATAAATAAATTTCCATTATTTGTCTGTAAAGCATTCGTATTTCAATTAGCCTATTTAACCTATTTTTATTTTTTCATTTTCTTCAGAAATAAGGGGAAAAGAAACGCTCTGACAATGAAATATCAATACGATATTCTTAAGTAAATAATGAATGGTTTCGAAACACCTAAAGAAAGCTGTTTCAAACAGTAATCCACGTGCTAAGACACAAACGCCAGGGTTCTACTGTCATAGATGTTATTTTTCCTTAAAGATCGTTAATTGACTATAGGGTTTTTTTTTAAGTGTTCTGTAGTTCCTCTTCTCTTCTACATACACGGAAATATGTAGATATAATTAAGCTTTCCTTTGAAGATTTACTCAAAGAAGTTTCTGTAAAGAAAATCTTCCTTGTGACATAACAGAAAACACATTTAGAAGGAATCTCTAAAGAGCAACAAGTAAACTGAAAGAAATTCCCAACTTTTACCAAAACTCATACCTGCATGGATGATTTTATCTTTACCCGACTTTTAAAAATTCCCACAGTTGAACTTCTAATAAAAATGAGTGCCTATAGTGTGCAAAATTGAAAGGCAGACCAGGAGCTAAAAGAAATTGGCATAAAAGAAGATTTTTAGCTCAAAGTTATCAAGCGCTGTTCGTCTCTGTCAAAATTTCGCGAACTCAATTATTCTGGAATAACAAGTCACTTAAACTGAAACCAAAATGGTCCTCCACTTTGCCGGTATCGAATTTGGCAGCCTTTTTCGGGGTAAGAAAGAAAAAAATGCGTGTACCCTTGAGACATCTTACTTGATAATAAGATTCCTTTAAACATTCCCGACGTTCGGAGCTGCGAAGGATGTCCAACCTTTCCATGTTTAATAAGAAAATTTTGTTGAATATCATTAGGTAACTTTTCCTCTCCTGAGTAGAAACTTTTCTGATTCGTTCAGCAAAATTTTGTGAATTTTATTCGGGGGAACATAAAATTCCTTCATCGGGGCTTAGTGACCCCAATGAGATGATTACGGCTGACGAGTTCTGGAGGCCCCAAACAAAACAATTTTTATGTAGCTCCACCTGTTGGATGCCGATGATTGCTCCCAATAAAATTTATTGTCTTCTTCAAAGGAGCTATTGATTGGGCCCGGAAGACGGAACCGGATGAAGGGATGATGTTCGGCGGATGAAAGCGGATATTGCTTACTTTTTGCTATGCGACTCAAATTGTTAGGACACTTTTAACTTCTCCATGTCCAACTCAATTTTCGTCGGAATCAGCGATCATTTCGAGAGGTGGTAGTAGTGCCAACGCTTTTACGGCAATCACTTTGCTTGGCAAAATGAAAATAGCTCAGAGGCAAAAGACAATGATGACTTATAAACTTTTGAAGTCTCCTTCCCGAAGCGTTCTTAAAGAGAATTCTTGATTTTGCTTCCTTAATCAGAGTGCTGGAAAAGGATCAAGTTACAAGATTAATCAAAAACAATAAGTATGTATTCCTTTCTAATAATATTTATAATTACGAGCGGTTCTGTGATGATGATGCCGGAAGTAGCTCGTTTTACGCTCCGAATATATATTTCAACTTAAAATGGATTTTAAAGGAGTTAAGGTTTTGAAGGGTACCAATATTTAATTTATGTAATGACACCGATAGGAATAGGAAAACATTGCCTTCCTCAATATTTCATAAGTTTATTCTTAATTACTGCAAGAATAAAAAATGTTTAGTGTTATGTATAATCTTGTAACATGTTGCCTACTCTATAAATAGTGGGGTTATGATTATCCAATAAGATACCAAATAATTTTATCATAGCTCAAATTATTATTTATCATATGTCTACTCGGAAAGAAACATATTAATTAAGTCCATTCAAATTATGTAGTTCTGCAAAAATAGAAAAGGATGTTTTTTTTGTCCTTTTCACTTTTTAAAAACATTAAGCCAAGCTTAAGAAATTTTCATTAATTTCTGTGAAATTTCCCAATTAAAATTTTGAACTCTGGCACAGGTAAATAATATCGTCCAATTGTTTTTCAATTTTATATGCTTGATACTTACAATTGTTTTGTTATAAAAAAATAATAAATATATACATAGAATGATAACATTTTTTGATATAGGTACGCACATACATATTTGTATGTGCATTAATTTGTTCTGTATTTGAAAAGTTCCCAAATTTTTTTTAGTTCAGCACACTTTGAAAAGCCACCAATCATAATTTTTTCAAGCAATTTGTGTTATTCTTAAAATTTTCTATTGATAATTTTTATAAAAATATTTGTTCTACTCCAAAAATTCCCAGACTTTGAAATAAGTTAGAGTTATATAAATGTTTTTATTATCAAGGAATTTGTTTTTCTACCGAAATAAAAGCTGTAAGCTTTCAAGTACAAGATTTACCAAGAAAATTTAACTTTGTAAATAAGCCTGCATCTGAAAACACTTACTGCTTTTAGCAAATACCTCTGATGGCTTCCAGATAGGAGTTTTAGCATTTGTCCTAATAGGTGGTCTTTTGCAGTCCTAAATTAATTGCCAGATTAGCTGGTCCGAAAGCTGGACGACATAAAAGGAAAATTAACTCATTATTTACGGGTAACCTAAATCGGCACAATTATCTTAATTGTCTGCTTCTTAATCACTTGCTATTTTCTTACAAATCAGGCCGATAAGGCATTTTTACTTAATTTCCTTTTCACAAGATAATTAGATTGATCGCAAATTACGGAAGTGCTGCCGGCAGCTATTTAGATTTGATTTAGAAATTAATTACCTTGTGGGATAGCAACTAAGAAGTCACATATTAAAACATACATATTAACCATATTTGAGTTGTCATGAATTTAAAGATAGTCCAACTGTCTTTTAAAATTAATTGCGTTCTAGAAAAAAGGTGAATTGCATAAGAATCTAAGTTTTTTATATTGCTCATATAAATATATATAGATGAAAATTCTGTTTAGGGTTTATTTTAACCGCTAATTACCTATTTCAGGAGCAATAATTTGCTAAACTAAAGTAGGTCTATCTGTTTTTTAACTAAATTCTATTTTCTTAGTATCTTGAGAAAACTCCGATTTGTGATAAATAAACAACAATCTGAATCATATTTCTAACTTTATTGCTATTTTTCTAATTCTAAATGTCAGGAAAATTAGGCGATCATTTTAAACAGGGTTTTAATAAAATTACAAGATTAACGTATTTATCTTTTTAATTTTTAATTTTAAAATAATGTTATCCACTTTAAATAGAGTTTTTCATTAAATAGCTATAAAAGAAAATCAGCTAGAACCGAATAAATAGCAAAAGGTCACCATCTAAAAGCAACTTTTTATTTACTTTTTTCCTTTGAAGCAGCTTCGTTGTTACTTCCCGTTCCACTTAATCCTTGTTGACCTCAAATATTTTGCTTAAATGTATTTTAAGTCGTTTGTCTCGACTAACCTTTCATTCGTAGCATCTTCGTTGCCATTTACTTCCGAAGGGAAAAATTTTATATTACGAAATCTTTAAGGTGCTGAGGTCCTTTTGCTTGCGTCATTTTCCTATCAACCGCTCTCTGTTTACTCCCCGGAGTGGGACTCGTTTATATTCTTGTTAACACAGAAGAAAAGAAAAAAATTTATTTCACTTTTTTCTCGACGCAAGCCAAACTTTAATCACTTTCGAACTTTATCGTGGAGGTAAATTGGTAATTTGTAAACAAAATAGGACCAATTTACTAAGTACAAGCGAATCAGCTGAAAAAGAGGTTGTGGCAGGGATAGAAATAAGTGACACAGGTCTAGTTTAAAATATATAAATTACTTAATTTATTGAATGAATTTGCTCCATTAATTGAAAATTCTTAAAACTTAAAAACTTTACCCTAAAAATATCTCTATCAATTTATTCGTTCGAGGCACAATTTTTTGTTAATTTTATGTTACCGGTCATCCGCTAATCGGATGGTTCATTTGTTGCAATTCCCTTACCTTACTTATGCGTAGTTAAAAGTTGACACTGTCGCTTAAGGACTACGGTTCAAGGAAATGTTCAGCACCTAACTACTTTAACAAGGAAATCAAATATTTTACTTAGTGAAGGTCTTCTGGTATTGGAATCCTTACGCTACACTAAGAGGAAGTAGGAAATTTTGATATAAGTTTACTGCTGAAGAGGACCGCACCGCTCATAAGGTGTTCTGCTTCGAAATCGTCGACCTGTCCGAAGAAAGAAGTCGCGATCGACGTCTCTTCGGCTGCAGCGAGTAAAGCCTTCCGCTCCGCAACTGTTGCAGTGGAAATTTTTCCTCGGTTGGGGTCGACATCGCCGCACTGCCGTAAAAGGATAAATACAGGATTTATTATTGCTTTATATACTTACTATTTTAAACAAGGACAAAAGTGACCCGCGATCTTTAAAATGTTTGAGATATGGGCTTACCGAATGTGTAGAAATTACTTTTATTGTAATGAACTTAATTATTTTAATAATTAATATCACTTTCTTGCAGCAACAGTCAATAATAACTGTCACAAATTGTTTAACTCTATTAACTTTTGAATACTTATGTATATCTTAAAAATTATATAAAGTTTCACAAGATCAGTTTAACCAAAATTGTCCGTAAATAACTGAAATCGCTAAACCAGCTAAAACACCGATTTTTGCTTATAATAATTTTTCCGATAGTATAATTCAAATAGTCAAAAAGGTATTTTCGAATTTGATGAGTAATATGTCCGCCCATGTTATTGTAAATAGTCCTGAGAATGAACTCTTCAATTATTCCATAAATGGTACTAACATACTATCAGTATCTTAATAAACATCATATTTTTTCAAAAGTTGGTACTTTTAAATGTAGATCTATTTTGTGTAAGCATTATTTCTCATTTCTAAGAAGGTATAATAAAATGTAGCTTGTTAATATAAACAGCTTTGGAAAGGTAGCCTAAACTTAATTTACTAGATAAATATTCCACATTATCTTTATGTTATTTGTTGTTAGTCTCTTTGTTCTTACCTATACTTTTTGGTTTCTCCTCTCATAATAGACCTCTTTTCTTTTATTTCTCATTTAACAATTTTTTTCCTTTCCTCTGCTCGTAGGTTTGTGATGTGACCTTGGAAAACAGAGGTACACAAAATAACAATTTTGACTATGTTTGGCTAGTCTGCTTTGTTTCACGTCACCTCATACATTGTTAATCTTACTTTTTATTCATCTTTATTGAGTGCATTCAAATAATATTTATTATGCGGCATGCATCATGTTATTACATAAAAATTAACACAAAAAGTCCTTTGAAAGTTATTCTTATCATAAGTATTAATTACGAAAAAGTTATTTTCCAAAACCTTACGTGCGATATTTTACATTCAGACAAAAATTAACTGAAGTTTTAGAAATCACGAAACATTGTTAGACTTTTTAAAAATCAGGGATCGTTTGTTTTTATGTTTTTTCTTTATAATCTGTTTAATAGGGTACTTACTTCAGTTCGAGTTTCGCTATCCTTTGCTTAAGTTTGGCCTGGCTAGCAGAATACTCCGCCAAAAGTCTGGCCAATCGCATATTAAGATTTTCTACGGCACTCTCTAATTTTTCCACTCCGCTCTCAAGGCTGTCTTGAACTCGTTGCGAATCTGGGGGAAAATTAAACAAGTTTGTTTGTAATCTGTATTAACAAGGATTCAATTTTGAAACTCTTATCCTCTGAATGGTTTCCATGAAACTTTTTGCATTGAATTTTTATGACTAAAATTAAGGTCTTGAGTGGGAGCGGAAATTCATTATATAGATTGAAAGTAGATCCCATATTTAGTATTTGTAGATTGAATTAAATTGGCATGAAGCAATTTATTTATTTCTCTAATAAAGCAAAATAAAAAAAACACATATAAGTATTATTAATTCACCAACATTTTACAGAGTTATAAAAAACGCAACAAAGAAAGAAAAATTACGCAAAACCAGGGGAAAAATATTTTGGAAAGACAACTAAAAATTATCTAAATAAGCGTGGAATTTTTATAAGAAGGTAAACTACCTAAAGATTTCGATAGATTGCCTGAAAGTTAAGTTGAATTCAATGCAACGCCCACTAAATCAAAATCAGGACTAGCCTCATAGAAATCAAGTTTAACCAAAGAAAAATCAAGGACAAGTTTTTAAAATAACTGACAACTTTATCAATTTCAAATACATCTATCTAGATATATTCTGAAACGTAGAAACTAAAAAGAACAGTATCAACCAAAACAATAATACCAAATTCAAGTTCAACGACAAGTTTCTGCTCCTATAAGAATATCTAAAATTTGTATTATACATCTTTACTATTTATTTAGTAAAAAATTCATTTGGTTGTTATTGATTTGAGTAGTTGTTATTGAAATTTATATGGCTGCTTTGAATTTGAAAAAGTTGTAATTATTTTCAAAAGTTTACCTTGGTTTTCGCTGAATTTAATTTGGTTGCTTATGTTATTGATTTGATTGTATTTGAAGTGGAAATGCTATGTGAAACAATATTGTAATATATAATATGAAGTTTACCATAGGTGAGGTTGCTTAAAATTTGGGAAACAAATTTATTTTCAGGTAATTTTCAGGAGGATTAAAATCAAGGATAAAATTAGTACCGAAAGTTTTTATATTAAAACTATACAATTACCTACTTAAAAAAATAAGTCCAGCCTAGTTATAATTTATCTTACTTAAGAAAGTCTAAGTTTGCTATAAAATAACTAAATGCTACAAAATGTTTTGAATGTTTGTTGTTTAGGTAATGTATTAATAGTTTGTTCTGAGGGTTTATAATAAATTACTGAGTTAAGCTGTAATAATGCTCTTATTACACTTTAATACCCCTTTAAACCCAATGGCACCACTCGATTCCTAAGCGGAAAAGTTAATTACAAACTTAAGGAAACTTACTTGCGAACACGTCCTCGTCAAGTAATCCATCCTTGCGCAATAATTGACATCCGCGCTCCGTCAGCGTAGCCCTGGCCTCCGGGTAATCCGCCAATGTTTCCCACAAATCCCGCTTGGCCAGGCAAAATAAATCAGAATAGCCCAGTGACCGAACGTTGGCGGTCCTCCGATTCCCGGTGCGGTTTCCGGCAATTTCTAGAACGGACACCTCGCCGAAGACGGAACCCGCCCCGAGGGTGGCAAGGACGGTGATGCCGTCATCTGCGACGACCGACAACCGCCCCCGCTTCACGATGTACATCTCCTTACCGACGTCCCCCTTGCGGCAGATGTAGTCCCCGGGGCTGAAAACTTGGAGCTTAAGCTTAAGGACGAGCGCTTCCAGCAGGCCCGGCTCGCAGTCCTGGAAAATCCGGACCTGCTTGAGCGTATCCATGTGAACCCTAATCGCGATTTCAGCCTTTAGCTTATCGGGAAGGGCCGCCAGCACCCTCTCCTCGTCCAGAGCCCCACTTTGGGACCACGTGTATGCAAACCACCGGATCACCCGGGCCTCCAGCTCGTTTCCCACCTTCCGGAACGCCATGTATTGCTTAACGCCATCCATCCGGTTCTGGAACTCGACACGAGCCACGTTCATGTTTGAAATCATTGAGCCGATGTTCCCTGGAAGCCGCAGAAGACGTGATTAATGAGTCCCGGCCAGGGCCGCCATTTATTTCGACTTATATTTTATACACTTTTTGATCGGGCTACTTACCGACTATGGTGGCGAAGATAAGTACCCCCGCTAAAAAATCTGCCACGACGAAGAGGTACTCCGCATCGTTTTCCGGCGTCGGGGTCTCTCCGATTGTGGTCAGGGTCAAGGTCGACCAGTAGAAGCTATAGATGTACTGGCGCGAGAGGGTGGAGTTTCGCGCCCCCCGCAAATTATAGACCCAATTGTCGGAGCCAAAACCAAGGGCGTAACTTATGGCAAAGTACATGCAGGCGTTCCAGTGGATCAGGACCAAAATTGCAAGGACCACTTTGCAGATGCGGAATGCATTGGGGTAGCCAGTGGCTGTCTCCGTCCGGTCGAACCATTCCCACATCCTTGGAAGACGCAGAAGTCGATTTAGGCGCACTATCACCGGACAGGGGACTGTCGCATTGCACGAGCTCGGGGGCCACCAAACGTACGCCAGGTCTGTCGGGAACATCGATAAAATGTCCAGACTCCAGCCTTTCGTCGAGAAATAGTGCCGCCGGAGTTTGTATGCATCGCGCACCAAGAGTCCTTGATCGAGATATCCTATTCAGAAAAAGATTTATTTTTTATTTTTTTGCATTACGACAGACTACTGTGCAAATTTGCATCATGCTTTCACAAAAAGCAGCCATGGAATTAGGAAAATCTATTCAGAACATCACAGGATTCTTGCACGCAAAATGTACTCCGGAGGTTGTAGAGTTCAGACCGCTAAATTTATTCTAGTTGCACAATTCAAGTAGTTTAATGCATTCTTTCCAACTATTTTATAAGAGGTCAGTCTCAGTATATGCAGTGTACTATATGTATATGTAATGTTTAAAATTTTATACAGAAATGTATTTTACTGGGCGTTTCAAGTGTCCCGAAACAAAAGAATGTACGATATAAGGCTGTGTACTTGATATTTAGACATGGTGTGTCCTGACATTTGTCTTGTAAAATTACATTTTGCAAACATATATCAGTTTTACAATAGGTGTTGGCGATTTTCCAAGAAAGCAAGATGTAAGTTTGCTCAGCAGATATGTATTAAGCTCTATTTTCGTATTATGTATGTGTAGTAAACGAATTTACTGAAATTCGATTAAAGAAAACACATTTTTATTTCTTTATGTTTTAAAGTTAACAAAAATAAAATTACAATAACTACAACATTTTAAGTTAATTTCGCAATTTTCGTTCCTAATTCATTTTCATATAGTAAATTAATTTTCGATTTTATTACAACGTACAATGTACATATATGTCTAGATATATAATGTCACGAATAAACTGACTAAATAGCGAATACGAATAAACGTTTGACATTATGTATAATGATTATTAATTATATTGCTTAGTTTAAAAGAAATATTATATACTTTGTCAAAATATTATTAATAACAATAAATCTATTATGAATTGGCCCAAGAAATAAATTTTCACAATACATCTCCTTCAAACTAGATCAAATGCAAAAATGTCAATGGCTTGTGTCATATAAAATGTTGTATAAACCTCGGTTGCAAAAATATATAGCAATATTTTCATATTCTTGGGTTTTCCTCTAAGAAATGAATTTGTGATTGTACAAAACATTTGAAATAATGTAAACCATGCTTTCGTTTAATAATTCTCAATTACAAAGTCCCCGCTCCTTTATTATTAGAAAATGAATTTACCGCCTCAAAAAATATGTAAAAGGATGTGACGTACGAGTATGCTTGTGTTGTGTCGTCGAGCACTGGTTTCATTAAAAAATATATCAAAATAAGGGGAAAATTTAGGAGACCATAACTTTCTTCTTTCTCATATTATATGCGTGCTTTTCTTTGCTATTCATAAAAAGACGTTTCGGGCTGTTAATACATATTTAATAAGCATAATTTCTCTAACCTTCAAATTTTCTAATTTCAAAAAGCGTTCCCCATAAAGGAGCCGTATCTTTTGCGGAAGTTGGCTGAGGAAGTGATATTTCTGACGTATAGTATTTATTTAGTATAACTGCTTCAAAAATTACAATTTTCGACGTTTTATTTGCAAACATAGTTAACGATGTTATTTTATAATTTTATATTTTCATTTATAATATAAAATTATTTAAAATTGGTGATGATGAAATAACGAACAAATTCCCATAATAAAAAATTGCTAAGTGCTTCCCTTATTCCTTTTGTTAAAAAATCTTTTTCTATACTAATTCTTAATCAATAACCATGAAAACGTCGAAAGTGGGAGAGGAAAAAGTATTTAGGGATATTTAGGCTTGGAATTGAAAGTTTCAATAGAAAATTACAAACGTTTGAAAAGAAAAAAGTGATTTTTGGTTTAGTTGGTTGAATTCACGTACGAATAAAAGATTTTATACAGTCGCGTCTCATTATGATGTTATGATGGATAGGTAGGAGTTGATTTTTTAAATAAAACCTTTCGACGAAGCGCGTTTTCAGTTTCGTAGAAAGGAAAAACATGTCTTATTTGGAAAAGAATCTACAAGACAAAAATGTATTTTTGAAAAGAGATAAGTTGGTTAAACTAATGATTTTAACTTCAATTAAAGACATAATTGAGGTGATGAGAAAAAAAATTTGTAGTCATAGCTCTAGAAAACTTCTGGTTAAAAAAAACGAAAAACTGTATCAAAAAACCATGACGTCAACGATTGTTATAGGGATATTAATAATAATAATAATAAAATAATGACATTTAAACTTCTAGTAAGAAAGGTAATGTTTTCGCCAAACAACTTCTCCCAGGTCTTTAGTTTCGAGAGTATGGTAGCAGTTTCTAGGGACTACCACACAAAACGAACTTGAAGCCTACAATATGATGATATGTATAGTCATCGTCGCATCCTCAATGCCCTCAAGGAGACTGGAGAATGGCACATTGTTATCCCGTCCCACAGCATTCCCGCAAAAAATTGATTTTGAGCCGTTTTACAAAAAAGAAAGGAGTTCTTCTTGAGAGTGAGAATTATGCAAAGCAACGGATCTCACGTGCCTTTTCGGGATTTCTTTAGCATAAATCGATGGTGGTTTTTTTTATAAAGGCGGGCAGACGTTGAGACATACGCGGACCCTTGTTTTATTTATTAGGATCTAACCGAGCTAACCTCGCCGGGACTCCGTAACTATATATTCTGAAAAGAATTATGTTATCTTCCCGAGGATATAAAGGGTGTGGACACGTATGAAGTGTAACAATTTCATTCTGTGTGAGGGAAAAATATAATGCCCGGCCATTAATCCTTTCAGTTGACAGGAACAGAAACGTGATTAGGAGAGTTGGGCAGGTGATGAGCTAAGTTGTTCCCTCCTAGGGCAACCGAGCCTCGAATTGTTTTTCTGCTCTGTAGAGAACATTCAACACTTCAAAGCAATTAGTGTTGATGTCAATTTGAATTTCATATAAGTCGTGCAATTTGCCACATTGTTATCCGATAGGTGTGCCCTAAACCTTATCTTGCCCAGTTGGAGGTTAAGGAGCACTTGGGCGAAGAAGATCTCATTATATAAAGTTCTTGACCTGAAAGAGGTTGAACATCTTACAATACATGGAACAAAGTTTTAGTTCTTGTATGTGTGTAATTGAGTACATTTAGATATGTACCTGTAAAGATTTTATTTTAGGTACTCTTGACATTTTGCCAAAAAGGTTTGTCACTATGGGTGAAGTTGAGAATATTTCCGCTCGGGGCCCCAAGCATGAATCTATGTACGTTATCCAGCAATTTTGATGAACTACACACGTTTCTGAATAAATGAAGGCTTAAATTAAATGCACATAGGAAAATGTGAAAAAGATGACATTTCTATATTTTCAATTCGCCGAATTACTTTCAACTGGAATCAGAATTACTTTTTCTATAAAAAAATGTAAGATTCAATTACACGCCTTCTACATAGTTAGGTGCAGCTTTCAACTCATTATCAATTATTTTGATATTTCGTTATTATCAATTTTTGATTAGCACTGCAAGACATTTATAATTTACTAACGTAATTGTTAAATTAGAAATGTAGTTTTCATTATTTAAATTTTACAAAATTGCAAATTTTATGTAATATGTATGTGGCATATTATATAGTATTCTTATGAAGTAAAAATAAGTTTAGCATAAGAAGATAAATTTTTAATTTTTCACCGTAAACGCCAAAATTAGGGAAAAGACGAAATATCAATCAAGAGCCGTTCACAATCATTCACGGAATTATCGAATATCGATCATTCAGTACTATCCATTTTTGTGTTTTTCAAATTAAATCAGTGTTCTCTATAAACTTGCGAATCTATCGCTACTCACTCTAATCTTCAGATGGTTTTGTAGAATCTGACAGTGAGTAATCTGATTTTCCCGAAGGTTTTTCATCCTCACAGAACGTAAAATCACAAAATTTTATTTTTCATCATTTTTCAAGTGTACTTATTAAAGCAATGTGACGCTAAAGCACATTAGGATTATGTCAAAAAAAAGTAGGGCTTTTAATGCTTAAGTCCCAAAACGAAAAGTTCATGTAGCGATGATGAAGATCCTATTTTTTTTATCAAGATAAGAAACTCCTTTTGGCACTCTTGTGCTGTTGTCGAGTACTTCCTTGTTTATTTCGGTGCTAAAATCTCACACCTATTTCCAAAGTTTTAAAGCTCTACTGCGAAACATTAAAACTACCAATGTATTCTTGAAAACTTCCAGAAAAGTTATTTCCAAGTCCTTAAGGATTGAAGCATTTCTCTGCAGCCTGGAACTTTTTTAGCAAAAATAGTCACTTTTCCATATTTTCAAGGTAGAAACTGAATGTACCACAAAAATAAGATAAAAGCGTATCTGACACCGTGCTAGTTTACGGAAATTAATTCATTTTCGTGAAGAGTTCTGTAATTAAGTAATTATCCAGGGGAAACAAACATGAACCGCATAGTACAAGGAGACTAATTACATTACGAAATACGAGTGCATGGGGTTGTCTTGGTAGAAATGTGTAATTAAGGGAAAAAACTTACCTTCATGCATATGTACTAGAGTATCTACTAAATAGATAAAATCACAAAGATAGTCGAGAAACCACCAGAGAGGCGTTGCCTTACGATTAATCTCCCAAAAAACGGCTCTGCCGACCACGAAGATTACATTGTAAAGCACTGCTAAGGATACTACGGCCAGCCACTGAAAGGGAATAATTAAGTTAATTAGCGGTCTAATCAGGGGGTGGGACACCCAATAGAGTTAAGATACTCACCCTGTAGTGAGATGGCAAGGACGGATCGACTGAGAGCCTATCACAAAGTCGGTTGCTTGATGCCTCCTGAGATGATGATACATCACTCGCTAGCTTGCCATCTGTTGAATTTGAAAATTTGTCTAGAAACCAGTCAGGTGGCTTGGCCCGACCACGTTTTGTTATCCTATGTCGAAGGGCGTTGAGAGTTCGGCGCAGGGCCGACGATTTTGTCCTCTTCGGCTGGTCCTGGAATCGAAAATAAAGGCACCCTTAGAGGAGTATTTAATTCGCTGCTTAATTACAATATCACTATCAGTAATTTGCGGCGACTAATCCCAATTTAGGCCCGGCGCTCCTACCGGGTAACAACCCCAGATCGACTTGAGTGTGCGTAATTAGGAAATCAATAACTCCAAATGTCCTTTTTTCGCCTATAAGATTTTCTTGGAAAAACTAGACAGGGCTCTGTAACTTTACGAGTGCGACTCCTAGGAATTAGGTTCAAGGGGGATGTTACCTCGCATTATATTTAATACTCGAATCGGCGCTCCAATTGATTAGGCGGACTAATGGCCACGTAATTGAAGACATTTAATTGTCTGTCGGAATGACTCTTGGTGAACTCTGCTTCGTTCTGCTGCTGACGCACATGTTTCTGAAGACGTGGATCTGTGATTGACACGCCGAAGATTGGGTCCGAAAGGAGGAGGTTAACTACCACTGCGCAATCTTATTTTGAGAAGCATCGCAAGGATAAACTTAATGGGAAATTCACAGCTCACAGCGGTCTTATTTGATGAAAGCGCTTTATGACTTGTGTTGTCGAAAGACACGACGATGCTGAATAAATGTTCCGTGATTAAGCTATTTTTGATGGTCACTCTCTCCACTTGCATTTTCCAGCATAATTACAAAATGTCGTTGTCTTAAGCAACTAATTGTTACTTAAAAACATTTTAATTAATGTTTCAGAGAAAAACATGTACCTACTTCTTGTACCATCTAATATTTATTTATAAATAAAAAGCATTCAATAATTTCGGGTCAATTTCAACAGCTAGGGACTTGAAGTGTAAAAGTATTATTTTATTGGAGACAGTGCAACATAGAGAAAAGAATTTTGATTTGACATATTTATGCCCATAATAAGTTAAAATAATAATGTTTTATTTTTAAATTGTTTCTTTTAGCACATGAAATTTTTCTGTTTAAAGAAGAGTTGAAAGTTTAACAACTTAAAATAAAATGAGCTGAATTTGGATTGAAGAATGTTGAAACATGGAAAAAACCTATGTACTCTTATCTCTGGGGGTTAAAAATCGATGACTTTCTTTATAAGCAAAATATAAGAAGAAAATGATAAAAGTTATATCTGAAAATGTTTGTTCTGGTTTCTTAATTATAAATATAAAAGTACACCTACCTATGCTTGGCATTGACAAAATAATTTATGAGAAACCAATAATATAATTTTCATTAGCATATTATTTCGCAGTTAAAGGAATTATTGGCACAGGTTATGCAAGCAGTAATTAATTTAACTGAACGTTTCATTAACAAAATTTATTAATTTCCACATAATAAACAAATTGATTTGGTTTGCAGTGAGAATAAATCATATCCACTTATGAGTCAGATTAATGATCTTATGACGAATTTTTATGGTTTGTGCCAGCAATCCACGTTAATTTTTTGTACTCTCTTCATTGAGTTTGAAAAATATGAGTTTTATGTTTTCATTCGAATTGTTGATACTTAATTGCATTCAAACTATAAATTAATGTAGATTGCAAAATTTATGCTGTTAGCAGCATTATTTTAATTCTGAATAAAGTACATAATAATGAAGAGGGTTGGGATTGGTTATGCGTAGGTACCTTGATTGTAGACTAAAAAGAGCAAACTTAGAGTTACGACTTTTATTTCCTTTCGACTTCAGCCCCTTTTTTAAAATAAATGAATTTAAGATCCTTACAACTAGAAATATGTACTTAAATTTCGCTACTAAAGAACTTTTCCATGAAAATATATAATCAAATACTGTAATAAGAAAGTGGTGACAGTACTTAGGTATATCAACTCCGAAGGAAATGTTATTCTAGAAAATATTTTTTATATATATTTTTAGATCGAGAGAAAATGTAAAAATAAATTTAATGAGAAAAATTTTAAAAATTAATAATTAAGAGTTACAAATTAATTTAATAAATATATATTATAACTTTTTGTAAAACCTAAACGAATTCGAAATTCAAAGAATTATATCGATTAATTATTAATGGGCACGTTAGCTTAAGAAGGTTTATTTAAATGAAAGTAAAGTTCGAATTTTCGTAACAGCTAAAATTAATTGTAATAGTAATAACAAATGAAATTAAATTTGGATTTAATCACATAATTATGTGTTATTAATTACCCGATCATTAGCAATTGTGGAGATGTCGATACGATGAACCATTATTTTCCATAAGCGCTAGTTTGGTGAAGAAATGTGGTTCTAAAGCATAAACTTCTTGTGCTCTTCTACTTGAGAGCAATTTGTAGGAAAACGATTCAGCAACTCGTGAAAACCTTCAATACAAAAGGGAATTTTCTTTGCTTTCCCGTCAGGATGTTGAGCTGAATGCCCGTTCTTCGGTTGTAATTTGCAGGTTTCCGAAATGCACTTCCTCTCCAGGAAACCTGTTTACCGGCACCGCAAAATTAGCAACGAAATCTTGTCCACTTCGCTGCAGCTTCACTCACATGTCGCGTTCAAACCGTGGTTTAACGAACCACACACCACAAATAATCCGCGAAATATGTCGCCGACTACTACATATTAGAAGGTGGGGGTTTGGTATTGTGCTTGAATATTGCTTTCACACGTTTTTGGATGGATTTTGACCATTCAACCCTTTGAGTTCTGAGGGCCATTGTCTAGGACAATTAAACCTTGCTAGAACTAAAAGTCATGGAGGGTCGGCCTCTGCGGCATAGACTCCATCACAATGCACGCCATATTCGGACCAAATGGATGAGTTAATATAATCATTTTTGAAATTTCACCGTGAGGCAGGTGCCACTCGGCTGTTTAATTAACAAACCACGAGTTGCATTTTTCTGCCGAACAATGCCAGGTCACTCGAACCTTTGCTCTCACGTACGCGGGACGCCTCAGGTGCAAGGTGGACACCTAACACTAGCTTAATTGATCAATTTTAATTTAATGATGAGCAGTCTTGGGTTCTGGCGGATTATTAATAAAGGTGACATAAAAAACACGTGTCGTTTTGCATGCTGAATAAATTTTGTCCGCGATCTGATACTGACCGCGGCCACGTTCGGAGTGCGTGGAGCTGTTCGGGTATGGTCAGTGGGAGGAAATTAACGCCTGCTAATTTTTGTCGACTTCATTGACATAATTAAAAACTTCAATGAAGGCGTGACGTACGAGCAAGTAGCTTTGGCGTAATTGTATTTCCTGAGAAAGTGTTTCTTGCTCTTCGATTAGGACATGCAAAACCATTTTAGGACAGTAGTCGCACGCGAAGGTCACTCACTCAAGACATTGAATGGGAGAGTTTAGTTTCTTTTATGCGTTCTATTTTAGCGGAAGATTCCTTAAGGATTCTATTCTATTCAGAAGCAGGATTTATATCAGTTAGAGTTTGAATTATAATCTTTAATTTAGTTGAAAGTTTGGACCTTTCTTAATCTATGGAAAATAGTTTGAATGATATCGTCTTTACCGCTTTATTAAAAGTAATCCATTAGGGAAATTGAAACTCTTATAGCGGAAATGGAAATCCTTCTTATATTTCTTGGAAATTTAGGTAGGTTAGATTTATAAGCCGTTTGCAATTTGGTTGTTATTTAATGTTTGTTAAACCAATAAATGTTTAGGAAGTAATTGTTCGAATTCTAAATAAAAATAAATCAATAAATTAAGTATAAAGAATTTGAAACTGTGAGTTTATAGCCCTCCTTACAATTTGGGCTTAGGGTATAGGGAATACGCATTTTTATGTATTTAACATTATAGTGGGTTTAGGGAGAAATTAAGGATTAATAAAAAAAAACTTACTAATATATATGCGATACAATACAAATGCGAAAGGAAGTTTCCTACTTTATTTCTGTTCGTGATAGTCGACTTCCGAAAATTTCTTAAACGGTTACGAAAGGTCAATATTAAAGACTTTGTAAGCGAGCGACTAAGAATTTCTGTGGTCATACAAATGTAAGCTCTTTATCGGGGTTTAGATAATCCAACTTCAATACAATAATAAGATTTAGGAATCATGTCATAAGACATGTTCCATAACCCAAAATCCTCTTTACATCTTAAATGTTTGCGGTTTTCGACACGACAAGGCAGAAAAAAGCTTCCGACAGTATTGGTTCGCATGAGCTCATTCTTAGGCTTCAGAAGTCGTTTGTATGAGTTATGTGTATTTATCTTTTCGGATATTTCTATATTATAATAATGATTCAAACATAATTAAATAAAAAAGTTAACCTTAGATAGAAAATACGCAATAAGAATAACAATTTCGATCAAGGACTTTCTAAAATTCGTACTATTAAATCGTGATACATACATTATCGAAGGCTTGAATATGAAGCTTACATGTGAGCAGAAAACAGGTGCAGCCTCTGATTAAATTTTTATTATTATTCCATGGAGAAAGAAACAGTGATATTTAACTGGTAATAGAAGCTACCCTTATCACCTACCATTTCTTGTCGAGATGCTGAAAACAAAGTTTTCGTGAAATTTGTCATCTTGATCAAGTACCCTTTCGTATATAATAATACATACATATTTATGTATATATGTATAGACTCAATTATTCCTGAAAATATCTTGATGAAGCGCAAATATTGTCACCACCACACCAAATATTTTACTTCTCTGCGAAAGAGTCTGAATACTTTCGAAGATAAAACAAAAAGTAATTCGTTTTTAGGGCCCATTAATTCGGTTTTATTATTCACATTTATTTTTTCCTTCTCCCAATTGACGCCCATCGTAAAAATATTTAAAATTGAATAAATTGAATGAGATTCGAGATTTATTTAATAAAGAGCATTAAAAACGACTTGCAATTTTTATACTTTTAAATTAAAATTATATGTAGGCCGTACATTTTTTATATACTTAGTGTGAAAGCAACTTCAGCAAAAATAAATGTAGTAAGGATAAAGAACTCAGTAAAACTAAAATCAGCACAAATGGAAAACCAGTTAATCCTTCAGTCGCAGAAATCACTCGGTGTTTATTAATCAATTAAAGTTCAATGAAGCAGTTTAATCACAGTCAATGACACAATCTTCCTTTACTTCAAGATTAACTAATGAAATGAAATTTGTGGAAATTCAACACTGTACACGCGGACCATATCTCAATAACTGGTGGAAAATATCGAAATTAGGAGAAACAATCGAAAGCACCTGAGTCGATTGAATTTTTGCAGACTGTGCAGAAATTGGACGTAGGCCCAGGTCGATACAGAACCCAGCCGGAATTGTATCTGCGTTAAGTATTCAATATTTGTCGCGTCAAGCGCACCAAAGTCAACAGGTATGGCAGCGTGCCATATTAACCGGCGACGTCGTCTTCATTAAAAACAATTAATGCTGCAATAAATAATCGCTAATCGCGAGCCATAAACCCTTCTTGGTAGTCAAGAAGTGAAGAGCAGGCGCTCGACGGAGCCCCGCCTGAGTGCGGGCTTTGTTTGCGCTTTCAAGGTGGATTAGGGCAAATCGACGAGTCCTTCGGGATATTTAGTTTGGGAAGCACGTCACCCCTCCGTCGAATTCTGAAGAACTCCTCAAGAGGATGATTGCCTGGCTATATAGTAAATTAATTGACTGTAATTGATCCGATTCCTGTCTTTAGAGGTGTGTTTCTGTGTGCAGTTAAATGGCTGGAACACTGCGCGTCGGGTGCCAAAGGATGCAAATGGGAAGAGAATTTAGGGCTGGAGTCCTTTTAAGTTGCTGCACTCATTCATCGGAAACAGCACTCACACAAGGAGTGGTACTGAAGGGTCCTTTATGAACTCTGATTCTATTTAGCTGTTTAACTATTTAGATTCAACAATTTCCGAAAGTTTCCTGTGAAAAATCAAATATCAAAGGAATTAGATACTTCAAACGGAAAAGACCCTATTAAGCAAATGCATAAAATTCTTTGTTCAATTTTGTAGTTCATGTTTTCAATTTGGGCTTTATTTGGGCTGTTCGTGTTGTTTTTGAAATCTTAAAGCCTGCTTTAAATTTTAAGCGAACCAAACACGTAGTCTGGTGCCAATGCCAATAAATTGAATTTTCTGGCACGATACAGAAATTTTGCAGTTTCAGTAGAGGATGCGCTCATTCAAACTTTTGGCTCGGCACTCACAATGGCTAATTAATTGAATTCTCCAATTTTCCGAAATTTCACATTCGAAATATTACATATTTAATTTGAGCTAAAAATGTGAGATATCTGTCAATAAATTTCATGCCTTTTTTCAAGCAAACAAAGTAAGCGTTTTATTATTGGAAATTTAATTTATTACTGTTTTACGGATTGAGGCTTACAGATCAGTTATATAAGCCTTTAACTTAAATACCTTCCTCAATATAACTATTTTCTTTCGAAGAACAAGGTTTTAATTTACGAAATAATTTAGAAAATTATACATATTAACTAAATTGCATATAAGGTATTTTTACTGAATCAATCACACAGATTTAACAAATTTATTTATTTGTTGCCTATCACGCGAAAATATAATCCTTTTGTAAAAAATACATCTGTTAAGAGAGTTGTTTTGTAAACTATATTTTAGTTCTCGTAATGCCCCGTACAATATATTTTTAAGAAAATGTTATAATTTATTTAGTTTTATTTTTAGATGTAAAATAAATTTCAATGCAATAGAAAACATTTAATACAATAGAATGCCTTTGCGACTAAAATAAATGTTTAAACGAATTGAACGAAAATGACCCAAATCCTTAACTTATTAGTACTAGTATTTATACCTAGAATATTAAGAAAAACGCTACTAAATACCTGCCACCAATATAGTTGTTATTATGTATTATATCTCTAAAATTATGTTTTGGTTTAACTTAAAATGTGCACAGAATATTTTTAAATTATTACTTTTTCTTTAACAAAATGAAAAAAAAATCTGTTTAAGGAAATCTGACTACCCGTACATAAATTGGAAAAATTGTCAATTTTTGTAACCAACACTAAAATTAACCCTTTAAAAAACACGAGCATGTCTTTCTATAAAGGATATTGAAATTCATTTCAAGCTCTCTCTAGGACTGCTGCTACCCACTCAGATAGGAAACATTTCTGCTATGGGAATTGTACAGACTTAGTTTTTATATAGTAGTCATTTAATATGAAGAAATTTTGTACGCTCAACTTTTTCTAACATGGGGAACCCGAATCAAAAATAAATAGGGAGCAAAAGTTAATTAAGAGCACATGCTATCAGCATGGCACGTGTCCTGGTGAAAACACGAATAAATAATCACTTTATTAACACTGCAATTTCAATTTCTCAGTTCTTAAGTCGGGTTTCATTCTCACTCAGTGGCTGAAATTAAATCTAGTTGTACAATTTTAACCTATATTTGTTGGACGCAATTTAAAAAGAAATAAATAAATGCCTGGTGACTGGTGACTCGACTTTAACAGGTCTAACTTTGGGGTAGAAGTCGCAATATTTGCAAGTCTACGAGTATTTGATGCGATGCCGACGAGAAAGGTCCTTCAGGGAAATAATTGTGTTATGGAAATGCAGAGCCTGTGCTGAAAGTTAAAAGCACCAACCGTTCGAATTCCGTCCGTGCTCCCTCCACGTGGTCAGAAAGTTTGCACGTTGGTTAACCTATTCCTTACCGAATTTTGCACTCTTCTACAACCACTCCCTTCAGTTTCTTTTATGACAAGAATGCTTCCGAGGAGTTGATTCGAAAGGACTCTTGTTGTCTGCGCGAATCTCCTTTAAATTTCATTCCTATGAGATCATGGATTTACAAGAAAGTAATTGCTTTTATTTCAAGTGCGCTTTGTCTCCATGGAGAAACATTTTAATTTTAATTAATTCAGAGAAAAAATCAAGTTTTCTAACAATTTTTCTTCTCATCATAGGTATCCAAGAGCAAGGAGTGGAATCTCGCACAACTGAGATAAATATCAGAGAAAGCACAAAGAGCAACGCAATTAAATCCTTACTAAATCTACTTTATAGAAACAGTAGCCCCTACACCTATAGCACTCAGCATTTATGTTTCATCAGAAGGGCTTCCCAGGCTTTTCCATTGCGAATAAGGAAATTTATGGCAATTATTAAAACGAATTATTTTCAATTCAAGCTTTCCGATTAATTCAAATAGCATTTAATGTTATACAATTTTTATATGAATATAACGTACATCCCCAAATTGCAATATTTTCAAGGAGTCATACTCCTGCTTAAACGTATTAAAATTTAAATTTCAGAACAGAAGTTATTAATTAAAGTATAATTCAATTTTTATAAAATTTTCTAGTGATATAAGAATTTTAAAAATATTGAAAGGTTTAAGTTGAAATTATAGCAATTTAATGCAAAAATAGATACATGTGATAATCTGACAATATTTCATCACAGAGTACGGAGTGGAAAATATTTATGGGCACATACATTATTTGGAGTTACAACATCCTCAGGCTTGGTATGGAAATATTAGGAGTCTTGGTGCGTGTTCGAAAAATCGCAGTTTACCTTTTATATAATCTCCAAATTTATTTTATAAGTTCAACAACTAAAGCTTTCTGTAATTAAAATTTCATATTTGCCCACTCTAATGAACCGATAACCACTGTAAGGTAATATGAAAACAATGACTAATTAATTTGCAAATACAAGTTGAAGTTATTTTTAGGTTTGTTCATTTTAATAAAGAAATACAAATATTGTTTAATCGGGTTCCACGTTTTTCAATGTAATAATTAAATTTTAAATGTTTAGTAAATATCGTGTAAATGTGAAATTGTAACAATTTTTCATCGTATTATATTTAAATAGTAAATAATGAATCAATCTCAAATTCCAATGATTGAGTGTGAATTATTTACGATTTAATATTTTTTAATGATCAACACTGAATATATGTTTTGTTGCAAGTACAACAAAATAATTGTAAGCAGAATGCCGATAGCTATAGACTTTGAATAAAACATAATAATGTGATTTCAATGAAAATAACCCGAAAATGGATTTTAAAACAATTTAAATTTGCATGTGCATCGAATTAACCTCTTCAGAGGTGAATTTTTTACAGGTGGAAAAAGTTGTTAAATGTTTTATTTGATTACTTATTTACTTATTTGTTACCGACAACTATTCAGTATGTAAGAAAAATGTGGAAAAACAGGACAATTTATTTATCAAAGATTTGAGATGTTTTTGCAATAAACGAAAACGAAACCTTGAGATAGGCGACTTTGAAATATTTTGAAAGAAGTTAATCTTATGTAGAATAAAATGCTATCTACGCTAATACTACAATGTTTGTGGTTTATTTGTTCAAATATAATCGAGTAAGAAGTTCTTTAAAGTGTTTTTATTTATTTTTGAGTTAGAATAATTTCTATTTTTTAAAACGCAATACGTACATATGGTGCGTGTATGATATAAATGCAAATCTAAGTTTAGATGTTGGTATACATATATGTCAAATTATTAAACTCACATTCTTTTTTAAGCTCCGTCAATATTAATTAATTTTACTGTAAAGAGGATGGAGAATAATCGATTTTAGTACATGCATTTTGTATATTTGTCATTTTTATGCCTAAATAAGCACTTAATAAAGTGTTATTATGATTATTATTATTTTAATGATGCGTTTATCCCATCATATTTTTAAGGATAAAAGCGAACGCCATTTTTAGGAAGAAAGAAAAAATTAAGGAATGTAATAAATAATATCTTGTTATAGCCATAACAATTAGACAATTCGAAACATTAAATTAAATTTATAAGGTTAAAACATTGGTTTTATCATCTTACCGAAAACACTTCCCCATTCTATTTTTGCTGCACTTGAACTTTCCATTTAGGAATTCAAGACCCTATTTCAAAGAGGGTTCCTCCTTGAGTAACTGATTAGATCCCGGAAATTATTTCTGAATTATTTCCTTTGCTGTGTGCCCGTAGCTACTTGAATATACACATCTAAGGCCTTAAGCTAAGCAAGATTTTTCCAGTTAAATTAACTTAAGAGGCTTCCCTCTTGCCCCGATAAAAAAGTAATAAAAAAGAGATTTATGGGTTATGTATGATGTCTACATATGTGCATACATAAAATTTTCGGAAAACGCATTAGGGACTTTATAATCTTCATTTATATAGCGATGACCTTGCGAAAATATGTGCGGGCTGCTTTATTGGATTCAATGGCGCTTTGTGAGAGCTCATAAAAGGTCAATGGGCAAACTGAAGTCAGTAATCGGACCTAACTAAGGTATTCCTTATTCAAAATATTTGCCAAAGTTAATTAAATAAATATTTAACCCAACACCCTTCATTTGGAGCTGTCCAAAACATGTGCATGACCGTGAAATAGCCTGAGCTTAACGTATGTAAACGGATCACGGCTGTGAGCAAACACAAAGAGCTCATTTCGCCAATAATTAGCCTCCCACCCCCGACATTGGAATGGACGTTGGAATGGACATTGGCATTGGCATTGGCATCGTAGTAAATATTTGCGACCTGTGATTAATATTCCGTACTTGAAAATCCCCGTTTTGTGTGAACTGTATCTGAACGTAATTCGGCCGATTTTACTTGGTGGTGTCAATCAATGGTCCAATAAATCCCAGGATGTGATTGTGCATATATGTATGTAATTTATACAATTTGGAAATGATTTTACAATGATTAACACAAACAATTTTTCGACATTGGACTCTACGTTTTCTGGGTTATGTTTGTTATGCAACTGATGGGACGCATGGAAGCTGACGGTTTTATAGGTTTTTCAGATGGCAAGATTAATTGTTTTGGATGAAGGTTCCTTTTCATCGCCTTGAACATCTGCCACTGGGATTCTCTAAGTAATTAGTTCAAGAAATTAGGACGTTCGTTTTAATTGCAAATTGTTTGTCACCCAGGCTCTATTTGAAGTTGCCAAGAACTGGGACAGTTTTCGTAATTATTACCAGGAATGGACGGCTTTATTGATACTAAACCTAGAGTCATTCTACGAGACTTTATTAGTTTTTATTTATGCGAAGCAATAATTCTTCAAAAGTATGTACAGAGCAGGCGACATTTGTGGGAAATTTTTTTGCCAATTTTCCAGGTTCATGGCTGGATTTATTATCAAACCAAAAATTAATTGTTTGTTTTGCTTTACCATTGTAAAATGCTATAATTTACTTTCCGTTAAATTAGTTATGTATTGGTTATTCCAAATTCCCTGAACATCAAACCAATATCTAACTTGCTTGCTTGATGTTATACATATATTTATTTATTTATTTATTTAATTCGGTCTACAGAGTATAAATCTTATAGGCTATTGATTTTATCAATAACTAAAAATATATAATTTGCAAATTCATATAACTTGTAAAAAATTATGAGTTCCTTAAATTGGACATGATTCGTGAATAAATTAACATTGAAATCATATGACCGAATTGAGTTTAGAATAAGTAATAGGTTCATACTGATTATAAGTAGTTCTGAGAAAAACAAGAAGACATGCGGTGCTAGAAATATATGTAGTTTACTTGCAGGTTTATACCACATACAAAATCCACAATCTATCTGGGACGAATCCACACATGCTCACTAATTGAATAGCAATAATCTAAGTCTCTATGGTGATTATTATCATTTCTGCGACTGAGAATCGATCGTACGAATCGATAAGAGATTACGAAAAAACTTTTAGGGTAAACATTCTTTAATAAAATTTCAAAATGTTCATAATTAATTTCAATAATTTTTGATTTAAATTAATTTTTTGTTCAAAGTAGTTAGAATTAGTCGATTTAACGTCAAAATAATTCGATTGAATTTTTTAATCGAATTATTTTAACAATTTGAACGAAATAATTACTTGAAATACAGAAATTAATTTTTGAGAAAATTTGAAACTTGAAAAGGACTTTTGTAAGTTCTTTTCGTCGCAGAAATAAATTTTCTTTGCAACATGGTAAGAAGCAGATGCTATAAGATGAAAGGAGGGATTTAAAGCAATGATTTTTAATTTGCCCCAATTATTCAATTATTCAAAATTCAATTGCAACAATGAAACAACATCAGCTGAGCTCTTTATAGAAGCGCAAACTTTAAGGTAACCACAAACATCAAACAGTGAGACAGTAAACAAATATTAACCACATTATTATTAAATTAATAATAGCATAAAAACTAAATTTCATGTTAAGAAAATGGGTTTTGCCAAATCATAAATTACACCAACTTGAAGATGTTTTAAAAATTAAAAATTTATTTATGTGAATTAGAGATAGAAGCCAATTTTAACATTTTTTGTGTAAAACATTGGAATACGTATTAAAATTGAGATCTTTTTGGTCAAAATATTCTTTCTGTGTATACTCTGAATTGAGCATTGAAACATTTTGTGTGTAAACATAGAAAACATCGGTTGCCTTTATTTCTACGTTCTTTATAAAAATTAAATGTAATAATATTCTAGTAAAAATATACTCTCTTCTATATTCGGATGCTTCAATTTTTCCCTAAAAATAAAACAGAAACGAAAGCACTTGGCAGCTATCCATTATGAAATTGAGATAAACAAAATCAAAGTACTCCAAGATTCTCCTGTTAAACTGTTTATACATTTCAAAGTAAGTAAATCGCTTAGTTGGGAGTAAAATTACTTAATTTACGCAATTTTCTTTGGAAAATTTAAATTTATTTCTTCAGTATGATTATAATAGATTCAGTTCTCGGCTACTCTCTTAAAGCACATGGTATATGGCAAGCAGTCACCACAATTGTGACTTCCAGTCTTGCTATAATTGTTAGTCTCTCCTATATTTTAGCAATTGGGCTGGGCTTCAAATTTAAGGAAAAAGATAACGATCTTGATTTGCGAGCCGCTGTTGAAGAAGACGTAATTTTTAAATATATTCATGGTAAAAGTTGATATATTCCTTATCTTTGAATTACAACGAACTTTTTTATTTTATTTTTTAGAGAATTTTTTTGTTATTGTAATTGTCATCGCGTTTACTTATCTAATTTTAGCTATTGTGCAACTTGTAGGAATTCTTCAGGTAAATTTAGTAGAAATTTTGGCTACCAATAAATTAAATTTCTAACCTATCATACATATTTTTAGAATCGACCGAAATTTCTTCTTCCGGCTATGATTTGTGACATGCTTTTTCAGATAATTGCAATTTTTGGTCCTATATGCACTGGCATATACATAACCGCTTTTAAAGCGTATTTACATGTGTTTTGGTTACTATTCGGAATTTTAATGAGTCTTTTCGAAGGTGCGTAAATCCACAAATTACTGCCTCCAATCAAAGATTTGAAAAATGTAATATTACAGCGCAAGCATTATTATCTTGGGTGGGATTATATTCCCTATACAAGAGCATGAGTAAATCTCAGACCTCTAGCATCCAATCCCTTGATTAATCAATGAAAGGATTTATCGAATAAAAAAGTCAACCGAAAAAACTAGGAAGATAGTTAGTAGGTAAAACAAGATTCAATGTAAATAAAAATAAATAAATAAAGTTGTACTTATTAATTCCATTAAAATAATTTTAAAAAAACCTACATGAATTATTTTGACGTTATGTGCGTAAAAACTATTGAAGTTAAGGGTGTCTAATATACATTTTTGTGAATTACAGGAATTTTATTAGAGAGCTATAATTCATAAAAAACTCTTGTACGTTTTTTTCGATTCGATTTCACTGTATTGACAAAAGACCTAACAGAAAGGGCACAATTGCCTTATAAATAATATATTTGTTCAATAAATAGCAAGATTCCTGTTTATTGTCGATGAAAAAGAGATATGAATATTTACTTTTTGGAATGTTCTAGCACTGTCTTAAATTTCAAATTATTCTACTAAAAAGCCTCTGAAAGGAAATAATTCGTAGTATTTCTGGATGACTCTGCAGAAATTTTTAGTGTAACGAAGAACAATTACTCATGCAGTTAAATATAATACTTCGTAATACATATAAAAAATTCATGAATACTTTAGTGAAATTCCTAAAAAATATTTTATATGAAATTTTCTCCAGCTCGCACAAGTGGTGCTCTTTTATAAATCAGAAGCTGGTTATCTTATCGTTTTGTTAGTTACGATCTCCTCTGCATCGCACTCAGAATCATAAAATTGCACGAAGTGCTTGGAATATCTCGGGTAAACTTTGGTATAACTTAATTTCCACTAGTTTTAAAGGTATTTCCCTCAGGATGCTCGGAAAATTTTTAGACTTCCGACTTCCAGGCTTTTTAAAAGT
The DNA here is from genome assembly GCA_959613345.1 of Tolmerus cingulatus. Classification (NCBI taxonomy): domain Eukaryota; kingdom Metazoa; phylum Arthropoda; class Insecta; order Diptera; family Asilidae; genus Tolmerus; species Tolmerus cingulatus. Next base: position 10,767,990 of record OY390708.1, on the reverse strand, counting down.
TATCCCAGAAACACTGAGCACTAAATGAATTGTACGTTATAAAGGCATAAATGGGATTTTGAAAATAAGGTTTAAATATGCACGTAATCCGGAATCCCAAATCGGAACGCCAAAGCGAAAAGAGAGGAAGACTCCTCAAGGTGCACTTACCTTGTTTAGGCCCTTTCCTTCCTCCAGGACGCTGTCCCTGTAGCCATCGTCGTCGTCGTCCTGCACCGAACTAATTCGGTTGGCGGGTCCTTGTGAAAGAACGCCGTCGCCGATTTGAGCGACCTCCTTGACGACAGCTACCTCCTTGGCGGGCCGCGGGGCTGCCACGTGGTTCGACAGGAGCTCCTTGTCACTGAGGTCCTTCTCCTCGCGGGTGATTGGTCCGAAGAGGTTCGTATGGTCGTCATCCTCCGTTGGTGCAAACACGGTCGTCGGTGAATGCAGGTAAGTTGTGTGGTACATTTGATGATTGTTGTAAGGATATTGGTAGCTGCTGCAGAGGCTGCTACCACCAAGACTAGATCCATGCAGCCGTGGAGTGCGTTGTGTTACTCCGTACAGTGGCCTGCCCAATCTGCAAAAGGTCAGTTTCGATATGTAGAAGTATTTCATTTCCTACAAATTTCCATATTTTTCTTTTTTTTCGGACATTAAATGGGAATTTTGATATTTTTCATGGCACTTTTCCGCTTCAATAGACCACGGCTTTAAAGAACACCAAATTGCATAATATGGCAATCCATTTGTGGTATATGTAACCACTTAATCGAATCCTATAACGAAAAATAAATATACAAAAAAAATAAATATATGCAAAATGAACTTTTATACAAATGTTTAGTTCAAAATGCATTTCGTTACAAAGAACTTGATATTTTATAATGTATAACGAACTCGCTAAAATTTTAATTGTTTAAACTACAAGTACATTAGGTACATGATATTCATTTTGATAATCCACTTTCTCTAACTCATCACATTTATTATCAAATTTGAAATATAATGTCCTAATAATTATTTTTTTTATATATAGTGACTTAAAAATGACGATAACAAATAGTATTTCGTGCACTGTTGATTTACATTTTAAAACTTAAGTTCCTTATCTTTATTACCATATTATTTAAAAAGGCCAAAATTGAGTATGTTACAAAAGTGCAAAAAGCTTACCTTCAAAGCCTTTAGTGAATAACACAGGAAAAGTGCCACGAAAAATACCGAGAACACCACTCAAGACGAAAAACACCATAAAATCCCATAAAAAAGCGATTGGTGCTTGGTGTTTTTCGTCGTTAGGTCAGATGTAGTGTGCCCGCTGCGGGTCTAATTGGGCGTTAATTACCGTGGTGAATCATTCTCGTTGCGCCGGCGAGAGGATAACATGGATGTTGCCCGGTCTCCACGGGCCGCGGCCATCATATACGTCCACATGTCGTCTCATGGCATTACTTCCTTTGCAGGGAGCTTAATTTGCAAGAGGAGCTCACGTCAGCCGCCCCCGAAATCAAAAACTCATTTGCAAACGCGCTCAGCGGTGGCTCGCGAAGATAAAGGCTATCACACGACATGCGACGGCAGAGGGCGTGCGGGTTGTCCTGTCCTCGGGTCTGCGAACATGACCGGATGATATAGGGGCGGTTGGACTTAAAATCGCAAACCTGCACTCGTCGGGCGGCCAGGTGAATTTCCTGAAAGGTAAAGCAGAAATATGTAAATTGGCTAGAAAACTGTGAGCCCAGACAGTCAAAGCGCAAATTTATTCCGAGCGGTGACGAGCAGCAAAAATAAAAGCTAACCACTTATAAGGGTTTCACGGGGCCGTGCAACTGGTGGTGATGGGTTACCTTCGAATTGCAAACGAGCCAGCCGGGATCATTTGCATCCGCCGAAGTTCGCTCAATAGGTTCCCTATTTTGAATTATGGAGGGCTGGCTGCGACGTAGGAGCTGAATCCATCAAGGCATAAAAATAACTGCTCTCGCCAGCTTCACCTACACCCCCACAATTCTTGATTCAACCATCAACGTCGAGACTTGCGATGGGGCAAAAAGGAAAATTCCGCTTAATATCAGTAGAGCGTGTTAAATTGAGTTTAGTTGGTGGATTTTTTAAAAATTTCCTGGAAAGTCTTTTCTTCACCGTCTTTGATATCGGACGGGATTCGAAAAAAGGCAAATTTTTTCTTAATGAGGCTCATTTCGGAATTAAGGCAGAAATTGTGGAAATCCCTATCTTAGTTAACAAAGCAACAAATGCCATGGTGAGGGGAGATTTTCCTCGCTTCTGAGATAATCTTGTCGAATTAAGGCTCTTAAAAGGCGATATGTGCTGGACGGGGGTGACCCTGAGGCATCTACTTAAATTTTACCTAAAACAGGAAATATTTTTCGTCACTTTAATTAAATTTTATTGGTCTTTTATTTCGATATTGCCCCAACTGTGATAGTTAAGTGCTTATTAAAACAAAATACCCATTTATTGATAATTAGACCTAATTAAAATATTGATAATGGTCCAATTAGGCCCATCGAGACCTTTCTGACAAAATTGAACGATTGGTCCTCTGCAATTTGCGATCTAGGGACTTGTTTCCATTATTATTGAGGTTAATCGAGACAATCGTAAAGAAGATTGGCGCTTTAATCTGGGGCCCAAGTCTCCTCAGTGTGGCTAAGCTATAATAGTATAGTATAGTAAATTTTAAGAGGTTTTCGGTAAAATGTTTAAAAAGATGCATATACAAAATACATTATAACTTCAATAAATTTACATTTGGCACCCAATGCGATTTTCTTGCAAATATTTGTTTCTTCCATTACCATATTTGCTCCATGAATTTAAAAGAATCATAAACAAATTTCAATATAATGTTGAATTGTAAACATTTTACCCAGTTTACTTTGTAATTTGATAATATAAAAATTTCTCAAACTTCTGTCATGCATTATGCTAGTGCAGAGCAAATTTAATCATTTTTGGAACTTTCCCAGCATACCCATAGTATTAAAATTTTAATAAAACTTCGAAAGAAAAGACGTCCTGTTCGGTGGCTCACGGTGGATTTATTTATTCACTACATAACTGATTGCATATTAATTCGTTCAAATATTGTACGACAAAGCTAAAGGAGAGACGTGGTATCCAATAACGAACAGGATACAGCTGACTTGCTTAGATCATGAACCAGCCTCAATTTTATGAAATTCAAAACCGAAGAGGAATTCCCCTGTAGAAAGGAAAAGAGTCAAGTTAATTGAAACACATTAAGCAGATGGGATTTTATTATACATGTTGGGTGAAAACCACAACGCTATCTTAACCAATATATTCTGGAAAATTTAACAAAAAATTCTCTTATGACTGTTTTATCTTGTTAAACTATTCGAAAATAAAAATTAAAAAAAATATTTCACCATCCTTGGATTTATCATGTATATGTATAATTCATTCCCTATTTGACGTGACGACAAGTATAGATAGCAAAATCGATTGGAATGATAAGTACTCAGCTGGGAAATAAATTTTTCAAATTTACCGAACTCGTTGTGAATTGATGTCCAATATTCGGAATTAACTAGAAACGTGACATGAGTGCGAAGTGTTTTCTCAATAAGATGCTGAACGGAAATGTGTACACAAATCTGGCGTACTAAAATGCCGACCCTTCCTTCGTTGCTGACTTACATATACATACAAAAGTGAATCATTTTGCGAATTCTCAGTAGTATATTATAATAGATTCCCGTGGGTCAACTATATTAAATTTGATGATGCATAAAAAGTGTTTGTTAAATAATTTTCTTAATTCTAGATTATTTTGAAAGTGGTATGCTCCATAAATAAAATTCTTAGAATTTTTTATTTCGATATCATACTATTTTATACATAATATTCAATAATTGTTTGCTCAAAATGCCATATCTATTGAATTTGCTTAACACAAGATTTTAGTTTATTAACCTATCAAATAAATTCGGTTGCACTATAAATTAATTTCATTTTTCTCTTTTTTAAATATAGAGTAATGCTAAATTTTATCGCATACAATATGAGTTTTTAGTCAATTACATTGTATTACAAAGGAATTGAATTCGGAAAAAATCTTTGCAAGCGTGATTTCTGCTTGATACTAATATAAATATAAGCTCATTCAAAATCCGGCCTGATTTCAAATTTAATATGAAAAACAAATTAAGTTCGAAGACCAAAAGATAAAAATTATAAATACAAAATGGCTTTCCTGAATTGTAACCATCATAAGCAACTTTCAATGGTTCTGTTGCAAAAGTAAACCAAAGAAACCACTTTATAAGAGCAAAATCGCAAGAAGTAATAAGTCAACTCAAAGTCTGAGTGTTACAAAACCAAAATCCTCATCATTGCAACCAGAACCAAAAAGTAAAACCAAATCAAAAGCTTTGCTTGCAATGATTACATGGATATTATTTTTCAGACTTTACCTTGGCTTTCAGATTTCCACAATTTAATTGGGAATAAGTCAACAAAGTTGAATTCGCTTTTTTCTCACTTTAAGAGGTCATAAGATTTTAAAAGTTAATTTTCTGAAAAAGCAATTTCAAGAATAATTAGCTTAAGTAGTGTGGAGAATTCTTTTCGTATTTTCAAACTTAATTGATAGCAAATTTGTAATTATAACCTTATTTTTTCAAAAAAAAAGTATCTCTAGAAATTGCATTCAATTTACAACAAATTTTCTAGGAAAGTATTACCGGTCGTAAATGAATTTGTCCGGTAATTGGTTTTTTTTGTGCAGAAAATTGAATGTTCCCTCGATTGCAATTGGTATGCAACCGCTCAGAAGTTGAGCCATTAAAATTGCGCACACCTCGACTATTTAAGACGACGGATACAAAGCTGGGCAATTTATGTTCATTTTCCTGGAGCAGTGGTACAAGAGGACTCCAGCATCCGCAGTCGACTCTTGGAATGTAAATGAACACACCTTCGCAGGTAATTGAATCGACATTAATTCGCAATTAAGTCCCATAGATATTCTAAGTGGGGCTCCCGATGGCTGTGACGCCAGTGTCGGCATCGCCGTCGAAGTCGCTCTGATTGATGAGCTCCTTTTGTTCAAATTTGTCAGCATTTTTTAGATCCAGTGCACTTGTTCGACGTCGACAAAGGGTTGGGACAACCACGTCGTCACTGGGGGCGGAAGTACCCCCGATGGTTTTTTTCCATCCCCCGAGATAGGCGACACAACAGTAGCTTGCACTAAACGCCGGAGAGGAACGCAAGTAATCAATACTTGTCGATAGAACGAGACGAAGCGGACGGAGGAGCAGGACTCAGAATATTCCAGGTCTAGATCTAAGCAGGGATGTATTTCAATGTCGGGACTCTCATTTCATTTTCTGTCAGGCTCTTCCTGATGGGACGTCGTCGGTCTCCCAACCCCCCAACGATAGCCAAGTGGCAAGGTGATTATGGAGGAGACTTGATTCGTAACGAGCTCCTCGTCTCGGAAAAATTCAATTCGATGCTCAAGAGGCCTGACAGCACGCCTTATTAGATACTTTCCTAGGCACATCTGATCACAGTTTGGAAATCTTTCATTCATAAGGCGCCCTGTTTGCGGGACGTGGGCAGGACCAGAAGGATGCGTTCGTTGCCTATTCTCTCAAGTGGAAGATAAATCGACTAATTTAAGCGGATAATGTTTTTATCTCTGGTACATCAAACGCCTTCGGGGACAGACAGGTCGCCATTCCTCATGCTCATACCAACAAATTGCCTATTTCTGACATTGTGTGTGATTTATTATCGCTTGATGGTATACCTAAACCAGCTCGTGCCAGTCAAAATGCCACGTGCGAAATTTGCATGAACTAGTTGGAACCGCAATGGTAAAAGCGGTGCCACAAAATCTAGCTCTTCCCTAACGCAAATTAGTTTAGAAAACATATAAGCATGTAGGAAAGTTTACATTTTCCCTGACTATTCTTAAAAGTTTTATCGTAGTTAACAAAAATATTCCAAACGTAGGTGGGACACTCAGAACATGAGATAAAGATGTCACTCAAAATATGAATGGAGTAAAACTCATTTCGCTAGGAGCACTTTTGCAAGCAATTGCAGCAGCACTAGATTGTGCGATTTTTTCCGCTTCCTACAAAAGAAACTTTGTCGGCTCTAAATTCTGTAAGAACATAAGAATTTTAAATATACATATATTAAAGAATTTCCGATAAAATACTTAAATAATAATTAAAAAAATTATTCAGACTTTATCATTAATCCTATGCCGAAATCACTTTTTTCAAACGTTCTAAATATTCTCAAAACACTATTAAATCAAAGTTCATTTATAAATATTTGATCGTATTGATGCAGATTAAAATTGTCGTCGCTTAAAAATTATGAATGCATCTTTCTTTAAATTTCAGACAACAAACCTATTTTTTATAATTCGATATTTTTTCTAATAAACGTCTTGTAAAAACTTATATTACAATATAAAGGTATATTGTATTCAAATTGCATACATAGCATTTTTAGTTATTTTAAACAAGCGCCTATTTTATGTTGAAATATTTTCACACTTGAATGCTTATCGATTAGGCATAACAAAAATAGTAATAACTAAAAAAATTTTATACTTTATTGTTTGTAGATAGGTCATAATTTCTGCAATTATTACGACTTTGGTTTAAGGGTAAAACGTATTCATAGATAAATATGAAAAATGGATTTTTGATGGCTAAAAGCCATTAAGCCTAGAGATACCAAATATGCAATATAAAAAATATAAGATAAACTCTTTTAGTTTTCATACCATTTAAATGAAGACTTCTAGATTTAACGATACAATAATATTTAAGAAGCCTGCTATGAACTTGAATATTAATTATTTTGCTTTATATTATCAAGAAATCTCTCTTCTCTGATACCATCGACGACCATTTTACCTGACATTACCGAGACCAATTTTCGCTCCATAAATTAATTCAACACGACAGTAGTCGAGATTTATGAAACTGGCGTTCATGTTGAAAGATTAAGCATTCCATGTCAGCGCATCAAAGTGTTGCTTGCAAAAATGAAACATTTCATTCGGCATCTAACTGAAAATCGATTCCTATATCATGTACATGTATGTCGAGTACTTATACATACATATGTATCTATGTAAATCCACTTACCTCGTCAACGCTTCGTTGACATGGACCCAGCCTTAGGCTAAGCTAATCGTCTAAAAAGTAGGATTGGCTTATATGTTGCCGTTTATTTCAAACACTTTTTCCAACATGATATTATCCCATCAAATGTCTCACAGAAATATACCTAACTAAATTTATGTTTGCTTTACATTTCTTTGGAATTTTTGAGCCAATTTTCATGAAATATGTGTCTTTAAAAATGTAATATATTGCACAAAATTTCCATAAAATCACATTGAAATATTGGATTAGATAGTAAATATTAGACTAGATGTTAAGCAACGTAAGTTCCAAAAATTGTATAAAATTATTATATCATTTTCAAATAATTGTTAAATAAAAAAAAATTAAAAATTGAAACAATAAACAAAATGTATGTATATTAGTAGATTTTAATACAATTATTATTTATTTTATTCGGATAATATTTGTTTAAAAGAATTTTGTTTTATGTGAAAGTTATACGAAATACGAGTACAGTGAGAAAAAAGTAGTGATTGCAACTGAACAGTGAAAACTGAAAATGTTCTAATGATTCGGTTCGCAGAAGGATTTGACTGAAAGTAGGAACCGTGATTTTTATAGGTTCGATTCGATTCGAAAAAATCATTATTTAAAAAAACATAAATTTTTAAATATCGTATAGCAAGGCAAGTGTATAATTTTATTTTATAAATTTTTTAAAAGCCACATACTATTAATAATTTGTTTACTTGAATTTACTATGAGATTTTAGTTAAAATGTCGATATTTTATACCTACATGTGCACATATAACTAAAAATTGATGCTCACTATAAAATTTAACTATTTGTCCGAGTTGACTATTTCTTCAAATTTGAAAAAAGTAAAAGATTTAGTCGTAAAAATGTAAGATTTGCATACTTTATCAAGTCAAATTACAAATATAAGATTTGCACAAATACCATTATTTTATTAAGGACGGTATTATGTCAGAAGTGTAGTGAATTTTTTTGGTGTAGTTTAGGGTTTATTTTCCTTCCTCCGCTCTGTACAAGAGTGTTAGTTCAGCGTATTTTCCACATTCAGAATTATTTTGATTGTACTATTTTCCGCCGGATATTTTGGTGTTTCCAGATTACAACACAATTGGCAGAATGATTTTATGGCAGCTGCGGAAAAGTTCCCTCATCGGTTATCTCATTAAGTACTTAATGAGAATTGCTTCTCAATTGATTGCTGACGGCATAACTTTTCCGTGAAGGGTCCATCACCCTCTCCGATTCTCCCAGAGTAAATGTTTACGAAATATGATTATGGCTAAAGTAAATAATTTTGGTCGATTACCATCTCCCTAATATTCTAAAAAGCTCTGTCGACGTATTTCTGGGCACGTCCCATCGTCCTTAGTCCTTCTTGAGGCGAAGGAAGAAAATTGCACTGAAACAACTTAATTTAGCCTTGAGAAAAAGAATACCACACCCGAAGTTGTAATCACGGAATCTATGCAAATTAAGCAAGTTAAGCCCCCGCCCTGCCGAGATTGGCCGTCGCGTCGGCGGCCCCAGGAAAGGAACTAAGTTCCAGAATCCAGGATCGTTCAGCTCGAAATAACTTCGTCTAGAATTAAAATGCTCCGGTGTCCTTCTGACTCAGGTCTCAGGTTGGTCCATTCGGTTGTGAAAGTTTTGTTAGTGCCCCGAGAACTGATCAGGTCCAAATTAGCATAGTGGGGGTGGTATTCTCGGAATGGAGCACTAATTAAGACCTCTTTCAGGTGCAGCCCTAGTCACGGAATTTTCACTTCAAAGACAATTAGAATTACATAGATGTTTACGATTGTAACGAAAGGTCTTCTGCAGGTGCGATCTGATTGTATCTGCTATTCTCCAACTATTAAATAAGTATATACGGTGTAGACGTGGGTGGTGCTTTTCCCTCTACTGTCGGAAGGTTTTCTTATTCTGGTCAGGTAAGATGCCGCTTTATCAAAGAGTTGAAATTAATGTTGCCCAAGCAGAGGTAATTTCGGCGTCTGGTACCTCTGCTTTAATGTTCATGAGGATTTTCCGAGCACCAAGGTATAGGAACACAATATGAAATACAGAATTTTACGAGATATTTTAATGGATCCATAAACTAAGCTTAATTTACTTAAGTTTATCCCTATTTGGGCATCTTTTAACGAGGGCTCTTGTTAGGTTGAGAAAAGAGAATGATTGTTGAAGCTCAGTCTTTATTAAAATATTTGTTTACAATTTGAGTTTGAGCGATAGAATGAACTGAATGAAAATAGATCAATTTTAATAAAACGTTCAACAAAATAATAGAATTAGAGGAAAACATTTTGAAACCCAATATGGTAGATGTCTTCCCTTCAGTAAAAGCTTTTCTTATTATACAAAAACATTTCTTCCGTTTAAAAAATTGTTTTAATTTTTTCAGACGAAACCTGACACACAGAAAATTGAAATAGATTATGGTAAATTTGTAGACTTAAGACTTAGAAATCAAAACTTTTTTGTTATAAAAAAAACAAAAGAATTGTAAAAAGAAATTTTGATCTATCTATGTAATTCATGAATTCGATGTAAACAAATAAATATTTTTAAGTTTAATAATATGTATAGAAAAATAAATATATATATATATTACCGATGTAATCGAACAAGTAGCTTCTAAATACTGAGTTGGGTACAAAAAAGTCGATAAACAACTTGCCCTACATATATGAGTTACTATTTTAGGATTTTAAAGTCTTTGTCAGCGTTCTTGAAAATGGATTGATTTTTTGAAAATAAAAGTTTTTCTCGAATTGATAAAGGAGTTGAACCAAAGCAATTTCATGCTTTGGTGTTATCTTAATCTGTATAAAACATAAAATATTTTGGTAGATTTCACAAATATGACTGTTTACTTATGTATACATACCTAATCATAAAAGTTTTACTTCGCAAAAAACCTTCGCCGACCGACTTCAAGGCAGAAAGATAGTGGCAATAACTTGGGTCATCATGCGACAAGGGAACCTTCCAGGAACTCAACCGAAAAGGCACAAGTTTCTATGGTCGTAAGAGGATTCCGGGACTCTTCGCCAAAAGTTCTTTTATTCAGATCTCAAGTACTGAAGGATGTGCCGGGACTCATGGCCAACTCCGCCAACAGAGGAATTTCCCTGCATCTTTTATTTCAGATGTTCTGCAAATATTGAGCACTCAACCTACCTCCGTCTCATTTTCAAGTCTGCCGGCTGACTGATCAACGACGCTATTCTTGGTTTCAACAACATTTCGAAAGGTTTTCAGTAAATAACCGTAAGTCTGGCAAAGATTATGCAAATGTTGGCTGTTTGATATTCATCGCGGAGGTCATTTCATTAAATTGCAAATTGACATTGCCCACCCCCACAAAGTCCCACAGGGTTGATTCTGTCTGCCTGGAGCCGATGCTTTCGCCGAGATTTTCGCTTCGTTTTCGATAGGTCTGGAAAAGGAGATACATTGCAGGAAATCGAAACTAAGAAGATTTGCAGGTGACATTCAAGTGCAATCGTAATCCCTATTTTTCTTAATCGCGATGTGGAGGGAATTTTTTATGACCTACCAAGGAGATTCAAGAAGGAAGGACAAGGCAAAATCTTAATGCTTTTCAGCGTTAAATCGAACATAAAATCTTCTAAGATCCATGGTCGCGGCTGGAAAGAAGCTAACGAATGAAAATTATATAAAATAAAATGAAAGGTGGCATTGAACTAATGTCCTCCAATAAATTATATTACATTTTTCAAAGAGGAACAAATTAGAGGAAATTTTCTTCATTTTCCAAGAACGGCAAGAACTCACTATCTAATAAATTAATTTCGCTTCATTCTCACTCGATATCCTATATATATTCAATTTTATGTCCGCGATGTCCTGGCTACAGGAGTCCTCGAAGCCGGGTAAAATTAATTAGAATTACAATTAAGTACGAAACTTTATTTCATTATCAACTAGGCATAATTTGATTTAATGCCTGTGGTGGATTTTATGAAATTAGAACCTTATAACGATTTAAAAATTTAGGAAAAATATAATAAAGAAAAATGCTGAGGATTTTAACAGTCATATCTTATTTTTAATTTTCAATCACATTTTATATTAAGTATAGAGAATAGAATAATAGTGATTTTTGTAGTATTCTGCAATATAAATTTTTAATAACTTTGTTATTGATATATTGTATGTTTCTTTAAATACAGGAACTCATAATTTGATCGCTATATTTGGAAGCCAAAAAATACAATCTATTAGGATGTGTGGAAACATAAGTGCAATGATATAAAGCACACATACGTATTGAAAAATTGCAATTACCTAAAAAATTAGGATATCCAATGCATAAAAATACACATGGGTTAAATATAATATACAAATAAATATAATATTGCAAGAAATATATATTTCTCCATAAATATTTAATGTGATTTGTTTATGGTTTCCTTAAAATATTTTATTTATTTAAAAAATAAAGAGGGAAAGGTTACGCGATGATGCAATTACTTTCCTTCTACTTTCGTATAAAGAAGCTATAAACTTTAAGGCTTGTTTAAATCCCTGAAAAATTTCAAAGTTTTATATACCTTATCTGTTGAAAGATCATAACCATAAAACTAAGAACTAATTAGGAGTCTAAGTGCAAACTCATAAAAATTAAACATTTTTTTAAAGGAAATTTCAATTTAAATATGGTATATAAATTGAAATGAATGCGATTAAAAGTTTTCAAGCAGTTGTAATTTAGATAACATCAAGAAATATTGCTCAAAACAACCAAATTAATCCTCCCGCATAGAAATGTTTACATGCACACATCATGAGGGCGGAAATGACTTTAATGCGGGCCAAAGTCATCCCATTCTAGTGTTAGATAAGATTGCGGATTAGGTACAAAGAACTCAATCTTCATTTGAATTCGATAACCTGCATAATGAAATGTTCTCGGTATCTATACTTCCTATAATTTCAATTCAATTATTTACCAACTAAAAGTTATAAAATTACTCTAACATACCACAAAAGCAAATTCGGTACAAAATGTTGAAGAGTAAAATCCAATATGTGCACTGGATTGTTAATGGTTTCGATTTCCAATACTCCAAAATAACTTTTCTTCTAAATAATTCCTTGGTAGTTGAATTCCCTGGCTGAAGGGATAACAAAAATAGCCAAGCTATTTACGGGTAGTAATTATGGGCATGTTTTCTATAGGAAACCACAAGTGAATATTTGATGCCAGCTGGCTCCAACTATATACGTAAAAGGGCAAACTTCTAAACATAAACATAAACACATTAATGATTTTCTTCTGATTTAGCAGCACGGATGATTTGAGCTGGAAATGTCCTGTTCGACTGCTATTCGTACTTTTTGTATCCCTTGGCTTGGAAAACAGATTAGGGCTTTCTTGGGAGTTGTACTTTAGTCAGGTTGAATAGACAGATGTGGGCTCTGACGTAACATTTTCATTTAAATTGTGCAGCATGTGTTATACCTTTGGTAGAAAATAAATTCTTATTCAAGATAACAAGTTCATTTTCTCGTACCGATTTTTTGAAAAACAATACCAACTTTATTTTTTTATGGAGAATAAGATAATAATATATAATAATATTGCTTGTTTTATTTAAATAATACAATATATTTTTTAGAATTAAAACATAAGGGACCAAAATTTGAACTGAAGACTTAAAATTTTCCTTATAATTTGAATTTTTAAAACATAGCTACAATTTATTTTGAAAATTAATCAACTTTTGGTGCCTATTTTATTAACAAGGCTTGAGAAGAAATTTGGGTTTTAAAATGTTTATTATATGCATATGTAAGTACCTAAACATAAATGTCTCTCTCTTTTTTTTCTTTTATATGCTTTAAAATACGTTATGTAGTTTTGAATTACGTTATTAAATCAAGCCTATTTGAAATCATAAAAGTGGAATTTCCATCTCTTTAAAACAATCAATGAAGCGTACTGAAGATGTGCTTTTCAGATTTGAATGGGTATGATGTGGTAGGGGCACTTTACCCATACTTTTTTCAAGTATTTTCAATTCTCTCTCAAATTTCAAGAAACGCAATTTCCTTGAAAAGTCGAAAAGATAAGTAAAATATTCTTTTTTGATATACTCGAATATTATGCTCTTGATGGTTTTCATTTTACACGAACATCTAAAAATTTCATGAAATATACAAATCCACTCTAGAGACCACTTTAAGAGCATCCTTCAGGAAATTTGAGCAGATACGCTTTTATTGGCTTCTAACAAATATGTACTTCATATGAAAGCTATACGAAAGCCTAAGTCGAATACGTAGATATAACTTAGTTCAGTCGGGATGTTAAAAATCGTAAAATCAGAAAGGCGAAAAGGATTTCGTGTCGACTAATTTGCATTTAGCGATTGATTTACACAGGCCTGGAAATTGAATCAAGTCAGAATAATGCATCAGTGAATTTTGGGTTATCGGCATCACTAAGTATTACGTATATGCAAATTAACTCCAACAGAATATAGGGCTAATGCCACTCTAGAAATAAATTGGAAATAGAATTGTTCTACCATAATATTCATTCAAAAAATGTCTATTGCCTACGCAGACCGATCCCAGTGCTGACATCACAGACCTTATTAGAGCCCACGCATCTGTTAAAGAAGTGCGAGATGCTCCCACAGCAAAAATATTGACGAATTTGGAGCAATCCTTTTAAAAATCAATAGACTTACTTCCCACTCGCTTCAACGAAATTGAATTTTAGGCAAAATCCATTTATTTAATACGCAAAATATCACGATTGAGAACTCAATGTCGGGTCCTGTCTAGGAGTAGGCACTTCCGCCAATAAATCATTCATGAGATTGGGAACGGAAGGGAACGCTCCGATTGTCCGTTCGCCGCATATCCTTAAATTCGGAGCCAATCAAGATGAATTCAAAACCCCCGCCACAAAGGTGTTTGGCGAACAAAGGGCCAATTTTTAACAAGGTACCTTTGAGTAGTCACCCAGGTGTGGTGGCCCGACAAAAATCCAATTTCGGTCGCTATTATCGCAGCCGAGTTTTGCACAAAATACCACCAGGGGGATGCGATAATTGGATTAAGAGATTCCATTTAGCAACGATATCAACGCCCGGACAAAGGCTCTAAATTAAATCCAAATTCAATTCTACAACCTTAACGATTGATTGAAAGAGGTGTTCAGACTCACCTTTTATCTAGCGCCGAGATCTTCGCACAATCTATAAAATTAAAACATCCGACGATGACACTGAGAGACCGCAGACCGGCTCCTAGGGGTTGTGCCCAATTCCCTAGATAGAGGGTGCAGATACCATCGAAGGGTGTTCTGCAACCGCTTTCAAATGCTGTGACAGGAAATTTATAATTTTAAGAGATTTGCTAGATCTATAAGAACCAGGAGCCTTCGACGCTAGACGAAGGTTGGAAGTCGGGCATTTTTCCCAACCGCAGGATATATCTGTTCGTGCGCATTCTGAAAAACTGCCAAATAGTGGTGCGATGGTACTTCTGCTTTTATACCGGATGCTCCCCAGATGCTTTTTCATTTCCTGTTTTCTGATGCAGGAAAGATATTTTTACCAAGGATACGTTCCTGTCACCAAAAGTCCTGGCCGCAGCGCCCTCGGCTCCATGAAAGATATTTGCTAGTTTTTATTTTTGCGTCACTCCAGGAAGCTAAATTTTGCTAATTCGGAACCATTAGGACACGCATGACCTACATTGAGTGGTAAAAATACACACATTATGTTTATGTTTACCGAATGTTTCTAAATTGTCCCATTGAATAGAATTTTCTTTGCAGTATGGCGCATTAAAGTTTGATTAACGAATATTGTTTTTTAATGCAGTATACATATGTAGTTACATATTATATGTACCATAAATCCTTAAGTATATATAGTATACACATATGTACGTCATTATGAAAAATTGGTTTTTCTAAATCACATGAATCATAGACCAACAGTCGCTAATTTTCTAGACAGACTTTACATTGAACGATATTGTATACGAATATCAATAAATACTAATTTCATTCAAGTGAATGTTTTAATTGGAATGCAGAGAATCTCTTTGTTGGAAGGTTTCATTGTTTCAATTTTCACGGGGGTTTGGTGAGGCCAGCCACTACCTATTCTAAGAATTCTTGATAAAGCCGGGGGAAAAAGCAATATGTTCTGCAGGAGAATATTTTCTGTGCGAAGCCCCGTAGTTTTCGCAATATTTGAGATAAAATTTCATACAAAATTATTGGTAAATAGAGAAATTTTGTTTAGTTTTGTTTGTTACTTTTTCAAAATGTTTATGAACATATTGTTCTATTGTTGCTTAGGGGCTTTACATAGCTCGACCTATCGTAAAATCGTAAAAACGATGTAATGGACAATGTTGACTTATAAAAGTAAAAGAAATTTGTATTCTTACGTCGTATTGAATTTCTGTAATTCTGTGTGTATTTAATAAAAATAAAGTACTAGTCTCAGGTTTAATGTAATTATCATTTAATCCTATTTAATTACTTACGTCATATTGTTCTGACAATATTAAGAATCTTCAAAAATCTTTGTTCAACAATTATGATGTGCAATAACGTGACTTCAAAATCCCATCAAAATCAACCAACACCTTATTAAACATGAAGTGTGGTGTGGCAGCACTTTAAACAATATGTTCCCTGCTTCACATGCGATTCACAGCTGCTAATTTTCTAAATGAACCCAATTAAGTGGCTCCAGAGACGTGACAAAGGCCCCCGAAGACAAAAGAAAGGATCCTGCTGCTGGGAACATACCGGCACACAAATTCGCAACAATAAAGCATTTGAAACAACAAAACTTTCTCGCAGGCTCCAACTCGAATTTTCGGGGGGGAATTAATTCATTTAAATTCTGCCAACAAAAGGAAGTGAACCAAGATGCTGACACTGATTTATCGCCCGAGGGGGGATTGAATACATTTCCAGGACCCACTTATCCTTGTAGGGGTTCAATAAGTCTCGATGAGGGCACAGGCCGGTGCTGGAGGTGACTCCCAGCCCAAAATCCAACCGGCAACATTTGTGTTGTTTTTTATTCAAATTTGAAGTTTTCACATATTTGTAAAATAGAGGGATAGTGGGTGTAGTTGGCATGGTGACACAAATGTCGCATAATGGCCACAACGACGCAGTGTCTTTCTACATAATGAAAAAGAATCTGCGTTGAATTTTTACTGTGGTCAATAAAGTGCAAAATCCCTGCAAAATTGAATAGGTAGGAAGCTGTCTGTATGCAAATTTGACCTAGTTTCCTTGCGATATTCTGATCAGGATTTTCAAATGGGATATGTGTCTTTCTGAATTTAATGTGCTCTTATACCTGAATTGCAAAGTGATAGCAGTATTGTAACGCGAGTTTTATTGGATAACCACCAAAACAATGTAACATCTGAGATTTTCTCCATATATAAAAATTTACGATTGCAGTACGAAAAATTAAATAAAATAAAAAAAAACGCCACTCTCTCCTTCTTCTAACACTTCCTTACTTTATTACAATTATTATTAATCAAATAATATAATACAAATTCCACAACAATGATTGTTTAAATACGTAGAGCTTAATTAATATGCCAATTTTGTTGTGCTTCAATTGATATTGATCTGGAATCTGGGATCTTAAACTAGTACACTATAGTTGGCTAAGAGAGTGGCATAATTTAAAGATGTGCCTAAGTTAACCTAATATAAAATACTGAGGAAATAGTCATCATAACCATAATTGAACATTCGTACAAACTTTTGTCAAAATTTGTGAAGAGATCTCATAATTAATTTATGCCTGTTATTGATCTGTGAATAGCAATATCGCAGTCCCACGGTTTCTTTTATTTCTTTTTATGTGGAATATATTTTAGTCTATTATATTCAAAAGCAAATCGACTGCATAACATTTTTAAATTTTGAACCAAAATAATGTAATAGAATCATTTGAAATAGTCAACAGTAGTTTATAATTAAATCAAATTAAAATCAACTTCAATAATTTTTTTCAGAAATACCTTTATATGTTTAAAATGTGACAAAACGTATCCTAACAAAAGTTATCACGTCACGTAGAAATTATCTACTTTTAAACTCTTAGAAAAACTAGATATATATTTGTTTTAAAACAAGAAATGATACTGTTGTTCAAAAACTCTAAGGAAAATTTAAGGATTTCCTTGAAAACTACTCGTCCGATGTACATCCCTTGAGAAAACCTTTATTTTATTTTATTTAGAATGTTCGTGAGACATCTGAAGACTGACTGACTATTCTTGCGTAAACTCTGAGCTGAGTTTTTTTCTAGAGGGACATTTTTTTTTTTTTAATAAACACGATTGCTGTTGATAAATGTACCAATCGGAAGAAACTTTGTAGGAAGCCGTAAGCGTCCTTCTAAGAAATTCTTAATAATTACAAGCAAACCATTGAGAAGAACAAGCAGTTCTTGAGAGCAATTTCCACTTTGGTCCATACTAAGTGAAAAGTTTTAATTTTCTTTCTTAAAAAGCAGAAAGGAGCACAATAAAAGAGTAAAAGAAGAAATTTGTAGGTCCGTTCGACCCTTGATCAAATAATCCATTCCATTTGTACGACTCTGTTGTCCGACAACCAGTTGCCATGGACAGAAGTCGATTAGAAAAAAGCACAACTTCAATTTACTAGCAAACTAGGTAATTAAAAGTTGGCTAATAGTCTTCTAGAGACTACGAGTTCCTACTCACGGGAGAGAGGGGAAGAGCAAAGTAGCCACTTTTCTTAAAACATTGCCTCTACCTTATTGGCGATGATGGGACTGTGCAAACATTTTCTCCAATAAATTGATTTCGTTTTCCTATTTTGTTTTTCTTGTATAGATACTATTCGCAAAACTCTAAATTTAATCCTGTAGCATTCATCCAAGCTTTATGCTGAAATTGCCCACGAATAACATCGATTGCACCAAGTTAAGATTCAAAATGGTCTCGGAACTGAAATAAAATCTGGCAACAGACATTTAAGACAAATCCGGCTAAATAATTTCAATTCTTGCTACAAAATATGGTTAGTAAATCTACATCATTAATCTGAAGCGGCGAAATGAAACTCGAGTAATCCTCCCCCACAGGATCATAAATGAATTTACCATCGCCTGTGGGTCGTTTCTAGAAAGTCGCTTAATTACTCCGCTCTCGCCCCGGTAAGAAATAAAATGCTTTACAGTCAAACCATTGAAATTTTCCACTTGCCACCAAGGTTTGTAATTTTGCCCTGGATTGCGTGCAGGATAACCCCGGGAGCAATAATGATTCCCTCGGAACACAGTGGACGCCAAGAGAGCCCGCAGGACAAAATGAACTTCGTATTTTCTACCAGGAGTTAGAGACTTCGAGCTCTAGGATCTAAATTATCTAGGCTTCGGCGAAGTTATCGATTACTTTTCCAGAGGGATTCCGTGTTTGATTATCTCTGGTGTGCCGCAGGGTTAGTCTAAGAAAAAAATTTGTTCCCTCTACAATACATTCGAAAAAGTTTGATTCATCCTAATCAATATATATAGTGAAGCATGTTTCTCAGAAAGATTCGATTATAAATTTTTATATATGTATCAACCCCGACGATCAATCATGAATTCCAATATGTAACTCACCAGGTGATGAAGTAGACGCACAATCGTTCAAAAATTTCAATCAATCTCTTTCATCAGAACCCCCGTCAAAGACAAGTTATGTTCACCTTTCGCATCGAGAAAATTGTATATGCCTTGATACTGGATACCTACAAAGTTTTGCAACTGATTAAAACCAATATATAGCCTTTTGTTTATAATTAAATTATATAATGAACCTTAAATCTTTAAAACATACACGTGGTAATGGAATAAAAAGCCAAGGGATAACTTAATTAAATATTACAAGCACCCCCAGAGTCATGCTGAATTAACGCCTACTCGGTTGTAAAGTTGTAGGTCAGATTGCCTACGAGTGTTTTCGAACAGATCTTCCGGCTAAAATGCAAATTAGAGTATACGTACCCATTAGTAACTTAATCATTAATCAGTAATGTCCGATACCGAGCGATTTCGAATCACGAGTCCAATAATACTTGTTTATCGAAACCAGCAGATACACCGGACAGTGGTGGTAATGACAATATCATACGCATCCGTCACAAGGACAGGGTTTAATTTAATTAAATTCACGTACCCGGTCACCCACGCCCCATACTCACAATTTTGCAGAATAAAATAAACAGACAAAAATCATCTGACTGCACTGTAGGTGGATTTAAGCAGATACATGTCCATGCCACTTTTCATTTTAACTCTCATGGCTACTGGAAACTTTGGAATATGTAAAATAGCAGATAACATTATAATTTTGACACCGCAGATTACCTACGAAAAACATTGTCATGAAATAAAAGCAACTTTATTCGCTTTACAGTATCAAATTTATTTTCATTTTACTACTAGTCAACTGTTGTTGTGGTTAATTAAATAATGTTATTTGTAAAATAAACATGGTATGCAACATTCCGCCTATAGGCAATTGTCGGTCTCAAGCTTATTTCACAGAGCAGGTACGAATAATACTATTAGTTGATACCAAAGTTTTTTCAAAGTATTAACACATTATTTTATTTACGTAAATGCTTAATCGGCTCATCTCCCATTATCGAGAAAAAAACGGATAAAATATATAACAACCATACTATTTTTACCATTTATGAAAAATCATTACAAAATAATGGACATCCAACAACTTATTATTCAAACGATAGCTGAAATTCAACAATTACTCCATAAACCGATTATTTCATATAAAGTACAGCAAGCATACACATACCTATACCAAGATACCTATGTATGTACATCCATATTTAAAAAGGCTTTTGAGATAAATCGCATTTGGTGCTTTTAAATTAATAGTCAGGATTCCATTTAAGCTACAAGTAAGCTTCCGTGATGACCCTTTATTTTGTAATATATTTTCAATATTGGTTAAAATACGATGTTAAGAATTTGTATAATTACTATCAACATTACAAAAGCAAACTTTATTGGATGATAAATAAAACAATTTGCGATATATTAAGACTAAAGTTAGTCGCAATGGTTATAAAAAATAGTAAGATGAGGACTTTGAATATCTTATGTTAATTTTAGTTATAAAAACTAAATAAAACAAATACATTTCATAATAGTATACGTGAAATATAACCAGAAAAATTCTAAAATACTAAAATCCATACAAGAAAGAAGTTACGAAAAGGGCATTAGATAATTGATAACCAATCTTGTAGTTTTATTTTTATATAATCCTATAAAATGTTTAACGCTTCATTTTTAGTATTGCATAATCTATTTGGATCAGAAAAATGAATATTTTTGGTCGGTTGGCATTTAATTCTAAAATTGCCCATTAAACTGCCCCATGTCCATTGTGAACTGCAACCGATATACCAAAACCCATACCGAATTTCATTTCTCATATAAAACTTTCAGGCCTTTTGATCCTAAAATAGTTTCAAAATTAATAAAAGATAACCAGAGGATCATGGAAAAAATCATTCAATAGGAAAAATCTTTAACAAGATTAAGATACAAGTAACAGCAATTCTTTTGTGATGAGCATGTTTTCTAAATGAGGTTGAATTTTAGTATTTAGATTTACTGAATAGAATAGAAATCCATATAATTACGACGGTTGTCTTATCTTGGAAAATTTGTTATGAGAATTTCTATCTACTAAAAATTACAAAAATAAAGTTGTTTACGAGTACAAAATCTGTTATTAGGGCATGACTAATTTTTCCATTAATATGTATGATAGTGTTAAAAGACTGGTGAGTATCTAGGACATTTTATTATATTGATGTTGATCAACTTTTAGTAACACATGTAATAAACGTCTGCCATTTAATACAGATTTGCCCGATTTTATTTCAAGCACAACATGTTTCTCCAGACACCCTGGAGTATAAACATTGCCACATTTGTTCACCCAAAAAACTTACAAAATTGCTGATTACAGCGATGTCTGTCTGTCTAAGAATAGGGACGAAGGTTCATTCGCTACCGATGCACCCGAGTAGAAACTTGATAAAGCCAAGGAGCACAGTTGTGGGTGTTCGGCTTTGACGAAACATTTCGAATTATGCGCTCCCAAATTGGACATAGCAGCTTGTGTGTTTATGTAACTTTGAACATGATTCGATTTTGACAATATCGTACATATTTGAACATATACCCTATTTTCCCTATTGCATTTATCGATTTGCTTTGAGCCAAACTCTTTTATACAAGCCAAACTGCACAGCATTTCGTCAATGGCAGAAATAACAGAAATTGATTCAAGCCACGACAAGTAGATACCTACAAATTTTACTCAAAAAAGATTTTAAGATTAGTTTAAGCTATATATGTATATATTATTTAAATGAAAATTTTGGTGACTCAAAATAATCAAAAACCAAATGGGAATTTTATTCTCCGACTCGTCAATATAAATATAACTTTTAAAATATTCACCAAAAAGTTTGTATGACCAAAATGTAGGATTTTCGTTTTGAAACATTTTCTGTTTAACAAATATAAATTTAAATGAAGTCGGGATTATTTCACGATTATGTGAAAACAGAAACGACGATTTATAAGAAAAGGCTTTTTTAAACAAGATTAATTCCAGTAATAATACAAATTTGTGGTATAATTTACCGTGTCTATGATAGCATTGAAAACTTAAGCTTTATTTAATGTAAAAATATGTATATGATTTCTAAAAATTATGCTTATTATTCATATTACTTTTTTCTATTTTCAAATTTTTGAAAAGCCTGGGAGCTGGGTTGTGTTTTATTGACCAAATACTCATAAAATGCAAACAACACTATTTTACAACCCCTGAATGTAAACAATTATTGTATAAAAAAAATATATAAAACTATTTTTTAAAATTAAATATAAAAATATCCCCTTTTTTAATTATTCTTAAAAAAGGATCGAATCAATTTTACCTTAAGTTATATTTGAGCATATGAGTGAAAATTTGATTTTTGCCTACAACTCTAGGTAAGATGTCTTGCTTTATTGGATGACGATTTGTCTCAATTCTGTCTTGGCACAAGTGCTGAATTTAAATTAAGCTGGGTGATAATGTATTCTTGTAATTGCATTTTAGGTATCTGTCTCACATAGCGACAGCGTTCCATTTAAGGACCAAGTCTACAAAAGTCTAAAAGTCTGCAGGCACGTGTAAAGTATCCTAGACATAATTGCTTCTAGTGAAGGACTAATTATGTAGCTGAAAGTGTAACAGGCACTGTGGCGACAGTCCTGGCTGGATGACGTGTCATAAGCTGTTTTTGGCAATAAATACGTAAAGGACTCGCCTGCTCGTCCTGACGATTACTCAAGCAAACACCGCTGATATAAATTATCAAATTAAATGGCCCCGAGCTTGTCGGAATGGTATTTCGCGAAACGATTAAAATTTCATTAAGGCTCCCCAAAATTCTATTACCTCGCCGCGCTTAAGTGGATTATTAGCCCTTCTAATTTCATCAAAGCAGCGTGACGTCTTCTCATCTTTAGGTTTTGGGGATGTTACCCACGATTAATGGCTCTAGGTATTGCTTTTGAAAGAATAACTCCTTCAATCTCCAGCGCGGTGGCTTAGCAATTCGACACGTTTCTCAAGATTTCATAATTTTAGATTTATTGCAACAAGCCCAGCTGCATTTTATTACATGAAACCTTTCTTATTAAAAACGGTTATTATCTAATTTAATTTACCTTTTTGTTGAATACTTTTTTTAACAACCAGCCCAAACTTTGTATCAACATTTCTTTAGAATGCCAGCAACAATTAACTCAACCTTCCTCTCGTAAATTTAAATTGTAAGAACTGCTTACTTTTTAAGCACCTGACTATACCTATAGAGAATAGTTTTCGTCTTTGTGAAGAGTAACAAAATAGAAAAGAATTTAAGTTTATGTAGAAAAATTTTATGCTCAAACTTGCAAATGAGAAAATCTTTTCTTTTAAAGTTTTTACGGTGGTAAATACAAGCAAAATGTAAATATTTAGTAACAATGTTTATTTATTTTTAATTCCACTTTAAGAAGTTGCTAAAATAGCAAAATGAAGATACGCGCACTGGTACGAAGAGCCTTTGAAAATTTAGTTTTGAGTTTTTTTAGGTTTTGGTGCAATTCACAACGACTTCTTGCTGTGTTGGTGTGTATTAATTTTATGGGTAATCTTAAAAGTACATTACTAGTTTATAATCTTTTTTCAAATTTTCTGGTTTTTCTATTCAGAACGAAATTAAGCTTCAAATGCCTTGAACTGATATGAATTTTAGTTACACGTAAGTCATTAAATTTTTCATTTGCTTGAATTAAAAATGTACTCCGTTTATTGTTTTTTTTCAGGAGTTTTTAAATTAAATTAATTATATATATTGGTGAAAATTCCGTTTCCTTTATGACGAGAAGTTCGATTTTTCATACATACTGAATTGTTGAATTACGATTTTATGAAATAAACTAAGTACCTACATTTTATTTCCCTGTGAGAATATCTCTGCAGTATGAAAACATGTTTGTAGATTGTAAAAGAATAACCATACATTTTTACCATAAAACATTCAAATTCCGATATAATATTACTAGATTAAAACTTTTAATTTTAAGTTTCATATTAAACTTCATATCAGCCTCAATAAAACATCCCATAAAATTTAAAGCCCTAAAATGAGGTAATCCAGAAGACGGTGATACTGCACAGAGCACCAATACTAAGTTAAGAAAATATATGTTCAGACTAAAACATTCTACGACATAAACTTTAAAATACCCTTTTATACGATCAAACAACTGCTATAACTATACAAATTTTAAAATTCAGTAAAGAGACTTTTAAAATCGAAATAAAAATTAGAGTAGTGATATTTCAATATTTTCGATAAGAGGTAGAAAAGGAAATGTGGAGAAATCCTTTTCCTTATTATACGCAGTGAAAACTATTTAAGACTACTATATGGAATTAATTATCTCACACTTCTAAACAAATATTTATAAATCTTTTTAATCAATAACGTAATTTCCATTATTACACTATAGTAGTAATAGTACATAGTAGTAAAAATTATATAGGTATAGAAAAGCCTGATTTCCCTACTCCTGACATGTATATAAATTGAGCATTTACTAGAAGTCGTACTGCATTACGTAAAATTCATATGCCTTTGCCAGAATACTGCAGTATATTCGCAAAAACCTCATGCATATGGTAATGGTGCTATGTACCCTTAACTTGAACTTTCGTTCCAAATAATTAATGGATTGCACAAAAGCTACACATTAAATGTGTAAAATATCACAACATTTAAAACTTGGCAAGGAACCCAGCACCCAACTCTGCCAGTGACTGGTTAAATGTAAACATTTTTAATGTTAGCTGCAGTGCCCTCAGACGCGCTTCAGACCATCGCACAAGCTGCAAATAGCCAATTTTATTGCTGAAGTGGAGCCAAATTCGAAGGCATTTTAATTTACAGTGCATTTTGGCCTTTAATGTGATGTCTTTTTCCATCGATCGATGTCCTTAGCCCTAGGACTCGTTGTGCACTTAGTATTTAAGTGTCATAAACTTTAAAAATCGAATAGGAGTCGTATAATTTCGAGATTTCGAGCATGAATCAAAGTTCGATTTTCCAATTAAATGAAGCAGTAACTATAAATCAAAGAATATGCATATATTAGAGATAACTACTACATATTGATTTGTAACGATACGGCTGACCAATCATCACACTTTTGTCAAGAACTTACAAAGTGTGGAGGAATTTTACAATTTTTACCGCGCATGAAAAATTAATCGCGAAAAACAATTTAGTAATGAATTTTGAACTCTAATTAAAATGTCAAAATGATAAAAAGAAAAACCTCTGTGTAAATATTTATAAACAAAGTTACATATCTACTTAGTGTTTTCCTGCGCATATTTCAAATGTGGAGCATCCTCTTTTTTTGCTCCTGAAAATTATCCTGTTTTATCTGCATCGTTGATTTAAACCTTTTGTGTGGTGGAATTATTTGATTTCCATTGTAAACATGTTAATTGCCGAAATCTTGTGATCTGGCGATGGCGAGTTAATTTCGTCATAAATTGGCGAGATTAAATTCCGACAGTGGCCAGAATATGTACAATTTGGTTACATAATGAATACTCTTTTTTGAAGAACCATCGCGTATACATGTATGTATACCATGTTAATATGAAGCACGTGATTTAGCAGTCAAATGTGAAATGCAAAGCTAAAATTCTGAACAAATATTTCTAAATACAACCCTTGGCGTGTGACTAATGATAACATAACTAACCAATAATAGTAAGTCTAATTCTAGAGGGTTCCGTCCCTTCTCTTCCATCAAATTCATGTCTGTAAGTGTCATAAGCATTCTATAAAGTTTAGTTTTCGTTACCGCAAAACTAGCTTTGTTTGTAGAAATTTATTGAGATTTTTCTGAAACTGTGTTAGTTGCGAACATCATTTTATTTTCCTGTAATATTTGCACTTATCTCTATCAGCAAAACTTACATATTTTATATTTTTCATTTTGGAAACTTCGTAGTTGAGTTAGTACCATGTATGTAGTTCCTAAAAAAACAATTATGACAGACAGAGAGAGGGACCATTAAGTTTTTCATTTTCCATTTTGATACACAAACCCAAAACGTACCACCAAGCAAAGCGTACTCTGCGTAAATTTAATGAACCCATATTGAACGAAGCTGAGCTAAAGTCCACTTAAACTTGGCTTAAGCCGAATGATATATGGCATGCACCTTTTGAGTTCGCTATGTAATTTTATTGAAATCAGTTGAACTATAACACTAAACAGACAGAGAATTAAATACGAAATAATTAAAAGATGCAATACTTATATTGTTGATACATAATTGCAAACGAATCTATGACAATGTTTTATACAATTTTATTATCCTGTAATACGAAAACCATTAAGAAAATAATGCAACCTATAAAGCTTACTGATCAGGAAATTACATTCGCATTGACTTTTAATAGCAACTGAAGACAAGATTGAATTTTATTTTTATAGTCTCTGATATTAACTGCAATGCAAGTTAATTTGTTAGTAAATCTTTATTTGGTTTTTCCGTCGACTGAAAGTAATTTTGAAGTCTTCTACATGATTGTTTAAAATGTAAATAGATACATTTTAGAATAGGAGGGGGGTCAGCTATGTGGTACATGTCAAAATTACAAAATCTTTTCTATATTAGAGTAATAGGCCATAAGCCTGAAAAACTTTAAAATAAAGGAGAAAGTAAATTTATCTTTGCTCCGAAAAGGATCTGGATAGGTGGGGTGTCAATGATGATTAAATAGCCTTGACTTTGAAAGTTACATGATTGTGTTGAATTTTGTTCTGGTTTTATGAAAATCAACTACGTCTTTACGCCACAATATAAAATCTTATATTAAGTTAAAAGAGATTTTTTTTAGCATTGAATCAAATTTGATGTAATTATAAAAAGAAAAGCGAAAAAAAAACAAAAAAAAAATGATGTCATAGTACATTAATAGATAAATAGTTTCTATTATTGTATCCAAAGTCAAATAGAAAGTTTAATAATGCATTACAATAACTAGAGCAGAATTCAACCTTCAAGAAGGCACGTGAGCTTATTACTGCCATCAGCAGGAGAAAAGGAATAATTTGTGTGCAGAGAAGATTTTTTTAAGTACCTTTGCCAGGAAGCAACCTTGACCTTTTGTATCAGCCTTGTCTTTTTGTCTGCAGCATCCCCGGAGAACTTCCGGTTGCCTTTATTGTAATATGTTGCAGAATTTCCTGCGAAATAAATTACCTTAGTTAATGAGGTATATGTTTGCTGACAATCTCCATAATTTTTATTTCAAGGACTGAAAAGTAAAATGGCAATTGAATTGCACTAAATAAAATTTAAAATGTTACGAATTTAAGAGTATTTTATTTTTTACACTTAGTGCCAAACAAACCGCCCTTGACGACAAAATAATTTAAAAGTATCGAGCGACATGGATATTCGCGACTGCAATAATTTCCGGACGACTAAATAAACGATAATTTAAGTCATCTTGAAAAAGTTGAGTATTTCAACAATACTGCAAGCAGACAGAGAGTATCATCTCTTTGCATAAATTAAATTATTTACTGATGAAGTCATTTTCTTACACTCGATAAATTTTCTGGGCACTGCCAACAGCTATTTGCTTTTTTTCTATGAAAATATAAAGGTCGACCCTTCGTAAAATATCACATTGTCTACTGCATATATAATGTTCCAATTTCCACGTTTTTGGTATCCCTTCAATTTTTCTGGATCAATTTTGCGGAACTCGAAAATGTTATATCAATTCACACTAAGAAAATAAATTTGGGCAGTTTTCAATATCGAAATATCAAACCTATATACATCTACATATGCAAGTATGTTCATGCAAAACTATAACAATACCCAATTAGGCACCAGAACTAATTAAAATAACAACTCTTATTAGTAATAATTACAGAAAATTTGAATGGAATAAAATATTGAAATAGAAATGTTACGGTGTTTTAAAAAATCGTAGTCCTTCCTTTTCGTGGAAATATTGTTAAAATGTGAAATTTCATCAAACATAATAATTTCAGAATTTCAATAGAAAACTTTAAATCAACAACCCCCAGTACCACAAAGTAGTCAGTTTTGTTTAACTCCAAACTCATTTTCCTTGGCCAACAACACCGAACACTTTAATGTAAGGTGAAAGGTATGCACTTACTGGTTTAACCCTTTTATTTGTTAACGTGTGTATTCTGTAAGATCATTTAACGTTGCTTGATTATCAGAAAATGTTAATTAATTTTTCTAAATGAAAAAAGCAATTATAAACTCAGCAATTTACCAAGGGCCGCAGAATAAATTAAAAGTGAAGAGTTCATGCCCTTACACTCCCGAAATGAGAGTGAACATTAATTATTACACTTTTTTCATGAAAGTGTAAACTAATAAAATTTATTTACGTGAAATTACAAGTTGAATAACGCTCTTAAAAGTTGTCTCTTTGAGGTACTTAGCGTCATATGCTAATTAACGAAATTTCAATTAGCAGGTAATTTTTTGTGACTGAAGGACGCGTTTTAAATTTTCCTGCAGCTTAGTTGCACCAGAAATTGTAATCATTACCTGTAAAATTAGTGTCATTTATTACATTAAGTTCGGGCACTTGCTGCGATAGTTGCGCATTCTCATCAGTGTGAAATTAATTAAGAGGTTATTCTTAGTGATTGAATTTGTTGACGTTGTAAATAAATCCAATAGTTTAATGGAAAGAATATCATCTTCGTTAATGAAACTTTAATTAAAATTAAATTATCTATACATATATGCTTTCTATTAACTTGACCTCTAACTTCATAATATTTTAAGGTGCTTAAAACTCACTTTCCACTCACTTCTAATTATCATGTCGATGTTAAAAAGTAAAAATACTGTATAAATATGCAATTCTAAAATTATATAATTTAATATCATTCTAAATACAACGGATTACTCCTTTCTTCAAAACCTCCTTGTTATAGATATCAAATTAAAAAATTGACCCAAAATGATGAGCTCCCTTTTTCGCTTATTTAGTGCGTCACTAATAAAATCATTTGCTTTATTTTTTTTAAAAAAATATACTTATCTTTAGAACGTATATTATTTAAAGCTGAAAATAAAATAAATACTCAAGGTGAGATTTCGAGATAATCCGATTTTTTATTTTTTCAGATAAAATTAATTTCCATACTTTACAATTTTAGTAATCATGCAGAAAATTTGATTTTTTGAAGAGAAAAAATTAATTCAAAAATAATTTTACTGTTAAACAACTAAATTAGAAAATTGGGTAGCTGGGCCTTAAATATTTTTGTACACACACATATACATGTATATAAAGTGTACTTTCATATGTACTTGTATTTTTCATAAAATGTTAAATGTTTGAAAATTGATACATTGGGAAAAATTCATTCCTGCTTTCACAGAATTAATGGAAAAATAAATTATTATATATTTGAAGGAAGAATGGACATTAAATGTACGATAAATAATATATCAGCACTAAGTGCTCACTCTTTCATGGAAGGGTGAGTAAAAGCATTCGTTGTTTAGTATTCGTTTCGAAACAAATAACTCTTTAAGGGTATATTGAAGTACATATTAAAACATTTGAAAATTTTATATAATTTTTTAAGATAGGTTATAGGCTTTTGAATATAAATTATTAGGAAAATATCAACTAATATTTAAATATATACATATAACATATATTTCAGGAATCAATTTCCGAGAACTCAATCTTGTTCCAATGTTAGAACGTTTACTTACCTTTTTATTCGATTTGAGAAATTGTTCTTATAAATCACCTTATCTTCCCACGTTCGACGATGCGAGCCTATTAATAACGTTCAGTTATTGATAACATCCCTTAAATAATAGTCGGAACATATCTGACCGCTTTAAGAAAACACAATTTATTTTGATAGATATTTGTTAGATGGCCAGTATATTTCTGAAGCGTTTAATGTAATCCCTCAATTTATGTAGGGAAGCAAACAGTCAGGAAGCAGTGTTAATAGACCCAAAAACAAGAGGTCCTTGCCTTATAAATCGGTGAAATAGGGGTGAAAGCTGCATGTACATAATCTTGTAATTCACACCTTTCCCTTCAAAATGTGGTGAAATTCCCATCAGCGAAACCAGCATACGCTATCAGCTAAAATATGCCCCTAGGGAATAGCGACAATCCCCGGGAGAAGCCGCTTTTATTTATCCACCTTCATTCAAAAGGTGCCTAAGCAGAACCAAAGTGTCGACAATTAATTACCACCTTCCCTCGGCGTGATAGCCTTATTCAGGTAATTAAAAGAGGGGTCTCTGGCAGTCTACCTTCCGTCCAAAAGTGCAAAATGGCACTCCAGATAGCGTTAAAACTCTCCTGATTTATAGTGGACAGATGGCCCTGTTAAATATAATCTGCAGCCCGGAGGCTCAAAAAAATCCCGCCCTAGATAATAAACTCGTTTTCATAGGGACCAAACCGCGGTGAATGTACCGAGCAAACATTTTCTGGAACAAATATCTTTTCCCTAGGTTGACTTATTCTACGGGGTTGTTTATCTTTCGAGCAAACATGGGGTTTTACATCAGCATCATCCTCTGGTCCCAACATTAATGTTTTCTTAAATTTCATTAAGGTCCTTTTGAGATAAAATAAGGCAGCGGATACGTGTCTGGTTGAATTGAATTTGAACTTATTCGTGAGAGAAGACGTGACAAAATAAACAAGGCGACTCAGCAAATACCACAATCTCCTGAAAATCAATTGCCTCCTCTTGGGATAAGTAACATCTATGTGTGTATATAAAAATTTCCGATTTAAAATTGCAATTCAGGAAAGTATTGGGAATATATGTATGTATGTAATTATTATATTACAGCAAAAAAGCCACACATGAAGAACGTACAATAAATATTTATTTACTTTCTTGTGAGATAGCTTTTTCAAGTGTAGTTGAAATTCATAAAATTCAATAATTTGAAATTTATTTCCAATACAAATAGTATTTAATATACATACATATGTAAATATATCACCTCCACGACTCCTTCAGACTATGAGTTCTTAAAACTGACCTTCGATTTCAGAATTAGTAACCCTAAACAAAATTGGGCCAGCTCGAAAAACATTTAGACAAAGGTTGAAAATGGAGTTATTTAAATAAACTGAAAATATATCAGAACCATTTGTTTATTTACTTCCAACCCCGAATGCTGTAGTCGAATTTCAATTACTTGTAAAATATTATATATGATCCTTATTTCCATCATTTTGCCGAACTTACATATATCAAAATTTAACGTCTTCGTAAAAAGCACAATATTATTTAATATTTAAGACGTTTTTGTTCCCAACAAATTATTTCTATGAAAAGTACACTAACTCCCACCTGCATTTATTTTCATTTTTATCAAGATTTATGTTATCATTGTTTATCCAAAGAATGGGAAAGCTACTAATCTCAAAAAGTACATTTTCACCGGTTTAGAATTATCCTTCTCCATTTTCTCGTCTGTTCAGCTTGTTACTGAAAGACTACTTTAAGCTGAGTAGATCTCGTAAAGTCAGAATAAAGAGCATAGTTACGCTTTATCACCCTTACAAAAATTGCCTGGAATAACGCAACCACTTTTGCAATGTTTATTAATAGCTGTTCAAGAAATGTGGGTACATTTTTAAAGGCTAATAATTTAGAAGAAGGTTTTCTAAGTCGTCGTAACATATCATTGTACATAAACAATTAACTACTGAGTAATTGAAGAAATGAACATTTTTGAAGCATTCATAAATCCTACGATCAATAAATTTGAAGGGATATGGACAAAATTGCCTCTATGTTCTAAATGAACACAAAACCAACCAAAAATAAGCGAATCAAAGAGATTAACTGAATTTATTCACTGGAGTTCTTTTAAGACTTACAAGGATCAGCCCGTAAACAAAAACATTTTAGTATTCCGAATATCCTTTTGATTATACAACCAAAGGCACACAGCATTCTTGCCATAATTGCGCTTTTTTTTTATGTACATATAAGTATTTTACAAACAACTTTTGATCCTTTGTACTTTAAACAAGCCTAAAATTTCCAACTCAAAACACACTCAATACATATACTTGCGAGGGAACAATAAGAATTCTTTCCGGCTCTTTTGCGAAAAATATGTTAAACAATAATCTCCATATTTTCTGTTCACTCAGTCAAATTCTTTCCATTTGAGTGAAGCAGTTTTTGCGGCATATCTTTATGATGTGCATATCTGCTTTTTTAAAAGCTAAGCGCACCCACCATAGCTCTCAA
This sequence comes from Tolmerus cingulatus, assembly GCA_959613345.1. Lineage (NCBI taxonomy): Eukaryota > Metazoa > Arthropoda > Insecta > Diptera > Asilidae > Tolmerus > Tolmerus cingulatus. Next base: position 10,735,825 of record OY390708.1, on the reverse strand, counting down.
ATATGGATATTGATGAAACCTTGTAGGAATGTCCATTTCGAATCAAAAAATGACGGATATGCAAAAGAAATTTATCGATCACTTGTACGTCCTGGGATATTTATCACTTACATATCAAAAATTGTCTGTATATACCTACATACCCACACCGAAAGTTACGTTCCTAATTAAACATATAAAAGCCATGAATTAAGGACATTTCCACCTTTTAATTCTAAAAAATTCTTTAACAGTTTTTAAAACTAACTAATTAAAAGTAAGTATAAATATATTGTTCAACAAATTGTTGGAGTTATCTTTATTTTAATTATTTATTGAATTACGAGAGAACATTATCATTTTATGGAATTTTAAAGTTCAATATTGACAAAATTTGTTTTTCATATCCGTCACTTTTGCCCCTTTGGGAATATTTTGCTTAAAAAATATATCAATCTATCAATCTATTTAAATGGAACTTAATAAAACTTTGGATCAAAGAATTTAAGATAACATTAATACTTTGCCATTAAAAAGAATGATCAAAGATCAAAGAATGGAGTTCATCTTAGGAACAAAATCTTTCGACGGCGATGTAGTAGAAGTGATTTTTGCGCGATGTAATATTCAATTACGCACTTCCTGATCGATGCACTCCATGTGTGTACATCTGATATATTTCCATGGATAATATGCTAGCCAAATTTAACCAAAATCGATTACGAATTGTGCGGTCTACAAGGAAATAAATTAATGTATGCAAGCCAGGTAAAAGGCGACTTCTCTCTTACCACACGCCGCAATTTTTTGATATGACCCTGATATCGAGCCAATAAATGCATTCAAAAAGCTGAATCAAAATCCATTATGAAATATTGCAATTATCGCGGTAAAAACCCCTTTTTTAGAAACTGATGTAGCCCCTCATTATATAAAATTTAACTGAAAATATATAAAGTTAATTTTTTAACTGTTTCATCAATTTAAATCATTTCCGCAAAATTTATCGATCGATTCAGATAAAATTTATTTAACCTTCAATAAAAGGTTTATATCACCGATTTTACTGATTTATTGTTTACAACTCTATACAATTTCAATAATAAATCTATTTGAAAACATTAGTTTACGATCGAATTTTATTTTATCGCATTCAACAACAACTCTTGAAAATTTGCAACCCTATAAATTCAATACAGACTATTATAATTGTTTACATATTTGTAAATGTCAGAAATTTATAGGGTAGTTTTATTTTAAATTTGTATACATACAAAATATCAGAGGAAATTCACAATTCATAGAACAGAACTATTTATTTACTCCCTTTATTTTAATTCTTTACAATTCTCAAGTGAAAACAGTCCTAAAGCAAAAACACAACAAATTAAAATAGTATATTTAGAAGGATTTTCTATAAAAAAAAAATGTACCTGATGATTGTTTATTTCAGTAATAAAGTCCTTCGCAATACTTTCTTAATGTTGATTATGCCTCTTCAATTAATTACTTTGTACCCCTGTTCTACATTTCCCAAAAAAGATGAACTGAGTTCTTAATTTAATATGAAATTTTATCCAAAATTCTGAGGAAATACGTGTAAATGCAGAACATGGCTTATAATTGTATTTTAATAATGCTATAAACGAAAACTCAATTCACAATTATACGTGTAAATCCGTTGCTATATTGAATAATCTCATTTTGTTGCTCATGAAAATGTAATTTCATGATTTACAGAAGAGTAAGGTGCTCGAAATGAAAACCTAAATCCAATTACCGGCACTCATAAGGTGTACTTATAGCAGAGGTAATAACAGCTTTTGCCTCAAAATATTTTATCACATGGTAAACGTGAGCCGAGCTCATATTTTAAATTTTATTTTTGATTATTAATGGTGATTACAAATTTAACATCGTTTAATCCGTGTCACGTTATCATTATCTATTATATTCGATACTATATTAAATGAGCTCGCTTATTAAATGCGAATAGTTTTTTCGTTTTTTAGTAGCAGCAGATTTGAATCTTGTAAATTTATTTTTATGATGCAGTTTCCTTCACAGTCTAAGAAATCTCAAGGTCTAGACTCTGTGAGACTATAAAGCCAGTCCCAACCATGGTTCTTTAAGATAAGCTTTGGTTTAGACGAGCAGTTGCTTTTAGCGCCCATTTGGCAGCCGTTAACTTGATCTGCGGCATTATCTTAAAGATAAAAAGAAAGGATGCAAAAAAGGGGCTTACTTACCTTAAGTGATCCTTGGGACGACCGTTCCTGTATGCAATTCCTGCAAGAGTTACTATTCCGTTTGAAGAATAACTTTTAAGTATTTCTCGAACTATCTACTTTTGCATTTATCTACGACACCACACTTTTTTTTCAAGTAATTTGATGAAATCTTAAACTTTTGAAAATTTTTATACACTAAAACACTTTGAAACACTCGAGCTACTCATCGTTGACTCACTGACCACTGAGCAGTTCCTTAGATAGTCGCGATGATATCACTAGCGGGGAACTCCCCTTTTTATAAAGATTACTAAAAACTGCACAACTGCGTCCAATAAGTCGCGTACGGCAGAATTTAAATCTCACGCACTCGCGTTTAGTCCTAAAACACCGGGTTAACTCTACACTCCTAAATTCAGTTTATCTGTTTCTGAACACTTCCCAAAAGTAAAAACCGTTTAGAGGTCCTTCGGGACTGTGCTGAATGTTTATATCACGGAAACGTCCACATTCAGACTGAAATTTGGTACAAAGGAGATGCTCGACGGAAGCACCCACATGTCCTGGGGACGCCTCCCCAACCAGCCCCAATGGCCATCTACGCCGCCGCGGCGGATTTCTCGCATCCCCTCATTTCGTATGATTTGTGGCTGCTCCTTGAGGATGCTATCCGCTAAGAGAACTAGCTGCCGTGCAATCGAATCCCACAGAGATTTTGTTACATTTTCGGGATTTCTGGATACCTCGGAAAGAGCTCCTTGGCGGCTAGATTCTAGAAAGAGACATTTTCTAAATGGCTTTTGTTTGCCGTCGCCGGAGCTTTCCTAGGATTCTGTTGTCACATCCTTAATGATTTGAAAGCTTACTCCCTGGCTGCCGGCAAGCGAATTTAAATAATAGACGGTCGGAACTTCTCGAGTAATTCCAATTAAAACTTTTTCATAAACGATTGTGAAAATGAAATTGGTCTCTAATGTTCGGTCTACCTAAATTTCCATCCGAATTTCAGTATTGAGGTGTACGCTACCAAAATAGTTTCCATACCTAATACATAGCTTTACTTTTCCCATTCTTAAACTTTTGCAGCCGAAAGCTAATAACGGTGAGTTATTAGCTAAAAATTTCCGAAAAGGGCACTAAAATTGAGGAATATCACTGTAAAAAGAGTTTTCAATATATGACTGTTGGTTGAAAATTGATGAACATTTTATATGAATTTATTACTTGTATTTCTTGAAGTATCGGTTTTTTCATAAAACTTCGTTGGCAAATTATTAAATTAATTATGTATAGTGCTCGTAAATCGTGGTAGATGAATACAATAAAAATTCTACTAAAGAGGACAAATGATCTGTCTTCATATTTTATTTTTTAACTTCAAGTAGTAAGTTTTAAAATTCGGTTAAGTAAAACATGATTTACTAGTAACATAGATAAGTAATTAGTTATTATTTATCTGTGTTAGTAACGTGTACCTCAAGTTCAAAATTTGCAGTTGCAGACAAAGTTGAACACTACGTTTAGCAAATAAATAAGTGTAAACTTTTAGTAACTACTTGCTTTTTAAGCAAAAACTTTAAAAAATCTTACCTGTCTGGGCCATCGGAGAATTAATGATACATGTTTGTCCAGGAAACAAATGAGACTATAATTATATGACTCCTCCAGCTTCCAATCACAACTATTATAAAATAGTAAACGAGAAGGTATGGAAAGAAATATTATATTACAATAAACAAATTGCCCTATTTTGGGGAAAATGCTTTTATCATCGCAGTGAAAACTAGAAAAAACTTTACTAAAAATATATAAATAAGTAAGAGCGGCTATGCATTAAGTTGCAAAATTTAGATAAATAGTTGTTTAGCATTTTGTTTATAATTTGTTAGCTTCGGAATGATTCTAATGTCTTATTTTGACCAGAAGGTATACATAAAATATTTATTCAAGCCCAAGTTCAAAATTCCAATAACTAATAGACAATTATCGTGATGGGGAAAATTACCATTATTTAATAAAAAATTCAGCAATATAACTATTGAATCGTTAACAAGTAATTTTATCAAAAACGACCAATTTCATTAAAGTTCCAGAAAAGTTTTGTCCCTCCCGTACTCAATTGATATTAATCTAACAAGGTAAGTTGGCAGCTCCTTGAATTTCGTTTCAAGCATTCATTTGTCAAAAGGAACTCGTTCTCTCTTGGGACTCATCAAAGTTGATCCTTTTGCATTAAATTCTAAGCAGGAGCCCCATAATTATTCCGAATAATTGGATTAAATGGTCTCAATCAAGTTAATTAATGCCAAGTAGTAATTTAAAGACAATTTGTACCACTTCCTTGATATATTTTGAACCTGAGCGGTAGACACTTAAGAAATTAATTTTTTTCGTTGCATTTAGTCCAAGAGCCAGAGAAATTGTTATGCATGTGCCGAATACACAAAAAAATTTATTCATTCAAGTACACCTAAGCACATATGAAGAAGGACACACAATTATTACCTTTTCTACCTCTGTTTTTTATGTCATCAACTACATGAATAAAATTGACTTTAAAATTTCGGTTTCCAATCAAAGAGTACATTTATGCCAACATAGGATGCCAGAACTCATCCCAAGCAATCCTCGTGATGTATAATTTGCGACAGTCAGAAAATGTTGATGTTTGATATTTTGTCTGGTAATTCAAAACAGAAGGGACTTTTAACTTTATACAAACGTTAAAATGTTTATCTATCTTCTATTTGCCTTGAAATTACCGTTGGACCCCGTTTGTGCACATAGTACTCGTATTATAAATATATGCATGTTCTTTTTATATAAATATAGAGATATATTAAATAGCTAGAACTTTCTCTTTTCAAAATATTAAATGCATTCTTTTAGGAATCTTTTGCTAATTTGATTCTAAAAAAATATATTAACCTTAAGTGTACCTAGTATATATTATCAATAATGGAATTTAAAATGAAGCTCGGGTTTACAAAAACTTAGTGAAACCACCATCAAATGAAAACGGAGATGGAATTTTAAATACGATTTCGTAATATTAAATTTATATTTCAGACGATAAAAAAAAATACTATCTGACCAGACACACTCATGAGGTTTCTATTTTCTTCCGTTGAAGTGCTTCGGCTCCAAGTAGGAGTTTCAATGAAATCAAGGAGCAAGCGAATGTGCAAACAATTTAAAATGGATTTTTGTCGAAGGGATACAAGTTTCGCGTTTCTGACTCCCTTTGAAAATTGGAATCAATTCGATTTTAATGTCTTCTGCAGTGCTGTCCTTGCATCTTTTGTTTAGCCGTAAAATAGTAAAAAATTGCACAAAAAAGGTGGTCGTGTTAAATATTTTAACGATTCTAAATTATTTCTATTTTTGAAATGAAAACTTATAAATATAACACATAGCGGCGGTTTTTCCTCGCCTTTCTGTTTTCAGTCTTGTGCAGTCTCTTCTCGTTTCTCCACAGGTATGCGTTCAGCAATGCCGGTCAATACTCGGATTTTTTGTTTGTAATAATTTTTTTCTTTGAACATTTTATTCATTAAGGATTCCTAAAAAAATTCAAGTTCAGCCCAGGGTTAACTTTCTGGCTGCAGGAAACCTGAGGCTCACTGCACATAGAACGTAGCGCTAGCACTTATTGAAATTTATAGTGGATTCAACGTACAACATCTTTATAGTACTCTAGCTGATTCATAGCTATTTTAATAATAAAGCTAACAATTTGACGTTGCCGAATAAAAAATATTCAAATTATGCTCAACATACCCGTAAAATTTCATCTCAATCGGATAAATGATATTTACGTGACTAGACAAATACATATATCACTGGCGTTAAAATTTTCGTAAATTTTAACAATAATCAAAAATTTCAAATGTAGCTTAAGTTACTCCTGGTAACCTCCTCTTTATGACTGAAAAGTTACATAGAAGTCGGTTCAGCCGCTTCAAAGATTATCCCAAATCTTCACTAAACAACAACATAAGTTGTCGATCGTTGAAAAGTTACAGCAACAATAAAAGTGTTTTTATTCTTACCTATCAACTGCTGATTCACACAAAAATTGTCTGCACTAGTTAGATTTTAGTACCGCGCTGCTTCCTTAAACTTTATATTCAAAGACAGTTACTGGTGGAGGTTAAATTTATGTTTTGTTTGAGTTAAATTGATATTAAAGTGAAGACTACATCATGGAAAAAATGTGAGCGGGAAATTAAAGTTAGTGTCCCATTAATTATATTTTTATTACTTCAAATTATCGGAAAAAGTTTAAAATTATGAAATACGTGATACTGATTCAAAGTGTGCGCCGAATGGAAAAAAACGCAGCTTTAGTATCTGATAAGTATTAAATCAAATGCGCTCTTCTTGGTCCGAGTAAAACAATGTCTGCAAATTAGGTAGCCCTATATACAGTGGTGGAGAAAATAATGGGTACAAAAAATAAAAATTTAAAATTTTGATTTGGTATTCCCTTCAATGGTCAATTTAAAATTAAAATCATAAATCAAATATATTATTATTTACATGTTATTGCGAACTAATAAATTCGTTAGTTTATTTTCACTCATGTTATTTCTTCCACCACTGTATATATGTATGTGCTTTTTTTTTGACTGACACTTATTTAAAAATAGAACAAGAACGTCCGTTGTGGTTGTGAATATGAGAGATATATGGTGCTGAGGTACTCCATTCATACCAAACTTTGTGTGATGAAACACACCTCCAAAAGTTCACATCTAAAATAGCGCCCTTTTTAAGCTGCTGTGGTTCCTGCAGAAAAATTTTATTATGTTCAAACAAGGATTTCAAATAATGTTGCAACAATTTACCGTGAACGGGAAGTACATTGAAAACCAGGAGCATAGACCATTTGAATGAGTTTTTGGGTGAATACTAATAACTATGTCTTTATAGAGTACAGTGTCAAAATAGCCGACTAAGCCATGTAAAACACAATCCTGGGACACTTTGAACTGCAGAGTTTTAAATCTAGAATTGTCGAAAATCTTATCTTTATTCGGATGGCAAAATTCAAAAAGGGGTTGTGGCTCTGCAATGTGGTAAACATTTTTCAAATATACTACGTAGGTAGTTTCTGCTTGAGTTGTGTAGTTGTTCAATTTTTCCCGGGGATTTAAGCTTCGATCAATAAGCACCTGTCTAACAAGATTGTAAATTTTTGATGACATCACTGGATTTATATATGATGTTGATTTGCATGGAATGCTAATTCCGTCTTTTTTCAAATGTTTTTGGGCGCCGTCCAAACATTCTGGGGAAAGTTCGTTATCACCAAAAGATCCCAACAATTCGGACACTAATATATCAGCTTTTTCAGGTGGTGTGAAATCGCGCATGTCTCGAGAGAATATTTGGATATCTACATAAAAAGAATACATCTAAATATAACGTTTCCACGGAATAATTGTAATGAACGAGAAACGATTTAAATTTGAGAATAAAACAAAATCTTATTATAGTATTTTACTTACCCTTGTCAGGCCATAGTTCTTCCACCAACCCGGTTAGGGTTATAATTGCATTTGGATTCTTTTCAATGACGTACACCTTCACTTTCCTTCCAGTGACTACAGAAGCATTAAGAGCGGCTCTAACCAAAGGTCCTCTTCCAGCTCCCAGGACCATGATAATGATCTAAGAGTGCATTTAATATAAGTAAACTCTAAAAAAGAATGTATGTGCCAGCAACGATACAAACTTACTGTCTTATTTTGTACTTCCGGCTGTGGCACCTTATCGATCAAAGCAAGTTCAATAGCTTTTTGATAATACTTGTATTTAATGGGATCTTTTTCAAAGATCTCATAAGTATAAGAATCTAAATTATCAAAAAGAGGTTGAAGGGGAATTTCAAGCAAATCGTCAAATCTGTAACAATATAAATCGTTGCTAAACGACACAATAGCTAAAAGCATCAGGGCTTACCCTAGCATTGGGTCATTTTTTTTGTGCTTATCCACCAGATGATTTACGTATTCTGCGTAGTGCCGGAGGCTGGGGTCCTCCGCGTTGGCTTTTATTATAAAATGTATGCCGTTTCCTATAAACTGCGCGATTACATCTTGATGGGCTCGGCTGAGCACGGGGTAGTTGTTCTTATTTCGAGTGAAAAGGTGTGAAGGAAGGATAATACACTCGACTGGCTCACCAAGCCAACGTTGCATTACCTCCTTTGTAGGAATGTCCTCCGAGATTTCTAAGGCAACCTTTATTTTGGAATTAAAATCTGTAACTGTTCGAAACTTGTTCCACCAATGCCAGGTGTCTTCTTCCTCAGAAAGTAGATCGTCATCGCTCAAATCATTTCTCCACTGCTTCGTTAGCGCAGCAGGATTAACCATGGGAACCGCGGCGAGAACTGTGCCTGTTAAGAAAGTAGTTAAATTTTTATACAACCCTTTAAAAAATTATGAGTAATTATTTAAGTAAGGATATATTTATTTGGGGGAAGCAGAATCGTCTTAGTAATAATAAAAATAAGATTTTAACTAAGATGGTGATGTCAATATGAATTCAAATTAACGACACTTGGACCACTAGAGTTGAAACAAATTGCGCTCAAATTTATGATACCAGTAAAACTGCAGTGAATTTAACGACTCTCGCTCAATGTGACCTATCGAAATTTGCAAGAAAATGTTCCTGTGACCTTATAAATTCTAATCTGCAATGGGTTATTTCAAACCACATTCAGCATAAATTTAAATTTCGTCTCAAGATTAATGCAGAGCAGTTGGTATTAAAATGGTCATTGATTTGTCACAGCTCTGCCCAAAGATCCATGAGTCTCACGAAAGTTTTTTCTCTTCAGTTCAGCAGTTTGTTTAGAATATAAATTGTAAATAAAACCGAAATCGAGTTGTGTGGGTAAGAGCTAATGCTCTTTAAGCTGTTAAGGACAATAATTACGAAACTGCCTACCTTTGATTGCCCTGCTTAAAATCCTAGCCATGTTGACTGTTTTCGAGGATTTTAGCTTGACCAAGATGTGCCCGTGCTGCACCAAATGATCTGCGAAAGAAATCTCCTGCATCAACGTTTTTTCGCTACGACGTCGGATTATTTCATTTTCCGAATCGCAATCGATATAATCGCTGATGATGGATACAACTTTGTGGAGCCAATCGTTGGAGCTGAGGATCAAATCGGAGCGTGAAAAGGCGATGTGCCGGGACTTCGCCGGCTCATAATCAAATTCGCGCTGGAAAAGAGGATTTACTATCGGCATCGCCACAGCGTCGTAGCAGGCGTTACCCGCTCTTTCCAAGCTGCTCGGAATATCGGAAACGTGCTCCTGATATAAGGCAATGTACGTCTTCATCATTCCTACGGATTTTCGCGGTGTATTCCGTTTAAACAAATTCAAACCGCACCGCACACCAAAACTCAACCATAACCTTGAAATATTTGCGAGTCACAACAAGGTGCAATTGTAATGTTTTAGTCTTCGAAATTTTCTTTTTTTTTTGTTTTTTTTTTATGTATTAGTCGTTAATTTTTTATCTTAATTATTTTAACTTCGTCTTAAGAAAGGACAAATTTCATTCTAAAAATCCTCCACAATAATTGATTTAGTAAGATATTTTATTCTTAAAGTGTTTAATGTTGTAGGGTTTTACATAAAACAAACCAGCTGATTTCGAATGTTGTGGCTTTACATTCAACGGATTTCAACTTCGATTCAACTTATTTGAATTTCATTCGAATTGTCAAAGTGATAAACATTGAGCGATTTGGATTGTTCCTTGTTTTTGTGAAATTATGGCAAATCGGGATATATTTTCCAAGCATTTGCCGAATGTGAAGCTCGCTACACGGTTTGATGCTGATGGGAATGAGATTCAGGTAAATAAGGATTTTAATCCAGCCTCCTGCTCCTACCTAAATCGCCTATGATTTTTTTTAGGTGGAGCGTCGAGAGGACGAGGAGCAGAATGCGAGGCAGCAGGAAATCTTTGATATCCTCGTGGCGGCGGGATATTTCAGAGCTCGCATAAAAGGATTGTCGGCCTTCGACAAAATCGTTGGCGGCATGACTTGGTGCATCGAGGCCTGCGACTACGACGTGAACGTGGACCTGCTCTTCCATGAGAATCTCACAATTGGTCAAAAAATGTAAGTTTAATTTTAACAGGGTGATTCCAGTTCCCAGCGTTTTCTGTGTCCCCTTAAATGGAGGATAAAAAGCAGATCAGATTGCGCTTTCAGAGCTCAGCTCAGGCTCAAGAAATGTCGCCTCAGATCCCGAGGACGAGGGCAGGTTTTTTGCTTTCTGGTAGTTGCCAGGTTCGGAAGGATAAGAGATATGTGAATCGTAATTGCTTCAAGTATACTAGAAATCGACCTAAGTCCCCACTGACTGCTAAAGCTGTAGATTTGAAAAAGGTTCCCGTGCAAGATTGAGGATATCTATTGGGTTAGAAGATCAAGAGTTCCTTGCACAAAACTGAAAAGAGTTTGTGGAGGGTTTAGAGGTTGAGTTTATCAATCAAATTCCTTTTATAAATCTTATTCACTGAAAAAAATGTTTGAATATCTTATGTAATCATTTAGCATATTAAAAAAAATTAATGTAATTTGGAATCGAATGCACTATCGAAAGGAATAAAATGCTTAGAACTTGTTTGTAAAACAGGGCGCACTACGAAAAATAATATTGAGCAAATTTTGACTTTAAAATAAATAAAATTTGAATTTTTATGCAATAACTGGCTCGTGATGTGAAGAATGTTTTTATATATTTTAGTGCATTAACCGAAAAGATTGTGTCTGTGTTACCGAAAATGAAATGCCCCTATCAAATTGAGCCCCATCAAATACAGGGCTTAGATTTTATCAATATTTACCCAGTGATCCAATGGCTAGTCAAAAGATCGGTAGGTTTTACTTTTTCAGAAATTGTAAGTCTAAAAAAGGATGCTTTCAGGTTGAAAATCGAACAGAGAAGGCTGAGAAACTAAAAGCCTTCGCAGTGAGTCAATTCCACGATTATTTTCAGTTTAAGTCTGATAAGGAAAATTTAGAAAGAGTAAGGAATGCCTATGAGAACGTTAAGAAAGTGCAGGTTGGAAATTTGTTTTTTGGCAATAGGCGTAACGTACGGACAAAACTTTTATTCTTTAGGAGCTCTACAGTCCTCGACGGCAGTACAAGCGTAAGGAAATTGGCACTGAGGACGAGAAGACCAGGGTGCGAATTACACTGCTCGAGTACGGAAATAAAGGACTCAGTGGCAGCTCGGTTGTGAAGAGTCCTTCACAAAAATCGGACGAATCGTTGGCCGGGGCAGAGATCGAGGAAGATGTGATCGAGCGAGAGGTGACCTTGCGCTTGCTTTGCGGCTTGTTTTCAATAATTGGAATTTTACGTGTTTTGCCCTTCTTTTTAAATTAACTTATAATTTTTTGCGCTGTTTTGCTGCCATTACGTTTGTTTCGGATTACGATTATTTATTTATTGATTGCTCCATTGTTATCATTTTCGTTCAAGAGAGATCTCTTGCACGTCATCCTATTGCACTTTAGTCACACAAAACTTAAAAGTATCTTAATCGCAAAACAATTTTAATATGAAAGCAATCTCAGCAAAATTTTCTAGAAATGATGTTTTTTACAATTTACCTGGCTCTTCTCTCTCGACACGAATTTATTTGCAGATTGATGTTGACCAGCTGCTTAAAAACCTTTACGTTGCTAACGAGGTAATCACATTTTATAAAAACGAAACACATTTCTTTTTTATTTCGTTAATATATTATTTTATATTTTTACGTTTATTTAACCACATTTGCTTTACATTAATTTTGTAATTTCTGCTTTGTGTTCGAATTTTCGAATCTGCCAAAGCTATCAGTGTTGCATTTGATTTGAATATTTATTTACTTTTAACAATAATTTGGTCTTTTTACTATTTTTGATCTTAACTGGACACGTATATAAATTAAATAACTTCTATTTTGCCACGATTCTTAGAGCTTTTACACCTTCTCTTCCCTCTGTAGCGCATTGCTGGATGTAACTTTTTAAGTAGAAGACCCTTAAAATTCACAATATCAAAACGATTTTCTCTCTTCTCAGCATTCTCCCATCAAAAAAATGTATTTCAAACTTTTATTAAGGTCTGTATTTTCTTAAAGTAAAGTAAGTTGCTGATGCTAGCAAAGTAGAACTGCTATCTTCGAACAATTTTGTCCTTTTATCCTTAAAAGTATAAGTATTCATTTTTAAACATTCATCTGAAGCTGCATTGCACCGAACTATTATTTAATTTTTCATTCATCACTGAAATTTTCTGTTACATGTAAGTAAAAGTTAAAAGTAAAAAGAAAAAATCCACATTCTTTACCTTTGTTGAGCAATCCATCTAAATATAGCTCAATAGCCCTATTTTTAAGAAAGCAAATTAGCAAATTGTAGGAAAACAAACCTTTTCTACCAATAGTACCTCAATTAGTCTCTAAACGTCTCTTCGCTTCTATTAAATGGGGTTACAAATATTATCCATGATCTTAAAGTTTGTGGCTTTTATAATAAATTATTAAATAATGGCTTTTATGGCAAACATGGAAAAAAGTAATCGATCCCCATTTTACTCAGCTTTTTGGCTTCACTTAAATAACTCTTAATTATTTTTTGTTGAGGATTTCGGTTTTATATAAGTAACTCAATAATTAAACCCTGATATAAAATCATTACGAACGGTGAACTACTTTTTAACTTCAAAAAATCGAAACGATCGTAATTTATTTCTTGATAAGTTAAAAAGTATTTGTTTAAAAAAGATACCAACGAATTTTATTTGGCATACAACGAGAACATATTCCGTAATTCAGAATTATTAGAAAACAAAGTTAAGTTAATGAAAGTTACACCTACTTGAAATACGCAAATCGTCGTATCAATTTTTGGACATTATTTTAGGGCTTTAGCTTAACATTAAGCTTACATTTGACTTTCATGCTTACAAACTTCATTTGTTAAAGTAGTTTTTAATACAAAGTATAATTGTTTGTACACCTTAAACCTAGTTTTCGTTTGTGAAGACTCTTTACAAAGTCATAAGGATATTTTTAGGGGTTCTACTTTTCTTTAAGAACAAATAATGAGATATCCTGAAATTTCTAATCTACAGCAATTATTAGTATAATTGCAATTACATTTATTGCTGAATTAAATACAAACGCCAATTTCAACAAAACTGAACAAAAACATTCTGATCAAGTAGTAAAAAGACAAATCGTTGATATACTATATATAATATATATACATATATGTATCTTTTGTGTGTGAAAGTAAAAATATAAAGTGAAGCAAATTAATAGAAATTAATCCCACTTAAGGGGTACTAAAGATATTGAAAAATCTCAGGAGGACACCTCCCCGCAATTAATTTTGAGTGAAAAGGATAAAACGGCCCTTCAGCGACATTACGCCGATCTTAAGCATGAAATGGAGATTGACACCAAGCAGCTGTCCGAGCAAAGTCAGATCAAGGCCCTTCAAGCAACAAAAGCGGCCTTAGAGAAGAAACTCCAAAGGGTCAAAGCAGAAAACGACGAATTTGACGAAGAAATGAAAAAACTTCAAACTAAAATTGATGAGCAGAAGAAATCAGAAGACGCCCTGCGTGATGAGATCAAACAGTTTGAAAAGACTGAAGCAAAAAGTGATAAGAAGTAGAGCAAAATAATAAACCTTTAAAAAGTTATAGCATAAGTTCAATTCCATTCTAGGGTTCTGGAGAAGATACAGCAGCTTGTAAAGAAGAACGAGGAAATGAAAAAAGAAGAGGCCAAGTACAAGGAACAATGTCGACAGGAGCTTGCCAACCTTCAGCAGGAGATCAAGTACTACTTAATTTTGTACGATGGTAAGATCTAAAAAGTTTTTTTCAGGGAATCCGAGGAATTAACCACTGAAAATGGAGTTATTGAAAGCACGGAACTGTTGGACAAAGAAAAGGAAAAGCTGCAGCAACTTCGACTTCAGCTAGCTAAGAAAAATCGAGCTATTGTTTCAATTCAGCGCCAACTGGACAACGTTCCAGACAGAACCGAGTTGGCACAGTATCAAAGAAGATTTTTGGAGCTTTATAACCAAGGTAAAATGGGTCTATTTTAAGATTAGTTAGTTGATGTGACCTTAGGAAATTCTACAAATAGTAACTAGTAATTTTACTGACCTTAAAATTTCCGTAGTCAGCGCCAAGCACCGGGAAACAAAACAATTCTATAATCTCTATAATACTTTGGATGACACCAAGCTTTACCTTGAGAAGGAACTATCGCTTCTAAACTCGATTTATGAGAACTACAACGAAGGCATGACCAATCCACACTCGAGGGAGCAATTCATCAAGCAATTCGAGGCTATTGTCGATGGGGTTAAGCAAACCCAAATAAAAGTGCGAAATAAATGCGATGACGAGAAAGCGAAACGAGACGGGCTAAATGCACAACTGATGTGCCTCATAGAACAGCAGAGGAAGTACGCAGCTGCTGTGAAGCAACTGACAAAGGAGTACCAGAAAAATGAAGCTTTATTAATGCACCTTAACTCGATAAGCAAGAATGTTGTTTAATTGATTTCCTTATAATTATCAGTAACCAGTGAAACTGCTTTATTAGATGATTTCAGAGAATTATTAAAGTAATTATTTTACTTATAATGTACAAGTGTTTATAGTCATTTACCGAAATACGATTAAAAATCTCTTTTCCTTTAAGAGAAGGCTCTCGTGGGGAGCCCAGCCAACCCAACCTTCGCCGACGGAGTCCCTGACTTCAGTGCTCCCAGTCCAGCTTCCGAGTGTTCATTATTTTTTTTCTTGGTTTAAATTATTTAAAGCCATTTATCAACTCAATCAACTTTGTAAAAGTTACTCTGTTTATTTTTTAAAATAACAAAAATTATGAGGACACCACCTTATTAATTATTTATATTGCATTTTCTGTAAAATTATTCTTTTGAATAAACATTTGTAGGGAACAATTTCGATAAATTGAAAAATTAAAAACTACAGTTAACTTCACACTGTGTGTGCACGTGTGCCGTCAGCTGATTGTCAAATTTGACGCAAATAATCACCATAAAGTCCTTGTACCTTTTTCCGCGTTTTATATAGTTTAATAGTGAACATATTAATAAAATCATGGAGTCAGAGGATGAGCAAGCTGGTGTGGATCCGTTTTACGCGAGCATTATCGCAGAGCAGGCCCAAAAATTGGCAGAGGAGCAGCCCGACAGAGACGTAAACAAATCTTCAAAAAAATCTGTCCATTTGTCCAGAGAACAGGAGGAGGCACGTCTAGAAAGGATAATTTTCGGTGGCAAAACTGAGTACGTTAAGCGGCTGTCTGCTGCTGTAGGTGAGTCCTTAAGCGACGAAGATGCCGATGAAGAAAAGGCCCCCGCGAAAAGAAAGCCCGCTTGGCACGATTCCGACGATGAGCAGTATCTCGTTGGAGACGTCGTCCGACAAAACAAACGAAATAAATTCACGACTCAAGTCCACGGCAACAAAACGTACAAGGAATATGTCAGGAACAAGTTTAATCAAGTCGTGAGCGAGCCCAATTGGGCCAAGCTCGACAGGACGGTGGAGCCCGACTCGGACGAGGAGCTGCTAACAACTGTTGGATTCCTGGGGAAGAGCACCAGCCAGGCTTTGCCCCCTAAGACGATCATAGCAAAGCGGCTTAAAGATATCAACCGAGAGACCTACGCCGAAAAATTCATAACCAGCGTCCAGTTCCACCCGACCTCGACGGCCGCGGTGGTGACTGGCCACAATGGGGTCGCCTCAATTTACTCCATCGACGGGAAAAAGAACGAGAAGCTGCACAACGTTTTCTTCCAGGGCTTCCACATAAAATGTGCCAAGATGCTGCCGTCCGGCGAGGAGCTTCTCGTAGGAGGCAGCAAGAATTACGGATATTCGTACGATTTGGTGAAGGGCGAGGAGACGAAGATCTTTCTGCCCACGCCCATTACGAAGATGTCCAAGTTTGAAATATCACCGTGCGGAAAGTTTTTCGCGGTGGTGGGCCGTTTTGGGGAGTTCCACCTGATGGATTTAAAGTCCAGAGAACTTCTTCGTACCTACAAACAGGAGTACAATTGTTCAGCACTTAAATTCTCTAACGACTCAAAAAAACTTCTGTCTCACTCAGAAGGGCCGGAAGTCAACGTCTTCGACTTGCGACAGGAAAGAATCGAGCACAGATTCCTCGACGACGGATGCATTTCAGGATCCGCACTTACAATAAGTCCTAATGGGAAAATGTTAGCTACAGGGAGCAAAGAAGGCGTAGTCAACGTCTACAATTACGAGGAAGTATTTTCTGGACAGTCCCCGCGACCAGCTAAAATCATCTACAATTTGACGACTGAGATTTCTGCGCTCAAATTTAACCACTCCTCAGAGATTCTGGGGTTAGCTTCTAGCAGTGTTCATGCCGCTGTGAAACTCGTCCACTTTCCTTCGGGAACTGTTTTCGCTAACTTCCCAGGAATAAAGCCAAATATACGCAATGTTTCTGTTCTCGAGTTCTCTCCCAACAGCGGGTTCATGGCTTTGGGTTGTAAGGGAAAGGAGGTTCCTGTTTACAGACTGAAGCATTTTAGTAACTATTGATTGTTTGGAAAGTTAATAAATATTATTTTTAAGGGAAATATTTCGCATTTTTATTTAAAAATTCTATTTTCATCAACAGTTTAGGTGGTTGAGAAATTCCACAACTTTCAGATATTCAACTTAATGCCGAATGTTCTGAAATTTTGAATTCGTCTTTTCCCGAAAATAGTTTTAATCAATTATTAGGTTTGCAACCCAACTCACTTTATTTGTATTCATATTTTTAGCTCTGGCTATTATCAGGTTTATGGATTCAAAACAATAAAAAATGTTTTTCTAAAAAAAACATGTAAAATCAAAAATGTTTCTGTATTAAATTGAAAAAGTGTTAAAAGTACAGTAATATTTATTGGTTTAAAATAAAATTTTAGAAATAGTCCAAATTTCCGACAGTAGGTACTAGTTAATAAATAGTAAAATTTAAATTTGGTCAATAAAGATAAAAATTGTCACGACTGTAGTAAGGTACAAGTAAAACAAACACATTTTCTACTACAAAAATATCTTATTTATTAAAATTATTGTCTATTTATAAAATAATAAAAACACTGTACACTTTATGTATAAAAAACGATATTTACACAATTTTCCTACCATTCAAAGTGCAATTGGAATTTCAATCTATGGATGGAAGTGAAGTTGTTTTTTTTCATTTTTCAGCAATGAGCATGAAAATTTAATTGAACTAAAATTTTTGTCTTGCGCCAGTTAGAACTATTCAGTAAAGGCCAAACTCAATGGAGTATTTTCGGCAGTGATAAAAAGATTATAAATTTCAGTTGTCCTTCTTCTAAATTTAACTTCATGGAATTTGGCTTCGTTAATACTTCTGGCAAATGGCGCAATTGTTTAAATCAGACGATACAGTAGAGCAAAAAGCAGTCAATAAAACCAGCACATACCAAAAAACAGGATTCTCGTTATCCCATTCGGTTGCAGGACTATTTTGTCTGTTTATTTTACATGGTTCCGAATGCTCTTGGAAGTTTGCTTAAGAATGTAGTTACTGGAAACTAAGTGTATTTGTTTAACATAAAATAAAAATCAAAAATAAAAAGATGAAAACATTACGGAAGATGAAAATGATACGTGCGATGTAAAAATAATTTATATGATCTGATGATGCGGAATGACAGAGTTTATGGACTACCCCTCGGTGCAGTTCGGGTGATTAGCTTAAGTTTTTTTGTTTTTTATTTTTTTTTTTAGGAATGTGGTAACTATATTTAAATAATACGTATTCAGTATCCGGTGTTTTGCCATTCTCTGAGCTTTGAACATTAAGGATCAATGGAGGATTATTCTTCAGCTTCCTTTTCGAATCCAAAGTTCGGATTACTGCTAGCAAAACTGGTGGTGAACTTTTTCAAAATAGTCAACACAAGGCTATGAACAAGAAGAAGAAGTATGGAAAAGAAGGCTACAAATAAAGAGAAATTCTAATTGAAATACTCAAGTTATTGCCACTATTCCGGCCAGAGATATTGTTCAGTTTTCTTTTTCGTGAATGTTTGCCAAAAAGTTTAAACATTATATCTGACTATAAAATTTTTCAAAATCATGTCTTCTGTACAGACGAAAAAGAAAACTCCAACATAGTGAAGGAGTAAAAACAAAAGATAAAAATAAGTTAAAATAACGTGAAACTGGAAGGAGAATTAAATATAGGAGGCGGTTTTGGGACAGGGTTGAAACTAAACACTTCAAGAGGAAAAGAGATAGAGATTAAATAGATTGATACTGTTGTTCTTATGATCCTCCGGCTGCACCCATCGGCTGTGGTCCTCGAGGCCTGATCATCATCGTTGCCTTTTTCAAGGTATAGTCCCATCCGCGCCAACGGAACCATACGATACCTTGTCTCGCTGTTAGATCTTGTGGATCGTGTAGATACAGCCCATTGAGGCCACGACCGCATGACTTCCACCACCAACCACCCTAAATTTGAATATTATTAAAACATATTTCTTAAAAAATATTGCTAAGATATAATACCTTCAGCATACTGGCGCAATTTAATGAGCTTCTATCGTTATCCCTGTTGTATGTTGAAAACGGACTGTTGTTCGAACCGTACCAAGGATCGTTCAGAGAATCTCCAGCGTTTCCTTCGTACCCGTCTATTTCTAGCTTGTAGTAATCGGCCTCGGAATGGATTTTAAAGTGGGAGTACTGCGCATACCTAAAAATAGGAAAATATTGTTTATATGAATTTCATTTACTGCAGAAATTTGCCTTTTGTTTCCTTCAAAGTCTTCTAGTTCAACACGCAAAATGTAGTCTTCGTTATTTGTAAGCATGTAAATGTTTTCATTTCCCAACCAAAATTCCTTAGCAGGATCTCCGAAGCCATTTTTATAGTCTGACCAATCTCTGTTGAAGTTTTCTCTGGGCTCTCCAAAATCATCTCTTCGTTGGATTACCTGTCGATAAAATAAGTACATAATAGAATTAATTGATCAACGCATAAGAACATAATATAAAGAGTAAAAGTATTTGTTACCACTACTAAAACATAACTCCTTTTAATAAAGGAGTTACGAAGAAGAAAGCGTACCCAGCTTCTTAAATTTGTTTTAAAATTTAAACAAACTTAAATTTGCTTCAAATCAAGTTCTTCAGTTCGGTATTTTCGGTATGCTCAGTAAATTAATTGAAAATGAGTAACTCAAGAATTAAAAACGAATAAAATACAATTGATACTGCGGTTATCTTATCTGATAAGCCTCTCGTCTACCTCTATTTTCATTTTTATTTTATGTTATATTTTTACTTACTGTCCATCCTCCATCTGCTACCTCTTGCTCGCAAAATACCTTCAAGAACCAATACGTAGTACCTCGAATTTGTAGATAGAAAACACCAGACTGACGCATACCTGCATTAAGAAGATCAACGCAGGAGAATCCCTAGAAAAATAAAATAAATATATGTAGCTATAAATAATCAAACAATTCGTACGTATGATAAGTATAAACATTTTTTTGTAAGGACTTTAAAAATTACAAGGCTTTCGCAGTAAGTAGAGCTAATAATAATAATAGATAATGCATTATATTATTGGCTTTATTATTATACTTGAATATCCAGATAAATTTTACATATTCAACAAAAAAAAAAAAAAGGAAACCAATCAATCAACTGCTTCCGAGTACATATATTTTAAACATCTTAACTTCAAAAGAATGAATCTCGGCAACAATTCAGCGGTTTGATACATTGCAAAATTCAATGAAAAACACTACGCAATTTCCGATTAATTAAGAAAAAATTCGATCAGGGCTGTGAGATCTTTCAGTCATTAATTAAAATTAAGCAAGAATCAGACAGCAGTAAAACAATATTACAAGCATTTCCCAAAAACAATGCCACGAGACCAAAATAAATGGTCTTTAAATTAGCGAACTTTACAGAAAATTTCATTCAACTATTATTCCCACGGTTATGCGTGAATCGGTCACTGAAATTGACCAGCCAACAGAAGGTTATTAAAGTATAATTTGTAACTGCCGTTCTATTAACTCTGAGGGTTACTAATTTAACGCCATAACACGGAAGAAAATAAAAATAAATCAGAAGAACGAGCATCCTGCAAATTCCCGGTAATAAGGGCATGCGTGAAGTAATCTCCGCTCAAAATGAATTATTTTTATTTTATGGGTCATAATGATAGCCACCGCTCCAATGTTGCAACTGGCAGATATATTGTTCCAGGAAAATGTAAGGTACTTAAAGAGATAATTGATCAGGTTTAGGTATGGAGTAACAATTGGATCATAATCATAAGTAGTTGTAAAGTTCTAATTATGCAATTATGAGATTCTAGGGAATTATCAGTAGCATAAAATTTGTTTAGATTTTGCAAGGTTCTAAGGTAATGACTTCCTCTTAGGGATAATCACAATATTTAAGTTAAAATTATTTAATTGACCTCCAAGACTTCAAGATTAAGTAAATGTTAAATGTTGAAGCTTTGGATTTGTAGAATGTGTAAAATAAAAGAAGATCGAGATCTGATTTGGTATTCTATGGCGATGAAAAACTTTTTGAACAACAAATGCTCTTCTCAATGAGCTTATGTAGCTCAAAATCATCATGAAGGTTCTAAAACAATGCTGTCGGCAAATTTTACCCATATGTATTAACATTTCAATTTTCTTTTCAATTTTTCCAATCTATTTTCATTTTTGTACTGTGTGATAGTAACAATTATATTTATTGTCAATTCTGAATTCAGCACTGCCTTTGATCACTAGTAATATGTATAACTATCATCATATCCAACAAATTTTTCTGAAATTTGAAATAGCTTGTAAATTAACCTGTAACTTGCATATAGAATTTGTAAATATTGGTTTAGGTTAATAATGTTATATTGAGCTGGAATTTTATTCAGCTCTTGTGCTGAAATGACGTAGATTCGAAATTTTTAGTATAGTACATATTTATGTAAATCTACTATTATTAAAACGATAATATAAGTAAAATATTCAAATTTCAACCAAAATTGAATATGAGTTACCTATGGCAATTTGGCAATATTTATAGGGGATTACCATCATGACAAATTTCAAATTAGATTTTAACTATAACATATAAGACATTTAAAAATTAAAAAGCAAACAACAGGTATGTAAGCAGAATTTCTTATTTTCAATCAATAATTATATGAATTAGGATAGAAGTTTTATTATGTATCTTACAAACTTTAAAAATTCTACAGCTTTATAAATCGAAATACAGATTTTAGTCGTTCCCCAAACAAATTTTGTTCATCAAAAAACTTTGATTTTCCTGAAGTGATATCACTAAAACGCATAAATTGGTCAACTCTATCTTTTGAGAAAGATCACTGGTGAGATAACCAGTTGTGCAATTAATTAAAAAAGTTGACGGCCAGCCGACACGCATAAAGTTCATGCACGCAGTTGCACCGCGGCTCGGTTCAACTCCAAAAGCCGGTCCACGACTCAAGACTGCCTTGCAACCCTCCTTTCGATTTCGGATCAATCCGCTCGCTTCTTGAGCATCCACCTGACCACTGGCCAGCGGAGGAGGTGCGCACCTTCGCTGGACTCCTGCCCAAATTGAGAGTGCGTCGAGTTTAACCCATTAATCAAGTATTGGTCCAGGCCGCCTCCGACGAAATCGGCATCTCAGAGGAATGTGGAGCAGAGTGGATGCCAATAATTAAATGGAGCTGAAGAATGCATTCGCAAAAATTGTGCTATCAGCGGGTAATTAATATTTTACGGTGTCAGCGTGGAAAAGCCGCGCGCCGCAACGCAACCATGTTCGGGTGCGTACCCGCGCTTGATTAAAATTAATTATCCGCGTTAGTTTTGCGCGGTCCGCGGCTAGTCGCAATTTATTCATGAGTGCGGGGGATTTAATTTTATTGCTCAATCGGCCGCCTGGGAAAAGAGATTATTTTATTTTTTAAGCGTTTGTCTCCTTCAGTTCAACTCGGAGGAAGTCAGCTGCACGCGTCAACTGCGCGCGTCAACTGCGCGCGTCAACCGCTTTTAGCGCTGGCAGACAAATGCCAGGATATTGCCATGCTAATTGGGGATATTTGGCGCAAATGATGACAACAATTAGTGAAAAGCTGTCGCACGTTAACAAGTTGAGTGCCGCAAAAATTTAGCTCATGTCCAGTAAGGTCCATTAAGCTTGATGGGGCTGGCTCGGGTTTGTAATTATCGGCGTGTATTTCGATAAAATTAGCGCTTAAAATTGACAAAAGTTATGTAATTTTTATGCTACAATCTCTTTTCGCAATAGTTCTTAATTGAATTTAATTACGGCAATTAAGGCAAATATAATTGGACATGCACTACTTTTGCCATAGTTATAACAGCCTGTAGTTTCACACCCTCTTGGGGTCCGGGTGTTCAATTGAGTGTTCATTTAATAACCTCTAAATTATTGTTTTGACAAAAACTGGAGATCAATGACATTGTTGCGTGACAAATAAATTGCTTATGATTAATTTTTATTTATTTACAATACAGATAATTGCAATCTCTCGATTGATTACATTAAATTGACTCAAATATGCATGACAATATATGTATGCACTCAATAGTGTGTTCAATTATTTTAATTACAGATATTAACGCTTTAACCCCAAATTAGCTACCATACATTTCCATTTCTAGAATCACTAGCTAAATATCATACATTATGAATACTATATTTTCAAAAAAGTCCTGGCAATTTTTTCAAATTAAAATTATAATCATTAAACTTACTCATGCTAAGTATCACAGTAGCTCGAGTACCAAACGACCCCAGTAGGGCAGTAAGAAAATAATTTAAAAGTTTCGGAATATCGCAAAAATTACTACTTTTGCATATATATATATATTTAAGATTGTAATTTAAATATCTAAAATTGCAGCTTCAGATATTACAATTTAAGAAAAAAAATAGTTGGTTAGGGGATGTTGAAAAGAGAACACTTATTTTGATATTCGAAAGTTACTTTGTGTTTTTTTCCATAGAATCAGATTTATTAATTTAAAAAACAAAAATAAATAATTAATAAGGTAATGTCTAAAAATGATGCAATAATACATGAAAAATAAAATTCAATATCCAATATTCAAATATCGTTTGAAGCGATGTTTTCTGTTTTTGTTCTGGTTATCCGATAAAATATAAATTATAATATTTTTTCTTTAAAAATGTAATGCACTAAAGTAATACAATTTAATTATAAATTTTCTAAAACTAGGAAAAGTTTTAGAACAATGTTTTCTAAAATTGATCACTTACTTTTATAAGAAATTCAGTTTCAGAGGTATTTTTTAAAAAGAAGGTATGCTAGTAAGAAATTGTAAATGAATTAACGATTTAATCAAAGCTACATCAATTGCGTGAACATCTGCGTTAAACAAATGAGGTAAAAGAAAGTTTTTATTTTTTTATATTGGAAATTGTAGCCTTTTAGTTATAGTTATAATCCAATAATTTTGAAGGAATGCTGAAGATAACTTCATTAAAATCAGTGCTGGTATTTTTAGGAGCAATAGATACTAATGTACCTACATATATACAGTATTTTAACTTCAAAAAGGTCCATTTTCAAATCACAGAGGTCTAATTTTAATTCAATAAAGTCGCTTTTAAAATCAAAAGGACTATTTTTATTTCAAACAAATCGATATATTTAACTAAAATAGGTCCAATTTTCCAATTTAAAGAAGCTTTATTTGTCCAGTTAATTGTTTTAGCAAATCTGTACAGCAACAGTTAATATAGAAGAAAAGGGTTAAAAGGTGACTGTTTTGAATTGAAAATCGACATAAATGATTTGAAAATTGACTTTTTTTAAGTTAAAAACAATAGTTTTGAATATAACAAATGTACAGCTTTTAGAACAACACGATTTTAATGTAACGCTTGTTAGTTCTATATATGTATGTTAAGTTACTGCTGGAGGACTTTCGTTATTGCGAAATAATCGTTTATCGTCGATATTATTTATGGGCGAGCAAAATTCATTGCCCCAATCGAATCGCAGCGTGATCATCGATTTCGTGCAGAACTCGCGATCCTATTCCCTCAGCTCGCGCGAGTGCAGCGAAAACGCCCGTGCGATAAAAACAATAATTTCGAATCGAGTCACCTGAGCGAGCCCGCATTGGGTGCACCTGTCCGGCGGCGGAGGAAAGGAGCCGCGCCGCCGCGGCGCACTTTCGCGAAATGAGGAATGATATCAAAGCTCAGTGATATAATCGGGAGTTGATTGAATTAGACTGTGCCGCGGATATCTCGCGGAGTTTCGTTATCAAGTGATCTCGCGGCGGTGAATGAATGCGAGTTATGCAACTGGGCGCTGGATTTTGAGCATATAAAACTAATTACATTCGTGGCGGGAACTTTTTGTTCATTTTCCGCCGGTTCCTTAGCGAAATGAACCGAGGAAAGGGGAATTATTTTCTCTGGAGTACTTTTTTGCACTGTCCGCCATTAATTAAGTTTTTCCTTAATACTGTGGGAATTCGTTTGAAATGGGCGTTCTGTCGGCACGATCATATTGATCCGGCTACTACATTTGAAATTTTCATTTTCTCGACATAATCAACTATCTCACAATTTACTTTCAAGCGTCACGGTGATTTAAAGGGTTCGCTTCGTACTGCTGAACAAACAAACAGAAAGTGAGATTGTCTCGAAATCGGTTATATAAAAACGCAATGTATCTGATTGCTGATCTTAAGTGCAAAGGTTTCTCAAATTTCTAGTCGTCTCAAACTAAAGGGTTAGAATCATTAATAAAGAACACAAAAACTAATTTAAAATGTGTATGCAGAAAATATACTATTGAATAAGAGCGAAAGGACGGGTTACGGGTTACAACTGATCTAACTAAATTATTAATTATGAAAATATTACTGTAATTAAATAAAAATTGTGTTTATTCATTTAATTCAGTTCGATGAGAATAATTTTTGAGTATGATTAAAGAACACCAACATGTTTCAAAATAAAATGAAATTTGAAATTGTATGATTCGATTTTTGAGCTATTATTCTTATCCGTTCGGAGAAACCACAATTTTTCTTCAACCATCTGGCGCGTCGATTTCATTAATAATTGAACAATTTTATGACCGGACTTTAGTTCTAATTTTGTTGGATCTGATAGTTGGAAAATGTATTTATTTATAGCTACGAAATAATTTACGATTAAGGAATCCTTGGTATGCACTTATTGACAATCACTTCTTAAGGATATTTTGAATAAGTAATTTTCGAATTATTAAAAGATATTGTTTTTTTGTCGTATCATACTCGCTTCTCATATGACAAAAACTAGAAAAACGAAATTTTGCAAACTCACATCAAATATAATACTGATCGAACGATATCAACAAATTAATTTGTTCAGTTCAAAAATGGGATATTTTGTAATCTAATTTTTAATAGGTTAAATTTCTAGGTATATAAAAAAATAAAATAAAAGTTATGATTTCCAACTTTTATACGATATTTTCTTTTCCTGAAATATTAAGGCTCTTCCTCTTACCTTCACGTCTTTCAGTGTGATGATGTCTGTTGAGAAGGTCGTGTTGACCACAGATGGCTTGTTCTTAACGCTCGGAAAGATGATGCCACCTTTGCGGGAAATGGGTTTCGATGTGGATATATTTTGCGCGGCGGTCGTCGTGCTGGGAGCGGGCGTTGTTGTCGTTGTGCCCACTGTCGTTGAAGTTGACGGTGGAACCGACGGATAAGTCGTCGTCGGCAATGGCTCTGTGAAGTCCTCGATCACTGAGTACCTGTAAGGAGAATATCTTTTCAAAAATGCAGTAAATTGCGATATCTCCGACTTATACCTATTTGGATCGTATTCGACTAACCGATCAATAGTTGGGTCCATCAGGAGCTCAGCTGGTACCGGACGCTGCGCCAGAATGGATACATCGTCCTCCTGCTTTTTGAGTCGTTTCTCGACCATATCTAAATTTTCAATTATTAAATTCGTCTTCGTCTTCAAGTCATGGTGGATCTCCCCGATCGCCCGCTCCTGCCGCTGAGTCTGCGTCAGTAGCTCATCAGACTTCGGCAGCAGATCATCGACGGAACTTTTGGTACCAACGACCACGTCCCACACCTCATCCATTTTCTCGGAGACCGACATGATCGGCCTGATCTGCTTGACAAGTGCATCAATCTTACTAGATTTAATTAGGGGGGCTGGCGTCGTAGTTAGGTTAGGTGTGAACGCCTCGTGGTGGTCCACGACTGCCTCGTGAACGTCGCCTACCATTCGCAGCATGCGGCCAACATTCTCCGAGACAATGTTGATGTGGAACTGCAGCTTCTTGTCAATGTTGTCTGTCGTCAATCTCAGTTGGCTGATTTCGTTCGTTATGTGGTTCATGACTTCTGCATTCATTGCTTTCGTAATCTCAATAACATTCATACTAATCGGCTTCTTCTCGCTTGCTTCCGCGTTTATGTCGTCGACTTGGAGAAAGTTTGTGTCGATTTGATTCTTAAGACCTTCAAGCTTTGAATCGATGTCACTGACTTTCTGGTCAAGTGAAACTAATCGACTGTCCAAATTTGAGGATGTTCGAGGGGTTCTGGTGCCTGTTGCATCATTTGGTTCGTATTGGATTTTATTGTCGATGTTTCTCAACTTTGATATCACCGAATCTGTTTTGAGAATGTTGTCTGCTACTCGGTTGTCGAGAGTTTCTACTCTCCTCATTAGATGCTCAACTGCTTTGTCTAGATTGTCTATTCTTTTCAGTTTACCTTCTAATGTGGATATCACTACTTCGAAGATATTTAGTAACTGCTGTTCCCTGTAACAATAAAACAAATATGTCTTTACATTTATGAAAACTTTCAACGTTAATTTATTAGATTAAAAAAATTTATAAACATGAAAACACAAATTTTACATCATATTACTATTATCTTTAAAACTTTAAAGGAGATCTTTCGGTCTAGAAAGCTTTGCAAAAGAAGTATGTGTATCTTGAAGGAATTATAAAATAATGAATCTGTTTCTAAACAAAAGACAATAATATTTTTACGAAAAAATAATAAAATAAGTTTCTAGAAAATTAATTTGTTTTATACCCTTATGTGTTTATTAGTTAATCTCTGCCTCTTGCAGTACAAAACATATGAAATAATGATATTCATATATCTGGAACTTATGCTGAAACTAGTAAAAGCGACGATGCACGAGTCAGATTCTGCTCAAATTCAGATTTTTGGTTCTTTAAAACTAATTACATTTTTTTTTACATTGCCATCATCCATACAATTTCCCAATTTTCTATTTAAAAAACCATATATCTTTGTTATTTGAATTTAAAAGACTATTGAAAGAAAAACATGAAATGCTTGCAATAATTCTATAAAATTATTCCTTTTTCCTTCTTGTATGTGATGTAGGCTCGTAGTCTTTAAAACTAATTGTCTGGATAGCGATTACAAATCTCAAAAAGTTAACAATTTATTTAAAATAATAGCATAATTATAGGTAATATAAATAAAAGTGAAACATAATGAAAACGTAATTACATTGATCTAAATTTCAACTCACTCCAAATGATTTATTATAATGGTTTAGCATACTGACGTAAGTACCTTGAGGTAAGAAATAAGGGCCATGTCTGGGAACATAATAATTACAAAATTGCTCATTGTGCAGAATTACGTGTGCCTATTATTTTTCGTAGCCCAAAGCTGAGCACCATTGAGATCAGCTGCTGCGAGCATAAAGGTGATCGATTCGATCCTCAGTAACCGTCTTGGCGGCACAAATAAATCACAAAGTATCGCTTGAGCGAGAACGTGCTGATCCCAGCGATAAAATTTCCCTGGGCCGGGAGAATTGTGGATTGTGGCTTTTCATGCGAAAGTAACATGTTTGCATAATGGATCATGGTACAATCTGGTCGCGAAAGTATCCAGAAACAAAAGCCCGACTGTACCCAAGCACGCCTCCATAGAAAGTGAATCTGAAATAGTATAAATCAGGTGAACGCCTTTCGCGAAATTGTTGTTCTCGAAGTGTTGATTGTGCGATTGCTCGAAGGAGCAGTGTTAATATAAATCACGAGCTGAATTTTAAACAGAAGCTCTGGGCTATTGCGGCTGCTGAAAGTGGATCAAACCTTAAAAGATATTCATGAGTCTGCAGCTGGACCCGGTCAGCCTTTATGGACGAAGTAATGAAGACAAAACGCAGAATTGCTGAAACTCTCAAAGATATCTTCGATTATAGTCTTACAATTGTTAAATGATTTACTTATTCGAGCTGCGCACGCTGTCCACGCAATGGTCCCCATTAGATGCAAATCTCATAATTTTTTTGTGGTTATGCAAATTAAATACGGCATAGAATTAAATTGATCGAGAACGATAATTGCTCTGACTAAAAATCAAAAATTTTCAAGATTTATTACGCAGCTGGAATTTGTGCATTGGCGTACAAGATATGTTATTAATGTCCAAGTCATATTTCATTAACTTTTTACCTGTAAAATGGGCTCAACTTAATTTTGACTTTTAATTGCATTGCAATTGAAACAAATCGTTCGCAAATTGTGGGTGTTCATAATTTGTTTCTCTTTGCATGATAAATTGCAATCAGATATGATCGCCTTGAAAAGGTTGGACATGGACATGCATAGCTGGATCTTGATTAAGAATTTCTTTTTTTGGTATTTGTAAGATAGCAGTGAGATTAAGAATCGATAGTTTTTGAGATAAATTACCATAATACAAAAATTATCGACCTAAAAAACATTTATAAAACTTTTGAAAATTTTAATTCTGCCAGCAGATTTTTCTTGTTCGTAAGTTAGTACGTTTCAGGTTGAATTTGTAAGGTCGAGAGAAAGCCTTAAAATTGAGAATAAATTTTGAAACGGTTTTAATGATCTTAGCTTATCTGTAATAATTTGTAATCACTTACTAGGATTTGTGGAGTAAATAAACTGTAGTAAAGAATTTAGAACATTTTAACCACTTTTTCTATGTAGCTAATTATGCTAACTGACGGCAAAGGGCCGTCAACGAGTTTTATTTTATTTTGCTGAATAATAAAGTTCTAGGGAGAACCATACAGGCATACAAAAGTTCAACAACTGGTAAATATTGCCAGTTATCGTATTTTACTAGACTTTAGAACTTACATAATTTCATGAACACATAAAAGGTATCGCTGTTAGAAACACTTTTAAGTTTCTAGTGCTACATTACTAATTCTTATTCATTTAATTTTAATTTCATTTCAAACAACTTGAATTTTCCAGAGTTGATTTTAGCATAATTTAAATAAAAGATTATTATTAATACTAAAATAGTTTGTGTAGTATAGTACGGTGTATTAATCACTTGAACCAGTTTTACAAATAATTCGCGTTGGCCAGTAAGAGGCCAACAACCTGACATTATACACAAAGTCTATAATCAAGCGAACAACTTTAATCGCAATCTAGAACAAATCACTTGCCCATATAATCTGGTGCGGTTTAATTAAAATCTTAAGCTACCTGGTACCTGTACTCCTACATTGGCTAATCACCGGTGCCAGTTGCCCCAGAGCAACCGGTGTCAATGGGTATTTTGACTTAGCTCCTTCTTTCAAATTTGACTTAGTACTTGGACTTTGGGTCCACTTGGTCAAATATTATTGCACCAGGACTGGATTGAATTTCCAAAGAGCGAATTTCGAATTTCCAGCTGGCAAATGATACGACCAATCTGCCCGGTCAATTGACAAAAGCCGTAAATTTCGCGGAGCTACATGAAAATCCAGCTGTCGCATTTGCATACCGAAACATATTTCAAACGTCGAGTCCTAGATAAGACTTGTCGAACACTTCTTTGATTTTCTGAAAACCTTCACTCAGGCATCTGATCTAGATATTTGGCGCGATGCAGATGCAGATGGAGAGCGCCATTAGACCAAATCCACACATTAGGAATACATTAAGTTGGGAAAATGTGGACCGAAGGGGTCAAGTTTTCTACTTTTGAGCTCAAATCTCGAAGCAGTTTTCGCGAATTCTTAAAGGAGGTCTCGCGGTGGCCGGCGCTAGGTAAGTAGATGGAATTATGATAGTGCAGGCAGCACGATTGCCACTGATCGCAGAAATTAGCGGCCAAATATGGATTACAATGCAACCGAAATTAGTACTTGAATCTATTCTTGTCACCAAGGTGTCATTCCTGAAAATCATTTTAATTGCGAAGAGAAACAAACGAAATCCAATCGTTGAGAGGCAGACCTCAAGGAGCGCTATCGCATTTCAGTTTAATGTTACCGACAGTTTAGCGTTCAGTCTGGATCTATCGATCTAGACCATGTCTAGCAACATTTCACCGCACAAAAGACCAAGATAGTAAGAATGCATTAAAGCCCATTTAAAATGCAATTTTACCGTGTGTCACTTAAAATGTAGTTCGATAGTTATTTATGCTGGATCTCACAGGGTGTCCGCCAAGTTAAGTGGCCCGATCGCCGACGATCGCCGACGATCGCAGGAGCTGCAGCGGGACGGGCGCGGTTTTTTCACATATCAAAATGTTTCTTAAAAGCATTCCCGGCGAGGTCTGGCTGGACGATGTGAAAGGTAACTCACTCAATCTGCGCGATCAAGTTAAAAATTTTCAGGTATGAATCAAGTTAAAATGCAAGCTCATATCGTTATGGGCGCGAATATATCTCGCAAAGACTGCCTTCGTTCAGTACGATACTTTGTCATGGACCCGGGGTCCGCAAGGAAATATTTTCGCGAATTTATTAAATCGAATCACATTGAGTCCGACATACATAAATGCGAGCCATAAAGGCATTTGTTTCGTCGGCCCGCGTTATGCAAAAACCTGTTGGAACAGGGAAATGGCTAAGAATGGCTCGATTTACAGACAGGTTGAGGAAACAAAATATGAATATTGTCGAAAATTATTGTTAATGATTTTATATTGTACGTTTCGGTGCGTGGTTTTATGGCATATTGCGTAATGGGGCAATTTAGGACCGCCACTTCTTTAACATGAGATAAGCTTAAATGAACGAGGAGGATTACGAGCAAAAGATATTTGAGTAAGAAAAAGGTATAAATTTTATAGGCTCAACAATTCACTTTTCATATCAGAATTGTTTTTTTAAACCATTGCCTTTCCTTTCTTCTAAAACATCTAAAAATTCCTATACTCATTGAAGTTGTAAAAATCAACTTTATATAAAGAGTTATTCAAATTATATAATTTTAAGATTGAAATACAATTTTTGGCCATCTGTAAAAACCATCATAGATAATATAATTTTAAAATGTTATTTTTTTTCAAAATTGAAGATTCTTTTTAATGAATATGCAGAAATTGTTACAAAGCCTGCAAAACATCTATTGTCGAAATTAATACATACTTTTCATATAAGTGATCATGCTCCTAAAAGTGATATTCTGCTAACTAAAGCAAAGGAAAGGTAAGTTTCAGACAGCCCACACTATAGCCTCCAAAAATAAAATGAGAATCTAAAACTATATTTTTTATTTCATTAAGAAAAGATTTCAATGAATACTAAAAAAAATAATTTAAACCTTAATTATAGATATAGTACATCATATAAGCAAGTGATGAATGATTGAAAAGATTATGTATTTCTTTCTTGCAGAACTCTTTTAAATATTTAATTAAAGTTAAAGGAGCACTGGAAGCATACATAAATCAACTTTTTAATTGACAATATGTATAACTCATTTAATGCAAATGGAGCTTAATATATTTAAATCCAGGGACAATTCCAATTCAATTTTAATAGCTTTTCACGTTATGCAAACAAGCAAATTTTCTGTCACCAAAATACATAAACAAAGTGCACGAAAATCGTGACCAACCCTAAAATCGTAATAAGTCGAAAAAGGAAGTAATTGACGAAATATTGCCTTATGAGTTTGAATTGAGCAGAAACTAATACGCGCATTATGGAACCATATTTCATGCTAGACGATTGATATGTTACACCAGTTGTCTTTTGCAACTAGATTTATGATGAGGAGGGCTTAGGGGGCAAACCACGAAATTTTATTAATTAGAACAAGTTCTGAGTAGAGATCGAGTGCGCCGAGAATAATTGCTGCTAAAGCATGACTCAATTTCGCGGCGACGAAGTGACTTAGGCGTGACACAAGAATGTGATCAATTTGCCAGGAACTCCGTAACGAGTTTATTAAAGGGAGTGCGTTTGAAATATTAAACCTATTAGGCCGTTTTCGTTTTCATAAAGTAACGATTTTCTTGTTCCTATCAAAATTAACGTTTGTTCTGTCGCCAGAAGACAAGCACTCACCAA
Source organism: Tolmerus cingulatus (assembly GCA_959613345.1). Lineage (NCBI taxonomy): Eukaryota > Metazoa > Arthropoda > Insecta > Diptera > Asilidae > Tolmerus > Tolmerus cingulatus. The sequence goes on along the minus strand of OY390708.1, from coordinate 10,703,099 downwards.
CCGCTCTGAAATTGATTCCTTGTTAAATGTCAGTGGTCAAACCTAACTGCCGATCACTTTTCTAAAATAATAAACTTTTGTTATGTTAAATTTATAATTTTAATTTTACCATCTTATCTGATGGAAACACACTTTATTATTCTAAAATAGAGCACAGTAATAATATGAAAAGTTTCTAAAAAATAAAATCCTATATTTAAAATAGAATAAGAGCAGTTGCTTTATTATTTCTAATTTAGATATTTTAATTTAGCATTAGTTATATGATTAAAAATGTTCTACATTATAGGTATTTTCTAATTTTATTGTTAGTTTGACTATAATTTAATCCTTCCCATAAACTTCAAATTTGCTATAGCAATCAAGATTTTTGTATGGAATTAAATACACAAAAACAGAATATTACTAACTTTATAATTTTCAAAAACGATGAAAAGACTAAAATCATTATTTAGAATCGTATTATAAATAAATATTTGTATGTAGAGTTATATACAAGAAGCTGCAGTTAGATTTACAACTAAATTAGTGTTCATATAAATCAAACTTATAAGTGACAATTTAAGTTTTAACTTGAAGCACGTTTTGATTCTTATAAAAGTGATTATTACAACCGAATATTTAAATTTAACCGACATTATTTGAAGGTGTGTTGCTTTCCCTGAGACGGATATCTTCTTATAATAACTTTCCCCTCTAGGTGTTTTATTGCCATTTTATTGCGCCGCCTTAAAAACCCAAATTACGAACTGAAAAACGATTGATCTCCCACAACGACAAAAGATGCACAACTAAAAGAAATCACTTAGAATTCAGGAAACAATAAAGTTTGTTTTCTCTTGGATTTCGAAAATCCTTTCAACTTTTAAAATTAATGTGGCCATTCTTATGGGTGCTGCGAATCCGTAAAAAAGCGACCGCATCCAAACTGCGTTCACCTCACCTTTAGAATTTAAAGTTTTCGCGGAGGTGTAAATTCGGTCAAATGCTAATTAATTCTCAAGCCGCGAATGGACACACGGTTTTATAGAAGCTTTTCAGATAAATCTTGCAAAAACCGCGATGGCATGTGGCTTAGCTGAATTGCATATGAGATTTAGCAGTTTTTTAAGTTAGCCCGGTTCATGGCAATCGGCCCAATTGTTTTCGGTATGCAATTGCTTTCGATTTCGAATCTTTTGAGGTAATCAGACCGCTTAATCCGAGTAACGAGCGAATTTTTCGAGGTGCTGGATGCATTTCCCCCTCAGCGGTTATTTGCGAAACAACTGACGTACCTCAGGTGTAATGTTTGCTTGAGCTTGGGCCACATGAGCGCGGAAAAAGGTGTCTAATTTTTTTAAACCTATCGACTCGTATCAATCCTATTTGGATTTGGCTTGCATAATTCCCACAAGACTCGCAGGTCGAATCGAGCCAGAGTTTCGGACAGGGTGCAAGTTACGTGGTCGACACCTCTGCAATAAGTGGACCGAGGCCAATTTCAATATGTATCCGATCAATCAGCTAAAAAGCCTGTTTTTCATTCCTTTGTGGAAAGACAGTTGGCTAAAATGGGTAGAATTGCGATATAATAAAAAGTATAAAGACTAAAGCTAGGAAACACACTTATGTTAAGCGATTACAAGACAAAACTATTAAAGGTTTAACATTTCATTGTTCCTTACTTTTGTGCTTAATCACTGATGGGTTAAATTAGTGCGTAAAAGCATATCTTTTGTGAGAATCACGTTACCTTGTTTAAAAAAAAAGTCAGTCTATTCAAAAGTAATCAATTTTGTGGTTCGTTAGTGATTCAAAATTTCGTAAGGACAGGAAGCATTATGAGCTTTAGGTTTGTATTAAAAAGAGATGTTGAATCAATAGTGCTTTGCTTATTTAATACGTCTTAATAAAAATAAGATAACCGGAGACTTTATAGATTACTGTCGCAACTAATAAATGAGTAATAATTTAGTAATAAGAGACCTTTAAAATTGTATCTACTAAATTTTAAACAAATTCTGATGAAACCAAGCCTCTCCACGCCAATAAATATAGTAAATGTTCGTTAAAGTGCCATGAAGAAATGTTATTCACCTTTCTACAAACTTTTCACTTTTATAATTCTTATTTTAAAAATATTTATAAGTCCCTCTATGATGGAGCAGGTTTTTATATAAAAGTTGTAAACAAAACTAATTTAATGCAAATTAATTTCACCAAATGTTTGTTTTATTTGATGCTAATCTGGTTAATGCACTTAAAAATTTGAGGACTTATAATCCCTGTTTTATTAACCAGTTTTGAAAAATTCTGAAAGCCGCTCCTTGAAAAGACTGTTTTGCCCTATATCAATCTTCTATATTTACGTTGAACATTTCTAATTTTAAACGACTCTTTTTCAGAATGCATATGAATCGATCGCATGCATCTCGAATTTCTCAATGGATATACTAAATTTGTGTAAGATATAGCGTTTATTAAAACCGAATACACAAATATTCAGAAAAAGGAGTGACGAAGAAATTTACATTTTTAAAATAATCATAAATTTTCTTTTCCAGACAGCCTTGTCAATAAGTTCCAATTATAGAATACTAAAAAATTGACAAATGTGATGCATTTGATAACAGAGTTTACAGTTTTATGAATAAGATCAAATTAGCTAATGTTTATTTTATGGATGCCCCAAATTTTATTCAAATAGCTAAACTATGGTTTTATAATGCAAAAATGATTATGTCCGATCTTTTGAAGTCTAAACAAAGGTGGCATTCATTTATTTTTTTACTTCATAAATTTCAAAAAATAGATTTCATTATTTTGAGTGAGTAAAGCTCGTTATGAAGAGACAATGCATATAATTAATTGATTTTAAAGTCACATGCTAACTTAAAAAAAACGAAAAGAGTGCATAATTAGAAAATAATTGGTTAATTATTTTGCTACATTTTTTACGCAAACATCGTAAGCTATGTTTTCAACATTACGCAAAAATAAATATAGCCGAGTTAAATCAATCGTTGTGCAAAACGATAAATCGAATTATTTTTTTTCCGATGTGAAAAGAGCAAAGCTATAAGTGCCTAAGTTTTTTTTATAAGAAAATTAAGAAGTGTATTTTTACATGACATGAACATTGGAAAGACATTGTTTTTAATGTTAATTAACCTTTCTATTCCAATATATTTATTATTACTATTTCGTGATTCTTGATATACATATGTACATATATGTATGTATATATTTTTAATTTATTTAATCAAAATAGAGCACATAAAACATCAAAACATTTCTTCGTAATGACCTCGAACCTCCAGGTTTCTTCGAGCGAGTAGTCATGCTTTATACATCAAGCTATCTTTATTCCATATTACGTATATTAATCATACTTCTGGTGAGAAATGACGAAGACAAGTCGCGGGTATAACGTCTCAATTGTGATGCAATTTCTCAAGAGGCCAACAGCTCTCATTTGGACGTCGTGCACGGAATTTAAAATTATTGCATATAAATTACATTTATCTTTGAAAGTAACATTATATCCCGAAATCAGGTGAAATAAATTTTATTCACCTGCACTCGATCGAACTGTGCACGCTTATCTACTTTACGCGGTAGGACGGCGAGCGTAGGGAACCTAAGGCCAGCAGCTAACTCATTAACTTCACGGTGCTATCAGAAAACTAGAAAAGTCTGCTTAAGTTAATCAGTGGAAAGCGTGGGATGTGAAATTATTAACTTCAGCTGCGCACAAGACCTAGGCTTCTTTGCGATCGGTCCTCGCCCATGCGCTGATCCGCGGATCCGCGGATTCGCGGATTTGCGGATCGCGGCGCACGGCAGGCACAGGCACAGGCACGGAGCTAATCTTCGGTTACAATAATCCAGACAAAAAATCCACGACGACGCGACTGTCATTCTTCTCAGTGCAGCAAAGATGAAAGGCACCCAGCGCTCGACTCCGCGGAGGAATGATTAATTCGATTAGAAATTTGAGAGAAATTTTGAATTTATGAGAAGCGGATGCGAGATCGTTTGAAGAATTAGCAAGCATAATGGGCACTGAGCGATTTAACAAGTTTTTGAAATGTGATGATGTTCAATTAGATTTATTACTTCAGGGAATAATGCCAAGGACAGAGAGGTTAATTAATCGAACATTAAAGAAAACTTTACTTAGCGAATAACACTGGTCCGTAATCAAGTCAGTTTGATATCCGTAGCTAATGTAGGTATAGATGAATTGGATTTATGGGCAGTAAAAATGTTGGAAGGATTAGTTTAAGAAACCTGTAAAGTTTATACTATAGTATATACTCCGACTATAATTTCAACGAAAATCGGAACGTATACCATTTTAAGCCAAATTAGGAATGGTGTAAAACTCGACTCCTTCTAAAAAGTCGACATTTTTCACTTCAATTTTAAGCTTTCCACCTTTTAAATTTAAACAGCTTTGAATTTCACAATTTGATATGCCCCTACCAATATATACCCCATTTACTCATATAAATAATTGTCAATCTTAGACAAATGTTAATATTGTTGTTATGTTTTTTACATATCATTTTAGATATACACAATCTTATAGTTCTAGTATTGATATTTATAGGTTACAGTAAAATATTGGCTTTTCTTTAGGCAGAATGTTCAATTTTTAATTTCAGTACAATTTAGAATATTAGGTATAAGGTATAGCCCTAAGTTATTTATCAGTACTTATTCTTTCATTAATTCAAAAACCCTTTTAGTTTGATTGTTTTATTACGTGGTTCAAAACCACGGCTATATCTATTGTATATAATTGTAAGTCTTTCTAGCGTTTTTTCTATTTTGTTTTTGTTTGGGGGAGTCTTATTTTGTTTTATAGTTTTAAATTAAAACTTATCGCAGAACATTTCATTGTAAGAGGACAACTACATCCTGTTTTATTTAAATAAAAGTTTTCTCAACTTTAAGAGCTTTTATTAAAAATAAACCAAACGTAGTTATATTCAATGATTTTGTGTTTGTACCAATGATATTTCAAAACGGTTGGAGTATAGGTCCTAATAGTGGTAGTCCAAATATTTCCAAATGTAAAGGAATTCATTTATAGATAGGAGCGGTTGTAACAAAAGACTGGCAATTAAAGAAAAATACTATGGCCACACTTCAACAATAAAGATTTTAACGACGCATGATTAGGCAATAGAGTACTTTTGTTTGATGGTAGGCTCAGTTTCATTAAAATGGTCGCTTTAGTGAAAAGAATTGGCGAATCCCTTATATAACCGAAGTAGTTTAACTTATCCCATAGGCTGAAAGGAACTGACCTTTAGCGACCCACGGGAACAAATAGCAATTACTTGCGACCGCATCGTCAATAGGAGAGAGTGGCAGGCGGTAAAACATCGATTTATCACTGTTCTGAATTTTGAAACAACCATCGCCGTGTGACGGTGGGTAGCCGAATCCATAAATCAGCATAATTTCATATGTTCGTCAAACGATTTTTGGCTTGAGTTGAGTTGAGCAATTGATACGGCTCAGTTGCAAAAAGTGTAAATGGCTCACACCGCGCAAAAGACGCTACGGCCGGCGAATAATTAGCGCGCAATTATTGCCCACCGTAGAACAAATATAATTTGCACTATTAATCAAAAAGTTGCAGCACGTAGAAAGTGCGCTCGCCACACGCATTTAGTACTATTTTGACAACGAGTTTTTCTGCAGAGTGATTTTGAACAATTTAATTACTTGTTGCAGATTGACTGCTGCGAGAGGCGTTCGAGCTGAAAGCCGATTGCAATTATTTGCGACGTTCAAAAAACTCGGTACGTGGTAGATAAATTGTTTTGCAAGACCCCCGGACTGGAGACGGGCATGCAACATTTGACATGTTAATTTTAAGGTGCCTTAAAACCAGCCACTGAAATACCAATATCTTTGAAAGTTGTAATTTCAATTATTTTACACATTGACTAATTGAGACTTACACTTAGACCTTAAGAAAAATTAGCTTACGAAATAAATGTATGTTCTTACAAGCAAACTCCTTTCTCAAGTTACATAATATTGTAAATCTAAGCTATTAAATATTTTATAGTAATTTTTTTGTAATTCATATTCAATACATGAAAAACACAGCATTATTAAAAAAATTAGAGTGCATTGTTTTTAATATTCATGAAAATCAGTATTCTCGGTAACGCAATGATTCATAGTTACGATCGAACTTCAATTTCGAAAGTCGAAGTGTACAAGTATTTCACACTACGTTTTGAAGAGAATAATTTTTTAATAATTTTAATTATACCTCTCAAGATCGTTCAATATTAAAATAAAAAACATATTTTCAACCAAATTCGAATTCGACTGTATTTTTTTAAAATATTTGTTACCTCTTAACTCTTTTACTTATAATCCGATGCGGAAAAAACTTTTTTATTTTGAATGAATATACTTCTAGATTGGTCGTTGGTCGGATGTTTGTTATTATTCAAACAAATATTACTTTAAGTATAAAGTTTGATTTTTATATGGTTTCCATGGAGATAGTGTTACAGCTGTGAATTTTGAGCTACGGAATTTAAAAATCATGTATATTTTATTATTGATTCCAAGCTATGCATATATTTTTTGTATGTAGTTCAATAATAAATATGCTAAAAAACTATAAAAAATTCGAAGCTAAAACCCTTCAATCTTCCAAGATACCAATAGCAGAAAATACTTCGGTTTGTTACGATTTCACGGCTCACTTTACTAATCGAACATTGGAAGATTTTAGAAAGGATCTAGACAAAATGCGAAAAATGAGTTATTTTCCTATTTGGGTAAAATGCAGTCAATACCTCATGTTAAAATGATTAGAAAAATACTCCTACTACTTTTCTACTATGGTCTGCTGCACAACAAATAAAATAAATAGGATCGTGCAGACCATGAAGCATTTTATTGCTTCACTTATTTCACTTTCACGGGTGTAAAACAAACATATTCAAAGCAACTGCTCTAATAACCAACAGACAAAAACATAGTTCGGATTACAAGCGAAAAAATCGATAGAAGTATTCACAGGAATTTGGAGTGAAAACGTGATTCATTTCACCAAGTACAAGAAATTAGCCGGTGCTCGGAGGAGATAGGATCGCGGCTGAGCCGTGTCTTGTCTTGTCTTCGAGGAGTGGGCAAGATCAGGCCAAGACGGCGAAGAGTCGGCCAGAATTATGCTGCTGGCCAATTTGAACATGGCTAGCACTTGAGCCCCTCATGCGCGACTCCGGAGTCTGGACACGCTCCGGAACGATCGGCGGCGGTGTGTACACTTGCGGTCATAAAAACCGCACCACGCAGGTAGTTTCAATAATGCCCATAATTGAAGGAGGTAGGGTAGGGGGAGGGATGCAATAATTTGACCTGCTCTAAGGGGGTATAAAAGCAACCCTTTCGGTGAAAGGATATTCAGTTCAAGTTCAGTGGTGATAACTATAAAGTGAAAAAAAGTGAAATGGCCGGAAAATACAAGCAGTTGACCCGAGACCAAAAAGTCGAAATTTTGACTTTGGTAGATCAAGGTCTGTCGTATCGTCAGATAGCGACTACAATAGGGTGCAGCCATTCAACTATCGTTCGCTTAGTGAAAAAAAAAGAGAATTTGGACCCTCTGGAGAGGACGAAAGGATCTGGAAGGAAACGAAAGACAAATGCAAGGACGGACAAGGCCTTACGACGGATGAGTTTGAAGGATCGCTTCAAATCCGCTGTCCGTTTGAGGACAGAGCTGAGGGACTATCATCAAGTCGATCTTAGCGTTGAAACAATCCGTAGAAGGCTACGAGAAATGGGACTTTATGGAAGACGACCAGCGAAAAAACCCATGTTGACAAAGAAAATGAAGGCGGCTCGTCTAGCATGGGCGAAGAAGTACAAAAATTGGACGCAGGAAGACTGGCGACATGTGATTTGGTCCGATGAAAGCAAATTCAACTTGTTGTGCGCGGACAATTTGCCATACGTGCGACGTTCAGCAGGAGAAAGGTTTAAGGATGAATGCACAATTAGAACGGTGAAGTTTCCTCAAAGTCAAATGGTCTGGGGATGTTTTTCTTTCTACATTCTAGGTCCTTAGCACTTCGTTGATGGAACCATGAACGCTCAGAAGTACGGGGAAGTCATAAAGCAATTTTTGATACCAGCCATGGAGGAGCATCTTTCGTTTACTGAAGAAGTCATTTTCCAAGATGATTCTGCACCTTGCCATCGTGCCAAATCGGTAAGTATAGTACGGCATATAAACTGCCATATGTCTTCTTCATTTTCAAATAAAAAAAACAAAAAAATGTATCCTCTTTTTTTTCCAGCTCGAAAAAATATTTTCTGATCTTGGAATTCAGAGACTCGACTGGCCAGCGAATTCGCCCGATATGAATCCCATCGAGCATCTATGGCATGTTATGAAACGGAAAGTAGCAGAACACAAACCGGAGAGCAAAAGGAAGCTAAATCAAGTGCTGGATCTTGTGTGGAGGAACGAAATAACGGACGACATCATTAAAATATTGGTGGACTCAATGCCTTCTAGGATCGAAGCGGTTATTGCGGCCAAAGGGGGAGCAACGCGGTACTGAACACTGTACATATAATTTAAATTAAGTGTAAGTTATGTATAAATAAAAAGTATTCCAAATTATCCGCTAGTTTCATAACTAATGTAATAAACATGTAAATAATAATAAAGTATGAAAATTGATAGTTAAACTTTTTTTTAAATTTCTTTCAAACAAAAGGCAGTAGGCAAACGAAATTCTGTCAAACTGTGTACGAGTTACTATTGATTATTGTAGTAAAGAATTATTCCATTCGGAAAAGTAGATATCCTTTTATTCAATTTTTTCTTATGAATTTCAAGTGGTGCGGTTTTTATGACCGCAAGTGTAATTATCGATTAATTTTAATCTAATTTGCCTCGCGAAGACTTCTTGGCATTCAGCGGGTACTCGAAGTCGTTTCGCGGCGAAGAGCGTGCACCTTTGTTTGGAAACTTATGAATGTTAACGCGGGCTACCTAATGAGGGACTTTGGGGGCCCAAGTGCGTACGCGTGCCACAACCCGCGTTGGATTGAGCATTTATTGCGTAATTCAGAAACAATGCGAGCAAAAGTCTTCCCGACTACTGCCGATTGCACCACGGCCCCTCTGTTTGCATTTATGCAATTATTTGCAGCCGGTAATGTTGCTACTTTCCCTTCCATCGCCTTTCTTTTTTATAAGAAAAGTGGGTGAACTCAAATAGTGCAGCAGGCATATGTTTTGAAACTTCTCCAAATGCATAATTTATAGGTGTGAGAATGTAGAGGCTGGGAGATGTCGCACCCAAAAGACCCACCTTCATTCACCAGGAAGTTGCCGCAGAGCACAACGACATAACTTTTACTCAAATGTGGATTTTTAACTTATTTATTTTATTCATTACCCTCAATATTTGCCTTCCTGGTAAGGACGAGCTATAAAACTCATATGAATGCATTCTTAGTAATTTATACGATCGTAGCTCAGTAATGAAAGAATCAATTTTACCAATATGAATGGTTAACTAGAGAACTGCCTTTTTGAAAAATGTATAATATACTCATACTTCATAATCTAGAGTTTATGATATAATTTTTTCCTTCCACTATATCCAGTATACTATATAGAGTCCAAAAATTAATTAATTAATTTAATTTGCTCATCATAAAATTGAGATGATTGTAAAAGTAAATGTTTAAAGTTTTACTATTACCATATGAATTTCCGCCATTTTCTTATTAATTTTTTATGTAGCAGTTTCAAATTTTAAATCTTATTTTTAGTTTTTTGCCAATTGTCATTATTTTTCTTTTAAATAAAATTTAGTTCTACTATTGTTATAAAATAATTTACAAACAATAATTATATTTTTTCAAATAGGTATATGTATGTATAATAGTATGAATTTATTTTTTTATCTACCCACGTATGAATAAATATAATTTTTAACAATAAAATTAAATTACGATAAAAAAATTTTTAACAATGTATTTTTTTATGCAAATAATGAAATTAAAGAAGAATGTTCTGCTTATATGTATGAATGAGAATAAATCATCCGACATAATTATTCGTTTTCAATCAATAAAAGAATAAGAAATGAGCTACTAATACAAGATAACTTACCGCTTAGTAGTTATGCGAATTCAATTATTACTAATGGCTTACCTGTAACAAAAAATAAAAACCAATTAATAAAGGGGTCAATCGCCTTATTTTATAATATTCGTTCAGCAAAACTTTTTTAGATGCTATAATAAATCTTGTTTTTATAATCTTTGGATAACTTTGAAAGCTATATTTTTATTATACAACTTGGCAATTTCCATATTCTGTTAAAATAAATCATGTGTATTTTGGGCGCATTCACTTTTCCATCGTAACATAACCAAAGTAAATTATACTAATTCACTATTTTGAAACATATTTATAATCAACGGAAGCATCCTAAAACGTAAAAAGACGTTTAATGGTTAGTCGAAAAGTCCGTCAAGGGGGAGTTAGATGAACCGCAGATTTGCACGTGGTGACTAAAGCGGCGATCGTTATCTAATGCTAATTTTTCAATTAGTGGATCCGTTTGATGCGGCGCTTCCTCCTAGACGATTTAGCGTACCTGGATTACAATCGATCATCGTCACGGTCGCCGGAGGCACTGCCATACGTCGGACATCCGACGAAACAATGCGTCTGAAGATGCCAATCATCGGCAATATATCGCCGTGTCAATTTAGGAATTTGACGGCTATCGATGATCGAAAGTCTTCGAAGACGATTACCGTCAAGAAGAGCAGAGCCTTCGGATCGCCGCGCGGAGATCAATTGAGCGATCGGGCTGCCCAGGTGATCGCTCGTTACCGCTTTTAATTCCCACCTGGAGAAGGATGCGAGCCGAACTGATCGATTAATGAGTAAACGCGATCGGCCGTATTTTTTTTTTCTGCGCTCAAAAAGAGCAGAAGCATAAGACATAAATCTCGGCGAATGTAATGAACTGATTTAAATTGCAAATCGCGCAGTTTCGAGCCATTTAGCGGTCGTGCGCAAAAAATAAGAGCAGAAGGCGTGCTGCTGATCTGCAGTAATTCGTTATTGCGAACAACCTTGACTTAGAGATTGCTCTCCGCTACAAATTGCCTTCAAGGAGCTAGAAAGGCGCCGCAGCGAGCGCGGGATGTGATTTTCGATTCTGAAGATAGCAATACATGGAGTTCGAGTTCGAGTTCGAGTTGGAGCGGCCCGTGGCTGCGTTCGTTCCATTGTACTACATTCACAGAGCTCTTTTGTCAAGGGTAAGTGGTTAAAAGGGGACCCGCGAGTCGCGATTTTCTTGTTTACGCTAACCGGCTTTGGGCATTTATTGTAAAATTGGGTAATTTTGCTCTGTTTTCGTATGAAATTCATAAAATAATCGATAAACTGGAACCAATATAAAAGCAATAACGACATTTTTTGAATTCTTTGCATTGAGGAGGTCCATGTCTTTAAAAATCTTCAAGTCATGATTTTGAATTGAAGTTATTTTGTAATAGTATACATTACTTAAAATGTAGTTGGTCAAATTATTACTAAGATCTGAGTATTATTTATGGAGATAACGACTTTAAGCGAAGGCGCCTTGAGCCCCTGCAAACTATACATACATAAAACATTAAAATTTAAAGGGCTGATTCTCGAAACAACAATGTCAAAATTGAACTTCATCATATCTCCAGAACGAATTAACCGATTACTTACAGATTTCAATCAGTTAGGTAAAACATAAAATTTATGATACTGAATGGAACCAGCCCACTATTCATATTTTTTTATTGCCTGATTATTAATATTTATAGAACTTATAAAAACATTTCAAAACTTAAAGCTCATAGAGAAAAAATTGTTTTTATAAAAATTGCGTTTAAAGTTTACATTAGAGTAAAGGGTAGTGAAGCTCTGCAGCACTCTGAGGACATATTTTTAAAAATTTAAGGAATATGTAAAAAGTATCGATCTGTTCAAATTTATAGACTAGAATATCTACCATCAGAATTTGACAACGACAAAAATATTTATTATGCAATATATGTATAGCATAGTAATTTCGTTTAATTTTAAACCGAAAAATTTGATTTCAAAATATATTGATTAGAAATTTCCTGTTTTAACGAAATACTTACATGTTAAGATTTAAAACATAAAAAAGCAACTTCTCAGTCAATAAAATTTTGAAAGTAAAGTATTAAAAAACTAAAAACATAATATGCTAATATTGTATAAAATTCTAGAGAGAATTCGGTAGTCTATTAAAAAAGGTTAAAATGAATTAGATTTAAAAAATTCAGTTAAAATAGAACAAGTTGAGTATTTTGGTTAACATGATTTTATAAATAGTAACAGAAATTGTACAATAGTAAAACTAATGGAGTTTTGTGGTAGGAGTTCAAAAGCGTAACTAGCTTATAAAATTAAAGTAAAACATAAATCATTGAATTAGTAAATCCATTAGGGTTAAACCCACATTTCTCCAAATATTTGTCCGTTTTTATGTAGCAAAAGTTTTGATATCTGTCGGCTTTAATGGCTTGAGGGGGCTGAGTCCGATCTCTAAATCAATTCTACTTAAGAATACTTTGTTGCCGTCGGGTCGCTGCAAATGTTCTAAGATCGAGTTACCAGTAGCGTGCGCTCTTAACGACCGACATGGCAGCCAACACCTCTACACGCCGTCAAAATCGTAAAGCAATTACCAGCCTCCGTCCGTTTGGCTACCAAGTACCAGCTCGCCAATTTGGCCTGATTTTTGAGGTCCACCTGAAACTGCTCGGAGTTTGCATAACTACCTGAGCAGCGGCCAATGCTAATCTACATATGTTTAGCTTGTATGTCGCCGATCCGCTGCTGCTACGGCGGTAGCTCAACTGACGCGGCTCTTCGAGAATTTTCTGAAGTCGTTCACCACCAAGTTAACGATCTCTGACACAGAAATTGTCAATAATTCGCCTGAACTGAAGACAGATTAAAGCATGTGAATCTATGATTATGTCGTAGAAATTAGGTATCAACTTTTTGAAATAATCGCCGAAGTGTGCCATTTTAAACATCATGCTGAACGGGTAATTACGGAGGAACATTAGAATAGGCTTGCATGCGATCCGGCGCAACATGCTAGTTAGTATGATTTCATTCAATCAAACGAATTTGCATTTGCGAAATTTGAAACATTTCAATTACCAATCGCAGCAATGTGGTCTTCTAAGAAAATTAACTGATATTATCGAGTAAAATGTTTGGTAGCGAACAAATAGCCTTAAGTGCTTGTTAATAAAATACCTCTATCAAAACAGAATTTCTCTCACTTCGATACTATAAATTGCTTACGTTGTTGTTTATCAGTATGTATTTATAATATTACACAAAAAAGTATAAAACTTAAAATTTATATAACTAATAAAATTAAACTACAATATTTTAGGATAATTACCTAAAGGACACTATAGATATAATGGTGAAACTTAAAAATTAAGATTGCTTACAAAACAAACAAATTCGGAGAGTCTCAAACCAGTTAATTTGAAACGGTGTAATTTAAGAATCTTAGTAGAATATATTTAAACTTTTATACCACAGCCTAACTTACATAACATATACTTACTTTATGTAAAAAAGCATATCTTACAATAAAATATACGATTTTAAATATTTCAATTCTTGCCGCTTAAGATAGAAAATATCCGTCATTTGTTTGTTAGTTAGGTAGCTTTAAAACGTTTATAGATTTTACTTTTAACTTTAAAAATATTTACGTAAAACGATAGAGAGATGTTCATAAGATGAATCAACGGCAGTTAAAACACAAAAAAGTATGAATCTCAAAATTTGTGTAGATCATCCACATTTTACACTCCAAATTCCTGCAAATTGTGACTTCATGAAGACAATGCGTCACTTGCAAGATAAACATCAGCGCTGAAGCATCATAAAAAATAATAGCAACTTTTACTATGTTCATAAAATTTGAGCATAAGCTCACGTCGCGGCGATGAGCACCTCCATCTCAAGAAAGGTGCAAGTGAATTATGGGATTACGAGCAGCAGACGCCGGCGCACAGCCGACGCAATGAAGCGCACTTAGCGCCAGAGAAAGGCTGAAGACGTCTTAATAATTTCTCATAGTCCACGTAAACAGAAGCATCTTTCATATTTCGCCGCCCCGCGAGCATTACTCGGGTGTCTTGGAAATTTCCTTCGCTTTCATTTGCATTCCGTAGAAAGTAATTTTATGTGCAGCCGCAGCCGTTACAATGGTTATAGGTGTCACAAAAATATGAAACTATGTTTTTACCGCTGGAAATCAGTGCACGAACAGCACTTGTCGCAACTCACGGATTTTGTCTCATTTTGATCTGCGCCGCGGAGATGTCATAACATAATAAGGTCCGCCGATCTCAGTCGCAGCATTAACCCAATTTCCCGGCTTTTTGCTGATATCATAATAACGCAGGCACGCAGAGGAACGCTAATTACAACTTTTTGCAGTCCCGACCTAGAAGATCTCCACCGTGCTTCACTCATTCGGCCTTCACTTTTTCTTCAAGAAATACCGACTTTTTTCTAGAAATAAAAAATACTTATCTTTCTGCGCTGTTGCGGCTGCGACCGCGGACAATCTGGGAGACAAGTTCAAGTGTAGATGGACGTAGAAGTTAATTGGGTCCAATTGTTGTTGACGAAGAACGACAGAAGTAATTGCACGGAGCCAAAGGTGTCTTAACTGCTTTGAGAGGCTGCAATCGATGCCAAAAAATCACTTACTGCAAGGTTAATAAGGCTGGCCTACCTTTTTGTCGAAATTACGGACCAAGTCTATAATATTCTCGTCTTTATAATGCGGATAGACGTGACAGTAGACTGGCGTTGCAAATGATTGACACCAAAATCATAATTTGTTTTATGTGCTATAGTTATTAATTACAAATAGTATATGTACTGAATAAAAAAATCAATATCGCACAAAAGGGTGCTTCAACTACAAAAACGAGTTTTTTTATTGCATGCCAATTTTGGATCAATGAAATATTCGTGTCAGACATTTTGTCCGTTCAGAGTAATTGATCTTATAGAGACCTTTTGCTTTTTCAAATCATTCATTTTTGTCTTACAGATTTGCAGGTGCAATGTTTTATTTCGAAATATAGAAAGATGGTAGTTAAAACAGCTTTTCTTTTATGACTAAAGTTAGGGTTATATAATTTTGTTAGCACCATTTAAAAATATTAAAATTGTAGAAATAAAATTCCATCTAGCAACCGAACATTTAATAATACACAATGTACCAATATAAGTTAGTAATACACAAGATAGGTACCATAGTAAATCTATTGTAATTGTAAAACATACATCTGAATAAAGTTTGTATTGAGCTGAACATTTTTTCGTTTTGTTGATATCGCTTAAAATTAAACATACGTTAAACTTTTCCTTGTATTTTTATTATACTATAAAAATTATTTTACCTTGATTGACAACATTTTTCTACCATCTAAGATAAGTAACTTAATTGTACTAATCTCTTTGGACGAGAATTTTTAAAACCTCAACACCCGAGCATCTTTTACTATGTTTTGTTCCTTATGATATTTTGATTTAAAGTTGGATACAAATCTGTGAGGTATCCGTTTTTCAAATTTTTTTTAAAAATTTGCTCGATTTTTAATTAAGAATATAAATATTTGCACAGCTTGGTGGAATTTAAATACCACCTATAAAATAATCTTGTGAAATCTATTTTATGCCAAAATAAATTTCTGAAATTCTAATATAATTTTACTATTTCTCTATATTGAACATTTTCTGTTTTTAACCATTTTCAACCTTTTGAAAGGATTCTTAATTGACCTTCTTTAAACATACCAGATATACAGAAATTAAATGGTATTCCGATTTAATTTATTCAAATAAAGAAAACTGACAAGAATATGTCTTTGATATGCTTTTATGGATGTTAAATGCTACTTACAGCCGTAACGATCATAGTCCTCAAAATAATAGCGTAGTTAACGAAAACCGACTGATGCTAAGCCTAGGTAACAGGCATCCTGGCATAAGTGTCGGTGACTGAGAAAATCGGCGGCTATTTATGTGTAGTCTCGCTGCGTTCGATTCTCACAGATTACCATCAACACGTATTAAATTCGCGGGCTCAGGTGTAGCGCCCGTGATTAATATTAATTTACAATTCCCAAAGGACCGTAGGCGGTGACCAAAATAAATTACCAATTTCTGTAATAAATTTCGTTTAAAGCGCGATCGAAAGGAGACCACTAAATTGCACTCCGCAGCCTCTCGCAGAGGTGTTGCTAAAGAATGTTATTTGAAACATGAATTTTACAAAACTTTTCGCGCTACAGATCGCGGTCCATGGAGAACAAAATCGCAAAAACGCGAGCCGCGGCTGCCGAATTGAACTAGTTTCTTCGCCTCTTTCTCTGAATCAAATTAAAACTTTGAATTGAAATTATAATTATTTATTGTCCACATAGGCCGCGATTGATCAGTCGAAGTCAGTCCTTCGCCGGCTCGCGTTTGGAGTTCAAGAGGTGTTGGTCCACCGCGAGTCGCGCGAGTTATTTAGTGCACAATTCAATGAACGGGGACCGTGCGCTAATCTTCGGCGTAATATATTTTATCGCGGGCAGGCTTATTCCAGTAACGTGTATTAGGTAACTGGCTCGACAGTATCTTTCATCTCTGGTAAGTGGAAGATTGCAGCGTGTGGGTATCGGATTTATGTTCTTTTCGGACCCAAGCCGGCTTCCTCCTCGGTGAAACACTTTATTTCGTCCACTGCCGTGTAGTCCAGCAAAATTAGATGGACAATTTTAATATAATATATTTATAGATTTTCAACTCCTAGGTCCTTTTAGGTTAGAAACAAAACGTTTATTAAATAAAAATGTTTAAATAAAATACTAATACATACACTCACTTTAGCATGCAGATTTTATTTGAATTAATTTTCAGTATGTAGATAGTTAAAATTTCGCTCAACAATAAATTTATATAATATCTACTCATAGAATTATTATAATAGGTACTAGCTGGGCCGATACCGGCATTCGATGCAGCATCCGATGCCGCTTGCCACTTGCAGCTGAAGCTTGCCGCTAACGCTTGCAGCTAAAACTTGCCGCTCACGCTTGCAGCTGAAGCTTGACGCTGACGCTTGCAGCTGAAGCTTGACGCTGACGCTTGCAGCTGAAGCTTGCCGCTGACGCTTGCAGCTGAAGATTGCCGCTCACGCTTGCAACTGAAACTTGCCGCTAACGCTGCAGTTGAAGCTTGACGCTGTCGCTTGCAGCTGATTTTGCCGCTGACGCTTGCAGCTGAAGCTTACCGCTGACGCTTGCAGCTGAAGCTTGCCACTGTCGATTGCAGCTGAAACTTGCCGCTAACGCTGCAGCTGAAGCTTGACCCTGTCGCTTGCAGCTGATTTTGCCGCTGACGCTTGCAGCTGAAGCTTGCCGCTGACGCTTGCAGCTGAAGCTTGCCACTGTCGCTTGCAGCTGAAGCTTGCCGCTGCCCCTTGCCGCCAAAGATTGCACCTGAAGCTTGCTGCTGACGCTTGCAGTTTAAGTTTGCCACTCACGCTTGCCGCTGCTGCTTGCAGCTGATGCTTGCCGCTGACACTTGGAGTTGACGCTTGCCACTTGCCGATGCGGAGTCCAATGCGGCATCCGACTGCCCCGGTCCAGGCTCGGCTCAACTGTCGCCCATGAAGAGCCGAGCCAAGTCAACCTTCCCTGACGGAGTCCCTGAAAAGAATGAAAGCAGAAGCTGGCTGCTCCTCTATTTATAAGCTGACCGCTCTCAGCCAGGAAAGAGTCCCCGGTCCAGGATCCGCTCAACTGCTGTCCGTGGGGAGCAAATTCAAATCTCCCGAGGTCCAGAGACGATCGGATGCCGCACTGCCACCCTGCTCCCAGCTGGGGAGAGGTGCCCAACACAGGATAGGGTGACGAGAGGTCCCTCTGGCTGTACTAGTCCCAGTCCCGATTTGTTTAAATCTTACACGGCGGTCACTCTCTGGTTGTTTTTCGCACTGATCCTGTTCATGGATTTATTTTTCACGGTTCTTCTACACCAGCGCCTTCGCATGAAAGATTCTTAATAACTTATTACCTAATTTGTGTTTATTCTTATTAATTTTAAATTAAAGCTATGAAATCTACTTATTTTGATATTCAGCAATCACTTTGGTTGTTTTGATTTTTTTTTCTAGCCTTAGTGTTGCTTCCCATTTTTGCAAAAATTATCCATTGATGCTTCGCTCCTATTGGTCGCAGCGTGATTTTATAAAGCCTAAAACCTTCCTCGCGTTCAACCAATCAAACTCTTCAGCTTTATAGTAATATTAGTATAGATTTTTTTAATTTATGACTATTAACGCACTCAATGAACGCTAAAAATTGACAATTATCATGTAAAAATTTATACATATGTACCTAATAAATATTCATAAATATGAATTAGAAATGAACTGTAACTATCATCCCCAACATTTCAAAAAGAAATCTTTATTCTACAAGTTATGATCTTAAAAAATTTTAATCTACTATTTAATTGTAGACTACATGAAATGTGTACGTTTTTTACGGCAAAATGATTTATGAATATTGGAGAGAAATGTAGTTGATTTGAACTTTTAAAGGTACATTAAATAAGCTCAGTAAAAGAAAACCTCTTTTCATTTTTATAAGAAGGTATATTCAATACCGAACATTAAGAATACCATTGTAATCGCGGGTAGATAATTATTTAGAGAAAAACAAAGGCGATTAGTTCAGTTGCCAAAATATTCTTAAATTTTATTTATATAATGATAAAATTTCACTAAATTATTATAACTCACTCAGTGTCGAGATATTGAGGCTTCAAAATAAACATTATATATTAATTACCAATGTGTCTTATTATATATATACATATTTCAAGTCATTATCAAGATGTAAGATGCACATCTTAAGTATTAATTTATAAATAATATATAATTCATTCAGAAAATCCTTGATTCAACTTAAATTAAGTCCTCTCGAATATGGTTAATCGAAATTCACATTTAGTGAGTAAAATAAAAAAGTGCAACATAAGAACAAAATCATAAAGAACTGCATGAAAAGAAGAAGCAGTGAGTAACATCGATTCCGCTAAAAACAAAGTAGAGATTACATAAATTTTGCAACCTGCAGTAAGCTGCAAACTGTCGTTATTGGGTGCAATTAAACATGACTCGAATTGATCGATGAAGGCATCTTCTAATAAATTGGCGGATAAATTGCCAAACCTACTTACGTTCTACCAGATAAAATCTTAATTAGATGGCTTTCAGTGGAGGTTAATCAGCTCAGAACGATTCGCAGTATCACAACAACTTGACACCTCTTGTTTTAACAACGCAGCCAGGGGACTCAGCGTCTAATTAACCTTCAAGTTATGAAGATAGTCAATTATGAAAGCATATGACAGACAGTAAAGGTTCTTGGCATAAATCGATCGTGAGCGTGTTCACAGCTTCATCATAAATTAGCGACGTTCTAACTGACGAGAGGAATAAATTGCTTCCCGAAGAACTTATCGCAGTTTGAAACTTTTTGAAAGAAACCCCTGTAAGAATTTACGCTTAAGTTACATTGAGTGAAAACAATAGCGACGTTGAGCACAATTCTTGGGAAATACGCCCACTGAATTTATCGAATTTATCTGCAAAGTGTCTACCAATAACCTCCAATAATCCGTCATGCTTTTGGATATTAATTATGTTTCGAAGCGTTTCGTAAGAATTTATGCAGCTCTATCTCATGGGAAATATTAAAAGCGTATATTAATTTTATAAAGTAAAAGTGTCACAATTTATATGCAATTTAAAATTAGAAAAAACAACAATACTTTTGAGTTTTGCGATAATCAACTCTTAGAAAGGAGAACATCTTCCCAGTAGATCAAAACTGAACTGACCCATTATGACCCATTTTTTGAAATAACATTGGTTTTATATGGTTAGCGTAACGCATGTCAAAAACGAATTACTCTATTGAAATTTTAAGCGCATATTTTCGAAAAGTAAAGGAAAAACTTTTTGAACAATTAATTGATATCACCTCAATATGTCATAGTGCGTTAAACAGCCGAAAGGACAATATTTTATGCAATTTCTCACATTTGCACAAATATTTTTCAGCTATTAGATCATTTAGATTAATTAAGCAACATATTTGTTTTTTACTTAAACTCATTATTACACTACCCATTTATACAATAATATAAGGTGGAATACCTGAAAAATAACTTATGATTGCCTGGGCAACGCCAAGAGCGCGTACGCTAGTCATAAATAAATATATAAATGAAATTTTTAAATTGATCTTATAAATGCAAATGTGCTTTTAATAGTTAAACAATTTGATGCATTTATTCCAATGAGCCGACATAAATAATTGTATGAGTTCACAAAACTATAAACCTAAAGAGCAGTCAAGGTTTGAATTTATATTCTACAGAAGTCATAAATTATTTCTGCGCTCACATGATGGAAATGTGCTCAATTTTAAAGTATTTCATCTCAAATCAGCCCACTCTCAATGTCAGTAACCTACAATTCTACAACTTTCATTCTTTTCTAATCCCAAAAATAAAAGTAAAAAAATCTAAAAATAGCATTGCCAAAAAAGGCCGAACAATAAAAAGTTCCACAACGCAACAAGTGATAAAAATACGCGCTGCGTTCCAATTAATTCATTTCTTTAACCCGCGAAACTGGTTATGTTATCTACATAAGTATTCGTTGCAACGAAAGCTACGAAGAGAAAAACCCGATTAAATGCCTTTTATCTTGAATGCGTTTTGTAAATTCGGAATAAAAAATTACCAGTTCCCTAGCTGAACGGCTTGCAGAAAAGGTAAACCAGTTTTTATGCCATTAGGAAATTAATTGTTGCAAAATGTTATAGTTTCTGGTGCTCCACAACTGCAACTGGTGCACATATATCACCTTTCCGCTGCCTATCGATCCGCTAAAATCGGCACAAATTTCCGCGGCAGGCGATGCGATCAGCCGTTGCAAATGGAATTATTAATGAATCAATAATAATCTGAAGCAACCGCTAAACGGGTTACTTAACGCGGCCTGCACGGACATAATGACAGCGCCTCATAAAACCCACAAATTTCGAAAAAAACTCGAGCCTAATTGAATTTTGATGCTAAATTACTCGGGGATGAGCGCCGTGAACAAAGCGGTCCATCGCCATCTGCTGTCAATCACACCTCGCATCCATTTAAAATTCCATAAACGCCACAACACCGACATAATCATAAATTCCTGCCCTCGAAAACAATAGGCGAGGTGTTATGTCGATATTCACAATTCACATGCTATGCTCGTTGGCCAATTTGCGCCGCCGCCGCCGTTGCACTTGTTCTTTCCGGGTGGAAAGTAAAAGTGGTTGCCTGTGCCATTTTTGAAAAATTACTTTTTGGGGCAGTTATGTAACCCATTGCACTCAAAACCCAAACAAATTTGTTCCGACGCCCTTCCGCCAGCGACGCAGCACAAATAAAACCAATTGTTGGCCATTGCGCCAGCCGCAGCGCCCAAATACCCCAATAGTCGTTACGGCCGCTGAGGTAACCAGCTTTACATCCTTTTCGGCTTTTTATCTCAAAATCGTAGCAATTTTGTGCGTAATTAGGCGTGCTTCGCTGTAAACGTAAACAACAAAGTGGTAATAAACGTTGTCAACCGTAAAACTTAATGGTGTAACATAAAGAGTTACATTTTGCATGACCTGGCAAATTCCGAGAAAAACAAGTTCACGCCTGCCCCCAATATTATTTGGTGAAAATTATGAGAAGTTTTACCTTAACGTCAAATTACTACTATTCTTTTTATTTTCTAACGAAAAATTTAGAAATAGTTTGTCAAAACCTACTCTAATTGCTACGATTATAAAATTACATGTTCCGATTTTACGAAATTGAGGATATGTTTTCGAAAATGACTTTTTAATGTTTTACGACATGACTTTCAATGTAATGTTTACATTGCATCAATAAGCGTTTTCACTAATTATCAATTTTGTGTCAACCCTAATAAAACATATTAAAATTTAACCTTCAAGACAGAGGTTATTAATGAAAAGAGTACAACATTTTTACAAAATTGCAATGTTGCCATAAAAGCTACAAAACTTTTGAAGAAATTTTATGGATTCAATAAGTTTAAATCATTATTTACCGTGAGATAAATTACAGTGTAAAGACACATGAAAAAATCAGATATGTTTACGATGAAAGATTTGGAGGACTTGATTTACTTTTGAGATTTCACGAATAAATTTTACAATCAATTATATGATGAAATAAATTTTCCTTGTTTAATTGCGTTTTCATTACATTCTATCATTATGACGCACTATATGGCCAAAATGACCTTGAAACGACCGCGGTATCACGTTCACTATACACTTGATGTTTAACCGCTGTATGTACGCTTGAACGAAACATTAAAAGGACGACAGATGTATAGACTTTACTTCCAGTGTTGAATATTTTTATTTTACGCACTAGGCTATGTATCTTAAAAAATTGTAGATTTGTAATATATGTAGGTACTGAAATCGCATACACTTTAGAGAGACGATTAAGAATTTTCTTTAATTTTGATGCGCCAACAAACAGGTAACAAAGTAAGTTATCATCTCTTTGACCTAGATGTGTTTGTTTGTGCTGTTTTTTGAACATTTACAAAAAAACATGTTTAATGTCATCTCTTAATAGGATAAGCAAAAGCAAAAAGAACCTTTACATAAAATACAATAGTGTGGGTATACGATCATAAATACAAATAGCTCGTTGAAACTAACTTGCGAAAATAGCGAGATCGTGATGTCTCAGAAATTTTAATATCCATATATTATTTTTTATGCTATTGCACTTAAGTATTATTCACTTATTCGAAATAATCAGGCCTACCCTGCTAAGCCAAGTTCTCATTCTCGATTCGTCAACCTCCAAACAATTACCGATGAAAAACGTGCACTCGAGTGCGATTTCCTTTTACATCTCGCAGAAGTTGACTCTGAACTCGCTCAAAACAAGAGTAAAATCAATCGCGGTCGATTCACCTTTGATTTTGTTCTCGCAAACCACACTCAAATTAAAGTTAGAACGTAACGAGAAAAACAAAGGTGTGGCCGCGTTCGTAGTTTGTGGCCTCTACTCCCATGGTGCCGGACAATCTTAGTAAAAATGTTTCACTTCTAATTTGTGCGATTAACCGCTTTGATTGCCTTAATCGATTTGTTAGTGCCTTCTACAGCTCTACTGCGACTGATCGCAATAAATTAAGTTTTAAACTGTTTTTGGAGACAACCTAAATCTTGTTATTATTGATTAGCAGCTTGTTTTTAAATTGAATTATGAAATATAGTTTATTGTTTCGTAGTTAGCAATTTTGATTTTTTAATACCTACATTTTTAAGACAAAAACTCGAATATTTTTCAACAGTTATTGACCAAAAGATTAAATAAAGGACTTTCAACAAATTACGTTTTTTTTGCCTATAAAAAATGATAAATAATTTTAACTGCTACTCTCAATAACCACAATTAGTTTCCTAACAGATTGATACTTAAATAACAAAAAAAAAAACTTAATGCAACGATGTTTGAGCAATAATTTTACATAACAAATGGTCGATAAAATAAAAGTTTAATTTACCTTTTCATGCATCACCACTGCGTAGTAACTAAAGTGCTCCAGTTGTTTTCCTATAGCTTTCGAAAACCTGTCCATCATTTGAAGATACATAAAATTAACAGAAACTGGATTTGCGAAGAGCAGTAATAAAAATATCGCATTAAAAGTTATATCTTAAGAAAGTTCTGACTTTACGCTCATTAAAAGATTTTAATTATTTCAAAGATAATGACGTCTTTTTCGTAATTTACTTTTGAAGTATCTTTTGAGAAAAAACTAAAAGTCCTTTACAGTCAATGAACCTAAATAGTTAAATAAAAAATATAAGTTGAAAAAAGGTAAAGTTGATACAAGAAAACAACTTTCGCAAAAGAACATAGTCAAAATAATTATCTTAAAAGTGTTTTTACTTCATTCAGGATGGTTGAATTATATAAAAAAAGAAACAAACTTAAAACAGAAACACCGCAAATTTAAATAAGGAGAATTGTCCTCATATAGTAACTTTTGTTACTTGCATTGTTTTAAATTTTCCTCGTTATACCTACAAATAGACAAGGTCGTAATATGTATATTTAAATATTACAAATTTAATATTTGGTAAATATATTTCTTCAGGAAACCCTTACTAAATGTCACACTAAGTTATTTTTGAATTAAAAGACCACCCGCATCAACTAGTTTATTATAAAGCAGAAAATATCCTATAAAGTATAATCTACAAAAATTTGATCCAGTTTAACAGCTTTTCGATTTGACGCACCATAGTAATAAATATTATTATTATGAGTTTTGGATTATGATTCCATATCATTCATAGGTTTTAGTAACATTCTTAAAATTCCTAAACTGGATGAAGTGCCAAACTTGAGTATATATTTGAAGAGCCTTTAACTAAATACGAAATAGCACTTATAATACACTGGTTGAAACCGGGTTACTCAGCTGGACTTCTAACAAACCGAATAAAGGTTGACTGGCATTTGTCATTCATAATAATAATCCAGCATCCTCTAATCAGTTAGTGCAGGAGCAGTGCTTTTATAGTAAACATTTTCTTATCAGGCAATTTGCTTGGGCGTAAATTGATTAATATACCCCGGGAGTGGTCAACAGGGCTCCGGCGGTGCAATCAGGCGGGAGCTCATTATTTTTAGTATCATTGATAAACTGCTTTAATTCCCCAGTGCCAATTATTGTCGCATGCAAGAAATATTGAGCCGCGACTTTTCCTACATCTTCCCGCCGCACTGATAAAAGGAAATGAAGAAATCTTGAGAAGGAGGGCCGCGAGTCCGCCGCGAGTCCGCCGCGGTCGCCGCAATGTAGACATCGCTGGTCACTTGAGCACAAGTGTCATTTATAAAGCATATAAAAGGAGCCGCCCGTCGTCCAAGTCCGGCATTAGCGCAGATGCTGGAGCGGTGGAGCGTTCTCAAATGCATCCGCGCAACCGAGAGCGGGAAAAAAACGAAGCGAAAAGGTGCAATTCTATAAATCTATTCACATATGATTATGGCTGTGCCGTCTCGAATTTTCTTTATTTTTATGCTGTTAATGTGGAGTAGATGATAAGTTGGAGCGTATCTTGTGACCATATTTCAGTCACCCGATCTTGTTGTGCCAAGCCCCCAGTCTGCTTCCTCCTGGACCGAAGTGCAAGATATCACTTGCCGGAGATACCGCACTTGCACCTATGCGCGAATAAATATAATTTTTATTAAGGCCACCAGCGCTCGCTCAATGGAGTTCAACTTTTACTTTCGGAGCAACTTGAGACCCAAGACCTGGTGCTTACCTGCTTACCTGAGTCGAATATGGGTCTCAAGGTGTGCGATCTGCCCTCGTGTACCTTTTGTTCTCCGGCGAACTTCCTTGTCCACTTTTCTTATTTAATTCCACTGGGTCTGGGGCCTCCGCTTTTCAACAGCGAAAACGTTTATGAATATATGTAACAAGTGAAATTGATTTTCTTCAAGTTACTACTATTCCTTTTTTACTTCTTCTTTTTTTTGCCCCTCTTCGCTTCTTTCTAGGTCTGCTGTCGGATTAAATCTGATCGGTTTGCTATTGACTCAAGACATGTAGGAAGTGCTCCGCGATTGCGCGATAAACGAAGATTGGCTAAATCATTTTCACGCGTTTAGTGACAAGCTAAGCATTTCGGGAGCGTTTCCTGTGCGGTAAGAGATTTTTTGCAACTTCTTTTACAAATTATTACAAAAAAAGCTACTAAAAAGAGGCCTGACTCCTTTCGGACTTATCGCATTTTAAATTAACAAATAAGGAAACACTATAAAATGTCTTAGCCAAGGAAAGAGTGTCCCATAAAAGCTTGAAATCACTTTAAGCTTAAATGGCTAATCATTCATATCGAGGTTTTTCCTATTTTACTTAATTTAATTAAGACAAAAAGTGTGTAAACGATTTTCGTAAAATTAGACTATTATTCAACAAAAAATGGATTATATAATTGGTATACTGAAAGTGAGTTTTTCAGTAGTATTAGGAATCAACTTAGAAAAATATACCAGTTTAAATAAATTTTTGCATATATCAAAATGTTAATGTTTTCTTAAAATATTATTCAAGGTCAAATTTTAAAAATAGTATTGTCAAGAAATTTAAACTTCATAATTTGGACAATAAATAAACTAAAGATTACTTTCAGGTCAAAAGTTACACATATGTATGTATGTATGTAAAAATACGTAATTTTCAGTACAAATGACTTTTAAGCATAATACTATTATATTAAAAATATGGTTTAGTTTGAAAGAACAGTATCCTCATACCTTTATATGTATTTAAGTTAACATATTATCTATCTATTTTAAATTATACCTGACGAAAATGATTGCAAAAAACTTTTTCAAGAGTTACTGTATTCGATAACAACCTTAATTATTTTCTCAATTTTTTGTTGCTTTCTAATTGTAAGCTGCTGTCGATATAAATGAAATAAGACGTCATCTCTTGTTTGATCCACAAACCATTTTTGCTCTTTAAAATTACGCCCCAAAAGAAGTTAATTTATGAAAATTGATCTCTCTTGTCACATTTCTTACCGATGCTGTCTTTAATTTAAAATTAACTGCTTTGAGATATGAGTCTTTAAGTACTTTCGAGCCAAAGTAGGGTCTTCCGTTTTGCTCACCCTTTTTTACTATCTCTGATTTTTATTTCACTAACTGATTCGACGTAATAATTGCAAAGTTCAGCTCCAACAAAGTGGCGGCATAACTTTTCCATAATTTTTAACTAATCCAGCAAACCACTTAAGTAGTTGGCTCGGCTCGTTTGTGTCGGAAATTGAGCACCGGCACGGGCCGTAAATAAGTGCGGCTCTCTCTGGGGCTATAAATTACGCGGGGCATTTTCGCCAAGAGCGGCAGGAGGAGCAGTGATTTTTGAAAAAGGCAGAAAATATCTTAACTAATTTCCACGATGTTGGGTCCAGCCGAACTGCTTCCGCCATTAAATTTATTAGTGTTTTCCTCAGCAGCCGCCATAAAAGTAATCTTCATCGTTGCTATAACTGATAACGTTTTCGATCGTCGGCAAATTAATGCAAAGTAATTGGCAAAACAAATCATCGGCGACAACTGCCCGCGAGGAGTTCCTCGAACACTCCGCGGTGATCATTCTCCAGTGCCTCGATTTAGTTCTCTGTCTAATTATGCTTATTTATCTCCGCGGTCCGTCGCCGGACCGCGCCGCACTATTTGACTGCGACATTAAGGTCCGACGACGCACCCGCGGAAATTTGCATACATCCAACGCGGACACGAACGGGGCGCTCGAGTCGCGTACCCGGGAGGATGCTGGGGACGCACCTGAAGCGCTGGACCGGAGGTGTTTAATTGTCAACAGCTGCAGCTTCTGCTCAGGTGAACGATAATCATAATTCCTAATTGCCGCCATAAAGCAGTGCGCCAATCCGCAATGCGACTTGAGTGAATTCTCGGTTAAACTTAATCATAAGTAAAAATCTGAAAAAAAGTGAAATTATTCTTAAAAGTAACTTCACAATAGTATAATTCAGCCACTGGGCCAATTCCAATAATTTGAATAATAATTTTTTTATTTTTTTACTAATAGCATTTTACTGTCAAATATTTGAGTTCAGTTTTCTTTTTTATACTTGACTCCAAAGTTTTCTTATTTACTGAATAGATGTTGGAAGAAAATAAGTGAATAAGGAACGTAATAAATCATTTAATCACTTTTCCATCTTTAAAAAACTCGTCCCTCATCAGGTTAAGTAAGAGAAGCCAGTTACATTACACGGTCACAATTTTGTGAACACCATCTCATGCGTTAGAAAATTGCTTGAATAATCTTTCTTTTTGCTTTAAGCCATCCAGATACAAATAATTTACAATATATTTAGAAACAAAAGCTGCTACTATATCTGCGTAGTAATCATTACCTTTTCTACAAATTAATTCCTTCTCTATGACATTAATTTTTAAATGTTTTTTCATAAATTCTTATATTAGTACAGGCGTGTACTGTTGTAATGTTACTTTTAAGAAACATTTAAATTTTGCTTAAGAGTTCTACTTATGATTAAGTTTAACCGAGAATGCAGTCAATGCGACTCGACTCTATTTTGACTGAAATCATGTCGCCGCATTCGCGTTGTCGCAGCTCCGCCGCGGGGTTAATTTGCATACAAACGACCTTCGCAATTGTTCCTCCTGCGGCGGACCAAGAATTTAATTGTAATCCACCGAGCTCCTTAGGCAGCGCCAGTCTATTCCACGATCGCGGTCTTTTCGCGCTTTTAATTCAGCAAGAAGATTGAGATCAGCGCTGATCGGCTTGCCTCTGGTCAAGTGTGAGATTTATGGCTGTGTGGGAAGAAGGCGTCTTGCGTAACAATAATTGGTTCACTATTACTTTCTAATGGAGTTTAATCTTTTTGAGAATTCGCAAAAGGAGGTCGCTGAGCCGCAAATTTGTTCGATCTCCTGCAGGTGTGCGTGCAATTGTTCTCGCGTGCTCTTTTTGCAAATTCACTCAATTTAAAAAGCTAATTTTAATTGCTATTATAAACCGATTAGTTTTTGAAAGAGGATCGTAATGGACAATTTTGTGTAGGTTTAGGTAGTTACTATACCCACCTAGGTAAAAATTCAAGTAAGACATACAATTCGAAATTTTATAAATGAAATAGCCTTCAACACTTCAAATTTTAAAATCTATTAACCCATAATGATTGCCGTGGGTTAATTTGACCCCACGCAATTTTCAAATCAATTTTGCGAATATCAAGCTGAGGTGAAATTGGATCTCTTTCGTAGAACTTCACTTACTACAACTATAAGAGCACCTTTTTTATTCACAAAAATAATCCTGGTATCATTTTTATTATTATTATTATTTTATGCATACATTATTCTAACTTGCTAAGATCAGATTGACCTTGACCTTATATCAATCAACTTCACGCACTGCAAACATCCAATAAAATCTTAAGATAGTTTTATAACAAATTTATATGAGACCACGTCAATGGTATACCATTTTAAATACAAAAATATTATATTGTATTATAATATTTAAAAGCAGTTCACAAATGGTAGAAATATCAAATAAATGTAGGCCATCTAAGAATATTTTCCTTTTTTCACAGATCTCGATAAAAAATGGAAATCGATTTAATTGTGTCTATAAGTGTTAAACATAGTAAAATTACACCTTCATTTTAGACTTGCAGTATCTTATACATAACTTTATTCTAAGTAAATTCGCTATATTTGTGAATTTCATTATGTACATGTACATCTGAATACGTTTTTAAAATATCTATGCATATATTTGCGTTAAATTCGGAAACATATTCAATCGCGTGAAGTAAATGAAGCTGCTAAAATACATATATTCAAATAGAACGAAAAACACAAACAATAAAAAGTTGACGCGTATGTTCAAACTTATTCATGTAATCTAAAGCAATTACTCATTTAATTAACCTTATTTACAAGCTTTAAGCACAAATAAAACGCACAAATGGAATGTTCAAGTCATGTTTGGGCATATTAATTCTGCACGCAAATGTAACTGAGTTTGGCGCATGTTAATAAATTGCATTGATAAAAATCTCCGTTTGCACATGTGGTCTGAAGAATTTATAATTTTCAATGGGAGATAGAGAATTTTTTTTAAATTCCTTTTTATTAAGGAGTAATTAAATTATAAACTTTTACTTACATTACTCGTAACTTACGTAGTAAATGAAATTAAAAATTGTTTTTCTGTAGAAAACATCTATGTCTTTTGTCGTAACGAATAGTGAGCGATTTGTTGTACGAAAGCATGTAACACGATGTAATTAATTGTAGACAAAAACAACAAATATATAACAAAAACTAAATTGGCAAATGAAAGGCAAATAAGGAAGTTGCTTATTTTGTTTCGCTGTTGGAAATAAATCATAACGCGTAAAAATTACAACAAAGTAAACGAAATACTTTCCCTGTTACCCAAAGAAATTCCAACCAAATAAAGTTATGCAAAATAATAATAAATTGGTGAATACCAATTTCACCCGCCAGAACGATATTTCACGGCAGCAAGAAAATTCGGAAGAGATATTTTTTCAGTTGATTGACACGCCAACAAATCGGTTCGACTTTCCCCCAAGCAGGAAAACGTAACGAACTCCCTATTTCCGCGGGTTTTTCGGTTGACTGATCTCACGCAACAGCTGATCTGAGCTCATAACTATGAATCGATCATGCGGTTCCAGAATACGATAAATCCCGGTCGATCGTCTTAAAGGCGCTCGAAAGACACCAAATTCTCTAATCAATCACGAAGAAAAGTAAAAGTGTATCTTTTACATTTTGAGTCGCTCGGTGGATAGTCGCTGACGACGATGATGAGACCGGTATTGAGTAACCTTGCACCTTTTTAATGGACTTGTTTACCCAGATTTATTCGCTGAATGATTTATTGCCCTAATTTATTGCGATCATCGTCACCTTTTTGAAAGAGGCCGATCGTATCGCATATATAAAATTAATTTTCACGAAAAAACAGTGACTTGCAATGTGTGAAAAAATCGTTGGACATATTAGGAATTTCGAATTTTTTCGGAGTCGGTTTTAGAATATCGGTTGCTTAGTTGCGCAACCAATGCAACCGGTGAGCTGCAGGACTTTGACATAAATTTACACATTCCAGAGAACAAAACGACTTAATTAATGGAGAAAATCGTGATCGCCAACAAAAAACGAGATTTCCCTCCCGAGTCTGTTGTATCTGAATCTGACCAGGTCAGATTTAATGATCGGACCAAGAGGCCCAAGGCGAAGCAGTGATTTTGATTGCACGATATTGTTCTCACTGAGCATGGTTTTATCTTTGAGCATCGACAATTATTATTATTTGATTCTGTGAAACCTTGACTATTTACCTAAATAAGCGTATTCAGCTAAAGTTGGAAAATCTAATTTTGTTTCGTTGTTATACTAGTTTGTAGGTTACTCAATTTTTTACATTTTGCCTACAATAAAATTCTTTGCAAATGCAACAAATTCCTTGGTTTATTTTCATATTTTCATTCATTACATTGGAACATCAGTTATATTGATTTTCTAATTGGATCCAGGTTTTGCAAGTAATGTTTATCTGAATTGAAATTTATTACCTATATCAAACAATTTTTATTTCGCAAATAAACTTAACCAACAATTTATTTGGTTCAAGGTTTAGCGTTTGAATGTGATATGTATGTGACGATTATCAAAATTGCAATTCAATAAAAAATTTCCTGCAAAACCTGGAACCGGATCCGTTGAGAAAAGAACACAGCTATTAATAAAGTGAGTTAAAAACAAGATTTCCTCAACTATTTCTCTTTTTTACATTAGCTTCAATCACTAAGCTATCGTACCACGTTCGACTTCGAGGGCACCAAGCTAGACCAGTTTTACTGAATTAATGCATTATTTTTTTATTTAAAAGAGTCATAGTTCACATTTTATATTGAGGTAGGTTACCCGAATTTGCTAGATTATACGTTAAATTTTGCGTAGTTTTCTGCAAGTGATAACGCCAAGGTTAATCGAGTTGATTGCCTCTATCTAGCATATCTCCTAAACTATGAAATTGCAATTTATGTTTAACTTCATAAGTGGCCTTTATGTGGTTATGATAACAAATAAGGTGCAAACGAACTAGTTAGCAGACCGATTATTCGTACCAATAAATTACCATCGGCTTGTTTTGAAAATCAGTTGATCAGTCGCTTGATATTAGTTATCTAAATTATGTTAATTATA
The DNA here is from genome assembly GCA_959613345.1 of Tolmerus cingulatus. Taxonomy (NCBI): domain Eukaryota; kingdom Metazoa; phylum Arthropoda; class Insecta; order Diptera; family Asilidae; genus Tolmerus; species Tolmerus cingulatus. The sequence goes on along the minus strand of OY390708.1, from coordinate 10,671,031 downwards.
AAAGACAATAGAGGGGTGTAGGTCTTTCTACAGTTCTTTTGCGTTCAACCTATAGAAATTTTAATTATACATGGCGTGGCATTTCTGGCGACACATAACATATAACATTTTATTTTATTTCCAAAATATAAAACAAATTGTAAATTAAGAAATGGAATAGCATTCGTGTTGCATATAACTGCCTTTTTTCTGGTTTATAAATGCCAAAGAAGGCGACAAAGGGTGGCGGTCAGGAAGCGTGACGGAAACATAAAATTAAAAAATATTTTCAAATATTTTGCACCAATTAAACAAAATCTTGTTTATTTTCCTGATATTATGGTTACTACCGCCTTTATACAACGAATATGTGTATGTATTTTTTTTTCAATTTAATATAAATATTCTTTAGTAACATAAGTCTTGTAAAATTACTATCTGTTTTAAAGTATTATTACCATTTTTATTAGTTCCAAATTTTTCAATTTCGGTTTTTTGATATTAATTTTACATTGATTAAAATGGGTACTGCCGGTTTAAGACTTATGTGTAAGACTTTTATTTTTTCGCAGTATAAGAGTTGTACGAAAATACTAGAATAAAGATTTTCCAATTCTGCCGAAAGAGTTAAGTAAATTTAATAATACTATTATAAGTTTCGAATTATCCGATTACTTCGCGTGTTATATCGCCGAATATTCGTCTTAAGCGACATTTTCAGTATTTTTCATTAACGGTTCTATTGGAGCATTAAGAGACCTATTAGTATCGAAGTGTAATGGATTTGACTGCATTAAGTAACACCTTTATTTTTGAGAAAGCAAAAACTTTCTTTTTGATTTCAATTTGAGAATAGATAAACAAGAAAAATCTACAGAGATTTTATTTAGATTTAAAGCAACATTTGAGAAACACGACGATGTTATACGATACTATGTCTCAATGCAAATTTGATATTAAGTCATGGAAATTTTCTGAGTGTACATACTTTTTAAATTGGAAGCATTGTCTGTAATGTAGGAAGTTAATGATTATTTCAGAAACCAGTAACCAAGTGCATATTTTATCCGTTCTTTGCCGTATATTAACCTTATCTTAATAAAAGTGGTAGACTACAAAACCTTCACAGGAGGAAATCTAGATCTCTGTTAGACTTCAAAGAGCAGTGTGAAACTAACACCTCACTGCGTCAAGGTGAGTGATTTCTAAACGGAAGACGCTACCGCGTTTTACCTGCGGTGGCTTCTTCATCTTGAGGTGGTGTTTCTTAAGTTCACAGCTAATAAGCAGCTGACGGAATAATTGCGGCTACTTCTTTAAAGCTCGCACGGCTGTCAGTGGAGGCGCCCACAAATGAGGAACTTCCTCGGCAATTTCCAGAGTTATTATACAAAATATTCATGAATTGAAAATTGGAGACCTTCGTGAAATCGGTCAAACAGCCCCGGCCGGTATGTAAATCTAATTACAAAATAATTCTAATGAAATGCGTACGCTGCAGTGGCAGCAACAAAGGTCCAAAGTTATCTCGATTCCCCGGGGCTCCAAGGGGAGAGCCCCAAACGCCTTCTTCCGGCGAAGGTCATGTGCGAAACAATCGCGGACGCGCAGATCATCTGGTAATGAGCCAGTAATTAAGATCTAATGGGAAAATGCAATTGTTTGCGTTCCGCGATCAATCCTTCGATAAGCGCGTTATCGCCCTCCCGGCCGCGGCGCATTCCTCAGATCCAGCTGGGGACTATTGAGGTTGCGAAAAACAATGCACCGCCGAATGCACATGCAAATCTTTCGTCAATCCCAAGACGTCGGCCAAGATCTTCAGATTTGCCACCACATCTCTCAGCTTCAGATGCTGGACCGAAACAGCTCAAGAGTGAAAAGAGGCAGGCAATCCAATCACAGCTGCACTTGAATTTGCGCAATTCAAGGAATTTTGAAATCAATATTTTCAAAAATGGAAATTTACTGCACTGCCCCACATTTTGGTCGGAGCGGTTAATTTGTTCGGTTTGGTGCACCGCGGCGGTACCGTAATTAACAAGTCACCGCCCGATAAAAAGTTGTTATTTCGCCTCGAACTAAATCGGCACAAGTCCGACTTCGCGGAAATTATTCTTTTTTCCTATGTCCAGTTCACCTTTCAAGGAGCTCTAGCATTTTGAGCTCAGCAGTAGATTTTTCCGAATTACCCTTTTTGTTTAGCCAACAGCTTCCACAGAACCATTTATTGCCTAGCTTCTGATGGAATGCGGTCCGTAAAAATGGACAAAATCAAAGGGCGGTCAAATCGCAAAGATTAACACTTCAAAAATAAACCCGCACTTCAAGTTGCAGCTTAATAAAAATTCAACTAGTTTTCAGGAGTGAAAGGTTCCAGAACTCGAAACGTTCGGCTCGTTCTCGCCATTAAGGATGCAGATCGCTGGCTAAAGAGGAAAATCGCTCTCGGCTTAAGATTTTATAATCTTGACGAAGCAACATAAGCCCAGGAAAATATCAAATTCGATTCGTATTTATGATCATGTCAATTTTGATGTATGAAGTTATTGGATTAACTTTTCTAGAGGTATGATTGAATGAAACCATAACTCCGATTATGGTTTAGGTGTTGTATAAAATACTCGACATCGTTACAGCTGCCGTTTAAGTAGAGCTGATTAAAAATGTGGTTTTACCCTTATTTCTTTTAAAACTCGTCTTTATGCATATGTATTTATATTCAGAAAAAACACAAAATATAAAGAAACTATATGTTTTAAAGCCATTACCCACATATGCATGTATGTATATAATATTTATATGCATACAAAATATAACATTTAATTGGATATTAACAACAAAATTCTGAAATCAATAATTGAAAGAGAAAAAGGAATAATATATTTAAATTTTATTTTATTGTAAGTTGAAAGTAAATATTTGTAAAAATATTATTTGAATTTGTAAGGAGGGCAAAATAGAGTATCATCAAAACATCAAAATAGTACTCTTAATGTAACTTCTAACTCAATATTTATGTCAAATAGTAAATTTAATAAATGAAATATCTGGTGGACCTTCTTTCGGGTCTACTGAATAATCTTGCAGCCTTACTTATGTATGTATTTGATATACATAAAATAAATTGTAATTTGAAATCTCCAGTATACATTTATTTTGTTTTAATTTCTTGTTAATGAATAAAAGATTAGCTTTTGATCTCTCATTTAATTTACATACATATACTTATTGAATTCGACAAAAAAATGAAAATTAATTATGTAGGTACCTACTTTATTGAACTCGTATTTAACTACACTTATAAGAAAACTTTCAATTTATGTCATTTTTATCAAATAGGGAACTTTTTAAATCCATAAGTCTGCAAATTTTAAGAATACAATATTTCATCAAAATTTTTATTTTGTCACCATTTGTGCAAATTTGATGATAAATAAAATGACAAGCTCAATTGATTCGAGGATTCAGTGGAGCGACATGTTTTGATATGAAGGAAATTACATGCCTAAGTAGAAAATATGAAATCTTGGGAAATAGTCGCATTTTTTAATTTTCTCGTTAATTGGGAGGAAAAATTTTGAAAATGCATTCAGTAAGTATTTAACTCCTTTCATATCCTACATATGTGAGGCGCCTTAAAACAAAAATAATTGAAATATATTTCACAATGTGAGAGAAAATCTACAAATGAATGAAACATGAACCGGTTAGCCGCATTGCTGTCGTACGATTATATATTACTCGAATTGCCCACTGAAACGAAAGATTAGGCAAAGTCGATTTATTTCAGGCTTAACGAACCACGAGAAAGTAAAGGTTTCAATCAAAAGAAGTAAGGCGGCGAAAAAGCGGCGGCAGCAAAACGCAGCATTTCTTGAAAAGAATGTGCAGCACTTGCATGTTTCGTGTCTTATTAATTCTTGAGCCATACCCTCAAGACGGGGAGTAAATGGCCAAATTACATAAATCTGGCACAATTCTTCGGGTGCGTAATTGAGCTGCGAAACTCGGCCTTTTCCGAGGTGCTGCTCACTAAAACGTTTCTATTTCATTTTAAGCCGGTGTGGGTTTCGCAAAAAAGGTCCTGCCCGCGCTGCGCATGTGAAAGCCACTAAACACATAATTCAATTTCGCAACGCTAATGATCTAGTTGTCGAGAGTAAATTAACATTAGATCGGGCTTATTATAGTTATTAGGGTAATTATAGCCGCGACCAATATGACGAATGTCGAATCGCGGTTACCAGACAACCTTCCAGCGGCCTGGCTTTTGTCGATTGACCAATAAGCGTCCCTAGGGCATGTCGACTCGCGGCTTCAATTCCAAGTCTCGTTTTGTCTTCTTAATTGAGGAGTGCATTAAGTGTTTAACCGATGGGTAATAACAAGCCATCGGATCTGAATTATTTGTTTAATTAAAGCTCTAATTGTACGCTCTCCCGACTAATGACAGACGTCGTGTCACGTGAAAGTGGCCACTGCCCAAAACGAAATTGGAGAATAATTGTGTTGTTTCAACCACAAGGGTTTTGAATGAACCAGTTTTCCACCTCAGCCAATTGCTAGTTTGGAGCTTCTCTTTTGGCTGGGAGTTGTGTAATAATCGATTACGACTACCTTATATAGGACAATTTTAATAAGGATTGAATATTTTACTTTTAATTGGCTTAGAATTCGAAACAACTTCTCCCACGGATCGAAAATTAATAAATCTATGCAGGAATTCACTATCGGTCGTATGATGCAAGTTACAAACTACCCAGATCTTTTAAATGTTGCTTAATAATACTGCGATATTATTGGTATAAAAATGTAAACCCTCAAAATTAGTAAGAACCAGAACCCTCAAAATTAAAAGAACCAAATGTAAAAATATGGTCATCATATTCAGGCCTGATCATGATTAATTATAAATAATTTTTTCGTGCATACTCTAATGTTAAAATCAATTAATAAATTGAAAATTTTAAATAATGAAGAAATATAATTTATATAAATATGATAGTATATAAGTATCGATTAATTTAAAAATAAGATATGTATATGGTACGACAAATATTTTTGTCTATAATTAAGAATTTAATAGACTTATCATTAAATTAAAAGGTGTCTTAAATTGGATGCTTAAAAGCTAAGATTATTCTTTTTAATAGCTGAGTATAAGCCCTACCTTAAATTTTTGCAATTTAGGTTAATTTGATAAAATGAGCGCAATGTTTTCGACGGTAATTTTGTAGAATTTTTTAGAATTGTGAAATAAATAGAAAAACAATACTAATACATATTTGTTTAATTTTATTACCAAATGTCTTATTCCACATTTTGATTCCTTTTCTGACTTTCTTCCAATTAGCTCAGCCAATAAATGTTAAAATCGCACTTCACTTTAAACTTTTTCATACATAAACTTCGCAACACAATGAATCACAGAAGAGTTGTGAAAAATTATAAAAAAATTCACAACATGCTTGCCCCAGAATTTTCCAATCAATCAGCGGCCGATTACAATCCATTCAACATGAATGGAGCATTTAATTGTGAAAATTTATCGACGTGTCCTACTCCTCCTCATTTCATGTATGAATTTTATGGTGAGACGGCAGCTAAGTCGTGTTCCATTGAAATCAGCCTCCATAAGAATTTTCGCAATTGACTCACCTGGCTAAAAAGCAAGACTGTGAAGGTATCACTTTTTTAAAGACATGCCTTATTAAAAGAAACCAGACATTTCTGCTCTGTTTTCTAAATAACAATTACGTGCAATTACACGATTTTGCGGGTTGATTGGTTTTCCTCAATAGAACCACCCGCAGCTTTGCTCAGGTGGGCCGCGAAACCACCTGGACCAACGCCCGTTTTTCAGGAGCTCTTGCCGCGAGGTGATCTCCAGAATTGAATGGGTCCAAATGGGTCAAGACATCTTTTCGATTTCCCATGCAAATCTGGCTGGGCGTGCGCGATGAAAGTGGAAAGACCTGAAGGGGTCAGAGTTAATCAGTCATTTTTCGCTAATTAAACTCCTTTGAAGGCATCACCCTCAGTTTGGTCTGCGAAGATGGGATAATCTGTGAGACCCCTCATTAGCGTCGAAGAAAAAAGGTGTTCAATTGAAAAGCTACTAAGCCATGTAAATGAAGACATTCTAATTGATTCGCTCATATGGGATTTCTCAATATTTGCGCGGGAATGCCGTAGTTTCTGTAGTTTACGTAAAACAGTGAAAGTTGAAAAATTTCCGTGTCGCAAGCCTTTCTTGTATGGTTAAATTTGTGAGATTTTTTGGATACCAGGAACGCCTATTGCAGTTTTAATTAATGGAAAAATCTGCTTACACCTGCTCTACGACTTTAGTGCTTTGAACGGAATATGAATTTATATAATAAACAAATTATTCACAAAATCAAAATTTTCTCTGATTTAAACATGTAGGAGTACAAATATATGTAGATGTATAAGGAAAACAAAACAATTAATTAGCTAAAATTAAGAAAATTTTCGGCGTAGGTGTGATTCAACTTGGTTTTCAACCGTTTCATTAATTATTGCCTTTTCTTTAGCTTGCACTATAGAAAGTAACTTACTAATACTTTTGCAAGGTTCTTTTCGTTTCTTAATTTAACTATAATATATCGATTATGGATAATTGCATATTAAATCCTATAAAATTTGAATTACTCACACAATATTATAATTAGATGAACCTCAATGTCTAGTCTAATTACATCCACATAAGCTTACCTGTAAAACAAAAATAAATAAAAATTAGAGTTCAACATACAAAATTTTATCTTATTTGTACTCTACTATATGATTATAATGTAAAAAATTATGTTATCGATAAAAATACTGAAAATTTTATGATTTTTCAATACGATTTGTTGATGTATCTATACAAACTCATTTTATTATTACTATAAAATAATTTTTGAAAACTGGGAACAGATTTTATGGAAAATACTAAGAGAGGATACACAAATTTTCTAATGAGAGAAAAACAAAACATACTATAACATATATAGTTAAAACTTTTCTTATGGAACATTTAATTCAAAATCTAAAATAAGATTGTATAACTTAATTGTGAAGGTATCTAATATTTATTTTAATATGTAGTATAAAATAAGATGAAAAAAAGAAAACAGATAAATCATCATCGCTCTCAAATTGAATTTTAATTACTTCTTTTGAAACAATTTATTTTGATTAATCGCAATTAAAATAAACACATAAAGGAAGTTCAGCACTTAACAATTTTATCAAGCATCTGTTCTTCGTGAACGAATCTGCTCTGGGAAATTCCTCGGGGCGAAATTTGCATTTTGAGATTTTTATATTAATTTAGCAGAAATGTTAACATCTAAGAAACAAGATGGACAATGCACTTCGGCCATCTGGGACCGCCTTTCTCAAGCCTTTACACAACTTCCTCCTGCTTACCATCTTAGATGATTTCTTGATGCCCATTTGCATGCTGAAGGCATGTTGAAGACAAGCAGAGGCAGCTGGAAGACAAGTTCATCTCGCCGGATGGAGAATAGCGCACTTTGCCAACAATATGCAGTTTTGCAATTTGATGCCGATTTCTAGGTTAACAAACAAGGTTAGGCCTGCACAATTGAGTCATTCATAAAAATATGTTAGATGTTAGGTGTTCTTGCACGTTGGCCAACGCTAATGTTTCCGGCTGCCGGGATTAGTGTAGAAAGTGCAACCTCGCTTGACTTTAAAGCGGTTTGGTTCTTGAGCCCCGCGAAGAAGTCAAGGAAACTCTCAGACTAAAACTTATAAAATGCACTTTTTCAGGGGTCTTTGTTTAAGGACTGCAATAAATTTGAGTTGGCTTGTTCTAGGCCGAGGTATGTCGACCTTGCCGACTGAGTTTAAGATTTGATATGATCAGTCGACTTGCGCTCAAGCGAGTAATTAAGCGCGACCTCACTTTGCGCAGAATCAATAGTTTAAACGGCTGCAATTGTTTTTGAGTCAAGGATGTAATTAGACGAATTAATTAAATTAATTAAAATTTCCGGAATTTTTCTACTGGAACCAGAACACCTTGGTGATGACATTTTTAGCATTAAATAAAAACGATAATTTCTGAAACACAAAACTAAAATAATGAAAGCGATTGAAATGGCTGGATGGAATTTTTATGTGAACAGAAAATAAATGATTTGTCAGAGAATACAGATATAAAATTTTAGCCCTGGAGAAATATGTTTTCGATGATATACATATGTATGTACATACCGATCACTAGAAGTCAATCTTCTGCAATTCATTTAGGTAGTTATTGACAAAATTAAATCGTATTTTTAAGGGCAAAAGCGTTCTTTTATAAATCGCAATGAATTTTGTTAAGAAGAAAAATATCGCATTTCTGTGGGTCAAGGTCAAAAATCGAAAACATTAAGTGTTATATAGTCATGTAGAAACAATATAACAAACATAGGTTGTTAAAGCGGTACATATTATCAAGTGCAATACGTTTTGTGGTTTTGACTTATTTTTGTATTATGACCAAACATATTTATGAAACTAACAATATTTAATTTGAATTAAAAACCGTTTACAAAATTACTCCTTTTTAAATAGTGACACAACTTCTAATTTACAGGGTTTTTTGGTGATTTGAAAGGATTCTTTATAATATAAATACATATGTAGGCATTTGTATTTTCAGCTGAATCGAAGATGAACAATTTCGGCTGGCTTTTATATAGGATTTTTCGTAGCATTTAGAGAGAAAAAAACGTAGTTTAACAAATTCCTATTTTATAGAAAGAGGTTGGGGCTGTTCGTCTGGTTTAGCTAGAAAAACGCAAACGTTCGCGAAATTTACAAAAATTAAAAATAAATTGACTGGCGATAGCCAAGGTAGCGATTCTGGCATTTCTCGCCAAGGGCAGTGTTGGTTTTACGCTTCGCTGGCAACACACTTCCACAGGGCCTTCGGGCACATGTTCATCTAGTCTGACATCCTCGATCTAGAAAAATTACCTGTCAATCTATCGCGGTGTTAGGAAACCACGCGGCGACCGCGCGGCCGGGCGAACCCGCTAAGATAGCGATCTTGTCGCTGCGAGCGAAATTAAAGGAGCCCTTGGATGGCAGATTTCCACGAGCGCCGAGTTAAAAATCAATTTCCACCGATGTTATGCAGATTCGCGACAGAAAATAAATTGGCTGTTTATTCTGGCCATCAATCACCCAGAGTCCGCAAAAGCTGCGAAATCGCGAAAATCAGCGCTCGAACTATTCGCCATGCTTTCGCTGAACGATGGCGAACCCACCCAACTGTGAACCAAAAGACTTAGGTTTGTCTGCAAGTCACCGCTAATTAAGAAATCTTACGTATTTCCACACTATAAGCATAAAAACAGTTGCCAAAAAATTTTTAATGATATCAATTAAAGCCACTCCGAAAGACGGTTAAAAAGTGGCGCTCTCGGCCAACTTCTCGCTGTGTGGTAATCCTCGGCTCGCGCAGTGAAAGAAATTACAAAACCGCGCTTGAGCCGGTCAAAGGGAATCGTTGTCGAAAGTCGCTGGTTAAAAATCAAAATCCCCTTGACGTATTAATTTCGGGCAAAGCGCGTTATCAAAGTCGGTAAGATTCCGCCGGCGCATGTTGCGAAGACGCCGATAAGAGACACCTCGCAGACGGCCGGCTGACCTTTGGGATGGAGAAAGGAGATTTTTGCATCCGATTGCATCATTCGCCGACTCCAGTCACAACCTGCAACCGGTTACCGTGATTGACGGATGTAACGAGTGCGGACGCCAACCGACTTCGCGACGCTTTATGGTGATTACTTCGCGTTCGATCCACAATAATTAGGGTACTTTTTGCCGCCCCCTGCCGCATTGACGAAGTTCACCTGCTCGGAGTCAGTCTCGCACCGCACGAGAGTTGCTTCATACTCAGAAAGTGTAACAGAGTTTACCAGCGGGGGTACTTTTAATTGCATTTCAATACTTCGCGAAAATAAAATTTCATATTTTGCTCACAATTCGAAAACTAATTATCGTTGAAACTTTATGTAACTGCTCTTAAGACACCCAGTACCTAACTATTATATTACTTTACTCTTTATAGAAACGAATATTTTAACATATTAATTATAAATACCTTTTAAATAAATTCTTAATTTGCCTCGATTTTCTTATATACAATAACAGTCTATAATTAATTTTATACCGCAGAAAAACATTATGAATTTTACCGTGCAAATAGTTAAAAAGCATAATTGGGTCTTTTAAATTCATTTTTAAATCTTATCTCCTAACTCAAGGATATTTTCCCGCATATTTTGTATGAAATTTTTAAAAAATAAAAAATTAATAGCAGCATTTGATTAAATACTCTTTAATTGAATGTTGGTCTTGCAAAATTAATTAAATAGCCGGATTGTTTAGCATAACGAAAATAGATTACATAATTTTAACTGGGTTTTTTAAGTTGCAGAGCTACTGCTTATTCACACTCAGTAATTACGCAATCGCATTCATACGATAAGATTACAAAATGTAAGATGTGCAAAAAAGTAAACGAGGGTAGTTATTCGTTCCAATTAAGCATTATCATACTGCTTTGAAATTAAAAGTGCAATTAATGTCAAAATCGTTATTTGATTTATTTTTAAACATGATAAAGTGGTTAAAATTGAGAACGCACCGAAATGTTAATTTTATTAACATCCTGTGAAGACTATAATTTCTAACTTTTGTATATGATTTGTTAAGCAGGTTTATAAACATAGATTTGGTTAAATATTCATAGTCAAAACCCAATCTGGTTTTAATTTTTACATTTTAACTCAAAATTTTTATGAACATATCATGTTTTCAAAATTCATAAGAAATCTACAGTCTAAAATCTTCTAAGAAATTTTGAAGATCAAATTTACAACGTATCTTGATTTACATAGTTTTTCTTTTTGTAACATCTAACATATAATTTTGTAGATTTTGGAAAAAATAACCTTTTATAATTAGAAACAGTTCAAATTAGTCAAACAAAATTAGATAATAGATTACTAAACCTTCATAACTAACCAACGATTTTTTGTGAGAATGACCGACGTTCACTGCTAGGAAGCTATAATTAAAATCAATTATCGAGCCAATGAGCTTCACAAACTAAGCCGAAGTTTATTTCACACTAATTTTTCGGAACCCATCAATTTGATGTCGTTTCATATTTAGTGCCGAGATTTACTGCAGTCATAAATATTAATTTTTCATGACGTAGGTATGTTATTGTGTTTTGTCTTTTTTATCATCTCCAGTTGAATTACATATGTTATAAATTTATCTTTTCAAAATTCCTATATCAATCATAAAATATATTCTTAGATCGGGCGTTAAATCTATACGATGAAATTTCGGAGTATCAAAGTATATAATGACGGTTTTTCTCTACTTGGCCTTGTAACCCACCGCAATTTGAGAAAATATCCAAAATACATTATCGCTTGGCGTAATTTGGCTCTATAAAAAGGATTTAAAATAACATTAAGATTTTATTAATCACTAATCGTACCTCAAGACCATTACATTGCATGAAACCCACATAAATCCAATGACCTGCGAGAATTTATATCGATTCTCCTTGAATTCCATCTACCATGATTGATACTCACACATCAATTAAAAAGTGCAAGGCCATCGAATTTCCTCGAAAACGACGAAAACTCATCAGGAAGGAAAGCATCTAATTGGGATCTTCTACGCAATAAATCTCGACTTAAGCATTTTACGACCATGAGGAACCACGACAAAGGCTCAATTTAGGTGGTTATCTTAATCCGGTGACAAATAAAGCATCAGTGATATGATTGATGATACCATTAATAAATATAAATCTGTGCAAAGTATAGAGGAACTAAATGGAATAATTTCGGATTAAAGCTAATCCTAAAAGGTCATTGGCTGCGTCGTCTCTAAGTGTCCTTTTATATTCAAATGACCCGCTTATTTACAAATAAAAATTATATTCGATAAGTTGGTGAGATCGCCCGAAGTGGGCTATGGGAATATGATTATTTAATCCCAGTAGAAAGCAATGAAACCTTTTGCGAACTCATCGAACAATTGCAACACAACTGCCCCGAGAAATTTGCATATTTTACACGCTTCATATTCTGGGTGTTGACCATCCAACGAAAAGATTTACGAAAACCCAAACCGATCTCCACAAAAAATAGCAGTTAATTTTGCATAATTTGGCGGAGTTACTCCCGAAGAATTGCAATATCGCGGTGCAGCGGACAGCACATGTCTTGGCTCACCGTATTTGTTTACATCGTGGAAAATGTCACTGCGAGTGCACCGCTAAACTTTTCCTACCTGCTCCAGGTGAGAGCCAGCCGGCCGCAGCATCCGACCAGCCCGCCGCTGATTGATGCCGCGGGAAGTGGTCATGAACTTTGCGGATGGACATTCGGCCGCGCTGCGTGCCCAAAGCATCTTCGCTTGATTCATCTCCGCCGATCTTGAGCAGTCTGCGCGGACTCCTAGCCTCCGTCCCCGCCGGCCAGTGCAGCATCTCGCGGCTTGGCGCACCTCAAGTCAAACGTCTTGCGGATTGCACAATTACCTGGGAAGGTGAGGACACGGTAAGTGCAGTCTGGCGTTTCGCGAATGTGCATTAGATGCACCGAAGACGCTATGGTCTGGATGGGTTTTGGGGCTCTTCTCTAGGACAGCTTCTGCAGTCTTTCTTGCGAGTCAAGCGAAAGTGAAGATGCTCCTCGCTAGGGGGTTACCAGCTTTTAACCCACTCGAAACGAAGCATTTTTATGTTGAAACCATGCCCAGGAGAAAAGCATTTATATGTTTACTGATTTTGAGATCCAACATAAAACCAACCAAATTGTAAAGTTTAAAGAAAGTTTAAACAGCACTTCGAAATTATTAAACAAGATATGGAAGGTTAGGAATTCATTATAAGAATATGACGAACAGCAACATAATTTAATATGCGTAGAGAAAAGCGAACATTTTCTGAATAATTTCAGTCGGTTGTTTTAAAAATTGAATTTTTTATGTTGCACACAAGTTTGAATGTCTCAAAAAAACTTTTTAAAAGAAAAAAAATTTATGTGAACTTCATGTACCTCAATATAGTATGTATGTACGTATTTTTAATAAATGCTCCTTCATTAAATAACATTGGTTTCAGACATTTTGTTTTATAACAAATTATAAAATACGCTGTCAGAGTATAACACGAAGGTCATACGCTCATTATAAAATATCTCTAAAACTACGTAAGTATATATTCATTGCATCCAACTGAAATTTCCAAGAAATATTTTTAAAATATTGTTCTTTAATATAATGCCAAAAATGATTATTTCAGAAACCTCTAGGAGTCAAAAAATCGACTTGTTTTATAAGTTTATAAAATTCCTCACTACAATGCTGCAAACCGCATGTCGAAATTCAAATCCCAACACGCGCAATAAACCTAGAAGATTTTAAATAAGTTATTGTTTATTTACATGCTTTCAGAACTTAAAGCCACTTTACTATTATTTTGAAATGTTTGTGTTTTTGAAGATTCTATTAAATCAAATTATACCGAAGTATATGTATTAATTTACTAATACTTACATTATACAGTATGTTTTTGAAAGTTTAGGTTGTCTAAACAGAGTTAATTTAGTAGTAGGTATAGTAAAATGCCTTCCATTAATTGAAAACTGAATTCATTATAGAAATTGGATGAAAGTGCCAATTAAATTTCAAAATACGTTCGTTAATAGTTATTTTAATTAATTTAGTTGTAAATAGTTGTGTACTTAGAACGAAAAACAAAAACTTCTTAGAGCAGCACGGTGGTAACTCTCCTCTGGACCGGTCTTGGACGTAATCCGCGTCAATGCAACCGCACGCGAGCCTCATGGTCAGAGGTTTCTGTGAGTGGGCAGTGGTCACTACAAAGCGGTGCGTGCGCGCCGCGGACTGCGAAGACGACGCGATGCGACTGATGCTCGCCGGTGATGTGTTTCACCTGGCGAGTAATTTTGACCTCGATGTGATAAAGTACCTGGTTTATGGTGTCTGCCGCGTTAATCGATTCTGATGTTTTCTGCCGGCGAAAGCGTTATTGGCAAGCATGTAAATTTCAGCGGATTTAATTTGTAATAATAACCATTAGCGCAAATATATGACTTGCATAAAATCTAAAAAAAAAGTTATGGCTATGAAGCGCACACACCAAACGTGTTTAACTCCTGAAGACACCACCAAGATCGGTATTGTCCAAGTACAAGAAGCTGCCAGCTGGCGCTACCTTAGACGGGCAAATGTTGTCAATTGGAAAGAGCTTTCTACTTAATTTTTTTCACCTTCTTAAGGGGAAAAAGTATAACTTGAGAAATTAGTTGCGGATTTATCATGCCCATTTAAATTTTTACCTGCTTTCATTTTTGTGAAAAGTAATTCGCATTTTAAGTTACTGCCTAGTTATTTTGCGAATTGCATATTACTTTCCATCCCAAAGGAAAGCTGATAACTTGGAAGTTGTTGAGGTAAAAACAAACGAAAGTATAATAGATTTTCCGAAAAAAATAAGTTAAATCACTTTATTGCATTTCAATTACATGCTAAACAAGCACGAACGTACTAATTCCTTTTTGTATGAAATTTATTTAAATAAGTAAAACGTTGAGAAATACGTGGTAAATTAGCTATTCCAAAGGAAACACTCAATTCGAAATGGCAGTTGCAAAAAATTATACAACAACTTCGCATTCAGATGCCACTGAAGTTTCCCTAATGAAATTGAATTTTGCTTTCTTAAAATTTTGTGTTATAGTAGTAGAACTCTCAAAAATATTTCTTCAAAATCCCAATGAAAAGCTATATCATACGACTAAAGTATAAAGATAATATTTTATTTAATACTTCTTTAAAATATGTCGAAACCCTGCACTTTTGTGCAAAACGACGACAGTAATTACTTTGAAGGAACAACTTTACAACTTTTAAATAATAATAATATATATACAAAAATCAAGAATAAATAAACTCGCAGCCGAAAAATATTTACGTGAGGTTACGTTTAGGGATGTGTTTAATATAATATGTTCCAAAGAGGTCTTCGAATTTACGTTTTCCTGGGGAAATACATAAATCAAACGATACTTCACAGAAGCTGTTTTCCATATTTTGAAATATTATATAAAATAAATGCTTTGAAATCTTCCGGCAAAACCTCAATAACAACTTAAAAATCGCCGATAAATTAACTCCGAAATCGAGGGGAATCATTTTCTATGAATATATTATGTACCTATATGTTTATTTTGAGTTAGCAAATTCATGCCATTCACAGCTCTGAAGTTTAGGTATATACAATATTTTGAATTAAAAACGATTTATTCTTTTCGGACGATTATGATATGGATACAAAATGTGTGGTTAAAGGATTAAGTCAAATTAGTGGAATTATAAACTTTTAAACTATTTACTCTTTTATTCTTTTAATTATGTATAAAATGTATATGTATCTATATTTATAATAAATCATTTAAAGGGGCTGAGTTTATACAACCCATATATTTTATAATATGCATATACCAAACTCCATGTTCATTAATTCATAACCAATTTTATAATGCCACTTCATAAGCTTCGTTATCGAGAGTTCAACTTAGTCTTGCATTAAAAAAGTTATAATTACACAAAAGTGTTTACTAATAAAATAAATACCATGCGAACAAATTTGCGGACATTTCTTAGTAGTAATATAACAAAATGTAATACATTTATTTGTTAAGAGAAAAAAGTTGAAGAGTTCCTTAGAAAAATTTATTTCTTCCGGACTCGCGACATAGTTTTAACTGATTTCATAATAAAACTGAAAAATTCCTCTGGGATAATTGCTGAAATATTTTCCACTGAGTGCTGGAAAGTGCATGCCATAGAGTGAAATTTGATAAATTATTTTTGTAGTACCTGCAAAACCACATTGTGGTGCTTTCAAGGTAGCTACGAGTCGCGATAATGGTTGAAGCATAGTTCAGGTTTTGTGTTCGGGCCAAGTACGCCTTCCGCAAGGAACCCAGAAACGCAATGCAGCGCGCGATTATGTTTTACATGTTGCACGTTATTGTTGGCTAAAATTTAAGCCTTGAGTTGGTGCCGTGAAAATGTCGTCTTACAACTGCGTCCAGATCAAGCCCTCGTTAGCATTCGAGGTGCACTTCTCGGAACCCATAAATCTAATTGCAAACTCCTAAATGTAACAACCAGGCGACCTTGACCTTATCGCGACAGCGCGGTTGACGAATAGCACCACCTCACCTGCAGTCCAAATTTGGGTTTCCACGGCTCCAAAATTTGGCGATCGAAAAGTGCTGCAACCGTCCGTCAAATCGTCACTTGCGTCCAGGTAAACAAACCACGCCGATGCGCGGCGCTATATTTTGCATATTTGATCCGATCGCGCGAAATTTATGTTAGGTGATAATTATGTGGCGTAATGTGGCTGAGTATCGGTCTTGTGAATGAAAACGAAATAAAACGCGAAGGCAACGGACGGTGGCCTACATCGGAACTAAAGAGCCCCTCATTGTAATTAAGTCCACGCTCAGAACTGCTGCCCCTTCATTTTCAGATCAACTGAGGTGTTATTGAGCGTTTCGAAACCGCTTTACTTTAAGGTGAATAAATCTTGGATAATCACCTTTAATTGGACAGTTTCTGGAGCAGGTGCCTTCCACTCTGCGCGAAGGAAATACAGCCCGGTTATGCAATCTAGGGCGTTTCCCTTCAGAAAACTTTGTTTTACAAGAAACACTCCTTTCTCCCTGGCTGACTCAGATTTTCTTATGCTTTATTAATGTTGGTCAATGCAGCGAGTGACAAATGATCTTGCTGCAGTGATTTACCGCCGTATCACCCAACTACGGCAAAAGAATGCTCAAATTTGACGAAACAGTGGCATTTCTTTAGCTAGGTTGAACTTAAACGAACCATAAAATTTTGCAAATCACGCTGTGTTTACCCAGTACGCCACTAAATTGGGCACAGCGGGAATCTTGTAATTGAGATCGACAAGATCCAATTTCACAGTCGTGCTTCTCAAGATGTTACGTAAGAAGCGAACTCAGGACGTTAACGAAACGATTCTTGCAGCATCTTCAGTTTCAGCACTACAGTAAATCTTCATTCTTCGTCTAAGACAATCGCCTGCGTCAATGACTTTCGAGCTACTGAAGTAGATCGTACATACCATCGGCAAATCTCACACAAATCGAAAGTGAGCAATACCAGGAATTAACATAAAATTCTTATCCTGGTATACGCTTGCTTGGAGCGAATATGCATTTTTATGCAAATTGCTAGAGTTGTATGCAAATTATGCTCGCTTTGTATTTTTCGTGACTTTGGAAAAATTCTTGCCTTGAGTTTCAAAGCAATGAATTAACATATCTAATTTTAATCCAAAGATGCAGCAATGCATCTTCGGTTAATAAATTTAGAGATCATGATCGCAATTCTGATCTCTCAATGTTTGATTGAAAGGAGACATGTTCTAATAAACGGTTAATCGAGGACATAACTAATGCAAAGATATATTTATCTTACTTTTTGCAAGGGCATAGTCTTGATTATTTTTTTCAATGAGACTATTGATTTATTTCTTTTAACTCTTCTAATCAAGTGCTGGAAGTATGTATGTAATACTATTCATTCATCTACATAAATTCTCGAATATTATTATGTGACTTAAAAGTCGAGCCGAATGAAATTTTAAGTTCAAATCTTACTTACTATTTATTAACATCCTACCTACTATTTCCTAATAAAATAATAGCCGCGATGCTTTGCACCATTTCCTCCATCGGAACTCTAATTGTTATCTTCTATTGAAAACATTAAATTTGGTTTTTAGAAATATAACAAAAATGTGTTTGCAGCATCCGACACAATTAATGGTTTCTTTTTAGATTTAATGTACTAAGTCGAATCACATAGTAAATTTGACTACACTTTAGATTGAGTATGTTCCACCTAAAGAACTGAAGATTAAACTCTATAAAATTTTAAAATTATTGGAATGTAAATCATGCTCAAATTATGTAGGTCCAGTGAATTTAATACAGTAATTTTTCTGATATACGAAAGTATTTAATGAAATAACCATAATTTATTAATGTTGTAATATAACTACTAGTTGATCACTTAATCTAAACTTAGTATTCGACCGATCGATGTTCGACTGACTTTCTGAAACCTGCTGGCAGTCGAAAACAGGAATGCAATAACTATAATTTGCAGATGCCATTCACTCATGACTCTGCTTAAAGCATGAATGAATGAATCGCAATCGCCAAGCAACAAGCGCCAAATTAAAGAGGCTCAAAACCGATACCAAAAATAAAAGAGCGCATTAGCCGGCCGCGGCTTTTCATCTTCATTTAACACTTGTTGTGAGACGGGCATACAAAAACGGCGCGCAATTATATAACAATCGACAGGTGGAAGAAGATCCGCGGTGGACTGGACCTCAAGCGCGGATTTGACACAGTTTCGTGAGGCTGGTAATCCGCGCTCGTTTCAGAGTCCATTAAATCCGTGACATTAATTAAAACAGATGCGCCTACACCGAGCGCTCTGGCGCTGCTGAGGGAAGTTCCCTGCATAGGTGCTGAATATGACTAAGCCGGGGAATATGCACATTATGCTGGCTGCGCGCAAAATTACCCTCTTATACCGCGCCGTGCACAAAAATAGCTCGTTGCGCAACCGAACGCTTCCAGCAGGTGACATTCATTTGCAGGGTAAAAACGTTTGCTGATGGTCGCTGATTTACAGCATTCGCTCCTGTCGACGAGGGTTCATTTACCCGCGGATGAAGCATCTTCGCATCGCCAAAATCCCACTTGAAGCTCATCCGCGGTGGCGATATTGCGCCTGGTAATTAAATTCTCAAGTCTCGCTGCCATCCTGGCAATTTATTTCCGTGTGATTTTGTCAACTTAGAAAAGTGAAATTAGGAAAATGTTTATGCTGCCCCTGGAAAACTTGTTTTTGTTGCTGACGCTGATAGCATCTATTAGTTGCTTTCGACAGATGTTATCAGTTGATATTATGCTGCTGCGCAAGAAAGTATTGCGCCGTAGATTTCCTCGATGTCTGATGTTGCCAGGAAAATATTAAATTTGATATGCATACCATCGTTGTTATGTAATTTGGTGGCAACAAAAATCATACAAATAAATTATGTGATTTCATTTCTTACTTAAAGGTTTGTTCTTGTAGAAACCAAAATTTTTTATAATTGGTTCTTATTATATGCTCACTTTCAACCTCAAAATATCTCGATTCAAAGCAAAGTTACAGATCATAATGTTAACTTATACTGAATTGAAATTCATTCGAAATTTAAAAAATTTAAACGAAATTGAAAATGCATTGTCCAAAGTTATCGAATTTCCTAAACTTTCCTTTCTGCCTTAAAATTTCCTGCTTCTTAAATTTCTTATTAAACCAGGTTCGTTGCTTAAGTCTTTCGTTTTGAAACAATTTTCTCGAAGTCTTCTAATGAAATTTGTTTACACATTCTTGCAAATATTAAAATTTTACCTTTAAAAGTTTACAATTCGTTAAACAAAAGTGGAGGATTGACTATATAAAATTATAAAGCTTTTTCTCTTTGAGCTCGATATTTTATTTAATTAATATTAGGTATATTATTTTGTGACATATACATACGTACTACTTGCATTCATGTTTTATTACAAAAATTTGTAAGACTCACCTGAAAGAAAAAAAAAATATCATGAGTGATTTTCTACAATATTTAGCATAAATAATGTAATACTGTACATATCTACATATGTATGTGCATACATACATATGTATTAAAATAACTTTTCCATTAATATATAAAGTTAGGCAGTATGTAAGGAAAAGTCATTTTCTGTATTCTAATATTATATCTGAAAGAAAATCGTTGGGATTTTAAACTGCATGTATGGTATATATTATTATGGTTTAAAAATTAATAAATTCTTTATAAATGGAAGAACAATACCGATTGTTTGACGGTTATTGTGAAAAAACTCTTAAATACAACCAGTCTAATTGATTCCGGAATTTGTTTACTAATTAGATATGGTTTTTAAATTCTACGCAATTTCTATTTTCCATTGAATTAGCATATGAAAATTGTTTTGCAATAAATTATGCATATGAACTACAATTTGTAAACAGATAAATAGGAAATCTTTTGTACTTCTGAAAATGTCTTCTTCGTTAATAATCTTTAGATTAAACTCACAATTCTTGGCATTTTGAAACAAATGTGAGTCAGCATGGATTGCAAAACACACAATAAATTTCAAATAAGGAATTAGGAAGATTCTAATTTCATAATGGAGATTACATAAAATTATGCAACTCTAATGAAGAATTTGAAGCATATGAAAATAGTTAGCAGGGTCACCAGCAAAAGTTTTAAAGAGACACTCCTTTCATCAAATGCCAACATTCCGACTTAAGATGGGAAGTGAGCTAATTTTTCCCACCAGCCTAATTTTTTACGCTTTTCATTTCCGTAATGATTTTACTCAATCAGTGTAAAATCAATTGCATTTTTTCTAAATGCCAAATTTTCAACCTTTCGCGGAATTGAGCGTTGTAATGTAAACAATGAAAAGTTAATGAACGACTAGCTTTCCACGTAACATTAAAAAACCGGAACGAAAATTAGCAACTTCGTCGAGAAGGTCGCAATTCCAAGAAGGTTCGTTTGAACTCTCACCGAGTTTTATTGCATCGCCACCATCGTTATCACCCTTTGATCTTTGATAGTCATCCAAGTAATCGATAATCACAGTAGAAATCATCCGAGTGTTCTCCCGCACTGTTCCGCGGAGACCTTGAACGAGTAAACTATCTGCTCAGCAAACGAATCGAACCTGTCGGCCTTGAGCGAAGCGTGAAAATTTTTATTGTTTCGGTGCATCTGAGGCCTACCACCGCGGTGTCGTGCCGCAATATCGTTACAAAAGACATAGAACCTCATCTTAGCGGCATGTCAACGAAACCTCGACTTGGACAGGCCTAAGTTAAGACAATAACGGTCTTATAAATCCTTACCTTGCCTGCGTTATCCAGTCGCACTTATGATTGATTGCTCTTAGCAGGAAACGGAGTTTTAATTACTCCACTCCGGATGGAGCGTTGCAATCCGATTGCTTTTCGGAATAAAAGGGGTGAATTCAACTTCTTCTCATATTCGTCAAAATTACGAAAGTTGGACTGAAATCCTGTCTACGCCGATCACGTTTCCTAGTCATAAGAACGCCTTTTGCGCTCGAAAACAGGAGAAATCTTTAATTTAATACCCTACCCAATAGTTAGTTGTAATGTTGTTTTTCTTTGGTAAAATTGCTGCTTTCGATAACTATTGTCGAACTATGGTAAGGTAAGGTACGAGCGTAAAAATTGCAAGTGGACAGGAGAGCTGCCTTCGAGGTTTTTACAAAACTTGTTCGCCCGGCTCGCCGCCTTCTAAGCCAGCTGCGATATCCGCAACTTTCTAAGACTCGCCAGGTCCAGAGGTAATAGAGGTAACGTACCTGCGTTGTTTAGATTCATTTTCCAAACACATTAAGATAACTATTTTGTCTTTAAGTCTTGTGCGGATTGAAACAGAGCAATGAGGTTGTGCAAGCACCTTTAACAGGAAACTGCTGTTTCGTTTTTGCCTCGGATTGTGTCTACGAATGCTAAGCAGCTCGTTTTCGGAGTTAATCGGTCACAGGAAGTTTTTATTCTTTGCAGAATTTATGTAAGAATTTACGTCAGTGTTATTTACATACGAACGCGTTCCTGCATTGTTCCAGTTATGGTAGTACACCTCTATTGTGTACAAACACAAGCGTAAATGAAACGTGTTCAGCTGGTTTAGGTAATTTAACATAGCTATAAATATATCACGCGTTTATGCAAAAGCTACATATCTTGCCATTGTAGACTGTAACTTTTTCAAAAATAATTCTCGATTAATTTTCTATGAACTCAAAATATTTTATGAAGAACAAGTTTTCTTCTACCTACTTAAAATTAAAAATTAGTAAATTTTCGAAACATTAGTAGATACCAGTTCGATTTTTTTCAAAATAAATTGATGAAAAAGAAAATTCTAATACGCACTCTATTCAAATTTTTAAGCGATGTACATCCAAAATAAATCATAAATTGAAGGAACACAAGTTACATATTCTTTGGAAAAATAATGATTTTAAAAATAAATTATATACCTTTTGACAATAACTTAGGTCATAAACTTTTTCAATGGAGTGTTTGAATTTTCACATTTTCGCACAGTTAATTTAACAAAAACCGGCAATTTCATGAAATTTACTTAATTTAAATATTCTTAGAAAAATAAATGTTACTAATTAAAACATTTCTATATAATTAGAAAGCATAAAAACAATATTTAATTGCTAGCCTAGTAAGAAACGCTCTTTTCTAGCATTACCATACAATAACTCCACGTTGAACAACATGCTAAACGGACCTCGATAACGACTTCCGATAATGGTACAAAGAATGTGGTTATATAAATACAATAAAATATTTTTTTTATTATTCATATTCAGGAGCATGTGAATAAACCACTTTTTACTCTAAACCTGCAGAAATGTGATAATCCAAAAAAAATGCAGTTTCCCATTATCTTGGACAATTGCAAATGGGCAGTAACCACACCCACTAGACCATGAAATCTCTCTCCATTAGTCGACTGGTCTGGTTCCACCTACTATCATATTCCGGTGGCATTATGCAATGACCGGTACAAGGTTCGCATTTTGCATATATTTAATTAACACTAGTTTTTGGGATCATTTAACTTCTACTGGACCATTGTCTGGTCTGGGAAATGAGATCAGTTAGCAGATCGCAGATTTCTTCCTAACTCCCTGGCCGAGCGCCTTGAGGACCGGTTCGGCGGGCTTCCTATATGACTAATGTTACTAACAGCAGCAACATTTGCAATCTCAGCGTTATGGAAATCTCGGCTATTTGTCAGATAAAGATGGTTTTATTTTGCATTAATGATTGCCTCATTAGTTTCGTTGAAACGCATGTGATCAAAAGGGTTTGGACGACGCTCATTCATAAAAAGTGAGAATCTCTACAACCTTCCTTTTCGCTTTTGTCCAAATTCAAAATTCAGAATTCAAGCGAGGAAAATAGCGAAAACTGAAAAGCCATCCATCAATCAATCAAACGACGTGCTTTTATATCTTTTATTAGCATTACCTGAGACTCACCTGCCTGAGAACATTTTTCTCCGCCGCATTTTCAAGTGTGAGGCTGTGGCGTTTTCGCGGGTTTGTCAATAACATTCGCCCACGCCTTCTTAAGACAGTCGCCGAATGCCCCGGAGAAGGAGAGCCGGTCGCATTCAACATCGCCCGGGGCAGACTGGCAATTTTCACATTTTAAAAACTCAACACCGAAAAGTGTTGACACTGCTCTGGTTAAGTGTTGTTATTAATGGCAGCGACAATTGTCTCCTATCTGTCCAGGTCAAGCACACCTTCCAGGGCTCACACGCGACTTTAAGATCGAATTTTGAGCCGCTCGCCGTCCGTGGTGATTTATGCTTTAGGCCAGCGAGCGGCTTGATGGTGGCTTATCTGAACCTAGGCACAGGTAACTTGGCTAATGATTTTCAGCTTCATCAGTCGCTTTCATCCGCGGCATTTCGCGATCGCCCTCAGGTGTGTTGTGCGAGTCATAAGTCACGGGCGCAGACACCTGGGAAAAGTCGTCTGCACCGATTTTGGTATCGCGTGCATTATCTGCCCGCCCGCACCTTTTGCAGAATAAGCTTATATATATTTTTTTCAGTTTCTTTTTGTTTTAAATTTTTCGAATTTTATTTGTATAACAAAAATTATTAATCATGTCAAAATTCCGCGGCAGCGACTGTGGTCAAAGGCAGCACCGTGGGAGGCTTTCAACGGCCGCTAATTTGCCAAAAGGTTGGCGTGGCAAGCGAAAGAATGCAAATCTCACCTTGCATATCACAAACTTTTTGATTTTTTGCCTATTTTCCATCAGACTAGACAAAGCGCTTGTGGGTAATTAAGACCGCGAGTCGCCGCATATCTTTTGAAAACGCATGATTACGTCTTGTGAAGGAATTTTATTCGTTTTTTGTCAGTTTTCAGATTTTGCACTAAAGCGCAATTCGCGGTACTCACAATTGATCAGCGGCCTGTCGGTCTGAAGGTGCTAAATTGCGACATGAGTCTTCGCCGAATAAGGCAAATGGTTCATTAGGCAGGGCCGCGAGTGCACAACACACGGCAATTGGTGCACCAGGTGCAATTGCGCAAACGCAATCTATTTATTTCGCCCCGGCCGTACGTAGAACATGGCGAAACCGTCAGACCCTGGATTTATCTTAATCTTCCTAAACTACGCGTTTATTAATGCCCCCGATCGGGCTCATGAAGGCCTCAGCATGCTCAGCCAGCTGCAGTTCTTTGAGAAATTGGATTAATTCATTACCCTTCTTTTAGACAGAAACATTCAATTTGAGAATTAATCTGCGCGAAATTAGCGGGTCGCTTAATGCATGGAACGTTAACCTCCTCCCGGACGCGAATTTCGCCTTCGGGAGTGCATCTAGTTATTACCTTAGGTAGCTAGCGTGAAATCACTTAAAATGATAGCAAAAGCCACTTTCAAGAGTCACAATTTCCGCTTTGTGTTGCGGGCACTTAATTTGAGACTAGTAATTTCAATTGCAACTGCTTTTTATAAGTAACTCGTTATAGCTAGTTAAATGCACAAGAAGGTCAAAACGTTTTTGATCAAGACTGTATTCTACGAAAAACTACTGGTACAATTGTATTTCGTGAAATATACAAAATAAACTGGGCATAAGAACTAAAACTATTAAAAACTAATGTTATGCATACAATTTTGTTCATAAGAATTATACCCTAATGCTTAATATACTGAAACCACCTCAGAAGAATATACTTAAAATACATCAGTATAAGAATAATAAAAATCGGTCTAGTAATTTTTGAGAAAATCATAGTAAATACTTATAATGATCTCCTCATCATGATTGCATGGTCTAGTTGCGTATCATGAAATTGTAGAAAATTGTACAATTTGTTTCCTACTCGTAGTTTAATGAATTAATTTAGTTTAATTGGGTGCTAAATATTAAGTATTTTTAAAAGACACTACAATATCAGTTGTACGAATTTCCAGAAAACTCAACTACTTCAGTAAATTTAATGGTAAAACAATAAAGTGTCTCTATTTCTCTAGTTATATTTCCCAAAAGAAAAAACAATGACCTAAGAGAGAATTAAGGAAATTAGTAGAATAGAATTCATAAGTTTTTAAAGATTTTACATATAGGAAACGAAAGCTATTTAAGATTTTCTGCATCATGCAGTGACGAAAAATGTAGAAAGTAATGTTTAATAATATAGATAATTAATTAATTAATTATTTTAACATTAATAGATAAGAGAAACTTAATAGTTTCTAAAAGAGTTCCTTGATGTGTAATTGCTCAGTTAAAAAACGTTGAAATGGACAATGCATTGGATGAAGTTTTTGACATTCTATTATAGAATTAGACCAGGCATACTTAAGTTAAGGTAATAGCTGAATCGGGTATGGTAAATCAAAGGTCTATATATCTAACGACATCACACTCCAATCTAATAATTTCACATACATATGTATGTAGTATTTAGCATAAACCAAACATGACTAAATAAAAAACCACTAATGCATGGGAGCCAATTAATCACTAATTAGCTTATGTCATAGCGTTTGTCTGCTCACACCGTTTCAACTAAGTGCCGCATATTTATTATAAATGCCATTAACCTTAAAGGGATCTTTTTCTTCAAAGTTAACCGTGTTTTTCAAATATGCTTAAGCAGAAACGTTAGCAAATTTACTATATATTTTTTTACTTAAAGACCGTTAAACCGATAAACTTCCTACAAAAAAATTGCCTTACAAATTGCCTCGAAGACGCTGCAAGCAATTTCAAAATGTCTACAAGCATTGATACATAATTAATTAGCTGAACGCTCCATTCCCATTTAAAGGTTCCACTCAGAAAACTTTTTTGACGATGGCTGCGCACATCGCATTAATTAAAAGCAAATGTTTGCGGCAAAAAGACTTTCCCTTTCTGAACAATGGCTTGATGTGAAAATTGTCAGTAACTGCGATTCAATTCAAATGCAAGTCATCGAAAAATTGTCAACCTGAGACCCCTAAAACAATGGCAGTGGTTTTCACTTATTCCATGTGTGGGGTTGTGTTTGACCCGCCACACAACAATTACCTGGATTTTTTAACTGTGGAGCAATGCGCCTCCAACTCCGCGGGTGTCTTTTCCGATGTAGGGTCATTTCTCAATCCGGCGACTGTCCAAGCGGCTCAGCTGCAGCAGTCGCAGCATCATTGATCTTGAAACGTGGGATGCGAAAGTGGAACTGTATCGCTGAAGGTGGTCATCGATTACCTCGCGATCAATGCAATAAAGATGCGCCTCGAGGCGTCTTCATAAAGGCTGCAGCATCCAGCGGCGTCTTGCTTTGCAATGCAGATCAGCGCGCTCGCTGTGCACGCTCATGATGAATTGGAGAAAATAATGCACGAAAATAAGCCGCGATCAAATTAATTCTTGCAGCAGGCCGACGCACGGACGGGTGCGCACCGCGCCGCACTCGCGGCCCGCGATGCTAAAGAACGCAATTAATCACGGAGGCCTGGACCGGCCGCCGGGAGATCGAACGAAAAATTTGCTATTAGTATCTGACCACTTCTTTAAAATGCAGCGAAATTGGCTCGATGTAATAATTTAGACATTAATTACCCAAATAGGCAATAAACGTATTTAAGCTATTCTTTATGCACAGACAGGTACGCGCCCAATAATTTCTCTTCATCATAATAAATAATAACTACAGAGACTACGTCAGAGTCAGCCAGATGCGAATGGGGGCAAGGTTGATCGGGGGAATTTATAGTTCGATTTATATTACCTCAGCAGTACCTGGGGCTTTTACAGAAACTAATCAGAAAAGCTCGCGAAAATTGCTGCGGGCAAAATAATTATGATTTTATATGTATATTAGAGTTACAGCACATTCTACATACTTACCTGGTAAATATTAACCGAAGGTACTAAAAACTTTACATATCTTTGAAAAATTAAAATTCTTTGATCTTTGCATAATTAGGTATGTCCGAAAAACATAAATACGTATTTAAATGTTCGAGTCCATCTACTTATTACAAAAAGGTAATTTTTAAAACTGAAATTTCGTCTACTTTGTTTACATTCTCATACAATTTTAAACACATACATATCATACAAAGAGGTGTAATTTATGAAAATTAAGAATATCAAAAATAAGCTTTTTCGGTTTTATGACTAAATGTTATTCTTTAAAACTAACTAAACCTGACCAGCGAAAATTTAACCCTATAAAATAATGTTTGGTTTCAGGAAGGTTTGAAATGTCAAATTCACTCACACATTATTATTTAAAAATCAAGGGCAAAAATAAAAAATAAGCCTAATGTAACAAATAATAAATAATAATAGCATATTTAAGAAAATTTACTTGTACAATATACTTGATTAAGTTTGCGTATCCTCAACTCATGTTGAATAATTAGAATTTGATTTCTCACTCATTTATTTACTTGCTTTACATTACATAACTGATTAATTTGTCTCATAATTCTGTGTAGGTGTGTACATACTTATAAAGAATTAAGATATTTTTTAAATTAAGAATCGTTGAAAAATTGAAATTTGAAAGCATAATTTAGTCCCATACAGTCGATTGTATCATACTACATAAAACATTGATTACGCGCTTTACAGTAACTCTGACAAAGTACATACCACCAGTATACAAAAAAAACATTGTTTATCCCCTAATTTACTAACTGACATCTTAACATATTATAGACAAAAATAAACATTTTTTTTGCGCTCCGATTTAATGGTATTCAATTATTCAGAGTCATTGAATTTGCATACTTAAATAAATTGTCGATTTAAAAAGGCAAACACGCGAATAGGAAGCGATTTTTTATCTGAAGCATTTATCAAATTATTTCCCTCCGCTTCCAATTTAGCAAATGAAACTCTAATAGTGCAATCACAATTTGTCAAAATAGCTTATTGTAAAATATATTTAACCTTCTTTGCTGTGGTAAAAGCGTAAGAAATGAGGAATATATGCACGTAATTCTATTGTAATTTGATCATATATTAGGTTAACAAATTTAATAATACTCGTATGTAAATAACGAAACCGTGTTTATTATTTTTAGTATGCAAATATTCATTTATGTATATACCGTAAGAGTTATTTACGACATCCATGTTTGACTTACAAACTTAGTTGGTAAACCTGTTAATAATTAACAGTAAAATTAATATGTTGCCTTAACACAAAGACGGTATAGAAAATCAATAAGATAAAACGGAAAACTATAAGTTATGCCTATATAAGACCCATCCCATGGGAAGAAAATATAGTCCTGACCTTGGACTAAGATCAGTGAGTGTTCATGACATTGGTATTCAAATAACTTAATAAAATCTTAGAAATGTAAGAACCAGTTTTCCTGTTGATTGCGTTTCTAAACAAATTTTACTCATCAGTCATCGTTTATAGAAATCCACCAACAAGAATATTATAACTAAGTTTTTGCTTACTTAACACAGCCGCTAGTGGTCTTTAATTGCTTCAATTAAAAAGCGTGGGAAGAAAGATATTATCATAAGATAAATATTCTTAGAAGAAGTTTAACATCTAAAAAAAACTTCTATTTAGTTTTCATAAAACTTGAATTAAATTTCATTAATAATTAGTACAGTTTTTTAAAATTTTCAAATGGTAACCGCATATTTTTATACATTTAATCAAAAATCTATTACAAAGAATAAAAAACAATTAAAAATTTAAAAATCAAATAAAATGGGGTTTTCAAAGTTCATTTTAATTTATAGCAAAAGACGAACTTCATGATATGCTGAAAACGAATATAAATAATCGAAGGAAATAATAACAAATCACATCACCATTTTCGAAACTGCCATCATAATTTACGATAGCTATAAAATTTTGACTTTTTCAAAAACTTTCCAGGAACTATAAGGAAATATAGAAAGATGTAAAATATGCTTCCGAATATGAAAATTAGTTCACGAAAAAAACAAATCTCGTTATGCCTTGAAAACAAGTTTAGGTGTTTTGGTAATGTTTTAAAAATGATGGAACAACGTTTATCATCTCCTTTCATCTCTGAAGATTGACGATGTGTGGTTACCCTCTTCAAATGGAATTTACTGCTTTTGCATTACTAATCAGCAAATAGTTAGCAGAAGGTTAGTTCCACTTAACTGCCCCAGCCCACAGTAAATAAAGCAGCAAAAGTACAATTAGTGTTGAAAAGTGAAAAGATAAAACAAAAATTATATTCGTAGGATCGGTGTGCCAAAAAATTAAAAAACAAATAAGGCAATAACGATGGGGAAGTTAAAAAATATATTCGCTGAAATTTCTTAAAGTTAATGGTCTTAACGGCATCATCTCGTAAAGGCACTTTATCACTTCTGAGATCGCTAGGAAATTTCAGCAAAACCAAACACAGGTAATTAATCAGAGATTCATCGACTTCGTCGGCGTCTTCGGAAACGTCTCAGGTGAACGTAAGATGAGCAATAGACCTTTATCAGCCAGCGGAATATAATTGCCCGATTACTTGCCTTTTCGGTTAATTCATAAAGGAAGGGCTCCATCGATCCGGAAAGGTCTTCAGAGGTCCGAACAGGGGCGACTGGTGACGACCGATTGCGAGTCATTGCGAATCATCGCGAATCACCGCGAATCACGAGCGCGACAAACAGGTAATTCAGGTAAGGTCGGCTCATATAACAGAGAGTCATCAACCGAATATTTGAAGCTCGGCTCACAGGTGCAGATAACGAATTATCGAAGCTTATTATATTATTTATGTGGCCGAGCTCTTGGGACCGCCGCGGTCTGATTATCCAACGTGCGGCACGAAGAATTATGGTCGTCGAACAGGTGAGGACTTACTGACCTAAACCTGCACCCTGATCGCTCTGAACTCCTGTCAGCAAGACAAATTTAACTCTTTTTCATTTTTTAACATTCTTTTTTAGGTTGGAAGTAAGCGGAATAATTTGGCCAGTGTCGAAAACGCATGAAAAGCATGTGCCGACAAGAAGTAGGTCTCCGCAGATCGAAAGATGCTCTGAATGGCATTAATTCCACTAAGGACGACAGCTCGTACTTTCTTTAGTCGAGTTATGTAACCGCAAGAGGCTTTTTACATTTAACTGATCTGCGCACGGTGTAAATTCACGCGTCGAACTTCGCTTTGCATCTTTGGCAATTTCT
This sequence comes from Tolmerus cingulatus, assembly GCA_959613345.1. NCBI lineage: Eukaryota > Metazoa > Arthropoda > Insecta > Diptera > Asilidae > Tolmerus > Tolmerus cingulatus. The sequence goes on along the minus strand of OY390708.1, from coordinate 10,640,564 downwards.
TTCAAAGAAGCGCAAAACTGGTTCAAACGCACTTTCTCGTCAATGGCTAAGGTAATCGAAAAATCTCAACCAGACGTAGGATAGATTTTCTACTTTTTCTATAGCTATTTTTGCACTTGCGTTACGAAATTTATGTTTTCCTCTGTTGCCTATTGTCTTTTACATTGATCTGGTTTTTACCACGGTACAGAGGCATTGCATACCGGACATTTTAAGTAACTGCCGTGAGCAAATTTTGCCAGTAGCACCGCCCCCAAGGAGATTGGGTGATCTAATAGCGTTTGGTACATTGAAATTTTTTAGTACAGTAGCACTTCCTGGTCGCTTTTTATCTTTAAAAAACCTGTAGAGGTTGTTAACTTTCTTTTTGAATTAGATAGTTTAATACTTTCTGATTCGCAGAGAGCATACAATTTAAATTGGCGAATTTTGAAATATCGTGAAATCTAATTTTCTTACTTTTACCCACATGGAACAGGCCAAACAAATCTAGGTTATGCTAACACTAAAATATTCGAAGTTCCTATGTTACGGAAGAAGAAAGAAATCGAAAACTGGAAACCATAATATGTATAGGTACGTCCATATATATGTATATGGGATAATTTAGTTAACATGAATTTATGAGAGAATTATGCATGGTGTTTTGAATTTCAAAGTTTATATAAGTAAGTTCTTAATATTAAAAACAAAATTTTATCGTATTCTATTCGTCGAACGCTTTCATTTAAAAACAATAACAAAGGGATGATTATGGAAATAATCTTGAATTTTGAATGACTTAATTTTAGCATTGTCAACAAATCTAAATGTGTCTGCAAAATTTTAGTTCAAGCGGTTGGGAGGAACTGGTTTAACATTCAGTTGCAAAAATAAATCCAAACGTGATACTAACAGGTTAAGTTAAATAAAAGCTTCTATCAAAGGCACCTCATTTAAAATGCATAATTCTATCAGTATTACAATTGAATTTCTATATTTTGTTTAGATTTCTTTATTTGCAGTTAATATTAATATACAAAGCTAAGAATAAATTATGCTTGTTTACTTTTAGAATCAACTTTCAACTTCCTGGTTCAACACATATTTATGTAAAATTCGTTTGTTTATTGACGAAAAAAACAAGAACTGATATGAAACTGTTAAACTAATAATATTTTTAAAATAAAACAATAACTAGTTAATTATGTAGTAAAACTATGGATTTTATAAAACCTTTTGTATCCACCATTTTATTTTCAGTTCCACGTCATCAGACTAAAGTAATAATCAATTCCAAATAAAGTTGAAATTTTCAATTTGAACACCTTATTTGAAAAATAAAAAAATATTTCCTCAAATCAAAACAGTATGACTAACGCTTATCGTTAAAATTATGTATGCATGTACCTCGAAATAATAAAAACACAATTAATAGCATTCTGAAAATACTGTTGTCTCCAAAACTCACGATGTTTGATTTTATATTTGCCGAAATTGAAAACAAAGGCACAACACTGTCGAACTAAAGAACTACATACCAACTAACTACAAACCCTTCTTTTCTTTCGCTTTAATTAAATTATCAAATACAACAATAAACCACTTTGAAATAGATGAGTATGACCGCATAGGTAAATAAAACTAGGAAAAATCTACCGCCATGTCATATTAATCTAGAATTATTAATATTCAATAATTAGCTTACTGTTATGAGTTAACGTTATGCTCCCAACTGGATTTCTAGATAAAACTATTTAGAACAGCTGATGAGTTTCGAAATTGTAAACAAAAATACCGGAATCATTACCGTTTTATGTAGTGTTACGTAACCCTAATACGAATAAATGCGCGACAATTAATTAACATGTGGGAATATACTATCTACCAAAAAATAGGAATTTTTACCACCGTCATAAACAACACTCGTCTTTCAAACGATCTTCAATGGTCCATTTGATTCGTACCGATCGGATCGCTCTGAGATGCGCACTTTGAATCTCGAAATGGAAAGGTCGATGACTCAAACACGACAATCAGACATTTTAATAAGTTAAAATATTTTTGTGATACGCAGAAGTCGGGGCATGGTTGTATTTTATGAATAAAATGGACTTATTTAGACCCAGGTGAATTATGAATTTTGAGATTGTTTACAAAAATCCGTAAACTGGTTAATAGGCGGGATATTAATGAAAAACAGGTGGGGGTGTAGAAATATTACAAAAAATTATGTAAAAGGAAAACTATTTAGCGGCTGGTTCAAGAGCAGCACAAATCACGTTTATTAACAATAGACTTTAAGAAGAAATAAACTGCGTAGTAAACGGAAAACATTTAATTGATAATTTGGTTTTTGTTATTTTAAAACTTGAATCTTGTTTCTAACGCTACTTGGATTAATCACATTACATAATGAATTTAGGACCAGTTTAAACATCTTCAAAAGACCTTGGGAGGTTATCCTGCTGAGAGCATAGAAACTCATCTCTGGACTAAATCTCAAGTTATTAATGAAAATTTACAACTTATCCAGTTTCAGCTTCGAACGAGGAAAATTAGTAAGAAATATTACAACTCACGCTTCAAGTTGTTTGAAGTCAATTGACCTTGCCACCCCTTAAAAGTTGTAAGTTTGAATACGTAAAGAACAGTTTTGGGAGATTAAGATGATGTAAGTAAAGAACCACGTAAGCCTTTTTAAGTTATGTTGAAATTTACGTATTAACGGTAAATCGAGAATCAGTTGATAATTTTTTTAAGTATTTAAAACCGGAATATACCGCTAATTTTAACATAAAAATGAGCTAAAAGATCTTGTTCGGATAATTTTTAACGCATGATTACATCAAATAGCCTTTTTTGTGCTTCATGACGTGTGTATAAAAGTATCTTAACCAGATCTTATGTCTTGGAAGGTCAGGGATATTATTTTTGAAATACAATTTCCAACGGTTTTAGCATATTTCATTTAACGGTCCGCTCATCTTCATAATTAATTCCTACTTCTTTTAAAAAGATTAAAGTATGCTTCTAAAATTATTATACATAACAGAATTGAAGTGTATACGAATAATTTTAATCAATCTTTAAATTTTAGTAATGAGCATAAAAGATCACGCCAGTTTAATTATTTGTATACTATAGTTTACAAGAATAAATAGAGCATTTTAAATATCAAATTAAATATTTAGATTTGGGAAGTGATTAGGTAGTTTCAAACTAATTTTGATATTTATTTAGAACTCTATGATAAGACATTCCATATTATTTCACCTCTAGTTTTGATTTTGACTGAGATTCGACTTTTCGTGGCAAAATATTTCTACGACATAACTTCCGAATGAACGTTACTCAATTTTCCAAATTCTTATTAGTATCTATTATTTACAAATGAAAAATTCATACACTGAGGATCTCGGGCTTTACTAAAATAAAAATAAACATTTTTAAGACATGTCTTGTTTAAGTCTAAATTCAATAACTAGACTACTTGCAATACTATATCTCAGTTTTACCTTATACGATGTTTTCAATAAATTATGAATCCGAAAACAAAAATGTATTTTAGACTTTTACTCTTTTCAACACTAGTGAAATATTTCTATTTTCGGATACCAAAAAATATATTTATCTAAATAACCTGCGAACTTAATTTGAAGCCAATAAACTAAAAATGGCTAAGAATAAAATCTCCACTTCATATACCCGCAAACACTCGAAAAATTTTCCTTTTAATAGCACCAAAGTTATAATATTACTATCTTTATTTCAGTATAATTTAAATACAATTCGTTCTGCTAAACTGCTCAGACAGTAGCAATGGCATAAAAACAGTATAACTAATATGAAAATTTACTTCAATATTCATTTCTCCAACCGGGATTTAAATGTCGTAGAAATTTTATGGTTTTTTTACATTTATGTAGGTATACTTACGCAGTTATAAACAACTAAGATTCTGCCAGCTCTTAAGTGATTAAGTAAGCGTTTGTAGGAAGCCAATCTTAACGATAGCTCGTTTTTACGATACTTTTTAAGAGTACAAGAGACTTCAAATATGTATGTGCAAAAGAAATGTAGCGATTGGTCTGGGGTTTTAAAAAACTCAAAGGTTTTTGTAGTGTCCCATTAAGGTGTCGTAAAGAAACGACATTTCCCTGCTTTCCTTCTGCCGCTAATAAAGAGCACTTTACATAAATCAGTGCGTGGACATCGGATGAAAGATTGCATAATCCGCAGCGGAACGATGGATAATCCAGCACCCGTGAATGGATGTGATTTGTTTTTCGCACAATTTTGACAAATGTTTGCCTGATGCGAGGCGATGGTGTGCGCGGCCTTGAACACCTTTCGTTAATTAAGCGTTAGCCATTTTCGTGGTGTAAGCCGCGCTGCGACCCATTGGGAAACACTTAAGCTGCGCGATGAAAACTCAATCAGCTCCTTCCTAAAATTATTATTGAACAAGTTGTCGCTTCGAGGCCATAAATTAACCCATGGGGCGTTCAGCATCCATCCCAAGGAGCCACTGCCTTTTTAACACCTCTGGCTCACCTTTTAATCAAGCTGCGGTTCTTTCCCGGCGGCGGCGGCGGCGGCAACCATTTTTATTTCCTCCCAGACGACGTTGTTAGCTTAATTGCTGCTCTACTTCCACGCGGCGTGCATGCGCTCGGACACGACACCGCGAATAATTAAAATGCAAGCAATAAGCGGAGGAAATCCAAACAAGTACACGCCAATAATTTACTACCAAAGGTGCTGCGCCGGCGACCAAAAACGCGGCGTTTCTAGCGATCCGCGCCGCTTGGGTCCATTGGGCCTGCACGCCACTGCACCGCGGTTAAAGAGATCTCGGAAAAGTGGCGGGACGGTTGCGTAACGCCGACCGATTTTTTGCCCGCTTCCTCCTTCCAAGCAGCCGCTCGTTTCTTCGCCCTCGTCGCCGCTTTTCTTACTCCTTGCCCCCAATTGGCGTTAATTTTGTGTCGCTGGCATTTAATTGAAACTTTAATCGCACGGCCCCTACCTCCGTAACGCACCAATTCTTCGCGAAATAAAAATCCGATCACCAGGTAATTTCAGAAAATAAAGGGCTCATGGCTTAAGCAAAACTTACTAAATCGCGAAACAACGATCTGGCCAGGGCTTCGTAATCAAAGAATTGAAAATTAACTGACAATAAATCTTACGTTAGCAACTACTGCCCCATATAAAGAATTGTACTAATACTATGTCCAAATATTTAAAATTTTAATATCACATTATAATTCAATATCTATAGGTATGATAGACCAAAACATTAACGAAGTAATAACCAAAATAATCAAACTTGTTGATTAATTTTGAGTTTATCCTTAAAATAAAACGTAAAATAACTCCTAGACTAACAGAATTAACGAATTTTCAAAATTTAATTGCTAGCAATTTCTTCATTCTTGTTAATCACTCATAAAACTAAAAGTTGTAAACAAATTTAACTTTGGAGCGTTGGATATATTTTCATCATAGGTACATAATCCTAAAATGAACCATGACATAAGTAATATAATGTTAGTTCGTTATAAAGAATCGAATTTCATATGACAGAATTATTTACTAAAATTCTTACCACTGTCAATACCAAATGGTTGTAATATTTATGAAATGAGTATGGCTTATAAAACCACCTTTTCGTACTCCCGTTCATTTATGTATCCCTTGATCTTCAAATTGAAATTTTTGATTGCAGATCAGTTTGCCCACACCGTGGAGTAAAATATGGCATTATCCCATGGACCCAGAGCTTGACCAATACTTAAGTTCCTCAAAAAATAGTATATTGATTAGGCAAACTTTTTGAAAGAAATTAAAATACAAAATATACAACATATTTTATTTTTAAAATACAAATATATTAGATACTAATCATGGACGAAACAACTTTGTTACAAAAATACGAAAAAATATTATATTGAAATAAATTTTTCGCTTCAGACTGTAAATGTTTATAATCTGGCTCTATTCCTGAATTTTCTGAGGTGCGTATTGTTCAACAATTACGCAAGAAAATTATAACCAAAGGATTGCTTGAACGTGATTTTACATCACATGTATATATTATGAAAAGTTTTTTAAAAAATAGCATCAGACCTCAACATTATTTTATCATTGCAATCGAAAACAAATAAGCGAATTGCTAGATAAAGTTGCACATATTAAAACACGTCAATTGACTACAAATTTGAAGTCTAAACTAATTTTGAATTTTTACTTCTTATTTATTTATATTATTATCTGGTTATATGTATGTACGTAATCCCTTAAATTATAAAAATTTTGACCGCAATATTGATATCTAGGTTGATAACATAAGATTCAAATTTTCACATGTTCAGATAGATTATGTCTATCAGGATCAGAAATAATTGTTACTATATAAAACCTCTATCTTATTTAAATTCTACTACGCTTATCCTATTTTTCTACCCCAAAATCTATACTATAACACAGGTAGTTGCATTCAGACCTGACGACACTTTCAACAGCCTTTTAGCAATTTGGATCACAGTGCAATGTACCTTCGAAACTTTTCAAATTGCATCATAGGGTTATATAATTTTTGCGTATTCAAAAAAGGTCCACTTCATTTTCAGCCCAGTACCAAATTGTGACGAAGCCTACTTCAAGAGTGCAAGATATGCCCGGTTGTCTTACCTTCTGCACGGCCAAATTATCTCAAATGAAGAAAGAGAACTTTTACTTCGAGGTACATATAAGGTAATTATTGCTTCGAACTCACTGAAGCAGAGATTGATATTCATTATGTATGTCCAATTAATTTATGCTTATTTCGAAACTATAAAGAATCTGGCTGAATATTACTATGACCTTCGCAGTGCAACAAAGTTACATAAAATGGTGTAATTCACCTTTATTGAGAGCTTCTTTACTTTCTTATTTCTTGAAAAGACGAGTTCATTTTATTAAGATAAAATTAATGCACTTGCAATACCAGTTTCAAATAAATATTGATACTTATTTGCGTCTTGTGACTTAGCATTGGTGCATTAAATTGCAGTACAATTTTGAATTTGTTGTGTTATTGTTTTTCATAAATACAGTGCAAATGGAAATAAATATAAGGCAGAATTCTTGATTTGCATTAACATACAAATTATGAATGATTTGTTTGTGTCCTTCATAAAACTACACAAGTTAATAAAACAATAAGATGTACTGTGCTCCTCATATATGGCAGCTGTTTCTTGAATTTTTAACTAAAAAGTAATTTTGATCCATTGGAATAATTTTAAAAAAGTAGATAAAAGTAATTTAAGCTTATATTTGTATTAAATTTACTAAATTTCATATTACTTCCCTAATTTCGCAATATATTAAAACGGCCAAACAAAAATCTTCGTATCGTTCGATTATACGAAAGGCATTTTGAAATTAATATTTCTGATTTTAAAACAGATAATACATAAAACAAGACTCATAAAATGTCGAAATTCATATAACAAGTTGAAACCAATTTGTTTCAAAAATAATTAATTTAAAAAGCATTTGGAAGCATTAACAAAATAGATAATATCAATAAAATATCATCTCAAATGGCAAGAAAAGCATACAAACTTCCAGAATTATATATATAATATAAAAAACACACTTACTTTATACATATACATATAAAACTGAAATTACTCTTTTATTTCTCTTCAAAAGACAGTCGAGCTTTTCGGCAATATTAAAAATTAATATAACGCAGAAGTCAAACGATTTGGTAGTTTCTTTTATTGCCATTGGAATGATTTTTACGACGTTGTACAAGAAAACCATCAAAAAACAAGAGTTTCTCTACAAACACCTATCGTTCAAAAGTCGTAAAACAAAAGAAAATACTTCCTAAACTAAACCAAATAAATTTGTAACAAATAACACAGTCCCATTAAATATGGGTCCGATTAATTTTTATTGCTAATTTCTCCATACATATTTTGGCGCGATTTAATTTTGCATGCATAATTTGCCAATACTTCCTTAAATCAAAAGTCAACAAGCTGGGTTTTATTTCATCACATCCTGAATACCTCCCGACAAATTTTGCTTTAATTTTTATAATTGTGATATAATGATAAGCATAAGGGAAGATCGAATTTAAATTATCTTTCTGAACTTTCAAACGTTACCAAATTTTCATGTCGAAGGAAACTTGTTGCGCTTTAGAAGGTCTTCAGGTAAGGTACCTTTTGAGCAACTTCAGTTTTTGCCACCTTATTTTGATGTTGCTGTTGTTTTTTAAACAGATAAATATAGGTAAAGCGCGCGAAAATGTTTGATGAGTATCGACAACGATGGCGCTATTCGGTTTCCGCGTAAGCCAGGTAAACCGAAGAAAATATGGAACTACTCATGAAAATATATCATTAAAACAGGTTCGGTCCATCACAAAGCTATTGTTTAGAATAATTAGATTGAAACCTTATCGATTAACAGTTTTTCTATCGATTTAAGCTAGAAATTATCACTTTAATAAGTCACGAAAAGATCAGGGCGAGAATGCTATTGTTGAAAGTGTTCGACATTTCGCTCAATAAAATTTGAATAACTTAGTTTTATCGGTTGGGTAGAGCGTAACAGTCAGCTGGGTGGCGTTACTGACCTTCCACCATGCACGAATGTGAAAACTGATCGAAAAGCATTCTGTTAATGGCTATTAGTAGACCATCGGTAGATTAGTGCTATCAAAATCACCTGCTCAACTCTTAATTCATGCAATGATGTCAGATCATTTCCCAATTAGAGATCGCCGCATCGTTACGATGGATCTTCCCTGAGTTCGATCGCAGCGATCGTTTACACACTTCCTTAATTAAGGCGTTGTATTTCCTCAAAACATTTAGTGTCAGCCTTTTACAAAAAAGGTTTTCCACCAAAAACCGGTCCCTACGTCAAAATCAAAAATTTATTAAATGAACCGAACCGTTGGGTGCAGCCAGCCTTTCCTCGTTCTTCGAGAAAACACCAAAAAGTTACTTGTGAAAATTTAGTGTAAATCTGCCATTAATGGCGATTACGAGACGTGTGTCAAGCACTAAGCATCCATTGGATTACATGAATTTCGAGAAATCTCAAGATGAATTCTGTTGCGCAACATAAAACACCGGTCGTCGCGATCGAATAAAGAAAATCGATATTAACAACGAAAACGACCAAGACGAATATGAAACGTCTAAGAGACAAACAACGTGCAGTCGGAGTGATTGTGACGAACGATAGGATATCAGAAAAACTATTTCATGGGCCGGGATTACGCAACCGCGAAACAGAGACGCGGACGGCCAATAAAACATATCCGACCCAGAGATTAATCGATTTCAGGTGTAGCGATAACGCGGCTCATGCGCCCATATCTCTGAGGCCGGAGCAGTCGACCCGTGGCTCGCGAAATCGTTCCCGATTTTTCTGCCGGCCGCTTACATCGCCCATTACCCTGTATAAGGGAGGACAGTGTCCATGTCGGATAACTCTCCAGACGTCAAATCGGACAACCGACAAGATCTTTAATCTCTTTAGCAGCTTCACTGTCCAGCAGCTGCTGTCCGGCCAGAAAAGTCCAGTGCCTCGCCAGGAGCTGATCCGGGGCTGGACTCGGACTGCAGCCGCCTGTTTCAGATGTTTCGCTCGATTTCGACTCAGATAGGCTAGGGAGCGGATTAGTTGCATATTGTTGCGGATTACTTTCTTCAGGAATTAATGATGTATTACACGGAAAATTGATATACGACTTCTGGGCCTACAAATCAAATAGACGACTTTAAACGTATCATACCTGGATGAAGTCGAGCTCAGTTTAAATAAAATTCCAATCAAGTTCCAGAAGGACGTCGTATGTGATAAGGGTCTTGTAGAACGTCGATAAGCGCTTTTATTTTATTCTTTACGTTTGTATGCACACAGCTAGATATGGGATCCTTAGCAACGACGAAGTCGATGACTTTTAGGCATACGAATATATCTCAAAAAACTATAATATGGTTTTCAAAATACTTAGGAACTGAAAAAATAAAACCAGCTTCATACCGATCTCCCGAATCTAAAGGATTTTGGTTCATTTCAGGATAAAAAAGCGCCATTTTTGATTCACCATTTTGAAATTTCTAAACCAAAAAAAAAAGAAAGAGGTACACCATATTTATTAATTAGATCTTGTAAGATTTTCGATCCGTGGTAATAAAATCTTAGAATTAAAGTGAAAATTAATCACAGCTGGAGAAAAGTGTTAAACCGCGATTTCTACCGAACTTTTAGAGACCACAACTTCTTTCTTAGAAAATTTCTTTTTAAATAAACGTTTCCCCAAATTTGGTGAATTTTTCCAGTGAAGAAAACTTTTATATTCTGCGTTATATTTGCAAATTAATAATTATAAATAACAATACCCCGAAAAATACCAGAAATTTAGAATTTATTTTCCAAAATGAGCTTATTAATGCTTCTTTAGAATTTACGAATGACCAAATTAAAAAATTAATATTCAATTAGTTATAACAAATATTTAAAATAAGTCAATACCTAATTGTTACTAATTTTATTTTGCTTATATTGAAACAGTTTTTTATATTAAGTTTTATATAAAATTTTTCACCCAGTTGAAGTTTCATACAAAAATAACTACATCTGGATAAATATAAAGAACGTTTTTAAACTTCCTAAGTGAAATTATTTAAAAGTATGATGCTGTAATAGACAGACAGATATTTTAAAATAGAATCAAATAGTTGCAATTCGCACGTTATCAGACAAACTATAAATCAATATACTTCACGACATAAATTGCACTGATCCACTGGATAGACGTGACAAGAATAGCACACTTTTTTATTGAAGAAGAACTTTCCGTTGTTTCCAAGAATACAAATGTTATAAAATGTGGTTCGTATCCTGTTCTTTTTCATGAAGTCGTGCAATTATGCAATAAGGCACGCACTTTGCAAAATGGTAATTATTGTCATCCATGAGACACATTTTACATTTAACTTGCATCAGTGACAGTGGCATTATTGGTGGTAATTAACTGTTTTAAATAGGTATCATAAGCGAAATGCGTTACCAAAGCATTATGAAAAAACTAAAGGATTTCAGATATTTACCTTTATTAAAATTTCATTTATATTTCTGGCTAATTACCTAACTGCTGTTAACAATAAGCTAAAACACATTTTGTTACAGTATTAATAAAAATAAATCTGAAATGGATAGTAGCATAAAGGTGAAACAATTCTCGTTTTTGTAGTCACAATAAATGAATTGTGAAATTTTAAGTATATTAAGACGTTTTCAATGAAATTTGCAAATAATGATTTTTAGACTCAGAAGTAAGCTAAACTTGATTTGTCCTACAGTCTCATTTCTTATAGATTGATATATTTTTGGTTGCATGATTTTAAAAATCAAAAAACCAATGTAATAGCGATTTATATAATATCATGGAAGTAAAAATAAGTCAAATGCGCAACTAATGTACCCGCAAATAATCTTTTCTCGTTTATTGACTTTCAACTCCGTACACCGTTTTTTAACATAAAAATCCCTGAACTGCACATACTTCACGTGGCAAATTAGTGACAGATTTTGTAACAACCTAAAATTAAACCTTCAAACCTACTAAAACTAATAAGAGCAGCCAAGCTATAATTTATCGTTTTACTATTTCTTTTTATAATTAGTCATTTAAAGTAGAAATTATTATACGTTTGCATTTTTCATTCGAATATTAATGCTCTAAGCTCCATAATTAAGGCAATTCAGTCATTTTTAATTTTTAGATTTAATTTTACCAAAAAACATGAAAACAAAACTAAAATACCAGCAATTAATTAAAAAGCTTAGCTGTCACATTGTTACTGTGAAAAACAAGATTATTGTGTAAATTTTTAACCTAATAAAATATAAATAACTTGACATTGATTGATGGTATTCATGTCATATTTTAGAAAGGTTTACATTTTTTCTCCAAAAAATTACAATTGTAAGTCAAATACAATCAATTCAATTTGACCCTATGATAGCAAAATACCTCTTAATTATCGCCAAAAAACTGTACGTACAATATACTGATAAAACTAAATAAAATAAGAACCACATTTTGTATTAAATTTGTTGTTTGTATATGTAGTTGTATTAAGTTGATTTTAAAAATGGGTCTTTTGGTCTTACTTTTTAAGCATGAAAGTTTAATAACGTCATAGCGCACTCATCAACTTCATTAAGTGAAAGGAATAATTTTAATTAAGTAGGTGTGGAGACATGATAATTTTATATTTAATATAATATTGACCCATCCCGAAGTGAAAGTAAGAAAATGTCGCGTAACATTAATTGCCTTCATATCGCGGAAAATTCATATTATGGGAAATGTTTGTGAGAACCGTCAACCTACGTAACCCAAAGCTCACTCAGAGTAGGTAATAAGATACATTTATTATTTGGAGACAATCTTGAATTTGTTTGATATGCTAAGCATTATGACAGAGTTTATTATTACATGTGGTAAAAGCATATTTTTATTTTCTCGTGGTACCTCAAAATAATCAATTATAAAAGCTTTCTTTTTATGTAACATACATATATTGCTACTATTTTTATAAGTAGAATATGTTTGGTGCATCTGAACCTAAACTTTGAAATATTAAAGTTCGTTAAGTAAGTAACGCTGAACACAAGCTTCCACAAAAATATAAAATTTCCGCGAATTTCTATACCGAAGCATGATTTGATGATTTGTATTCATCAAAGTTTATGTATTTTTATGTAGATGCGGTACATACCTTATGTCAAACCTTACATACCAACACCTAAGAAACGAATTATTTTAATTCTTCAATGAAGTAATTGACATTCTTCCACGTAATTATTTTCTCTCCCTTTTAAAAGCAATTCGCTTATTGTCAAATTTGGATTACACTCTATGCATTATCAATTGTAACTGTTGTTAGTCTTTTGCATTAGGAAAAAAAAATTTAAATTTGCAATAGTACCTATCTAATTTTTATATCAATTTTGAAAAATATTCGTTTAATTTAATTTAAGGTATTTCAAAGTAATTTCGTTTCAGTTACGAATATTGAATTATAAATTATAAAAATCGATTGCATACCTACCAAAGAGTTTATGAAGAACGTTTGAATATCTTTTAACAAAATTATTAATTAAAAAGTTGTAGCAAAATGAAAACGCTGCTACCTTTTAAAAAGTTAGATAATACGATTATTTTCGGACGTAAAACTGCAAATTACCTAATTTTCAAAATAACGAAAGTCAACGATTTTATTTAGTTTCTCAAGAATAACTTGTATGAAACTAAGCATCATCACTATTCAAAATATTTCAAAAGTGCTAATAGTTAAATATAGATGTTTATGTTTTTTGTTTTTTGAGGGATTAAGTATTAATATACTTATAACAGATCTTTAATACTGTAAATTTTATGCTTTATTGGAAAAACTTTATAGAAAAACAAAGTTTTCAAATTCATAATTTGTACAATATTTGAGCCCAATATAAAGACTTTTACAAAGTTTGGTTCGTATCTAAAAACTAATTCAAATTTAAAAACACGTGTTTTAAACAAAATACAAATGAGAATTTGAAATAACCTTTATGAGTTTTATTATTACTTACGAAATTCTTACAGTCTTATCATTCGAATCTCGCTATTTTCGTACATTTCGATTTAAAGGCTCGTGTGGGAATGCCATTCTTTTGGATAAAATTCCATTTTTTCTTGCGAGAACATCTTATGTTTGAATGTAGCCTGCCTTGGAGCTGAGATTTTTCTATGATTGATGTTATCACCATTCGAATCAAACAAAAGAAACTACCCCGTAAATGCACGACAAGAAAAAAATTACTACCTCTCTAGTCAATACAAAATTTTTTAATTACCGCAAATTATCAAACTATTTATCAGGATAGGTTTCAATTAACCTGCAGAAAAGCCGAAAGAATCGTGGAAGAACAACAATAAAGTTGCGACACATTTCGTCGTTCTGTGATTCCCACAGCAAAATATTTGAAATGGCCCAACAATTTTCCTTAAAGCGGCCTAAGTCGTAAACAAACGGTGCGACTATCTTTCTTGGCGAAAAAAATCTACCTTCCCAGGACAGGTGTAATTACAGCAACCGTCTTAGCCGCCAAAGTAACAATCTTACATACCTTGTTCTTAAATTAGAGCTTCGCGTGATGTTCGCAGACACTTTAGTCGCTGTCTTAAATCCTGTGCCATTGTTGAGCTGGCTGGCACTGGTTCTTGGGAGGCGTGCCGATGGGTTTCCAGTACCCGGCCTTACGGGCGTCGATCCGCCGCATACTCCAAAGTTGGTAAATCCGAATAAAACGCCGCACAGAATTATATAAGTGGAAAACACTCTGAATTTGTTTACTTTTGAGAGCTTGTAGTTGGCCTTTAAGGCCGACATTTTTGGAGAATCAATGTTTTGCACGGTACGTTCAAGTCGATCAATATAAATTGCGGAGAAACGAGTCGATCACGGACTTATTTATTCTATCTATTTTTTAAATTAAAAATATATTTAATATTTTTTTTATTCAATGCAACTTCGTCAATACCAACAATAAAATTTCTCTTCCTTTTTTCCACTGAAAACCAAAAAGCCCTTGCACACTTTTTATTTCACATTCACTAGATTTATCACTGAAATTATTCCGCCAAAAACTAATGAGCTGCTCCTAGCCCAAAGTCAACCCAAAAATAACAAACGATCACTGCTGAGTCGATCTATGTCAGCCAATAAAACATGAAAGAAATAAAAAATTATTGAGATCCGCAAAAAAAATACGTCTGTAATTCTCAAGATTTATGCTAAGCCAAAAGCGGCAAATATCCACACTTGCTTGGCATCGATGAAAAAAATATAAAAAATATGATCGCCGATATTGTCTAGAGTTCGAGAAAAAGCGCGACTTCAAGGACTATGGAAGCAAGCTATGGTCTGAACGCGAAACAGGGATCAGGGGAAAGGTCATTAACTTGCATTCGTAACTAGTTTTTATAATTTAACCATTCGGCAAGTGATTAATGCTGCAAATTTTGGTTGACTTTGAGCCCTTTAGCGATGCGAAGCACATTAGCACACACGCGGAGATAAATTTTCTTAGAAAAATGTCCTTGCCGACAGAAACGGTAAGATCTTTCGATATCGAAACCTGAACAGCGACGAAAACACGTAACTTAAAAAAATCCCGCCACGGTATGCTAAAGTGGATACGATCAGTGTGCTTCAATATCAGTTAAATTGGATTTTTGAATCAAAACTTCCTCCGAACCGAATTGAGAGATTTGAGAAGTTACAAAAGGTGGACAGTAAAAAAAAGTAAATAAAAAATTAGAAAACCTTCAGCCTCCGCAAGATTGGAAGATGTATAAAAGCGGAGATCGTGTCTGTAAAACACAACCGTATCGCAACGCGGCCAATTCAATTCTGTCGAAGTTCTCTTAACGAAAATTGTATTTTACACAACGTCTCAGCAGACTCTGAGGTCTTATTTTTCTTTTGACCGCGGTTTTCTTGGTTTCGCCTTCACGTTTCTCTTTGGCTTCTGTTGCTTTTATTAACGGTGCCGCTGCGCTCGATCGCAATGTCTTGAAAGTCGCATATTCCACATCCACTCCGAGCACCAACGACAAGATGTTGGGTATGGGATGCCCGCAACAGTCGCGTGGTGGTAGGCTTGATAGATCCAACTATCCGCGGATTCAAGCGTAAAACGACCTGGAAGCTGCGAATCCGATGGCATGAAAAGCTTGCGACACCTCGCTTTTCTGGCTGAGTGTAGGCCAGATCCGATCATCGCGACTTCAGTGCAAAGTGAGGAGTTTCAATCAAAAATTCTCGTGATCTTAAGACTTCAATATAGCATGTGACTGGGAGGTGTTACCCATAATTTAAATATTTTAAAAATAAGCAATTTTTTTAACGATCATTATCTATGTCAAGACAGGACCGGTTGGGCCAAGGGTTAATAATTTTGAATTGAACAACACGGAAAAATCGGCACAAGTTGCCGGCACTTAATTATTTTAATGATCACTCAGATCACACTCTGGACCGACTGCATAATTTTAATTTTAATTATTATACTTTCAGAAGAAGAAAGTTGCTAAACCTAAAGGAATGTCTTTCATCTAAGTGACTGCGATAAAATGATCCTTAGCTTATCTTCGATATAATGAAAATTTGCAATTTCTTTTAAATATGGATGAAATGATTGGTGAAATGAAAAGAGTCTGTCCTACGACTACGTTCGCAATAAAGAGCTCATTTTCACTAACTCCTTAATTGAATTCTTAATTTTTGCAAAACAATTTTAAAAACAACTTTTACTCAGCGATAGTAACAAGTTTCTAGTTTTTATAAGATGATTGTTATAATTTCTTAAAATTGTTTGGCATATAAAGTTTCAAGAATCTTTTGCATAGATTTTATTTATAAATTTCGTCTTAGAGGAATTACTTTTTTAAAAAAAAGAATACAATTTTAGTATTTCCTCATAAGGCATATAGACATCAGATTTGCACAGCGCTGAAGGAAAATTGAAAGTGCCTTCGTAAAGGTTCTCTCTGCAATGACTAAATTTAAAAATGTATCTAATTTTTAGCGCAGAGGATTGATCTTTTAGAAAAGAAATAAGATTACATACACAGAGTCTAAATTCTGAAGGATATTCTGATTTTCAATTAATTTCTCTGTGAGTCGTTTCACCATTCGAATAAATATAGCATCGAGTTTTTCGAAAATTGTACAAGAGTTTTCGAATGGGTGCAGGTAAAAGATTTATAACCATATCTTTTTTGTTTTGGAAGAGGGCAATTTATAAACATTTATTTTCGAACTCAAAGAAAGAATTTTTTTTTGACTGGCCAATAACTTTACTATACAGGTCGTAAAAATTATCCAATATTTCGTGTCACAAGATAAACTTAAAATTTCTTCCTTATTTACTTTCCAGTAGCAAAATTAAGATGAAAGCGCAGCATATAAAAGTTATGCCGTCAAGTTAACAAGGCTATATAATGCGATTTTACTGTCGAATGTCTGAAATTTACAAGTTTACACTTAAAATCTAACTTTCTTGCAGCCTATTTAATTTAGACTGCAGTGATCATGAGTTTCCGCTCAAAATCCCCTCGGCTTAGTTCAATTTTGCACACCTACTTAGACTCGAGTAGGTTGGGACATAAAATATATTGTCCGAAAGGGTAATAATGCCGAGAGCAGTGACATATTATGAAAGGAATTAACTGACTTTCACCCGATTTTATCGTTAGGCGTGACTATTTTATTATCATGCTGCTCTACAAGAAATATCTGTTAATTATTTTCTATGATTGTTATTTTTGTTATCTTGAAATTAAAAAACAAAGTTTGTCTCCTAACTTCCCTTCCACTATGTGATGTTTAAAATGTGGTTTTAGTTATGAACTAATTTTTTAATGATATATATAAAATTTGTCTTATCTAACTAACCCTCATTATCCCTTTCAGTGTAACATTTTTTTGTGGTCATCATAAAATATTGCAATTTGGTTTTTAAGTGAATATTATCTAATCTAGATTAAGAGTAGTTAAAACTCATTCAAATTACATAAATGTAATATTACAACCTTTCATTTCCTCTTTTGAAAACAACAGTGTTAAATTGTAACACTCTGTAAAAAGGCGGACTTCGGGAAGAACTGAACTGGATTCAAAGGCAATGGAATACTGTCATTTTTAATGGCAGACGGTAATAAGAAAAGGAATTGTTACAAAATACCGGATGAAGCATTCAATGATGATTCTCTAAAAAGGACGTTTTAATTTCCTGAGGAATCATGGTATGGAACTGTGTGTGGCGGCAAAGGGTGTATAAAAACATCATTTCGTTGTAGGAACTGTTGATGCTAAAACGTAGTCTGTAGGCCGTGTTACAGCTCTGAATCGAATCCGGTTAAGTCTTTGCGCGGAATAAAAAAAAATGCTATTTAATCAACCTGAGAAAAAAATAGATCTTTAGAATCTAGATGGGATTCAATAACTCCCGAAGAAAGTCAGAATTTAAAGAGCACTCTTCGAGTGCCTCCAGTTATTAAAGCCAAACACAACGCAACAATATTATTCTTTTTGTAATACTTCCTTATAAATAAATGTCTATGAATCCTTATTTATCAAAATCACTCCCTCAGTATATTAACGTATTTTAAAATATCCTAACTTCTTCAAATTTTACCAAATTTAAGCTAACGAAAACGAAAAGTAAAAAATTGGAAAGAAATGGCAATTGTATTAATGTAAAGGCCAAAATTTATAACCGAAGATCCGTAACTGCTTATATTATTATATTATCTAATATATATTATTGAGGCTAAATCATTAGGCACGACACACTATCAAAATTACCATGGTCTCACATTTTATTGCTTCCTATATGACTAAGTGATTTATTACTATTTTTTTATTACTACCAGTTAATAGCTAAAAATCGAACAGAAGCATTCATAAGTTTTTAAATTATACATAGGTACTATCATTTCACTGACATAGTGACATAGTAGATATTTGTTAATATTATAAGATTGGTGACCGGAGAAAAACAAGGAATTTTCGTTTATTTTTGTAAAATATGGCAACACAACACCGGTTATGTTTCTGATAATTTTCACCAATTTTGAAGTTCACCACAATTTTGAGTTTATTTTCGACTACATACATATATTCCTTTCCCCCTCATTAGTAAAAAAGGCTTTTCTTAACTTTTTGCGCAGCTCAAAATCCTCAATCACGAGAACGCTGGCTCCATTTATATAACGCGTACAATTTCGTTGAACGAAGCCAATCAGAGGTGGAAATGGTTGTTGAAATATCGCAGCAACTGTATCAAAACGATTAATAATAATTGAAAATGTTATTGCCCCTATTGTCCGCTTCGCATACTACGGGGCCAGTCTTCCAAGACCGCGCAGACCGCGGAGCTGGCTCTTAGTCCGCGGAATGCGCGCAGGTATTTCTTCCTCAGGTGAGTTTAAGCGGCCGAGAGCTGCGGGTTGGCTGGCTAGATTTGCTCTGATTTTTCTTCGAGAATTCGATAATGCGACATTTGGCCAGACTTCAACATAAGTTTGCATACATGCGCGCCAAATGACCAATCTTTGTAGCTAAAATTGAGGCTGAGGTCTTTCCACTTGATAGTGCAAAATTGAGCCTTCTTGGTGCTCATACACCCGACGATCTGATAGAAGTTTTTAAACGAAAATAACATCGAAAAACTGCCGGCTACTAAACGCGGACATTTCGCCGATTCCGGAGCATGGAGTTCGGACAACCAGTTGTCGTATTTGGTTAAGTTTTCAGTGAAAGTTTATCTGGCCATAACTGGGGACCGCGGACTGGACTTGATTGGACTAAGAAATATTCATTAGCCGTCGTCGTGTGCAGGTAGAGCATATCTCCCGGGACTGTGGCGAACATAAGACAAGACCAAAACTCTGGCGAAACGAGGCGTTTCTCAGAGCAGCACGACCAACATTGCTATTCCAATTATTTATGGAACAATATTAGAAATTTAAGCTGACAATTACGCCCCATACTGCGGGTCTCGCTGGAGTTTGATGGATATGCTAAAGTTAAATGGCTCTTATGCTGATGGGCTCTTTGCAAATTCGCATAAATGCCGGAGGGCAATTTGCTCGCTGATTAGCTGACTTAATAGCTACTGGCCATCAATCTTTTTCTCGTCTTTTCTCAGATGAGCGCCGTGCGTGCCAAGGTGGGAAAGTGCGTACACGGAGCCATCGTGTAAATAAACAGAGCATGAAAGGCCGTCATCACTATCGATTTCGTCGCTTTTCTTACTAACTGCTAGTCGTGGATTCACGGATTCACCATGGAAGAGATTTTCCATATAGACTCTCACGCGCTTTATCAACAAAAATACTCGTGTTTATTCAGGAGTCCCTGACGCAAACATTTTTATACGCACTATTTGAACATCATTTTGAAAGTTTTATAGGTTTAACAAAATAAAATTAGAAATTTGGTCAAGTGCATGTCGTAAAGCATAGTAATTAAATTACGCACAATAAAATTGAGGAGTTCCACTTTCACATTTTGGAAAATTCGTAAAGAAATTTTAAATTTTCCGGTCAAAACAATAGTTAATAACGTAACATTAAAATGATGTACGGAACATTTCTAACTTGAATGAAAAAATTAATTCAATTTTGCTAATCATGCCTACCTGAATAGTAAAATCTTATTTGTATTCAAAGATGAAAATCTAGCCCAATTTGATCTTAAAGTAAATCACAAAACTTAAGTACTTCACAAAAATCGACTTTTCCTAAACCTATCAATCTATATGACAACCTGGGCCTCTAAAATTGATATATGCATACATATATACATTGCACATAAAATAATACCAAATATTAAATAAGCTCAATTATCTATTCTCAGATTAATATTTTGGCTTCAATGAAGTATGTAGGTGGTAAACATAAACTTATTTGTAGAAAGATTAAAGATGACTTATCCTTACTCTCTTTAATATTTATTGTTAAAATTGTAATAATAATTCAGAACTATTTGTAACTCTAATACTTAGCTACATGAATCTGCGCTAGAAAAGTAAGTGGCATTCTTCAGTAACTTTGAGATTGAATATTTTTTGTAGATTATTTTATGAAATAATTTGACTGTGGTGACTTTCTTGTATTATTAGCTCTTACAACCAGAGAATAAAAAAACGATTGCGAATGTTCTCAGATAAAAAAAAAAAAACATACGTTGAAATTATCTGTATTTACAATAACTACCCTCAATATATGTATATATATATATATGTATAAAAGTATTATATGACACGGTGTATACAACTAAT
This sequence comes from Tolmerus cingulatus, assembly GCA_959613345.1. Lineage (NCBI taxonomy): Eukaryota > Metazoa > Arthropoda > Insecta > Diptera > Asilidae > Tolmerus > Tolmerus cingulatus. The sequence goes on along the minus strand of OY390708.1, from coordinate 10,619,657 downwards.
AACAAATCATTCAAATCAAACTTAAAATACATTTTTACAAATTCACAATTCACTTTTAAATCGACCACCTTTATTTTCTATAACTTGGCTCAACCTCTCAGGAAAAGTGTCATAGATCTCTTGAACAAGTTTTTGATCAACGGCAATCCACGCTGACACAACAGCGTTTTGCAGTTCGTTAAGAGATTGGTACTTCTTACTATCCTCATAAACAATTTCAGAAACATAGTCCCACACATCCTCCATCACATTTAAATCATACGAATTGTTAGGAAACTGAACTGGTGTAATGTCTTGACGTTGCAACCATTTTACAACTTCGATGGTGTTGATAGGCTTGTTTTCCAGAGCAAAATAGAGTGGGGGCTCATCAAAGTCGCTGATAAGTTCGACAACCTTTTTTTCCAGATAGTATTTGATGTATCCTTCCACACCGATTTCTTCTCCGACAACAAGAGGAGCCATCAGATCCTTGAAGGAAACACATCCCCACAATGTTAGGGGTTTCGAATGGGGAAGTCCTCCATCCGGGCCAGTTGTGAAAAACGTCCTCGTTGTTGCGAAAATTAAATTGTTGTACAACAACGAGAATAAATTTAAATATTCTTTAGCGAATCGTAAGCGTTGCTCTTTATGATTTGCATGAAGAAGAATATGCCTTGGTTTTGAAGGATATCTTTGTGCTGATACAAAAACTCTACCCATTTTTATTTTATATTGAATGTTTTCGTTTTGCTAGTTCAAACGATTTTTTAAAACTGAAGTCATATCATATCATTTTTCTCTTTTATATGCATGTAGAAGAGCAAGGATATATTACCTTCATCTACGAAATATTTGAATATGTACATATATAAAATATACATAAAAATCCTAGAAAACACCAAAACTACCTGAATGTAAGGGTAAGTAATAAAACTACTACAATCATAAAATAATCAACGATACCTGCTTTATGGTAAACGAATAATTGTTATCGCAACTAATAACGATTTTGCTAATCACCCTTTGTACCTGCTATGAGCTTGTTTCTTAATTTTCCATAAATTTTCCAGAGAAAAAATAAATCACCTCTTAATTTGTTCACAGGACTTATAATTTATAATGTTCAGTGGTACTTCCCAGTAAAAGGAATTCTGCAAATATTGAAAGTAATAATTATTTGTACACCTTAATTAATGATGTGGATACTTTAATTGCTCAGGTATCCTTGTATTTGAGGTACAATGAAATTATTTACCTGGACTTTTACAAACTAACAAATTAAGCTACCTGAATTTCCACAAAGTCAATCCTTGTTATTTCTCATGGTTCTGTAAGGATTTTAGAAAAATTTTGTGAAATACGTATGTACGTGAATTTTGTTTTACCCAAGCATACAATACAAAAACAAAAACAAAACGAAAATTAGAAATTAATAAATAAGCTTCTCTTATGTGATAGATAGTAGGTATGGTTTAGTAAAAGCAATAAAATAAATTAAAATTTAACATCATATGAAGATGTTTCACATTTTAGGGAATTTCTGTATGAATGTACACTAGCCTTAAATGTAAACAATACAAAACTGATTGATTACAAAAACGTATTATTTCCATTAATATCAATGAGTGAAAATTTGTGGTTGAAAATAAATTATAAGGCTAAGAACGCAACATTTCAACATTTTGACGAATTCAATATATTTTCGTTTTATGTTCTAACCAATGATATCACAATTGATGAATCTATGAACATTTTCTGTATTCATTAAACATAGTTAACTCTCGAAAAACAAGTTTTACAATTGTTGATAGAGCAATAATGGTTTTTGAGTACATTTATTTCAATTAATTGAACATTCTGCAAGTATTGATTGAAAGTATTGTCTTTGGAGAGACACTTTCAATGTATTAATCAAGATTGAAATACCAAAATACAAGAAAGTTAAATACGTTACGCGACTTCCTTTTGTATGTCATTTATGAGTTTTGCATTTAGGAAGCTAAAACAAAAACGAATGTCTCGCATTTAAAAGATATTAAAAAGATCTAAATTTTCACCAAAGCTTTCACCTGTAATTATGACCACTAAATAACATCATAAATGTACTGAATTTACTTTTATATATAGTGCTAAAATATAGTTAAATGGTAATGATTTTCGGAAACCTGGCGTTCGATTTTCTGTGCTTACATAAGGCATATTGTTTTTATAAGCCATAGAAGCTTACTTAAGCAATCATAAAACTGACATAAATAATAATAATTGTTGGAGCCGGCCCTTACTTTACGTTTCTTAAGTATGAAACAGCTGAAATTAAAGTATTTTCCTTCGGTTAATTTCAACGAAATCAAAAATATGCAAAAGTGCTCATCAGCACGTATCGGGGAACCTTTATGATCGTTTATGTAATTATCTTGTCCAGCTCCTGGGTCCGAGATCGAGGAGGAGAACTCCGGCGATCTTGCGATCGAATTTTTGCAAAAATCGCCTGTGATATTGACCCAAGAGCGAGTATTGCCCAAGACTTTAAAACTTGCCCCAGCATAACCAGATATAAAATATACTTTCCCGAGGTGGTCCATGGGCCGGATACGAGGAGGCAGAGGGGCGACTTGGACCTCGGAAAAAATAAAATAAACTTAATTGGGCGCGTATGCCGAAAAGGCCACACCTCGCGGAGCTTTTACCATCGACGGGTCCATCAATTTGGAGTCAAGTGTGAAAGCCCCAAAATAGCCCCATGCGCACCTTATTTCGGCCCCAAACCGAAAAATAAGGAGTAAAATTGCAATTTTGCAATGGCACCGCAGTGGACTGGAGGAGACCGGGGCGGCGGCGCGCTCGAGGAACGGCCTAAACCGCCTTCATTTATCCGATCCCAGGTGAGACCGGTAACACATCGCCTCCGTCGACATATGTGGAGCAGAAGTCTGCAATTATATCAGGCGACCTGCACCAAGATGTTACGCAATGGCAAAAAGTAAAAGCACGCAATGGTTTTGTAAACAGCATCAAAAACAACTTCCCGTCGCGATTGGACGCTGTCCAGGCGATCGCAGTGGACATGGATGTGGATGTGGATGGACCTGGCAGGACGTGTGTGATGATGGATGTCGCGTCGCGGCCTATTCACGTGCGCCGCCGCGGCATCGCTCGCGGGAGGCACAAAGCGCGCAATGAAAGTGCGCGCGCATGTCACTCATAATCGCGATCCATGCGACAATTTCACTTCCTCTCACCTGCGGAGGTGTCGCAGGCCAAAAGGTGGATCGATCTCCACCTTCCGAGACGTGCGTGTCGCTCGGTGCACTTCCTTTTTGGAAAGAGGCACGTCTATCGAGCGCAAGGAAGCATAATTAATAAGGTCACGAACCGCCCACAAGCCGCAGAACGCATTCGTTTTTATGCTGTTTCCTTGTCAGCTACAATTTCTTCCGGGCGCAACATAAATGAATGAAAAAAAAATTTGATATGAAGGAAACATGTTGCAACATGCGTGGGATTATGCAAATATCAAATTGAAAATATCTGTTTCTGTTAAAACCCTTCAACCCAAAGTGATGTTTCCAACTTCAGTAACATAGATTTTAGAAGTATGTAAATTGTAATGCATCTATAAATATATAGCCCGCACTGGAAAGGCCCCAACATTCGTAAGAAAAAAATTTTAAAACTTTTACCACATATGAGTGAAATCAAAAAATACAATTAAGTTGATTTAGGAATCCAAAATTCATAGAATTACTTTATCAACGCTGAAATAAATAAATAATTTCTAGTATCCTTAAGTCGTATAAATAAAGCCCAACACAGATCTAATTATTATTATTATTTCTGAAAGCCACCAATTATTCTTATCAAATCGCTTCAAAATTCGAAACCTAACCTACAGTTCTTGAGGAATTAAAAAATGTATATAATTTTTCTAAAATAATTACGTAGAATGACGAGCTAAATCAATATTCAATTTTTCATTAATTTCAACTCATATCTATCTAAGGAAAAATGCTGTTTTTAACGTTTTTCAATTAAATATTGAAGTAATTCGTGAAATGGTTTTGCAAAAGAAGAGATTACATTTAGTTTTTTAAATTTGTAAGTACACCATACTATTTTACATTTCCGCTCGCCAATTTCTAATAGATATTAGCAGTATGTTTACAATTTTTTACTTTACTTCCGATTACAACCGCAACTCATGGAAGAAGTTTTTCAAAATTGAAACCTATTAAGAGTTATTATAGGATTTCTATGGTTTATGAATATTATTTTCAATGTTATTTTATTTGAGCGAGTTTATTCAATCTTCACCACTTACACTATATCTACATATTATAACTTTGATATCGGAGAAAATCATTCGACCTTTCATAGACAACATTTTCCATGAAAAGTCTCCAAACATACCTATATCTTTGTATCTTATTGAATAAACATGACATTACTTTAACTGCTCAGAAAAAATATCCCGATTTGGTGCGCATAATTAACAGAAGAAACAGGATGGCATGTTTCATTTTTCATTCATAAAATTCAAAAGCAGTAATTGTTAGTTTTTCCTCCGATTCTACGAAAAGGGGACCCCAAAATATAACTACCTACTATTTACATAGTTTCTTAAGTCGAGAAGCAATTAGGACTAATTCAGTAGTTTATGAAGATGTCTTACCTGATTTTTTACTATTTAAACTCATATGTAGAAGAGAAGGTATTTTTTGTAATAAAGGTAAGTTGTAAAAGTTTTACAGACAAAGTAGGTACATACGAATTCAATGCAAACTTTAATCAATATGCAATACACAATAGATATTCATAAGTACTTACCATCAAAAGCCAGTTGTAGTGGATTTTTCTAGATCCTTTCAAGTTTCGAGGCTTTTTTCGCGCAGGTGTTGGAGCTGGTCAATTACCAATTCACTCCAAGTCGGATTTCAGTGTGCAAAGCGAAGCCGTCAAATAGCCGAAACAAAGCCCAAAGGCATTGCCTTCTTTGCTCGCCTAGGTGAGCCCCAAATGGAGCTGGTGGTGGCGGAGCCCCTGAATGACCAGCGACATGCAACATATTCCTCGGAGCAACTGGGCAGCGAAGTGGGACTCCCATTCACACAATCCACTGTGGCACAGAACTGGAATTATTTACGTCATTAATTGCGAATTTATCGATCTTAAGGGGAACATAATCTCCAGAAGTGGCCGTGCCACCAACAACACCGCGAAAATCTGAAATAATTAATAAGAAGTACGCGATCGAGAGTAGGCTTTTTGCCGACCTGTCAGCTAGGCGTTTTCTTCTATTTTTGGGGCTCTCGTGGACGTCGACTGGACAGTGGACAGACATTCGAGAACATGGAATTAAAGCGCTCCGCAACTCTTTTGCAAAAGGAAATGGGCGACGCGGTGCTCGACGCTAGATTTCGATTCTGTCGGGAGGCTGCCGGGGGAGTGATTATCCGCCGAACTGATATCTCTCGACACTTTAATTGGAGATTATTAAAGGTAATTGGTCCAGATGAGGTTAGGAAACATTTCGCGGTGGACCGGGAACCGCCGCACGACCAGCCCGAGCAAATTTGCTTGAGGCGGAGAGTGCTACAAATATAATTCATTAAAACGTTTTCCATAATTGTAATGGAATTAGCAGAGGAAGACATTAGATTAATGATAATATCGTTCATTACCCGGCTCGAAAGACCATTACGCAACTCCATTATGGCCCCGGCGGCCGGCAGGAGTTTTATTTAATTTAAATGCAACACGGCCTGGTGACAGCAAATTTGTTCTCAAGGATAACGTTCATTTGGTGCCATGTGGGTTTATGTAACCGAGATTTTCTGTGCGCATATGCGTGCATACATTTTTCCAGATTTGGCTGTAGAAATCTTATGAAACCGGGGAGGAACTTGTTCAAATTGAAAAATGTAACTTGGATTCAACGATATAAATTTTAAAATTAAGAATTAATCATTGTATATTTAGCAGTTATAAATTCACATGTGGGAAAATCTTTTCGTTATACTTCATAATATTAATGATTCATCATATGCTATAATATAGTCGAAAATTGGGATTATTTTTAAAACATTTTAAATTTAATTCAGAAACATTTTACACATATAATATTTTTGCTTTCATATTAAAGTCTCGAAAAATACATGCACCAACCTAAGTATCAAATTACAAATATCTAGAAACAATTTAGAAATATCCTGCAACTAGACAATTTTAACTATGTATAACTAATTTTCCGATTTCCTGATTTTCAGCGCTTATTTATAACTATGCTATCAATCAGCCATGAAGAAATCCGCACTATTGAATAACTTGATTTTGCCTAGCTAATGACCAAAGAAATGAAATTCGAAATAAGACACTAATTTCCAATCATGTTAGAAAAATCGTTTTTGGTCCCAATCGAATCAATACCAAGCTTGATTTGTTACATGTAAAAATTCAAACTCAGCTTTTACTTAGAGCCAACGTGTCTTAATTAGTCAAGCCGGAAAAAGGCTACTATTAAATCGGACATTGCACAATTTGAGTGCTTAAAAGACAATACCATTTGCCAAATCCACTAATCCTTGTAAGATTACTAAATTTAGCCAACTGCTTTGTATCGTAACATACATTAAAAAGTTCATTTATTGTCAGTTAAAAATTGGAAATACCGCAGAATGTGTAGACAATAGAATATTCGATTATTCGTTACATTAATCGCTATACCTATTTTTAATAATTTCTTTAAAAAAAATAAGAATACTTTTTACTAGTATATTACCACTAATCTGAAACATTGAAACCTTACTTTAAAAAAAATTGAATAGAGCCTTCTTTCTAATTGTTTAAAGATTTTAAACCAATCATAAAATAAAGTCTTCTTTTCGGGATATTGGAACATCTTCCACAAGAAGAAATAATTTACAAAAACCAAGAACTTTCTTTCTTTTCAAAAGTAATGAATATTGATTTACATAGATGAGAATTGAAGAACTGAAAATATGTAAAGAAATAAAAAGCTTTTTCGTTTTCTTCAGCAACAATAAGCAATTGAAATTGTTATTTTGCATAAACGATTCTTTCAAGGTAAAGATATTCTTTTGAAGATTTTATCGCTTAGCAATTTTAAAATGTAATCGTTGTTATAACAAATTTTCGAATTTTAGGTAGTAACAAAATTCCATTGCATTGCAACTCTTTAAATAACTCTTCTGTTTAACATTTCCGAATATTGAGTGCAAAACGAAATATCTCGTCTTTCTTAACTTAATGGTCTTAACTTCTATAGGCAGAAGGTAGAATGCCTTTTAATCTCCAACAGTTTTAACATGATCGCTTTTGTTGTTCAACTGCCCAGTGAAACATCATAATTACCTCCAGAAGCACCGATGAAGTCGATTAGCTACTGCTTTATATCCTCGTAAAGAAAATTCCTATTAAGCAACAAAGTCAGTAACTATCGGTTAGAGGCTGTTGAACACCAGGTAGCCGAACTAAATTGAGACAATCAACAAAAAGTTGCCTCGACTGGGCTCGTTGAGATAATAGCGAAAACTGCACGGACACCACTGGCGAGGAATTGGCCACAAAGATCTCTGGATTTCCTTTTCATTGAAAAAGGTTACGCGAAGAAAAGCGAAAAACAATTTTCCCATTCAAAATATTTTAAGTATTTTTAATCCGATTGCAGTCCGCGAGCGCACACATAGCATTGAAGGCGGCATGTTGTCCGCGGCGCAATTTTGAGTCGGACTTGTCACAAGTTGCGCAACCGTTTGCGCGATTTCTTCACGTTACGCCTTGCTTCCATGTAAGAACTCGCAAGTCGCAGTGGCGCGGTGGATCTGGAGCAATGGGCAAAATCTCCAGGAGTCCGATGTCTAAACGTTGATAACAGTGACGACGTTTTTGGGCAGCGAAGTATTCTTATGGAAGTTGCAATTAACAGCTCTCGTGTACCTCGTCGATTTTTCATGTCGCGGCTGTTTTCCTCCTTATTTAAGGCCCTTCTTAGAAAGTGGAACTTATGATTTTGCTCGGTACTGCCACTGCCATGAGTGGTAGACACTCCCAGACCATAACTAGAAAAGCAACTACCATACCCGCAAAACCTCAACATTGGTAGGGGAAGATAAGGAAGGAATTTAAAGTAATAATTAAAAAAAATTGCAAGACCAAGTACCAATTTTGATTGCACGTTAATTGTTTCAAAAGTTAACTAAATGTATAAGTAAACATTAATTTTTGTATTTCAACTCCCCAACTGCAAAATGAAAAAAATTATACATTCTACTGTCTACACTATTTTATAAACTACTCATTTTTACTCTTAAATATACGAACAAACGAATTTTATCATATATTAAAAAAAATATTGGCCGGAAATACACATTTATATAGAAAGTGTCTTTTAAGTTTTCAAAGTTCTTCGAAACCCATAACATCAGCTTGCGCTTGATACATGAGATCTCATAACTTCGAAAGGATGGTAAGAATAAAATGGTTGAGGATCTTGACAGCATTTTAAACATGAAATAATTTTGATGGGACAGTACTGGACATTGTAAGACTGTTATTCACTCTACTTTTTTGAAAAATACAAAACCAATAATCCTATCAGCATTTTTTTCACAGAGGGTAAAGAACTATTTAATTAATACAACTTTTCAATTCTTTTCACTGTTGGGGAGGAAAACTCACTAATTTGTTCATTTTCTCGTTATATGTATTTTTCTTAAAATCTATCTATCAATGTACATACTAAACATTTTCTTCAAAAATTCACTTCAAGATACGAAGGAGTAATAATTAAAGGTTAAATTCAATCTACTATACATACGTTAATTTATAAAACATAAAGGAGTTATTTTATGGTGATATTATACCTAGTCACATAATTGACTATGATCACTCTTTTATACCAAGCTCTTTCTACGAGTACGGCCCAAATTTCCGCGTTGTTCAGTTGTGCAACAAACGTGTAATAAAATGTATGTACCTTAAATTCAACAAGGATTATCAATTCCCGTGGTCAGAAGAGGTTAAACGAATGCGAATACTTCCCAAAATACAAGATCACTCTGCATTAATTGCGTAAAGTCATTTATTCAATTTTCTTGGTGCATATGTTATATCCACTAGAATTCGGGCGAAGAGAGTGCCGAAAAGTGGATTTTCGAAAGGTTCGACACCCAACGAGTGGGTTAGAAGCTCAATTTAACGCACATCTCAAACGCATATTTATGCGCGCCGATCTCGCTGGTATATCTGCAGGAAATTAGATTGCGCCAAAAAGATCGAACTCGCGAAAATGCCCCGATTCCACCACTGGTATTGCTCAAAGGAGGTTAACATGTGCCACCCAGTGACTACTTATCTGGTAGACAATCAGTAGATATCCTAACCTCATACTACGGAGCCCCACAGGCGCTGGACCAGCGGAGCCCCAAGTATGCCACAATGGTCCACGACGGATACCCGGCCGGGCAGAGACAGCAGCCCAATCTGCGTCTGTCTCAGGGGCTCCGCAAAGGTACATTCGTTCGCCAGCCAGAGCGCACCACCTCTAATGCGTACTTTATGCAGCAAATCGGAGACAAAGCGATCGAATTGATTGCTCCAGATGGAGATTTATGCTCGCGGAGGCCTTACCTGGCGTTTGTCGAACTATGCTGGCCGCGCGGACTCATTAGAAATCTCGTGTACTCGCAAGGCCCTCCGGTAAGCGACCGTTTTTACGGCCGACTGCTCGAGTCTAATTTATTTTTTAATTGTCGCCGAGTCGTGAGTTATTCCCACTTGACTAGTTTATAATTGCCAGGTTGAATGAAATGGAAATCCGATCCTGAAAGGATTTTATTAATGGATCTCCCCTGCCATAAGGAGAGGCAAACAAATGCGTTTCGCAGTGATAAGCCCCTTATCGGAAAACGTATTTGTTTCCTTACATCGAAAGGCACATTGCAAGAAAGTTAAAAGACTTAAATTTATAACTCTTGTCTAAAGAAGCAAAAACCAAAGAAGCCTGTCGTGTTACAAGATTTTAAATTCTAGGTACGGAATGAAATTTACTGCTTGTAGTTTTCTGGAATTGCATCAGAACGTTCCCAGCCAAGCTGAAGTTGGTCAACTATGAAAATTATTGAAAAATGGGAACAGGACCTCAAGGTCTCGAGTCGCAGTGACAAATTATGATTTATTGGAAGGTAGCAGTCGATCCATGTCACGTTGTAAACAGAATTAAGCCCAAGGGAATTTTTAGTTACAAAAGAGCGCAGTTTTAACCCATCATTTTCTAAATTAGTCTTTTTTGAGGAACATTTCGTGAGTTAATCGTGAACAGTTTTACTAATTTTCACTGAACATCACTAAAGTGCTTATTAATAAGGTTAGTAATTTCTTCAAAGAATCCTAATAATGCTTCTATTTTTATAAAACAAGAATTTAACAATTTAGGTCCAAATATGAATATAAATTTTCTCGAAAACTGATCATTTTTAAGGTTTCAATATCAAAACGAAAAAATCCAAAAGAATGAATCGCTTCCTACATTCGGGATGTTTGTCAAAATTGAGTTTTTACTAACCGGATAGAAATATCAAATTGCAACTAAAATACTTTTAGCTCTAACAGCAACAACTTAAAAAACAAATTTTATGGCATTATTTACACAACCAAAATGGTTTATCTTAAAAAAGTTAACCACAATTTGAGTATGAAACCGGGCTAAACCTTTTTAATTTTTTCAAATTTAAAATTGTTTCAGTTAGCATAAAATTCAGAGATATAAAATTTATTAGCACTTCCTAAACGCAGAGCAACATACATATTCTCATATATGAAAAATGTAAACTTAATTATTGGATTTTTCGAAAACTGAAAGATTTTCATAATCACAATAAAAAATCCTATAATTTTTTTATTATAATGAAAAATTTAAAGTCCTCGAACGAGGCGGCGCTGGCACTTTCAGCTTTAGAAAGTTGTAACGTTTTCAATCATTGGTGAAAAAGAGATTTTATGATTTTATGTTTTATGATGATTTTAGATAACTTTAAATAAAATATACCTTATCCAAAGATGGTATTACGAGTACACTTCCTAGTATTAATTTGCGAAAAGGTATCTTCCATTATAAGGTTTATATAACATAATGAGATATATGAAAATATAATATGCATAGAATACAATATATGATAGAAAATTACAAAATTGCGGAACATCTTTTGAAAGCATACCAACGATAGATAGATGGCTTTATTACGACAGGTATGAAATCGTACCTTCTAGCCTCTTTAAAATTTTATTTTTTAACTCAACGTACTCCAAAGGAAATATTTTTGAATCCGTCATTTATTATAAATCCTACTCTTATTTTCAAGAAGATAGGATCTCTCGCATTACTTTAATTCCAAATTAATTAAATTCCAAAACATTATTAATGCGCATTTATGTGTATGTATTTGCATTAATCTGATTGTAGAGTGAGAGGTTTTCCTTTCGAGCCATCGATTTCTCTGAAACCATGAATGCCGTTCTGTAACCTCTGACTTAGAGATTGTTGGTAGATAGTCTTATCGACATATGGGAACTTAGTTAACTGCCTACGGAGGTATAACCGATAATTAATTACTTCTGACTGACGTGTAACGAAATTCCATATTTACGTGCAGGAAACATTTAAGACGCGAATGGGTTAAATAAGAAATTTTACACCCGTTTCAATTGAGACGTGAAATGATATACGAAAATAACTTCCAGGTGATAGATAGTCATCAGCAGATAGTTGTGAGCCATTCACACCAATGCATCAGCCGCGACCAATTTCCTCATACAGCGACTGCAGAATGCAGAAAAATTTTAATTTCGTCCGGTAACTGGTGATTGGCGATCGACTATACCAAAAACCTCAAAACCTCCAGTTTCCCGGCACGAAAAACTTCCTTTTTAGCGAAATTCAATAGTTGCTCAATTGGCGCAGAGTCCAGCATGAGTGGCCGACACACTTTAATAATTGGCTTTCTTGCTGCAAGTCCACCTACATAATTAGCTGCTTGAGTAATTGAAAGATTACAAAATTTCTGCGAATCACTGCGTCTACAAAGGCTTTGGATTTCTGGAGGAAAGATCGCGAGCGTTTATCACGCGATTACGACCGTCGTAATTTTTCGTATCCTAGTTGGTGGGTGCTCGCACTTTTGCTGGATTACGTCTCCATCAGAGGGAAAATTACTTGATGTCTTTATTACCGGAAAATGATTAGCTGCGGTCGCATCGTAAATTCATTTATTAACATTGTATCCATTGCACGGGCATTTATTTTCTCTGAGGAGACTAGAAAGGTAACCAATATTACTACGCTTTGGTGTTCAGTTTTTGTTCATTTATTTCTGAACATTAATAATTTCATCCTATTCAGTTAACAGAACTATCATCCGGAAAGTCAAAGTTGAGTGATTTTGGTTTCATCTACTCGTAAATATGTTATCTTCTTTAAAAAGTAAGACATATTTAGATTTCACGCTTGTTCCGATCTTGTTAGAGTTGCTAACGAAGTAACATAAAATACTGTTCGAATCAAGAAAACTAAAGTCTAAGAACTGCCTCTCCGCTTGCACTGATCTTTTTTTATTTTATACAACTTTTGAAAGTTAACAAATAAATCGTTTTCTAAATATTGGAAGATTTATTGAACTTTTACTTAAATACTTTATAAAAAAAATCTCTGCTTTAAGAATCGTTAATGAAAATTATTGTTAAGAAGATTTAAGATGTTCAGCGAGAAAAACAAAACTAAGAGGATCTGTTTAAAGTGCTTCAACTAAAGGTTAAATAAATTTAAATATCTTGTTTTTCATTTATTCTTCTCACATAAGCATAAAAATTTAATTTCTCCATTTATTTATTTTCATATTATTATTATCAAAGCGTACAGATCGTATCAACAACCATGGTGATCTTAAACTGTTTCATTTCGACTGTAGAAAAACTTGAAAAGTAAGATCCTGACTTACCTTCGTAGGTGTTGCGAAAGGATAATTTCACACTAAGCGCGCGATCTCTCGTTATAACGAATTGATGTGCCTCCCGTCCTTTTTTGACTATGTAGTAAAATTTAAGCAAGTTTAATTGTAATTTCAAAAGCTGATTTGAACCCACCAAAAATAAAATATATTTTGAAAACAAGACATTTTTTTTTTGGCTCCCATTTAAGTACGAATCATAAAAATATTGCTGCAAGATTTTAATTTTGATTCTTCCTCCTTGTACTACTACTATTATCTTATTTTCACCGCTGTTTATGATCGATTCGAAAAAGCTGTTTTCAATTTGTTTAGAAAGAAAAATTCAAAAATGCACTTACGGCTGCTAAAACTTGAAGCCAGCAACGCCCGATTTGCAGAAACATTTTCCGTCTTGTAAACAAACTCAGCGAAGATCTGCTGCCGCTGAACAACGCCAAGCAACATCCGGCCAGACTCAGCCAGCCGCTCTAGCAGCGAGCGGCTGGAAGCGCTGGAAGGGCTGGAAGGAGCAGGCCTTCCACTGGCAGCTCTCTTCAGCTCTCTGTTTAGGCGGCGGCCGCCCCTCCGGTTGCCACGGCCGCAATTTGTTTACGTTCGCCGCTGCCAGGTGACCCACACACTCGCGCGGCTCGCGTGCACGTACACGGCGATCGCGGCTGTGTGCATCGCGCCGCGGTGGTGGTGCGCTCGGTTCCGTTGCCGTGCAGTCGCCGCCTGACGATGCGGACCCGAGGCCTTTGACGTTTCACGGCGAGCGGATTGTTGCGCTTCCTTCATCCTTTCGTTTTTAAAATTTGCACGGGTTTTTAATGTTTTCCGGCGTTTTAATTTCGTCCCCCGCGAACTTGTGTTTCCTTTTTAACGTGTGAATAGCTGAAAATGCCCCGCAATGGCCGATAAACCCGAATCGATCACCGGCGGGGACGCTGGCTGGTCAAAAATCCGAAGAAGTGGAAACGACGAGGTGCCAACCGACAGGAATACAGGTAAAAATGCTGGGCGCGTTTCGGTCGAGCTGGAAACTGCCCATCGCTCTAACTCGATTTTGCAACTTAGCGCAGGCCGCGGAGGAATCGTCTTATTGGATTTTGTAAATTCCGCCGCGGAAAGAATTGTTATTGAGCTGGTGAAGGATCCTCCTTAAGCGATTCCGCCAGCGGGATGCAAATTCATAAAGTTAAATAAGTGAAGAGCGGGCCAGAAACAAGTTTCAGTTCTTCTCAAGGCCTTTCAGAAAATGTTGCCGTGACCGCGTCGAGGTATTTCTGGCCCAACAAAGCTAGACCCATCCGACTGTAACTCAAAATTCGACACCTGTAGTTCTTAGTCTCTGTTTTCGCACAAACGTCTTTTTAAAATACTATTCGACGATACTTAGTGCAAATCTGAAACTAGCCGCAAAATAAAAGGTTGGCGATTAATTCGTATGAATTAAATATTTTCAAAAATGTAACGTGTTTTTCTTGCTGCGAAGTGACGAAATGTGAACAGTTTACGTGACATCGATAAACTCAAAACGAACACAATCTCTGATTGATCCGGTGATATTTAGGGTTCAGTATCTCGAAATGAAGATTTCGAACCCTTATGTATTTATATAATCATTTTACTATCCATCTATGAAACTGTCCTTCAAGATATTTTTTCTTAGAAATGACTAGAGATATCAAGTTGAAATAAATATAAAACTTAAATCTGAGGCCTCAACAAATTTAATTGTCTAACTCAAAGCAATAAAAAAACCGATTTCTCAAAGAGTATTTTAATACTTCCATTTGACCTAAAGTCTTAAAATTTGGCACGATGAGAAAATTATCTGAATATTCAAAGTAGATATTGGTCACCAAAAATCCAATTTCCATGCCTTTATCTTTTGAAGTTTACATTTTTCATTTTTCTATTGTTGTCTATCAATCTATTACTGCTAAGTTTTACTAGAATAGAAAGTAGACTGTATATTTAGTTAGAATATTTCTTAATTTTGGCCGAAAAATTAAAAATATGGAAACAATCGTTTTGGACTAACTAAAACAAGTAGGTGAGTTAATGTTCCGTTCTATGCATAAATAATCTTACAACTTTTTAATTAAAGTTAGTATAAGCTCTTCAGTTTTTAATAATTATGTGTAATTACAAAATCAACAAATTGGGAATGCTAAAATTAATAAAACACACCTTTTCTTCTGAGCATTATAATAAGGTAAGTAGTACTAGTATGTAGTTTAAAGTCAATATTGTAGGTAAGAAAGGTTGCAGTTCATGTACTTAAATATTTACCTTTCAATTTATATAATTTATTTTGTAATACATAAACTATGTACGAATCTCAAAAATAAACCATACTTATTAAAATAGTGCTTTACTAGTTCAATGTTTTCCCGATTTTTCAAAAAGTGTCGAAGATTGTGAAACAACCTCATTTCCTAAATTTAGTTTAAAAAGAGTTCGCAATGTAGAAACGTACAGGATAGAAATTTTTATTTCACAAGCATACTTAACCAGACATCCGTTTAGGTTCTTTCCTCTTGACCAATAGCCATAATTTCAAAGACTGCCTTTTTTGGTTACTCGCAGCTTCCATTCGTACCAGTTACAAATCTTTACATCGGCGGCACTTTTTCTTGACCAAGAGCTAGTGTGTCAAGTCTTCGCGGTTACTGGGATGCAAATCTCCAAAGGCGCCTTGTAACCAAAAGTTACAAGCGCTGGCGACGAAATACCTGCGACTTCCTTCTCTATACGCCAATTTCGCGACTAGAAGAATTTGCTAAAGTTAAGAAATGTTCAACGCCCCAAAAGAGTAGTTTCCTCTCCATAAAAAGCAGCTGTTTATCACCTTAGTGATCGCGTTTAATTTAAACTATTCGAAAATTGTTCAACTTACAAATGTGTTTTTTCTCTTTTTCGTCAGTTAAGATAATTCGAACCATGCGAACTGAAGAGTTGGATAGTGGAAGTAGATTTAATATAAACCCGAAATCAGCGCGTACTAAAATTGCAAAATTTGTTTACGAACCGAAAACGGATACGACAAGAGGAGTTGTTAAATCAGTTCAATCTTTTGTGAGCAAAAATAAGCCTCAAGTACTTAATAATGATACACAAACTACGGCGTTTAATGTTAAGGACACTAATATAAAGGTTAATGAAAATAAGGAACAATCGACACGCGAAAATGCTAAAACAAGTACAAGAAGTATTAATAAAAGACCTGAAGATACAAAACGAGACTACGTTCTCAAAAAACAGGAAAGACAAGCTGAGGTTGAAGAAATTAAAAAGATGCTGAATCAGATAAATAACTTTACGGACGAAATGAATAAAGGCATAGAGTTAAATATCCCTGATGAGACAAAAGAAGTGGAAAACGACAAATTAAAGGTTGTTCAAAAAGAAATCTCCAAACCTGCACAGCCAGTCCCACTTCTAAATATTTCGCAGAGATCTAAGACAGATATCGAAATTCCTAGCTTGGGGTCGAAGTTAACAATGTCAAGTACTCCAATGACACGGAAGTCTAAAGGAACAGTATCATCAGCAAAATCAATGTCTACTTCAGATCTTGTTTGTGATTCTGCGAAAAAGAAAAGGTCATACGACCCAGAGTTAGCAAAGAAATTTATGGAAGAGCAAAGAAAGAAAAGGAAGGAAATCGAAAAGTCCTCAAAGGTGAATAAAGCATCCATTGATCGTGAAGCGATCAGGAAACGCTTGGAGGAATTACGAAAATGTACGTTACAGATTTTGGACAAAAATCTCAAAATGAAAAATACAAAAAAATCTCGGACTTTAACGAATAATGTACCTAGAGCGATTGAAAATAAAGTGCCAGTTTTTGAACCATCAAAAGATATTAAAGCTGATGAAATTCATATTGAGACTGAAGCGAACGACGTTAAATCTGTAACTAAAGATTTGTTGGCAAAGATCCCTGAGTCACAGCATTTGCCTGCTTCAATATCTGTTAGAGAGAAACATGATAATTTAAAGAAGACTGAAAACAAAGAATTAATCGTAGAACAGAAGAAAGATAGCGTCGATAAAGAGAATATTTCAAGTAACGTATTGCCTTTAACTAATAATAAGCTCCAGATCGCAGACAATCAAGATAAAAATAATAAAAGTATTAAAGATAAATTAAAATTAATTGAGGATAATACTAAAATAAATTCCAAATCGGAAGAGCTTAATAATCAAAAAGCAAGTCAAGAGAGTGAAGAATTATTGCTATCAGTTCCTAAAGTAGCATTAAAAACGAAAGTGTCCCTTAGAGAGAAATCGGTCCAAGTGGACCCTCCTAAACCCCAAAAACCGCCTATACCTTACTGGTTAAAACCTACACCAGTGCAGATTTATCCATACAACTTTATCATGGCTGTTCGAAAAAAGTTGGAAGCAATTGCAAATCCTGTGCTTATGGCGAAGAGGTTTGATGATGCTAATGAGGCAAACATTAAGGAAACCCCGTTGAGCAATGCAAAACATGCCCGCCATAAATCGGTTAAAAGGAGGATAACAGATCAATTAGATTCAGGAGAGGAAACAGGAAGGCATAAAATCAGCGATGAAAAGTCTCCTTCTAACTCTGAAGGATACACCTCATTTCCATCTAGTTCCTCAAAAACAGGTAGCAAAATATTAGACAATCAGCAGAAAGTAGAATGTAGCCGAAAGAGCTCTTCTGAAACAGCATCAAAATTTAGCTCCTCTTCGATGCTCCATCCTATTTCAAACACAATATCGGAAATTAGCTCAATAAGATCTGAGAGGCACCATCAGTCCGTTCCTGCTAAAACTAGCACTAAAATGTCTAAGATCAAATCAGTATATATTGAGGATGACACAACTATCTCGTCATCAGTTTTTTCAAGTCCCGAAAAACGGGCTTCTAAAATTAAAAAATCAACAGATAAAGAACTTCAAAATGTGCTCTCAGATCAAGAAATAAGTCCACTGTCCGTAGAAAACATAAATAAATTCCAAATATTATCAAAAGCAATTCCTGCTAATATTACCATAACTCGCGGGGATCAATCAAATCCATCTATTCGATCAGAAAAACCTAATGCCAACGAAGATCCACGATCGACAGAAAAATCAAATACTATCAGTGAATTCGAATACCTGTTGGAAGATTTTAATAAAAGTCTTTCACAAGTTATTGAAGTCAATCATCAAATAAAAACAGTATTGAACAATACTCCCCGTTTATCAGAAAACGAAGAAAATAATCTCAAAGTTTCCTCTAACGCAGTTCCAAAAAGGGCACTATCTGCAGGTAGCTCTAAGTCCAAACTTGAAGATTACAGCTCTGATTTTGAAGAAGCTTTATCCACAAGTGATACGAAAATAAAATTCAGCGACATCGACTCTGAAGCTAGGAGTGTAATTCCAGAAAATGTTATTGTAGAACAATTTGAAAAATCTACCAGCACAAAACATAGCACAATCTCTTCAGCTGTTGAAGTAAAACAAACTGATTCAAAGGAATCTAATTTTATACCTGCTTCAAAAAAATCCTCTAGAAGCAGCATATCCACCCATCTAAGCGACTTTACCACACGTCAGAAGGAAGCCACAGATAACGAATCTCAAATTGAATTAAAACTACTTGATAGCGCCAAAAGTGTCACTCCGTCCCGTAGTTTAGCTTCTGAAGAATTTCTAGATTCTATTGAAGAAATGTCGAAAATGAAAATCTCACAGTTGAATGGAAAATCAAACATTCCAGAAGTACCTGATAAATCCACAAATCCAGAAAACATATCAACACTTCATTTCTCGAAGGAGTCTTTTAATCCTGGGGATGAAGATTACTCTCAGGTTAACTATTTCCAAGGACATGTAAACGTTTCCCGTGGAGACTTTATGTACTACAACAATATGAATAACGAGCCGTTTGAAAAAATGTCACCATCCTCTACAAAGCTGGAACATCAGAAAAAAAGCAATAACTCATCCATCGGAAGTAACGAAATATTTGCAATTTTTAATCAATCAGACATTGAATTGTCCATGGTATCTCAAACTGGTAGCTTGTCGGAAACAGCATTGAATTATTCGAGTTTAGGATTGGTGAGTTACTATTCTAGTATTCTTTTACTATATATTTTTATTGCGAGCATAATTCTAATTCAGCTTATATAGCTGAAACAAAATTTAAAACTGAACTGCTATGATGATATAGAATTCGAGTATAGATATTTAAATTATTTAATCTATCTATATCATGTATTATAATTTAATTTGGTTCCTCGTAAACAGTACGAACAACTTTTACTAGCTGAAAACAATAAATCAGATCAATTGTTAATGTTATTGAAAATGCGGGAAAAGGCATTGATAGACAGGACAAAGGGGCAAATTGCATGGTTGGAGGTTCAGAAGGAAAAATATAAGGCAAAAGGATTAACTCTACAAATTTCTGCAATCAAGAAGAAACAAAGAGCTATTCTTCTTAAAATGGAACGAGAAAGGGAGGAAATCAAAAAGTAAGTACGAAACAAATGGCATTTCAAAAGTTGATGTTTTTTAATTTTAAAAGAAATTGATGAATATTCAATATAGCTCTTTAGCTTAACATAATAAACTCTAATGTTTTATGAAAATTTATGATAGTTTTAGAATTCGCAAAAAAGGTACAATTTCTGCTGCAATTTTTGAAAATTTTTTAGAAAAAAACTTTATAGCAACCCTCCAATATAATACATTATCGTAATTGCAGAATGCTTCAAGCAAAAGCTAGCAAAAAAGAAAAATCTAAGCTGATCCGTCCATTGCTCAGCAATATGTCTGATATTGCAATAAGAAAAGATTCTTCTTTAACTTCCACATCAAGCCGAAGTACAACAATAATAAGAGGCCAAGAACTACAGCCAAATCAAAGTTTAGAAAAAATTCTTCAAAAACGTGAAGAGGAACTGAAAAAGAGACGAGCGCATGTCGAAAATTTAATCGAATGGCACAAGCGGTTAGACAAAGAGGAGGAAGAAGTTCTCCAAATGGAGCAAATGCTTCTAGATTATAACTCGCAAGTCAAATCGCCTAAAATTTTGAAGAAACAGAAAAGAATTGAAGACATAGATAGTAGTCTCAAAGAACTGCAAAATATTTCTAGCAGAAGTGATGGTTATGACAAAAATAGTTATGTTCGTACCACAGGACAGAAATTGAATAAATTATGGAAAAGGTTGACAGGACTAAAAGAACTAAAATTTGAACCTACTGTTAAGTATAAGCTTAGTAAAACCGATCTTGAAGAGCTATATGAAGAAGCTAAATTGACTGTGTTAAGAGATTTTGGTCAAGAAGATGAAATGAAGCAACTTTTGGATCTGTCCAGGTTTGAATTGACATCTAATAGTAATAAATCGCTTGATTTTGAAAATAATGATAAAGCTGCATCTCAAGAAAATAATATTAACTCGGGACAATCTGATTTTGAAAAGGCTAGTGCAAGTTTCGAAAAAATAAACGGGTTTGAATCCTTTCCAAAGGATGCAATTTTGGAAGAAATTGAAGCAGGCAGTGCTTCAACTTTGAAAAGCATATCAAACTCATCTTCACATATTGAGGAGGTTATCGCAACGAACGATCTCAGTAATGAATATAAAGATACGATTGAAGTTGGAACAAAGGACAAGACCTATACTACAGCAGAACAAGATGTTTCGATACAAAATGTAATAGAACTTCAAAAAGAATTAAATTCAGTCTCTCGACCTTCTGATAATACAATTCCAAAAACAGAAAATGTATTGCAGCCAAAAGCACAAAGTAGTGATTCAGACAAAACCGATACAGTTGCTGAAATCACGTCTTTAAGTTATGACACTAATAATTCTTTGCAAAATACATCTAAAATATCGGAAAATATAACAGAAACTTTAGTCCCAGAATATAAACATGCAGTCGAGAGCGATGCTGATTCCATTCACCCTTTGACAGTAATTTCAAATAGATTATCATCAGAGGAAGAAAATCAGCAACGATCGAGTGTTATAATTAATCGAGTATCTGCTGAAGGAAGTGACGAAATTGATAAGAAAAATTCTACTAAAGAACCTGAAATCGAAACTGAAACACCTTCTGCACCTGAAACTTTAGAAGAGCATTACTCAGAAAGTTTTATCTCAGATGAGTCACACCAGGACTCTGTAATCTTAGATAAAGTTCCCACTAGCGAAATTATTCAATCAAATTCATCTGGCCGTGATTCCGGCTCCCAAGTAACTCCAATTTCATCAGATCTTATCGAAACAGTTGTTGATGAAGACTTCCAAGATAAAGAATCCAACAATGAACAGCCGCAGAAACTTAATATTCTAGAGTCGATGGATGAAACACTTATTGAAGACACTTCATTGCCGAAATTTGAATCCACCGCAGAGGAAACAAATTCTCAAATATTAGAAGATATATCTGCTTCGAAATCTCAACAGCAGAGTCCGTCCGAAACAGGAGTTAGTACCACTGAGTTGGAGAAGCGTTTGATTGACCTGGATGTAAGTTTAAAGGAGTTGGATGAGACCTTCGAAAGAGCACTAAGTCCCGAAAAACCTCCGTCAACTTCCCAAAGTTTCGATGATGACGAAAGAGAACAGACCACCGGGAATCAATTGGTTAGCAATTCTAACCAGAATGCAACCAGCGTAAAACCAAACAGTGATAATGCAACCATTCTTATGCCGGACATTATAAACGAGGTGGAAATACGAAGGCGGCAACAAATTCTTTTGGAAAGCGATGTAAGTAATGCAACTATTTCCCTTTACTAATATTCCGCAGAATCAGACGAAAAACTCAATGTTTAAAAAAATTTCATAATCAACAAACAATTTACAACTCCTAGGAAGAAAAGTTGTAATTTTATAATTACAGTGAAGCAATAGTAAATAATAGACAATACTTCAAAAAGTCAAGCATATTTATGAGAAGAAACGACAATGCATAATTAGTGTTTACCTGCACAAAATTTGCATTAAAAAATGGGCGAAGGAAAAAATACTAGTTCCATAAAAGTACCAAATTAGCGAGAAATAATTTCTGTTATTTAAAAGACATGTCAATAAGAAACAGAAACATTTCTATTTGGACATTAGCATACAATAGGATCTCATTTACCAACGTCTAGGTAATGCTGGGTTACGAAAATAACCTCTAATTTAGCATCAGGAAACTAAGGATCTATTTATCGCAATTATTCCAATTTTCCGCACCCTTTAATCCGTGTTTTCAAATTGGATAAACATTTTTTACAATCACATTTTTAAAGTAAAGTAACAATAGCATAAAAATTCTTAACTTTCACTCTAGCATTATAAAAATGGAGAAAGATATGCTTTTAGAAAACCTTTATAATCTATCAAAAATGTAAAATGAAATGCAGCAGAATCGCCACATTGATAGTAATTTCATTCAAACGATGTAATTTAAAATTGAGTTAAATTTCAAAGAAAACATTATTTGTCTTCATTTTTTTTAAGGATTTCCTAAATGAATTTCATTTAACAAAAATACTGCGAAACAAAATTTAAATTTTTTTAAGTTACTTATAAATTAAAGAATATAAGTAAAATTCCTTTAGTTCCAAAATAATTTAGATTAACTAATTAGTCGTAATTAACCATCGTTTTAGAGTACTTTAAATATATCTGTGAACTTACCCTTAAAAAGTTTGTTGATTCTTTCCAGCTCAAGCAACTAGAACATGCAGTTCCTTACGTCTTTTTACGAGAAATCCCTAACAAACCACCCCCGCCTTATGTCCCCCCTGCCCATGGCAGTCCGATGACCACAATTTTCCCCCCGGAGAGCCGCATCCAAGAAATCACGTATCGAAGGGTGCGCGAACTCTACGAAGAAGTGACTAAGACTGGTAAGAGTTAAATTTCAATTTAAAGCAACTCTCCAGCAAGGACATCTTTCCAGAAATGAACAATCATCTGAAACGACCATCGATAATGGACGAAAATATAACAAATATCTACGAGCGCATAATTCTGGACATCTGCAAAGAGATGATGCAGGAGCTTCAACCGACATTCAATACCCCGAATCCGGAAAATTACAAAAACTTACTGGCGTTGTTCAATCCACCGAATCGACTCAAATGTTTGCAGGAGCACATTTACAAACATATCCGCAAATTGCTGGCAATGGATAAAAAGAATCGTCGTAGAAATTCGATTACTGCGATTGGACACAAAAAACGCGACCCGGTTGATGAAATTTTAATACAGGAATTATACGAAGAGGAGCACAAATGGACTAATTTTGATCTCGAGGAAACTGAAGTCAAGGAGGCCATTGTTGAAGAAATTTTTAATGATTTGCTCAAGGAGGCGTTAGACGAAATTGTCGAAACGCACCCAGAACTAATTCAACACAGGGTTTTGGAACAAAGCGTTGATCTATGATAAATCGTTTTTAAATTTTTAATAAATTTTGTGATGAACATGTTTTAAAAAACTCTTTCATTATTTGTTTTATCAAAATTCAACTTATAAGAAATTTAATGCTGTATTTGTTTATTAATAACAATCAAATACTGATTACTGCAAAGAATATGTAAACAATGTGCATATCATAATCAATGCGGTAATACGGAAGGAAAGACAAAGTCCCGAGATCTTAAAGCGCTAAGAAAAAAGTACCGAATTAGATTGGCAATAGCAGTAGTCAAAATGATTATAGGATCAATTTTCATTTTTGGACTAAAAATGGTCAATTGCGTAAAACCAGGAAAAAATTATTTTGTAAACCGTGTGACTGCAAATTTGTTTAGGCGTACCTCTCTCAAATTGAAGTTTATTCTTCTAGTTTTTAAAAAGGTTACTGAAACGTCTACCAATTTTTCAACTTTAGAATAATTCAGAATTTATTGGAAAGAGGATAGTATAAATATTAAATATCATCGTAGTTCAGAAGGTGTTTACGCGCAAATGCAAGATGTTAACTAAAATTACATGGTGCGATACATTGAACTTATTTTAAAAATTATTATTCTTCTCCAAACTTAGTATAATTGATTTAAGGTACTGTTTCTTTTTGTGTTATGTTCGTGATCCTATGTACTAGGCTCAGTCTTCAGCCTCGTCCCCCTCGATAAAAACAATGTCCAGAATTCCATCCTCCGCTTGTTCGGGTAAGTAGTTAATCGCCTGCAGGATCTTCTGCTTCATAGCATTTCTTTCTACTTCGCTTTGCAAAATGCGCAACTTCGCAGCAATAAATTGGCCAAAGGAATCGCAGTCATCTCTGTTCTGCGTTCCATACAGAATGCATCCTTTACTGACTTTACTTAATTCATAAACACGGTTTTGAATATTTTCTAAGCCGGGGCGACAAGGCCTTGCATTGTTGATTTTGAGCTCATAGGTGTAGTTGTCCTCATTGCTGAGTTTTAGTTCGTATTCGCAGATTTCGTCATGACTGGTTTTCGGTTCAGAACCGCTGGCATTCTCCTTAATGATTACTTCTTCAGTGCCTGTAATGGTTTTCGGGTTTTGTTGACGCGGTCTACAGTTGCTATAAGTTTTCCGAAAACGCTGCGGAATTTCTTCAAAACGCGATTCAAACAATTCTGGGCGACGCCGTTTAGTGCTTCTATTAGTTTTCCTACTAGACTGGGGATTTTTTTTAATCCGAGGATTTCTGATAGGTCTATCAACTTGCTTTGGGAAGTCGAGATCACGCGGTTTAAAAGTTCTAACACTTTTCCGAATAGGCAGATTTTCTTCAAGGAGCGGTACAGAGCTTGCGTTAGTGTTCCTTGTATGCCCAGGAATTTCTTGAAGACATGATTTATAGGTTGTAGCATTTTTCTGAATTTCTTCAAGACGCGGCTCAGAATTTGTGATAGATTTCCGAATATGCTCGGGAATTGCTTTAAGATGTGGTTCAAATAAAACTTCTGGCTGCTGCTCTTGTATTTTATCTTCTTTTCTTTCACTATAAAAAGAATTATTAGTTAAATATATTTGATTTATTTCAGCGGGCGGATTTACTATTCTACGGCATAAAATGGATCCAAGAAACACAGAAAGTTGAAAAATTGCCATTCGTTTGATGACTTTGGATTTTTTCTTATCCGCAAGTAGCGATTCTTTAGACTTGTCCATCGACGCTTTGCTGTTAAGGCTGTAGAGAAGCAAATCTATTACATACTTTAATTTTTAGTGATGTATAATTTTTAAAGAATTTCCTTTGTGAACAAAAAAAATTTTTTAACAGATTACAATATTCGTCGGGATATCAATCCCACTTTTGCTCTTATATTGATTGAAATTCAAATATTTTTATTCATCTATCAAATTATAATACTACATTTAGCAAACAGAGCAGTAAACTTTTACAGAAATATGTATATTCTTATTTATTTATCTGTTTTCCCCAATTAAATTATTTATTACTTTGTTTATTTTGTCATAGTATTTTGGCAGAACTATAAGACTTCCTAAGACTCTTCTCAGAATAAAGCGAGGTAAGAGAGGTAATAGTCAACGAGCTTAGAGTTAAGGTTTACATTTTTAATGAGTTATCTAATTTTTGATTCTGCCGAGCATTTTGTTCCGACATTAAAAAGTCGAAGTGTATATAAAATCCCTATAGAAATTATTTACACGACATTCAGCTGTTTTAAGTTATCCCCCAGATTTAACACGTTATACGCAAATATTTTCAAATCGTCTATCATAATTTTATCATTTTCGAATATGGTATTATTTAAATTTAAAAAATACATAAGAAAAATTATCTACAAGCAATTTCATACATATGTATTAAAATAAAATTGATTATTGTTCCGAAGTCATTCCAGCTTCTTAATTTATGGACTAACAATTGTTAATATCTAGTTTCATAAAAAAATTTTATGTCATAAAATTATGTTAATTACTTAGACTAGCAGGGTGAAATATGTAAACCAAACAAAAAAAAGTTCAAAATCTTAGCAGACATTTACACAAAACGCTTGGCAGCCCTACTTTAGTGGTCCAACTTCAGAGAGGAATTTTAAAATTCCCCTCTATTTAGAAATAGAAAGCTTTTATCAAATCTATTTTAAATGCGGCTCTTTACGTTGGCGTTATAAAATGTTGCATCTCAAAAATGTATTCATATCACAACAGATAGAATATGAAAAGTCATATGAGTTGCTGTCAAGTATCCACAGCCGCTTTGACATTTGTTATTAAACTGAATGGGAGAATTTTCTTACGTGAAATCCCGATAACATCCCCAATTTGCTGCCAGTGCTGCTCTTTTAATTCGAAATCTCTGCATTTTTTGTCGTAAAGATCGTTATACTTTCGTACTTGCGCTATTAACTGCAATTCAAGCGACTTGAACATTTTCTTTTTATTTGTTAATATAGTCAGAACAGCGACTTCTTCACTTAAAGAATGACGGATAATGATTTGCCACTTGCTGCCAACAGAAAAAAATACAGCTAAGCTGTCAAAACATTGCTTGCCATAAAGGCGCAGCAGCAGACTAGCCAAATTTAAAGCTCATAATTTTGGCATTTCCGCATGTCAAGCCGCAAATCATTCAGTTTTAATCTTAACAACGATTTAAATATGCGGTAGTGCGCCTTTCTGAGGGAAACCATCACAACGTCAGTAGTTACATACATATGTAAAGTCAATTTTTTTATTCAACTGCACATTATACAAAGGACTGTTCACTCCTGCAATTTATATTTTCGATTTTTATTACCGTTATTCCTCCCAACCCCACGATTTTTCTAGAAGTCGATAGCATGCTCAAGCATTGTGGTGGAAGCGAGAGAAAAAATTCTGAGGGGCTTGGAATTTAGAGGAATTGAAACAGAGCTACATGGTCCCAAAAACATATAAACGAACAAATTTTTTATAAATGGTCCTTTATGTCAAAATAAAACATTAATAAATTATATATTTTAGCGCAATTATTTTAGCAATCAAAATAACAATTAAAAAATAATTGATCCAATATACAACAATTTATCATAAATTCAATAACAACTCAATCAGAAAGAAGCACCCTGTAGTTCAAAGTCAATTGATCGCCGAAGCCCCTCGATGTAGTCGCATTTGCTTTAGCATTCGCCTTCGGAGCGCATAAAAAAGCTATGGTGAATAAACATAAACAAATTTATATTTGAACAAGCTCTCTTTTTGACTATTGGGTAAATCTTATGGTTTATTTTTCTGAAAAGTCGCCATAGTGAGAATTACGGCATCGCAGAATTGGAGTGGACATTCTTTGCAACTAGGCTCCATATTCGTTGATAACACCACAAATAATACCAAGCAACATTTTCGCCAGCCAAGTTTTCTGCTCGCTAGCCAAGTGATGTTGTGCAGCAAATTAATGTTGTTAATCAATGTTTACAAAGTAATGCTCAATCAAGAACATGCACGAGAAGTCGTTTCACCGGAGGAAGTTCGACGTCTTCGCGAGCTCATCGTCTTAGTTTTCGTCTTCGTCTTATATTTAAAACCAGTCAGTTGGCGGTAAAAGTAACGCTTAACTGATTTTATGGAGCAAAGTATCCGCTAAATGTCTGGCAAGGAGCCGGCTTGTGCTAGAAATGATTTTTGAGTTTTCTCAAAATTGACTCTCGTATAAGCGAATAAACACATCACATATCACTATCACCAGAAGCCGTCGTGATCTTCATCACTTTTTTATGCGATAATTTACTCACTCTAGACAAAATTAAGTGTAAGCCTCTTTCGGTGATCGCATTTAATTGAGATTTCACGACGTAGCATTTACGTGATATTTTTATCGACAGACGACGCCGACCAGAGAAATTTTTCCTTTTCGTTGAGATCACTCTTAAAATTTCGCGTTTGTAGCGTCGTAAGTTTCTGTTCTTATCAGCGGGAGTCGTAACAAACGTTAAACTCTGCATTTAAAAAAATAATATTCAACTTGCTGTCTGTAAAACCGATAAAGCTATCTGCAAAAAGTGAGCCAGAAATTATAAATAATAAATAATTTCCAATGTTTTTCACAGATTACAAAAATTTTACAAAAATAATACTGCGAATTGCAACTGATTACATCTACATATTTTTTAATAAATTGCACCTTCTACGACTTATTAACCTATTGTTGATAAAGCTAAAACTTCCTTATTAATATTGGAGAATCGTCAAACGTTGCAATGACCCGAAAGCGAAGATAACGTATGCTTCTATAAAAGACAGATAACAAATTGGAGCCGTTGTTAGTTTAAATTAAACTCCTGATCGAATTGCAAGTGAAATGACCGGGACGAAACTTCTACTTGTGTTAATTTTGTTCGTTGTTCGTGCGACCTCAGATTGTAGACCTTCCTTATATAATTCCGAATACGCGACGTGTTCTGGTCATTCTCTGAACTCATTTACTAACATGGGAGGAGATTTTCGGAGAATAATCGTTGAGAATCCACCGAACGCCGCTTTTGTTGTTGATAGAAGTAAAAACCAGTATTTGCATCTGATAGATACTCTCGATTTGACGTCGACTCAGGCTCTAGTTATCTCCGACTATGGATTTAAAGACTTTGTTTCATTATCTCACCTATATCTGAAGAATTGCTCCATCGAAGCATTAAAGGGCACCTGGTTTCTGGCCAACAACAGCATAACCTTCTTTGACTGCAGCCACAATAAACTGAGAAGACTCTTTAAAAGTGATTTGGAAAATCTCAAAAACGTTACATATGCTTACTTTTCGCTTAACCTTCTGGAAAGTATCGAACCATATGCTTTCTCTGAAATGAAGCAACTGCAGGTACTACACCTGGAAGGTAATCAATTGAAAAGCATTCCAACAGGAAGTTTGCCTATGCTCTTTAGAATTTGCTTGAACCACAACCAGATTGAAATTGTTCCTGAAAATGTATTCACTGAAATGCCAATATTAGATGTAATACATTTGCATAACAACGCGTTGCGGAAAATAGAAGACGGGGCTTTTAAGGACCTGCACGAATTGTTTGACCTCACTTTAAATTATAACTACATAGAAGAAATTACGGAGTTTAGTTTCACAGGCTTCTCCAAAACTTCTTTGAATAGGCTTGATCTCTCATCAAACAACATCCGGCGTATTGCTCCTGGAGCCTTTAAGGAGATCTATTATATCCGATATTTAAAGTTTTCATGTAATTCCATTAATGAGCTTAATGAGAATACCTTTGAGGGACTTGATGTAGAATATCTAGCTATAGACCACAATAAAATCGAGTTAGTTGGTAACAATACTTTTAGAGGATTAAAAAGCTTAAAAGAGTTATCTCTAAATAATAATACGTTACACAGTTTGAATGCAAACATTTTTGGCACAAATTTACCAAATCTTGAAGCATTTTCTGTAAGATACAACAGCATATCAAAACTTGACTCAGAGATGTTTAAATTTACTCCTAATATTTTAAATTTGGTAATCTCGTCTAACAATCTTCAGTTTTTACCTGAAGATATTTTTATTCCTCTTACCAAACTTGAAATGCTGAACATGCAAGATAATCTGATAGAAGAAATAACTGAAGGCCACATAGCCTCATTAAAATCCTTAAAACGTCTATTTATAGACCACAACAAATTAACTTTCATTCCTCTCAATCGCGACTCTTTTCCAAATTTGAAGGAAATGAACATCGGTGGAAATCCGTGGCAATGCCCCTGTTTGGATGAAGTTCTAAATTTCTTAAACGAGAAGAACATCACGTTTATTAAAAAATATTATTTTGATGGTCAGTGCCCAGCCTGCGTGCCAACATACTTCGAGCATTGTGATAAAAATACCGATTTTGCAAGGTTTGAAAAAATCCCGGAAATCTACAAAGACACCAATATAGAACAATGTCGGATTAAGGCTGTTTCCAAACCCAAATACGTTTCATTAAGATGTATTTTGTAAACTGAATATTCTCCAACAAACTCGGAGTAGTGCGGAGGGTGTTCGATTGCCTTGTACTAACAATTTTTAGTGCGTCAAAATCGAAGTGGACCCCCGAGTACACTAAAACGGATTTGCTTCATATTTACAACAATAATTGCCGCCTTCTGACCATTGAGAAGGATTTAGCCAATATTATGATAAGAAAGAAGATTCACTGATTTTTAATGACCTAAAAACATGTCGGTAACTTGTTCTTCTTGCAAATCCTTTAAGTACAATTCGTAAATTTTACGAAGATTTCTTTTCTAAATTGGCGATACTGAGAGGGTTTCAACTTTAACTAATCTAAATCAACAAAACAATGCATAAGTTATAAAAGACTTCATTATGCATGTAACATTAATTAAGAATAGTTAGACAAATAATAATTGATTTTAGTTAACTACAAAACTATAGCAAATACAAATATTGGTCGGACCATTTTTATTGTGAAGAGATGTTATTTGTATTATCCTAAACTTTGTTGAATTTTGAACTGAAAATTTTCAATCAATGTATTGATGTAGATGTTTATGTTTTCTATGTATTCTATATTTATAAGAGCTACAATAAAACTTAGCTAGAATACCAAAGAAATCAAGCAACTTTTAATTCTTCCTAGGCTCTTTCTAGATGACGCGATAAGTCTCACAATGGATTCAAATTTTAATGAAATTCCAACACTCCGTAAAAAACATAAGCAGTCATGAGGACTGCCGGTAGATGTGAAAACCAGACTAATGTTAATAATCTTAATTTACAAATTGTGAAATTTTAATTATTGATAATTATTGATTCTAAAAAAAAAAACTACTGCTATTTCCTAGTTTTAAATTTTCACTTCTGTCGGTAGTCGTTATGACTGCTTATGCAATTTACTTTGGTTTTGAGAGTATAATTTATTTTTTATAATATATTTAATGAATTAAAATATGTAAGCACGAAATAAATTCTTGAGAAGAATTTTTGAATATTGTTTATTGTACTTTTCAGTTGCTTTCTTAGGTCTGGAACCAATTTACTATTTTTTGTTTTAGTCAAAATCTTCTTTTCACTTTTTTTTTTGGGAACATATCCATCGTTTAAAACGAGCATTAGATGTATTACATTTGCAGGACATATAAGACGAAGACTTGGATTCGGACAGGCCCTGAGTATTCAAAGGAGCCTTAATTGCATGTAACATACATAAATCAAACATATTTTGAGTTAAAGGGGAACAGGTCCGAAAATACCTCGCAATAATTTTTGTAATTATAACACAAATCCAGTACGTCGCTTTTTCTACTTCCCAAACAAAAATACCACCTCGGACCCTTTTTAGTTTAAAACCTTGTTAGTAATATAGTTTGCCTTTTTAATTTAACTACATAATGTTCACTATTTAAAATGTCTTAGGAGCAAGAGTTTCATAGAGGGGAAGAGGAGTCGTTTTTGTATTTCCACAAACGTGAAAAGTTTAAAATTTTCAATATTCAGACCTTTCGTTCTCGTCTGAAGAGTTGAGAAATTTTTACAATTTCGCAATTTTCTTTACCCTCATTTCTCCATCTACTGAAATTTCACTTCACCCGTGCGATTGTTATATTACTTAATCTTAATAATATTATTATAATAACGCGTAATATTTTTCGTAACCGCCAACGAACTCTCGGCAAAAGTATCTGAACATGTTGCTGGAAAAATGTTTCCGTCGTGCCACACAAAACTCCGCCGCAGCATGAGAAGAAAACCGCGGGGGCCGGTGCTTGTGTTACAACACCAGCAGCAGCAACGTCAGTCATGGGAGTTTTCTGTCATGTCAGCGGCCGCAACAGTTCCCTCGGACGTGACGAAATTTTCCGCGATTTCGGCGAGCCAAAGTGATTCCCAATCCCGGGGGGCCGGCCCACCCCCGATCATGGCCGAGAAAAGGAAGAGCATCTGGACCAGGAATAAGGTCTACGAGCTAATTGCGCTGTACCAAGCGAACGAGTGCCTCTGGAACTGCTCCCAGCGGAGCTACAAGGACCGGGACAAGCGCGTCGAGGTCGTCCGGGAGATCTGCGCGGCGATGGGAATCACGAAGGACCAGTTCGCGAGGAAGATCCACAACCTGCGGAACCAGTTCATCTTCGAGTTGCGGAAGCTCCAGAAAATGAGGTCCTTCGACGAGAGCTCCGACGAGGGCACCTCCAAGTGGGAGTACTTCGACCAGCTCCAGTTCCTCCGGAAGTACATCACCAAGCGGCCCTCCTTCGGGGAGAACGTGAGTAAACTTGGGAGCCCCGATGGTGCCCATTTTAAAACTTTAAAGGCGATTTCTTTCAGGAACAAAAACTTCAAACCTCCGAGGATGAGTCGACCGTGGGGCTAAAGGACAAAGAGGCGTCCGAGGCCCTCACAAAATGCGCTCGTACCGCGGAAGAGGCTCAAGAAAAGCAGCCGAATTTCAGCAATAAAACAGAGACTCCGATTATATTTGAAGTGGCCCAGGTTCTGGATCTCAACAGGGAGCCCGAAGCAGCAACGGACGCTTTCCAGGAGCCCGAGGACCTGCCGCCACCAAAGAAACCAACCGTTGAGCTTGGTGGCGGCAAAGACGATTCCGAAGTTTTTGGCCAATTCGTGGCCATGGAGCTCCGGAGCCTCAGCAGCGACGCGTCCCGGAAGAGGCTCAAGAGGAAAATTATGCAGGCGATTTTGGACGTGGGCAACGAGGACGACGGGATCAACATAAACATCAAGCTCACGTAGGGGATCCAAGTGCAATAAGGCTTAGATAAGGAATTTTATATTTAATACTTTTTTTAAAATAAATCTTACGAGGCTGTAAATCTGAGTTGTTTACTCACGATCTTTAGTTTACATCAAAATAAATTAACTGAGTAGTAAATCCTACATATCCCCAAAATCTATAAGACCCTAAATCATCGCTTTAATTTTACAGAAATCTTTATGGAACCGTGTTTTTCATAATTTTAGCCTTCATAATTAAGATTGAAGACAGATAGAAGGATAACACCGCAATACAAATTTAATTAACACAAAGTAGCATCAAAAATTCATAAAACCGGTTTATCAACAATTTTTTAAAAATGTTCTTGTTTCATCGCTGCTCGCTAGAATTTTCATTAAAAGTACTAGAGAAAGCAATTTGTATTTTTTTTCCGAGTGTTTAGGTTAAAAATAAATAATTCCAAGAATGACTTTATCCTTTTTTTTAAAGACGTTGTTCAACAATACTTTACTTAAAGACGTTATTCAAAAATACTTTACTTAATGTTTCAATTTTCACTGTAATTAGGTCAACAAAATAGCTTTGGAAATTTTCCCAATTTCTAATTTTGATTTATCAATATAATTTCTTTTTACTAACAATTAATCCTTGCTAAGGATTGTAACGGAATTACAAATGCAGATACGTACTACAAAAATTGAGATTTTAAATTTCCCTCTAAGATTACATTATTCAGTTTGCATACGTTGTAAAAACATTTAATGATTTAGTTTTCCACAAATCAATCGTGTTAGCCGATTTTTTTTGATAAGTTGGTAAAATTCAAAGTTTTTATCTTTTGAACAGAATTTTGGTGTAAAAACCAGATCGATTTCGCATCAGTATTTATAAATGAATAACTTTTTCTAGTCGCATTTTA
Organism: Tolmerus cingulatus; assembly: GCA_959613345.1. Classification (NCBI taxonomy): domain Eukaryota; kingdom Metazoa; phylum Arthropoda; class Insecta; order Diptera; family Asilidae; genus Tolmerus; species Tolmerus cingulatus. The sequence continues at coordinate 10,586,092 of OY390708.1, read as the reverse complement.
CTCCCAAAGGCTTACTCCAATATCTTCCCTGTGACAATTAAAGATAGTTTTTGGTTCGCATTCAAAATTGGGGCATGCCGGTAAACTCCCTCCGAATTGTTTAAAGTGGTCATGTCGCCAGTGCTCCACAATAATTTCATGTTTTACAGTCTAACCGGGGCAAATAATACTTAATACACTGTGCACCTTGGTTCTTACCGCATTTATTAAAATTAAATCTTCACAATTAAAAAAAGGAAAATCCCTCAAGTTAATGGAACTCGTCTGCGACTGGTCTCCTACTTGACTTCCTTAACCTGCAAACCTGGAGGCAGGGACTGCTTCAATTTCTCGGCCTTTTCCTTGTCGAAAACGACCAGAGTGTAGAGGAACCGTGAGCAGCGGATCTTGAACTTGGTATTGTTCGGGTTTTTCTTTATTTTTACGGCACGAGCATCCTTCCTGCGGGCCTTCAGCAGAAAGTCCTTAACGTCTTTGATTTCACGTGGCATCCTGCTGAAAAACAAAGCAATTATTGAGTTACCAGGCACTTTGGTAGTTAATAATTTGTTTTGTATGAAATAAATTATTATTACTTTTGTTTAAATTGAGAAAAAATGGAAAATTTCCAGCACACGAAGAAAACCAACCGTAGTTGACGTTTCCCACGTTTCGAAAGAAAGAGACGAGGTGAAGGCTGAAACAAGATGGCGTCGGGCAATTTTCCGCTGTCAACAACGTGCCCGCAGCGACATCTCGAGGAAGATTAAATGCGACTTTTTGTATCAAAAAATGATTTATTGCAATATATCAAAACCGTATACAATTATCCTCCCAAAAAAGTCGGTGCTTGAGAGGAACGTAAAAAATACTTTAAACGCATTGTCCACAGGTTGGCTGAGCGAAAACTTCTGTCTTGCGTTGATGTCGTCAGGATAAAAAGGCTCCTCGCAGACGAAACTTCCTTTCCAGTCCTCGATTTTCACGGTGCACTCTTTTCCGGCAAAACCGCCCTGAAACTGAAACTCAAATGATCCTATCTTCTGGGGCTCCTCGAATTGCAGCACTATCCACTGGGGCGCTCCCTAAAATTGAATTTGAATAGACAAGGTGCGAAAGGGTTGCGGTTTTAGACCTTCTCACCTGGTCCGAGTTCCAGCAAGTGTCCTCCCTTGAGTCGAACAGAAAACTCTTGCCGTATTGCTTCGCATCTTTGTTGAGTACCGAACTAACGCTTAAAAAGGGCCCCAATTATTTTGTAGGAACGATTAAATTAAGTAGGAGTAAATTACTTGCACTTGAATTTTGCTGTCTTCAGGACGCTCATGTTTGGTTTGACGTTTGGACCATCAGAACCGGAAATTCTCCACATAGATGGAAGCACTGATGCTTAAACAATTAAAATCTAAACTGGTTTTCTTTAGCTTCCATGTTGAATTTAACTGATTTTGTAAAAATTGAATTAATTACTTCTGTAATGAATTTTCAATTTTGTAAACCTAATAAGGAATTTAATAAAGTATAAATTTCAGTTAAAGCTTACAAACTTAAGCGTTCTCTAATTTTTGGATAATTTTAGGTCTGCTTCAAAAATTAGGAACTTCTAAAGAAATTTAGAAAAAAATAATATGAAATTATAATATTATATCCTCGCAAATAGATTTATCCCTTCTCATACCTTTATAACATGTTTTCGGTCCGAATTCAAATTTTAGCAATAATTATATTCGTAAAACCATTAAATAATCTCTGGTATAAATTTCGAAAAAGCTCTTTATAATTAAAAATAAATTATATTGAGAACGTAACAAGATTACTAACGGAAGGAATGCCTAACTTTTAGTAATGATTTTAGTAAGGTATACTTATATGTTTTTAGAAACCCTCTGATCAAAATTGCGAATCAAGTTTTATGGATTCACTTTACTTTGCAGTAAGCATTAATTTCTAAATGAAGTTTTAAAAAAATGTACCAAAAGCTTATTTGTTCAGCTTTTGTCCTCATTTTTGTCGCAAATCGCTCATTTTAAAGAATTTTCGTTTTTAAATTCGAAATTTCCGCAAACAATGCTATCAAAATAACCTTTGAAATAAAAGCATATTTCACAAAGCGGGCATTGTAGCCTATCTATATTAATCTCGTTATCCTTCGTGAGTCGAAGAGGTTTGTTTCGCTCGATTGTTTTTTAAACGAATTTTTATTTATTTATTTAATTACTTCAGTACCGAATTTGTCCACGATAGAAATTTGTCCCTCTTAATTTCTTTTTTATACTTTTTCAGATTAGAACTGTAACACGCCCATCTCGCACATATTAAGTAAAATTTTATAAAAACCTGTGGACAACTTTAATTTTTAACAAAACTTTAAAAATTAACTGAAACTTATAAGAACGCACCCGACGCAGGTCTTTGCGAACACTTTCCGCACGAGCAAAACTACAGCGGAGAAAATGTTGCTGAAGGGAATCGTTGGAGGGGAACGATTGCTCGGCCAGGGGAGGGGAGGGCCGCAAGTACTCCTGCTGCGAACGGGTTGCCGTTGCGCTCAGTTTGTTTTGCCTTCTCGAGCGCGTTGGGTGCAGTTTGAATTCGGTGCGTTTCGGAGTGCTCTGACTGCCTAGTTGGAAATTTGCAAGTTGATTTGTTTCGTGGCCGCCTCCGCAGACTCCTCTGCCACAATAACTCTAGTTTCCGCGCAGAGACTTCTCTGGACCGGTGCGTGCTTGATTTAAGCGAAAAGGAGCGAAAACTGCCCGAAAATCGGCGGTCTAATTATAGCAAAGTGAACAGAACGAAAAAGAACTGCTTTGGGTGGATTTTTGTGAACGGATCTCGGGAGCAGCAGCGTTTGCAACAGAGCTCTTACCTCGCCGTTTTTCGATTCGAGCGACGTCGCAGTGACCTTGGGCTGCTTGTGTGAGTATTCCACTATTTACCTGGTTTCACCTGGTGCAATTAGTCAAAAAAAATCGGCTCCGACGAGCCGCGCGCTCACGAAAGTTTTGGGTCAAAGAACTCGTTTTGCAAGAAATCCGAGTGACAGCACCACAACACGCAGAGCCATGTTGCAAGAAGTATCGAACGGAAGAGGAGAAGTGTCGGGAACCGTTCCCGAGTCCCGCACCGTCGCCGGCGGGGGCGGAAGTCGCGGGCCACTTCCCCTGGGGCAATTGCGCGAAGGTTGTTTTTCGAGGGAACGGTAAAAAAGGGATAAATTCCTCCCCATGCAAGTCTTCCCTACCCTCCCGGGGGCTCATCCGCGAACAGGTGTTTCGCCAAAACAATTCACAATTCCGGGGACTGGGCGGCAGCCAACGTAACTTTAATTGCGTCGTGCCCGCGCTTTGTTTACGTCTCTCAAACTTTCAATCAGAAATCGACGGAATTAAACCTAATTTTTTCTTGCCGCGCTGAGTCTGAGCTCAAACTCCACGCCGCGGAGATGGTGGGCTATTTTCAGCGGCAACGTCGCTGCTTACAAAATTAGTGAAAGTTTTGAATATTTTTGGAATTTGTTTCTGAAGGAACCCACCTCGGTTTTGTAATAGATCATTAGCTCTAACCGAGTGGAAGGCGTCGTTACCACGATTGGCGACGGTTAAATCATCGCTATTTAATCACGGCGCCGAAGTAAATTACACTATTTGTAGAAGAATTACAGTCTTTAATTGAGGAGAATCTGATTTCTGTGGTTTTTCGAAGTCCTTTGCGGTGGTAAAATTAACTAGGAAAATCCAGCTCTACCCATTTTCGAGCTGTAAACAAAAGTAGTTAATATTCCACATCCATCAAAGTGTCTTTGCTACTGCTAAACAAAATCTTTATCCGTTAAATGAACACCAGGTTTAATTAATAAATTTTAACAAACTTCAATTTGAAAGTATTTGCTACTTTGTTTGGACGTTTACAAAGAACAGTATTATCTAAATTAAAAATTAATTACCATGCCTCGAAACATTTTTCGGAATAATTTGGAATAATAAAAGTTGTATTAAATTTTGTCAATGCAGTAGTGTGAAACTCGTAATAAATTAAAAATGGATATGTCGATTATTTCTCGGGTGAATAAACGTGTGAAGTCTCGACTTTGTGCTAATTCCACCTTGAAGCCGACTACATTGAAAGTTAGCAACTCAAGAGGAGTACTTAATTTTACGTGAAATTAAGAATCCTTACTTATTGCGCTTAGTAAAAGATACGAACTTAAAAAATTACCTAAAACTTCCTTGGTTAACTTCGTATGTGATTTAACTTAAATATGCGGAAAAGTTAGTAAAACCAATTCAAGGTCAAATGCACAGATTTATTTGTAAACATTTTCTTTTACTATTTTATTTCTTTTCCAAACTAGTATCTTAAAAATCTACAATATAGTACAAGTACTATGTGAGTAGTCGGAAACTGTTCTTAAAGTCCTTATAGTACAAAGACGTAAAAGTGAAATTAAAAAACAATAACGTACTAGTAGTTCCAGGTAATGAGGAAACGTTAAATTACTTTAGGCTTTAATTGCATTTTTGCACGAAATTAAGTTAGCCGACAAGTAAAAGTTACCGAGTCATTCAGGTAGTGAATCCAAAAAAAGGCAAAAATTCTGTCTTCCTGTGCGGGCCATTAGAGCCTTGCTCAATCACTAACTGACCACAAATGCTTAAGGTCTGTCTGATTAACTACCTATATGACAATGAAGAGTCGGATTAACTGGCACTGTTTACCTTTTAAGAAAGTCTCATTTTCAGTTATAGTTTTGCATAAAATTTAAGTAAATCGAAAAATGGCTTCGAAAGTTCATGGCTCATTGCAGCTTTGTTCAAGAAAACCCTCCAACTCCTCAAGTTTTAATTCGTTATTTCATACCTTGCGGACTTGTAAATGAATACTATGAACTTTTAATCAGAAATGATATAAAAAATGCTGAAATTTTACACCTGAGAGTGAATCTGATTGAAAATGCTTTTGTTTCCATTATTTTCTTGCTTTATTGCTTGAAAATCGCGGTGTTCATTTTAAGTCCGATCGCGTCAACTGCAAGTCATTAAGGAAATTAAAAACCCGCGCGACCTGAATGCGATCTTTTTAATTAAATACGTAAGCAGTAACTTTACTTAATTTATCAGTATGAAATTGTATGACTAATTTTGATATAAATATAAATTTACAATTCTCATATTTCGCTTACAGATTTTCCAAATTGATTGATTGATTAAATTAATTTTATTGTAAGGATGAACAAAGCCAAGTTAAATAAATAAATAAATATGTACACAAAAATAACAGGTGCCGAATTCTTATCGAACGCAACGTCACCCAGTTTTTTTTCAAAAATTCCTCCAAATGTGCAACTCATTCATTCTCATTGTCTATTCTGTTAACATCTTTTAAATATTGCGGTACCTTAAAAGTTAATATTTTTCATAATATGCCACCATTACAATGTCTGCCAACAGTTTACTGAACTTGAACTTGAACTTTATAATAATTCCTTAAAATTCATTGCAAGGTTGTGAGACTGTGCTTTATTCAAGAGATGTAAATGAGTAACTGATTTGGAATATCAATATTTAAAAAATCTGTAACTTATTTATAGTTATTAAAATATATTTTTGTTCAATTAACCCGTATTTCCTTTACAATGTTTTTTTTTTATTTGATAATTGAAATAATGTTATTAATCCCGAACCCTCGAAGTTTTCATCATCTTGAAGACGTTTTTACAGGACTCTAAGAAAAACTAATATTTTATTTTCCTCGTGGTGTTGGGTTTTTTACTAATTTAGATATTTTCTTATTGTGTTTGAAATTATTCGGTTGCAGCGAACTTATGATACAATAATTAATAAACTTGTTTGTTGCGGTAATTTGATTATATATTTCTTAAATAGATCACTTTGTAGTTATATGGTTGAGTTTGAAGATCATGATTTTAGGAAACTTCGTGGCTTCAATTTTCTTGTTAGTAATCACTGAACAGCTTTTATTTTTGCCACTGCATACAACTTACTAGCCATCAAAATATTGAACTAAGGATGAAAATTGCAGAAACATATTTGGTAGTTGAAATTATGTACCAAAATAAACATTAATGAACTGTTCCTCTTTCCCACCATAAAAATGAATCGCCTTAATGTCTATTTCGAATTTCGTTTATCACAATCTAGCATGATACTATAGTTGTTCATCTTATTCGCCGTGACACATTTTCACGATTAAAATCTTAATTATGTAACCGTCGAAACCACTCACGAAAGTCTCTTAGCATTACAGCATCACCTTTTTTTAGAGTTCATAGTATACATCTTTTTCGAACTATAAAATTTTTTTTTTAGCTTTTTTATAGAATTTAGTAGACAATTTATAATGATGTTATAAAAGTATACCCTTTCACACGTTTTTATAACACTGATACCTGTTTTCACTGCGATGAAATATCTGATGTTAACTAAATTTAATGCTTTTAACCAGCAAAAAGTGTTGTCTTATAGTAGTTTATGAGTAATTTAAAGTACAATGATATTCGGTCGAAATCTTATAAACAATTGGAATTTACCATACAACGCAATAGACAAAATTATAGAGTGTTAGACAAGAAAATAACATCCTTGAAGAGTTCAAATTGATTGTTTATCAAAAAATACAATAACACAATAAGTGTATGTATTTATTTTTTACAAATTAGATGATAATTGCTTATATCACCTTTCACTGCTTATTTGAAAACAGAGCAAATGAAGGAAAATTTCGATTCATTCCGAACTCTGAGTAGTAAGTAGACCAAGATTCGAATAACAATTATATAAAATTATCAACACTATGTCAGTGTCTAATTTGCTTGATAACTAGCAAAAACTCGGTAGACGTCCCTCATGGCAATATGCCATTAATGTTTTATTATTAGAAATATTTATTTTTATTTTATATCTGCGCGCTTGACACCCGAGATACACATCAAACAGCAAGTCATCTCGTGCTGATTGAACTTAATTTTTCCTTGATAAAAGTGAACGATGCAATCTGAACTTTGAGATATTCATAGTAAATTAAATAGCAATCTTTTATGAATCCAGATTTCATAATTAGCATTCACCAAGAAGGATGTTGAACTTGATCAAAATATTTAAGTGGTTTCGGGTCTGCTTATTTGTTTATGTACATATATGAATTAAGAAGCTCATTATGGTTAAACATTTAGGAATGACAAAATTTTATTTATTGTAATAATTTATTGCGAAGCATTACCAATTCATATAAAAGATCTTATTCACGGGTTCACCGAAAAAAAGCGTGAAGAAAGCTGGTTTCTTTCAGTCATGCGCATTTATTACCATTTCGACCAAAGTCCAACCCTGAAACTGGTTTCCCGTGTAAAAAGTCACCGCCTCGTTTACTGCGATCGCGGACGTTGGCAAATCGAGGCAGCTTGAACAAGCATCCGAAAAGTTGTTGAAGAAGACGCAAAACAATTTCTAGTCTTCTTTCCTAGAGCTCTTTTGTGACACATCCAGTGCTCGGGTTCAAGTCGACAATTGTTGCATAATCAGAGCACTTTTATTGTGCACGCCTTTTTCGTTTGTTTATATTCGAAGCGTGCACTTACAGGTGAATTCAAAAAGCGAATGGCAAATTGGATCAATGTGGATTCGGTATTTTACGTTCACCAAGCTGGTTCTCACCGGTGCTCGATAATGCGCCAATGTTGCAAAGGATTTAGATATTTCTGGCTCGTAACTTTCACTATCTATCGTCATTCTTAGTTTACGTGTAGTAAAAGTACAAATTATTATATAGGAAGCAAATTGCTTAAGTTTGGGTAAGGTCTACTGGAATTAATTTGTTTAATAATTCACGAATGTGCGCACTTGGGTACTCGAGCAATTTATTTTGTAATCAATGTAATTGAAGTAGATGAGAGCCAGAAAGCATTATTCAATGGGCTAATTCCACTATTCTCTTTTTATGCGAAGTTTACCATTTTTAAAATTTTGTATACCATATGGTTATTTTCAACAGAGCTCACTATTATTTATTTATGCTTCCCTATGATCGCGAAAAAAAACGGTATACAACAAAAACAAATGAATAATTTTGCACATTAATTAATAGACATTTGTGTGCGCAAAAATATGTAGGTTTGTGTTAAACGGAAATTGAAAATTGAAAGTAACCTTAGGAACTTTATAAGTGGTCATCGTAACCTTGAAAACTGTTATAGAATATTTAAATATGTAAGTATTATATCAAAACTTCTTGAATGTACAGTGTTAAAAGATACTTTAGATAGTACAAAAATGAAGAAGAAATAAGATAAATTAAGTCTATTTATGGAAATTTTATTTTTATCCCAAAACTTCAGACAAAAAAAAAAGTCATAATATGATCTCATCAACATGATTGTCACTCTTAACTTATACTGAGAAATTCTCAGGTTTTTTTGAAAACGAGTTTTTGAGATTATGTTTGGGAAAACTTGAATTTGTAAAAAATCGTTTGCTGCCCGGCTATGTACCTACATACATAATTTAACGGCGTTTGTCCTTTTGAATAGAGTACACAAACTAGAAATATCAATTTTAAGCTAATTTACGTCAAACATATTTTGTTTTAGTTAAGAAAATTATTATTTAGCTTGCGTCATTATATTTTTTTGAAATCCATTATAGATATTCTTTTGAAGAAAAGAGATGTTTCTTAATTAGACATATTTATTTCATTACATGTAGCATAACTTGGCTCTATAGAAGAAAGGGCAGCTTTTGAAAAAATAATAATACGAATAATATTTCACTAATAAATTTGAAATTAGTTTTCAAAAATTAGTTCAGCTTTACAAGTGTTTATAATGTGTGTTTACAAAACATAAGAGGTAATTCAAAAGCTTGGGTACAACAAAAATTGCGATTTGAGTAATATATATAAATTTATTTTATATTCTAATATTATTATATAGAAGCTTTAATTCACAGACCAATGAGTATAATAGTACACATTTGATTCGTACAAAAAAAAGTAACCAACAAATTTGTGAAACCTAGAAAAAGGTTTCGATTAACTATATATATTTTGTAAGCCTCTGTCATTCTGTATTCTGTTCTCCAAATATGGCAATTCTTAACTCAATTAGGTAAGTCTGTTCATATCAACTGTGAGATTATTAAGTTATGAAATTCATTATATATATAAGGCACAAAGCTATCCACTTTTAACTAGATCTATTAAAATGTTCTGTATTAAGGAAAGAAGGAAGTATATTCAAGGAGTTATTAAGTGCATTTCGATATTTCCGGTTGATAGATTTTCCCCGTACTTGAACCTTACCCTTATTGGTATATTTTACCTAGCTAAGGAAAACAAAGTTTTTATCAGAAAATAGTTAAAACCCGCTTTAACGATAAGGAACGTACATATTCTGGGAAATACAAGTTTGCTCTACAAATGCGCCTTTAAATTCTTATCAACCCACGATTTTCTTCCTCTTTTAATGTTTGAACCACTTGCGTAACGCACAATTTAAAGTGGTGGCGGCAAGTGATAATGTGTAGATGTTTATGCGCAGCTATTTTGAGCACGCATCATAACCGCGAGCAGGAAGTGCACAGCCGCAACAGCTTTAAAAATATCGTGCAGGTGAAGTAGTGCAGAAACGGCCATCGCGCCAACTATCGCCACTTGAGAAATTTTCATTAAAAATTCAACAGGTGTTTTCACCTAACAGACATGAACAATGTTCGCGGGCCGCGCATTCCTCCCACTTCCCACCGCGAAAGAAGCGCGTCTTCTTAAGTTGACTGAGGTGGCCCCGCGAAGAATTGTTATAAAATCTTCTGTCCAAACGTCTTCGCGGCTGCGCTTTCTTCGAGTCACACGAGTTTGCGCCGACTGTCGAGCCAGTTTTGTTTATTTTCGCGTTTATTTCCACGTTCGCTGCGCGGCATCAGACGTAAATACTTTGGATTTTGCCATTTCGCGTTTGCTTTGGACTTTGATCTGTTGGATCAGAATTTGGTGTTGCCAACGGCGAATTCCTGGGTAATTATCGGATTAAGCTTGCCGCGAGCAGTAATCAAGCAGATAAAAATGAATTTGAATTTACAATGGACACGTCGGGGGAAATAGCCGGCGCTACAGAACGCAATCTGTGAGCAAGTAGACACATATGGAAAATTAATTGCTAAACTGGCATTTTATACTCGGTTATTATCTTCTACTCGGTTTTATGTTCATAAATTAGGTCAAGACAATATCTTTGTTACTATGTAGTAATAAGTACTTTTAACCTGACCTTTATCTTATCAAGAATTTGAAGATTCCATTTTTATTATCATATTGCATGTACCTGTTTCTTCTTCTTTTATTTTCTATACATATATATGAACGTCATAGATCCAAGGTCGTAGACCTGGAAAGAATTCTGTTTTTTGTATATTGCACATATAAAATTCAAATTGCAAGGCAATATATTTTGTTAAAAAATGACGAGAGCACTCCAATTTTAGTTCCTTTATAACCTTTTCCACCCGGATTAAAATTTGATTCGGATAGTAAACTGTGTTGAGTCACTATTTCGAAGATCTACCCAAATCGTATCGGAATGAGTTTACAAAATACCTTTTTGGACAAACATTCCTCAATAACGTTGGTAAAATGTTCATAAATTCGTTTCAGTAAAATTTGATTTCAGTTAATGTGTTCGTTGAAATTGAATCTAAATATGTTGACGTGATTGTCCAAAAATTAATTAAATCAAAGATTCTTATCTTTTTCATCCAAATTTCCTTGAACACTATTTTAAATACATTTTAAGTGAACTTCGTTTTGTTGTACATATAAATATGACTGCAGGAAACAAATAAATAATTTAAAAAATCGATTTTCTAAAAATAATATCTTTCCAGTAACACGTAGCTAAACGAACAGAGGTTTCAAGATAAATTGTTCTAAAATTGCCCATTTATTTTTAGTATTACAGAAGCACAGCGAATATTCAAAATAATGAGCTTATCAGTCATATTTATTTTTAATTGTTTTCCTTGTAACGATTTGTTAAATTGCAGACACTGTGTCACCCTCGGCTATATTATGTGTTGCATTTATTAAACCCTAAGACGGTGAAGTGCAACAGGCATCTTCGTACTTAATAATAATGTAGTTGACTATATTTGTACTAATTATATGTAAATATGTGTAGTTTGTTTCAGACATTCCGATTTCTGTATTACATAATATGTAGATAATTAATGAACATGGTAATATGTAATAAGGAAATGTTATTAATTTTGAATAATACTTTGTATTCTTACTATTTAACTTGAGTTTAATGATTCCTTGTTAACTTTTTATGTGTTAATTACATACATTTTAATTTTGCAACAGGAAGATGAGTAGTCAGAATCCATTGTTGCAATTCTTTAACGAAGTCACATTGACTCATCAGAATTCCTTTTTAGTGTACAACAAAAGTTTTGAATTACATACATACAATAGGATGCAGGTGCATATCATTTTGCAAAAGATAAATCAATTTTAATGAATAAATCGTTTTAGTCAATAAGAAGAAAATGGGGGTAACAAAATGTATTATGTAATAAAATAGAATTTTTCAAAAAGAACACAATCAGAACGATCCAATAGCGAAAAAATGCGTTTACGTTATACTAAAATTTAAATCTTAAGTTTTTTATTCCACAAAAAAAACTTTCTGTCGATAGAAAAAACTGCCAAACCAAACCATATGTTCTAAAAAAGACTGTCGAAATCGGTTAATTTATAAATTATGAGAAGACAGGCATACGATAGTTATGCGTAATCGGATCGTTTATAAATAATGTAAACGGCATACAGGGTCACGTTATAATCTCTTTTATTATCAGAACCTTTTGTTCATTGATGTAGTTCTGAACCCGAAATCTAATAAAACAGCTAATATTTTTCACCACTTTATCAGAATGCTTACTACCCTACATTAGTTACATTTCTTACTTTCACTATCAATATTATATTGAAACTATATGATGATGTAAATTCGGAGTTCGAGTTTCTACTCCAATTAGCCATGTAATACTCCCAAAGTTAAATCTTTCCTGCCAACTTCTTATCGCGTCGATGTTAAAAGAACAAATAAAAATGAGAAAGATGCAAATCATTGCTTTTCCAGCCATCGATTAAAGGCCTTGTGTAAATTGGAACGAGAAATGGAGTCTAGCTTTAAACCGATCAACAATGAATGTTAATTTTAGATGAGTATTTGACTATTATCGGAACTTTTTCCGTTGCAAATAAATAGTAAAGCCAAAATGGAGTTAGTCATCATGAATCGGAGAAAATTTGTTAATAATTTAATCTTTTACAGGTCAACAGTGTTGTCACACTTTTCGAATAAAACCATGTTGAAAGTCAGTAATATTACAAATTACGATAACGCGACTTTCAATAATACAAGTCCACGCCTCCTCAATCGAACTTTGAACCCTGATAATGAACAGATGCGCAAAATCCCGAAAATTGTTTAATCGTAGACATAAATTACTAAACGTGACGTCAATCGTGAATGAAATTATCAGGAAAAGAGGCCAAACCAGACAAAACAGTTGATAACAAAGCCACACACTCCGCGTTTGCCACTTCATTCCAGACAATTTCAAGTTTACTTTTAAATATAATAAATTATTACGGAATTTTATCGTATTTTCACGACAAAATCGGTCAGTTGGGGTCCTTTGGATCAATTTCGGAATAAGAATGTTTCTTTTTAGAAATTAATATATGATACACCGATTAAAAAAATGTGTACTCATGTGAGCGGTCAATGATTAAATTTATATGGGCGGCAGAAAATTAAGAGGTCTTTTACTTTTGAGAAACTAGGAAACGCTTATCATTCTGATTGCAATCTTTATTGATAGAATTCCATGAAAGGAAATAACGATTGTTGTTTTAATGTGAATTCAATTCGTCACGCATCGCTTATCGTACATGTGATTGGCTTATGAATAAAATCAGAGCGACATTTTAAATCTTATAATTTATATCTTTTTAATTTTAAAAGGTTTTTTATAGCTGGGAACCTAAATAGGTATATTTTCGGTTAGCATTTTAACACATTTATTAAGAGGTAAATATTGTAGAATGTAAAATCATATAGACATTAAGACTGAAGGAATTAGATCAGATAAAGAAATATTTTTGAAGCTAAGTTGTAGTTTTTATTTTAAGGGTTTTGAACTTAAAATGTCAAATGAAGCGCAAAATGTTATCTGTTTATCTGTTTATTTATAACATAATTGTTCACAATCTTCCGAAATTATTGATTTCACTAACAACCTAATAGAGTTTTCTACGCGAATTTTTATATGAACATTAAATCATGTGGCATTATAAAAGACAGTAAAAGTTACAATTTTTCGGTAAAAAATCTATTCATTTTCTTAATCTTGGAATGAATTTAAATTTTCAATATTTGTGCAGAAAAAGAGTGAAGTGGCCAAGAGTGAAAATAAAGTAATAAAGAAGATTATTCTGTATTTCTTGGTAAAATCGTTCTTACGATATTTTAGACTTGGCCCACTTCCAAAATTAATAGTTCAAATGTAGAATATATGTGATAAAAACATGAAACATGGGAAAGTTTAAATTAGGCTTTAAATAAAATTATTGAGTTGACTTAGCCTTAATTTTGAAGCATAAAGCTAATATTTAAACAGTCCGCGCATTGGCTTATAAATTGCTGTTCTGTCTATATTAGGGGAACGCTAAATCCATTGACATTGACCAATTGAGCGTCTTACGCATGGCAATTATATAACTCTTATAATTTCCACTTAAACAAACCTTCACTTACTTATTAGTTAATTCTAGCCTAACTAAAACGACGTAACACATTTTGTTGCAATGCTGGCATAGAGTAATATCGGTCCTACGCTTACAACTTGTCCTTGAGTCATGGCGATACATTTTGAATGATCATTAATGTGTTTAACAATTCCCAAATAAACAAATATCCAAATAATTGTTTACTTCTGTGGACTTCTACACTCAGTGAAGCTTTGTTGAATATGGTATATTTGAACAAAAGTGATATTTGCGATCATCTTGACGAGCAAGCTAAAAATTTGTGACCTTATTTTGTAAACTAATTTTTGGTTGAATTCAATTTAAATTATGTACATATGTATAATGAAAGATGAAAACCGATTTTATTTATATCGTATATTCATCGTATTTTCTCTTCAGCAACTCCAACTTCAATTGACTTCATATTATTAGTTTTTTTAAATATAATTTGCTATATTGTTTTGACCGTTTCTATTAATAACTTGATGATTCAAACGAATAAATCAAATACCTGTAAAAGTAGCATCAAATTCCAAATAATTGTTAAGGGAAAGATTCTGGAATAAAAACGTTTTAGAAAACAAATTCCAGGTGAAACGCTCACTCCTGTAAACTCGGTGTTATATTGTTAGATAACAATGTTTAGAAGTCAGAAGTGGCAATTAGAAGTTTTATAGTTTTTTGTTGTAACCTTTATAATTTAACATAACTTAATTTTTTTTCTAGATTGAATTATTTTAATTTCTAAAAACCTTGTTCTCTAAAATAAATATCGATCAAGGTTCTACGAGAGCAAGTCAATAAGAAACTGTCTGAAGATTCGAAGTGTAATTTCTTACGTTAATTCGGTACACTAATCTATTAATTTCACATTTAAAAACAAACTTAAAAAAAAGTTAAAAATGTATAATATTATATTTAATGGGTACATTTGTTTTTGTTATTTAAAATTACGCGTGGGAAATTTCTGAATTTTTTCTTGGATTTCAATAAAAACTTATACAAGCATCCGGGCCCCACTAGAAATTACCTGCCGACCTTTGCACTAGAACAACAATTTAATTTTTGAGTAATCAGTAATAAAAAGTGTAATCTCTGAACATAACAATTGTGTTAATAACGCTTCGGAAATAAAGATAACGCGGGGAGCGTGAAGACATAAAAATGTTTCTTTTTTAATAAAAAAATAAATAAAGCGTTTTGTCTCTCTGGGGTTCACAATTCCAAGATTTCCGAATTAACAACATCCGTGAATTTTTGAATTTTTATTCCCACAACCATAATTTGGCCTGTTGCTTAACACACTCTCTCTCACCTCAAAGTCTTCTTGAAATCAATTTATAGACCTTCAGATGCAAACATTCGTGAAATTGGTTCGGCGGCGAGGTGCGCGTGTTCGCGGAGTCCGGCGGCGGTCAAGCGGTCCGGTGGCGGTCCGGCTTAAAACGAAAGTTCAAAGTACAGGCTGCAAATAGCGAGGGGCTCGGCCGCGGCCCGCTCGAGAGTCGGCCGTGCAATTTCCTGATTTTGCAGATATCGCGCAGCTGCTCACTTCGACGTCGGCCGCGCGCCGCCGCCGCCGCCGGATGGGGCCCCATCGCATAGCTAGCGCTCCGTCATTCCTCGGGGCGCTTTAATTCCCGAGACTGTGCCAGCGCATTATTTTTAGTATTAATTTGCAGTTCACATATTTCGTAACACGCAAACGGAAAGATGGTAAACAAATTTTGTAGAAAGCATCCTCAAAGTTGCTACTAATTGCTGGGGTCAAAGTCTAGGTGGGTGCTCCCGTTCAATATAGTTCGTATGAAAATTATGAAAATATAATTCGAAAAATGCCTTTCCCACTCGAATTTAGCTCAAGGCAACAGGTGGCCGGCCGTCTTTATTTTATTTTTGAATTAATTCTAGCACTTTTTCAAATTGCCTATTACCAAGGTTTATGTGCTTTTGCCGAAATTTTATAGTTTTTATACCATTTTTGGAAATAGCAGGTCCAAAAATACATTTCCTAACGAAGTAGATATGCGGTACGAATAAATCTGAGTGGCTCAATTACATGTTTTCTGTCGCCAACGCAATCACATGTACTAATTAATGTTTTTTTAAAGCTTTATTAAAATTTGACTACATACTTTAATTATACGGAATTGATTTTGAAATATACCTTCACATGAATCGAAAAATAAGCAACGCTCGACAACTTTTTAATATACTTAGTTGTTGATTAAAGGTACTTGTGGTAATTTATAGCCGGTTTTATTAATCTGTCCTTACATTGTTATTAAAAAATTAACACAGAACATTTAAATTACGTACGTACAGACTCTAGAAATCTGGAAAAACCAGAGCAGAACAACAGCACCGTATTAAAATTTATTTAATAATATTCATTTGCAAAGTACTAATGGAGACATATTAAAATAGTGTAATTCAGTATTATAATGTAAGTTTTGTTATACCTAGATAAATGATTCATACCGAAAGGTAAAAGTTCAAGTCTCTGTCTGTCTTACATTAAGACTTTTAAAACCTAAACCTAAGGCAGTCAAAACGTTTTAGATAGTTAGAGAAAAAAGGGAACAAAATCACTGTGAAAAGCAGAAAATTTGTTGTTTTAACAGGAGACTCAAAACTGTCTTCAAAATTTAATAATTATATTTTAAAGAATATATGTATATATTTACATAGTACTTTTTGTATTTATCGACCAATCTGTGAAGATAAACATAGAAGTCGAGTACTAATTAGTAAAATGTTTTTGAAAAAATCACGAACAAGTTTGGTTAAAAAAACCGTGAAAAAATAAATAAGTCGCGGTAAGAATAAGAAAACTGCATAAAAAAACGTTGGTGAAATGTTTTTTTTATTGTAAAATGTTTTTTCTAAATATCGGGGAAAAAGCGTATTTTATCCCCCATCACATGAATTAATAATCGGAAATTTCTCATGGTTTATGTTGCCTTGACCTGTGCAAAAATGTAAAACGTGGGAATCAGGATTTCCGGAACAGCTGATTCAGAGGAAAATTCACGTCAGCGTAACAAATTTATATGTGCAAGCAAAAATGTTTTCTTCTTTAAAAATGTTTACATTTATTCTACTGTAATTGTCATAATAACTTTAAAATTTTCTTATATTAAATTTGTTGAAGTCCGAAAAATGTAAATTTATATATAGGTGTATATTTTATTTTTAAAACAAAGTAATCGATCTACATATATTTATTTATTTCCGATTTTCTGTTCTCTATTTCATTGAATTCATGTGCGATGTTTTATTTCATCTGACCGAGTTATCCGCTGTCAAGGCAAAAAACACGTTTGAACTTTGAACAATCAAAATTCACGGTCAAATGATCGCACAATCTTCACAAGGGCGTGATTGTAAAATTTGAGGTCTTGTGTATAATTATAATTATTTGACAACAATAACTAATTTATTCATTTTCAATAAGTTAAAAAATTAAAGCTATAATATATATTCATTTCGCAATAATAAAAGTACAAAAAAACAAATAAAATTTGTGATATAATTACTTGTAAAGAGAAGAAAAGCCTAAAATCGCGGAATTGAAATCACTTAATTTTGGAATTGCCAAAAGAGATGATTTATCCAAGAGTGCTAAATAAAATTAATGTTTGCGGTTTTTATTCCGCAAAATGAATGCATTTATCACAACCTTCGATAAGTTGCTTAATTAACTTCGAGCTGAATTGGATCAGGGATTTCGGAAGCGACTGATTCAGCTGGTTTCTTTTAATTTTTTAGCGCCCGTCCGTTAGGATTTTGTCATTCTTTTTTAACGCTAGTAAACCGCGAGTTTTATTCGATAATCGCGGTAACCATGAGACCATGGTAAAAGTGTAGCGAATTTTATACGCAAACTCCGAAAATGTCTGCTGCATGGAACAAATCACTTTTATTTCTTGCATTTCAATATCGATTGACTTGTGGACTTTACGGATGTCGTCATTGCATTTAAAAGTAGCTTAACTGTTTTCACAGATTAAATTAATGAAATGTTTTTTGTAAGATTTTTTTTTTTTAGTTGAAATGCGTTTATAAATGTTTGTTTTTCTATATTCTCGAGTTCGTAATGAGGCTTTTCAAACAGACATTTTGTTGATTTATTCAAGAGCTTCTGTAATTTATACAAGAGCTATTAACAATTCTAAAATTCTTAATTATAATACTCACCTCCCTTCGACAACGTAGAAAAATTATGCAAATTTTTATGCATTCGTAAGCAAATGTAAAATGTTTTATTTCATTGCTACAAGTTGAAGTAATTGTTTAATGTAGTACTTTGTTATGGGGTGAGTCAATTTGCTAAGGAAAGCGTTAATTAGGTACTTCGTAGGTTCAAGCTATATTTAGGACGGATGTGACGAAAAAATGTAATAATTTCTACTTGAGACCAAGTACTTAGATGAATAATAGACTTTAAAAACCCTCTCCACACTCTTTTCAGTTGATCCGAATCTGTTAGTAAAATCAGTTGTTGTTCAAAAGCAAAAGAAGAAGAAAGTGTTTCATAGGTGTTTGATCATTTGAACAAATTTTAAACATTGCGGTCTAGTGGTAATTATTCGGTGTTTGAGGTCATAAAATCTAGGTAATAACTTTATATTTAAAAAAAGCCTGGTGAAGTGCGAAATAAATTCGAGTGTCTTCTCTATTAAATATGCTCATTAAAAAATATTATAAACAACATTTTTCATAGTAACATTTTGTTGAAAATTAAAATTCAAAGAAAATTCAATTAATTCTAACCTTCACGTAGTAGTTTTAGTCGGTCCGAAAATCGTTTTCGCGCAATTTCTCCAATGCGTTGATGTTTTTATATTGAAATTAGAATTGATATTTTTAAAATAAAAGTAAAGAACAATTTGTTTTTATTATTTCTTGCAGAATCACTTAAAGCCAAATTACTAGGAAGTAACTGATATGGCTGAAGCCCATTCAGCTGTAGCCTTCCAATTTTCGATCACTCACGAAGGATGGGACATAAACTACGACCAAGAGGTTCTTAACCTTATCTGGCAATCTGGAGTTCGATCATGGAAGAAAAGGATAGCTAGAGCAAGGGTATGCTACTACATTGCTATATTATTATTAATGTTCTTGACTTAATTTTTGAATAACTATATTTAGAACGGAATTCGCAATGGAGTCTATCCCGCACATATCCAAAGCCTTTGGCTAATATCAGCGTTTGCCGCAGGTTTACATTTTACAGGAAACAAAGTTCCTTTTAACCTAGTAAACAGGATCTTACCACACCTTCCAGAGTAATTTTAACTTTAATTTATGAGGAATAATTGTTATAGTAAAGTGTGATTTTTGAAATTTCTAGTCAAACAACGAATTGGCAGATAACATCATGTTTCTTATCAGGGCTCACGGTTTGGCTTTCAATTTGTTATACCATGAGATACACTCTTAAATTGCTCCTCATGTACAAAGGATGGATGTATGAGTCGCGTGCTCCAGGAAGTAAGGTTTCAATTACGACTACAATTTGGGGTGTTTTAGTAAAAGTCCTATCCAGCTGGAATAAGCCTGGTCTGTATAGTTTCCAAGGATCATTGCCACGGCTTCCACTGCCAACTGTTAATGAGACAATGCAAAGATACCTACGATCTGTCCGTCCATTATTGGATGATGAAAATTACAATCGTATGGAAAATTTGGCAAAGGATTTTGAAGGTACCATTGGCAAAAAGCTTCAACGTTATCTAACACTGAAAAGTTGGTGGTCAACAAATTATGTATCCGATTGGTGGGAAGAATATGTATACCTGCGTGGTCGGAGCCCGCTAATGGTAAACAGCAATTTTTATGGAACTGATGCTATATTTATGCATTTAACTCATAATCAAGCAGCCAGAGCCGCCAATGTAACTTACTTGCTTTTAATTTTCAGACGTGCAATTGAGCGGCAAGAACTCGAACCAGTAAGTTTATCTGGAGTTAATTAAGAAATTAAAAATTTCTACAGTTCTTTTTTTTTTTCTCTGGCATTAGATTATGGTTCAAGGAATGATTCCTCTGTGTTCTTGGCAATACGAACGTGCTTTTAACACTGTTCGTGTTCCAGGTCTTGAAACTGATAGAATTATGCATTATAAGGATTCAAATCATATCGTGGTGCTGCACAAAGGGTGTTACTACAAAGTTATCATATATTACAAAGGACGCCTTCTTAGGCCCTGTGAAATTCAAGTGTAAGTACGCTTTCGTCTATCTTAAAACACATATCAAATCAGATACATATGCAAGTTTTTAAATACGTGAAAAACTTAAAAAGCAGACAGCCGTGGCAAAAATAGTTAATAAACGGTTACAATTATTCAAAAGTCTCTTCATTACTCTTATTGCAATATTTTTGTTATTGTACTGCTACTTCTGAAGGAGGCTTTAAAAAGATAACAATTTGCAGAATATGCAAAATACAATGAAAATTCATTAAAAGCTAAATTTAATAAATATCAGGAAAATCCTTATCCATCAAAATGTAAGCATTATTATAGTGAAGCACAGACTCCTTTTACTCTTTAATTATAATAAAATTATCATAAATTATATTGTATTATTGTTTTCAAATATAGACAAATGGAAGATATACTCAAATCGCAAGCGAAACCATTGCCAGGCGAAGAACATTTGGCCGCTCTGACGGCATGGAATAGAACAAAATGGGCCGAAGTACGAAACAATTACTTCTCCAGGGGAATAAATAGAGCATCGCTTGGCACTGTAGAGAGTGCAGCATTTGTGCTATCGCTTGACGAGGAACCATTCGAGTTCGATATGGAGCATCCTGAAAAACTTGATCATTTTGGACGAATTCTAATGCATGGCAACGGCCACAATAGATGGTTCGATAAAAGCTTTACTGTCTGCGTAGGTTCGAACGGAAGAGTTGGTTTTAATGCAGAACATACTTGGTAAGTTATTTTTTATATTTGGCAATTTGCGTCTTTTTTCATATTATTTTCATATTTTGGAGTGTGCTTTTAATAAAATCTGGAATATTTGAGAAAGTTTCCTTAATCCTCTTAAAATACGTTCATACGATGTATGCAATATCTTCTCTGTGAAAACAGATATTTTTTCATGGAAATTTTAACGAGTTTTACAAAAGTATAGGAGATTTATTCAGTCTTCAATAGTTATTATAATTGATACAAACATATATGCATGTATGTACATAACGATTTTAGCGTTTGTGTTATATGTATGCGATCGTGCCCATATTGCTTTTATTTAAAAGTGGAGAAAATCAATTATCAATTAAATCTTTTTATTTCTGTTTACAAAAAGGATCAACATCTGTGATGATCTATTTTTATGCTCCCATTCCAAAAAGTTTCTATTTTGATAGAAATTCCATGAAGTTAAACTTGGAAGCTAAGACAAAATGGATCGATTTGGATACCCTTTTGAAAGAGTTATTTGTTGGTTGTATTTACAAGAATCCAGTTGAATTTGACTTAAAAATTATCTACTTTTAATAAAATTAAATTTAGTTTATTTAATAAAAGCACACTTCCTTTTAAATAATACCGCACCTAATGTATTTTCCCCAAAAATTATAGTTCAGTTTTAAGAGATTACCAACTGTTGTTGGTTGAATTTTTTAAACTGGGATAATAAAAACCAGGACATTTACTATATGAAATTAAATCGAAATTTTAAATTAAAAAGGGGAGATGCAGCAGTAGTGTCACACCTCTGGGAGTCGTACGTGATGGACGAATGCATAATTAAGGGGTAATAATTTTCAATACACCAACCTTTAGACAGCTACCCTTCTTCTTTCTATCCACTCTACTTCTACCTCTTTTAATTTTTACTTTATTCCTGTATATAGAGAAAAATGTAAACCTGTACCTGTAACCGCACAATACTGCTGTATTTTGAATTAATTTTTTTCTAATTTTTAATTACGGATATGTTTAGTTTTAAAATTCGGAAATTTATAAGGCAACAACATTTGCTGGTTTTAAGTTGTGGTATTAGTATTATAATTTTTTTATTTTACCTATCGCTTTCTTTTTATCTAATGCTTTATTTGATTTACACTTTTGATTTTAACAATTGTAGGGCCGATGCCCCGGTTATGGGTCACACCTGGGAAAATCTTTTTGCAGATGATATACATGGGTAAATGGTTTTTCGGCTTTCTTTTTAGTTTTTCTTGTTGTTAATTTTTCTCTTTAGATTCTTTTTAACAAGTAAATAATACGTTAAATCTTTACTTATTTTCATTTAATTTAATGCTTTGCTTTTGACTAACATTCCTAATCAAAAAATATAAAATGATAAAAGATGTTTTAGAGTGTGTACATAAATAACTGAAAGCTGATTGCTGCTAAAGCGCCATACAACTTATTTTTGGTGTTAAGCCAATTTTTGTTGGAATATAACAAAGCTTAAGAGCAAACAATCTAGCTTAGACACAAATTTTTGAAATATCTACCTTAATATATTAAGTTACTTTTATTCTTCATAACTTTAGTGCGACAGTTTCCGATTCAACTTTCGTCGCTAAAATACATAATATTTAGCTGTATACCTTTTATAAATTGCGAAAATACGTGTTACTTAACTTCGTGAATTTAGATTGCGTATCTACATAATATGTATGTATATGTATATCGCATGACCTAAATTCAGTTTCAGGACTTTGAGAAGGAGTCACTTTTTCTATAATAATATTTTGAGTGAAGATCTGAATGTCTGTCTGTCCGGTTGTCTAAAACTGCTGAACCGAAATTTGTATGTATGAATGAAATTAAATTTCTCGGACAATAAAAATGAGCTTGAAATTTATTCAAGAATAATAAGAATATCTCATTTTATTCTAAGTCCTTTGTGCAAAGAATTCAAAAATAGGAAAGAATTGAAGTAATTAATTTTCAAAAGTTTTATTATACTAAACTAATTACAGTAGTGCTCAAATTTATCATACCAACGTGTTAAAAGTTTATTTATTGCTTCTATTAAAGCGTTAGCTTTCAGTTTGTGTACTTACTGTAAAACGAACTCATAAAGGAGACTTTTTTATGACATTGCTTTTGAAATGTATGTAGATATGAAGAAGACGGTAATACAAAAGGAACTCCTGAGTTTACACCACCATCACCAATCAGGTTAAATTGGGACCTGAATGTTTGTTTATCACATATCGACGAAGCCAACATGGACGCAACAAAATTGCTAAATGTAAAAAAAACATATTGTATATGTTTTAATTATAGAAATAAATATGACATTTTGTTATATTTTTTCTGCAGGACGTGGACCTAAAAATTCTCGTTTTCGACGTGTACGGAAAGGGCTTCATGAAGAAGTGTCGTCTATCACCAGATGCCTTTATCCAAATGGCTCTCCAATTAGCCTACTACAGAGATGCCGGAAAATTCTCATTAACCTACGAGGCTTCTATGACTCGACTTTTCCGAGAAGGACGCACTGAAACTGTTCGTCCGTGTACAGTGGAATCAACAAATTTTGTAAAAGCAATGGTAAATCCTGCCGTGTCCGTAAGTAATCAAGATCTCACTTAAATTCCCTTGTGATTAAACCCAGTTTCCTTCAGGTCACAGAACGCATCGAACTGCTGAGGAAAGCCAGCTCACAGCATCAGCTGATGTACCAAGATGCGATGTGCGGCAAGGGCATAGATCGTCATCTGTTCTGTCTTTATGTAGTTTCCAAGTACCTGGAAGTGGACTCGCCATTCCTCAATGAAGTTTTAAGCGAACCGTGGAGATTGTCAACTAGTCAGACGCCGCACGGCCAGACGCCGAAAATGGATTTGAAGAAGTATCCAAATTGCATCAGCGCTGGTGGAGGCTTTGGTCCTGTGGCTGATGACGGTTACGGCGTTTCTTACATCATAGCTGGAGAAGATCTGATCTTTTTCCATATTTCAGCAAAGAAGAGTTGTAAGGCAACGGTGAGTACTTAACTTCATCTTCGTAATAGTCTAAGTTACTATAGTACTTTATGTGTACTATTTTTATTTAAGTTAATCACAAAAAATGAATAATATATGTTGTAAAAATTATAATTTGTTTAATCAGTCTTCTTTTTGAAAACAAGTTTTTAAATAGTTAACATTTCACTACTATCAAACGGTTATCGATAAGGTTTTGCATAAGCACTTCAATTATTTTAAGGTTCAAAATTTTCGAAAAATGTATTCTGTTAGACAAATATCACGTGAATGATAATTTAGGCCATAATGACAAAATTTAAAATTAATAATTTGCTTACACCTTTCTATTCCTTTCCAGGATGCTGTCCGATTTTCAAACAACATCAAGAGAGCACTGACGGATATCCGTGACATGTTCGACGAATATAATAAAACTAAGAAACTGGCAAACGGGACATCATAAAAGTGAAATAATAGCAATAATTTAGGTAGACTTAAGTGTATAGTTTTGAAATGCGATCGGATTGCAGCGTAATGATTTTATGAGTTTGCTAAATTATTACAAACGCTTTTTAGTAGGAAGGAGATGAATTAGTATAACATACATATACATTGTTTTTATTTCTATATTTTACATTTTACAAGTTGTTTAATTCTTACGATCCCAATTCACTTTTTTAACAAAAAGTGGTTTTTCTATATTTTTAAAGTGGTTTCTTCTTCATAGAGCATCTCTTCATTCCTGACTTATTTCCAAGAAATTTTTAACTTTTTATGACGATCACTTTCTAGAGACATTTTTATAGCTCTTTGCGGTTACAAACAATTTTATAGCAAAATCTTTAAACAGCGTCTTTTAAGCAAACTAAATTTTATAAAAAGAAATAAAACTAAACGATGAACGTTCAAATATCTCAGGGTCTGTGATGCAGCCTTCAGTCTTCAACGGCCAATATAATTTTTACTTGTCCACTTTATTAATATTAATGAAATCATCTTTTGTGAAATAGAAAAAAATAGTAAAGATGTAAAAATTAAAAAGTAGTACTTTGTTGCTGTGTTGTTTACGAAACTGGTTCCCTGTTAAAAATTCTCTATAACTCTACAATCACTTTAGAAACGCAAGTATCAATGCAAGATAGAGAGTTATTTTAGGGTAAGTAGTAAGAGCGATTAAGACAAGATGTTTACGACTTGTTAATATGTTCATATATACAAGATATACTCTGTTTAGTTTTGCTGTTTTTTTTCTTAAAATCTTATATTTTAGTGATAATTCAAAATTTCTGTATTTAATATATTGTCTGGACCTGCTCTAAACTTAAGAGAATTTGAATATATAATGTTAAGTAGAAAATTATTTTATGAAAATAAAGTGAAAATCTTATTTTGGAAGCTGTTTATTTCTATTACACCTTACAAAATTATCTCTTTTAGTTTTGCCCTGGTAATTTTGATTTTTAGTGTCAATCATATTTTAAATTGAGCACTTTCTAGTTGCAATTATAAATTCAAACTTATTAAAATTGTGTAATGGTTCGTTTTGTCTGGACTGTTCACTGTATACAGGTTGCCTATATCAAAATAGTGCAATATTAATATTTTAAGTAGTTAGCCGATTACCCAATGCATTTTGGGAATACATTTCTATATAATGGCATGAACCCGTCATGTAATTTAATAAATAATTACTAAGCAACTTTTAGCATATTAAGTTCTCTGAAAAGAACGCAAACTCCGCAATCTGGACTCGTTTTCAACGACCACTATGAAATTTTATTTAGTTCAAAAACTCATAAATTTAAATTCATTTTTAATTTACTTAAAATTTTAAATTTAATTTACTTGGTGCAAAATCGCAAAACTAGTTTAAAGCTCTACTCGTCTTCTTTTTAAACGCTTTTATTTATATGTCTGGGGATTGGTCCAAATTTTGAATTCGAATTTTAACCATGTTCAAATAAGTTAGAGCCTTGAAAATTTGCACAAAGATTAATCTTTGATGATACTGCAATTTACAATCTACGACAATTTTAACCCGTTTTCAAATTTTTAATAATAAATAGCCCATTAGAAAAGCGTTTTTTCTTTTGTTTCTAATTTGTACTTATTTACTCCGCTTTTCTCTAAAATCGATCGATGAGTTACCAAAATCCAAAACGCCACAATCCGTTCTGGATTTTTTTGACAATTCTCACAGCTGATTATTTTCCCGCTGTTTACGTTAAATGTCAGAACATTTCTCACCGAGCCCACAATATCCAGGAAGTATAAATAAGGAATATTAAAGGATGTAAGATGGTGTGTATTAAATAAATTATTTAAGTTATTCTATTACATGTTTTTAATTCATATTTTAGTCGGTGACACTGCACACAGATTGCGGAGACATTAAATTAGAACTTTTTTGCGAGGACTGCCCAAGGGCTTGTGAGAATTTTCTCGCACTTTGCGCCAGTGATTACTACAATGGTAACATATTCATTAGGAATATTAAAGGGTTTATTGTGCAGACAGGGGACCCCACAAATACCGGGAAAGGAGGCGAATCGATTTGGGGCGGAAAGTTTGAAGATGAAATCAAGGAGAGTTTAAAGGTTAGCACTAATTAAACAGAGTTTGAAGATAGAACTTTTTAGAGAACAGTTTGCGAAATGATCTTAATAAATCGTGTACTACATATTTTTAAGGACAAAATACCACTCAGATTTTAATAAGTCTTACCTTTTACTACAGCATTCGGATCGGGGGAATGTGTCCATGGCGAACAGCGGACCGAACACGAACGGCAGTCAGTTTTTCTTCACGTACGCAGCGCAGCCTCACTTGGATCTGAAGTACACTGTTTTTGGAAGGTAACCTCTAAAATAATAGTAAAATTTAATACGAATAACCTTTTTAATATAATTCCGTACATCTTTTCAGAGTTATTGACGGTTTTGAAGCCTTGGACGATCTGGAAAAACTGCCAGTCAACCCAAAAACATACCGGCCATTGACTGAAAAGAGAATAAATAGTATTACAATCCATGCAAACCCATTGGCTGGTTAGAAGTCCTGTCTTTTATTTTGTACTGTAATTAAATAACTTTTTTTTACCACTAAATGTTATTCTTATTTCCTATTGTTACTTACCAGTTTCTTAACTTCCCGAAGAAAAAAAAGTGCCATACTCCGGCAAAACAGGGCAAATATTCAAACTCTCGATGGTGGTATGGTAAAACAATTTTGTTTTTTTAAATAAGTTGAAAATATAAGTCTTTAACAATTAGTTGACTTTTAATTGCAAAATCAAACTAACCCTACACTTTAGAGTTTTATTTCGCCTTCTTTCATTCTATTTTTCGTGGTATAGACTCAAATGTTACGAGTTCGGATGCTGGAATTCTGGTTCATGTATATTCCATACTGTTCTAAAACTCAGCTAATTTTCGACACTAGTCTGGTTATGCTGGCACATCTCTCTTTAACTTGAACAAAATATGTTCAATTGACTTAAGGTCGAGAGACTCTCGAGACCAATTCAATATATTATATTTACAACTCGAAAAAATATTGGCTGTCTTAAAATCACATCGTCTTAAACGTATGAGCTGAAACTTGAATACCTATAACAATTTGTCCATTTATTTCTTTAAGGCAAATTCCTTTTTTCTTTATTGCTTAATTCACTATTATGCATTATGGGCAGACATTTCTACAAGATTAGAGCAAAGCAATATTATACTTTTTACATAAATATAATAACAATTGAGAAACATAATGAAAGCTTATTTCCTTTTAATATTTCTTACAGTATTTATTGTAACTGAAGGAATTTTTGATGATGCTTTCCGAACTTCTTCTATTGCGCTCAACACTTTTTTTGGGTCAGTGAGGAACCAGATCCACAAATATTGGCCATACTTCCAAAATCGATCAGAATTCTATTTTAAAGAAATTAAAACAATTTGAACGTAACCTATGGACATTTTTTAAAAGATCATTTTACCATTCTTTCCACAATATTTGTTTGGTATTCCGTCCTTAGATGCTTTAAAGTTTTCTCAATCTTTTTCTGTTTCATTTTACATTTAAAAATTGGTTCCAGAAAAGCTGTATTTTCTATAGTAGGGTGATTAACAGCACCATCATAAACGGTGGATACTAAAAAGTTTTCAATTTCCTGTCTGCAAGGAAAATTTGTTATAAACTTGATTTCTTCACTATTTAATTAACTTACAATTCTTTTAGCGCCTTAAAAATTTGAGAATAGTGCTTTTTGGTTGCGAGTTCTTTTAAAGAATAATTTGAGCGCCTGCAAAACTTTTCATATTCATACAGGGATGATTTTATTGATAACGTGCGACTTTTGTTTTGTTCTTCGGTAATTATATTAATGATTTTTCCCACGAGCAATTCACCTTCTGTTACCGATGGAGCCATTTGCATGAGCCGCATTTCATCTATCCTCATTAGAATCTGTTCACTTTCTCTATCCAGTTGTTCGGTGTTATCAAATTTATTCTTCACCCTTTCAATATCCAGCTGCATTAAAATCCACAGAAGCTCACTATTGAGGAGGGCATCTGATACTATTTTCGAGAGGGATTTTACATAATCAAAACGCTCATTGGCCCGATCCAATTTTTGTTTAGAGTGCTCATACAAAACATGCTCTATTTGATTATGTGCTATCTTACGAATGTACTCCCTCAGGTTGATGGTGTAGGTATCGCAAGTGCTAGTGTAATGTTCGTTAACGAGCTCGAAATCTCGAATTTGCTTTCTAAATAAATTTATAGTTTGTATTCAGATCTAGGCAGAAAAAAAATAAATAAGTTGTACTTGAGGTGCGAAATAGTGGTTAGACTCATACGCCTGACATCTAATTCCTGGATCATGATATTTACCGCGTTTGCCTGCGTCTTCGAACTAATAAATTTCTCGTGGTTTGTACACATCCTAAAGTGTTTAGTTAAATAAATTGTAATAAATATAAATACGAATTTTTACTTTTGCTCTAAATATTCAAGCTTTCTTATTATTTTGTTTTCGGCTTTGTGCTCGATATTATGAAGTTCATTCTGCAATAATTTATAGCATTAAAATCTGTTTTATTTTATACTACTACAAATTTACTTGAATATTAAAGTTTTCTTGTATGTAAGCAGTAAGATATTGCAGGAATGTATCACACTTTAAAAAGTATGGCTCCAAAGAAATTTGATGTAGGAAAAGAGGTGGGCTATGCTGCAAAAAATATGAATAGTAAGAATTAGTTTCAAACAATTTACTGTTTTTTTTTAAACTGCTAGAAATTACTAAATTTTTCGAAATTCAAAATTCCGGCTCGATATACAACAACTATAACTTTATTTTACAAGAAGTTTTTTAAATTTTGCAGTTCGATCAACATTATATGATACTGACCGTGGAGCAAGGTGTTTTTTCTTAGTGTTGTGAATCATGTGTTTTTTTTATATAGTAATTTTTGTAAAAATAAAGTAAAAAAAAAATTTTTTATATACTTTAAGCACCAATAAACAATGTGTACTATTTTTTTTTTTATTAATTACTTATCTTGTAATGATGCACACTTACTGATTTTGAAAAACAATCATTCAGTTCCCCGCAGAGTTGTTTGTTGGCTCTTTGTAAATCTTCCAATTCTTTGCATTTTTCAACACAATGCTTGTACGCTTCGCTCTCAAGGTGCTCCAGCTTATTTATTTCGGCTTTCAGATCTGTAATCTCCCGCACAAGAGCAGGTTTGGTCTTTCTAAAAAAATGTAATTATTAGTCACATTTCATCTAGAAAATAGACCGCTCCACCTACTCCATTCCCTGCTTTAAACTCGTGTACAATATTTTAGATTTTTCCAGTTGCGCTATCTCTACCTTAAGTCGGTCCACATTATCGTCTGAATAGTCCAAAATTAAGGGATACTCCTCATTTAAAGCAATAAGTTTCTCGTTTAGCTCCGATCCTTGGTAATATTCAGAACGCTTTTTAAGTTCTACTTCTCTGCAAAAGAACGTTCTTAATTGGGCATATATTGCTTTATTGACACACATACTCCATGAGTTCAGCGTCACTGAGAATATTTTCATCAGTGATATTCTTTGCAAACAACGAAAAGAATTTCTGAAAAGACTCATCGTAAAGTACCCACTGATTGCTGCTGTCGAAACCCAATTTCTTGAAAACTTCACAACTCTGCAATGATGTTATAAAATAAATTATCACGAAATATGTAATATTGGAACCTTTAGTGAATCTCCCATTTTTCAGTAATTAATTTGTGATAAAACGCTTCGTAGAACGAAAAATTAACCAAATCTCTTCAGCCGTTTACAAATTTCAAATCAAAACTGTCCTGTTTTCTTTCAACCTTCTTCTTGCTGGAGTAAAGTATTTAGCACGAACGATTTATAAAAGATGTAATTGTATTTTGCTATCTTAATTATTTAAATAAATAAATACGATTTATATTATACGGTATTTATTTTATTTTGCAACTTTTCATATTCCGTTAAATTATTGAAACTGATTTAAAACTTTACTCTTTTAAACTACTCACCGAATCACCAACGAAAGCGGAGACTCAACCTGCCAATCGGCCCAAAGTGAAGTAAACAAGTGTCGCGCATTTTGACAAGTGAAACAAGGATTAGTCATGGCTGCGTTAAAAGGTAAATTTTGCCCTTTCCAACCCTTGTAATAGGGTAAAAATGCAACCAAATTCTTACAAAGAGTCTATACTCTTACTAATGATATAAATTCTTTATTTTCATGGCGATCCCGCTTGAAAATTGCGTTTCATCCGTGAAGTGTAAGTGGACACTTTGTAAAGCATCGCTTTGTTTTCTAAAGATTTTCCTTTCAGACTGCTTGTATCAGCGTTTCTCTCGTGCATTGGGATGACTTTCATCATCCTGGCGTGTGTCGTCCCGAAAGATAAATTATTCTGGCCATTCTTTTCTGTCCTCTTCTACGTTCTTGCGGTGATTCCGATTTTCATGGCAAAGCGGCGGAACCAGGATCCCTCTGGAACCAATCCGTGCACGGAGTTCTCCCTGTTTCTCACAACAGGAATCGTCTTGAGCTCCTTCGCGCTTCCCATCGTCTTGGCGAGGGCGGCAGTCGTAAGTAGCCCATTTTCTCCTCCCGCGAAAGCGGACTGTGATCGATTTTTTCTGCATTCCAGCTCACTTGGCTGGCAGCTAGTTTTACATTAATCGGGAACATCATAATTTACCTCACGATCATCGGGTACTGCGTGAGCGAGTCGGACATGGAAGGGGGCTACGGCGGCATGTTCTAAACTCGAATCTCACAGGAGCCCCGGGGTTTTTTGGGCACACCGTTCTCTTAGTAATATCGCTATTTACTGTTTACTATACTTTGGAGTAAATTTTAATGTTTTCATTAGATATATTGTGATAACACAGGCTTTTATTTATCCACTTTTCATACGGTTTTGCTTACCAAATAAAGGTGCAGAGTTATACACGATTTAATCTTTCTTTAATAAGATCAGATACCCCGAGATTATTGTTGTACTTTAAATAGCGAGAAGAAATACAACTGGAATTATTTTAACTTCACATTGAGAAATTATTTGAAATAAAACGTAACTGATATTGATTTGTGAGTATTCTAGGAGCTTCGTGGACTTTTACCCAAGAAGCACTTTTGTGAGCTTCTTTTGATTCTTAAGGTCGAGTCTTAGGAAATTGTTCTAATTTACGTACGAAAAGAACCAGGCTTGAATAAAAATTCCGTAATAAAAACCCTAAAATCCCACAAATTAATTTTAGCTTCCTTTGAATTCTAGCGCTTTTTTCTGTATATAACGTCAAAATAACTCGATTGTGTTTTTCTACCGAATTGCTTTACCAACTTTGAATGAAAAAAGTAGTCAAAGGTAACAAATTAATTTGTGAGATTTTTATTTTTTCCTACCAAAATTAGAAGGGAGTCCCCTACGCAGAAACAAAATAATGGATCTATTTCTTTATATGGGTTTTTGGCCGTACTTTTAAATTTACTGAATTTAAAGGAAAGGAAATATAATGCTTCAAAAAAAGTATATCTTTATTTACAACATACTTGCCTATTTCTCATTAGTAGTCATATTTAGACTGTTAATGGGAATTTTTCCCGCAGGCTGTAAAACCAATTTCGGCAAGTTCATCATAAGCTTAACAGTGGCAGGCTGAATCTGGATTGGGATCGCAGTTCGATCATTCAACTGAATACTTGTGCCTGGGAAAAGAAACGTCTAAAACCGACCTTTTGAAAGTTTTAAGATCAAAATACCGAGCGGATTAGTCCTAGAAATGTCACAGTTTTGATGAGCCATTAACACCTGCTTCAGGTGCTTAATCATAGCCTTTAGTTCCGAGTTCTCTGCTGTAAGTTCGGCGTTTCGTCTTTTTAAATCAATTTGCTCCTTCTTAATTTTTTTCCTGTATCGCATTGCGGCCGCTCGCCGCCGCTCCATGCAATCGTCATCGTAAACGTGTTTTGTATTTTCCTTCGGTGATTTTTTATCGTCATTTTGTTCAGCTTCTTGGTGTTTATCTGAAGAAGTTGGACGTGGACCATTTAAAACAGCTTTCAGCCTCTCTTTCACTGGGTCTGATTGTGGGGACTTTGTCGGGTTCGAAGGAGTCGCTGGTTTGGGTAGCAAAATGCGCTTGGATGGGGCCACAGCTACGGCTGGAAACCCCAACGTGATCACTTGGGATGGAATTACACCTATCGTCTTCGGCAGTATTAAGGGCAAATTGGGCGTTGGGGGGCTTTCTGGTTGAGAAGATTTGGGAACCTTCTTTCCTGCCGTTTTCCTAGATCTCTCCCTAGTCAATTTTCGTTTTTTTGCGGTAGGCTTTGCGTCCTCCTGTCCTTCTGAAGAGGTTTCTCGCTTAACCTTGAAGGATATATTTTCTGAGAGAATAACACTTTGTTTCTCGATTTTGAATTCATCCCTATTTTCCACAACACTCGGGAATACTTGAGGTGTATGCAGGGATTCCTCGCCGCTCAAAAGAGGATTCTCACTTAGAGCTGCACTCTCTAGGGGCATATCCGCACTTTGTTCAGAGTTGCCCTTTGATTCAACTGCTCGGCGAAAAGTCTCATCGAAAGGGTTCACGTGCTTCAAATCATCAAAGAGGCCCACTTCTTCGCAGTTTTTGATCAATCGCGTCGGTGTTGGAGTTTGATCAGCTGGAAAAGGGAGAATAGTTTATTTTGATCCTGATTTACTTCGACACGGTTGGGTACTAAATATAGAAAGACAAAATCCCGTGTAATAAAAGATTGCTATTTTAAAATATTTAAGGTACAATATTGATGTGTTTAATAGAGATGATCCTTCTATTGGACCCATTTAGAATTTTTTGCATTAGTTTTTGCGGTCTGAGGACTATGTTGTAGACCATTACAACAGAAAATTAAAATGATAATAATAATTTCAAGCGATTGACGAGTCGTATCATGTTAAAGAAAAACTTTATATTTCCAACAAGCTGTATGCAAAGATGGTTTCATGCAAAATTACTCAGATATGATTAATCGCAAAAACTCGAGGCTGGCGCACTAGTCGATTATAATTAATTAATATTAATGCACACTCACGGGGTGTGAATTTTAAGGTCTCGACCTGTTCTCTATTCTTACCTAGGGTATGAATGGCAGATTCAATTTACTGGAACTAAGCAATTTTAAAATATAACTTATTGCTCGAGTTTTCTCAGTAGGTATGAAAAAAGGAGGTATTTTAATGATCAGTATTTTATAAAAGCGAACAAGCTCGTTTTCGGTCATCTTGCTAGAGGAATAATAAAATATTAAAGTAAATAAAGAGCTTTAGAAATAACATGAAGTCATGGAAAATACCCTCGTAGAAATCTCTGTTTTTTGTTGCTTCTGGGTGTTCTTATCAATTCTGGATTTTGTCATTTGTCGTGGGCAGATCAACTCACCGACAAAAACGTTTGACCCTTTGGTCTCCAGGTCCAGATTGAGGCTCATCTCGTGCTTCTTCTCGTGGACGTTGAGGTGGTCTTCGTTTGTAAAACTCATGCCACAGCCCTCCGCCTTGCAGGCAAAGGGCTTCTGCGTCGGGGTGTCCATGGCCGTGCCTTTTCGCCTAACTAATTCATCACGTTCACTGGATCGACTGCGTTTTAGTTCCGAAATGCCATTCCGATAAACGATTAGGGCTCTATCGACATCCCCTGGATTAATCGGCTTATTTACGAAAGACAGCAGCAAAACGGACCAGGCGAAGAACTTAGGACACTTTGACAGCCGCTGTCACACTTGTCAGAGGCATCTTTGTTCTTTCTTTCGAGTGGACTTGGCACAGA
This sequence comes from Tolmerus cingulatus, assembly GCA_959613345.1. Classification (NCBI taxonomy): domain Eukaryota; kingdom Metazoa; phylum Arthropoda; class Insecta; order Diptera; family Asilidae; genus Tolmerus; species Tolmerus cingulatus. The sequence continues at coordinate 10,551,972 of OY390708.1, read as the reverse complement.
CGAAGCAAGTGGCTGGCCTGTGATTCGGCTGAGGAAAGAATTAAACAATAATAAAACGGTGATAAGATATTTCGCGTTATAAAAGCGATAACAGATAAATGCAAAGTCAGTTTTGAGAGTTGCGGAGCACCGGTGAGAAGTGGTTTTAACGGCAGGTCGGATTAGAGGCGGTTCGTAACACTGCCCAGTTGCACAAAACTTTTAGTTCCTTGTATGCCCTGCTGCAGGCCGCGCCGTGCGCTTTTTGTGTTTTTGCGGAAATCGGGAACAGGCTCAAAGTTCGTTAATCGTTAGCAAGCCAAGGATCATGGGAGACGTGGACGGAAACACCGTAATTGCTGAAAGTTTGAAGGCCCAGGTCAGCGCCGAAAAGCAAATTATCTCTTTATAAACTTCGTATTTTCGGGATTTCTATCTTATCAGCAGTTGGCAGTGGCTTTGCGACAAGGGATGAAAGTTCGCTTTTAAACAGCGGCTTTTCTCATTGTTATGGCTAATTTTTAACTAATTTATTCATTTAGGCTTAGGGTTTAAGTTATCTTACAAATCATCAAAACAAACACCGGATTCGAGTTGTTGACATTTGTTGCACTATGATGTGACCTTTGGGTTGGCACTTGATAGTCTACTCCTTGTCGATTCGCGCGACATCTGCGAATCCAGCGATGGGTCACGGCGTCATGGCCCATCTAAAATGATCACAATCACAAATTCAACCGTGTAATTTTATTATAACCCAAGCCAGTGTAAATCAATTTAATGCTTCGAATGCAAAATTTTCTATATAATCAGACTATAGAATTCTTTCTTCTTAGAAAAGTAGGAGCATTCTATTTATTTAAAGAAGTTAAATTTCAGGCATTGAATTTTTTAATAGCAAAAAAAAAGCAACATTAGCTAGCTCGATAACCACAGATATGAAATACAGAAATTATTTTAAACTTTAATTCCCATTATTATCAATAACATGAGAAGGGTACTTTGTGCCGGGCCGGCTGAGTTTTGTTATTTACATCAAATGACTTAAATTTTTAAGCTATGATAGTGAACCTTACAATAAATTTTAATAAGGACTCACTAATTTTAAGAATTGGGTTATTACAATTTAATTCCAATTCCTCTGCGAGAAAGATAGGTTACTTTTTATGGTGTGGAATCAAATATAAAAAATGTAACTTCACTTCCAGACATTTAAATAAGGATAGTGGTTTCTTGGGGTCGCTGATTTCGAATTTAAAAAGTTAACTTATTTGAGCAAAGATTAATATAATTCATTAGCTTTAAAATGTATTATTTTTAAAATTCCCCCAAAAAACAGGGTGTTGAATATGTCTTTGGAATCATCGGGTTTCCTGTAATCGAGCTCTCGATGGCAATGCAAGCCGCTGGACTAAAATACATAGGCACGAGAAATGAGCAGGCAGCTTGCTATGCAGCCCAAGCCATTGGCTATTTAACTGGAAAACCAGGAGTTTGTTTAGTCGTTTCTGGACCAGGACTTTTACACACAACAGGTAAAAACTACGCGTAGGCTGCTGTTGATTAAATTTGTTCTTACCTCGGAAATAGGCGGAATGGCCAATGCGCAAGTAAATTGCTGGCCGTTGATCGTAATCGGAGGATCCTGCTCCCAGGATCATGAGGGAATCGGTGGGTTTCAAGAGTGTCCCCAGGTGGAACTCAGCCGCCCTTACTGCAAATATGCTGCTCGTCCTGCCGATGTTTCTTTAATTCCACAGCACGTAGAAAAGGCAGTTCGTTATGCAACTTACGGAAGACCAGGAGCTGTATATTTAGACTTTCCAGGGAATATTCTTCAAAAAAGGGTAAACAGTTCAGAAGTCCCCGCATACGTAACTCATCCTCCACCACCAGTTGCCTACCCAAACCATGACGATGTGACCGACGCTGTTAAAGTCTTAACTAAAGCAAAACGGCCCTTAATAATAGTAGGGAAAGGTGCAGCATACGCTCATGCAGAAAACATAATTCGTCAGTTGATTGAAAATACTAATTTACCCTTTTTGCCGACACCAATGGGTAAAGGGGTAGTATCTGATAAATCAACTAAATGCGTATCTGCGGCAAGAACTTTAGCTCTTCAGAAAGCTGATGTTGTATTACTTTTGGGGGCTCGGCTAAATTGGATTCTTCACTTTGGTAGACCTCCGAGGTTCAGTCCCGACGTTAAAGTAATCCAGGTTGATATAAGTCCAGAAGAATTGCATAACAGCGTTATTAGCAAAGTAGCTGTGCACTCAGACGTTAAGCCTTTCGTTGAGCACCTTTTCGACCAACTCAATGGATTAAACTACAGATTTGATAGTGGCAAGGACTGGTGGAAAATGCTGCATGAGAAATGCGAGCAAAACACGAAAGTTGTTATGGAAAGGTGTCTTATGATCCAACCCCCTTTAAATTACTACACTGTCTTCTATCACATGCAACAAGTAATTCCCGAAGATGCGATAATCGTTAGTGAAGGCGCAAACACCATGGACATCGGAAGATCTATGCTGCCTAATATTCTTCCAAAACATCGACTTGATGCTGGAACTTTTGGAACGATGGGGGTAAGTAATTTTAACGTTGTTCCCGTATCAAAAACTATGTCTTATTAAATTAATTTTTACATGCAACTCTCTCACGAAAGCTCTCTTGAAAATTCCGAATAGGAGCGTATTAATTATACTCTGTATAAATAATATAAAAAAGGCGGGGTACCTTTTCAGACCTAAAATTATTTAAAATACGAGAAATGCTTAATTAATTTTTTTTTTCGTAAATTCAATTGACCCTCAATTATTTTTTAATTCAAAATAAGCGCATAAGCTAAAAATTTAAAATTGCTCACTTCTTAACAACTTATAATCGTTTTTTCATTTTTCAGTTTTGATTTTACATTACTTGTAACTCCTTCAATTCCTAGAAAATAATAATAAATCAGAAATAAAATCATCTGAAACATGTAAAACGATAACTAACCCCTTGCAAAAGGAATTGCATAAACTTATTAATCGTTTATACATATATGCAATTATTACTGAAAAAAATCCAAAGATTTATGTTCTCCAGAAATAATCTAAGAACGTAATAACCATACCATGTTTTTGTTTGGCATTTAAATTGAATTTTCCAATTGACGCTCATTATACGTTTTAATTCAGTTCGACACGCTAATTGAAAACAATTGCTGCTTTAAGAGGCGTACATTTTATTTATATGGTTGAAAAAAGCTCCAAAGTATAGGATTTAGAACGGATTTTAGCAATGTTTAAAAAAAATCCTATTTTGAGACCTGAAAAAGTACCCCGGTGTTTTTTTATATTTGCACTGTAATAATGATATGAGATTTTTTAACAATTTTATAAAGGTCGGTCCTGGTTTTGCAATAGCTGCATCATTCTTCTGCAAAGATCACTACCCGGGGAAGAAAGTAATCTGCGTCGAAGGAGATTCCGCTTTTGGATTTTCTGGCATGGAAATAGAAACAATGGTCCGGTATAAACTACCTATAATAATCGTAATTGTTAACAACGGTGGAATTTATGGTGGTTTCGACAAGGAAACATTCGAATCGATTCGCAGCGAGGGCGATCTTGCAAAAGTGTAAGTACATTTTTCTGTTTCTGCAATATTATATGATAATACAATTTTAATTAAACTAGAACACCGCCATCAGCTTTAACCGTTGAAACGAGGTATGAAAATTTGATGAACATGTTTGGAATGGAAGGCTATTTCGTTCGGGAGGTTTCAGAGTTGCAACGAGCCTTGAAGGAGGCTCTTAAGCTGAGCGATCGTCCGACCATAATAAATGTAATCATCAATCCATCGGCAGATAGAAAACAACAAACATTTAGTTGGCTTACAGAGTCGAAGCTTTAATAACGAAATATTTCAACCAGTGTTATTGTTATTCCAAGGCGGTAAAAAAGTTTTATAATTTGTATGTAGTGGGTAACTTGTAATATTGAATTTATAAAGGTGATTGAAAAATGAATATTATTCTTTTCTTTAGTACCTATGAATTTCATATTTGTTCTTGTGTTTTCTTCTAATTAATTGATAAAAGTAAAAATACAGTGTTGTTGAGTTCTGGATACATCTCACATTTTGCAGACATCGGTGTCCTACATTTGAGAAAGTAGCACAAAGTAGAATAAGAAAGCCCGAACTAAGCGCTTCTTTATATTGCTCTCATATTATGAAAATCGCATATTAAGCGTTGATATTTCGCCACTTCAAATTTTAATTGAACTCATTATTGAAAATTGCAATTCTTAAAACCGCCGACAAGCAAAATTAACAGAAATCTAACGAGCCTCCCTATCTGCAACGAGTTTAAGATGAAAGATCCCGACTCATGAAAAAGCTCTTTAGATTTACTTGAAAGATAAATTTGTGACGAGGGCGAAAACGTCCTGAAATTAACACGGTCACGTTTTGAGGGTTGCTGAGAATAATCCGTCTATGGTCTGAATTTTCTTTTCTTTTTAATTGACTTTTAAAACGGAGGGGGTTCTATAATCGTCGCGCAAATATATCTTTAATGTGATTTAATGGTAATCCAATTTTTATTAATTTCGGGATTATGTCGACTTCACCCAAAAGAAATTTTATTTGAAACCATAGCAGCCAAAAGTAATGGAAGATGTAACAAAGTGAATCGAAAATATTCTGTACGTTGAAATTTGAATTTGTGAAAGCTTTTCTAGTTTAAAAAAAAAATATGGCGAAAAATTATAATACATATGTATGTGTATAAAGCAATAACGTCCTTTAAAACTATTAAACATCCTTTAAGAACGTATGCCCTTACCAAGTTCGACCATTTTAATTTTTGTGTATGTAGATACTATAATTTATAAAGATTATACAGGAAAAATAAAACTAATTCTGTGAGTTTCACAGTTTTGGAAAATTAGCAGCCTTAAACGGCGCATGCGTATTCTAACTCTCATTTGGCTGATTTTTTTAAAAATTCTATTATGTAGATGTAATTATTGAGAAAGTGGGAAATCGAATTATCGGAAAACTGTTGGCAAATGAGCCAAAACGTCGCAAGCTCGTGCGAAGCTTTCGCCAGGATTTCCCTGTAATTTCCTCCGTCGTTTCAGCGAGGAAGAGTTCGGTATTGGATTGGGCGGATTGGGGGATTTTTCGCATTTCCGCGGAGAGGTTCCTTCTTCCCTTTCCCGTTCTAAGACAACTGTCCGAGCGGATCTTGTACGGTAAAGTGGCGAGTGTGGGAGAGCTTGCGACAAAATTGCCGCGGTGCCCGTCAACACTGAGAACGTCGCGAAATTAGCAAATAAGAAGAGAATTTCCCAAACGTTTCCAATTTTCAGGCAGTCTTGCTCAATCGCTCGTGGACTGAAGAAGTTGAAAAAGTTTGCCATAGTGCGGATTATTTTTGGTCCGGCAGTTTTCTTGCTTTGAGGAAAATATTGTGATTTATTTTGTTCTATTTGCTTTCGAATTTTGCAAAAGACGGATTGTTTATTGCGGGTTGGTTTTTTGTTTTATTGAGTAAAGACTAACAATTTTTATAAGTGCTTAATGTGAACGAATTCGGAAATTACTGTGCGACAAAAGTGTGATGTACGGAAATATTTGAAAACAAATCGTCGCATTGCAGATAAGACCTAATCACTGGGGCTTGCAGTCCGAAGGTTCCTTGAGTTATTTTTATACCTTTTTGGAGTCCGAATCGAACGCACTGTCGCCCACTGTTTGCCTTTTTATTAAATCGGTAATTATTCCCAGCAGCTGAAAGGAAAGGTTGCGGAAAATCAATGCGGTTTCGTGTCATAAATAGGTCAATGGCTAGAATGCGGCGAAGCCTACCGCCGTACTGCCGCGGAGTTCTCAGTTAATTCGAGGGTATGTAGGTCCTTGCAAGGCTACAGATTGCTTTTCAAGAAATGATGTGAACAAGTGCAAAAGGACACTCTCTTTGGTGCAGCAACAAATGTTTCTGGGCATGTATTGATTTTTCACCGAATACCTGATACCATCTTATTTGGCTAAAACTCGACTTTCCTCGGTTCTGAGATTTTGAATAAGAACTGAAGGATAAGAAAAGCTCCTTGAAGATTAAGAGCCACTTTTCTGTGGACATTTAAAAACCCACATCTCCTCCATTGGCGACAAACTGTCTGTCGAATTCTAGGTCAAAGATGCTCGTCGTCCCTAAATCTTTTTATGTGCGGTCCTCGGAAAACTGACGGCATCCTGGCAGTCGTTCGAGGAAAATTGGCCGGGTACTCGGATGCTGCATTCATTTCCTAAGCGATGTTTGCCAGGCTCTTGTTGTTTATTCGACCTGGTTGCAGTCCTTTAAGTGCTCGATAAAAAATTCAGGAGTGTACGGCTCGGTAGTGAAGTAGGTTAGCTTTGAGTTTAACTATCGCCTATTTCATTTTGTCGATGAAAACACAAATTTATCGCCTCAATGCGAAAATCTACCCAATTACAACCACCCCAACTTCTATATTTATTAGGGTTGCTCTTAAAATCGATGTTTTGAAACTTTATCGAGGCACTCTGCTATATACAATTTTTAATATTTTATAAAATTTGGGTTCATTGGTACAAATATTTTCTTATATGTACGTAAATATTTTATATTTTATTTATTAAATAGACGACTCTCTTTTAATTCCTTAATTGGCCGTCTACCTTACGTACTTTAAAAATTATAATTGAAAATAACTTGTTTTTTCACAAGAGTCTAAATTAAGATATAATTATGATTCATATTTTGGAATCCCCAAAAGATTACCGATTTTCTGTCTGTTCCTAATTTCAATTCTAATAGTACATATATTCAAATCTATGAATTTTCGTAGAATTAAAATCCATTGATAGTTTTGTCATTAATTTTAAAATATGTGCTTTATCTCGAAAATTAATTTAGAAAATTTAATTTCAATCCCATATAATTCCAAAATGCAAGTCCTGTACACTTTTTTGTATTAACTTCCGAATTAGTTGGGTTTACTAGATATTGATTTAGTAAAATTCTGATACATATATGTATGAAACCAGACACTATACCAGAAAACCACCTTGTATCGATTTTTGCGAAATTATGGTAAAATTTAGTATTTGAAAGCTCATATTTTCTACCTATCATTTTGAATTTTAAAAATTGGGGCTTTAAAGTCATTCTAAAGCCGATATTTTAAAATCTCTAATTTAGACCCTAAGATTTAAATCAAACAACATTTTAGAAATTATGTCCGTAAAAACATCAAATATCTTAAAAAACAAATACGTACAAGTGTGAGTAGGATTTGCGCCTTAAGGGTTGCGTACCATTAATACCACAAAGCATAGACATTTAATTATTTTTAGCAAATTTTTTTACTTGTATGAGACCTTTTTCAGTTTAGGTCAACAGGAAGTGTCTTAAAAGTTTTGATCATCAGTAAGCCACTCTTTTTGAAGTCGGTTAAAAATAAATATAAAGTAACACGGTTCTGCATAATGTGACTGGTAAAACTTTTATTGATAAATTAATTATTAGATATATGTCGGAGAATCTATGTATGTATTTAAACATACAGTCCAAAGATTTTTATAATTTTAGTATGCCGAAAAATCCACTTAAACTTTGTATCTTCAGAGGAATAAAAATTTTAAATTGATTTATTAGAACATTTTTCTTCTCTAAAATAAATTCATAATTCTGGGGGATTTTTAAAGCAGCTTGATCTCCTAGAAATAAAATTTTCCGTCAATTTTCAGACATTGAAATAATTATTCTAATGCGGATAATTTAGTTATTTCGTAAAAAGTAATATTTATAACGAAAATAATTAGTAGGCATACATTTTTAATAATAGCCTCTGTATAAATGATACCTAAATTAAATAAAAGTGGCCTAAATCTGTCCTCGCTCATTCGTCTCCACTTGGCCTTCTCCCCGTTTGTGTTATCTAGTCTCATTAAAACCAATTAAATTTAAGTAATTACTATTCAGGAGTCATGTCACTTGCGCAAAAAGGGTTCCGCAGGAAATATTATAATTAGTACTAAGAACACCTAATTTAGAACAGCATTTATTACCTTAATTATGAAGTCATTCATGTTCGTAAAAAGGGGGAAAATGTTTGGAACTTTGTAAAATAAAAGCATACTATAAAAAGAACAACAAATCAATTTAACTCCTGACAACATACTGGGCTTAACGAAGTTATAATATCGGTTTTCTCATAAATATGCTATAATTATTGAAAACTGACAAAATGCATAAACCAATTAATAAATAATAAAAATATGTTATAGATTAGGATGATGAGGTGATGGATGAATTTATTTTATCGAATCTTATTTTAAAAGAAGGATAATCTGTAAAAGCGGAAAGATAACACGGAAAAAGTTGATCTTATTATATAAAAAAAGAAGTAAGCACCACAACCACAGACTCCAAAGAAAACAAATTTAAATCCCTTTCGTCGTCAAAGTATCACGTTCGTCCTGGTCTCTTTCAAATTTCAAATAAGAAATGTTAAAGTTTTAAAAGTATTCCAATGTTTACTTATACGAAATTTTCATTTAATACCATAAATCGAGTGTTTAAGCTTTAATGGTTAACATTAAATTTATCTTTTATTAGATGAACCCCAAAAACTACTACGTTCAAATAAGAAACAGTTTTAAAGTGTTGATTGTAGTTTAACTCCTAGAAGTCATTCATCACATACTTAATTCAGGAAATAATTCGAGCTTAATTTAATCAACTCTATACTATGAAATGTCTGCTCAATCTTAGAGGCCGAGATAATCATCTCAAGTTGCAGCTATTAAGTAATTTATCTCAGGAATTTGGATTTAATCTGATAAAGATTCTTCCCCGGAGGCTGTCTAAATCTTAAAATTTTATTGTCTCATCCTTCCGGCAGGCAGCCTGAGCTCCAAAATCGTCTTGAAAAATCGAAAGGGATGAAGAATCACAATGAGAAGCAATTTATTTGAGAACTGTTGCATACATAATCCATATGGGAAATAAAAAAGTATGTCGGCAAGAACATGTAAGCTGCATTGTAATCTTGGTTCATTTGATACACGAATACGAATGCATTATTGATTTTGGATTTTGTGGTTTATTCAAGAAGATTTCGTTAATTAAATGGGTTTGTTTAGACGTTTATCCTATTATTTATTGGACTGCCTTTCGATTAGTGCTTAAAATGATTAATCCATTACTTTTCCAGTTCATACAATTGATTTGGTTTGGCTTACAAATTGTTGAAATTATAGAAACTGATAGAGAATATACAAGAGAGATTTTATAACTGCCATAGTATGAAAAAAGTTTAAAATTTGATAAACATACAAGTCTGGAAATATTGGGGTCAAAATGTTTAACCGAAGAAGTTTTTTTTAAAGCACAATTATGAAAGAGACGAATTACTTATATAAACTCATTTTAAATATGTGTCTATTTCGTTTTTCTCTTCTATTTTATTTATTTATTTAATTTAGCTAATATCCTCTTTTTAAACTTAACTAAAATAAAAGCAGATGTAAGACTTTGTAGTATAAGAGTTTCGAGCCTCTATGACAAAATTTAATTTTGTCTGGTTTAATTTGTCTGTTACAAAGTTTTGAATAGTGGAACTGTTCACTTTATCAAGGATTTGATGAAACTGCAATTATGGTGTCCTAACTTAATGATTATTCATCACTGCCTAGATTATTTTTCTAATCTCCATTGAATATAAGACAGTAGAAAATGTATTTGATCAATAATGCCTGTACATTGTGTCTCCGCACTTAAAAGTTTTTTACACTTAAATGTCACTTTACAAAAAGATAGATACTGAGAATTAAAATTCGGAACAAAATAAAAGAAACATGTTTTCAAATCTTGTAAAAGAAATGGGTTCTATACATCTGTAAAATGTTTGCTTTACTCTTGTCTAGGGTTATTATATAACTAACTTAGAGTTTTTTATATATGTATGATAATTGCTCCCGGTTTTAATTTCTAAATACCAACTATAAGGAGTGTGAACGATTTTTTATAGTCTTATTAAAACTACGGATCTTACTGATAAGATACCTAAAATTGACTGATCTTGAATATTTTAAGGAGTGACGCATGAAGAGTTTAACTCAAACTTAGAACACTGATTTTTAAATTAGTTTTATTTTACGAACGAATGTTTAGACATCGAAAGTTATTTATAATGTTATTTAAAATATTTTCATATAGAGCTTCGACCGTCGAAAGGTGTTTTTGTCTTCATTTTTAAGGCATCCATATTTACTTACATAGCATGTTTTAATTTGCGTAGAGAGTATCTATCTTTAAACGTTTCAACTGTGATTGGATTCCATAAAAATCAATATGGAATTTTACAGGTCGTGTCGAGCGAAAACGTGTTTGACTAATTCAAATACATTTTGAAGTTTATTAAAATCATTTATTAGCAATTTTTGAAATGCAAAAAAATAACAAATTATTTTGTAGAGCACGTACCGAAACTAAAATGGTAAACCGCAAAATTAATTTTGAATTGATTTCGCAACATCAAAAGAAAATATTTTTTTAAAAGTAGATTTGCATAAGTTAGTGTATTTGAAAATTTATAAAGCTCGTCTTTTTCCCCATATATCGAAACTAAAAAAGTTTAGATATCATATAGTTTATGTTTGTATATTTTAAAATATATTTGAAATCAAAAATATTCGACATCTAAGTTTAACAATGCTGCAACAAGTTGATTTACCCTTCCCAAATCTTTCCTTTTTCAGCATAACAAGTACCCCGAAAAAAGTGTTCCCGAGCATCGAGTCGCTATTAATAACTTTAAAGAATGTTATAATATTTTTTGAAGCACTATCATGTGAAAAAATCCATTGTTAGCGAAGTGTAACGCATACCCCCCGGAAAGGAAGTTCCATAAAGGATGAAAAACAATTAAATGTGAAGTGGTGTGAAGTGGAAGAAATTGATTTACGTCTTCACAGCATCGTCGAGGAGCAACTTTGTGATTTCTTTTAAAGCACTTGAACTGCTGACAGCACAAGAAGCACCCCGAGCCTCAACATGACCTCGAACCACGGGAGAGTGTGTGACACCTTCGGCCCTAAGTGGATTATCATTCTTTCAGGTTGGTATTGATTTTACGAAGTTGGATTTGTCCGAGCACCCTGTACTTGCTCCCTTATAAATAAATCAAGCAAAGAATAAACAAGGAGTGCGGTTGAAGTACGCCATAATCATTATAATGCCGGTCTCTGGTTACCGACTTATCAGAGACACGGCAAATAAACGATTTTTAATCTGTAGGCTGGGTAATTGCGATATTTGATATGATTCTGGACAGTCGTTAATCGATTTTTCAAGAAATTAAGTTGCTCAGTAACTTATTTATAAACTGTTCGATTTTGATACATTTCTTTCCCAGACTAATTGCTGGAGTTATTTTGCTTAGATTACTGCTTTTCTTGGGGTTATACTTATCAGTTTCTTCGACCTCTATTCCTAGAAGCCTCAATAAGATGGTTTTTTTTTATAAAGCTTATTATCTTAAAACCCCATTAACATACATTTGTGTAAATGGAAAGTGGGAAAAAATAAATTTTTATTATTTGCGTTGCCAAGAATAATAATATATAATAAAGTAGCAACGCATTTAACAATTTAATGCAATTTAAGGCATAATGCTGGTAAACGCACAAGATTGCTCGATGTAGCAAAATTAACCTTTGAAACTTTGATAATTTAGTTAAATAATTATCTTGAAAATGTTATTCGCTACGTTTTCGTTTCATGAATTTCAGAGATAAATAGTAGATATTTATATGCTCTCTGCAAAAACATCTGAAATGAATCCCCTATTTTTATCTTAAAGCATATAGCTTGAAGAAAGAAAATTTCTTTGCATTTTTTTTTTAGGATAAAGTCAAAGCTGATGCTACAGCACAGCCTTGGCAAGAAGAAAAGGATTAATAGGACCGATGAATTAAGTGTGAGTTTTAATATTTTTTAATGAATTTGAAATAGTTGCAATTATCGCGCTTGCTGCATATTTTTACCAATTTTTTTACTCAGTTTTTGGATGAGTTTCAACTTTTGATTTTTTTTAATCTTAATTATTTTTTGAGAGTAATTAGAAGGAAGTTATTTAGTATTTTTCAGAACATTATGTAGGATACTTCAAATGTTTATTGTGTCAGACATATCCACTACATTTTATATTCGTCATTGAATGCCTTCCATATGTCATCAGAATGCTTTTTAGTCTTTTAGTCAGTCAAGCACTATATTAAGCATAATTCAATAGTTTGTAGAGGTGATAATTCTTTTTAAATGATAATTACACACCTAATTGCAATTGATAATGTTTTGTAATACAAAAAGGGAAATATGTATATGCTTATGCGAAACATTTCTATGTTAATTTAGTTTACAATTAAACTATGAAAATGAGCTAATAGTTTAATGTTTGAGTGCTAAATGAAAGAGGTGAGTATTCTCATTTACGTGCATCCCATCTCTATAAAAAAATCGAAATCTTCCAGCATATAATATCACTAACCAAACATTGCGTAATAGGGCCTATCTCAGTTTTATTACATTAAAATTACGTAGAATTCATACCCTTTTGTTATATATTTAGATTTATTTAATTATACTTTAAAATGGAGGCATAAGTTTGAAGGCATTCTCGTGGCATTTAAATAAAACCAAATTTGAAAATTTGTTTGATTTTTATGAGTTATAAAACAAATACGAAATATTAATTAAAATCAAGGGAGTAACTAGATATCTAAGTCAAAATATGTTTCGCCGTCAATTTCTGAAAATAACAAAGCAAACTTTACGAGAAAAGTTTTCCAGTTTACCTTTTATATATTATATGTACTTTTTAATTTTTACTATAATAGTAATTCAGTTTTCGCATTTATGTAAAAGAGTACATATAAATTATATTCCCACAAGTCTGTTGAATAATTTTTAATTAATTTAAAAATATAATAAAAAAACAACACAGAATATCATCACTCTAAAAAAGATAATTTTTAAATTCAAATTTAATTAAAGAAAATATCAAATAACTTCTCAAAACTCGCTCTCCTTTGAAGATGCAAAGAATTTTACTTGGAATGATTAATTTAAGCTCATCACTCGACACATCTTAAGAAAAAAAGTGAAATGTTATTTGATCGAGACTTTCCTGAATACTTTTCATTAAGTCTTCACTCGAGGTTTGATTTGATTTTATATCAAAGAAAAATTAACTCAGTCCATTCTTTGAACATTTTTTGTTTCGTGAGGATTTTAATTCCTTTGAGTAGCAAATTCGCAATAATTAGAAGCAATTCTTAATTGAGCATACTCTTAAGTTATATAATTTTGCAATAGGTTCTCACAGATACCAAAATCGAATTAAATTTTTAGATGAATAATAAAATTTGTTTGAAGCTTTTTCAATATTCAAACGAGTTATAATTAACCTGTATCTTATACACTCGATGGTATCTAAATACTACACCAAAATTTTAGAAAATTTGTCTATATTGTCAAGCTGATGTACCTACTCAAATATTCAATTGTACCGGAGTCATTCTTAGAGCTTCGCACAGCTGCCGAAAACTCCTATTTTGCATATTTACAATATGGTTTATTAACCCATTCGAGACGAACAACACACCATGTGTGCAAACAAACATTTCTGAGCCAAAAAGAACCATACCACGTGTGTGTTTGAAATTAAATTTGAACTATCCATATATATTAGATATTAGTAAAAACTTAAATTAAGATAAGAACGTTTTGGGTTAAAGGTACAGCTTATAAGTTTTATTTATTTTAAGTTATACCTTAAAATGAATAGCCCACAGAACTTTCAGGAATCTAAACATAATTAATATAAACAAAAAAATTTTGTTGCTCATGGAATGGTCTTCCAAAAAATGCTTTATCTTGAATGAGTTAAATCAATTTTCGACCAGCTTTAAACTGTATACCAATAGCTGCATTTTAAAAACCGTCAAGAATATCAAAATTTTAAAATTTGAGAAAAGTGCATCAAATTGCGATTATACTATATTTACCCATCCAAACTTCATCTTTGAATCGGATAAATTTTTGAATTAACTTTTTGGCGCAATGATGGGTATAAAAGTATGATAATTTGATTTTATTTTCGCGAAATAAAATGGACAAATATTTATAAATTTGAATTCAATGCAAAACTTGCTAAATCTAGATCCCACAGCTGACAATAGCTCAATATTGTTTTCACTGAAATAGTTTAATCGTAATGTTATACCTATCCGTAAAATGAAAATACCATATTACAAAAATTTAATAATTTTACAAAAGTCGAAAATATATTGAACAATCAGAACAAGCTGAGCCGACCTGTTACAGGGCAAAATAACGCTAGAAATACAGTTTTTAAAATTGGTGTTTCTGATTTGCTTTCTAATAAAATTATGGGAATTTCCTTCAGATTACGTAACAATAAATAATGAGATGAGGCGGAGCTTTCTTATTTTTTGCCGGAATCGAGTGAACCTTCGTAACACTTAAAAAGCGAAGAAATTAGTGCAATAAGGAGCGTGCACTTATTTTTAAATTTCCCCACTTTGTGTCAGGGGTTTGTTTAGCCAGCTGCATGAAAACGCCTGTAATTGCATTTACTTTTATGAAAACACCACGCATGTGGAAATTCCACGGCGCGGCGCCCCAAAGGTCTTCTGCTGCATTGAGGTTGAATTACATCGAACATTACATCGAACGTAATTAAACCATAAAGCGTGCCGCTCTAATTTTATCCCTCGCTTTTCATATTTCCCTCATCCTGTTTATTTTGAGCTTAGTTTACATTAATAATCTTAGAAGCTTCCTTTTGTTTTGTGATATAACAAAAACACGCAATGAACTCTAAGACGGACTCCGTGATTACCACTAAATGGGATATTTTGGCATTTCCTAAGAAAATAATCGCATTAATGGTTGGTCCCTATCTTTCTTCTGGGAATAAACAAAATTAAAAATAATCAAGAGCTTAGCTAATTTGCCTGCTAAGGCTTAGGTCGGGTTTTGGTTACTGATTTTATCGGAAATGTTTCCATATTAGAGTAATTAACCTTTATTTGTGTAGGTCTGGTGGAAAGAACTTTTTGCGAGGAAGTAACCACTTACTAACGCTTCTCAAATTCCACTGCAATTTTGTGAGCTCGCACTTGAAGCGTGTGTATTTAAGATTATTTGATAAAGCAATTGTTTTAATTAAACGAGAACATCGTGCAATCAAGCAAATCTAAATAGAAACAACATTTTCTACGAAAATTTTGAAATTAATGAAAGAATCATATTACTATGTCGCAATTAACCAAGCAACTTAAACCGAATATTTAAAAAACTGAACGTTTAGAAGTGGCTGATAAAATTAAATGAATTTTCTTTTATATTCATGAAACGATTAAGTCACAGTGATGTTCGCAAAAATCAGTCTGGCAGACAATTGTTTCCCATGTAAGTTTAAGTTTTGTTTTTTAAGCATTTAGTTGTATTTACTAAAAAAAAGATATATTAATTAGTTCTAACAAGTTTTAGTGATTTTACAGAAAAGTTAATTAGTTTTCAACAAGTTGTTTCAAGCAAAACATCGTTTAATTTTGGAAACGTAATAAATAAGTCCATTTACAGATAATTAATATGTATTGAAACTAGAAACTTATAGATTTTCATATTTCCATACATGAAATATTGATTTTGCAGTTAATGACTTTGTGGTGACATCGAGAATGTTGTGTAACATGGGTGTCTATGGAAATGCTTATCAGATGCGATAGAAGCACTAAACTTATGCTGCGAAAATAAATACCTATTAGAGAATGTGCATGCACGAAGAACCCTGGGGTGGAAATAGTACCGAAGCCAAATTAGAGAATTAAGTACACCTGAAATTGAAAACCAAATGATGTGTATTTTCGAACAAAGTCAATTTTGATAGAGTGCATAGAGTGTGTGTGTTTGAGGTAGAACTTCTATCCAAAAACAGGTAACAAAATTGAAAAGGTATTCATGTAGTAGATGGAAAATGAACAATTTTTCGAATAGTCCATGCAATTGCAACAACTTTATTAATTACTATATATTATATATGTATTTGAGACAGCGTTCACTCTGTAAATCTCAACTCTAGCAGAAATAAATAGTATTTTTATACGAGTAGATATGTGAAGGATTCACATCATCGAACTCATCTTTTTTGTAGGAGTTAAACTTTTAGGACTTTTTACAATTATCAAATAATTCTACCAACTTCAGCTTATGATAGTGTTTGATTACAAGAAACGGGTTGGACTGCAATATAATATAGTACATATACATAAGTAATTTTTTATCTACGACATTTTGTTTTGGATGGATCATAGATGGATTTTTAAGTTAGGTCAATGGATGGGCACTGTCAGAAAGCTCGCTGCATGTTCACTTTGCACAATATTTTGTTGTTAGGACCAGTTTTAAATTAAAAAAAAAATTACAAAATCTTTCAAAAAGTATAATTATTTAAAGTCTGCTATAAGAATATACCAAAAGTGTTACTCTTATACAATCATAATGACAACTAACGTAGTTAATTCATTAATAATTTGAAGCCGAATGAGTACTCCGCTTGTGTGTGTTTGTCGACCCTTATTTCATTTGGCATTCACTCAATATAAACAATTTATAGAAATTAAAATCGTTTGATCATATTTTCAGGAAAATAAAAACAATTATAATGAAAGTTTTGCTTGAAACAACTTAATTAGCAAACTTAGGTGTTTGTATTTGATCAGTTTTGGTTTTTAGTTAATTTGTGAGTTTTTGAATATTAAAATTTTGAGCTCCTTGCGAACTCTCTTTCAGAATTCCTTTTACCTTTTAGAAAATGTTTGTTTTGGTTTCATATATATTTCAGTTTGTTTTCTTTTCTTTTTCATTTCCTATATGAAACTTACTCTTGAGCATGTTATGATTTCCTAATTAGAGAACTATCATTATTTTCCTCCATTCAGAGATAAAGGCAGAAAATTAACAAGCTGATTTGGCGCAACACTTATAAATATTAAGCAAAACGAACAAAATTCGCTTCCAGGACGTTTATTTCATTTGATTTGATTTATGGGGCGTTTATTCCTTTTTACTTATACATATTTCAGGAATAATTTTATTTGCGAAATATTAATAGCGAACACAAGAGCGACGAAACGCACGAAAATAGCCGCGCGGCTACGGAGATCTTATGGAAATGGAAAGTTTAAAGTGTGTCGATGATTGGAATCCGCGCGGAACCCTCTCAGACACTTCCCGAAGGCGGTTACTTCGCGGAAAGTGAAAATATCTATCAAATGGAGTTTAATTGGGTTTGGGACAGTAAACATTGACGGAAATATAGGACAAAAAGGATAAAATTCTGCCGCCCGGTGCGTGGAGAGCTCGTAGAAAGGGAGATTGTTTTTCTATGTGTGAAAATAGAGCGGTCTCGTCAGAACTTGACCCTCACGCTTGTCTATCGCGAATATTTTTAAATCGTTTGAAGTTATTTTTGGCGCCAAGTTCGTATTTTTAACGCGTCACACTGCAGCGCTGATAATTGGGCTAGTTTATTTTTTTTCAGAGGAGATTTTAAGAGCGGGAATATTTATTTTGGACCAAGTGCACTTTGTAAGCCTTAACCAGCATAGAATTTGTTTACATACCCATCGCAGCGGAGAAATCCTGCTCGGATTAACGTCCACATGCCGATAATCTCCTCAATGTTGATCAAATTCGTCTGCTCCGGCTGTTGATCAAATTTACTGCTTTGTAAACAATGTTCGCGCGCAAATTATTCAAATTTGAGAGACACGAAAAGCTGTCTGATTTGTTTTAAATTTTCCACACATGAAGAGAAATCTCCTTTTCGGGGGCGTGTTCAGAATTCGTCAGCGGGTTTAAAGCATATACATATGTATTTGAAACGAATTAATTAAGAAAACATGCAAATTTCACAATTCAATACAAATATTCTTTCTTTTTCTTGTTTTCTTTTTACTTACAGCAACATTCGGAGTGCTATTTTGGCTTTGGATTCCACAGGTGTCAGCCGAATGCCAAAGTATGAACTGACAAGATTATGAGATTTTATTAAAAAAAAAATATTAATTAAATACACAACAATTTGCTATATTTTTGCTAGAAGCCATTTGGAAGAGGAAAATGAAAACATTCGTCCTTCGCTCCCCTTTTTTAATTACTTACGTTCGTGCATTTTAGAAGCTTTTCCTCTTTTTTGAAAAACCTTGAGTTTTTTAAGGCTGCTTCGGCATTCCTATATGACTTTATGTTAAAACAAAAACGTTCTGCAAACGCTTCTATTTTTAACTTCAATTTTACTCTACTTTAAATAATTGTTAATTACGACTTACGATTCTCATTTTGTTGGTACTTGTAAATAAACCATTCACTATAATCATATTTTGGTTCGATTTTAGTAGCACGCGTTACAGCTCCTCTTCGGCTGCATCTCCTTAAGTATAAATTGCAAAAATCTGAAACAAACTTACTAAGTGTATTATAATGTCTACAATGATAAAAAAATTTAAGGAGCACTATGTATCAAGTTTAGTATTTTGAAGAAATAATTCATAACTGCTGCTTAAAAGCTCACACAAATTCCAGGAAATGGAAGCATCAGTATATTATTTCTTATTTTTAAAATACCTACCTAAATATACTATATTATTATTCAGTATATTAATTAAGCAATCTACTAGATTATAATATAATTGAAAGACACATAATCGAGTAATTTTCAAATTTCAATTGGTCAGTGCATTGATATTATCCTTATGCAAGACCTGATTTGCAATTAATCTCTTTTACATAATGCAAAGAAATGAATAAATGTATATTCATATTACCATCTATTTTCGCCGATAGTTTTACGCTTTATTAATTATTTCCTTTCTAATGAGTTTTATTTTAATCTCAAATTCAAAAATCGCCTTTATAAAACCACGTTCTGTTAAACAGTATAGGCATAAATATTACTCTTTATAGCGCGTTCGTTTATAAGAATTTTCGACATCAACACCTCAAAATTGTAGAGTTTTAAATATTTGCGACTTACCACAAGTTTTGTTAAAAACCACAAAAATTAAATTAAATATGTGTATTCCTACTCTATCATCTCTGGCCTAATTGTCCCAAAATATTGGACTACTAAACTAATGGCACACTTTAGATTTTCTTATAAAACTAATAATTTATATCTTGTTTACATTTTACTTTTATTCACCAAAAGTTTATATCTATTATTACAAGGTCTAAAAATAGTTCAGCAATATCCAAATGAATTTGAAATTTCTTGTTTATGACAATTTATCGTCGAAATGAATGGGAATAAAATGTTTGAAGTTTATTCCAACGAAATTCAATTGTTTTACGATGCATTCGAATTATGTATACTTTTAGAAGATGCACTTCTAAATTTGTTGATTTTTGTATTATAGGTATCTACTGTTGAACTTTATTATATTAAAACTGTGTTTCGAACGAAAAGGTTATGTAAAAGTATTCCTGAAAAGCTTCAATAAATAAAATAAAATGTGATGAATATGCTACTAACTTCGAACTAAAACCGATTTTAAATTCTCTTATTTTATATTTCACTTTTCTTTAAAATTTAATGAAAGTTCTCATTTTCCTCTTCCCAATTATATAAATACACAATTTTTGAGATTAAGAGTTAAAATAAAAACACAAATATGACACATACGGCGGATGAGGGCGTGCAATTTTAATTATTTGTTATCTCTCGTTTTGATAAAATACATTTTGTTCCATATATACAATTCATACGATTACTTACCTTGGAATTTTAGTTCGATTTGTTTTCGGAAATTCATACTTTTTCAATATATAATTTTACAAAATGTTTCCTTCAAAAATAATCTTAACACATTTAGAAAATTTTCAATGCACATAGTTCGTAGATTTTGATATATTTTGCAACATTATTCAATGTAGCGATTAAATGCACATTAAGCATGCTTGCTGAGAAACTATTTGAGAAATTCATTAGTTAGTCAGTAAACCCATTGATGAATGTTTCACAAAAGTTTAAAATCTTTTAGGTGAACCTATTTTTGAAGGAAATATACAGCATTTTCCCTATTTTTTCCAACTTTTTAACTTTCCAATAATTTCCTGTTTTGATTTTTGTAAATTTTCAAGCATTTTGCATGGAGCGAGTTTAATTTTGATTTTAAAATTTGGAAAAGAAAAATGTTTTGAAGTAATACAATTAACTAGTTCAAGTAAAAGCCATAAAACTAAGAGCTTTATCGCCTTCATAGAGGAAACACAGTTAATATGCAAACATTTGTACATAACACTCATCGATCATTGCTATTTAAATTTACACATTCCAAGAGAAGCTTCCTAGAGTCGCTTAATTGCAACACGATAAAAGAAGTTCATAATCTATTCGCATTTCTCAGTTATTTGTATTAAAAATTATTTTTGCGAAAATTTATCCAGCTCGATCGATTTATTGCTACGAATGCGACTCATGGACAGACGCCAGATGCAAGGATCCGTTCAACTACACGGCGCTTCCGAGGGATCAGCCCCCTCTGATGACTTGCAACGGATGCTGCGTGAAGATGGTCCGACATTCCAAATCACGTGAGTAGTTTTTATCCTTTTTCAATTTGTTGACGATGCGTAAGTTTTATTTTTATGCGTGTCTCTCACACCACATGACAAAATGTTACTTAATAATATTAATTAGTCATAGAGTTTTTGAATATTTCAAAAACAAAAGACCTTTATAAGTTTAAAAGTAAACAATTCTTACAGTAAACAAAGCGCTATTTCAATGCACCAAAAACATAATATTCACTACTAATAAATACTATCCATACATTTTATGAAATGATTTATAATTAATATCGTTCACTTTCAATTTATTTTGGGATTTAATTAATTGGTAATTATCCAATTAATTGTTTTTTATATTGCAAGATACAGAAACGATGTTTGGTCGTTTATTAATCATATAAAGAGCACTGATTATATCTAACACAATGTTTTTTCATTTAAAAATGAAGTACCTAAGTAGAGTAACACATAATCTACTTTGTTTCTTACTTCTCACATGTAACTTATATCTTTGATCTTTTGATAGAGGATCAAAAAATTAATATAAGTAAATATCATCTACATATATTTAATCAACTTTTATGCTTTCTTTTCCTACAGAAAAACATATATATGTATATAATTATGTATATATTTATAAAATATCTAAATAATTGAAACTTTCTTTGTTTATTTGTTTTTCTATCACGCCTACACTGATACAAATTATACAACGATTGAACAACGTTTATAATTTTATTTTGAACACATTTTTATTTATATTCTAATAACTATTACCTATTAAACACTTTCATTAAATATTAAAAAATTATATCACGTCTGATAGATATAGATATTATAAAATTTTATTTTATGATTATCAAAAAAATGTATGACATTTTATCATGTGGTGAAAATGTTGCCTGGACGTTTAACACAACTCACAACGTAGCTTAATATTTTACACGAATTCGAAAAAACTAAATATATTAATAAATAAAGTTAGTATTTGTATATGCATAACTAGCTTTAGACACGTCCACAACAGCAAAAGCTTTTTGTGTGTAGAAACACTAAAGAACAAATATTTTACGTCAATAAATTTAATAATCAATAAAACAACCTGTGCTAAATCAAATCAAATTAATGAGTCACTAAAAACTACCTTTTGCAGCATATGAAGTGGTCCGTCGAATGTGTACATCGCAATTACAAATTAATTTATTTATGGTTGATCATGTGTGCATGAAGGAAAGTTCAGGCAATGGACATATGTGTTTTTGTGAGGAAGATATGTGTAATTCTAGTAAAAGCTTACACCGAAGTGATCATTTAAACTTTGCCGTTTTTACATGTTTTTTATTGGCAGCTACAAGTCTAATACAGAGGCATTTGCCTGTTCCATTTTACAGATAGGTTATGTGATTTTCCGAATTAGATACGTTTTAATGAGATTTTTTAAATGCAATATTATTTAAATAATTTCCAAACGTTTACTCCTTCATTTCGTTAAGTTGTGCCATTTCCGTTTATAAGTTTTATTATTTTTACCTTTGAGCGCAAGCAACGTGAAATTGTAAATGAAATTTCAATTAATTTTCTTGTATGAACGATATGCCTCATTTAGATGAATATGCAGTAAAGATTTCCGATATTATTTATTGGGAGTGGCCATTTAGCGGAAATTATAGGTAATTAGCTGAAAATTAGTTTTTTGACATTTTGCCAAATTGATTTATTTTCGTCTTAGATTATTAGCATTTTTATAAATAGTTTTACATAATTTTATTCAGCATATTAATCGCAAATCCATTTTATATTTTTCTTTATTTATTAGAAGCTAAAAGTAAATAAAAAATTAACTGCTTTATAAAATTGGTACAATTGAATGCGAAAATAAAATCATTCAAGGGTCATGCGAAGTTGTAGATTGATATTCGTTTATTCATTGTAACCCTCATTTAAACGTAAAGTACAACGGCGAAGTTGACGTCAGTTATTTAAAGTCGTCGACTACCCTAAGCAGTCAAGGTTCAAATATATAAGCCTTTTTGCATATGTGATATTTTGCTGGTAGAAAACCGAATTGTTTAAGTCATTCTAACACCGTAGAATTTTAGTATAATACCAAAAAATTCTTACTTTCAATCTAGTTCTATAAATAGTCCTGCTTAAATTAGTAGAGTAATGTGATCTATTCTAAATTGAAAATGTTACAATTTCATTAGTCATATTGCCTAATTTTTTTTTCTAATTTACTGCATATTTATCTAAACGTCTGAAACGTATGTTAAAATATTTAACGTACTTTTAAAGAAATTTTTAAAAAGGAAGATAGAACTCAACGCCAATGGAAAGGACGTATGTATTTAAAAAAGACATTATTATTTGATGATACAGAGAAATCCTTATGTTGTTTTAATATATAAATACAGTTTGTTATTAAAGGTATGTTGTTTTAAGGCATGTGTTGTTAACTTAGTTTTAATTAATCTTCTTTAATAAAAAATCTACAACCAAAACAAAAAAAAATACTATATTTTTCGATAGACGATAAGCTTCTTAGTTACATGAAACTTAGTTTGTAGTGTTTTTTCAAATACATCTATTTTTATACTTCTTGTTATTAGTTAGTTTTAACGCTTATAATTTATATGGAACTTATCAAGCTTATTAATTTCTGAAAAAAGAAACAAACAAATAAGACAAATGCGAATTATTTGTGTAAAATTACGACTTTTACACGAATACGCTTAAAGCTGTAATTAACAAAACAATTTATTGAAGTCTTGAAAAATACTTTCACAAGTTCTACGAAAATCTTTGATATTAATTATAGGTGAAAACAAGAAATAACTAAGATTCATATCGTATATCAGCAAACGATTTTTATCATCTCTGCTTTCGGGATATCAGACCAAACGCGAACTATTATATACAAAACTTCAAACTTTTAAAGTGATTGATAATAAAAACAAATATTTCTAAAAATGAATTCTAGACGTAAATACAGAAAAATATTGGCTTGGGCTGTTGCAGCATCGTTATGTTTTTGGATTTTAGGGTGGATTGTTCTCCTTGCAAAGGTTTTCCTTCTTTAGCCCCTTCAACTGAGGTTTTAAATTCCGGCATAGTTTTTCAATTATGCTATTACGTTATTAACAATGTCCCGACCTTTTCAACGCAGAGCTACATGATTAATTTTAATAGGTTGACAAAAATTATTCTAATTTGTAGACTCTCAGAAATGAAAAACTTGAGCACTTTTCTTTTCCATATCGTTATGTTTACAGAGTACCGCTAAATTCATATGCTTTCTTAAGATAACACATTCATTATCGTCGGAGATGGCATAGTCACTATATTTTTCACTCCACTTATCAACTTACCATATTCAATATAGAATCTTGGGATTTTGCTAGGATTACTATTTTCTATTGATATAGATTTATGAAACATTTACTGATTTCAAAATGTCTTCAAGTGTCAGTAGGTGCATTTATGTATTATTGTTTTATTAGTTATACACAAAGACTAAAGTAAAAATAATGAATGATAGAATGAACTTAAACTTTAGTAAATGAAGTCAATACCTTCTCTCGCGAACTTCAAAAGAATGTATAAAGTAACTTTTGTTTTTAATTTCAACAACCTACTTTTCACTTGATCCTCGCCATAAACTCTTTTCACTAAAAGAAATAATCTTATAATAATTGATTTAAAATATTTCAAGATCCATTGCCTTTTTTCTCAAACCACTCACAAAATCCAAAATCATGTTTAAGCCAGTAAATCCATAATTTTTTCTAAAAAGAAATATGGCACTTTTGCAAACACAAAACACAAACACAAAAGTTTTACAAAAAAAGTACATAAAATGACTTCATAAAACATAAAAGAAACTTTAAATGAGAGTAAAACATTGGATTTTAATTGTAATAAAATGTAAACGATAAAAATTTTGAAGAGTTTAAACGTAAAGTTATACATATTTTTAAATTAAAAACATATTTAAAGAATATATTCTGCATATGAAAAATGCTAAGAGAACAAGCTAAATTAAATTAAGAAATATTAAAAAGAGGCGGTTATGAATGCATATTTGGCCGAAAATATGTGCTTTAAAGAACTCTGAAAGCTAAACTCTTCATTTTCAGAAATTCCTATTCCCTCAAAACTAAGGTGATATGACATGCAAATCGAATTTTACTACAGAGATTGGGCTCCTGCTTGTTTTTGTGTAGTCAAATATGCACATTAATAGTTCGCTTAAAATATTTGAGTTTTTTAAACGCCCTGCTGACATGCACCTTCGAACTATAAAGGTATACTTGTGAGGTGGTAACATACATACGACTTTGACAATTTTAATTAAGGCTATTTACTTAGCCTTGTCGGTGTATGGTTGAAAGATACTTGTTGAACACACAAAAGTGTATGATTTGGCGCAGGTATAGACGCATTCTTCAATTTCAAAAAACAAAATACTACCTTCAGGAATTTAAAATCTGCGAAATTGTGCACAAAAATGTTCCAGTTCAATTCTGATTTTAGGTCGATATTCTATCAATCAATAAAAACATCAAAAAAGCAAATGCAAATTCTTAGCAAGAAAATAAAAATAGCTGTTTACGTCGATCTCTCAAAAAGTATATTAATTCTTAAAAGTTACCCCACTCCGGAATATAAAGCACTTATATTTTCAAAAACTCTTAAACTTATTCAAATTTGTAATGATATGTTTCGAAAATTAAAAATTTTGAGACCGTAAGAAATCGAAAATTAATTTTTAATGAATCTAGAAAAATTTATCATTTCCCCATTTTCGAATATTGCATAACCAAATTCTTCTTTATTTTAAGCGAACTATTTTCTGTTAAGCATTTTAATTTATCCTCTTGTAATTAATTCCTCTGCACTTTTTAAACTCCATATCTCATTTGCATGTCAATAGCACGTCTAGTTGAGGACTGCTCATGAATAGAAAATTTCTTTGTAGATAGTCTGTAGTATACTTCATCGACATAAAATCATAAAATTTCACAAAAATGTTTAAATGTTAAAGAATTGATCAAATTCGTTGTACGTGTAAATTACCTATTAAAAATAAAAATTCAAAGCTAAAAGCTGAAGCAAAGCTTTCACTCTAAACTTAAAGATAATATTAAAATTAAAAATAAAATTAAAGAAAAAATTGGCTAGTGATTTGTGTATTTTGTATGATTTCCATCCGATAAATTTAAAAATAATTTTGCCCATAAAAATTTGGTATATTATCGAAAACTCGAAAAAACAATTTGTAAAAATTTTAGGCAATGATTTTTTATGCATTAGACGAATTTTTTGAATGAAACTTATATTTACGAATATACCAAATTTCTCAAAAAACAAAAAACAAAACAATTTGTAAATATTTTGTAGGAAAAAAAATACAAATGAAGCGTCCATTTAAGGTGTAACCACATTTTTTACTGGAAATTAGGTGACCTCTGTAAGTAGAAATTACCTCTCCCGTATTTCTGCAGGCATGTTAAAATGTCATGTGTAACAATAAATTAATATGTGTCCGACCAACTCTATCAGAATGCACTGAAAAAATATTTATAAACAATATTTGAGAAAAATAAAAAGTGGAAAATGTCTGAAAATTCTTACACACTTTATAATGTATAAATTTTATGAACTTTTGAAAATTTCTGAAGCATTTTTTAAGCTGAATTGGAGAAAATAAAGATAACTACAAATTACTTGTGTTTATTCTTTTCTGGTTCAAAGGATCAACGTTGTCGATGTGTTTCTGGTTTAATGAACTATCGAAGAATTCTTTTGAAATTAGTGAGAAAGATGAAGCGAAGAACGTTCAAGTCATGGGCTTAGTAGTTTTTGTGGTCTTCCATCAGGGATCTCCCATTAGAAACAGTTTAAACGATATACATACACATGTACATATTTTAACGAATATAATTAATAAGATTCACAATATGTCGCGCAATAGACAGAAATACTTATTATTTCATTTTTACTCGTCAATCAATCCTTTTGGAAGTTGAAGACGTATTGACACAAACACAAGGTTGTATGAAAATTAGAAATATTCATTGTTATTTCGGAATGCACATTTTCCCATTCTGATAAATAACCATTTGTACATACACATAGTACACGTATCTTTAATCTTAATATTATGAGGACTCACGTTTTTTGCTTCAAAGAAAGATTCGATAAGAATTTTATTTTAGGCAGTTTATTAAATCTATTATGAATTACTACAATTCTCGAAAATACGGCATCTGAGAATAAATGTTTGGACCTTTTTGGATTCTTATTTACCTTAAAAAGTCTTTTTTCGTAAACCATTTTTGTGATGTAAATCCAAAAAACAAATATGTTACGTATTTATTTGTAAAAAGACTGCTTTTGTATCTTTTGAAAAGACCTTGCTATTGTCGTTCTGAATCGAATAAATGAGGCCTTTTAAAATTTTTGAATAATTAAATTTAAAATATTTAAATTGTTCCTATATCAATCTTAAGTTTACCAAGTTATAGTAAGCATTACTAGCTTGAAAAAGCCAGCAGCATATCTGTCCTAAACCCTGTTAAATGTATTTATCACGAGTTTATAACCCTACTCAAATATTTTGTGGTTTCGTTGCATGTTTACAGAATTATTTACATTTAAAAATAAGGTCCTTTCGCAATTTCATACGAGGTGTTGGTTACCTAATTTTGAGGACATTTTAACGAACGAATGTCATATAATTTAATTTATTTTAATTTGAAACCACATCATCAGAGTAAAGTTCATAAATGACCATTTCGCGTAGGTGGTCCATTATTTGGTTAAACCATCTAAAGCTGTAATTTCAGAGTGAATATGTTGTTGGTTTTGATGACTCAACAAAATCGAGAGATTCATACTGCATTTTATGCCCAATAATAGCAGAACGGCAATTAATATTAAATTTAATATCTTCCAATTAGACCTTTAATATAATGTTAATATATTGGACTCAGGATCGAATAAAACGATAATTAATTTCATCAACCAATTAAGAATTATGCGGTTCATTTTTGACCTTGTTCCATAACGAAAAAAAAATTATTTCATTAATTTCCTTGAGCGCGGAATTAAAATTAAAACGAATGTTAATAATTCCTTTGAGTATTAACTCATCCGCAAAATGAGGCAAAAGCAAAACTTTTAAATCCCAGTCTCATCTACAAATACATACGAAATCAAATCAAATTTTGCTCTTAAACCTGTAGAAAACATTTAAAATCCACCGGAAGCTGTCTAGAATTTAATTAAATGAAATTAATTACGCTTAGTACACTGTCCCTTTAGAAAAAGTGTAATTTACTTAGAAAGAAAGCAGAAAAGGATGTCATTGCAGGATGGATTTGATTTATGTTACTACATTTTGAGGAAAAGAAAACGCAATTTCCGCCAGTCATCTCCTTTTCCACTCCCACACTCTGAAGAAAAAATATATTTTAAGTCACTTCGAGATGGAGCCATCAAGGAGGATAAAGTGGTGCTAACATCCCAACTCAAGACGGTGCTGCTGATGTGGTTGCAAGAAAAATGCTTTTTGTGAAGTGTTGTAAAAATACCTTTGCATGTTACGTTCATTTTATTCCCAAGTTATGACATAGTCCCATATGTCACGCATATTCTATGCATGAGACCCCGCAGGGCACGTGGGCACTTTTTCAAGGCATGAACGCACACCTATGTTTTCTGCATGTTGAGGAATAGCCTCGTTATATTAAATTTTTATTTGCATGCCAACCGCACGAATTTGAAAATTTAAATAAAAATACAATCGCTTTCTTTGTATTGTCTTACGTGGTTACAAAGTAAAAACAAATTTAAAAACATAATAAGGTGAAGAGTTATGTCTGGAAAAATTTTAATGCGCTTGTAGAATATTTGTTTTATTACTTTAAAGCAAAAATCTATAAATGATTTAACTAAATAAGGTACATATAACGCTTTCGTCGTTAAAAGGTGAAAACATAAATTATTTTTTACTATTCAGCTGTGTAGTTGAACGTATAATTTATTTTAAATTTTATTTATCAAGCTGCATTTTATTTGCAATGCAATTTATTTCTTAGTAAGCTTTAATAGGCTTTAAATGTTTATTTTAAAATTTGAATAGTTCATTATTTAACCACCTTTTTCACTGTCCGTAAATTCGACAAATATGTATGTTCTGTAAGTGGTCGTTTTATACTGGCCAAAATAACACTAATATGCCCTATATAAAATAACATCAGTTGTTTAATTAGGACTATTGGAGATGTTGAACGCCAGGGACGCCATATGGTGCCACAGGCTTAAATAATGCACTAGTATTATACGATGCCACTAAGTTTGCCAAACAATTTAAATGTGGCAATGTATAGTACCACCATAAAAATTTTATGTGCGAAGTTGCAAATGAAATGATTAGCATTATATTGAAATAATTCAAGTAAAATCGCGCACTCGTTCAATCAAAACTACCGCGCCATTCAACGTGATAAGGAAAGCTACGAAGAAAAAATGTAGTGTCTTTGGATTGTGAATTAATTGTGCATACAGATATTATGACTTCCTTTCGATATTTTATTTAGTACTCTTAATTCAATATAAAGTAGGATTAGCACCGCGTGCCTTCATTTGAAGTTCATAGTATAACTCATACTTCTGCAAACCCATGGTACAATACGCTATAAAGAAAAAAAGAAAAATATCCCAAATATTTATAAACAGACGTAAACACGTTTTGCTTCTTTACAATGTCATTACTTTGCGTTTAATTTTTTATTTCATATAATGTTATCGTATAACTTTCTACAGTCTAGACTGAACGGTATTAGTTTTATTAAAGCAATACAGCAACAAATTCAAATATTTTCTTATTTCTTAAGGCCAATAATAAATATAATTTTTGGCTGGTTTGACATAAGCAACAATTTGTTAAGACTCCAATTTACATGTGAAGTAATAATAATGACACGAAAAACAAAACCTTTAATTATACTATATACTCACTAATGACTTAAATTCAATTCCTAGAGATAAAAAGACCCTATTTGACAGACATTTTTTGAGGACCTAACATAAGTTTTGTTTTCCAGAAAAATAGCCATGGCTCAATCATATAACTAACTAGTTAGGAAATAATTGCGGTTTACTTGAGTCAGTAATATAAGTTTTCTCTTATGATCGATAGAACTAGAATTACGTCAAGAGGCCAACTTTAATGATATGTTATTCTAGAATGTAACAATAAATAAACATAATTATTTAAATAGATTCGTGGATGCATTTACCACAAAATTTTAAATATGGACTACTTAGGTCTTTAATATTGCCGGAATTAAAATCTTAATAGTTATTTTCACTACATATTAGCTCTCTACCTCAAGGCTAATTCGAGTAAATTTTTCATGTAATCTCATTTAAAAGAAATTGATTTTACATTAATTAATATTAAAATCTATTGCGATAGAAAAATTATTTATAAAAATAGTCGATACTATCTAACATTTTCAATAATATTTCGTAACAGTGAAAAGAAAAGAATAATGAGAAGTCCATATTTATATATTTTCTCTAACGACACACATTTCTTCCAAATAAGCAAGAAGTAGAATGTACATACATATGTACAGTACATAGACTGGAAAGATGACATATAAGAGTTATAATAGTAAAATATCGAGACTTGGGAATATTTATTGAAATTACTACTTTCAAAATTTAAAGTATGATAGTACTCTGCTAAAATTAAAGTGCGGCATACTTTGTCATTATCATTTTAGTTCAGTATACGAAATGGGTAATTATTACTGAAATGGTCAAATACCTAATTTTGAAAATCTATCGTGAAAATATATTTAAAAAATACCACATTTGAAGTTTCGCCACAGGCACGTTTCTAATTCAGAATGTAACTTAAATTTCCTTTCGAGTTTAATTTAGTTATAGTTTTGCAAGCTCAAACTATTTTCTAAAGTCAAACGATAACGATCAATTTAGTTAAATAAATAACTGCTGATAAAATATCAAAACGAATCTTAAATAATCTTCACGAAAAATTCGAAATCAAACCTTTTTTCAAAAATTGTTTTTCTCAACACTCCAGTAGTTTTATTATTATCCTTTCCACTAAAATTAACTTTTTCAAGTATGAGTTTAAGTGATTTTCGAAACCAAACGTCTCGATATTTTTCTGTTCAATATCACCTGAATTATGTATATATATATACTACATAAATTGTTACATAATATGTTAAACTATACATTGGGTTATGCTCAAAACTAGGTTAGAAGACATGAGGAACCGGTTACACTTTTCTTCTTACGGGGTCCCTATGACGTTACCTTTGAAAAATCCTAATATAACTAAACAATCATTAGTTTATGTTTTTTAAGGACGATTTACTTAAAGCACATATACTAAATTAGTACTCAGAGATAAAGTTTATCTTTAAAAGCCAAAATTAAAATCATACTCGGTATTTAAAATAAAACTAAAAGAATAATTAACACTACTTTAAAAATAAAAATTATAAGTATTCTTAATGGATTCTTCATTCTAACCCCTTCTATTTGTTAACATTAGTGTTAGTCAGATGACTTAAAAGTTATCTTAACGACTGTATAGAACTGATTTAGACCCTTACTTTATCCGTTCCTTGTGATGTTGTAAAATAAAAGACTCCTTGATAAAGAGTTTTAACTCTAACCCAAAATGAAGAAGTACCTAAAAGGAGTGAAAAACGCTGTTTTATTTTAAAATAAACCTTAACTAAGAGACGCAATTTAAAACATATTTATCATTGTATTGTCTGTAAGTGTTGCAAAGAAAGAAAACAGAAGAGGCATCAATTAGATAGGGAGTCTAGTTTACGAATTCGTTAAAAAACTATGAGAATTCGAGTGCTAGAATTAATATTATTAAGCTTTAATCTCCTCCCTTTCTCTACTTAGTATGATAATACCTATGAGATTAATTTTTAAGAAATCTTTAAATTTAGGAGTCTAAAACTGCCTTCTTAATAAAAAAAAAACTAAAATCCCTAGATATGCTCAAAGCAATTAAAGAATTTATTTTAGCAGAATATTGCGAATACAGGGCTAAAATCGCGTCCTTTCTTTTATTTCCTTACGCCTATAATGGAGCTCATTTACAAGTAGTCAATTAAATAAATTAAAGCGTAATTCAATTACAGGAGTAAAGCAGTATTAATTAACATTCATTTGTACAGTACCATTTCTACCACCATTTGAATTTCGCATTTATTAAATCCATTTGCCAAATCAAAGTCTTCCGTTTTCTTTAAATTTAATTTTAGTAGTTCTCACCGTTGTTTTTATATCAGCGTGTATATTACAGAAAATAATTTTGGTTTTGTTTCCAAATTTTACGTTTACGTTTTACAGCACACAGAAACCGAAATAAAAGGGAAAAACAACAAAAATTATGCAGGTAATTCAAAGCATTAACACACTTTTAGCGCAATATATTTTGTAAATAAAAACAAAACACAAGAAAGCATATATATTCCTCACAATAAAAAAAGCACTCAGCATTTTAATAAAAATATTTTGATTTTTGAATAAATCAAGTACGTGCTTTTTCGCATATGACGCCATGGCTCTGATTACTTTTTCATCATGTACACCACATTCAGTGTATGTATAAAAAATAAAATCAGCTAGATCAAAAAGTACAGCGACAGCAAATTGTATATTTTTTCACAAGTTCGGCAAGTAGACGGCAGAAGAAGGACATAAGTTAAGACACTGTAAAATACGACTAATCGAGGCAGGTAAAATAGATTTATACTCACTAAGTACTCATAGGCTACGACTCAGTAAGGATTTTAGAAAAAGCAACTAACCAATTGTTACAGATATCGTCTAGTGTACCATACTCGCCTACATATCTCATTTTATTATAATGTTATACGTACATATACAGAGCAATTTATTCAATTTTATTTCCTTACTTTCATTTCAAGTGCAGTAACTTGTGCACTGCAAAATTATTTTATTGTACGAAAATGCTAGGAAGCAAATTTAAAATCTATTCTTGAAGTTATAATTGCTAAAATGAATCTAATTATAAATAAAAATTTATTTTATTATTTACGAAATCTTTTTAATTACAACCTTATGTCCTTTGATCCTGATGTATACATATATTGCATTTTATGCGACCTTTTAACTGACCAATTTTTCAGAAAAAACGAAGGCAGGTAGGTTATTCTTACTATAACACTAATATTAATTTTGGTTCTAGATTCTTACTCTAAAAACAGATAGTCACAAGGGCTCTTTCGAAAGTGAATTCTAAATTTCCAAATTTTCTATTCATATAGGAGTCTGATTGCATCAACTTAAACTATTTTCAAATTTGCTGGTTTTATTAAATTCACACATGTCATTTTCTAAACTTGATATGGATACTTAATTTTGCTACGTCCTACGGTTACTGTATATTTCAAAAACTACTCATTAAATCAACTTAAAATTTTTACAGAACATATCTCCTTTTGAATGGGTCCCCGCACTATGTCCTTACAAGGATCTACATATTATAAGCACTAAAGTGAGCACCACATCTTAAATATCTTTTTCGTCAAGAACAAAAGTTTTCTCAGGTTACCCAAGGAATCGGTTGGCGTAGAGTTTTTTAAGTAAAATTCAAACACCCTATATATAATGCTCGTCATAGATAACGTGGTTACCGCCAAGCGATTTTTTAAAAGAGTAATTTCTCCATAAACGTCTTTAAAGTTTTAGGTTTGAGGTAAGGACACTTGTTCAAACCAACTAACTCTTGAGAATTTTAAATCGACTTTTATAGAACCAGTATAAAATATTTTCAAGATATCTTCAAAATGCAACTGTATAGGTATGCTCAATAATTAAATAATGTGCTATACCCAAAACGCGCACTTGTACCGAGAACTTCGAAATAATGAGGATAATGTTCGTACTCGATTATTCCACCACAGAAGTTTCATAAAAAAGTAATTTTAATATTATGAATGAGAAAATTTAAGTTTAATGAAAATACCCTGACTACTTAAATCCAACTTTTCCAGGTGGTTCTTTCAGTCTGTAAATGTGTTCAACTCAAGATTAAATTTAAAAAAAACATATTTTTAGGTATTGTACTTTATGAAAAGTGAAAACGCTTTTCAGACATTATATTATTCCTAAATTAGAGGGTTTATTAGTTCAAACATATTAAAAATAACATCATAATGCATGTTTTTGCGCCAGTTTTTATATCATTTTCATGTCTCTATGTGTGTAGATACTGAGATAAGTGTTTAATGGCTGTTATAAATCGTTAACAATTTATCGCGAATACACAATCATCTCGAGATTTTATAATCAGATCCCCTCTGGCAACGGAAACTATGTTATCTACCATACTAAAAAAATCTGAAAAATTTGTTCGGGAAGAAAAAGCGCTTTAATTGTTTAGTTGGAGCTGTGTTGTTCGCTTAAATTATTATTTTCAGCGCTCTGCCTGTGGGAACGTGCATGCACACCGATACCGACAAGTCCGCCTCTCCTCGCGATATAGTTAAGTGATTCTTTTGTTTAGGGACACGAAACTGAAATCCTTTTTGCTCCTGTTATTACCCGGCTCGGATGGTGGCACATTTTTCCATAAAGTCTACGCGATGCGCCCTGGTAAGTACGTGACTAGGAAGCACTCGGGGAAAAATGTCATGGATGTGCACATCTCCACTAGTTGGGTATTGAAATTTCTCGTAATTATGACAAACCTTTGTGTTCCAGATAAGCAGACGGCCTTGCTTAAGTCCTTAAAAGAAATGTTTAAAAAGAGTTGGATAAACATTCGTGCAGCGTAACCTGCTCATTAGATATTAAGCTTTATGCGAGCATTTACACCTTTCTAAATATATGTATGATGAGTTGCATTTATTTTTTCCTAAGAATAAAGGGGAAAGCTCTATTCACTGACAGAATTCGTGAACTATTTTAATTTAGAATCACATGAATACAACTAACTACTTATAATTTGTGGAAAAGCTGGAAATTTAATTCAAGGGAATTAAGAAGGTAAAATAAATTTAATTATATAACTTTATCCTGTATTGACAAATTATCTTTATTTCAATCTTACAGAAAAAATCAGACATTTCGTAGCTATCACTGTGAAATATTCAACATAGACGCATCTGCACTGGAATCACCGAGATTATACTGAGCATCTTCTAACACATCAAGATCATCGTCGCCGCACATCATTTTTCTCATCCTCTGCTTGTATCTAAGATGTATAGCAATCGCAATTTTTACAGAACTGGCAAAAATAAATTAATAATTAAATAAAACTTACATTTGGCTATCAGGATTGTTTTCTTGATTCCGGCACTTGTCTAGCTTTTTCTCGATTATCTTAACCCTGTCTTTAGGTGGAAAGTCCAACGTTTTCACCATTGATCTAATTTCTAAGGAAAAAATAAGTTTAATTACTGAACGTTTATTAAAAATAAGTAATACTTACTCCTTACAGCTTCAATCAAAATAGGCAACTTATCCCTGGCCGAGTGGAAAAGACATTCGGTTACATAACTATCTAGATTTTCTTGTTCCTTACTAGCTGCATGCAACACGGCCGCTAACGCAATCTGTTAAATATAATACAATTAAAAATTGGATGATTCCTGTTTTATATCAGCACAAGACTTAAAATTAGAGGAAAACTTTAAATGCTCCCATCTTTTAGATAACACTTCCTGTAATTTAGTAGCAGTTGAATTGAAAATTGAAAACCTCGTCCTTTTTTGAAGTAGTTTAAAAAGGAGCATTTTGTTGACGATACTTCCTACTAAGGACGGTCAAACAGTATTTAGTTCAATTTTATTAAATTACAGTTAAAAAATTTTAAAGTCATAGCAGTATGGAAAACCATTGGCGTTCATATAAAGCAAAAACTTTTCTATATAGCTAGAAATTGCATTACGAAGCAATGATTTATGATGCCTTCGAAAAAGACTAAATAAATAGAGTTGAGTTTCGGCTACATCCCAATCTGCAGTTTTACTGGCAATTAATAATTTAATGTCTGTTCACATTAAGGAACTAAAACTTTGCGGCATGCCATCCACAAAAGTATAAAACTTACTTGTGAAGGAGCGTACAGGAGACACGAATCAGTCAGGAAGGTTTTATCGATAAATTCGTCTATCCCTTGCCTGAGTCTCTCTGGATTTGACATCGAACATCGAGTCTGAAAGCGTTTATTTGGAAATCAAGTTTCTCGCAGTTCTAAGCAAACCCAATTGTTACCTTTATATCTATTAAAAATCCTTCAACAGGCCGATAAGGGTTGTGAATTGTGAGGTAATAGTTGAGCTGCTGCATCAGTAAAAGCTCGTTAGAGAGAATAATATCCATAGCCTTCTGGCGATCTCCTTTGATGTTCCCAACAAATTGTCCGATGGAAACGTTAAACTCCTCCACTTTGCAAGAAAGGTAAACACAAGTTGCACTGTTGATTAAATAAATTTTAAGATGTGCACATATTACTGCAGAAAGCGTGCTTTATTACAGGATCTCTTTAGGGTGATAGTCCATAGCCGAATTATGGAGGTAAAACCTTTTAAAATAGTGAAAAGCGGAGCCCACAACACATTTTGGCATAGGAGGCTCAAATCGCTTGCAGAAGTCCTTTAAATGTAGCTCGTATTGTTTAAGCAGCAGTCTTTCCTCTTCAGGAGATAAAAAATATAGTTGCCTTTGTTGGTCCTTAAATGCAATACTTGATAATTCGAGAACTGGATAAATTAATAAAAAATCTTACATCCATTCCTTTTCCATGTTTCTCGATGAATTCTCTGTTTTGTTTTATCCGGAGGGTGTTAATTTCCTGCTCACTTGAAAATGTCCAATATTTCTTTTGTGAACTAACTGGGTACATTGCTTAAATTATTGAGAATTGCGTTAAAATCGAGTAAAGCTGTGGAGTTGTTATTCGGCCGGAATACACAGGAGAGCAATGTTTTGACAGCTAATTTCAAACCGAATTCAGCTGTTTTTGTAGTTCTTGCTGAATTTGTGCGTAGCTCAGTAACCATTTCGCCGGATGTAAACTGCCGGGAATTATAATTCCTTTATATATTTTTTTTGTGTTTAAATTACAATTTGAGTGTGATATTTTTATGTAATTTTTAATCTTGTGTTAAAATTAAAAAAATCGTATAAATGCATTTAAGATGAAAAATTATTTGTTTTACAACGATTAATATTTTAAAGTAATTGTATATTCAATTTATTTAGAGGAGTTTATTTTAATTTAACTGTTTTATTTGAAATCGCCGTAATTTTCGTGTCAAAGTTGTAATTTTAGTAAATGCGTTAACTTTTCGAACCCACCAAGTACCCTTCTGTCCACTGAACGCACTCGTCGCCGTGAGTCGCGACTCCCAATCAAAACATTTAAAAGAGAATTTTTCGCATAAAAGTGCGAATATCTGGCCGTGGGATGAATGAAACCGAATTATTTTAATTGCAATCGAATTGACATAATTTTTCCGCCCCAGGGCGCAACAAAACACGCCCTGGGAACGCTAATGTTCTAAAAATTCTACAAAAAATGTGC
Source organism: Tolmerus cingulatus (assembly GCA_959613345.1). Taxonomy (NCBI): domain Eukaryota; kingdom Metazoa; phylum Arthropoda; class Insecta; order Diptera; family Asilidae; genus Tolmerus; species Tolmerus cingulatus. The sequence goes on along the minus strand of OY390708.1, from coordinate 10,514,671 downwards.
ATAATTTCCACGCAGGTGAAATCCAGCGTACTAGACGTAGTCCGCCATTGTGGTTAGTCAAGCTCGTGTCCCTGTGAAAAACTCGTCACGTTGGGCGATTTTCACGTTTTTCTCGGTAATTAAGTGCGTAAAATATATTGAAAGTTGGTGAATTGTTTGCGGTAGCATAATTTACGCACAATTCGGTAGCTATTGAGCGCGGATGCGGTCCGGAAAGGGCGTAAAATGTTTCTTGAAAAAAAGCAAATAATAAAAGTCATCGATTGTGTGACACGACGATGAAGTGTGTGCGCATGCAGAGCTCTCTGGGTGGCGCATATCGCTGGCTGCGTTCATTCCGCCTGTGAATTTCTTTGACAGTGTACCGCTGGCGGTGTTGGCGGCACGTGTGTGTTAGTGGCGACCCCCGAATACCGACGGACCTCGACTGTGTAGCGACTGGGAACTGCTGCGAGTGGCTGCGTGCTGACGGCGAAGTGCGCGCGCGCCGAGTACCCCGCAGAGCGAGACAGCCGGTGGCGGCCCGGGGTGGTGCGGTCCCGCTCGCGTTTGTTGTGCGGTGTTGTTGGTTTCGCCGCCATTATGGCTTTCTGTAAACCACGCTCTACACACAAATTCTCGGAAACACGGGATTTGTAATTTTTCGTGTTACTTTCAAGTGCGAGGAAACATCAACAATGGCCAAATTTTAGTGGTGAAAGCGCGTTTCTTAATTAGCCGGCCCAGGCGCTTCGGCCGGATTCGCGTGAAAAGTTTTTCTTTTGTTTTTTTCCTCATCCCAAGAGATTTTTTTTTCGCTCCGCGAACTTCCATACTTCATTTTTTTTGTTCTCTCGTTTTTCGCCGTGTTCGCTGCTTCTGCCGTTGGGAAAAAAGGCGTGCGGAAGTCTTCGCCGCACTACCACACGTCTGCGATAGTTTGACATTTCCTATCGCGGGCTTGCACCAGCCCACACATACGCGCCACATTCATTCGATTTAAAAAAATAAAAAAATTTATTCATATATATATATAAAATAATATTAGTGTGCGTATGACGGCTGTCAAAATTTTGTTTTTTCGACGGAATTTGCTATGGATTAAGGATATATACTCTGAGTTCTCCTGGAAAATTCAGAGCCATCAGCGCACAGGATTAAATCCACAACGGCCGAGAAGCATAATACTGAATTTTTAGACGTTCTCACCTGGCGTACGGCGGCACACCGAACAAAATGTCGAAGCTGTCGTTCCGGGCGAGGGCCCTTGATCCCAGCAAACCGATGCCAATTTACTTGGCCGAGGAACTCCCTGATCTACCTGAATATTCAGCTATCAACCGGGCTGTCCCCCAAATGCCGAGCGGCATGGAAAAAGAGGAGGAATCCGTAAGTGTTGCGATCTTGTATTATTATGCTTTGGATCCTTAAACAACACGACTTTACTTCCTTGTCTGTCTGAAAAGTATAAGTACATTAGTGGGAAAACGTGGCCTTTCTGACAATTTCGATTTATAAAACAAACCTTTTGCTTCATCTCATTTACACGATATAATATTAATATTTTGATGTCTTTAAAACCTAGTTACTTTTAAAGTGCAAGCTGCAAATTTAAAAACATTTAATTGAATGAAATTATTACCAACAATATCTTCTTTACTTACACTTTAAGAGCTTAAATAAAAACAAATAGAAAACTGGTTACTTCGATGACCTTCTGTGTACCGCTGATTTTTATTTTTAATAAGTAAGTGATTGATTGCACCATGGTAATGCCAGTTAAACATGAAGACGTTGGTATAGGTGAACTATGATTTCTCTAATTGACAAAGGACAGGGCTGTGACAAGTATTTGATTTGTAGTAAATGCCAACTATGCCGGCTGACTAGAAAATCATAAGTTCGTCGAGAAATGTCGCAATTATGTATTTGTACATACAGAGAAAATTTTTCATTTTAAACTTTTCTACAAATCGCGGTGCAACGTAAACAATCTTTAAGAAATCATCTTGCTTCGTAAACAACTTTAGGAATTTTGATATAAGTGGTAGTAATCCGGATCTCAGATGTAAATATTTATTGAAATTATTGACTATGTCATCGTTTACTAATTAGAGAGAGAAGTATTTTCGATTTTTTAGCTGACTACGTAGCTAGTCGACTCTTTTGGACCCCCTGCCGTTGACCAATTTGTAAGCACAATCAGCTGATAAATCTGATTTTCTTTGGAAGTGACTGAATAAAAGTGTGATAAGAAAAGCAATTCTAAGACGGTTACAATTTTGCATACATACCTAGATAGTTATTTCAAAATTAACTACGATTCTAATGGAACTTCTTAATTCTGTGTCATTGGAACAAGTAATTGAAATATCGAAAACACGCAGTATAACATTAATTAAGAAGTGCTTTTATAGTGTATGCTAGCTCATTATTGTGGTATTATTATTTTTTTAACAAGGTTTTTGTACATTTAAAAAACTCTAAAATTGTTGGTATAATTGTGTTATTTCTGTATTTAAAGCAGAAAAATATTATGATTTCCTGGTTATTCCATGAAATATACCAGGTCTGAACATCTTAACCAATTCTGCATGGTCCCCTGATCAGCGTTTGTTCAGGAACTCTAAATAGGTTCTTCGCCCCAAAAATCATAATTGAAAATTTGGAGAGGGTGAGCCCAAAATATGATTTATAATTTTTTTCAGAGACATCGCAGTGTATTATAAAGCTAAGACTTTAAAATTTCCAATGACACCTCAAGAAAAACGATCGTACTTAAATCCGATCATGCGTTCTGAAATTAGTTGCGCACCGATTATAATTAATAATATAATATGATATAATAATATATAACAATTATCAGATTCTTAATCATTATGGAGCGATTGAAAAATAAAAATCAATTTATAATTGCTACCGAGCCATCAAAACCTAAAAATTAATTAATATTCGTTATCGGAAAATAAAAATGATGTACTTCGCAATAAATTTACTTTATAATCATTATTATCCATTTTATAAATTCTATTCAGATGAAAGCAATTAAATTTTTTATTTGAAGTATGTGTGAATCTATAAGTAAAGTCATAAATGAAATGATTGATTTCAGTTTGCCTTTCGGTCAAATTATATTCGATTTTACAACCTTTTGATCGGGTCGACATGTACTGTAACATATTAAAAATTCATCCAATTTGACAAGGAGTCACTTTCCATAAGGATTCTGGTTCTTTCAGAATTGATCATTATTTTCTGTTCCTGGTAAAAAAATCTATATAAAGTAATTGCTATCAATATTCGCATTTATAAAAATTCAGTATGTGTGGAAATATTACATGCAAGTTATACATAAGGCGAAAACAAATAAAATATCGTATATAATCAAGACCTTTTGTATCAACGAAGCGGGTTTCTATAGAAATGAAAAATTAATTAAGGATTCCAGATTACCATCAAGTTGATGTTACTGAGAATACCATATTTCATAAATTTACTTAGGTGAACAGTCTCTTAAAAGCGAAAAAATGAATCCAAACGAAATTACGTATTGTCTGCCTGAGTAAGTATTGCATTTTTATCATAATAACCGATTTCAAAATATTTATCGATGAATTACACTCGAAGCAAAAAAACGCGCATATGAAGGCACTGAACAGTGGAATCAGTCAAATTACTTCTATTGAACAGAAAGTGTACGTACATGTGTAAAGCGGCCCGAATTGAGTAACATCGCTTGTTATTTTGAGTGATTACTTTAATTTGGGTCGTGTTCAGTAGACGAAATTTATTCCTCGGATTCGCGTAAGATATTCACAAAGAGAAGTGCGAACTTATGTTGTGTGGGATGCTTCAAAGGACTTTTTTTTTGTTTGGTGCACAAAGTAAGACGATTGTCATTTAAATGAGAAAACAACGAGAATAAGAACAGGCTCTTAGGGGAGAATTTCCCTGTTATCCTTAAATACATTCACGAATTTTTGTTAAAAACGCGATTTCTTTATTTGAGATATTTTCTAACATTGGGGTTGGTTTGGTTCTTAGAATTCAATTAAAGCGATTTTACATCCCTCTGGAAAAGGAACCTTGCAACGAGAGTAATCTTAATGGCAACATAAGAAAACTGGTCCACGGGCGTTGGACGGAGCCTGCGAATTTGACCTCACGGGCAGCTTCCTTCGATTCCTCATCTTCGCTGTTCCCGGACTTTTATCATTGTCTTGTCAGCAAATTCGCCCTTAGTCATCTGCTCCGCAGTTTACGGTTGACTATTTCTCAATAGAATTTGATAGTTTAAGGTCTGGGGGCGGCAGCTCTCATTTTCTTTTCCATCGTCTTTTGTGGTATTACTTTTGTTTTCTTTGGCTGGCAGGAGTCATGTTATCGTTTTTAGCTTCACTCAAAACCAGTTACTCGAGTGAGTGGTTGCTTCTTAAACATTTTCTACGTTTGAAGTAAAGTCGGAGCTAGTAATTGACGAGATCTGATGGAGGAATACATTTTTTGTTTAACATTTTAAGCGAATTTCAGTTGCAGACTTGAAATATTGAGATTTAATAAAAGAGAATGGGAGTTTTATTTAGTTTGATGGATTTTTTTATGTACCTGCACATGTTTGTCATCTTTTTCAATTTATTTTGGACTTATGCTTATATATACATGATATTTGATTTCCAGGTGTGTTTTGTCAAACTTTTAAACTGTATAACATGTCAGTAAAGGCGCAGCTCTACTTATCTGTAATGAAGAAATAAAGCATAATTTAATCTAACTATATGTGTGTGGCTATCGCGGGAGCTAGAATTCACTCAGATATCACAATCAATTCGGACTCGAATTCACTAAATATTTACTGAATATACCATAAAAATTGCGAAATCTGTTGAGTCGTTTTGGAGAGCATGTGGAAAATTTTAAAATATGCAGTTTTGAAAAAAAACACGTTTAAAGTTCAAATTATACGGTCCTGAGTCACCGTGCTTTTATTGAAGCGTTAAAATTTTACCCGATAAAACTTTCCAATGACTTCGAATATCAAAAAATCATTTTAAACACATATTCTAGAGATGTTATAACTAGATACAAATAAAAAAGTTTTGCTTTCTGGGAATGTTTTAGTTGTTTGTTTAAGAATTCATTTTTTATTATAATATTTTGAATCAGTGTGAGAATTGAAGCGATAACCCCATCTCGGAATGGCTGTTTATAAATTTCATCAATAATCTGAGCATTTTTCTATCCACACATTCATACATACAATTGTGTATTTTATCGTCAATTTTAAGAAAATTTCGCAAACAAATATTTAGTACCTGCTTAACTGGTTTTGAATGAAAAAATAGGGGTACACTGGAACTTTTCTAGTGAACTTTTATTATAATGTATTGTGTTATTGCTACTAGTTTCTTCGTTACTAGTATGATTTGGCTTTGCTTAATAATTTCAAATTTGAGAATTTCATATTTACGTTCTCATATCCGTTTTCAGTTATTTATAGACAACAAAATAAGAGAATGAATGCTAAAACACTTCGCTTCATTTGTCATTCATGTAATTTCGATTTTGGGGTAGTTACATGTACCTACACAAAAAGTTTTCTGAAGTAGTTCCAGATTTTATGTTATCTACATATTTCTTCTTATTTTGATGTGCTTCTCAAAAATGAATATGCATTTTGGAATGCTTTAAGAGTTTATGAATTTATTTTTTGAAATTTGCATTTTATATTTAACTACTCATTTTACATGTCCATCAGTTACCAATTACTGTGACTGGAATGGAAATATATCGAAAAATATCTCAACTGGATGATTCAATAATAAAAAAAAAAGGGGAAATTAAAAGTTATTAAATATTTGGAACAAACCACAATTAAGCTACTTTATACCACTAAATGCGTATTTATAAAATTCTGTTAAAAATAAATTGTATTTTATGAAGCTCTGCTGATGTACTATGACCTGTGAAAACTTACTTGAGGAATTATGAAATTTGTTATATTTTTGCTGAAAATAGAACTGTAATTGAATATTCTAATTAAGATTTTATCCTGTAATTTCAAAAATATCAATGTTATATATGCTATGGACGCCTTTTTTATTGAGTCGTCAGCAACATATTCCGTAAATTTAAATTTGATTGGACTTTCTGTCAAATACATATTTGCACAACAAAGAAAATCTTTTGGAGAAAATTTTGTTTAAAGTTTCGATTGTTTGGCGAATGGAGGTCAAGTTGATAAAATATAAAATAAATAGGTAATTTAGAAAATCAGGCTTACGAGTGACGACAAAAGTCAGAGTACAACAAAATTGTTAATGCTTCGGTTGAGATGGTTAATTTTTGAAAATCCTCTGCTCATAACTACTTTAAATGGGGAAATAAATTCAATTTCATGGGAAAATATCTTCCACTTCTACATAATAAGAGTTTATGTTCCATGAGGAAATCCTCGGGATCTTACAGAAAGTGGGAGGGAAATATGCCTCCGCAACACGGAATCCAATTAAAACGTTTTTGTACGACTGTGTACTTTTCACATTTCAAAAAGTAACAAGTTAGTCACTTGAATAGAATTAGCAACCGCAGCATCTTCCCTAGGAGCATTTCGAGCTCGCAGGAGGATATCTAACTTTGTGCAAATTAAGAAAGTTTTCCTCCCTTTGAGCTTCTGCTCAAGCTGGAAATTCAAATATGAGAGAAAATATTTTAAGAACATTCCGTTTCGAGCATTTCCCGGCAGAAATTTTGAATTCCGGCAATTTGCTAAGTATCTCTAAGCCTTCCACGTGTTATTCCTGGAATGATACTGCATCTGGGTTTTAAATTACTCTACAATTTCGAAAATTATGCCTCTGTTCTCGAAAAGCAATTCATATACTGAGCAGATTTTCATTCCGATAATTATGCTGGCATTGTAGTAAAATTTTATGGAGTAGGAGTTTGTAAATTGATAGTTTGTTATTAAGTACGTTAGTATGACCCTACCTTTTAGGAAGTTCTATTTGATCGAGGAAATTAAGATGAAATGTTATTGGTTTGTAGGATTTTGATCAGAACAAAATTGCTGCTATTTTTTCATGTTAATTGGTTGGTGAACTTAACTCTGTTCACAAGTTCTTTCTAGTAGCCTCAAATTTTCGGAGGATTAGTGTTGAATCTAATGTTAAATCTAGTAGTAGTATATTATCGGATCGAAAAAAACACTACTTTGTATAGAAGGTAAAATGTAAATAAAATATAATACATTTCGAAAAAATAATACCCTATGAAAAAAAACCCTCAGGAAATTAAGTATTTCATATTGGAGAATGCAGCTTTGCACTCTGAAAATCCGTAAATTTGATTTCAATTTGTTTTTACGCATCACGTTGCATTCCATGAAAATTAGGTTAATTAGAGAAATTTGTAAATATTTTTCAGTTGATATCGGAGTCATTCGTGATATCAAATTGAAACGGAATGAATTGCGATTACATGAAAAGTTTAAATGATGACTGCGAATTTAGCTGGTAATAAAATATTTTAAATTAAGGGAGAATTTGCAAAAGAGTAAACTTGGCTACGATATCCTTTTAAATATAAAGGATCTATTGAAAATGTGTAAGGACGTTGAAAATATTTCTGAAATGTTGGTTTTTCACTTAAAACTAATCCAAGCTTATACATATATTATTAATTGGAATCCAAACCATATTCCTCTGCTTTAATATTTTAATGTAAAACCTACTTTTTAATCTGTTAAATATTGATACAATTTACCTTATAGGCAATTGCTGATTTGTTTTGAAGTTGTTTAAAATTAGTCCCAGCAATTCTGACTTATGTTACGTTCGTGTCTTGGATTATATTGACAATTGTCGTGCAGAAACTGCTTATTTTCAAAATATAAACGCTCATACAATGTTCCATAAAAATCCGCGAAGAGACCTTAAATTCAATCCGTTCCACTTAGTTTATATAAATTACAGACATTTCATCAAAAGAACATTTTCACAATCAGTAGTTAAGGTTGTATTTTTATTTTTAAGGCCAATTAAAGAAACGCATAGCCTCACTGAAATCTGATCAATACAAAGTGCTTTGCTCTTACACTTTCCTAGTTTACATCATCGGTTCTAAAAAGAACACGTTTGTAAGTGGTTTTCTGCTGAAAGACTTATGCAAATTTGATGCAAATTGCGCTGGGTATAGCCGAAAAAAACTCGGGGAAATAAAATTCTCTGGTAAGACAGGTAGGTAATGGCATCGCACAAAAGGAAATTCCATTTGATTAACACAATAAGTCTTGTGTAATGAAAGGATCAGTCCCGACCGCAGCCGTTGCCGTTTAAATTACAAAATAATATCCTTAAATGCTTCTCAGTGAGCTCGTTAAAAAAGTCGCCCCCGCAAATATTCTCCTAATGCTTCAGAAATTGCTTTCTCAAGTCCGGAGGCAACGCGGTTAAGTGGTCCAAAATATATAATATAAAGTGGGAAGCCTCATATGAGCCATACTGTCAGAAGGAAGAGCTCAAGATCGCTTTCGCTTATGTTGTGCGTTCTAAATTAAAAATTCAAAAAGCGTTTGAAACAAAATAAAAGCGGATTGCTGAGGGCCTAAATTTGTTGTCTTTCTAGAATATTGTTTAAGGAGAAAAGTTGGCTCCGTCTTTGCATTAATGACCACAGAACAAAAATAGTACCAGCCTCAATGGCTCCCTTCAAGGACACGGTCCTGCTTAATGCGTCTCTTCAATTAAAGCTGAACATTTGTTTACGCTATTTAGAAAGTCATTTGTAATGTTCGTGGTTGTCATGTACAAACACTTTTCTGTAAAAAAATAAAATCGATTAAAAAATTGAAGAGCTCTCGTAATTCCAGGAGAGCAATTTATCTTGACATCGGCATGAGCACTTGAGAGCGCAAAACTTCGTTGACCTTTCAGCGGGATAATTACGTGCGTGTGTGGTAAAACGCACGTTAGCATAAAAAAGCAATTGTCCATGATTAGAGCATACATCGGCAACCGCCGGGGGTGAAATTAACATCAGAAATGCATGCCGCGGTGTTATTGTTTCATTGCAAATCATTTTACCCCGGCAGTTCGCTAAACGGTTTAATGCTCGCTTGAAGTGCTGCCATCTAGTGAGCTAGATGACCCCGCATCAAAAACAACATCAATTTACATTGCAATTAGAGCCAGCAAAATTTGCGCCAAAAGAATATAGAAACTGGCTGTACACAATGAATTTCGAATTTTAATAATAAATTGCGAGAACGTTTCGTATTTGCTGAATTAAGGCCTAATGAGAATAGGCGAATAATTTATTTGTGGTGCCACGTGGCAATTGTGAAATGGGCCCAAACGAATACAATCGTAGAAGCCAGTTCAGAGCAAGGCGTTAAAAGGTTTCAGCTGGATTGGAAACTCTAAACTTTGAAATGAAAGGGAGTAATGGCTGTGTAACAAACAATTCATCATAATTAGGCGAATGAAGCTAGAAAAATAAATATTAATTTCTGCTTGTTACACAAAAGAAGGAGAGATGGCAACGAAAAATATAATAGTCATTGAAGCATTTCAAAAGCTTGTCTTTTTCTTTCATAATTATAATTATTATTTGTTTATCTATCAGCTTTTAAATTTGAAAAATACATATACTTTTTGGCGACAATCCTGAAGGAAGAGGTCGATTTTAACGTGGTTACAATTATTTTTGCATAGAGTAATGCAATGCTGAATTCTCCGCCCCTCGGAGGTTATTTTTTTACAAAAACTAAAAATCTGTTTTCGCTCATTGTGCTAATAATATTTTATTCAATGTCATACTTACTCAAATTTTTTCAATACACACTAATACAGACTAATTATCCTGCAATTAAAAGAAATTAGCTGGTTAACGAAGTACTCCCTATTTTTTAAAAATAACAACGACAATATTTTTAATAGCCAAAGTAATTAGTTACTAAAAACCGGTTAATTATAAGATCAAAAATAATTTGAGTCATGACAGTTGTCTCAGTAACTTTAAGTATTTGATAACATGAAATAAAAAAGTCGCAACATCTTTACCTTTGGTAAGGTTTTTTGTGGCACTATTAAGAAAAGGACGTTTCCTTAACATGTTCTTAGAACAAAATACATAAAAAAAAATTTTTACATTTTACGTATATCTCCAGATTCTATTATATAATAATAATGCGCTCTTATATATATAATTATATATATTAATTTTTCTGAAACTTGTTTAGAAAAGGAAGAGACCATTAGTACAGTGTAATAACATCTATATAATATGTATTTAAGTTTGCAAAAGTGTATTTTCTAATAAATAGTTTTGAGTAAGTTACTAAGCAATAGCTTGAGTTTTATTAGGCAGACATTCACCAATGAAAAGATTTATTGGTACGTAAATTTTTCAAATTTTCTGTGTTTTTGAGAGTTAGTTTCATAACCACAGTCGATAAAAAGTTGCGTCCTAAATTGTGATTTTTTATGGGTTCGATATGAAAACACTAACGAATAGCGAATATTTGCTAATTTATAAATAGAGTGAAGTTTAAATCCACCTGAAATAGAAATGACTAAGTAGTAGCATGTAGCATAAAATTCCCATTTAATTTCAAACGGATGAATTCGGTACAGGTTGTATTGATTTTTGGACTACTTTAGGCAGGAGTATCCGAAAAGAGATTGCTTTAAAATGTTCACCTACTGACTTTCCACCTCCCGCAGACACCTATCCCTGTCTAAATTCCTATTTGCATGTTGGATTTTGTGAATAGGCTCATACACAATTCAGAGTGCAATGCATGAAACCTGCGTGAATCCCTATCCGGTGCATGAATTTATTAGTCGTGCTTACGTCTTTATTAAGGTCCAACAATGAAACGATATGTGTTCCAGAAATTGGACCGCAAAATTCGTGTGCGCTTTGCTGCAAATTTAGTTTTTAATTTAAACTGTGACATGCCACGGCGACATGTAACATTTTCCCTGCTGGAAAATAATCCAGGGCTAGTTCGGCAGGGTTCTGTAAAAAAAGGGCGGAGGGCAGAAAAGTTTGCCCCTGTAGTGGGGCGCCTCGTGTGGGCCGGGTTAATCCATAAACTGCCGCTGTGGAATTAAAACCTGATTGAAACTTTAGAGGGAAATTTTATCACCGGCACTGATAAGAGTTGCGCTAATCTCGGGCATTTATGAATGGCCACTCAAAGGTGATTAATTGGGAAAGATATGTGTGCATTAATCGCTGGCGGCAAAAGTTTCGATGAAATATTTTGTAAGCTGCGATAAGACAGTCGTATGTGCTATAGGTACAATTGTCATACTAAAAATGTCTGAAGAATTATCTCAAAAAGGAAACCATTATATGGTATACAAAAAGTGCGTGCAGATTGAGATGTTAAGGACTAATCTATGATATTAATCATGCGAAGAGTTCCTGATTCTAAGGCCAACAAGGTAAAATTAAGGAAATATGTATATCAACGAACTGCGTTTAACTAATTCAACATCATCATCTTATCAGAAACATTAGATAAGGAGGAACAAACATTAATACGTATAAAATTTTGTAAATGAATAGCAAAGATTAACATACAATTTAGTAAGTAGAATGAGAACTAGGACTAGGGTGATTTGGAATTTCAAAATTAAGTCTATGAGATTTAAAATTATGCCAAAAATTCACATCTAGACAGGTTTCCAAGTTACGAGCCTCTGCTTTAAATCTTTAAGTCTGGTACATTTCGAAACTACAAAGTTGTTAAAATTGTATTTTTTGTAAGTGTTGAAGATTGTGTCCTTCGAAACTTCGGGTTAGAAATCTTCGATATTATGAAACCTTAGTAGACCCAATAAAAGGGTCAAGCAATACTGCTGGTGGTGCAAGTAGTCATAAATTCGCCAAAATGCTCTTGAGCTTCAATAATTTCTTTCAATACCTACTGTGAAAATTGGATACTAAAATTCTAGTTATAAAAGTCCTTGAAATCAACAAATCAGAGAAATATAATTTTTTCACTTATCAACGGATGAAGTTCTCATTAGCAGCTAATTAAAAGCAAAGATGCGTGCTTCTATAATATTTTCCGCAGTCGTTCCGTAAATTAATTAAAATTAATTAAAATCAAAAATGTCACGGCAACCAAATCTGAAAGTATTATTTTTAACTCATTTTCCATGATTTTGTATCGTCAAAATTTTGATTTATCGAGATTTTGGTTAATTGAGATTTCGCTAGGCTATAGACTTTGGTGATCGCTATTTGAAAATTCGCTATATCGTACCCAACTTATTGAAGTATTGAAATTGATAATACTGCCCACTGTCTGCACAACATTAAAATAGAAATTGCGCATTTTGGTTAGGAGTAAAAGATTTCAAAATAACATAATTGGGTTTATTAAGGTGTCCTTATAGTTCATTTGGCGTTTATCATTTTCTGTATTGGTTTGGCTAAGAATTACAAAAAACAAATGGAATTTTACAAATCTAGGCAAGTAGTATCACGTTACAAACGGAGATTAATGAATAATATGACATTTTTACTTTTTTTAATTGCTAACTTTGTATACCCTTAAAGAATTCCTAGAAAACTTTCATTTTCGTAATGTTCAAGGTAATTCATGAATATGTGACCCCTTAGGGAATCGAATCAACAAATATAGATTTATTTGAAAACTAGGTTTCAGTTCCATTTGAAGCTAGAGACTTACAAATTAACTATTGGTAAAAAATCCACATTTCATAATTGTTAGCTGAACTTGTAATTCAATATTAGTATACATCGTAATAATAATCTTAATTAGGCCTCTGAGACATTGCAGTACAAGCGTGAAATTCGTTTTTTTAACATAGAAAATATTTTCATAGTTTTGGTGGTCAAGAGCAAACGTAAACTCATCAATTCAATTATTTTTAACATACCTAACTATTAAAATTTATGAGAATTACACCACTAAAAAGAATTTTCCATACAAACGAAGGAATGTTCAGACGTGAGAAAAAGTTTAAAGAATTAAGCTGACACCACACGAGCGTGACACCAGGCATCGAAAAGTTGTTGGACACTTGGGGGTTGTATGCTCTTGGGCATGAAAAATGGCGAGCGTGATCCTAGCAGCAGCGTGGCATGTTTATGCGAGTTTGCATCTCGTGCTACATAAACGAAACTAAGCGTGACATTCGCAAACTAAAGAAACATATTCGATTGATTGAATCGAACTTATGTCTTGCATTATGCTCAAAGGTCAGCTCTCATATCAGGAGCATTAGAGCTGATAAGGGTCAAGCATTAAAATGAAGTATATTTTATTTATATTCGAAGACTGATCTGTTTCAAACCCAAATCAAATTGTAAATTGTGTTTAATTTAGGCAACTTATCTCTAGAAAACTTCGTTTTACATTTCAAAAATATGTCGTCTTCAGATATTTCTAGAGTAGACAGACGGGTCTAAAAATAAACACCCATTACATTTTTAATTTGGAATTTTTTCTGTTTAAAGTGTCTGTCAGTAAGCATCTGATAAATAACAGATTTCGATGAACATTATGTTATTTTTCCTACCCTATTTGCTCAATTGGAAAAGGATACTGCCCATTTCTAAATTTACATGAAATGTTATGGAATGTTTATTTATATTTTTAAATTATAACTATTTTTAGTTGTTCTGTAGATAAGCATTAATTTGCGCAATTATTCATTTATTCATGAAACATGTTTTCATTGGTAAACTTGTTTTTTTCCCATTGAATGAGAATGTTGTAAAAATCGATTCAAGTTATTATTTTTAATAGTTTACGGTAGTGAAGATAGCTTTCCGTGACTAACAAAATATTAAATTCAAATATAAGAAATAGTCGATATTAGTTTTAATTTTTAATGGTACCTACATATAGTTTCGTCATAGAGCAACAAACTGTAATTCTAATGAGATTTTTCAGCAAATTGTTAGGGGTGTGTCTCGAGCGCAAAGCTCATTAGTGATGGATCATAACTTTGGACTGGGTCATATAGTTTGTCTATACCCTTAATTAATAAAGTTCGCATTTTCCTCAGTCATAATAATAACTATCTCGGTTTCGCACCTTCTGAAATAGAGACAATCCTAGCTGGAGTATTTCCTCTTTTCTACAATTTGTAAGTTAAAAATAAGAGAAGTTTGCATAGCGTTATTGTCTTGATGAAAATAAACCAACAAATTAAACAATTTGCAAATAAGAAATTAAATTTGGAAAGGTGCCAATAGTTTTGTGGGTGGTTCGGAAAGTAATAAATAATGTTCAGGTAAAATGTTTTGAACGAATTCGAGCACGAAATGAATTGTTTTTATTTTGCATTGGAAAATAATGATCGATGATTCCTGAATTATCGGGGTGTGAGCACCAAAAAAACTGGTTTCAGTCAGTTTATCACTTGCAAATTAAGCATATTATGTATGTATTCATTTTGTCAAGAGGTGTGTTGCGAATTTTGGGACATCCAAAAGTAATTAAAATATTCTATGTTAATTTGTACCATATATGAAAAATTAATTGCGCTTCATTTTAATGGTTTTATGAAGACTAAGGTTTGTTGCTAGAAATGGGTGTGTGCTTGTGTGGACTACTGCCAAGTCAATTATATTATATGTATGTATATAGGGGGAATGACACTGATGGGATAAAAAATTGGCAATCTTTAAATGGCTCTAGACACCGCAGAATGCAATGAAGATAAAATTATTGTTTACATAGATATATGAACTATCGCTCACTAAAACTACACAAGAAGATACTTTGTTAATTGTAATACAAATTACAATGGAAAATATTTTAAAATTCTCGTTTTAATAAAAACATAAGATCCGAATTTGAAGCAACAGCGTATAATCACGCATGAATTAATAATTTTATTACTACCTTATGATATTAAGGGTATATATAGGATATTTCAAAAATTGTTCAAAGTTTGTTTTTGGAAATTCGAAGGATTTTATAAAATATAATTTAAGATTGCTGCAAAGTGTCACAACAATTGAAATTTTGAATTTCTTAGCGAGGACAAATTAATTATCGAACCAAAACCGTGGAGCAAAAAATCAACGGCCGCAAAAAGCTCCATGAATAAATATCTTAAAATTCGAACTAAGGCAGACGAAGCTCCGAAGTTCTACGCAAAAACAAAAACTTAATTAGCATAAGAATTCCAGTGTTATCTAAAAAAATGGAGGAAAATTTATATTTCAAAGGTGAGTAATGCGTTTGCACCGACCGCCCCGCCCCCGCGCTCAGGTGTACTGTGTTTCTTTCGCGCTGCCGTTTTAGCCGCTAAGGTCGGCCGGTTCCGGGGAAATGGCTTAATCATTTATTGCTAATTAGCAGCACGTTTATGCCTGGGATGTTCGCGAAGGTGATTCCGCGAAGGGGAACTCCGGTTGCAGTCACTTTGTATGGATGAAACAAAATCGATAACTTATTGTCCTAAGTAGTTAAAATATCAATTAATCCTGAAGACACTGATTATTTTTTTTATTCAGCACATTTTGCTAAAAAGATGGTTCAAGATACTTCCTTTCAAATATCTCTAATCTCGTCTAAGGTTCAATTCTGCGGTGAATAGATAAATTTTTTTATTCTACAGCTGGCGCTATTTTCTGATTTACAAACGTTTGAAACAAATCTCTTCAGATAAATCTTATATCCATAAGATAGTTACTATAATTATATGACACAAACTTTTACTGATGTACTATTCTTAGTATTTAAGTGTTACATGTTTAAAAAATTTATCTTTTATCATCTTCAAAATCTAACAATTTAAATGCAGGAATGTAATATATATGCCGATCAATTTTTAGTTAAAAGTCAATATTTGTGATCCATATATCAAAAATAAATAATTACTTAGTACATTTTGCTTTATTTTGTATTACATCAAATAACCGACATGAAACGCTATTATAAGGTGCTATAAAATTCAAATTTAGAAATATTTTTTAAAGAGTCGCATTATCCTGCTGAGAATATTGTCATCTTCAACGAGCGTAACAAAACACAGAAGATGCTCTTCTAACAGCTGCTAAGTACCATAAAGCGGGGATTAAAAACTTATTAATAAACTACGAACAATATGAAAATAACTTAATTTATGATAGGGTTAACAATAAAGTTTTTGGAAGGCTGCGAATTGTCACGAAAATCAATGGGTTCTGAAGGTTTTTAAGTTTGCCCACTCTTTTTAGATTTAAAAATCTGAAAAAATTATATTTAAAAAGTTTAACGATCTCATACATACATTTTACTGTCAAATTTAAGCCTCATCTTTTTGTTTAAGGAGAAATTGTATAATATAAAAAAATTTATTTATGGTTCTAAAATCGGTTTATTTGATAATTGCAGGAACACCATCTCCAAAGGGCGATATGCACTGGACTGATAATTCCGACGCCAGAGGTATTTTTGACGGACCAGGATTTCTACGATCGAAATTACCCGCCGAGTTATAAAATGCCTAGGCAGTTGATTCACATGCAGCGTAATAAATTAGCAACAAATTCGATTGAATTTATTGTTAATCTTTCCCATTGTTTTTCCTTAGCCCTTGGTCTGGAGCAGGACATCCCGGACTATGATATGGACAGCTCGGATGAGTCGTGGGTGAATTCGCAGCCCAAACGCCTAAATCTGACGCCACTGAAATTCGAGCAGATGATGGACCGGTTGGAAAAGAGTTCCGGACAAACAGTTGTTACCCTAAATGAAGCCAAAGCACTTTTGAAGGAGGACGATGAACTTAGTATAGCAGTGTACGATTACTGGCTGAATAAGCGATTGAAAACCGTAATATATTTTAGTTTAAGTCACTCTTTAGTTTTATATAAATTTAAACATTTTAGCAACATCCGCTCATCTTATCGGTTAAAACAGAGAACCGATCGGGGGCTGCAGCGAACAACCCCTATTTGGCGTTTCGTCGGCGAACTGAAAAAATGCAAACGAGGAAAAACCGAAAGAATGATGAGGCGTCGTACGAGAAAATGTTGAAGCTAAGGTAAAGCGAAAGCGCCCCAGAACGAAGATTCTAAGATTCCCGGTAATTTGAAAATTCGAAAAATTATTTTAGGCGAGACCTAAGCCGCGCAGTCACACTGCTTGACATGGTGAAAAGACGAGAGAAGACAAAACGTGAACAGGTCCATTTAACCGTGGAAATATTTGAAAAGCGGTTCTATGCTAAAGACTTTACTGGAGCACTTCTATCGGAGATTAGCTCAAGCATAAAGACTTCGAGGTTTGGGTTTATCGGTTTTATCGCGGTAGCCGTATCTAACTGATTTCCTTTGGGTTTTTAGGCCGGCGTTTGCACCCCTCTATTCAAATCAATACTCACACCATTCATCAATGCAACAATCTGGAGTTATGTCGTCCTCGTCATCTGGTCACCATTATTCTTCGCAGCAATATCTTAACTCGACCGGTCTGATGTCCTCGTCCAGTACAGGAACAATTAAACGCGACCTGGACAATGGTAGTAGGAAAGAGAAGAGACAGTACAAGAAGCGAAAACACAAACTCCAGAAGGAAAAACAGTATTCCGTTCAGAACGTTTCCCCTGCCGCAATCGAATCGACTGTTGAATCCGAGGAGGAGGACCTGGGCAGTAACCACTTGGCCGGGTCTGAGGGCGAGGAGGAAGGTCTTTATGCATTTAAGCGAAATAAATATTGCGAATACCACAAGGTGAGGCAATCGCTAATTGCGTCGGGAATTTATTACAAAATTTTTTTATAAAAATTTTCAATTTTTTTGCTGATGAACGTAAAGCCTCTTACGAAGGAATTCGGTAATTGGCCATGGGAATCCAAGGAGGACAATGGCTTGGCTGATTCAAAATATCGATTTACGCTAACGTCGATAAGGCATCCGAGGTAAGGGACAAAGATTAGTCTTTATTACAATATTGAACGTTTCTAAATGTATTATACAAAATACAAAAAAGTCCTGTTGATACATGCAGAGGCGAATCGTTGAAAAGTTCAATTGTTAAAGTTTTTGTCACTTGATGCATTGAGGTGTGGTGTAAAAAATAAGAAATTTATTTATGGGGTAATATGTGGTTATCCTATATAGCTACGTTTATTTTTAAATAGTAATTCGAATTGTCAATCCTAAGAAAAACAAATTTTGATTCATTTTTTGTAGCTGACTTATTAAAGGTAATTAGCTCAATTTTTGCCTGCATATTGTTTATCCTTCAAACAAAAATAATATCCGGTAATGAATTAAAGAATTTCTTTAAGAAGTATTAAATTTGAAATATATTAGAAATTTCAATTTAGCTTTGGAAAAAATATGTTCCTTTAATGCTGCAGGCTTGAAAACAAATCTGTTAAAAATGCTTTAACATATTTATTGCCATTTCAAGAGGTTTAGGGGTGGAATATCGGTTGGCAATTTAGGATTTTGTTTTTTTAAATATAGGAAGGAAGAATTTTATATTTTTAGGATAGGTTGGGGGATGGTTGATATAAATATATAATTCAGAAATACGCGCCATAATAATAAAACCACAAAATACGCTTCTTCGTTTTGCGAGATGAGAAGCTCTAATTCATTCGCTATGCAATTGTTTTACTGATAATGGTAAAAAAAACCTGTAAGAAAATGGCACATTTGTCTATGTAACGTATCAAAAAATAAAAATTTTAGATCGTTTCTAGGAACACCATTTCTATGAACAGGCAAAACGATTTGAAATAGAAACAAAATTTCTTAACATGTAGAAGTATTGCAAATTAAATTTCTACTTTTTAATACAAGTAGAAAAAACTACACACTTGAGTGAGTACTTACGAATGCTCCGCGGAAAAATTAATAAATTGCGTTATATCAAACCGCGTTAAAACCGATATAAACATAATTTTGCTTAATAGTAGCAAAACTTTGTATTGTACATATTTATATATGTTTTTAATTTATTAGTTTTTATAAACACTAATTTATTGCTGTTGTTAAAATTTCGAGTTGCATTTTAAAAGTTTTCACAGGCAATATAAAAAGAACTAATGCTGCTAAGACAGATATTATTTGATTTTGTTTTTAAATATACGGCTTTCGGCCACTTTTTGGGTACTAAATATAAAAATATCTCGCGTAAGATACTTTATAGGAAAAATATAAAGACATTTTTAAAAACATTTGTATATAATTAGTATAAGTAATGTTCCTTTCTTGTGAGTTTGTGTTGCTGTGACATTTGATTTATGGGGCTTTTAAAACTTCTTCCAATTTTTAATTTCGAATTTTCTTTCAATCTAGTAATATTGTATTGACAACTGAAAAACTTTTTTATATTTTTAGCCGAAAATGTATAGGCTTTGCCCGACGGCGCATGGGGCGCGGAGGACGTGTAGTACTGGATCGGATATCCACAAATATGGATGACCTTTGGTCTCAGATGGATTACACGATATTCGACAGTAAGAAATCCCCAGTGAAGACGGAGGCAAAGGAAGACGAGAATGTGTCTCGTGATCCAACGTACCTTTCTGCATCAACGGAGCCTATTCGGCACTCGATTAAGCTGTGGGGCCATGAGCCCAGACGGAACCCATCTCCTCCGACCGTTACAAATATTTATAATAACAAGGGTTTAATTAACTTAAATAGTAGTATGGAAAACGATAGTATTAACTTGGTAAATAACTACTTACTAAACAAAGAAATAAAGCGCGAACAGCCGGACGTTGATGATACTGAGTGGAGGATGGCAAACACAGCCGTAGCCGCAAACGCTCAGCAATACCACCAGCAACAGCCAAACCAATCTCAATCTGACGTAGTTGTTGACTTAGTTAGGACTCATTGTAAAAATAGTAGTATTAACAACCGGAGTTTAAATAACAATTCAAGTTTTACTGCGGATAGCATACGAACGAATGCTAGTAGTAATGAAAAAGTAAATGTGATAAAATCTGAAAATTTCAATTTAGTTAAGCAAGAAACCGATTCAGCAGACCTCAACATTGTAGACGAAGAGAACATGAATTTAGCACGCTTAAGTAGTTTTATAAAGACATCGGCAGTGTCTAGGTTGGCAGACTGTGAGAGTTACATTAAAAGTGAACTTTCGAGTGGCGGGAGTTTCGACTTGGGGTCCTCGGGGCCATACACAAACTACAACTATAATGTAAATAATTGTAATAAGCTTTATAGGAGTTCCAGCTTACCACAGGATATATGTGACAGTGTGAAAAGTGAAGATAAGCGGACAGAGTCGGACAGTGTGATTGAACTGAATGAATTTATGGAAGGAGTACGCAAGGATTGGCTTCATTTCCGGCCAAGGACGCCTGAAAAATTGCCAGATCCAGCAGCCTCAGAAGAGGAGACGGCCGTTGAATTTTCGGAACAGACACCGATCATCGTCGAAATGCAGCAGTTAGGCAGTTTGCCACCGTCATCAGTATTCTCAACCAAATCAGACATTGAGCCCACGTTCGTCACTAACCCATTTGCATTTACTGACCTCTTTGCGGACGAGCAGTTGTTTAACACAACTACCGACAGTTCGAACTCAGGAATCGATTTTAATTTTAGCGGTGATAGTCTTAATGAATTAAACCTATCCTTGGGAGAAGAGGATAACGAGAAGATTCTAGACAACATTTTGCAGGAGTGTCAAATCGATGATATCAAGACCCTCAATCAAACGACGAACTTCTGGAATGGTATTTTAGACGACGGTGGTCTTCTCGACGTAATAGACGACAAGAAACCAGCTAGTGGCGATGTCAAGGAATTTTTAATAAATGGATGCAACTTAACTGATGACAAGGATGCTAAGAAAACTGGAAAGAAAAAATCTCCACGATATCGAATTGGTAGTTCAACGTTTTCGATTTTAAATTGCTCAAAGGAGGATAAGTTCTTCAAGAAGGAGGAGTCCAAAACTGAAATTAATCAGTCAATTAAGATGGAACCACCCGAAGAAATACTTGCTTCGCCCCCTTCAGCGCAACATACTACGTCTGTTAATAGCACAGAGTACCAGACGAATGCGATGATTACACAAGGAACCTCTACTCCGATCGGATCAACAAATCAGTCAACCGTCGTGACTAATATTAATCCGAACAAGATTGTCATAAAATCAGATGCGAACCAAGTTCCTAGCAACAACTTAAATCAACCTCAGAACGCCGTAATAACTCTAGGTAGTGTGAAGCTAGAAAATGATGTTGCCACAAGCGGTCTAATCACCCACGCTGGGGGGAATACTATTGCAGATGCTGGAGGAGGGCCCAACGTCTCTGTTGCAGCCCAGCAGCCAACATCGATTTTGTTGACTCCGAAACAGCAGCAACAGCAGCACATCCTTGTTCAACAGATCACCCAAAACCCCCAGACGCAGATAATCGTCTCGAACGCAGGGATTAACGTGAACGACAGCGGAGGAACCATTGTTTTGGCTGGCAGCTCCCCAAATAAGCGACAGATCAATGGACCAACAGACAGGAATGGTGAGTGCCTTTACTTCTATGCTTGATGTATATGGTAATTTTTTGTGAGGAGGAATGTGCCTTGGTTTTTTAGCGCATTAGAGCGGAAAATAGTAAGTTTCATGTTGCTTTATTTGAAGGATAAAGATAAGGATAAGCAATTTCTCAAAATTTATTTATCGTGCATAATATAAAAATAAAAAATTATCAGCAGTAATCGTTCTCTCGTCGGTCGCGCCTAATTGTTCATCTACTATTGATATAGCTTTTTTTGTAGATAAAATTTTAAGGAGTCTTTGGTCTCCATTGGTAAAACGATACATTTTTAAATAGCGTGTTTTAAACGGACTTTATCGAATCAGAAATACATAGTAAAGTAAGGAAGTATTAACAGACAGTTGAGAAACGAGGTACGAATTTTGTCGTTTTGTTTTAAATTTTTACATACAGTTCAGCTGTATAATACGAAATTGTATGAATTCGCTGTAATGGGCTCGCCTGTAGAATTAGTTAGATATGTTAACTCTTTTCGTGAAATCATTTTTTATTGAAGACGTTGCGCTTATATCTGCATGTTACCATTAAGTCGCTATTGTATGTTATTACAAGCTTGAGCCTGATCTGTGCTTTCAGGCATTTCTGTTTGGCGAGGTTAAGCAAATTTTTAAAGACTGGCATAAACGCCATTTTGCAGAAAAGGATTCTAAATTAGTTAAATATAAACTATTCCTTAAATAAAAACAAAGCTATTAAAATTCCATCACTGAACCACGTTAAAAAAATTGGAAACTCTCAAGATTCAATAATATTCGTTTGTATTTTAATTCATTTTATTTATAATTTGAGTATTTTGTTTGGAATATGTGGTGTTGAATAAATGAAAAATGATATTATTACATTTTCAGCTTTCCAAAAATAATAAATAACATAAACGATCAATAATAAGTCGTGTGATCTGAGTTTCTAACATGTTCGTGTTTGTCCCCGTGTATTTTAAGTTATTAGGGAAAGTATATTTTCGTCTCTTCTTTCAGCGCATCGCCTGACGAAGATTTCTTCTACATATGAAAAATTGCACGTTTTTTGAAAAATCTTTCGTTCGTAAGTACGCTTTATTTTGTAAAAACATAAAGAGGACTAGGAAGGCTTCAAAGGTGGTACATATTATTTTTGAAATAAAAATCCTACCATTTTCTGCGATTTTTAAATTAGGGGAAAAATAAAATTATTATTGTTCAAAATATTTCGGTTGATTTTTTAATGGACGGCACCTTACTTTTAGTTGTTCTAGCTAGGTGTACATACATACATACATATATTTAATTCTCCGTGTAACTGTTTTTCTAATTATACAGGTAGATTTGAAAAGACGTGTTCCAACTTAATCGATTCTATGAAGTTTCTTGATCAATGTTTGTTTTAAAACCTTTTACAAAATTACTGCTTCATCCTTTTTTGTTTTAAATTGAAGGTTTTTGAAGTGCTTAAATTGTAAGTTGTGTGTTTTGTTAAGGACATGGCAAAATTATTATATTAAATTCTTTCAAAACGTCTCTCTAAATCACCCTGTATATACAAGTATATTTTCTTATGGCATCCTTGTTACCGTGAGATTGAACTAGGCGAACAGTAAAAGTGGAATATGTATGTTCCTAGAATTGTTAGAGCAACTTCTTGCTTGCATTATAGGCTCAATCAGGAAACAAAAACAAAATACAATTTTCATGTCTTTGTTTCAATTTCAAACCTTCCTATTCCTTTTAAATTTGATCGGGTTGATTGGACTTTCATTCACACGTTTTGGAATTCATTCATTAGTTTCATCGTCAACTTTAAAAAAAGAGACGATAGTTGTTTAAGTGAAATCACTTAAATTCGTAAGGTTCTTAAGAGGTTAATTTTGAAATAAATCAAGTTTAATTATTCCTTAATTAAAAGTAAACTTGTAAAATTAAACCGACATAATCTTATAGTTTTTTATATTAAAATAATGCATATTAAAATGTTTCAACAGAATTTAAATCTTTCTATTTGAAAAATGGAATGATAAGATACTGAAATACAAATTGATAAACATTGGAAAAAGTTCATCGGTATCAATAAATAAATCGAACCCTATTACGCACCAATAACTCTCATTAGGGCAAAAATGTTGATTGACATAAAATTAAAGATGATTATGCGTCGGTTTTTTCTTTCAAATAATAACATTTTAGAGATTGCGCTTAGAAGTATTTGAGGTTTATTTCAATTTCGAATCGCTATTCGCGACTTTAGTTGGATTGAAGCACCGTGCTATACTAGAATTGCATGCGTCATATATGCAAAAAATAGTTGAATATTTCTATTTGTGAGTTATATAAAAAATATGTAATTGGAAATATTTTAATAAACATTATTTTTTATTCATTTAACGGTGGACATGTTTTAGTCTTATAATAGATTTCGGAAAACACATTGCGCACTGTCTATTACTCTGTTCATGGAAATGTTGCGGAAGGATATTTATTGCAGCTTAAAATTTGTTTTCATTATTTTCAACTGAATCTTAATTTTGACTGATATTTCAGCATATTTAAATCATTAAAGCGAATTTTTAATCACCAGATTCGAATTGATTGTCTTTAATTTTTAATTTGTAGCAGATTGGATCAGCGTTTTGAAAACTGTATGTGTGTATTATATAGGGATTTATTGAAGTTATCTAAATGTTTATTTAAACATTTTCTAAACTAAACTACTCTAATATTAATGATATTCGTAAATAGATCATGATCATTGTTCTTACAGAATTTTGTTTAAATCATTTTGTGAGCACTAAGCTCTTTCTTAAGCTTGTGAAGAAAAACGGTGTGATTTGAAATTTTCTTTTGAAGTGTTATTGTCGTTGTCATTTTATGTGAGAATGAGCGTTTATAATGACATAATTTCGGACTTAAAATGGCAATGACAATAAATTTGTTTGTAACTGAAAGTCGTTAATTTCTGTAATTTGTCTATCACTGCTTTTGCTATAATCATACTTTTTCCTCAGAGGAAAGTCAGCAGTGCACATATAATTGATTTTAGTTGCTTGTCTAGGACTTGTTTAAAAAATGCTTTTAGTATTTGAATTTGTCTTGAGCATTTATAAAAGAAAAATTTTGGTACCTACTATAAAAATAAAAATAATTTACTGTTCGAATTTAATAACTTACATTAATAACATACAAAATATTTTTGTCTTTTCAGCCATCCAAAATATTCTGAAGCAAACAAAGTTCATAAACAGGAAATTCCATTTATCTCAGCAGCAATCAATTCAAACGCTTAAACAGGATGATGACAACACTGCATCTGGAAGTGCAAAATCTGTTGGTCAACAGCAAATTCAACAAGGTGGAAGCTACATTAAGATGTCGCCGTATCCGGTGGTCGTTTCCGAACTGAATGTGCCGCAGCAGAATTCACTTTCTGCCTCGGCGGTGACGGTTGCTAGCAATCATAACTACAGTCTGCAGCCATCAGCACAACAAATTACAATAATCGGGCAGCAGCAGCAGGGCAACAAGATTATTTTGAACACTTCGGGTGCGACAGGAACTGTGGGTCCTGGAGGGAATTTGGCGATACCTATCCAAGATATCCAAAATAAGATACACTATAATCAAATACCGACCTCGAATATTAAGGTCAATCTGGTGACCAGTGCAGGCATCCAGCAGGGCAGTTTGATGGTGGATCCAAAAAGTTCGGAGCTTGTAAAGGCCTCCACTGCTCAGCAGTCGCACGGCATCACGCCCCAGCAGCAGCAACAGCAGCAACAGCAACAGAGGATCAAATTGGAGAAGGCTCTCAACATGTATATAGATCCAGACCAGAAACGGGTACTCTACACAAAACTTATTAACTTAGCATCCCTGCAGAATAAAAATTCCGGGCAGACGCAGACCGTTCAGATGACGCCGGGCACAGCCCAAATTTTGAATAAAACTCATACTGTTCAGCGGCTGGCGAACGCTCAGGCGATCGTAACCAACATGCGATCGATCCCAGTTAGTAACCAGGTGGTTGCTTCCGCTGCGGGGGCGGTCAACTCTGTCGTCGGCGGAAGTGGGGGCGACATCGGCCACAAGCAGCAAAATAGCAACTCCACGGACTCCTTGTCGACCACATCTGTTTCGGGTGGGATCAACTTAAACACGACAAACAGGTGAGAAAAGGAGAGATAACTACTTCTGCTCGAGATCACCTTGATTGAATTGGATGAAGCCACAGCAGCAGCCCCAAAAGTCCGCTCTTTCTTCTTCAAAGACTGTCTTGATCTTCTTTTCGATGTCCTCATTTATTAGATCTTATTTTCAAGATCGACTGTATATAGGTTCTCTACGGTGTTTCTTTGCAGACTTTTGAACTATTCTGTTTCGGTGCAATTGTGACTGTCTGCTTATACAAAAAGAAAAACGGAAACTGAATAATGCGAAGTCTCAATGTAGCGATAACAATAGTAACATTTATCTGTTAGAAATGTAAAGAGGTGTAGCGTAGGTGTGGTTAAATTATTATTAACCCGTAAAGCCACGGACACTAAGTTTTGGTGGTTAGTTGTGTTTGTTATTGATTTACACTCTACAGCGAAAGGAGGAATGCATAAAATGTCCCTATTTTTGCTATTATACACTAGTTGTTTGCTCTCTAAGTTAAGAACATACTTCATCAAATTTGTACTCCTTTTTTTTAAGAGAAGAAGAAAAAAAGAAAAACAATACCCATAAAAGATCTGTTTTTTCTCAATTTTGATATGGTGTTGGATCAATGTTGGCATTCGTATTACGGGGTGTCATTCTGCTTCAAAATAAATTAAAATTCGTTTTAATGTTGGGTTGCAAATTATCTGTCATTTTGAAAACTTCAAAAAAGGACCCCTAAAATAAAAAAATATATAAAAATAAAAAAAGATAAAAAAATAACAAAAAAAGCGAACCAATCTTGCCATTTACATTGAATAATAAAATCCGGTGAAAGTAGACAACGACAATTTTGTAAACATAATGCTCCATATAGTACTCATTAATACATATATACATATGTATATCAGAGGGTACTGAAAGTATATGATATAAGTTTTGTTTGGCTTAATACATAAAATTAGCTGCTTATTAAAAAAGCTAAGAATTTCCTAAATGTTATTTTGGGTTTGCTTTCATTTACATGGAGCTTAGAGAATCAATTATTAACAACCGAAACGGCTCGGTTTATTCAATTAAAATTTTATTGAATAATAATCTGAATTTCCATTATGCATATGAATTTTTCTAAATTTTGTTTACTTTCTTAAACTTGTCGAAACTTTCTTAATCTTACAATTGATTACGAAAACATGAAATATTGTTACTTATAAATTTCGGTGTAATATGTTTTGTTCATAGATTTTAGTTAATCTATTTTGAAATCAATTACTTGGAACATATAAAAATTTTAGAATTTCCGAGTTTATAATTTGAGAGTTTAGTATTTTGCATTCTTAATTTTTAAAGTTTATAAATTTAATTGCAGAATTAAACACATTGGACTGGCAAAGCCATTGCTACTACCAAAATCATAAGAGGTAGGGTACTTTAAAACTTTATTTTAATGCATGCTCTTATTTGTGAGGCCCTTTACTATAACATTTAAGCTTAAAAGCAATGTTTGATTAAGTTATTCTTCCATTCAGAAAATATTTAATAATGCAATAAATTTTTGGTGCGTTACCCAGCTGTAGGAAATTATATGAGCTCGATTTGTTACAAGTTTAAGTTATGAATTTATATTGTTTTAACGTGTTAGACGTTAAACATGACGGGACAAATCGAATGATAATAACTACATTCACTTCATTCCAACAAGCCCGTAAAAGCTGCAGAACCGAATAAAACTGCAGTTTTGTGATATGATTAATTAAATGCAATTCAACTATCTTTTTAAACTTCTTATGCCAAAACGTTAAAAAACAAATTTGTTAAGAGGTAATTCAGCTGCAAAAAAAATTTTCTTTATTTTGCTATATTTGCCTTTAAAAATGTAGTCGTTGAAACAGTCGAAAAACGGATTTTGTTATTCCAGAAGCAACTAAAGGCAAGCAATTAGAATAATTAACCAAACTGTGACTTCAATTCAGTAACAATCACACTAACTAAGCGCACTTCTCCCCTTTATGTGTCTGTTAAAAGTAAAATGTGTAAAAGCTTTCAGGCTAAGATCACACAGAAGTAATGTGGCTATAAACTTTGTAAAAAAAGATAATAATACAAAAATACTCCTGAAAATTCGCAGCAGCCTGAGCAGCAAGCAGCAGCAGAATAGAGCGGCTAAATATACAGTGGTTATGCAGTCTACTTCTGAAGATATGTGAAGTTTTAATAAAGTTAAGGACATTTTAAATAAACTAAATAAGTAATATGTAATTAACAATGAATGATACGCTTATAGTAAAATAAAAAAAAACAGTGTAAAGTGTTTACTTTCCTAGGTTAAACTTAAATTAACTTCGTTTCCCTTTTGTAATGTTTTAAAGTGTACATTTTCTGTAATTAGAGTTACGTAAGAGTTATAACGGTGTAATAATAAGTTATAAAGAAAAAAACACAAAAAACAAAGAAAACTTTTTTAAAATATAATTTTTATGTGTTTTCCTTTCTCGCGCGGTGTTACTCGATGTGTTTGGCTTAATTCTAAATGGGTTGCTCTTAACTCCGTTTATTTTTTTTTTATGTTTCCTCAGTTAAGTTCTTGTTTTACTGAGCTCTTAATTTATATAGAGAATTCTCAATGCATGGGCGAATGTTTGTTTATACTGTTTTTGTACGTTCGGTTCTCATGAGCTAGAAGCAATGGTTTAAATAAATGCAGCTATGAATCTTCAGTTTTTGTCTTTTGAACATTTTACTACCACTTAGCTAAAAACCAGTAGTTTCTCATGTTGGGGTAACGGCCTGGTATGTATCTCTGGATTATGTATATGAGTTTTTAACTGACACGCTGACATAAAAATAATAATAATGTAATGTACAATAAGTTCTTATTTTGAGCTCCATTCAGCGCTGGAATTAAGTAAGATCACATAAGAAATTATAAATGGTCAGAAGCATGTAAGGTGATAGGTGATAAATAAAAGTGATCATTAAAAATTTTTTGCTGATATGATCACTTTTAAAATTATAAATTTTCAAGTTGTAACCAAATCCATGTTAATATTAGGATTCTCCATAAATTAGTTAAGAATTCCTTAAATCGTTGCTGTCTTGACTTTAAGACTCTAATCAAGTTATAAAATTAAATTTTTAAAGCAATTCCAACTAAAGTTGCAAAACGGTTACATTACAAGAGAGGAAAAGCTTCCGTCGCCTTACACGATCACGACTAAGCTGAATTTCAATTTTGAATGGTGATAATTATCTTAATTTTACGACCAAATTTCAACATTTTTATTGTTTTTTTCTTTCGGCTCGAAAACTCAAAGCATGAATACATGTCGTACAAAACACTACAACATTCAAAATCTCGAGTTCAGTGACAACATATAACAAGCACAGTGTCCAAATGAAATTTTAAATTTAGCTTATTGCGGTCAAAATAAAATAGTGAATTTGTTTCATTATTAAATATTTAAATTTATTTATTAGTCACCATTTTAAAAAGGTGTGAAAGGCATGGATAAATTAATGAACTTATTATATACACATTTAATGTACATATTACTTTCCCTCATACTAGGGATAATCTTGGGTGATGAAGATTTGGAGTAAATAAGAAATGCTTATCGTCGTAAGATTAATACAGTAATCAAAAGTAAGATACTGTACAGACAAACAACAACAAAAATTGCTATAAAGTTCAAAGTGTTGATGGAAATAGGTGCTTAAGTCATTAACATGTTAACTGATATGATAAAAATGGAAATTTTAAGAAAATTGTCCAAATTATAAAAATAAATTAATATCAAGTTGACTGAAAAAAAGACTTTCACA
This sequence comes from Tolmerus cingulatus, assembly GCA_959613345.1. NCBI lineage: Eukaryota > Metazoa > Arthropoda > Insecta > Diptera > Asilidae > Tolmerus > Tolmerus cingulatus. The sequence goes on along the minus strand of OY390708.1, from coordinate 10,485,230 downwards.
AAACTCCCCTAAATCGCTTACTTTGGTGTACTATAAAAGAAAAAAGTAAATTTAAATTTGGGGGGGTATAAATGTATATAAACATACATATATTTATATATATATAAAATCTGAATCGTGTAATTCAATTTTTCTGTGAGATCAAACAGCAGTTATATGAACCAGATTAATTGCGATGTACTAACACTTTGTACGTAACATCACCAATGGTCTTTTTGGTATCGTTAGATCACAAATTAATAATAATGTACGATGCTGTGTAAAAGAATTATTGTTTTTTCGAAAAATGACTACTTTTCGAATAAATTTCCATTGTGTGCTAAACCATTCATTTTTAACACGTTATTAATTTTGTTGCGTAATATTTAAGTAAGAAATATAACAATTTGTGTTCAGTCGAAATAATGAAAATTAATTTTATTCTGGTTATTTTACCTCTGCTTTTAATACGCGGTTTTCTACTTATATTCTTTAAAAGTTGATTTCTTTCATGCTTTAATTATCATATCCCAGATATTTTCGATTAGATTTAAATCGAATCTCTAATAATTCCAAAATCACATACATTTTCTCTTTGAAGTCCTTTGAAATTCTAAATTGAAAGATGAAAATTCTCAGCGATTTCTTTCACCAATATAATGTCCTTGTCGAATACTTTTGGCAGTGTGGCACAGTGCATTGTCTTGTTGAAAATGGGCATCAAATTAATATGCTCCTAAGATCACAAAATTTTTTACTACTAACAATAAAGTTTGGTTTAAAACAACTTTAAAAAAATCTTTAGGTCTTCATGTTTTATACCAATATTAGGGTATTTGAAGACAAACAGACAGATACGGAGTAAAAAGTGTAGACTTTAACATGGAACATTTTATCAGTAGACAATTTTAAAATCGATGATAATAAAGTTTAAAATTACATTCATCGTCGACTTCCTTTGGATAGATAAAGAAGAAAAACATCCACAAATTATGCATAGGGAACCTTTTTTCTGAAACATTTAAGATAATAAGCTATAAAATTCTATTTTAATATAACCAATTGGATTAATTTTCAAATCTCTTCAATATTTAAAACTCAATAAATTGACCCGCAGGTTTTTGTAATGTTTTTCATGACTTACTGTGTTTTTAAAACACTAATTTATGGATATACATATTTTACTCGAAACGCTGCTTTGGTCGTTAGAGATTCAGGAAGGTAAGCAAAAAATGATACTAGTGTGATTGGTTATATTTCTGATGCATTTACGGATTTTGGATTGATTCAAAAGCATATTTTTATTTAAATCTTTCACTTATTATTTGTAATAAATATTAAGTTAAAGCATCATTTGCAGTGAGCTTACACTGATTGTAATCAGATTAATAGCATGAAAAATCGACTATGACGATAAATCGTTGGTGTTTCCCGCCTGAAGCAATAAAATCAAAATTTATTGTTTTTCGAAGGCGAAATCTGAGAAACTTCAATGCTGATTTTTGAGGTCTCTAGAAAATGGATAAATTTTTAGAATTGGTGAATTCTAAAACACGAGAATTGATTTTGTTATTAGTTTTATATAAATTATTATTGTAATGTTCCAGACTGTAACTTGGATTAATAACAGCATGCCTCTATACCAACAGAAAACAACCGTGCCCAAGATGGAAACATAAAAATACAAATTTCGCCTGTGTATAAGAATTTATGTTGCTTTGTGAATAATAATTTTAAGTTTAGTGGCTTGCTGTGCCAAACCGACAGACCCATAGTAAAATTTTTTATTTAGTTTTTATTTTGCTACTTACAGTAGAAGCTTTCGTTTTATTCGCTCTTGTCTTATTTTTAGCAGGAGTAGTTTTAGAAGTCTTGAGATGCTTTAAAACTTATACAACAAAAGATCCTACCTTTACTAGGTTTAATAAATAGTGATAAAATCATTCATAAGGTTGCGAGTAAGAGCTAAATAAGGATAATATGTGTAAATCTTCAATGCTTTAAATATTCCAAAAATTCCTGTAAAATATGAGGTATAATAAAAATACAACAAAGAGTAAAGCTTAATTAGAAAAGTCTGTATAAAAAAGCGTCTACAAAAAACGTGTTAGGCAATAGGGAACGATTCTGTTTCTCTTCGGTTAAGTTATTGTCAAGTCTGATACTGGTTCAGTTCTCCTATTTATCCTTGTAAATTTTTGTAATATTTTAAAATGTTAGTGATACCGAGGAGGAGGGAAATTTGTTTGTACCTAATTTGTGTATTATATTTATATATAATACTTAAGGAAATAAATTCAGATGTATATAAAAACTAATTATCGATAAATGTTTTTAGCTCCGAAATCACACTTTCATTTTGTTCCCATCCATTTTGGTCTGGGAAAGTGTAAAATGCACTATTTGTTTTTGTATTACGTATTTATTTTATGGACATTTTTATAAGTGTTTCTAGTGTATCAATGAAAATGATCAAGAACTGTTTAAATACTTAAGAAAAATCGCAACTAATCATGAGGCTGGGAAAATTTAATCAATCATTTTATAATTAATATGACGAGGACCGTTAAATAAATAACCATTACCAATAAGGATACTGATAATTTATACTCAGTCTTAATGAGAAACGGCAAGTAATGACGAATTGTACGAATTAATTGTGCGTAATGATGAGTAATGGCGGGTAATGCAAAGTAATGCTTGCATTACCGTAAGAGTCTAATAATTATTGGTAATGGTAATTAAATTTCTTAAATTCATTTTACTAAAAGAACAAGAACAAAATCTCGTTTTCCACTTACTCAATTCATTTTTTGGATAAGTAACGAAGCATAAACAATTAAATATACATGTAATATATTTTGCAATTTAAATAACTGCTTGCATACTTAATTTTTTTTTTATTTAAAAAGTGCTGTTTTGATCCTATTTCCGGGATTATTTAGGTTTCCATAATTTCCAAAAAAGAAAGTTTTATTTTGATATTAAAGGGCCTGGAAAGACTCAAATAATTTCACAAAACCAGCTTCGAACACAGAGCTTACACCCACCATAAATTTTTTCATGAGTACCGACGCAGGATTAGATTGGTTTTGACCAGGACTCTCCAGTGATTTCTATAATATTGAAAAAACGAAAAAAGGAGTTTATGAAATGAAGATGTTCGTAGTTATTTTATTGTTCGATAAAATGCTGTTTTGATTTTTCTACTGGAAAGAGTTTTCCTTCAAATTGGTTTCACGAATAAAATAGAAAAAAATAAAAAGTCGAAAAGTGGAAAAGTGAGGTTTAGTGCTTAATTCTTTGTTCGCATTACTTTTAATGACAATAGTGTCCTGATAGTATATTTTTTACAACTCTGGCAACATTGGAAAAAAGTACAGTTTTGATGATCTTCTCGGTTTGCTCGTTTGCGTTATCATGGCCGACAATATCGAAGTTACCTGCGAACTGCTCACACAAAAGAAGAAAAATTATATTTTTTGATAGATCCATTTGAAATTTTGTTGGCTAGTGCAATGTGAAAAAATAAATTTAATTATGGTAAAAAGTTCTTTCACTTAAAGTTTTCCGCGGATATTGAAATTAATAAACAATTTTAATTTTTAATAAGTGCGCTTATGAACTTCGCAAAACATCCATCGCAAATAATTCTACAGTCTCACGGAAATTGCTTATGGTAAGTATTCCCGATGCATTCCAATTTAATTTAAAACGCAAAACAAACGCCTGATTTTAATTATAATTGGCTCGTAGGAAATTACTTGAATTTTTGCTTTGTTTAAGCAAAGCCAATTAAAAGAGCCGCGCTTCGCTAAGGAATTTTTTTACTGCATATGAGTAGAGTTAAAGTGCGCTTAACTCCCGGAAAAATGAAACGGGTACCGAGAATTTTCTTCTTTTACTGCGGATATTGAGAAACAATAAGACTCGAAAATTACACATTTCCCTCGCTATTTTCACTAATAAAGTCAAACTCATTAGAAATACCGTGAAATTAACTGCCGAAACGACTTCAAAGCAAATTTAGTCCAGGAGCCGACTAGACTCCGGGAATATTGCATTGTGTTTTATTGTTATTCGACGAGCTATTTGCTAATTGGAAAAATTATCGGTTTTCGGCCTTCTGTGAGAAATGTGGGAAAGGAAAAGAACTAACAACACAATTAGAATTCGAGCAATTTCAAAGAGGGTATTATTACACTCAAATTGGAGACTTGAAGGCTTTTCCAGACTTACAAATATAATTACAATTTTTAACAAAACATAATTACTTACGAGGTAAGACATTTTTAATTATAAAACTTTATAGAGATTTTTCTGTGTTTGTTCTAAAAATATTCATGTTGAAATTGTTCGCCTTCATTATTTTATGTCTGTCCGTTCCGATACATAATTGTAAGATCTAGTATGTGAGAAACCTCTTGCCACTATTTCCATATTTTATGGCATTTTTGTCGCTTTTCCCTCAATTGAGGTATTTATTTTAATAAAATTTCGTTTAGTATTATATATTTAGGGTATTTGTATCGATCAGATTGGGGAAATCTCCATTGTTTTTTCCACTCATATCTTTTAATTTTTATCAAAATATAATTTTCAACTTTTCAGTCTAATCTTAGTATACCTGCACAAGTACAAGTCCAGTTGAAGTGAAAAATGCCTATACTACATAACTACATAAATTAACTAATCTTGATGAGCGGAATAATGATTCCCTTTCAATGATCGAAATCCTCATTCGGGTCTTAGAACATTATAGTCGTTTCGTGAATAATTTTATTCAAGGGATATTTTGAATTTTTCAGGAAGTTTCGCATCGGGCCCAAAGGGAAAGGAAGAAATCATAAGGTAAGAATTTATTTTTATATCATAACATTTACGATGATGATATGGTCCGAAAAATAAATCAGTAAAAAATATACTATGTACATACACATCTACGCTCTTGCTGAGTAATTAAATTGTCGAGTTTAACGAACCTAACTCTTAAAAAAGAAAATATTTAAATATTTTTTAGTTTAAAAAAAATGGTTTTTCTTTTGAAGTTTTAATTTTGATCCTCCTGAAACAAAGATATTGGTGTATTTATCTAAAGTTCTAAAATTGTTTATTTATTCTTCCAGAAGTAATAAAATAAATTAAATAACCCTTGTTTTATAATTTATTACTTATTAGTAGAACTTGTACAAATAACCACGCTTTTATATTTCGCCCTAACTTCCATTATAAATTATTATTAGGTACTTTGTAAATCGAGATAATATTATGTCTACAATTTAAATTTAAATTTCTTTAAATTTTCTTTACTGTAGACCAAAATATTAATTGCCAGTTACTTTTAAGAGTTAGAGTTTGAATTTTGATGGAAATTTGACGTAAAAATTGCTAGCTCACATGCAGAGTTTGTGCGTTTCGCGGGCTGGTTGCGTGCGCGCGGTACGCACCAAGAGGGCAAAAGTTGAGCGTTGAAAGCGGTAATAAATGCAAATCCGCATCAATTACCTGGAGAACGATTTCTCGGCGGAGTAGGCAACTTCTGTCAGTTCGGCCCGCAGAGCACATCGCGGTGATTGATGCTGCGTGCTGAGTGTTTTGACATGTTTATTCCGCAAATTCCGCGACCTGCTCGACGAGGTCCTCTAATTGCAGCGCGCAGGCCGCCTGGAGAAATGCGCTGCTAATAAATTCATCCAAAGCGGAGACAGAATCAGCGCCGCAAGTTCATGTTCAACTGATGTTCACTTGTCCCTCGTATAAATAAGATCCACTTTTGTTCATTTATTCTCCATTTTATAAGATCGGTCCATTGTTCGCAGCATTGTCGTCTGCCCGCGGCCGATCGCATCACTCGCGACGGCATCTCGCGGGCCCAACCGCCGCCGACGGGCCGCGCAACTATGAGCCATTAAATCCCGAGATAGGCCCGTGGACCAAGACTTGATCACTCCTTTAGCCCCATTTCGGAATTCTATTCGGATTCCGCGGGATGATGATGTGGCCGCTCGTTTTTTCCTCTTCGCGGGCACAATTACGCGTCTCGCGTCTTATCCTTGCGCGACGGCGGTTCTCGCTGGACCGAAGACGTTTCAAAATGGCAACAAAGGAGGAACAAGTCCGCTGCGTTTTTGAGCCCATGGCCAGGCAGCGAGGCGAAGACGAGTCCCGAGTCCCGGGTCCCGGGTCCCGGACAAAAACAAAGGTAACTTTCGCCGGGCATTGTTTGGAGATTTTCCTCGAAACGAAGCAATTTGTGCTTAGCCACGGATGCTGCCTTTTACGGAGGCTGCGATCGCAAGACGCTGCCTAAAAAAGCCAGCCCCGCTCGCGAAGGGGCGGTCTTTGACCACTGTACATTTTAATTTTCCATCTTCGCTGAATTAATTCGTTACTATTGTGATTTGTGGCCGTTGTTCAGCATGAGCCTTGTTTACTAGCGGATTACTTCTTAATTCCCTCCATAAATTCAGCCAGTTAAGGAGCAGCTCCTGCTAGAATAAAATTACTTACGAGGCGTTTACCACCAGAGTTAGCTATCTATATTTTCGTGACTTTAACTAAAATTGATAAAAATATAGCGTCTCTGATGATAATTGAATTGAAATTTGCAAATAATCAAAGAAATAAAAATTGGGTCCTTTTGTGTTTCTTATAACAAAATAAATTGTTTGCTTATATGTAATTAAATATAGTATCATTTATACAAGTCTTCTACCATACTCTTTTAAAAGATATAATTATACTGCTTTTAATTCATTAAGTTTAAATCTGCGCTTAAAACAAAACAAAAAAATTTGTAAAAATATAATAGTATGTCTTTATTATGGATGTTGAACTTTATCAATTTATCAATAATTCGTGCATTTTACATTTATTCCGAAAATAGGAGACTCAAGATTTTTTTATTATCTTTTGTTGAAATAAAAATAATTTGAAGATTAAAGCTGGGACTTAAATTGTGACTAGATTTCAACACTTTAATACTATGTCGTCTCTTTAAATTGTACTATCCCTCCTTTAAAATCAGATGATTACGTCTGCCCGGAGAATTAATTATCCTGAGATTGCAATTAATCCGCTCAGTGCAATCGCCAAGCAGTCCTATCGGTCTTCTGAAAATTGAAATACACCTGTGTATCGGTCAGCGTATACGTGTATGTAATTTTACATTCTGGACGACCTCCAGGGGATCATTCAATGTAAGAGGCTATAAAAAAGAAGTCCTATTTCGAACCTCTCGGGACGCCACAGTGTAAGGAAAAGAAATTAGACAGAGTCTTGCACACTGTAACCCTCTTTTTTGAAAATTAAATTTCCAAGTTTAATCCATCTCAACTAAATGGCGTCATAGCATGGCGTCAATATTATGAGTGATTTAAAGAAAGTAGTAAACATTTTGTATAATTAAATAACATTCGTTCTTAGAATAATATCTAAATTGAAATCTGTTTTATACGGTTTGCTTTCCAGGAAATTTTGCACTTAAAGTTTTCATGAGTAGTTATCAAACAATTTAATTTCACTGGGTTTTAAATAGAATATAATGACTTTTCCCAAAATCTTAGATTACTACAAAATTATACCTCTGCTAGACTAATTATAAAAAAAAAAAAAATCATAGATGAATGAAGAATGTACTTCTAGCACTAAAATGAGAACTCCTATGTTTTATATACAAATGAATTCAAACTTAAATAAATGAAATGAATGAAAAAACAAAAAAATTATCAAACAATTTTTATTTCGTTAAAATAAAATAAAATTGGCTGTATTTTTATCTATCCTACTTTGCGTCAAAAACTGAATTCAAATATTGTTGCACAAGACTGGCCTCACGTTTTGCTCATTAATTCTGAATGTTATATTAGACCTCAGAGGTTACGCAGTTGATGCATAAGTACAACATCTGCAATCTCGTTATGTTTTTGTGAAGTGTGCACGTTAAGGAGCTTCGGATGATCAGTGTAAGGAGAAGGATAGTCGGATAATCCCATGGCAAGGACAAATCTGATAAATCTGCGGAGATAAGACTTGACTTATATATTCAAGAATTGTTCGAACAAAAGTGAAGTACATACAGCTGTTTGTATACAGTTTGAAAATTCTTGCGACCGTCTTTCTCGCCACTATCCAAATAGCATGCCAACTAAAAGGTTAATTTTGAATCAAGGACAACCCTAAATCAGAGACAGAATAACCAACATTCGAAAATGCAAAATGTACAATAGCGAAACTGAAATAGAAAAATTTGAAAGATCACAATAAATACAAATTGTTTAGTCTGACTGTCTTTTCGGTTGAAAAAAGTATTATTGACTTATTTCAGTTATTTCATCTTAACTTACTTAATGTAATAACGAAACCCTAAGACCTGAAGTAACCTTATACAACCTTTTTTAACTGTTGATGAATTGGTACATGAGCCGTGATATTCGTAGAGCTGCAATATGTGGAAAAATTAGGCCATGAAATCCTGTTAAGAAAGCAATGCTATGTAGTACTCTACCGGCATCTATCGAACGGATCGTGTACCTTTTAAAATATGAAAAAGAAAGCAATATTCGACGATTGTTACTTTCGTGTAAATTGTTATTTATAAAATGAAAATGGTTAATATGATTCTAAAAAGTCCGACTTACGACAGTAGTACACTAATTAAAGTCTGAGCATCCGAGGATCGCGGCGAGGCGGCGACTAATTGTCTCTTTGGCCGCCGGCAGAAGACACACCTTCGGGGCGAGTGACGCGCATAATTGCGATCCTTACAAGGAATGGAATTGCTCCGGCGAACGCGTTTCGCGCGACGGCCAAGAAGAGTGGCGATCTTATTTCCATGCCGAATAAATGCATGACCGCGTCAGCCTCCCTGGGCAATTGGTAGCGCGAAAATGGCCGCCGCCGAGCCTCATTTACACTTCCCGGACAGGTGAGATCGGGTATCGGATCAGCTCCTGCATTATTCCGATTATTCCTCGAGGGCTCTCACTTAATCCGTGCTGGACCCGAAAGAAATTCCGCACGGCAGATCTAATCTCGCGGCCGCGGATGACTTGTCGGTTGTCCACTCCGGGTCACCTTGTGTTTGCTCCGTCTACCTGTCAATTACCTGTTTTGGCACCGCTGTTTATGCCTGCCCGGCGGAGCCCTCGATGGTAACAACAGCACAAACATGACACCGCAACACGACAACAAAACGCCGTACCAGCTCCTCTGGAGGCTGCGGCGGCCGGAATATCTGCATCATCCGAACATAACTTACGTGTTTAGCACATAACTAGTTGTTGCACCAGTTATGCTGCGGGCAGCGGGCCTCGGCCGCGAGATAGGCGAGAAAAGGTGCTAATTGATTGTTAAGGTGAAAATTGGATACCTGGTGTCACAATATTTGTTGCTTGCCATGCTGCCGAGCGCGGACCAACTTCGAATTGAATCCGCGCAAAAGGCGCATATTACGGCGCTAGTTAGTGTCAGCGCCCGGCCCCAAAGTCCCGCGCTTTCGTTTGTTTTTAAATTCACGACAGGGAAGTGCTCCTCACTTTCGGGACTCGCGCCGACGTCAAACGTTAATTGGCTTCCGCTGGCATATTTAATTGGCCGTTAAAAGGGACTCCGGTGGCAGTTCGGGGAGTTATTAAACGACTTACATGGGGCCGAGCGTAAGGAGGCCTACGGGACCCCAGAGCTCCTTCTGGGGATCGGCGCTGGACCGAACATCGATTTTGACGCGTCGCTCCTGCTCCGGGGGGCCTAGTGCCTAATTAGTTTCCACATTTAACGATTCGGCTCAAATGGACAAGACCATCGACATGTGTAGGGATCACTTGTTCCCGCAATTAATTAATTGCTGCCACGGGGAGCCGCAAAAACTGGGGAACATCAAAATCCCAAACGACCATGTTTTCGCAGCGCAGCCACCGATCTCTGGAAAATGGCTCCGGGTTTACGACACCCCGATTGATCGCTGCAGCTCGGGATTTGAGCACCGCCGACTAATTGCACTCACATTTTGAGTGCAATGTCGGAACTCTGAGTTCGGTTGTTGGCTCCTCGTCTATTGGACCACTCACTTCTGCGATTTCGCGGTTGAAAATGGCGAAGTGTTTGCGTGTTTGCGAAGTACGCAATCAAAATTTAAAGATCAAATAAAATTATTATCATGTTATAATTTTACACTTGTATTTCAAAGCTATATGGCCTCACTTTTTCTTTAAATTTTACAATATATTGCATATCATTGGAATTTATTCCCATGGTGGGAAAGGACACGAAAATGTTAGAGGGAACTTATTTCATACTTTAAGCCCTCTTCTTTCATATCCTTGATTTTTGGCACCTGAAATTTTTGGAAATACGCTTGACCTTTTCCTTCCACTATTTTGATATTTAATCTCTCGATTTCTTCCCCGTTTGCCAAAATGAAGCATAAAAAAATTATTTTATGTGATCGATTTACTTACTTTTCGATAAGTGCATAAGAAGTGTTTACTCTTGCTGTTTTCGACGGATTAACGATATAATACAGAAATGTTTAAAAGGATTCAATTACGTAAGGCTGACATCTTAGAATCTTTTCCATATATGTATTTGTAACGGAGTCTAGTGTTATTTGAATTATAAATTTAAGGATGTTTTAATAGGTATATAATATTATACATATAATTTTATAATGAAAATCAAATCAAATCACTTATTAAAGTTAGCTCTGCTCTTGCCAATTGTTTTAGGAGTGTTTATTAAAAAAGAAAAATGTTATACTTTTTAAAGGCAATTTTAAAGAATATGTATATCTCTAAAACCATATTTTTCTAACATTAAAAGTTTTTAATATTATTTAAGTTCAATTAATATAGTGCAAATTTTATTCATATGATACTATATAAACCTAAATTTTAATTTATGAAAATTTTCAAATGCCAAGATAATCGAGGAAAACGTGAACTTGGCCAGAAAATTCTTAATGCTATTATAACTTTCGAAGAATCGCGTCAAGTAATACTCGGAGAAGTTTTTATTTTCATTCTATGTTAAAAATTCCAAGCTTCAATGTTTCTTGGCGATTATTAAATACATACATATGTCACTCATGATAGAATCAATATAGGCAGCTAAAATTTTTCAATGCAAAAGTATAGTGTACAAAACAAAATATAGTTTCGAACTTAGGTAGGAGACTTTTAAAGAAAGTTGTCTCCTGCATGACGGAAATAGTTTTAATTTTGCTTACATTTTTATATTTATTTTTCATATGAATTATGAATATAAATTTCTTCCTATTGCCAGACCAAGAGAAATCCTCAATTGATAAGCACTTCCCGTTTCCAAAAATGGGTAATTTATATTGAATCTTTAAGGAAAATCAAGATGATCGCGAAGTCGCTGGGTTATTTTCAAGGCAGCTCTCTTATCTTATGAGTTTTCTATATGAGATATTTTTCCACGAGCAATGATCTGGCAGCGGAGCAGCTAAACCACTGTCTCAAGTTAGTGACGGCAGCTGCAAGTCTTTTTATTATTTTTCATTATTACCAGACTCAGAGCTCCTTCAGTGGACCTGCCATCGCTGCTAATTGCGGGAATGAAGAGCGACCTTATAACAGGCTCGGGCTCCTTCTTGAGCGGCCTCCTAAGACTACTCCCTTCGGTAATTACCATTTAGCAGTCAGGCCAAATTGGCCATTGATTTGAATGTTCCGTCATGTCGGACTGACTACGATGTCACCCGTCATACGTAACGAAAGTGGGTATGGATGGGTTAAATGAGCCGAAATGACACAACGACAGCGCTGTCATGCTCCAAATCGCTGTTTGCCGATTGTCGTCAAGCCTCCTGCTGCATATTCAAATGTCATAATTAGCAGGATCTCAAGAAACCCCAAGAAAACGACGGTTGGCTGCCGCCGTTCCACGACCGATAAATTGATAATTGGAAATAGCAAAGCACAGGGCAGCTCGCGAGGTCTCCAATGACAGGGTAGTGCAGTGCGCTCCAACTATCAATTCTACGTAATTTGCAGGCTGGACTGATAATTCCCTTTCGAGGATAAATGATTCAAAAAATAAATGTCCGTGAGTCCGTATAAGTAGGTCTTCATGTTTAGTATGAACCACGCCTTCTTATTGCTTTGAAGTTTCTGTTTGGAAAAGTTAAACGCTAAGGAAAATACAAGCTGGTGCATTTAGTGTACGTGCTTATTACTCCTGTTGATATTCCATAATTGTATTAAGGTTGCATGAACTCTCTTTATTTAACCAGTATAAAAATGCTTCTTTGACGTATTACAGAACATGTCATGGGATAGGTAAGGCTAGATAATTTTACCAAATTATTGCTAATTACTTTTTTGTCTTGTTGTAATACTAGTCGATGTTTAAGTAAATACTTGATACGTTTATTTTTAAATTGTATTATATCATATAACCAACATAATCCAAAAATGTCATTTAGAATATACATACATATATACTATAATCTATATTTGGAGAATTTTCGGGTGCCAAAGTGTATTAAAACAATATGTTTTGAAGAAAACCTAGTTAGATATGGAGAAAAGTATGTGTACCTATTGGGGGTCAAAAAAACATATTCTCCTTATAATCTTAGTACTAATGTTTTTGCAGCTCTTACTACGTATATGTACATTTAGTTTAATTTTAACAAAAATTTAAGTAATCGTTATATAAGTTAATATGATACTTTTACTTGAAAGAATGAAAATAAAAAATGGACTTAGTAGGTATTACCTATATTCAAAACGAACGGCTCAATCTTAATTTTATTATGGTCGCCTTTTGATGCATATTAAAAGAATATAAGAAACAGATATCTAGAAGGAGATTTAAGCAACGACGTCCATTTTTTTGGGCTCCATCGCCAAAACGAGACTCCTCAATTCTTAGTGGCTGCCATTCCTCCTTCCATTTCGAGGAAAAATAAGTGTTTTTTTCGTTTCGTTGCCACAAAATTTATTCATCCCTTTCCACCGGCCCACTGTCCAGGACAGACCCGAAGTGGACCCGGGGCCGAGTGGCAATCAGCATGGAGTTAAACAAACGTCGACCCATAACCATAACCACCAACTTATTTATTCCAACATTAAATCGAAGAGGCAATAATTTCCGCGGAGAAGTACTACAAGCACTCGGGCGCACGTAGGGCCTGCGCGGTCGGCTCTGTTCTCGCGTGTTAACCTTCGCAAGGGCATGTAATAAATGGATCGAATCGATTGAAAGATCGCGGACAGCGAATGGAGTTTATAAGAAGATCCCGGGCATAAAGAAAACGCGGAGTCCCTGGCCAGTGTCCGGGACGCGGCGGAGCCCGTAGCACTTCCCACCCAGCCGACCGCCGCGGCCCTTCCTCCGGGCCACTCGCGGCATCTATTGAGCGAGGAGACTTAACGAACTAATCACACACCGGGTTAAGTGAATTTCTAAAGATTTACGAGCGATAAATAAACAAATTTTATCGCCCAGAGAGGCGAATGGCGTGGCTGCGCGTTAATCAAGCGGAATAAGCTAATAACTAAATACGCGGGAATGACGATCCTCATTAGACACGGCCCAACAGATGGAGCTGCCATCGCGGGATCGAGCCGTCTATTCGTGGCCTAGACAAAGGTGGGCGCTCACCTTTACTTTTTCCCAGGTAGGGCATACGAGTTTCAGTTGTGAATTAAGTCCTTTATGCTGCGGCTCTCTGCTGATCACCGATCACATCGGCGATCGCGCAATAAATTTCAATTTCCATATCAGCGTTCAATTAATAAGAGAACTACGAATTCAGCCTTCGAAGTAGTGAGGAAAGCGAAGTTTTGTGGCTCGTATAAAAGCAGTTACTAAATCTAATTTTGCCTTCAGCATGAAACATTAATTTGATCGCGTGATGCTGATCAGAGATATTAATACAATGCAATAATAAAACATGTACAAAAGTTCCTAACGTTTTGATCAATGGCTTAACATGGGCATATAATTATGTATGATGTATTTGCATTTAATAGTTCGTTCATAATTCGTACTGAACAGAAAATTGATATAGACCTTAAATATATTATAATAAATGTGATATGTTAAAAGTACTCATCGATAACTAACTTCGATTACAAATTTTTATTCGTCGCAGGCATGTAGTTCTGGGGCTTCACTAATCTTCGGATACAAAAAATGTTTAACTATAAACTTTCTTTTATTTTTCCTAATTTATGAATGAAAGTAAAAAACATATTGAACTAAAGGGCATTTTCGATTTCATCTTACTTATCTCAAACCTTAGAAATTAATTAATATCGATTTATTAAGGAAATTGAACAATTCATGAAAAACATATACGTTGTTAAAACATTTTAATAACTTATAAAAAATATCATGCCTATGTGTTTCGCTTAAAAGGGAGGTATGAATGTATTTCTTAACAATAAATTCACATATTCGAATTTTCTTTTATTTATTCGATATAAAGAAGTTTCAAAATGAATATATGTAAAAATAATTAACGCCCACGTCGATGGCGCACAGGTACAATCACAATTTTAAGATTTGATACTAATTATAGTATATGTTCTACGAAGATTAGATTCGATTCTCAGGCTGCGAGAAAGAACTTTTCGAGTTAAAATTAACTGCCGATGATGAGTAGGCCGTAAGGGACCGTCTTTCAGATGTAATCGGGTACTTGTTGACTAACTATCATTTAAGTTTAGAGTTGAAAATAATTATATAACAATAATTTAAAAAAATCAAAATAATGATTAGCGAGTAACCTCAAATCTGAGGAGAATCAGTCGAAAAGGAGTTATTCAAAGTTTTTTTTTTATTAGTTGCACTATACTAAATTAAGAACATAATTATGCGCATACTTAAAACTGTCTTGATGAATAAAACTGCTTAGTTTCTTGTCCCAAAAGCTGATATTTGTTTGGATTGAATCAAATTCATCAAAAAATGTCATTTTACATATTGGCTGAATAAGGAGAGCTTGGCTTTGAATAATTAGTAATTAAAATTTAAATATTTATTATTTTGAATTGGGAGTGTGAGAGGGAGGAAGAAATCGAAAGGAAGACTTAGTTTACTTAAATTTGTATGCGAATATTTTAATAATTAAAATATTAAACGTTTTTTAAGTTTTTGTTAAGAGATAATCATCAGTTTGAACGGGTTTGCATTGCTCGGGGCTCTGATACCTTTAAATTGGGCTCTGCATTTGCCAGCCGTCTTTATGAAATTTTAAACTTTGGCTCTTATCTAGTTAATTAGAATCAAAGGATAAAAAATGTGAGAAATTTGAAAAAGCTCATAAAATTCACATAATGCAGATTTCAGGAAGAATTTAAAGAAAATTTGAAAATGCCCACATTTAGCCAGCACCCTGTGCAGACACGAAACGTTCCATCGAATTGCGATGTTTCGCGAGCGCGAGTTCCGAAGCACAATGGAAGCGCGCCGCATGCGGCGGAGCGGCGAACAAGAACGGGTCCGACGGCATCCGTCGCCGAGAGCAGGGTGGAAATCGTGCGCACCGATGCGAGAACGAGATAAACGCACACAGCGAACGGAGCCTAATCCGGCAGATGCGTCGTGATTTATATCCCGACTCCCGATTCCCGACTCCCGACTCCCGACTCCCGACTCCCGACTCCCGACTCCCGACTCCCGACTCCCGACTCCCGACTCCCGACTCCCGACTCCCGACTCCCGACTCCCGACTCCCGACTCCCGACTCCCGACTCCCGACTCCCGTCCCGGGCACATAGAAACGGCCGAAAAGGAAGGGAAATTTTCGTAAATTGGGAACTGGGAGCCAGTCCTCCCGCACTGCC
Source organism: Tolmerus cingulatus (assembly GCA_959613345.1). Classification (NCBI taxonomy): domain Eukaryota; kingdom Metazoa; phylum Arthropoda; class Insecta; order Diptera; family Asilidae; genus Tolmerus; species Tolmerus cingulatus. The sequence continues at coordinate 10,469,433 of OY390708.1, read as the reverse complement.
GCCGACTCGCCGGGAATGGGACTCCGGCGGCAGTTAATGAGCCGCGGCACACACACACAGTCGCACTTGCGCGTGGGACCAATCGGGCGAGGGGTGCTCCGTCGGCCGGCAGTACATAGCCCGCCCTGGCGGCGCACCGGGAGGGGACCTGGCCACGCCCCCGGGACCCGGGCCGCCGAGGAGAAGTGGTCCGACGAGCGGACGAACGAGTTCCCGCGGCCCGCCTCCCGTCGTTCGGGCTCATTTTATCGCGGGGGCTCAGTTACACGACGTGGTCTGACTCGTAACGACGCAGGTTTGATGAAAGAAGGGCTGTTCGCCCTGTGGAGCCTCAGCCAGGAAGTGTCGCACGAGACTTTGTGTTTGTTTTCCTAAAACCCGGGCGCACCATCCGGGGAGTTGCTTGGCCCGCGACTTCGGGGCTTCGAGCGGCGACCGGTGGCGATTTTTAATTGAGAAATAGGCGCAGTCGCCGGCTGATAATGATCTTGCCGACGGGATCCGCGCGATCGCTGTGAGGTTAGGGCGTTTTTACATATAAATAAATTTTTTTTTTTTGGGGTGATTGTCGTTTCTGGATCAACCATCTACCGGCTGGATGACAACGCTGACGACGAGGCCGCTGCCGCTTCTGCCCCTGGCAATTGCACGATCGATGACATGCAATGAGCGGTCGCCATCCGCGGGATCACCGACACCCCCGCCGACGATCATGCACCCGGACAACCTCCTCCTGCAGGGTCACGGGGTCACCAGCCCGCGACTGAGCAGCGGGAGCAGCGTGTTTTGCGAGAATTTGGGGAAGAACTGCACCGGAGACTCATCCCCCCATTCGGCGATCTCATCGGCTCCAGGTGACAGCGGCGGCTTCGGCAGGTACGGCCAGGTGAGATCACCCGAAGACGGCGTCGAGGCGACCCGCAGTGAGTTTAGTGACAATGGGCAGCTCGAGGACCTCGGGACTGATCAGATGAGCTGCTGCAGTGAGGACAGTGAGTTATCCGTGGGTCAGGAGGGCTGTGCAAGTAACGGTAGTGACACGCCCGGGAAGGGCTTCAGTGCGAGTGGAAAGCGGGGGATCGCCGATGACAGTGAAAGTGTCGACAACGCATCGAACCTGTCCGAGGAGGCCCGGCTGGGTCCGTCCGGGGACCAGGCGATCAGCGACGACATGAGCAACGACTCGAGCCCCAATCGAGACGTTGACCCCTCGCTGATCGCACCTGCGATGAGGATCCCAGTTCCTGTGGTCAGACCCAGTCCGACCCGGCTCCAGGAGGAATTCCTCCGGAAGTCTCACCTCTACGCGGAGGAGCTGATGAAGCAGCAGATGCAGTTCATGGCGGCGGCCAGGGCAAGTGCATTTTCCCTGCGACACGCCGCCGTCTCGCCCGAGATGGGAAAAGTCGGGTTTCGACCCCACGTAAAGTCGTCCTCCATGCAACCCGAAATAGGGGAGAATCTCGTCAACTTCAGCGGGATCCATTCCCACCTGAGTGCAATATCGAAAATCTCCCAACTGACCAACGGCACCGAGTCTGCCCTCAACAAGCTCACCGCCTTTGGGGTGATGTCCGCCCGGAAGATGACACAGTCGCCCCCGTTTGCGAATCAACTTAACCTAAACCACCCGGGCCACTCCCGGCACCCGTTCATGAACAATAATTTGAACGAGAGCAATCTCAAGTTCAGCATTGATAACATCCTAAAAGCGGACTTCGGGCGCCGGATCACAGACCCGCTCCTCAAGAGGAACAGCTCCGGCGGGGGCGGACTCGGCGGAAAGGGCCTCAATCCGCGAAAGAACCGCAACAGCGAGAAGCACGAGAGCACCCCCGTGGACCTGACGAGCCTTGTGACCGGAAGTGCGGGTTCTAGTTCTAGTGCAGATCCTGCGTTCGACAAGCATCAGACTAAGACTGGGGCCAGTTCGCAGGCACCTGCTGCGTGTAGTGTTCCTAGTGCAATTCCACCCCCGAGTGCGACGTCCACCGCCTCCTCGGCCGCGGCGGGCCCCGCAGCGACTCCGGTGGCCGCGACTTCCTCAGAAAGCACCACCAGCAGCACCGGAAGCAGCAGCAGCAGCGGCTCCTCGACGGGCGGCACCCTCAACGTCTGGCCCGCGTGGGTGTACTGCACCAGATTCAGCGACCGACCCAGTTCCGGTAAGTTTGGGGCTCCTACTTCCGGGCTCTGCGCCCTGTGCACAAATTTCGGAAGGGCTGGGCTAGGGCCACTGCAGAACTTAATTTAGTGCAGACTCTGGCATTTTTGCATTCCGGCGCTCGCTTGCTCTTGTGGCAAATATTAAATTCTTGGTCTGAGGTATTTTGGCACAGGAAGTATTTGCAAAGCTCTGCCATTTTGTTTTCCTTCTTCCACTATCAAAATCAAATTACAATTTTCGTATAACGTAAGGCAGGCGATTTGAAACGAAAATTTTGTATCATTTTTGGCCAATAATGCATAGTATAACTTTTTCTAAAAATAAAAAGATTTATAACTCCTGGAATAGTCGCGGTTAAAATACATAATAAATATAGGTACTTTAGTAACTATGCCTAAATTTCAGTACGATTGCATCTTTAGTCTTAACTTTAGTAAAAATGAAATTTCAACAGACAGAAATCGAAGTCTCACAGCAAAAATTTTAATTTAGCATTTTGGTATGATAACCAAAAAGTTAATAAAGATACATATTTACTGGAATAAATATTACTAAACCGGAAAACATACGCCACTACCAAAAAAAATAATTAACAAATTAAATTAGTTAGTTTCTTCTATATTTAAGAAGTTAAAATGTTTAAGCTTTAATAAGCATTTAAGTGAGTGTCTATGGACGTTTTTTTATTTTATATTGAAACTGAACGTACATCAATTTAACTACTTATTATAGCATTATAATCCATTCAACCCTTTTTGAAAAATACTAAAAGCATTAAAACATTCAGAAATATCTATTGCCTAAATTTGATTTTTTTTTCTTAAATTGATTATGATATTGAAAGGCTTATAAAAAAAATGTATTGAATATTCCGGGATTAGGGATAGTTTTCATGTAAACAATTGTTTATGATAAATCTTTATAACTTCTTTGCCTGAAAGTGACGTCTTTTGGTTTAAGTTTAATTTTCTAGAGAAAAGGGAGATGTGGTTGAGCATTTTTATTTACCAAATTCATAATCCATGGAAAAATCCTTTCGAAATAATCTGGCACTCATATATTTGGAAACAAAAACAAAATAGTGTTGTGAACCTAATGTTTTATTTAAACTTTATTTGATCAAAATCGACTGCCGGTTAAAAGGTTTTTAAATAGTGAAAAAGCTGAGTATAACACCTGATATATATTTCTATTTCAAATGTTGAGATGTTTGAGAAGCTATTATTATGCATAAGTATTTAAAGCTGGATTTGCCTTTAAAATTAGCGAAATTAAAATAATCAATTTAGCTTTTTCATTGTTTCTCACTGGTACCTATGATAGTGCTTATCAACTTACGGAACTGACTTGATTTTAAAGATAGTTAAAGTAAGGGTGAATGGGAAATTTATTTAAAGCTTGCATAATTATTACTTAATAATTACTGACCCTCAAATTTATTGCTAAAAAAACACCAATTTTTATAATTTCATTCAATACAAAAATAAATAAGTTTGTAAATCATTTTTATAATTTTTTGTCCGTTGCCTCATATACATGTACATATGTATATCGCGTTTAGTTGAGATTACACTCGCTTTAATTAATATTTGAATTAAAAAGTTTGCTTTGCAAATTATTTTACTAAGACATCCTCAAATAAATTTGCAAAGTTATAAATAAGAAAACTCAACAATCAAAAACAAAGACATAGCAATATTTTGAAGTGCATTTAAATCCAATTTTATACAAACATTATACAAAAACATTAGATAATAGAAACTTATTTAGATGTTGTACAATAATACCAGAAAGTCAATAAATTAATGACGTTTTTTAGTATTCAGTGACTGCACTCAGACCGATTAGCGCATAAAGACAGATAATGGAGTTAATGGGCTTTTAAATTTTTTCCCGTAAAATTTAAAACTTTGTTTTAACTGAATTGTATTTAGATAAAAACAGCAATAACGATATCTGATTTGGTTTCATCTTAAATTTATATCATAAAAATTTACTTAAATGTATTCGAGGATGCGTTAATAAGAAAAGTGCTTCATTAAAAAAGAAAAAGAAAAAGAATCTTCTCCAAGTTTTGTGGAAGAAATGCTAAATCGAAAACTGTTATACGTATCCATATATTTTTCTTTCGAATTTTCCGACGGCTAAATGCTTATTTTCCATGCTTATTATTTTCTTGACTTGCAACTTCCTAATTCAAACCATTTCGAATTATGATTTATCAAACTCAAACTGGAATTTGAAACTAACAAGAGTAAAATTTATGGAGATCGAAAATACTACTGAATATAAATCCCTATGTGTAAAATGTGATCATAGTCCAAACCCGCACAACCTCATTAATAATATTGTTCTTAATATTATTTATATTTCCTCAGAATTCAAGTTTGTTAGGTATCTTTAAAATTTCTGTTTGTTGCTTTAAGGAACCAACATTAGTCACTTATTAGATTAACACGGCTGTGAAAAGAATAGCTATATTATCAATTTTTTTTAAAAAACTATTCTTACATAATTTTACGATGTTTTAACTTCAAATAAGTAACAAAAATAAGAAATAAGTCAATAATTTAATAAATAACGTTTTTACACAGCATACGTTCAAGCAATAATACTTTATGGTAATAAGGTTGCTATAGTAATTTTTAAAACAATACCTACTTCAAAGAGATCAAGATGTATGTAATGCCGTATGTTAAAAGAAAAATATAAGAGCTTAGTCGTGATATTTTAAAATCATATCTTCATCTTGGCACAAAAAAGTCTTATATTTGACTAACGAAAGTCGAGCTGTGCGTGACGCAAATGTTAGATATGCAATTATTTGCGAGAATTTGTTCACCTACTTCTCTTTGAAGAGTTTTGTTTGTTTGTCAACAATCTTTTGATAATTCAACAATAAAGTCTTTCAAATTGTAGAAAAGACATGCCCACGCATTTCACCGTTACAATTTATCTTAGGCCGGAAACTTTATCATACATATGAAGTTTTTTCGCCTATTTAGGACGTTTGTTGCAATGAATCACTTCTTCAAAGTAATGGGAGTAATGAATCCTAATGTAAATGTAAATAATCAGTAGGTAATTGGTTGTTTGATACTTACGATGTTAGGAGTAAAATATAAATATGCAAGGATTGTTCTATAGTTATTGCTATATATATTTTTAGAAAGTAGTTTAATATGGTATCTCAGTTGAAGAAACAATTTTATATCTTTTATAGAATTAGTTAAAACGCTTAATAGCTTGAACTTATACTTGAAGAATTGCTTTAAAGACAGATCAGACTTCACTACTATAAAGCAGTAATTTATGAGAATTTTTAAGTGACAAAGAGAACTAGAAATATTAAACATGAAATTTTCATTGAATAATGTTAAAATAATAATCATATTGTTTTTAATGATTAGAATGCATCTACTGTATACTAGAATCAATTATCAATTATGATTATCAGGTTATCTAACGTCTGCTTAGCCTTTTGGTAAACCTTTAGTGATTGTTATACCTACTTAAATCGGTACGATAACGACGTAAAAGACTCGGATAGAATGCGTCGGGTTCGAAGACTACAAAATCAATGATTAAATCGCAAAAGTTTCCAAGGTACAATTAAATATGAAGGCGTGAGGGTGTGTCAATCAAATAGGTAAACTCAATAATTGGCACTTTTCAGTGCAAAACTATTTTACAAGATGTTAAACTTCTATACGCTGACTGGATATAGACTAAATTTAGACTTATCAGAAAAGAAAACGGGTTTCCACGTTTATGCTCATCAGTTACATTTCAAACGTTGTTAATCTGATTTAATTTGGGCTTTACGATTCCTACCTGAAAGGTTTTTTTGCTGCTTTTTAACTCTATAATACAACAGCACATATTTATTTATTATCATTACATATTATTGCGAAAATTTACAATTAGGTGTAAGGTGTTAATAATGCCTGGTTCCTTTGAAAAATATTTTCTTTTCTTTTTGGAAACAAGAATTTTTCAGGTTTAGGTCAATGCAAAGTTTTTAGTTTTTAGATCTAAGATTTGGATTCATTAAACTTTAAAATTTGAGAAAGTTCGAGCATTGGGTTGATGTGAGAAGAATTTTGCAAAGTACAAACATGAGGTAACTATTTCGAAAAAAGTAAAAATTAATTAAGTTTTTCCGGTTACAAAATAATCTGTGCCCTTTAATCCTACGGGGTTAAGTACTGCAATGAGTACGTTTGCATGATTGTTATGTTGCCAGAAAGTAAATCAAAGTTAAACTGACAGGTATTTTTGCGAACACGATACTGCCGCAATTGCGCCGTATTTTTATTGCTGCATGACTTTATCAAAATTGTGAGGAATTCCTCACCCCATGAGACCAATTTCGCAGGCTAAATTGTTTTATTATTCAAAAAATGTGTAATTGTCCCTATTTCCATTTGTAGCCATTTTTAAATCTTTTTAACACAAAACTTCCCTGCACGGACGCACCTTAGGATCCAACACCTGAGGGACAGCGGGTAGTTTTCCCGCCAAGAAACCGAAGGGTTGCACGCCATCAGCACGCGAATTTGATTTAGGAGCTGGTCGAGCCCTGCGAGCGCTGGGAACGCGAACGTAAAAATGCCAGCACCCAGCAATCAAACAAAACCTTTCTCAAGGAAAAGGGCTGCGCGAAAGTGTGGTTGGTGGGAGGGGGTGGGTGGTGGGGGTCATAGGGCAGGTAATAGCCGCTGTTCTTCACATTATAAACAAAACTTTAAAGAAAGCGGCCGTAAATCAAACCCGCAGCCGATCCCCAGGCGCGGCCCTAACTTACCGCCAAGTGTCACGTTATGGGCCGCCAAGTGTCACGTTATAGGCCGCCTCGTCGCCGCGCCGCCGGAGCGGAATCCGCGAAGTTAGTCAGCGCGACTTTTTCGGAACGCGGATAAATTGGCGTGCAATTATGTCGCCTATCGATTTTTTAAGTGAAAGTTGCCCGGGGCTGGTTCGGCGGGCTCCGGTAATCCGGCGATCTCCAGCCGCCGCAAGTGGGCATACGAAACGAGGTAATTGCGACGGGTACGTGCCCGGCCACGCAAATCCGCCGCCAGATGATAGAGTTGTTAGAGAGCGATTTCCGCGGCTGAATTGAGTCGCGCTGCCGCTTCATTGCGATGAAATTACCATGGGCTAATTAAGGCAGGAGCACTTGACCACTGGGAACGCCCGGCCGCTCCCGATAGGAGAGTCCCGGCCCTCCCCAGTCGTAAGCACAAAATGGCCCTATTTGCATAATCGAAGTGCACAACCTGATTACCAGCAATTGAAGAAGTCTATCAAGTGCGTCAAGGTGGTACCGCGATCATCAGGATAAATAATCGCGGAGGAAGGGTTGCCATATAACTGGCGAGTTTTAGTAGGTATTTTACATTTAATACAGATTTTCGAGAGTCAGGGATATTTTAATTTAACATTTATATTACTTTTCGATAATTCGTAAAAATAATAAAATGTCCGTTGCCACTCATTAGTTCTATAATAATATAGTATACATTAACTCATTATGTTTGAGAATGGCATAATTTCACTTTTTTAAGGTAGTCCAATTTTAACGTAGATACATATATCTCACTTTATCGTTTTTTTTCTTGACACTTGGTAGTTGGTGCCAATTTAATATTTTGCCGACAAAATAGAAAGCAAAAATGCTGCTAAACTATGTTTTATATAGTTTAAGATTAAAAGCATAAATCTAATATTTCGTAGGTTATATTTGAAACTTAGCTATTATAAATTTTGATGTTATTTTGTTATTGTCTTTTTAAAATGGAAAATGATTTAAACAAAATATTAAAAAGAGGCAGAAGGTTACTCCGTACTTCCTTTGACCCGAAAATAGTTATTACGCATATCTTTGGTAGGTGATCATGTAGAACTCAAGGCTTCATATTTTCGTCATATCAAACCTTTAATTTAATCGAATCGGGAAGTTTTAAAAAGTTAATTTAAAATTTCAATACAAGCTTTAAAAATAGCTTATAGTGAAATTAAAACTGGGATAGGGATCTGGCTAGCTACTATAGTTGTTTTTTTACGCTGGAATGATCTTCGCTTCGTTCGCGCGCAATTCGGGCAATCCCGCCTTAGTTAATCGTCCTCGATCGTAATATACTTTAATAACTTTGAAAACGCGATGCATGAGTTCCAAAGATTCGAGGATCACTCTTTTCTGTGATTTTTCCAACAATAATGGACATGATGTGTGACATTTTGAAAAAATAAAAATAAATGGTAACGCTGATCCCGAACTGCTGTGCGCGAAGCCAATCAGCCCTTCCCGATCGCGATGCAAAGTGATCGGTGATCGATACGAGCGTAGCCTCAACGCTAATTTGCATGATCGGAACCCGAAGCTGACGATGTTCAGCTCGTCCATCCAGAGATTAAGATCGGCCGGAGCTCTCCCGGGGACGGCGTGCTCATTTCATTGTTTGGCGATCCTCTCGTTTTGCGCCAAATTTATTGACTCGCTCCCTGCGCGCTCCAGGCCCAAGGTTAGATCGCGCCCGATTCCCGATCCCGGCCAACCAGTCACCGGGCACCTCCGCGGACAATGGGTCCACTGCGCTTGTCAATGGGGAGAAATTAATCGGTAATTGTCCTCAATGGATTTTTATTGTCCCCGGGAATGATAATTTATTAACGCGGCGAGTGGATGATTTATGCTGGGGCCAATCAGTGGACTCCGCTGGGGATTGCTCCATGAAATCAATGTCATCTGGAGGAAAGTTTTTCGCTTTATGAATTTATGCTAATTTTTGTTGTTAGGGAACAGATGAGTCATATTTTGATTTTTAAAAATACATACATATGTATGTAGTGATTTCAAAAACATCGATTCGCTTGGAATTTTAAGTCAAGAGTAGTATACAATTCATACATGTATGTATATACATATATTTATGGTATATTTTAGTACTAATGTTATCCTCACTATTGTTAGAAACGCGAAAATGAGTTTGCTTGATTGTTTCGTTGTATCATCAACACGCTTCAACCGATTAGAAGATTGACGTAAAATTACGTATTGCTAATAATAAAAAGGAGGACTTACGATTCTTTTATCTCGATATGATTGCACGACTTTGTTGTAATATCGCACTCCCATTCAAAAAGAACTCCAACTCAAAATTCAAATTTCAGTATCACAAAAAATGAAATTGAATGCTGTTTGAAAACACAGATACAATTACAATTTATTCATAGCGATGGCATATTTAAATAGCAAAACATATATTACTTAAATCAAAATTTATTTTCTAAATTGAGCGAGTCAAAATTCTGATTTGTTCATAATATATTTGGTTATAGTAATATATGAGCCGAGAAATTTTCATTTGAGAACACAAGGAAAATATAAACAATATATTAGTAATTAGAATCATGATATATTTTTTATCTGCTAAAAATAATAATTTTAAGCCTCGCACTATACCGGTTTTCCTATAAAAAAGTAATTGGAGTGAAGTAAATATTAATATTAATTAAGACTATCAATTCAGTTATCGCATTGAGAATTTTCATATAAGCCACTTCAATAATAAAAAATTATGTTCTTCTCAGAAAATTGTTACTAAGACTTTTGAGTAAAGAAAGTTAAGTTATGTGTTTATACTAAATCCCAGTAGACGAGAAGTATCTGTAAGGGTCTTTTTTGGAATCCTTTACAGCTTAACATACTTACTGTCTCACTCTGTATTATGTATACAAATCGATCAAACAATGTAAAATTCTAGTTTCTCACATGCTGGTATTAATATACCTATATCGTCTCTATTAGTTAAATAATTGAACTTTTATAAAATTAGTTAAATAATTGAACTCTTATAAAGAACAAAAACTAATACTTTTTACTAAAGCCATAATGGTCTCACTATTGTGTACTATATATTAATAGACAAAGTGAGATTTGAGTATCACAGATTTGGAATTTGAACCACATGACCTTTTTCCCTTGACCCATGTTTTTATGATCACTTATGCATAAAATATGTTACAAATCGTGTCTGGTATTCGCTGAGCACGGCAGCTGTGTTTTCGTCCGCAGACGAAGGATCATGCAATATTGCAAGAATTTAAAAACATCTTTAATTAGGCCAAAGTTCATAAATCGTTCAGATGGATGCAAATTGGCCATCATTCCTGCAAACTTCACGTTATTTAGGCGTATTAAGAGCGGAAACAAGCGCCGGCCAAACGAGTCCAGGGAGACCAGGGATCTACAAAAACATCCAGAAATTGCCGATCATAACTGACCCAGCGGAGAAACCAAGTAGCCACACGCAGGCCGAAGATGTTCCCGGGTCCCGCAAGGGAGAGCCGCGCAATGACATCCAATTTTTTGGATTTTATTCGGCGGGACCGTAACGCGGGAAGATTTGCGTATATTCAAATGGCTGTGAGCGGTCAGGAATTCTCCAAAATGATTGATGGCAAACTGGGGAGGCCCTCGTCTCGGATCTCTTTATTCATCCTGTTGCTGGTGCATCCCTGGGGACACCATGTCGCCTCCGCTGTTTCGGCTTTTCTCCCAGTTTTATTTTAATTTTTTCTCAATTTTGAATTGATCGCGGCATAAACGGGAAACAGATGTTCGGTGCCCGCAAATATCATTTAATTGTCCAATCAATTCCGGCCCATTCCGGGGGATCGTCGATTTATTGCAGCCGACGCTGCTCCGTTTTGGGGAATCATGCGATCATTTTGATTCTCGTGCAGGCGAAATTTCCAACTTTTTCCAGAGATCGTTGGCGCGATTGAGCAATTACGGACTGCTAAAAATAACATCTAACCACGATCGCCTGCGATCTCGAGCGGCAGATTAAAAACGCATTAGCTTCTGGTCACTCGCTGGTAAGAAAGCAACCTGTGCCTTCGCGACCCGCCAATTGAAGTTGCGCTTCGGTGCCGCGGTGCCGTCGCGCGATCGCGAAGCCGCGAGATTTTCCTCCTCGACGGCTCTTCTGGCCGTCAAACTGCCGCGCTGACACGATTCGGTGCACAAATCTGGCCCGATCCTCGTGGACCAAGATGCTGCGGCGTATGCACGAGGGCAGGCAATTATGCGATCGGTGATTCGATTGCTTTATCTGCGCAGTTGATCGACCAGCGACTAGAGTAATTAACCAGTCATTTGGTCTCCTATTAATTGCTTTTTGTTATGAAACCCGAGACGCGGTTGGCGGGCTACCAGCAATAATTAGATCTGTCATTGTCGGTGCCCGTGCAGCCCTGGGATTGGCCGCATTTTTTTTTCGGAAATGCTATGTTAACTGATCAATTAAGATTGCCCGCGGAAAATGGTCGAGCCTACGCTGGTCCAGGAGCCAGAGCCATTGTTGGTGGTCGGATCCGCGCCCCGCGACTCAACTGCTGCGATCCATTCGCGGTCTGGGCTCACAATTAAAAGACAAAATGCATTTACAGACCGTGTTTACACAGCGAGCTATGGCTTAGCAAAACATTACAAATTTTCCAAGTGTTTAATGACGTGCACGAATGTGAGCCATTCAGCTGGGTTGGACACCGCGTTCCCAGGTGAAAATACCGCCAGGTACAAAGTGGTCTCGTTCGCCGAAGAAAGCTCCATTAGCACAAACTTGCAATTATAGCGCATACGACGTTGTCTCGTGTATTTCTTGTACTACTGTCTTTTGCTGTATTGTAGATTATGAAACAAATTATACAAAAAGTATATTGAAATTACAACTATTAACCTGAAACTTTGGACATCTTACAAGGAGAGACCCAGAGATTTGGATTAGAGATTTCTTTGAAGTCTTGTACGTTTGCAGGGTTAATACAAACAATATATAACAAATAACCGTTAAGTGATAAAGAGTATTTACTAAATATATATATGCATACATAGAAATATGTAGATATACGAGAGAATCATAGTTGCTTTCTCCTCGCGATAAAAATGTATAAATCTTATAATTAACATAAATACTTTGTTTCCATTTCTTCAACAGCTTGAGATTTAGAATAACCAATTTAAAAGTGTTTCCAAGGAACTTTTCTGTCAGTACAGAATTTCAACAGCTTTACACATTTTGTTAATATTTTGTTATACAAAATTCAATTAGCAATATAAATTTATAGTGTTTTCCTTTCGTTTTTTAATTTCTTCACAATGTAACGCTCTTTAGTTGAACATTCCTTATTTTCCATCAGTAATTTGTATCCAAACTAATTTAATGTCTAGTAGATATATTTACAATAGAATCTAAATACTAATTTCATAAATAATCAATTAATAAACAATCGAAAAATGTAAGCTAAAGAAATTTTGTTTATTAATAAATAATTGTTGGCTAGCTCATAAACAAGTTTTAGTAGAACAACGTCACTACAATTCTAGTAAAATATTAGTAACATTGTTTTACTAGAAATCTATTGAACTTATAAATTACGGAGTTTTTTACATAAACAACATTTTCCGGGCTTTACTGTCAAAGATGTGAATTTAATTTAATGCCGCGTACTAATTGTTTTTCCCTTTTTGTCTCGTTTATTTAACAACTGCCGATAAAAATGAGAAAATCAGTAATCAAATAACAATTGAAATAAATTAAGATTTTAGAAATTTCTTTTCACTTTAATATAAATTCTAGTAAATTAACTACTAAAAAGTAAAAAGTTCTAATTTATTGAAATCTGCATTCTCTGTTTAGGTTCTTTACAAAATTACAAGAAAAGCGCAAGCATATGTTACCTACTAGACTTATCTAGAAATCACACGACTAGAAAAAGTTTACAATGATTAACTTAGTTTTAAGTCTTAACTTAAGTAGAAATTCAAGCCATTGAATAACAGAAAATAAATACTTAACGTAAAAGAAAGAAGAGAAAATGTCTAAGAATTTGAATGAAAAAAGGGAAACTCAGTTATGTTAGTAAGTAATTGTGAGTAGAATTTTTCCAAGAGTTGAATAAAAATGCACTATTCAGTAGCTGTCCATTAATTATACAACTGCGGGTCACTAGTAGAATTTTCACTTTCAGGTGAAAAACTAGGCGACTGAAAAATGCGCGAATTGAGAATCAATCCACGTAATCGAGAGCGGCCAATTAAAGTCGTTTTCTGTTTTCTCCGAGCAGAGGCCGCGTTCCTCAGGATCGTTTTGAAAATTATCTCGTTTAAGTAATTAATAAAGCACCTGCTCCAGCCACAGCCCATAAGTCGAGGTCTGGCCGGCGCGCAACTGGTGCCGTCGATCAGATAAAGTTGTTCGCGGGTAATGATTTAAAATTTTAATTAGTGCACCTATCGACGCTGGTGCGATTGATTTTATTGGAAATCCCCCGCTGCAAGGGAGGAAATCAATCCGGGGCGATTCTGCGCGGCACCGGCGCGGAAATGGCCGGCATAAATCTCTCCCGGTGCACTTTTCCCACATTGTTTGTTAATGAGGTGCCGCGGGCCCAATCATAGGTGCCATTCGCGGGTTCGCGCAAATCATGCCCCGACTGCGGCCGCGACTGTGGCCGGGGCCTTAGATTAGGCGGCGATGGCTTTCCCGCTCCAATGGCCAATCTCGGCGAAAATATCGGCTCCAATTGAGATTTATAGAAACTGAATCGAGCCTTTTCCGCTAATAACGAGGCAGGCCTACGCCCACGAGGCTCGCGTTTTCCATTTTTCATTAGAATTTATGACACGTGAGTCGCTGTAATTGGAAAACCTTTCGTGGCTTTCAGCGAAATTGCCGCAGCGGAGAGTTATGGATCCCGCGGGAACCCCCCGCCGCAGCCGGACGCAGATCCTATTTGCAGTGATAAGTCTGCTTCTAACGACGCCTGCCGTAATTAATACCTTCGCGGCGCAAATTGGGTTTGATTAATATGTTTACTTGCCTCAGAGCATGTGAGTCACTTCCCGCTCCGGTGCGAACAAGATCGCGGGTGGTGCCGGTCCCACAATTGTTAACATTTCAAAGAACATGCCCGGCTTAATTTAATGCCGCAAACATACCGTCTTAATGTTTGTATGATAGACGCTAACGAAATGGCGATAGAACGTGCCTAATCCATCACCTGCTGATTACCTGACTGTTTCGCGACATACATATTTTAAGACACCTATAACATACATATATGCAATTTTAAAAGTGTTTATCGTACTTTTGCCTAACAAACACATACAGTAAAAAGATATTGAATTTTCGTAATTAATTACTAAAAAAGATATAACAAAGTCAGAGTTTTAATGTTAATTTCGAAAAAGTCTTTTTCTTAATACCTAATATCAAGGCCTATTTTAATAAACACTTAAAATAAAGCAAATTTTAATCCAACACCGAACATTTAAAACAAAAAATCGAAAACTTGTTGAATTTAACTATTCTAAAAATTCATTCGCCCTCAATTTGCCTCAATTTGAAATTAAATGTTGAAATAATTTTGATCTATGTAAAATCTAAAAATGATATATCCTTTTATTTTCGAACACTTGATGGTCAAAAAGGTGAATTTGTTATAAATGGAACAGGGTTAAAAATCTTATTTTTGTGGAACCTACATACATTTAGCTAGAACAGGTACTATACCGAATGAATTATAAGCAATTTCTGTATATAATTTTTAAATAAATTATTGTGAAGATATATTTTGGAGAACTAATAAAATTAACAAAGCTTTAATTTTATTTTGCACTTTAAGATCATACATGTATATTTCTGGGAGATTAGCTAATTGGAATTTCTTTGCAGATTTTATTTTCAGACTATTCATTACATGTATAATACAAAATGTCTCCTTTACTTTAAAAAGATGTCTCTTATGATTCCAAATGATTGCCAGTTTTCGTAATAGCCCTAAAAGTTGGCAAGAAATTAATTTTGGAATATTGGTATGGAACAAAATATTATTTTCCGACTACAGGACAAAATTGAAGTAGACATATGTACATATGTTACCTATACACTTAAATATTTCGATTCTTGTCGTTATGGTTTTAGGAAGACGTTGCTACATGTAGTATATATGTATGTATATACCTAAAATAGTATCACTATCAAAATCATACAAAGAGTTTAAGGGAAGATCCATCGAATAGCTTGGGGCTTAAAAAAATTAAGATATAGAAACAAACAAATACAACCACGTCTTTATATAATAATGATATTATGTGCATTTTGCAAGGATTCTTCATCGAAGGCATAATTAAACGATTAATTCGAGTAATTCAGCATAATCTCTTATTTAAGCCGGTACCTACATATTTAAGCCCTTTATAGGCGAAGTAGTCCTCCTCTTCTGCTTTTGTGCGATGTTACCTGGCGTTGAGAGTGCGATAATTTCGCAGAGTGCGTGTAATTAGAAGTGCAATTATTGCAAAAGCAAACCACGCGAATTTAAAATTTGTACCGCTTAAATTAGCCGCTGTGATTAAGGCTAGTTGCTATCATTACGCGGAGTTGTTTGCTATTTCCCTAACCCTCATCCCCTGGCACACCTTGCGTCTTTCTGGCGGGAAGACCTTCCCTGGACGAGGAGCGGTCTGGCGGGAGCCGGTAGCCATCCGACGTGTTCCTTAAGAGGTCACCTGATGAATATTTAATAGCGATTGCCGCGGTGTTGTTTTTCCTTTCTTTCTCCTTTATGAGTCCGATTAAAGGTAATTAGTTAATGGTGCGCATGGGAAAAATTTCAATTGATTGAAATATTGAACGTGCAGCGGGGAGAGCGACCTAAAAACCCGCAGCCTCATAAATTAAGCGCGCCTCGGTGCAGACTAACATTTCTTAATTCAGAGCATGCGCGTACTTAAAGAGTACTCAGTTAAAACTCCTTCTTAAAAGTTGAGCAATTTCTTTTGATGATGAAACCACGGACTTTCAGAAAATGTTGTGGGACTTTACAGTAATGGCCTTATCAGGCGTATTAGGAATCATAATGAGAATGACGAGCCCCTTTCAAGAAAATTTGCAATTGATAACCCTTTTGCGGCTCCAATTCAGAAGAGGTGGAGTTTTTGTATGGTCGTTATCGAAGACTTACTACGCAATCAGGAAATATTGGTACACTATCAGTTTGCCTTTCAAAGACACTGTGCTAATGATCGCAGTAACATAAATACTGCTTATTTGGCTTTACTGGTATAAATTACTTCAACTAATTACTATAAAAAGTTATCGTAAAAATATATTGATGAAAGTTTTATTTAGGCAAACATAGGTTTTTATTGTTGTTGTTTTTATTTAAAAATTTAAAGAAAAGTTAAACATTTTTATTATCTTATGTTTTATTAAGTTCATATTCATTAAACATTTATTTTCTTCTTCATTACTCTTAATTGATCGTTGAAACAGTATGTACTTAGTTTTGTGGTAACAAGTGTAGTTGGATATATTTTTATTTCTATAAAAAACGACAGCAAATTACAAATCTTCTTTTGAGCATTTCGAAATTTGTAGGTATACCTTTAAGGTTGCTTATATTTGACATGACGTGTAACTTATTTTCAGAAACTGTATATACATATAACCACTGATCATAATTTGCCACTTTATGATTTCGTAATGAATTCTTAAAATAGAAAGAGTTCATTTAAGTGATTATCTGTAGGAGCCTCTATGACATTCTGATATTTATTAAAATCATTTCAAAAACTGCCAAAACATAAACTTTTCTTTTACCTACTATTTTTCTGAAAAACGTTATGTGATAGAACATTTTCGAATTTTCTCAACAAAATTTTGCAGACCTATGCTATTTCTGGTATTGGTAACTTTATTAATAACGTAGAATTAATATAATATGTACATAATAGGGATATTACTCATAAAGTTATGTCAGTTATGTTATAAAATAGCCGAAAATTTAAATACCGTTGAAGTCTAGTTCAGAAAATAATTTATGTTGAGAAATGCCCGTTAAAAAATATTTGATCGTTTACTGCCGAATGAAATGCCATCGTTATGCGCTCTGTCGCATAATTATCAAATATAAATTTGATTCGACCGTGACGTGGAATCGCGATACACCAAGCGTCGCATCGATTCCAATTAGCAGTAATTTGAAATCCGACTGCCGAATGCCACCACCCTTAAAATATCCGCGGCGACGGTCGCCTTATGCTCGAGTAATTATCGCGGCATTCCCATGGCAGCGGCTACGCAGAAGTGATCAGCATTTTATGAAAATAACTTCCTCCTTTGACCGGCGTCGGGCCAGCCAGCGATTTTTGAGTCATGGATATCTTCGAGCTTGACAGAGCAGAAGAATGACCCACGTCCACTTCAGTCCGAGACACCGAGGCTCTGAGACTCCCCAGTTCGTGGGGCCCGGCGCTGCTGTGCCCGGATTGCTCGTGGGGCCCCGGCGGCCGCGGCGGCGGCGGCGGCGGGCAGCATCGGGCCCAACGGGCTCCAGAGAGGAGCTGGACCACCCAAGTGGAGCGGCCGATCTTTCAACAAATGTTTTCGACAAAAGACGATCGCAATGCTATCTTGATAGCGTGTTCATTTCTTTTTAAGTGCACGAGTACCAAATTTATGAGACTTGAGGAATTGGCTTAATCCAGAGCTGCTGGGCCCCCGGGTTCGGGTGGGGCTCCTCCGCTCGCCACTTGTCCCTGGAGTTATAGGAGGTTTCTGGATTTCCTCGTACATTAAGCTCTGAGGTGAAGTGAAAATGACTTTTCTGGAATATGGGAAGCCATTTGGGCAGATTTGACAACCATAATTAGCGATAACAAGAATCCCGCCCAGCCCTAATGAGTGTGACAATGATTACGATTAAGCCTTCTCCGGAATTTCTTAGATTTATTCCCACCTGCCACCAGTCTTCGATAGCGCGGATCTTTTCTGGAATTTATTATTCCCCCGCACCGGAGAGCTCTCGAAGCGGCCAATATTTGAATAGCTTTTAGTAATGATTTGCAAATATTTGCATTCGATTTTTTTGAACCTTGAGAGGAGGAACTGTGTGCACGTGAACAATTTACATACATTCATATGTTGCGAATCGATGGTAGCTTCAAGAAAATAAAAATCAAAAACTCAAGAAAGTCTTCTTTCTTAAAGGTTCAATGACTTTCACTTTGGCGGTAAGTTACCAAAACCCAAGGTTTATTTTGGTTTTTATGCTAAGCTGCAAGTTTTACTTAAGATATAAATACCATGTGTAATATTTAGTAATAAATAGTTAAAAATCAAACATTAAACTGATAGGTGAAATGTGTGGGTATGATTTCACTTTGTATAAAATAATGTAAAGATTCACTGTATTATACTATACGTATTATACTAGAATTTGATCTATAGTCTTATACGTAGCAATAGAAATGAATTAACAAAAATATTTTGGTTGTACAGGCTAATGTATATATAATATGAAATTTTTGGATCTATTTATTTTTATTTACATCTTTTATGAAGAATTCATAAAATTTCATCATATTTTCTTGACCTCTTCTGAGATTTCAACTATAGTGGATTCGATGAAAATTAGTACTTGGGATTTTGAAGGGTGTAAGAATTTTATAAACTTATTTTTATTATATTTGTAAGCCTCTATTTTAAATCTAGTGATGAGAAGGGATTGACTGAGTATTACATTATTAAGCTACACTCTTTATCTGATATACTATAACTAGTATCATAATAGAACATGTTAGTCAAGAACTTAGGAAAGTATTTGTAAAGATCATGGATACGTAATAGGGCTCTAAATATTCGAATGGGTTTTAAATATTATCTACTAATTTAGTGAATGTTAAAATTAATAGTTAAAATACTATTGGTTTTTACTTTTTATTTTTTGTATCATAAAATATATATGGTGTCATACTGACCGTACATGTTTTTTTATAAACGAAATTAACTCGATGAAATATTTAAGATGGTTAGGACCACTAAAACTCTTCACTGAATTCTTCAGGGACAGAGGATGATCGAGTACTTCGTTTTAATGAAGACAAAACGCAATGTGCCACTTCATGTCACCAGAAGTTTTCTTTGGCAAACAAAGTCGTTGGCGAGTATCTTGATTTTCGTGGCGATAAAAAGAACACGCAGAGCCCGAACAACACAGTTTTTTGAGGAGTATGAGAAATGTATATTTATGAAAAAAAAGTAAGAATACATTTTATTCTTCTCGCTATCTATAGGCAACTTTTTGGGCGTATAAATCATTCTGTGGGACTGTAACTAATAAAACCGAGGCATAAATTAGAATCAAGCGAGATGCCATAAAAAACGCGCTTCAATCAAACGCGGATCTCGTCTGTTCCGTAGAAATGTAAAGTGAATCTCTGACCCCGGACCGATGCAGTCACGACATCAATCAGCGGCCTGAAAAATGTTGTCAAGCGGCCAAACCAATTCCTCATTTGTGATAAAACGATTTATAAACGACAAAAAATCCGGGACCACCCCGCCGCGAGACAACTTAATAGAAATATTCGTTGCAAGTGCGTCACTCGCGCAGGTAAGGGTCAAGTGCCGCTGACCCGGGATGCGGGTTTAGCGCGCCCAAGGTGTGAGCTGTACCCAGAAAGAACAGTCATAAAAATGATTTACAGGGCACTTGAGGCCCTGTCACTTGATCCTTTTTTTAACGCGATTAATGACGAAAACGTGTCAGAATTAATTAGCGCCACAGAAGGCAAACAGCCTGCGCTCCAGGGATATTCGCTAATTTTTATAGCGTCCGAGTCCCCAAAAACGATAGAAGCGATTTTCTGACAGGTCCGAATAAATTCGATTCGCGCTTTAGACGCGGCGGCGCTTTCTTGCAAGTCATCCCAACTTCTCAGGGAACAATGAAATTAAATTTGCAGCCGCGGCATTTGAGGCACCCGGCGGAATTTCACGAGTCATTTCACGCAATTAATTAATTTTTATTGTGTGCACCTAAAACGTCCCACATTCATCACAATTTGTCGGGGCCAGTCATCACCCTCGCTGCATTCCTCCTGGAACTCGGCCTATATTTCAAAACAGGGGCCGCAAACCGGGACGGCGCGGTGACCGCTCGCCCGATCGGAAGCCGATGATAGTCCCATAAAATATAAAAATGGCCTGAAAAATGGGAGAATAAAGTCAACAGCCGTGCGAGCATAATGGACGCCTCGGCACATGTGATCCCAGCTTTAATTGGGATATCTATGGCCGCGGAGGTGGCTTTTACTTTTGCCGGAACCCCCACGGAGGTGCGTGCTTGTCGCCGCCGCCGCCGCTCGACGCAGACGCATCTAGGCCGCAAAATGGGTCGTAGCTTTCTATAAATCGACAGGTAGGTGAAGCGCGCAATCAAATTTCGAGGTTAACCTGTCAAAATAAAGCCACACACGTAACGAGCAGGTACTGCGCTCTGTCATCTGATATATGGTACTTCTCAAAAGATGCTGCGGTTGCTTTCATTGATGTGTTTTTTATGCTTCTTCGTCTGACTTTGTTTACTTTTTTGCTTTACGTCAAAATAAATTAAGATATATAGGTAAAGTTTAGTATGAAAACAAGAGTTGAATCATAACGCCTTACATTAGACGAAATTGTATATAGGGTTCTTTAATAGAGTTATAAAAAACTGACTATTTTTTAGTTGAGTATGAGTATATTTGACACTATAGGACTGGTTTTGAGATGAGTATACGAGGATTAAATCAGTTTTTTTTCGAACTTAAGTAAAAGCATTCGTACTCAATCCCGAAGTATATAACACTTTTGTATTGTCGAAATCCTTAGCCTTTAGTGAGCAACTAGAATGGGATAAAAAATATCGTGGGGTACCTAAAATTCATTCTATGGGATCTCACGAGTGTTGAGTTGAATAAAAATGTTGAATGTTTTCATGGTCATGTTGACTTAAATTTTTTAATAATTTTTTCCTTTCCTTAACAAAAACGACTAGACAATAAGTTTAGTAAAAATTCTTCATTGTCGCAAAATAGTATGAGCTATATAACCATACTAATACTAGACTAATCGCACGTTTTAATTTCTGACTTTACTATGAGATTTTTAAAAT
Organism: Tolmerus cingulatus; assembly: GCA_959613345.1. Lineage (NCBI taxonomy): Eukaryota > Metazoa > Arthropoda > Insecta > Diptera > Asilidae > Tolmerus > Tolmerus cingulatus. The sequence continues at coordinate 10,448,255 of OY390708.1, read as the reverse complement.
TTTCCTTAAATGAATTTCCCGAAATAAAAGATAAAATCTTCTTATAGTAATTTAGAGCTGTAACGTAAAGTGGTAAGAAATGTTAATATAATTCATTTACCTTAATGTAGGTATACGAAATTTGTAGTGGTATACGGACCCAAAAATAAATTTTATATATTTTTGCTAAATAAATTAATTGATTTAAGTATTAGTCTTAATTCAGATTTTGAAAATGTTTGATTTACGCGACTATGATTCTGAACGGATCCTATTTCTTCATAATTTTATTTGCATCACAATATTGTGACAAAACCAATTGAAATTTTAATAGTCCTTATTTTATTATCTTGATGTGATTCCTTGTACGCCCCATGGTGAAAACTTCAAGAATTTATGCTCTGATTTAGCTAGAAAGATAATCGAGGCAGGCGAAGTCATAACTTTTCACCTTATTTGGTCTGCAAATTAATAATTAAGAGTACCACGCCTCCTGCTCCCCGGGATGACTTCTCCGGCGTCGAGGCGGCGGTGCCCAATAGGAGGCAAATCGCCGGCGCAATCGTTTAGCGCAATCAAAGAACATCACGAATCTCGGATTTCTTGACACCTCTCCAGGTTATCGCGGCAAGACGATATAACCACTGAATTTAATATCGAGCCGTTTCCTGGAAGGTGTAGATCTAAGATCGCAGATAAAATACCAATTAACAACTTGATAAATGCATGGCATTAGTACAACAGGTTTCTAGGGAAACCATACTCCGCGTCGGGCTGAGGCCGTGCGCCCGGGAGATGCGACAGTGAGGCAGTTCCCAGTAAACGGATCAGTCAGTCGTCGCGGGATGAAATTGGACCGCTGGCAGCGTTCCTGCCCATCCCGGCCTGGGAATCGGCCACTGGCCGGGAATGCATCGCCCCAAAGGGGAGCACCGCTCCTCCGAGGGGCAGTCGTCGTCTGTAATTGATTGATCACGGGCTGCCATGTCAACGTTTCAATTTTTACCACAGGATCTGGGTTTTTGCTCGCTCCCAGCCATCCTCCGCGTCTCGCTCGGCGTTTATCCTTTCAAGACCTTGAGAGTTACTTCTGTGGAAATAAGTCCCTCGGGGAAATGACGGAACCACAGGAAGATTAAGCGCGGGGTCCCGGCCGAGGCCCAATTCGACAAAACGCTGTCATAAAAGCGAAATTAAAAATCGCACGGACCCCAAACGGGTGGCCTTGCACCTGATGCCCGCCGATCTTCGGTCAGTTGCAGTGACCGCAAGGTGAGCTGGTACCTGCGCGGATTTCGAATCCACTCTGAAATGGGACACCGCGCTGAGGCGCGCAATTCGCCCGATTCGGGTATCGGTTTCGATATTGATATGTTTGGATTATTGCTGTCAATTAATAGTTATTTTGATAAGTGTCAAGAGTGGGAAAATATCACATTTTGGCCCGATATTACCGAGCTGACTTGCGGTCTGTCCTCGCTTGATTTGCGCGCACAAGGAATAGAACATTTTCTAGAGTTCCAGAAGCTTGGGTTTAGAATAGAATTCACAATATTATAAAGATTTTATTTTTTACTTTCGGTATTTCGAACACAAATAGTATAATAAGTAGGTAATCATATACATATAATGACATGATTTCCACTAATAACATTCATTTTTACATTATACCATTTTGATTAAATATAATTTGGCTCCGTTTTTCGTTAAGTGCAAGCTTAAGTCAGCGGTTATATCAATTTTCAAAATTATTATTCAAATTTTTACTCTATTGTGCCAGCGGTATAAAACTCCTTTAAAGAGGAACTCCATAAACATACATATGTATGTATTATACATATGTATTATACTATATATGTTATTACATATAGTACTCTTAGAATAATAGGGAAATATCGGAAACCTATTTTTAAAAATTAAATTGGCACTTATTAAAAATGCCGGAAGTTTTACAACGAATATTTATTACGATCGCTTTTATTGATATTATATTATCTAGTTAAGTAAGTTATCATGCCACTAACTATTTATTTCCTATTTTTTTATTATCATGTCCACAATTTTACACATTTGCATCTTATAGAATGAATATAATCAAAATTGATAGTAGAGGCCAAACAGTTTAACCCTTATTTATATGCTATTATATAAACGATTAATAGAAAAATGACAAATAATAACTCATTTCCAGAAGTAATTATTTTTCCTAGAACCTCGATTTTAATTGAGATGACGTGAAATTTATTCACTATATACTGTAAAATAATACCTTTGATTGATTTGAACGGAAATGTTAATTAAAATCTATTTTTTCTCTTTTCAGGTAAGTTTACCCTCATAAATCATGGAAAGGTGTGAACTATTAATTAGAACAATCGTGCGGGCAGGTAATTTAAACAAAACGCATACCATATGTTGTTTAATTAATTATAGAGCAATTTGTTTTAATGTTACAATCAATTTATTTCAGAGACCAAGTACCAATAATTGTTTTGAAATTGTGTGGTAATTAAAAAATGTGTACATGATTGTGTCCCAGCCGCCACGAGTCATTAATATCGCTATTCGTTTTAATAATAGTAATTATTTTAGAACAAAAAATTAAATGTGGCACAATTTATGTACATTATCTGAATAAGATGCTATTTGTATGTATATTCATTGCATGTGGAAAATACACACCCTTTTTTCTTAATGAAAGCAAAATGCAACAAAACGCACCCTTAACATTTTCCAGAAAAAATACATGTTAATTAAAATTCTCTTCAAAATTTATTGACAATTACTTTCCACAGAACTACCGGCGCGGCGCGAATATTCGGCCATTACGTCCGCCGGTCGTGATCATTGTCCACAGGACGAAGTTTTGCTTGTTCCCGGAGCAATTATTCTTTTAATTGCAGGGCTCTTCCAACCAGACGAATTAATTACTGGATCTAAACTAACAGAGATAGGGACCCTGCGCCATTCTTCTTTCCTAAATTATTCATATTTCCTAGGTTTCGGCATGTTAATGGCGGCTTGCGTCGCTCTTCAGTAGGTACCTCCGCTGAAAAAGGTAGAAATTAATTACTTTACCGCGACTGATGAGCCTGGATAACTTATTGCTCATGTTAAATAAAATTAATAGACTGACAAATCATCATGTTATTGGTTTTTATGCACATAATGCATATCTAACATATCCATCTAGTATGAAATGCGTAAATAATGGTTTCCTTAAGCTTATAATTTGATTACCTTTTGTCCACATTGTTTATTATGTTTAGTGGCTTCAATATTCACCTTACATCGCTCATATATCCAAATATTAACCGCGAATTAATTTATTATTGATCGATTTGAAAGACTTTTTAAAATATATAACATATAAGAGAAATGATATTTTATAAATTAACGATTTATTTTCTTGGGCATCGTTTTTAGAGTTTTATATTAACCTATAGTCGTGTTTCCTTCATTTATTCGACTTAGAATTTAGCTAGATTTTGGTAATTTGCCATTAGTTAAAAATGACAATTAGCTGCACTTGTAAAAGGCAAAACAGAAAATGAACTGAGTATCAGCTAAGTCCATACATACATATACATATATACAAAAGTCCAGAATCACTTACTTGGTTGGTTAGTATAATAGAATTTAATCAAAAAAATGTTGTAATGTTCCAAGGGTTATATCAAATATGTAGATTTTCCTAAAACGTATTATGGAGCTTTTCAATTAGTAAACTTTATTAAGTTGCTGCAACTTAAAAATAATTTAGCAATTATTATATTAACTTTTGAGAAAAAAACGTTGAAAACAAAGTCATAACGTAAGAAAGTATTTAAGTAACGCAACACATTTTTAATTGAAACAAAATGAATTTTGAACTAGAAATTTACAAAGTCTAAATTGTAAATTATTTATCAGTTGTTATTTTAATCGGAGTAGTTACTAACATTTTTTTAAAAAACTCATTGTGATATATCGCTTATTATTTAATGCTGACAAAATTTGCAAAATCGAAAATGATGTGTAATTCCATTTAACCGAAAATGGTCCATTCTTCTAATTTTAACCGCAAATAAAAGCGAACAAAAATCCTTAGGAGCAGCCCACAAGTGGTCGAATTCGGAAAGTGACAACAATTAACACTTCCGGCAGAACGCTAATTCGACTCCGAGTTTGATGCCTGCCCATTGGCTTCGGTAAACATGTCCGAAACTGATCGCGGCATGGACCGAATCGATCTAACAAACCCATCACGCTAAAAGTATTAAACGATCATCGCGAGTGCACGATCTAATTTTATCGCTCAATTAACACCTCGTGCCGCAACCGCAAAGTGGTCCAACTTCTGTTGACATTGCGCGATAGGGGCTTCAGAAGACGGGCGCACAATGCGTCTTTGTGGAATCTTAAAAGTGCTAAAAGAGCAGCCGATCTTGTTAGCATCCAGGCTAATTATCTCAATTACTGTGGGCTGTGGGGCCGCCATTTTTAGCCTATCGCAGTAGCTGCTACTGACATTATCAGGGGAGCACGACGCTGCACCTTGGCTCTGTTTGCTCAGAAATTTCCAAGAGCGCCGCGATGCTAAGATTAATTTCGTGTGATTTATGCGCGATCGGGTAAACAATCATCGCCAAAGTGATTTTCCATTATGTAAGCCATCAAAACGCGCTGCTCGCTGTTCGCGGCAATCACCGCGTCAGTTTGAGATGCTGTTTTCAGAACTATTTAGATCGGAGCAATTTACAGCTGGCTGGAAAATGGAGAAGGTCACTTTGCACTGACTGCTCACTTTTTCTACTTGAAAATGCCCCGGAGCTGTTGATTTTCATAAAAAATCGCAGCACGATCAGAGCGGGGTAGATCGCTTTAAGGAATCTTAAAATTGCTCCTTATGGCTGCTGAGTACGTGGTGTTTCAAATTCCAGATTGCTCTATTACCTTACGCTTTTAATTACTAAATTAAGCAATCAGCGACCATTAACTGCCATTACCAGGTGCACTAGTTAATCTAAGCAATTCGATTCCTTAGCACAATTAATAGATTTTCACTCTAAATTACAGTACTAAACTGGGTAGTTAATTATTGGGAAATAAGTTATCTAACTTCTGCAATACACTGGTTAAATCTATTATGGAAATGATTTCATTAGCTAAAGACAATTAATGGTCACAAGGTACAAAATTACTCGACATTAGTGGTGTAAAATTAGCAGGAGAACGTAATTAAAGTTATTATGCACTAACATTATTATAGATATTAATTGCATTTAATAGGAGTTATCGCAATGTGCTTTGTATAATTATTTCGAAAAGGTCTTGACACAAAAAGTATTTCGTCACTTTTTCAGTAGAAGTTAATAAATACATATTTATTTACTGATCTTCAAACTTTTAAATTTCGTTATTATACCAAACTTAAAATGTATGAACTATGGATATTATGTTGCAGTAGGCTAATTGCACAAAAATTCTAATGTACAAAATATTATTCACAGATATGAAATTAGAACCGGCTTTAAGTTGGATTTTATTGAAAAACAACGGAATGTTGTTATAGTGTATTGTATATGTAAATATTTTGAATGTCGTCTTCAGAATGCGTTTTTGAAAGTGAGAAATTATGTGTGGCTTAATCGATTTTTATACTCGAAAAAAACATAAACTAGGTTTGAGTGGTACGGTGAATGTATGTAAAATACATTTTTGATATAAGCAGCTTATCCATCCAATTCTTCTTCTTTCTAATCGTATTATAATTTGTTGATCCTAGAGATTTGAATAATTTTCATTTCGTTTTCGCTCAAATCAATCAAAGAAGTTGACATAATTTACAATTCAAACTTTCTAATTAAATTAGTTTTAAAAGAAAGGTTAGCGAAAGCTTAAAGGCTTAAAAATTATGTAGCGCTTGGTGTGGTTGCAAAAATGATTCAAAGGAAGACAAAGCTAAAAACAAAAAATATATTTTGTGTCTAAAGTTCTCTTAACATAGGAACCATATTTTTGACTAAATTATACAGGCCAACCAAAAAGGAATTTTTAGCCCCATAAATTTACCACACGCGCCCATCGCCAAAAATTCAGATGGTCAGCTTTGCCGAAAGAAAAGGAAAAATCCGCGGAGGTAGAAGAGATAAAGCGCAGCTTAGTGGCTATTAAGGCCAAATGAAGACATCTTCTGTCGTCTATTGCTGACCTACCTGTGCGGTATAGACCGAACCTGTTTGGACCAAGACCATCAATCATAAGCAGCCTGCACCAGGTCCAGAGGTTTTCTTAGTCACGGGAGAAGGCATTCCGTCCCGTCCGGAATCCCCTTGGAGAATCTCACACATCTCCACTCTGGGGCTCTGGCCGGCTATTTTTGGGAGGTCTGGAATGTTGCAATTTTCTTAGGATGGTTTTTTCCCGTCCCAGCAACAATTACGATCCTCCCTGGAAATCTGTGAAGTTTTTAAGGCTTCCTTGGAGTTAAAAGAGCCTCCTTCGAGTTTGTACTTGTGGTGGTTGTCGCGGTTCTCAGTCCTTTTGCCGGTTTCGAGGATAGCATTTTTAATTAAGTTTTTCATTTTTCGTTTTTATTCTGCAGAAGCACATTCTCCGCGATCGCGGAGCCACGACAAAATCGCATTGACGAGCGATCATCGACACGTTATCGACTAGATCCATTTCTGGTGAATGAAATCGATCCCGGCAGTGTTTGGACGTTTTTGTCCAGCGATCGCGAGATCGCTTTCGGATCGCAGATTGTCGCGATCATGTTGACAAGTTTTTCGCGATCCGTCATCAGTTCAAGTGATTTCTTTGGCCGTTTTCACAGATATTCACCTGTGCGCCAAGGCTTCGTGCTTAATCTCCCGTAATGAGTTAATCAGGGCAGGTTGATGGGGCTTTTTGCGTTTGTGCCGCCGAACCATTACTGGTTTTTGTGACACTCGAAAACGTGCCCAATATAAGCGGATGATGGGAAAACGTTCGAGTTGGCTCGATCTTCGCGGCTACCATTAAAAGCAGGCTCAACTGGATCCGCTAAATCTGAATTTAACTTTTTACTATCTTAATGGACATTCTTGGCGTCAACCTACATAAAATTGTTATCTAACCCATCACAGTGAGTGGTCGCTCAGCTGCCGGACTTGCAACGCCTCGCGAGCGTTCTGCCCAATTAATCGCGTTGAAATCAACGGCTGGATCTTATCTTGGACGGAATTAACTGCCGCAATCCATTTTAAAAGCACTTTTTAATTGGACTTAAGCTTTTACATTCGGATAAATTATCTTAAGCCCCCCTCCTAACTGTACTCTCTGCTCTGTAAGGTCTCACGCTAGATTTCTACTAAAAATTCGAATTCAAAGCTGTGGAACTGTCGATGGCCGAGTTATAAAGCGCCTGCCAGAGCTATAAAATTGGCCATTAAGCAACTTGATATGTTAATTAAACAAAATTCAAGGGAACTTAAAAATTAATTTGCTATTACAATGATTTATGGGTGCGTTTACTCAGCCCATGCCGCAGAAGCCGACTACCGACCCTAAGTAACTTTCGTATTTGACTATGTTGAATCTTACAAACTATCAAACGTTGTAACTAGACAAATTATTTCTGTAGGTTGAAAAACTAAGGCTAAGCGACAAATTGACTAGTTTTTAGTTTACTAGTTCTCTAGTAAGTAACGAGAAATTTTAGTAACTACTCTAAAACTAATCATTTCGTTAAGATCTGTTAGAAGACTTAATTTTATTAAACCAATAAGCCAAAAATTGGAACATAAAATACTTCATTTTTGAACAAAATTTGATAATAAAGGTAGAGATATTCGAAAAGTTATAAAATGCGTCTATGACGACTACAGATTTGTTAAAGTGTCACTCTGATTTTTTTTCCCTCTAGTAAAATTGTTGGTCTTTTCTCATCTTATATGCTATAGGATTATAAGACAATAAAACAAATTGTTGTAAAAACATTTTTGAGATGCTTTTGAAAAGAAATTCAGGCACATATAAAAACTAACAGGTAGCAAAAGCAATGAAACGAGTCCATTTAAGTTTATTTCGAAACAAATAAATAATACTTTATTTTATGACTACTCTCACCTGTCTTGAAGAAACTATGAGCTCGCAGTTTTAGTATACTGTGCCTGCGTAAAAACCAAATTATGTTGATGGGTTTCGCGAAGGGGCTAAGTCGTTCAACTGCCAAAGACACCTGATCAAAACGTTGGCGAGGTATGAAACCCGATCCAAGAATTTTTACAGCCCATATTCACTTTGTAGTATTATTTTCGGGCATCGCCTCCTCGCGGTATTGTCGTTTTTTCACCACCTCTCGCTTTCATTTTAGCGAGATTTATGCAAAATTATTCATACGAGCAAGAGGCTGTTGATACAGACATCAAAAACGACGCCGTGCCCAAAAGAGTGAGCAACGCGGCCGCGCACTGTCGGCCGAAAAGTTGTCTAACGATTATTCACTAAAAAAGGTTGGAGGCGCCCGCACGCATCTGCAGGCCAACATACATCGCGGCGGTACACTCGCAGCCTAGAAAATTTCAGACATGACGAAAATTTGCATACGCGACATAAATTTGCGCAAACGAGCTGTTAACCGCTCACGGTGACCACGATAAGCCGGACGGCGGGCAATTCTAATAAATAACGACATGTGCCAAATTAGAATTGGCGCGGTTTTAAAAGCGTTTAACCGGCCGCACCGCGACTGATAAATGCGGTTTTGGAACATATTGACCGCGCGGTTCGGATGCGCATAGGTGCAGGTCTCAAGGCTTTTTGGTCCGTCGGTAAGTGTCACCACCTAATAGCGAGCATAATTGGGTATCATAATTCTTCGGCGCATTAGTCAACCGATTACTGCATGTAAATGGCCGGTTTAGTGCACTGCTGATGTATGCTATTGGCTGCAAATTGCTCTACCGCAGTGGTTTGCAGTTTAATTGCGCAATTACGGATTCGGAAAATTGTCAAATTAAATTACATAGACAAAATCGTTTTAACTACTATACACCCACCATTTTATGTTTGGACAGCACAACCTCCTATTATTTCAAGAAATTTACATTCATACATTATTATGTTTTACTCTATAGGAGGACATAATGTTTTCTTTGTTAATGTTCTGATTTTGAGCAAGTATAATTTACATATGAGTTACATTTCCTTAATATAATTAATTGCAGTAAAGCATAAAAAACCTTTTAAAGAATGTAATAAGTAACTACTACCTATCGGCTTAGAGAGACTTCGCTAGAGTGACAATATACTGAAAATTTTTGTAAGTTGTTTTATCTATCGGCAATTTTTCAATCTCTGTAAATTTATGGACCCTAAACTTAGTCGTAAGTTGTTATCTTCATTGAACGAAATGCATAAACATAAATGCATAAATTTAACGTAGAGGACCAATTGGAGCTGGTCTATAAAGTATAATATATTTCCATTTTTCTATTCAGCATTGTACCTTTTAAAGTGTGCTTAATTTATACATATACTATAAGTGGTATCTTTTCATCTCATATGCGATATTGACTGTCTCTAATAATTTTGTCTTTTGATAAAATTCTTAACTTATCTCAATTAGTTGGTATAGACTTTTATACTGTGATTTAAGAGTTAAATTAAGAGGCGTATACTTTTAGATTTTCGAATAGTTCTAACAGATTTCTTTTCTTCCGTTTTATTGAAATTAGTTAAGTTTTTGCTACACACCATTTTCACATATTATATAATACATCAATTTATACTATGAGGAGGCCATTCATTTTTCTTGTATCCTGAAAATAAACCTAATTGTTTTGTAAGGTTTTTTATTCTTCTACTATCAAGAGTTAATGGCAGATACTCTGAAGTCTAAACTGATACGAAATTGCTACGTAAAGTATTATAGATTGCTAGTGAAACGATAGTATAATAGTATTTAATATTATGTACATACCGATAATTAGGGGAAGTAAGGCATACGGCTAATTGGTATAGCAAAATAATTTCCGATGTGAATAAAGTGGTCTTGGGTAAACATGGGAATTTAATTAAAAGAAATTGCTTCCTGCAACGGTGCAGGAGCGGCAGTGAGCCAAATTGCTGAATGGAAACCGCGGAGGTCGAAGTAAGTCATTTTCCAGTGAGCGAAACTCTCATCAAGATACAACCGGCCAGAAAAGGCTTAATCGGGAAATTTTCTAAATCTCGCCGGCAACTACGTAATTAACACCAAAGGCTATCATCAGGGGTTATCTATCACTTTGCAAAACCTGAGCATGCACCGTCCGTCCTTGGGTTGGGTTTTTCGTTTTATTTCAATTTCCACGGGCGCGTTGCATCCCGATCCCGCCGCCGCCGCCGCCGTCGCCGCCGCCGGCGCGTCGGGGCGCACATCCAGCGGACTGGGACCCACTCTGGAGCGGAACCCCCAGCAAGGCAGTGGCGGCGGAGGCCGAGTGCGCTTCGATCAACTCGTCGATTAATTAACTCATTTTGTGTGCAGACATGTTATCAAATGAAATTACACTGGATACATTTTAACAGCCGTAGACTACCATTAACCGGAGCCGGAGCCGAACCCACGTCCACCTGGGGCTCCGGAGGCGCACACGAGGAAGCATGCAATCTGACACTTTGCATGTAAATTCCGAATGTAAATTACTAGCGACACTTGACACCTGGGCTGAGGCGACCGGCAATCAGGCGGATTATGGCCGGTGTCTCGATTATCGTTGCTCGCCGCGATAGCCATGGACCAGCGAAATCCGATATTGATTTTGATACTGGCGAATTTCGGTATCCGAGGTGTGATCCTGCGCTTTCCGCGTACGCGACATATGCACCCAGCATTCAAATTACAGGTGAATCACTCACTCACACCTGGGGAGTCCGCGATTTTGGATCAAAAAATATCCGCGCTCGGGCTGGGACACCAAAGTCGCGGCTCCCAGGTATGCGCGGCTCAGTCCACCGCTCGGAAATCCTTCCCCAAAACTAGGTCGGGGCAGTCGAAACCACTGGAGGCTGTAATCGACCGAATCCGATAATGACGTGTTATTAGGAGATCGTTTCCTTAATGACAGGGTTTCACCATTAAACGATCTCCGCCAACTGGAACGTGCAATTTGGAGATTTCCCCGGACCTGAACTCGCAAATATTTCGTCCATTTTCAGGTAAAAGGAGGGTGGCATTTTTGGGGCTCCGCTGCGGATTTGAAAGGCATTCAGATTCGATGGTCTGAGATTTAGCACAAAAATCTTCGCAACTTATTAGTTTCAGTTTAATTAACAGAATGTAAATTTTGTCCATCTCATATTTTGGATAACATCCATGCTGACAAATCGGAGATTAGCTGTACTAATTTTTCAAATTGTTAATAAGGGGAAGTTTCATCACTTTTACCTCAAAACCTCCCAATTGCTTTTGTAGGTATAATTAAAGACAGTAAGATACAGACGTCCAAAGCTTATGAAGGAAACTTAAGTTCTGTAATATTTAAGAAGAAGATTAAAGAAAGTTCAATCATATTGTCCGGTATAACATAAAATATCACTCAAATAGACTTAATGCATTTTATCGGCAAAATTTAATAGTATACGATATTTTAAAATAAACGTAAGCGCTTTGATTTATTATAGATTCCATGAAATGGTTAGATGATTATTTTCTTTTATTCATTTGTTGCGAACAGGTATACAGATACCGCATCTTAAATGGCAAAGTAGTCATAAACTATAGCAAGTAACAAGTATTACGATACAAGAATAAAACATTATGCTGAAAAATGTAGAAAAACAAGGTATTATATACACTCCTTACAACAGTAAGTTAAAGATGGTCAAGTGCGGTTCAAATTTGCGGATTAAGTGTTGAGTAGTTAGAATTAATTAAAGAGCATTTTCACGATTATTTTCGATTTTAATTGGTAGGCACTATATCTATAATACATAAATATATAGCATTTTTGAAAATTCTTTTAAAACATGTAACAGATGATAAAATTTCAAATTAAGATTTTATTATATGTCTTGCCTAAAATTTGGGCTGAGAATAATTAAATATAACTGGTTGGTCTCTAAGAAAATTGCCAGGGGTAGATTCAGTTAGAAATCACTGTAACAAGGTACAAAATGTTATTTTCTTGAATATTTTATGGTAACCAAATTATTTATAGAGGGTTACTTAATGTTATTTTTTGAAATTTAGAAAATTTGAAATCGATTAATTGTAGAGTAGTTAGAGTTGTTACTCCAATTTGCCTAGGTGGAAAAAAGTCATTTCGAAAAGCAATTGGAAGTTAAATCTAGATGCACGGCACGAACTAAATACCATCAATATTTCAGAGCAGCGCGTTTTGTTAAATGAAATATGGAAATATGCCCTTAACATTAGCTAAGCTAATTAGCAACATAATTCAACATTTTTGGAATGTTTTTCAAAATATTTATGCCAAGTAGACAAAATCATTAAAATGATCTACGGGCCAAAATTTCGAAATGTGTGGAAAAAAGAAAAACTAGGGGGACAACAAAAGAATCCTGACGGTTGCCCCGCGTGAATTAGAGGAGCAAGGGAGCCAGGGGGCGAGCAATTGAAATGCCCTCGGGAACTACAGGCGAGCGGCGGGTCCACGTGTGCTGGCGGTAGACCAACCTCGTCGTTTTCCACTAATTAACTCATTAACATTCGGCGGAGCCGGGCTGCTTGTCGTTTTCCCGTTCGCCGGAGCAATTTTGGTGTTTTCTTTTGAATTCTGTGAACGGAGGCCGCCCGCGTCTGCTCCTCTTTCATCAGCTGGTTGTCAGCCTGTTCCCCCGTCAGCTCGCGCATCCACGTCAAAATTCCCTCAAGATGCTCAGCTATGGGAGGAATGCGGCATGCATCGCGGCCTGATCGGTTCCCTGAGTCCCGCGCCCTCGGGACCCGGGAACGGCGGTAAAGGGCTCTGCCTCTGGTGTTAATAGTCCCCAAAAAGAACCAAAAATCGGGCTGGGGTTCCGAGCCGGGCACCGGGTCACCAGTGCGGTGCCCCTCGTCAAAGCGCTGTACCTGGGCAGGTGGTTGGCCTAGGGGTCCTCATTAAGGTAATTCTAGCCGCTAAGCCCTAGGTACGGTATCCGTAAGTCCGTTGATTGACTTGTCATTTCTCAGACCCTTCACCTCTTTCACTTTTTTGGGTCTTCATCTTTTGCCACTTATCCACGTCAATTGAATTTGTTCTGGGCATGCCACCCAGGCGACAAAAACCACATCAACTCCAGCCGTTACGGTGAAAGAAAGTTTTTATTCGCGGGTCCAATCATAATTAAGAGCCGGGATCCCAAAATAAACCACACGCCATTGCCCTCGAGATCGCGCAATAACCGCTAGTCGCAAAGATTTCGAATGGTTCGCTTTTTTCCAATTTGCACGAACCGAACTGCTTCAATGAAGATTGATAATTACTCTTTTCACCTGGCCAAGTCATCTTTTGCGCTATTTTCCGGCACTCTTGATAGTCTTGATGATATCATTAAATTTGTTGGCAAATTAATGCCAGAAAAGAGCGACATTATCGTAATACTTGCGAAATTAATTATGAGGCGATTTTAATGCCGTCAGCAAAGGAGGTCATAATTTTCGTATATTCGCTTTAGGGCCAACCAATGATCTCTTAATAATTGTGAAAATTGGAAATTGCTGTGTAGATTTCCATAAAATGTAATGTCTTTTAAATTGCTGAAAATTTATAATAATGTCGCGGTTATCTTAAAATCGATAATAGTATTTACAAATTTTTTGGAATTCTAAATTGTTACCTTGACCTCCACGAAAACTTTTTATATTATTTTCTCTTTTCTTCGCTGCGACATAACAATTGAGTTAGATGATTTTGAGAAGCGTTGAACATAATATTACAAAAAAATAAGCTAGTCAGTTTTACTTTTATAAAGATGGTATACCTATGTATGTATTGTATACTATTTTATTACTATTTTCATTAGATTGAATAGAACAATAATGTAACACTTTACTATACAAAATGCATTACTTTGCTATTGGTGGAAGTATAAAAATAAATTGATTAATACATTGCAGCTTTTTTGGTTTCTTATTTTTAGAAAATTCGAAATTAGACTAATTCGTATTAGTATTTAATATTATTTATTATACATAAAATTATTATAGACCTCTTTAGTTTTAATGTATACAACTTGTATGATTGCAATTTTCTATTCGGTTTCTGCAGCGACTGTAATATTATAAGTTATTAAATAAAACATACTCGTTTCGCATCTGGAAAAAACAGAAATCTCTGGGAAGATAAAAAATAAAAGCAATGCGAATATAACAAAGCAATTATAAATGTGGTCAATAAATAACTTGGAAGCGCGCATTTATTAAGTAAGCAAAACTAATTTATCCCCAGCTTCATTAGGCGCTTCGCAAAGTTAAATTTATCTTCTTCACCTTTACGACCGCTGACATCTATATCCGCGGAGTCCGCGACGTAGCGGGACTCCTGCGCCCCGCGATTCGCGAATAACGAACATTCGCGCCCACCCACATTGACAATGGATCACAAGAATGCACGCATGCACTTATGCACTTCCACAAGTCATAAATCAAGAAGTTCTGCGCGGTTCCCGGGAATTCGTCAGCGCGGAGGGCTCAAGTTCCAGAAATTTTGTAGAAACTGTGAGATGACTTTGGTACTGTCGGGGCGGGGGCCTCCTATAAAAAAGTGCGGTGCGCATGAAAATGATGATCTTTTTGGGAGGGTGCCAAGGGCGGAGGGCGGAGGGGGGCAGATCACACATGTGCGCCTTAATGAAGCCATCTGTCAAGCGTTTTTTGGGAGACGGTCGCGCAAATTCGCGCCCTTGAGGAGTATTTTTGTGGTGTCCCAATAAAAGACGTTAAACGCACCGCGGAAAAAAACAGAGGACCCCCATGCGCGCATGTAGGTCGCGGTGCCGCCGCCCGGTGCGACGCTCTCTATGCACCTGCAGTGATGTTTGCAGATAATGTTTAATTTATGACGTGTCGGCCGGCTACCTGGCAAATTGAGCATTAATTGACCTGAACCGCCGCGGAGTCGGCCGCCAGCCCGCCGTGAAATTTGGAAACCGATAGTCGAATCGGAGATGACCCGGCGAGACGGCGCGGGGTCATGTCAGGGCTGGTAGCAAATTTGCATAGATGCCATCGAGTTCACATATGGTCCACGGCGTCTCTCCTCTCCGTTCTCCCGGCCGCGGTGCGCTGAGCTGCGTGCGCAGAGCCCTCGCCCTCCGCGGAGCCCCGCTGGCGGGTTATTAATAAAGACCACACATCTGACAACGGGGACCACCCAGCTCGCGGAGCGCGAGTGAGTTACAATCAGTCCGCGAATGTGTTTGTGTTTCTATTTTATTGCATGGCGCATATCGCCGCAATATCAAAATCCGGTGGGGCGACCGACCGCGGTCAAGGGGAGGCGGACGGGCGGGCGTCCCGGTCCAAGAAGCTCTGACGTATGCTCGTCCATCAGAGTCAGAGATCGCGGCGCACAAACGGTGCACGCACGATAAGGAGGCGCACATAAATTCTGCGGTCAGGCTCGTCTTTTTTCCGTGAGGATCCTTTAATTAATGGACAGACGGGCTGGCCGGTCTCCGCAGAATCCCCAATTAGCCTGCCTCCTGGTTGATGACTTAATTAAGCTCTGATGGCGCCTATATTTGGATTTATTGGCTCCTCCGCGAGCGCCCTGGTCCACGGAGCAAGAGCGGGCCGCCGTCGCCGTTTCGGCTTTCTGGTCATTTTCTCGTATTTCAATTTCTTTCCTTTTCCGTGAAATTTCTTAATGAATACGTTAACATGATATTTCGGTCATAAGGTCTGCCACCAATAAATCCCCGGAGAAAAGCCTGGACCACCGCGAAACGAGTGATTTTTACCGGATCGGGGCTCCTCAAGACGGCCGGCTGGACGGCGGCGGCGGCGGCGGCGGCGGCGGAGCGCCAAGATTTATTCGGGCCTCCGTCGTCGCGGTTTGAAGGACTTTTGTGGATCAGAGTCTGGCTCGGCGGATGCTGACGGAAAGGCATTCGTGCACCCGCGCGAGAATTCGATTTGGGATTAATCTACTACTTTTGGGCGGGCTCGCGTTCATATTCCAAGCCGCACTTTGCAGCAAGTATTAAAATTGATCGATTTCGCTTTGCATGGCGAGCACTTATTTGGCTCTGTGCCACTGCTTGAATGCGTTCCTAATTTTACGGTCCGTTTAATGCGTTCGCTCTTTTCAAAATTACGTTTTCAATTTCTTGGGAACATGTTGAACATAAACCTAATTACGCACCTTCTTTAAAAGCACTAAGAAGCGAATTATATACCCAGTAAATCGGAAAACCTCAGCTGTAAGAGATACATCAAATCCAGGTATTAAAATTCTGTCATCGTGAATATCCAGCATACTATTCTTAAAACCATACAAGTTATGTATTTACATATGGCCTTTAAAAATGTGATTACTAAGTTCAGAATTAAATAATATGCTACGTTAAGTCAATTTTTTACCTATAAAATTTCTTAATGCCTAAGATTTTCAAAAACAAAATCGCTCTTATTTTCCGTATCTTCAGAATAAAGAAATCGAATTTATGATCTAATTTAGGAATATTTTTTTTAAAAAAAACTTATCAAAACAATTAGGGGATAATCCAAAAAAAACAGAAAATTATAAAAACTATAGTTAGACTCCATAATGGATTATTCAATTTTTATTCTGCCAAAGCGATTTTATGAATCAGAAAACAATTACACATACATAAATGTTCAAATGCACCCATTTATTTTTTGTAATTAACAATTATTTGCAACCCATAAAAACAGCGATTAGGGTATGAATCTGCTTACTTTTCTAACATTTTAAGCTTTTTTAATTTAATTAAGAATTTCATATGATAATCTCAATTGAAAACTATCCTACTTACTTCTGTTTCTGTTACGAATTTTCTGGGCAGTAGTTTTTCAATATCAAAGAATTGTCTGGGAAATATCGCGATTTTTTACGACGAACCAAAAATCGCTAAAATTACAATTTCACTTCCTGATTAAGTATATGACCTCTAAAACTATAGATTCTTAAAAGTTGTCTTAAATTTTATTATATCCGTATGGCCCTTAAAGCATGTAACAAAGCGTGAAAAGTTTTGTATGACGGTAGTGACCATGCGATTCACTTCGAAAATGACTCAATCGGGGAAAAAAGCATAAAGTCGGTGGGGAGAAAGCAACAAGGAAAATCTTCAAAATCATTTCCTTTGGAATTTTCTTTGTAAAAGTTCTTGCTTTGCAACAGTTTGGTGTGTGGCCGCCTGCAAGTGGCTGGCCCTGCCCCGGGGGCGCCATAAATCTCCCCGAAGCATATGGCGGCCGTCTATAGGAGCGCCAGCCCTGCGAGCGGGGGTGGCTGGGGCTTTGTGTTTGCTTAAGACGAAAATCCAATAAACCCCATGAAGGGCTTATCTCGGTTAAACACAACCAGCGTTCATTGCCGGGGGTGCTGCTGCTGGGGCGAATCCCGCCAGGGTCGATGTGCGGTGAACTTAACGACAGAATGTGGGAAGCCTCATCTTTTTATGCATAACACCCCCGCCCGGGTGGGAATATGTAATTACGGTATGCTGGTTGGTGTTTATGCTGCCCGGGCCTGTTGCCGTTTTATTGCTCCCAACGAGCGCCAGTCCCGGGCGGGGGTGGCTGGATTTATGGACTTCAGATTGGTGACAGTTTAATGTGCAAGGACTTGGCGATGGTCCTGCAACTGCCCGCTGGTCGCCGTAATTTTGCACTCTTAATAAATGGCGCTCGGCGATTGCCAGGGGACTCGGAGCTGCACAAACCGCAAATATGCCGACAAGCAATTTCGACGACGACGCGAGTTTTGCACTTCCTCATCCAGGTCAGGGCAGATCCGGTCACGATGTAGGAGTAGTGGTGGGAAAGGAAAACAGGAATCCCTGCGCTGCAGGAGATCGTCCTCAAGAGGAGTTTGAGGGTTAAAAAAAAGGTGGAAAATCAATTTCCTTTCTAGAAACTAAGAGCTCCTTGACGCCGGAGCAAGGCCCTCTCCGACCGCGCCAAGATACCCGCCGGGGCGGGGGTGTATTTCACCCCAAGAGTGATTGCGAGCACCCAATGAATACTGGAGGAGCTGTTTATTCAATTTACAAATTGTTATTGCTTTCCACACCCGACAGCCCCGCCACCCCGGGACCCGGTTAGTTCCAGTTTATATTTGCGGGTCTGCAGCCCAAGTGGCCCCCCGATATCTGCCCGGTTCACCCTCTACCATTAAGCCACCCGAAACATGAGCGAGGATTTATTGACTGCGGGGGTGGCGCTCCGCCCACCCGGCAGCCCCGGTGGGGAAGCACCCGTGCGCAAAACGTGTGTAATCTTGGGCAATGATCACATAATAAAATGTGTTCATGGACGAGTGCCACTCGGGAGGGATGATAATCCAGAATCATTTTATCGACGGATGCTTCGTCGCCGGGTCGGGGACCCGCTCCGATTCGCCCCTGCGAATAATCATTTAATGGAGACGAGTGCCGTTATGAATTGGTGAAGTGAATTAAGGACTCAGGGGGATAAAGCCGCCTCTCGGCGAGGGGACGAAGTTTTCTTACAAATTGATTTGCTTAATAATGCGCAAGGGAGAAATGGAGGGTGATTTTTGCGGTTTATTTAATAATTGATTGAGGTAATAAGCACAACTTCGTACGAGCAGAAACAGATGCTGCAATTTTACGAAACTCCTGTTTCACACCTTCTTGTATTTAGTGTGGTTTTTTGTTATATGGGATGTTCTATGAAAACTAGGTTATTTGGTAACAGTTTTCCACAGTGGAAAATTAATTGTTATAATACTTTCACTAATCATTCAATTTGAATTAAATAGTTATTTTGCTACGTAAGATTAAGAAAAGCATGGAGCAGGTACCATTCCGAAAATGTTCCATCAAAGATTTATATATGATGTAGTTGAAGAATTTTTAAAATTTTATAAGTCTGTTTACTTTTCTTTGGATATTGCTTTATTAGACTTAAACAATTTAGCTTCTATGGACCCATTTCTTATCCACCGATAGGCCACACTATTCTTCTAAAACTCATCTTTATACCTAGTTCTCTCTACCATGTTTTGCTAAAATTAAAGTTCCAATTTTTTTCTTGTAGAATAAGGTTTTGAGATGTTTTACGCCGGAACTTTCATAAAAGCTTTCACGAGGGATGTACGACGATACGCATTTGATTAGAGAAGTCTTTTATTTGTGTACCGTTTTTGGTGCACGAAAATCGCGCGATGGAAAAGGTTTTGACAAAGTGCTAGATAGATAATGATGTCTTCATAAAGTTATTTCACCGAGTGTTCGGATTTATCAGAATCGTGTGTTAAAATAATAGAATGTAGATAGTACTCTAAAATGATCAAAGGTCTCAAAGACGTAAGACTCATCTTCGGGTTACGCTGATCCGTGAAATAAGGGGTTTTTAATTACGGTTGCTTGTACGGCCATTAGTTAGTCATAAATCTAACTGAAGTCACAGTTCCCACACTAATTTCGCCGGAGAAAGGTGAGCGACTGGAGGAATGCCAGTCGACATATTTCACGGAGTGAGCGACGATTCCAGCCACCGGAGAGATTTCTCTAGACCGTAATTTTAATTGCTCAACGATCGGTCCTCCGCTCACCTGCCATTAATATATGCGTCCCACCTCCCCGTTAATTAACGCGCAGTGACCTCTGACTAGCGGAAAAGTCACCCGTAATAGCTGCAACCGGGTCCCTGCCCGTCGAGATGCACCCGCGGCCGGGATCCGTCTGCGTCGCCGCGGCAAGTCAGCGACCGCCTACCTGCGTCCGAAGGTGTACCTGATCCGCGATCTTTTCTGCGGCTTACGGACGCTTATTAGATGGCAACGTTTCAATTGATTAAGCAATTAACAGTCGTGTCAATAAACGTAAATCACTCCAAATGCTGCGGGCCGAGCTGCGTGCACGCATGATGAATAGCCGGTCGCGTTAATCGCGGATGAGGGGGAGGGAGGGAGGGTCTATCGATTGCGACTATTCCACGGTTGTCAGCCCGCGAGAGTTTCCTTATGACATACGCTAATCACCCTGTCTGTCGCGGTTGACATTTGAACTGCGTGCTTTGTTTGCCTGCCTCGACTGCGGGTAATGAATTCGTAGACAAGCTACGCTCGCTGGCGTTGTTGATTTTATGGAACTATTAGTGCCATGTAAATTATGCAAACCTCTCCAGCATGCTTTATTAGCCCGGCTCACCGCGGCGCAATCAGCGATTCAATCGGCTCCATTTATGCTGACGAGCCTAAAATTACCCACTGGATAAAATCGTGCGTCAACGTATCAGGAAATGTTTGAGTTCCCCGCCGCCCCTCATGCTACGAAACGCTCTAAAGGCGGAATAATTCATTTTTAAACATTTTGAGATACTTAGCGCAGATATTTTGATTTTATTTAACCATCATTTAAATGTAAAATTACCTTTTCAATTGAAAAGATTGCTTTTAGTAACTCTAAATATATGTTGATTTATTAACCGAATACGAATACAAATATTAACTAACAATGTGAATATTTTTGAGTTGGTGGACTAACCAGTTTTAAGATAAAATGAGGAGCTTGAATGTTTTGAGCCTATCTTTCCATTTTCAAAACTATAAACACCGAGGATTCAATTTTCTTACTTCAAGACTGCCTACATTCGCATGCGGCCAGACAAGTTTTATGTACAAGTTCATTTAAAATCCAAAAACAGCTGTGACATAGACACAGAGATAAACATAACTGACAAAAGTCATGATTTATTTCTATATCTTGAATAGTAAGATTATGCATAGTAAGTAAGTGTCGGTCAAAACAAAGGAAACTGAATGCATTGGCACTATTTATTTTATTTTGGTATATGTATTCCAAACGGTTATAAAAAACATACACATATAATATACATATATATTAAATTATTATTAAATTCATTAATTTCCTGTTTTATTCATACAATAAACTGCGCTGGATATGTTATTAATTTTATTTTCATTAGGATATTTTTAAACAAGTGTTTCGGATTATTGTCTTGTTGAAAGTTCCATTTGAATGAGATATAAGCCCTGACATATCCTTTTATTGCATTTTGTTAACATTTAAGTGTAGGAGAGAATGAAAATTTAATTACCATTGAAAGACAAACTAGACACAGTACATTTAAAGTTCTCGAGTAGCAATTACACGAAAAGTCGCTTGTTTCGAAAATGTATAGTCTTCTTACTATAATCATCTGTTTTGTCTTGGACACCTGGCTAGAAATGATCAGCTGATCATCTGTTCTCCGCAACATTGGAGTTTCATTATCAATCGCATTTTCCTTGTTTCTTCGGCCAATTTTTATGTTGCTATATTGTGCGGACTGGATTTGATACCAGCTGACTTTTTGGCGCCAACCACATGCTTTACTTCAATTTGGACAACGAAATCTGGAGTTTGGTAGTTTACAGCCTTGGGACCTTTTTTATTTAGCCGTTTATTTACATCGATAGTTGTTCTCTCGCTGTCATTGTTATCCACGAACTGTCCATCGTGTAACAATACTCTGAATTAATTTGATTGCGATAGCATATGCTGCAAACGTTATCATACCTGCATGAGACGCAACCTGTACATATATTATGAGTATTGTGATATGCAACCTTGTCACATTCTCAAGTCATGCCCATTGATGACTGACTTTCAGACTGCAACTGCTATCTGGTTATTCACCTAGTCTCCGTGCAAATACTTCTAAAATCCTTAAGGCTCAACTGTTGTAGTCATTTGTCCTAGCAAAGGCTCTGTTAATGGAATTGCATCTTTCATGTATTTTTATTTATAATTATAATAAAGGATTTTATCCTCAATTAAGTCCGGTATCTAATATCTACTATATGGTCTTTAATGTTATAAAAAACACGTTTTTACGAAAAGTAATATTCTAAACTTTGATCATTTCGTGATCTGTATACTAAAAGAAGAATAATCTTATTTCTTTTTTACAAAGCACACCAAATTGTCCACACCAATTGCTTTGATATGTAAGATCTACATTATATGTAATATAATTATATGCCTAACGTAGTTTAGGTAGACACTAAAGCGCATGAACTTAAGATATTGGTTACGTTTACTAAAGTTTTCTATTTTGTTAATTATTATAAAAGGTGTATAAAAATAGTTGTTCCTAATAAGTATAAGACGATGAACATGTGCTCTTAAAAAAAAAGTCAAATCCACCAGTGTTTGCAAGTCGGCAATAATTGTACAGCGAAAGCATTTTTAGTCCCTTCAAGCAATTTAGCCGCACCGTATAAAAAGAAGAAAAAAGGGTCATCTCCACCACCTGATGCAAATTACGCGCAAGCTGCAAGTGTACTGCTTTCCGCGTACGTACAGTTGCTCAACGCGTGTGTTCCGCGAAATGGCAAAAAGGCCGATTGTTCACACCAAATCAAAAGCTGGCATCGGCCGGGCGCACTCAATCAGCGAATCGCGGCGATCGTTATCGATCGCGACCATTTAATAGAAACAATTACGCCGGCTGCTGCGATGCTCAGTGGACCGAAAATGCAACAGGACCCGGGATGATCGTCATCCCGTCGGTGGCCCTCCGCGTCTCCCTGTCAGCCGCGCAGTCAGCACCTCGGCGATCATGACGTGCCCTGTGCACATGTTGCCCACGAGCGCCGGGAAGAGCGATCATTGACGCAGATCGCCGGGACCCGGGACCGGGAGCGATCATTGAGCCATCAACATCGGGTCTCGGGAGCGCGGCCTTTTTTCCCGCCGCTTTCGTTCCTTTGCTCCTTTCCGCTCCAGACGAAAAACTCTGGAGCGGCAGTGCGAGGCTGGACAGACGAATCGGACCCCACACATCTAAATGCGATACGGGGGGCCTAATTAAGCATGTTCACGGCATTCATTTCAGTCGCGTATTAAAACATCTAATAACATAAAACAAACACATCCACCGGGATTATGGCAGGAGTCCCTCGGGCTATCCAGACCCATGAGTAGCCCACTCGGGTTGCCATGAGTTGGCAGTTTGTCGGAATTTCTCTTTCGCGGTGCTGATGCAAATTGCACAGTGCTACAAAAGATGCCGCGAAGACTGAACCTCGCGGAAGGTTCTGCACGCCATTAGACGCGCTCTAGTAGTGCGTATCTCAATTGCAGAACTCGTGATGCCATTTATGGTCAAAACAAACCGCGAGGTGATAAGTGGGTGCCTCTGTGTTTTCTTTCTTTCCAAGTTTGCTTTCTTTTAAGTAAATATGTGGTGGAAAAACAACACCAGCAGAAATGAGGTAAATGCAATCCGCCCAGCATTGGTTACATTAATAGATGTTAAAAAGTTATGCAACTGTATTGACAATTCGTCAGAGCGTTTTTAAAAAAATTTAGATTATAAAAATCGATCTTAAAATCTATAATTTTTATATTCTGATCGAATAGATACTGTCCAGTAATTTTAAGTAGCAAATTCTCAACTTCTAAAAATTTTCATTAAAATTTATTGTCATTGATTTAAAATATTGTTTCTTTAAAACTAATTATGAGCTTGAAATTTTACAAATATAAAATAGTTGGAATTTATATTAAAACATAAAAGCTATTATATGTATGTATAATATAAGTATGTATTTCTGGGGCATTAAAATTAAGCTAAGTAAACTATTTGTAAATAGGTGTAAAGGAAGCAGTCAATTTTCTTGATTTAAAGCCAAATAATCTCAAAATTAGCGAACTTTCTTTTCTGTGGAAGAAGTGCTAAGAAGATCGCGGCATGTTCAAGACGCGTGTACCTCGCCGGATCTCAGTCGCGACCCCGCTGGATGCTGCGAGCGAAACTGCGAGGAAAACGCTTTTAATTAAGTTGAAATCGGCCGATGACAATTTTCGCTTCTAATTGCAACAATCCGCAGACGTGTAGCCGTCCATCAGGCGAAATTGCAGTTTCGGCCGCGCAGACGATCCGATTCCACAGCAATAAATTCCCGCGCCGCGTCCCGGGACATGCACCCGGTTCGCGGAAATGCAAACGAGGGAATGCCTGCGAAATTAGGCGCTATCAGGCGGCAGTTTTTCCCTATCGCCATGCAGAGAACCCGCTCCTTCCCGGCCGAAGAAGCAGCCGAAACATTTTTCCAGAGTTTTTTCCCTCAGCGCCCGGGATGCTTTCAGTTTGTCTATTTGCCGCTTTAACAGACACGCCGACATGAAGGATTTAATTAAATTCACTCAGTGACAGGACTTTTCACAGTCTCCGTCCCGGGAATGGATTTGCCCGGCTCCCGGCCGTGTATCTTGCTAACGAAGCCGTGTCGGGACACGATAGACTTCCTCCCGAATCCCGGGTCCCGATTCCCGGCAGATATTGAACGGCGGCGCGGCTGATGGAAACTTTCGCCTCTAATTGAAACGAGCTAAAGTTTCGTTCAATTTCCCAGAGCTAACTTCGGATAGGTGTCAGTTAGGACGGGGAGGATTATTTCGCCAGCCCGCCCTCCCCGCACGCCGACGGGGGTGGTGAGAACGCTTATAGTTGCTTTCATGGCCAGGATTCAATTTTTAAACGCTGTGAAGCTATTTAACCTCGTTTCCACAACGAGTAATATCAAATAGTTTCTCCAAGTTCTACTGCGAAGTCTTGAAACGTTTTAACTTTTAAGTAAAGGGTTTCGTCCCGGTTAATTCAACGATGAATCTAAAGATGCGGTATTAAAGGATAACAATTCTAAATTGTGCTAGTTTATAAATTGAGTAATTCATTATAATACAGTCAAAATCCAAATGAAGTTCTTACAATTCATATCAAGTATCTTTAATTCGTTTTCTCTATGTATAAGTTTTATATTTATTAAATAGTACATACATATCATATACTTATACTCATGAAGGTTTCGTTTTATTACTCAATAAACCAAAAATCAAACTAGGAAATTGCAGAATTACTCTTTCGGCTATGAAATAATACTCATTTGTGATTTTTACTAATAAGTATTTATTGGCATTTTAACAATAGTTTGGTTTTTTTGGTGAGTAGTAGTTCACACGATTCCGATTTAAACTTAAATAATTCAGATTCAGCTGTGATTTGTAGACATGTGGGTATTAATCAAATTTTAAACTATTAAAGTTTTAACAAATAAGAAGTTTTTGTTACAAAAGTAATAAGTAGTATTTAATTTTTAATAGTAAATTTTATTATCTAAACTTCATTTGTTCAAGGATTTTATTCACATAAGTAGAATTTTTTATTTATTCTTTAACATATCTACTATAATTATATTCAGCATCTTTTCTCTCGAAATATTATGCGATTTTTAAAATTAAAAGACTGTTGCTTAGCATAAAATTATATTTCTTCACGCGCGGCAGCAATCTGAGCAACAAGCGAGAAATTCTAATAAAAGGCCGACGATATCCAGGCTGCTTTCGTCACACCATTCACCCGGATAAAAGAATTTCTAATAAAATCTGTGGGGCAACCCTTTCCCTTATCAAGGCTCATCCAGATGATCGCTTGTCAGGTCCGATTGCGCCCTGCAAAGCAATATTCGGGCTCTCCAGGACTAGGGGAGACGTCGCGTCCCGACCTCAGATTTCACGAGGCTCACCCCTTGGATTTTTCAAATATTTACCCTGCTCCTGTTTCCTTAAAAAAGTTTTAAGGCAGCGACAAATCGAACTGGAGAAACACGTGTCCTCCCGAGATATGAGGACTCTCCGGGCTGTGCTCCAGGATGGAATTGATTTGTTCAATTCGTTCCGGATCCAGTCGCCCAGCATCCAAGGGAGCACCCTCCGAGTCCCGCCAAATTTGTCACGGGCCATTTGCCCCGGCGAAAAGGTGCTTTCGTGCCTCACATAACTGCCGACGCCGATTTTTCGCCGCTTTTTCACTTTTTAATTTTGTTTGCTTAAGAATTTAATCAATTCGCAATTTGCCGCCTTCACGGACAACGATTAATTTGTGCCTTTTTCTTTCTCTTTCCAGGACGAAGTAAGTAGATCCCTGCAATCTAAACGGGCGTGCGTTGGTGAGTGAATGAGTCTATTTTTTTCAGTGTCTCTTTCAATTAACAAGTTTTCCAGAGAATCCGAGTTGTTTTATTTCCACGAGAAGTGTTACTAATTCTTTTACGTGACTAAAATCATGTTCAGGATTTGAACTCTTAATAAATTTCGTCAGGTCGTCATTTCAAATTTGAGGAGTAACTTGAAGGAGAAGGAGAAGTCACTTGCAAAAGATCATAGCAGGTTTTAACTATAACGTCTAAAGATCATTTTTTAATTATATTATGAATACACCGCTTCTTTAATAAAATAATTCAAATTGAAAGTTTTGTGAATCAGGCCCTCTAGAATGTACAAATTCGGTTAAAAAATATGCGTAAATACCGATTGGAATTTGACAAAGTGTGTGTATTCATTTGAATTGAAATTTCATACAATAAATGCAAATATTTTCTTCTAAAATAAATTTTAAATGCGCGTGTATTACGGAGATATAAAATTTATATTTTCTCATATCAACATATAGCTCTAGAATATTATAACTAATACAATTAATCATTTCGAAATCAGAAATTAAAAATATTTATTATAGTATAGTATATATTTTTAAGACTTTACATATTCCAAGTCCAAAGGTGAATAAACAGAAATCAATTTTATATTACAAAAATTATTTGATGTTAAATGTATTCAATTTAATGAAGTTTGGGCACACATTATGGAATTCAAGAAAACAAAAAATCAAACTAAGAGACTTTGGAATTTTGCCTTCGACGCTTTGACTGCTCAATTGTCAGTACAAAAAAGTACCAGCATTTGATTAATTTAAAAAATGATGAACTTACTTTTTTATGTCATTAAAGTTGCTTTTTTTACGTTTAGGAAAATATTTCTGATAAGCTATTATTGTGGTCGACATATAAAACTAATCGAAAATAGCCATATTGCATAAATTTGAAAAACTGTTAAAAAAACCTCATAATGATTTTAAATTTCTTTTTCAATGATACCCCACTCGGTGTGGTAAGTAACAATTCTTGTTTTTCGTTCTTACTTTTCATCTATATAGTATGTACGAGTAGACTTAAATTTGGTGAAATTATAAGGGTTCGATCCTTATTTTGTTACAGAACCTCAAAAATAAGTTACATTTTCTTTAATTTGAAAAACTTTCCATGCGATTATTAAATTAATCAATTTCTGTTTTAAATACCTTGTTATATAGGAAAAAGCAAGCAATGATATATAACATTTCTTTTATTTTAATGTTATATAGTTCTTTGAGTGTAATTTGTATCCATTACAGGGTTTTATGATAAAATGAAAATGTAGGAAACTAATTAAAGCTGGTGATTTATTTAGTTCAAGGACATTTGATTCGAATTAGTTGCCGGCAGTTTCACATGTAGAAAGAGTTTAACTTAGCCACATATTATTTAACGTTCGCCTAAATCATTCAAGGATCCAAAATATCCTTTTGGATGCCTTTCTAGCAATGACAAAATTCTTAGAAAATTCCAAGACTGCGGTTGCCGTTGCCATTTAACTGCCCGACAAAGACATATTCCGCGCAGGAGGGCGGGCGGGGAAACCGTGAAATCCCCATTAGAGCAACCAATAACTGCTTAATCCTCGAACTTTTGCGAAACTCCCCCAAAACACCCTCCGACCGAAATGAAGCAATATGTCCTGCCCAAAGGACTGCGGCCCGACGTCGACGTCGAATAATTAAAATAACACCAGACGCAGGGCGTTCGTTGATATGTTGTCGAAGTCGGGCGTCCTCCCTCGCAAATTCTAAATAACTCCTTCGCCACGCAGTCCCGGAAACTCCGGTTACTTAGTCCTCAGCGGATCTGAGATGGAAATCCGCCCTTGGGCGCGGGGTGGGAACCACCCCCAAATGATTTCCATGACGAAACCTAAATTCCTGTTAATTGTTTCGAACGTCTTTTTTGCTCCTCTGAAACAGTTGTCGGCCGGGAAAATCGCGAGGAAGGGTGCTCCAGGGCCCCAAGATTGCTTCTTGACTTCGCCGGGGGAATTAGCTACACTTAGTCATGATGAAATGGGGATGATATGCTATTTTGGGGTTGTTTAATTGTTTTTAGTCCTCCGCCGGGGGCAGATGGTTGTCTTTAATTACTACTTCGCTACTTACGCCATTGTTAAGATGTTTGGCTCCTTTCGGCGTCCGGGCCAAGGACTCTCGACCCGTTGCGGACAAAATGATTATATTTTATAGCCGCCTTGGAAGCGCCTCCCGGAAACCGTTATTGGGTTATAAATATTATCAAAGGCCGCTTAATGGTCCAAAATTATCCCCCCGAAAGCTTTTGCTTCGCAAAATTTGCGATTACCGCGATACTCGTGGTTTAATGGCAAAAAACATTTGCCCCTTGGTTTTGCGTGCTTTCGACTCACTTCATAGTCATTTGGAGCACACATCGCATCTCAAATTATTTTTGATTTGTTTAATAGAATGATGTTACAATTAGACACGGAAAATAAGCAACAAATATAGGTTACGCTAATTTCAAAAAATAAGAAAGAACGAATTAAAAACAAGTAAAATATTACTATCTATAACTTTGTATCAACGACTGTACTTACATATGGTATACTGCTTATTGTTTTTTTTTTATCAAACCCTATTTTGAGATTTTATTATTGTATTATAATAAAATCTTAAGAAATGAAAATTGGCATTTTGGGGTTTTTTTAGAGATGCTGATTACAGAAACGCTTCAAAATATAGAAATTCAAGGTTGTCAACTCAATGTGGCGACGAAAAAATTTGTAAATCCGAGAAAATTAAGTGAAAACTAATACTAAGGGTATTCTGTGGCGACTAATATAGGTAAATGTTGTCTTTAGCAATTCAAAATGGGAGCTACTATTTTTCTTCTGGAAAGAATTTCAAAGTACACTCAATAGGTAGGGTTTTAAATTGGATAGTTAAAATGAAGGTATTCATTTATGAATGATAATTTCTATCATGAATAGGCAACTACTATATAGGTAACAAGCAAATCCTTTTTTAGCATGTTATACTGAATTCAATATACCTACGAAATTTTTGAGCCTTCCACTACTATAATTTTGTTTTCTAAATCGTTACTTTACAGGACAATTTCAATTTTTGCGGTTGTGATTTGTTTACTTTAAATTAAAGTGTAAATAATTATGTAACTTTGTAAAACTTCAAAGCAATAATCGAATCGAGAAATTCCAGAGTAACTTAGTTTTATTCAACAGAAGTAGGATATCGAATATATAAATTTAGATCTTTTTCTCTATATACAGGTACATAATAATTAAACAGAGTTTTTAGAAAAGGCTGTATACTTTTAATAAAAACCATTTTTATTTGATTTTGAGGTAGTTAATCAAAGTCATAAAAATGTTTTGAATTTCTGGTTGATTTGTTATAAAATATAAAACATGAAAAATGAGTTAGTGTGTATTTTATCTAGATACTAACATTGCCTTCTGCAATTGTAAAGATTTCCTGAAGAGAGTGACTGGAGCGTGAGTGTGTGTTTAATTAAACATTTTGACAACAAAATCTTAATTTAGGTCCTCGTTCTTCAGGTCCTCGCACTCGAAAACCAAAGAAACCGCCAAGTGAGAAAGGAGGCTCCTCGTCGGACGAGAAGCGGCCTCGGACGGCATTTAGTGGGCCCCAACTGGCACGACTTAAGGTGAGTTTAACGGCGGCACGGGAAAAGGTTGCTCTAAAATTTCACCTTAATTTCCTCAACTTCCAGCACGAGTTCAGCGAGAATCGCTACTTGACGGAAAGGCGTCGGCAGCAGCTGAGCGCGGAGCTGGGCTTAAACGAGGCTCAAATAAAAATTTGGTTCCAGAACAAGAGGGCGAAAATTAAGAAAGCGAACGGGACCAAGACGCCGCTGGCCCTGCAGCTGATGGCCCAGGGGTTGTACAACCACTCCACCGTTCCCCTCACCAGGGAAGAGGAGGAGCTCCAGGAGCTGCAGGCGAAGAACTCCACCTAGGTCCTGGAAAAATTGTAAATATTTAATTGTTAATAGTGCCATTAAAATTAATTTGTGAATAGCTAGATTTTACTTTACACTAAGAAATTTCTAAGAGAGATGTTGTCATCCTTTGTCGCGAAACTCGGGTACCATGTCCGAACGATCTTCATCTAATTAAATTAATTTATTCTACTCTTTTTACCATTTCAATGTACGAACACCCAACAAATTTTGTAAGTTTAATTTTAATTGTACGAGTTTAATTAGGTCTCTGTTAGTTTTAGCGTACATTCATACATTTTCCTGCCAATTTGCTTTGAAAATTGGTTAATTTTTGAGTTGATGACTTTTCGGTGGTTATTGCGAGTTTTATGCAAAAAGGTGAGATGCGTTATTTATAAAAAGTTGGAGAAGAAGACGAATGCTTCACTTACTTTAAAAGCAATATTTACCTATAGCAAGACTGTAAATATAAATTAACTAAGTAAAATCTTCAAGCTCACGTATTTTTATAAATTGCCAAGTTCCAGCGAATATAAATAAATTTTGTTCACTCTCATATACTTACGTACCTATATGAATATTTAAAATTCTCTGCAGGAGAATTATTTCACCTTTATCTGTTTCCTTAATTTAGGTCTCAACTCTAAGTAAATATTTACGCAAAAATTTCATTCTAGTCTTTACCTCCTAATTACAATCTATTGGAAATATGCGAAGTTCCGTTTCACTTCTTTTCATAATTGGGACTGTAAAGAATCCTGTACATAACTTCAATTGTTAACTATTGGAAATATTGTTCGAAATACGCGTGAAATTTTTGTAAAATCGTATTTAAAATAAGGCAGTTTGTTGTGTATTTAAAGAAAACCTGTATAAAAAGATTAAGTATCAAAAATTGAATAAAATTATGTAAATTTATACATTCATTTGTCCTATTTATTTTCCCTTTTTATTCTTTTCTAGAACTTAGAATATAAGTTTTTGAAAACTTCTAATGTAAGTATTGCCTTAACAAATTTTTGAACTGAAACGGAATCAATTTAAAATTAAATAAAAACTTTGAATAGAAATAAATTTGAAAGAATGATATAATAATTGCAAGTGCTTCTTAATATCTGCGAATGCTTGAATTCGTAAGTTAATAGTATCAAATACAACTTCTGGAAATTAAAAATTAATTGGAGTTAAATAAACAAATAAATTGAACGGAGCCAGTGAAAAATGAATATCTATAATATTTACAATATATTTAAACTAACTTCCACAAAATTTCCCAGGAGCGATTGGACAGAAACAGAATAAAGCCAGTAATAAAAAGAGTAAAGAAAGCCATTCCTTTCCTTTTTTGCTTTTGCTCTAATATTATTGCCATTGTGAATAATTACCGCCAACTTCACTTTCGTTTGAGAGCAACAACTTCAAACTGCGAGAGCGAGAGTGCTCCAGTAGTGCAACAGCAACGAGTTGAGTGGGTGCCATTTTAGAAACCAAGAAAGTGACTGGGTTTTCACCTCCCGGGATAAAACAATCATTAATTAGTAATTTTATTAGCAACGAATAAAACATCGTACAACAATATCATGTGCTACTTTTCTGTGTTTTACCGAAAATTAAAAAATTGTGTAGGACTGCAATAAAACAGGTAAGTTTTCCAATTAGAATAATTCTTATTTAATAAGGCTACTTTTTACCAAACACTAAGTAAGAATTATCGCGATCGACCAATAAGTAAAAAAGAAGAAATAAGCATATCACCTTCAGACTTTTGCGCGGATCTCGCGATATCTGCTCAAACGCGGTTTTGTCATTGTTTTCTATTTTAATTTGTTAAAATGATCCATTTCTCAAATAATGATCTGTATGACTGTTAATGTTCGATTTTGACAATTTCTAGAAATGCCGATTGCGAATCGGCTTTCATAATTTAGATATACAAGATGGTGGTCTCTATTCCGTGATCGATATTTCTAGAAATTCAACGCGTTTAGATGACAATGTAATTGCTAATATTTTTATGAGAATAAAACTTGACAAAATCAATAAAATTTATTATAATTTCATGGCAATATAGTTTTAAATAGGATTATTGACTTAATACCTAACAATTGGAAATTGAACATTCGAAATCGTGATACACCGATACACCGAAGTAATCATTTTTATAAGATGGTAGAAATATTTTCATCTGGGCTGCATTTACGAAAATAAGAGGGGTTTGAAAAATCTAAAAGACTTACTGTAGCCATTAAAAAAAAATAATGCAGATATTTTAAAATTACATATTTTCTACCTAATATCGCAGTAGGTAAAAAAACAGTTTTATTTAATTATTTATAATCTGTTAGTAATACAAGAACAACAAAAATAACGTGATAATAAGCTTATGTGTAAGATCACAGATAAAGCGGAAGAAATGTTTTTAGAGTTAGCTTTTAAATCCCTAATATTCAACGGCGTTTACTGTAGCAATATAAAACCTTTCTAGATAGAGAGTGAACGAAGCTACATTAATCTAAATAAAATATCATACAATGTCGCAATAAGGTAAATTATTTGATAGACATTGTTGCCCCTTGCTAGTGATTTACAGTCAAATACTTCTTAAATCGGAAAATGTTCGTTTTGTCGGGCGAATTGGCTGCCTCCTAATTGAGTCATACGGGAGGCACGTTCCCTCCAATATAATAAATGTTAAAAGTTCGCAATAAATTGAAACGGAAGGCAGTAAATTTCCCTATAAATCCAAAATTTGACAAACTTCACCCACGTAAGCCAGCATATTTCTTCATTGCCATCTGAGAAGTTTCACGGCCGAAGACGGACAGACAGAGCTCAACTCGAGCCGGACCATAAACTCGGCTCGTGAGGAAACAGAAAATATAATCGAAAAATCTCGTCAATTTAGCGCATTTACCATAAATTTTAAATTTTTGCAACTTAATCCGCGATTTACCTCCGACAAAGCGCGATTTAGAAGCGCACACCCACGCCCGGACGGGGGACTCCGCGCGAGATGCGTCCAGACCTTGGGCATTTGGCTCGCGGGCTCAGAGATTTTTTGAGAAAACAACATTTTATGTCGTCCCAGCGATGTCCTTAAGTCCGCAACAAAATGGGCTCGCACTTCACCCGGGCTGCCACTAATTATGATAAACGCTGATCGAAATTTATTGCTGACAAAATTAAGATTCGCGTGCAGGTATTACTTCACCTGCGGGGCTCCAAGGTGCGGCGCGGCCCCAGCCGGACCCTGGACCGCAGCCTCCTTACGTCCGGAGTTTATGGACATTGTTAGCTCGCCCAGGCAGCCGCACAAACGGACTGTTGACTATTGGAAATGGAAAAGCGATTAAACGACTCCGCTCGCGTTCGACGCGCTGCCCCAACCCCGCGTAATTCACCTCCTAATTGTCGCGGATGCGGGCCGCTAAATGTCGCGAGATCGCGGCCGAGATGCGCGCCCGCGACGAGCCATCCCGCGGCTCTAATTCCCGGGACTGAATGCGACTCCGCTTACGAATTTGATGGGTTTATGGGGCTAATCAAACCGCGGGCCGTAAATAGCCTGACCTCCCCTTTGACACCGCCGAGATTCGCGATGTTTTCTCCGTCGGCGTCTTCTCCCCTGACGGCCATTTGGGAGACACCTGGGGAAAAATATTGCAATTTAATGTTCATGTTTCAGTTTCCAACGAGGACTTGGACTTTCTTAAAATCTGCATACGTAACAGATATTTGTATTTATAATCCTCTTCGTATCCTCATAAAACAGTCTCTGATTCGGTATTAATAGAATCTAATAAAGGATCTATTTCGTCATACTAATTTACACTATTTGGTAAGAATAGGTCAATACGAGTTTAATTTTAATAGCTATTGCTATATACGTTAATAGTTGAAGTGTTTTAATGTGCAAGTATGTATCATATAAACATAAATCTCGTTATAACGATAAATTTTCTCGAAATTTTATTGAGAAGTCTTGAAACTAGCAAACTCAAATCCTTGGAGCTAATACCATTTTGTCGATATTTCTTGTTTTCTTATATCATAGATTTGGTGGATCATATAATTATTAAAATATTTAAGAAAGGGGCAAATATTTTATATATTTATAATTATTTAAGATATTTGGATTTTTGGGGCAGACGAAAAAAGTTCATATAAAATGCAACCATAATAACGACAGGGAGCTAATGAATTTCGAAAAAAAAAATATTTTTTAACTTTTTAGAATATTTATTTTAATTAATTTTAAGTTCGTTATATAGGTTTAAAAAATAAATAACAACAAAGATATATTAAATAGTAAATTCACAAGAGAAATTATTTGCCAGGGATTTGACATTTTTGATCGTAGACTGACATGTAGATTTCACAGATTTCTCATTGAAAAACTATATCTTTGACTTCGAGGTTTATAAATAATAATAAGATAATGAAATATTGGTATTGTTGTTTTGCTTTTATGTTGGATACCTAACTAATTTTTATTAGGTTTTTCTTTTGTAATCACTATAAGTAGATGAATTTTTAAGATATTGTACCCTTACATCAGTTAAACAATAATTTCGTTCTTCGAAACAAGGTACTAAAAATGTTTTCTCTAATTATTGTTAATAGTAGCTTTAGGTAACCAAATATTCCTCATCGAGTTTACGAATCTAAGTTTTCGTCACCGCATCTGAATTATAAATAAATACAGAAAATTTCGTTTAAAGTAATAATTCTATGCTGAGGAATCATGCGCCTAATTGAAAAGAAAAACCGTTGAGGTGATGTGACAAAACAATCGCGGGGAAAGCAGTGAGTAATAGTTAATGCCATGGCAACAGCCAATAAAATAGAAAACGTTTGAGTGGTAACTGGTCATATAACACCTTCCCGGCGGCGCGGGTCATTGCATGGCGTCGTAGAGGAACGCGTGCCAAAATGCCGGGTCATTTCCTTGATCGAGCGGCGATAAAGGAGATTGCCGCGTCGCCGGGCCGGGTTCACGTGCACGGAGACAGTGGACCCTCCTGAAAAATTCCCCAATAAAATTTTATTTTTATGCTACCAATTCAGTTTTATTAAATCAATTAACCGGAGAGGCTTGAAAAAGAGCCCAATAAAATGCGACCGGTTCATAAAATTTCTCTGTCATTTTGCGCTTGTGATTTGAGCAGCGCTCCGCAGCAGCGGGGCCCCATAAGCCGGAGCACCCCAGGTCGGTCATGGGAGCCCGGGCCCCGAAGAAAGGCGGCTATCGGATGAACGGCGAACAATTGCAATAAATTCGCGGAACATACACTTCGGTTTGATTTAGCTGGCTAATTAAAAGCTAATGAAACCCAACTGGCTCGGTGCCTCTCGACGCTTCCATGCATCGCGATGCGGCCCCGGGTTCCCGGGGTCCCGGGGTCGCAGTTTCACCCCAATCCAGAAATCAGAGGAAGGATGACGACGACGGCACGCAAAACTCGCCTTTCTTGATGAATTTGAGACGGAGGAGGTTCGCGTTCGCGTTTGCATGCGCGAATTCTCGTTCCGCGGCCGCGAACAGATCCCGCACCACTCAGAAAGTGGGAAGAAGTGAAAATGAGCGCTGGGGCTCCGGTGATGGGGCCCCGGAGCAGGAGGAAATCGCCAGAGTCCCGGCGGCGACGTGGGGAGTCCGGGCCATTAAATGAAATTTCGTCGTTTTATGGCTCATTAACAGAAGTCTTAATTGAAAACAATGTGAAATAGGCCCCTTAATTGTTTGTTTGTGGTTCTGGCTCGCAGATAAAAAAGCTATCGCCGCCGATGGCTGGACCGCTTTTATGGGTGGGCAGTTTAACTTTGCATTTGATTGAGTTTGATCCCGGCGAGCTCGCGAGCGGCGCTGATGACCTTATGATTCCAGGTAATTAGCCAAAAAGTGTTCGCCCTGCTTAAGAGGCGAAGATGATGCGCCTCCTCTGGCTTCGTTTATTGCGAGCCATCGGTCGGCGCCTTCTGAAGATTTGCATCAGACCGCGGTGGTCCCGCAATAAAATAATTAACTAAAGAGCCCCAATTGGGGCCATTACTCATCCCATTTATTAGGCGGTCTAATAGAAACCCAAAAATCCCCTCCTTGCTTCACGTCCGTCACCTTCAACTTTTTCCATGAGCTCGCTGAGATGTGGCAGCATCACCACAAGAATCTTCGTGGCGTTGATGGATGTAGAAGATGATGCAACATTCTTCACCACTTTTTTAAGTGCAAGTTGTTTTGAAACGTACATATGTAGGTCATCCTAAATCCTGTAATACGGACACTGTAAGATTATAAAATATACCTCTTACATAAAATGTGTTCCTAGTTATTAATTATGACATTCTTTAAAATTTATCAACATTAAAGTGCCAACAGAAAATAACAATTTTGTATTAGTAGGTAAAATATAATATTTATGGGCATTTAAAACATTTATATTTCTGTTTTACTGATAGAAATCAGTACTTTCTGATTACAAATACAATAATCCAGTATTATTAACAGTAAAAACGTTAGTTTTAGATCGAAGTTCATATTTTTAAATAATGACACCCTATTTAACAAACAGAATCTATTGTAAAATTACTTAATCAAACTTGGGTATAAGTTTTTCTTTGGAAGTTTATACATACTTAAATAAAAAGTGCCCTTGTATTTTTTTGTTTCCTTAGAAGGTAAAGGTATGTCTTATATACTTTTCTAATTTGCCTTAGAATTTGGAAAAATTTTTATCCGAAGTTAAGGTAAAATACTTTCAAAATTGTATAATTTAAATATTTTCACAGTATTTTGCAAAAGTAGATACTAGCATAAGCAATCACAGTTATTTTAGTAATATTTTACCCACGATTTACACTATTTTCCCAACTGCCATAGTAGTAGTTGTAGCAAAGATACAGAGCCCCGTACATATGAGTAAAATTAAAGAACAGAATTAAGTAAGTTAATATTTTATTAAAAACTTTAATTTTAATTTTAGAAGTACTTTATTTTGTACTCAAATATAATCTTTGTCGCAAAATAATAAAACGAGAACTGCAATATAATTATGAGACGAATAATAAAATTTAATATTAAGCAATTAATGTTTACAAAAAGGCAATCAATTTGCAGCATTTTTGGATGTAAGTCACAAGTGTCTTTTTAAGAAGTTAACAACGATAAAAAGAGGTACCAACCAACTTCGTTTTGGCCGGATGGTTGACTTTTGTCCGTAATTAACGAGGAAGCAATTAACATGCTCGTTAGTTGTCGACAAGGCCATTCAGAATGAGTCCACCAGTGGTGCCATGTGGCCAAAGGAGCTCCTAAAAATTCCTTCCTGAAATTAAACAAAATTCGGTTGGCTTTAACGTCCCCATGAGCGTCAGTTAGCATAAATAATGGTAATTCAGTCAATTATTACATAATTAACCCTTCAGCCGGGTCCCACCCGAAAGCCTTTCAATTAACGCCAATCGCTCGGCGGCCGCGATTCACGTGAGCACGCTCGAGCCCCACTAGGCGTAGGCACGAAAAATCTGCAGTCTAAACTAAAAGGGACTCCCAGGGCTGCTCAGCGGAGTCCTTTTTAGGTAATTAAGTCCAGGCTCGCTGGACACTAGAATTATGGTCCCGTGACACGAACACGTCAGCAATGGCGTCGTGGACCTTATTAGTTCGGATGGGTGGAACATGTCCCCGTGGTGCGTGCGCCGGGACGCTAGTCGCCGCAATAAATAAAAAGGCCAGGAACAAGGAAACATATCCTGGATAAGACCGGAACTCCTCCACCACTCACCTTGGCGTCGGAGCTGTGACGATTTTTAATTAAATTTTTCAAATTAACCAGATTCGATAGGGCCTCGACTTTATAGCCTTCGTGAGGCGATCGGTCCGGCCGCCACTTAACTAAGGGTCGAAATTAAAATCGGGTGACAATTAAATTTTCCGATTCGGCTTCATCCCCGAGGTGTGTGATGACACTCGAAAATGCGAATCGAATCGCGTTGAACTTTATTGCCCGGTTCCTGGTCACGGGGGAATCCCCTAACTGGCGGGGGTGGAAGAACTGGACATGCGTGACGAAGCAGACAATCACTCCGAACAATTTATTTGTTCAATAAACACCGATGATCTTATTTACTGTGAGTGGGAGGCGAACGTTAATGATCCCTCGAGTGGCTCTCAATCAGCAAACCTTTTCCTCGATATTTTTACTTTTCGTTATTGGCTTTTATCAAAATTGCTTTGATATGTGAACTGGGGGCCGATTTCAGGGGTTAATAGCTCACAATGATGACAGTTGATTATTATCAGTTTTATTTTTTTATCAGCCAAGCCTGAAAAGGTCTTTTGAAGTTTATATTGATGTTGAAAACGGAAAGATACACATTAATAATTTCATATTTGGCAATTGCGTTTAAACATTCTTAGGTTTTAGAATTTATATACCTACGATTTCCCCACAAAGACCTTACTATCTTTAAGTTAAGGTAAACAATTGATAGTCATTAACGTCTAAACAAAAATTGTATATGTCTCACATATAATTTGAGTTATGATTAAGTAACTGTAATTCGATAATAAGATAATAATAATTTTTCTTTGTCAAAATATGTAAGTTTATTAATCATATTTATTCAATTAATATAAACATGGCTAAACAGTAAATATATTTTTATAACCGCATTTGATAGAATTCAATGATTTCTTCAAAAATTGTTATGTTTAAGAAAATTAGAAATAAAGTTCCCAAGCCTCATATGTAGGTACTCCATAATTTTAATTATTGTAATTAAACTTATTTATTCGTACTACATATGAAAAACTAATATTATCGCCACTGAAATTCATGGATGACTGCGAAACGAAAACAAATTAAAGTTAACTAAGTTTTCCTAGAAGCTAATTTTATTCCTAGATAAATTAGATGATTTTGTTTCTCTCGAAAATAGAGGAGTTGGATTTTACTCTCCTTTAGAAGCCTCAATTATGATTATCAGGTAATTGTGCGGGAATGCCACAATAGTGAAACCGCGCGGCACTTTGTGCTTGATGAGTCTTCACAACTGCGGCTTCAGAAAGTTACCAACTTTAACCATGGTAGAACCTGGGGAATTGGCTAGATTTATGTAACCTGCCATTAGAAATGTGCTGATTTATGAACTCGCGATTACTTGGCTCAGCGGGTGCTCGTCGCTCGAGTGTGCAGCGCTTTTAAACTGCTTTTAATTTTAATTTAATGGCACACGGCGGTATCACCCGCAATATCAGCGAATTAATTGGTGTAATTGAACGCTCTCGGCCAATTCTGTAATTAGGAAGCGGTTTAGCCTCATAAGTCATGCCAAGTGATAAAATTTGCGATGCAAATTTTATTCAAATTCAACACCACTGAACTTTCAATTTGCAAATAATTACTCAGCATGCGACGAGAATGGGCAGATATGCTAAAGCACTATAAATCAACAGAACCATATTTTTAATGTTTGTGTTTGAAAGTACCTTTCGTTTTGAGTAATCTAATAAGTCACTCGAAAACATGATCTACACATGTAATTTGATTATCTTAACTTGACACAATGATCAGATTTTAAGGAATTTGATTTTGAATTTTGGTGTTTGGGGATATCTAAATAGAAATTGTATCGATAGAAACTTTCTTAAAAATTTATGGTAATACACAAAATTCTTTAGTAAAGAATTTTAACTTTCCAATGTTAACAAAATATCATAGTTATACAAATACAATACTTTATCTCTTTTACAACATTTTAGAAAAAAACGAACTAACCCTAAGTCTACTCTAACATAAGTGTAGTTAATTAGTTTTCAATGAATTCTTTAGAACTCAAAAAGGAAATGAAGCATAATTTAAACGATTATGTTACGTAGTTATATTATAACAAATAATATGCCTTAAAATACAAAGATAAGACTACATTTTACTGGTTTCGCAGAAAATTTCATTTCATGGCTAAAATCAGTATTTTACAAGTTGCACGCTTTAACCGCGAGGAGATGATGATTCTAGCGGCGATTACGAACAAACACGCGTTCCACGACAGTCGCTGAAAGTTATCGATTTGAATTGGATGTTTATCAGCTGGATGCCATTCGTCTAAATATCTTGACGCGGCTGACAACTTGACGGCTTATTTACATGCGTCAGCGGACACAGCAGTCGCGGACGCAATCCCCGCGCGCATCGCCGCAACCGATCCGAAATCCAAACGCATCGTGAGCTGTGTAGGATTTAAATAAATTTATTGCTGCCCATGCCGCGGACAATTTGTGTCGAGCGAATTAAAAGAAAATTATTAGAGGGGCAGGGAAGCGAGCATAAAAAATCGTAGCAATCTTGGAAAGATCGGAACCACCCAGAAATCACGGCAATCAAACATCGATCAAGCCACGATCAACAAATGTTGGGTCGTACCTCCTGGCGCTGCGGTCCCAAGTCCCGGCTCACTCGAGACCCGCTCAAGTGGGGCTCCAAGGGGACTCCAGTGGCCTCTCTGGGGCCGGCCATAAGGGCCGCTCTTCGGCTCTCTTCCCGGCCACTCTCTTCGGCGAACGCAGAACGTCTTCAAGAAATTCCTCGACTTGGGTGGTCTCCGGCATCACTTTATTACAAAACATCTCGCGGTACTCACTTACAAGATCGTTCGCCATCCGCCTAACTACACGGTTAATTTTAATGTCTATATATGAGCACACGATAATTCACTGCGGCCCCGGGTCCCGCCCGGCCCGCTCGCGGTCCGCATCGCATTGCAGTAGTCTGCTTCTTTTTGCGGCCCGCGATCGGAAGGAACGACTCCGGCTAGACTCGGGCTCCGGCTCAAAGAATTCCACCTTCAAGACGCTCAGCGCGAAAGGGACTTCGGTGCCTTGTGGCAGCGGCAGCTCCGGGACCCGGGACAATTACGGGAAGGGCTAAGTACATGATCGACTTAATGATCATGTCCGATATTCCTGGAAAAAAATTTTAATTATTACTATTTTAGAGGAATTCCTCGAACTGCCATCTTTTTCTCAATTGCAACTGCTGCGACAGTAGCCATTGGCCTAGTAAATCTGCAAAAAGTGTGAATGAGAACATCAAGGACACAACATTCGCATAATGTTAAGACCTCACACGGCAAACAGGATCTCCATTAATCTCTCTGATAATCATTCGGAACCTGTATCAATCTCATTAAAACAAAAAGAATTTTAATTGAAATACATAAAGTTCTTAGGTTCTAATTTAAACGCGTTTTATTTGTGAACTCAATTTTTCGATTAGCTACTAAAAAGCCGAAAGTATTAGTTATTAAAAACATCCTTATAATCTTTTATAACAATTTATTACAAAAAGTTTTTTACATTATATCATATATAAAACTTTATGTATTTAACAACAAAGTTAATTTGTCCTAAAAATTTTGAGTAACTTATTTAGATTACAAATTTATACTTATTTTTAATAAATTAAGTAGTTTTAAATGTAAAACAAAATTCTCCTTGGTTACTACTAATATTTGTATATGTATTGGCTAATAGGAATAGGACTATTAATAAATGCAATGAAATATTTTTAGCCGGTTATTTTGTCATTTCCGATTTTATTTTATTGCTTTTTCATCTGAACTTTCAACTATTTTTGAAATGTAGTTGATTTTATTAAATATGTGTGTTTAAATTAGGTAGGAAATCTGTTTATATTTTAGTGTATATTTTGTTGCACATAAATGAATTATTTTATATTTTTTATTATTACAAATTAAAATTGTTACACTATTTGAGAAAGTCTAGGGAAGATATAAACTCTATTCAACTGTGTTCAGCAAACACAATTTTCTATAATAACATTGACTAGTTTTGAAAAGAATGTTATAATTTGTAAGCCATCCAAAAAGCAGCAATGACTATTAAATTAGTTTTGTTCTTGCGGCTCTTATGCCAACCACTTTAGTCGTAAAGAAGTTAAATGCAGCGTCAACTCACGTAAAGTGAAATGTCCATAAAGTTGTGCCTCCGGTCAGGTTCAGGTGAGCGCGAGTTCATGCACCTTTCTCGGAAGTCAATAAAAATGATCAGAAATCAACAACTGGGAAGACAATCGCATCGGAATCGACGAAATTCGTCATTATCTGGTGCGCGGAGGGAAATACACGGGTTTCTTTCTGTCGGCGATCGTGCCCGAAATCCAAATGAGGCTCATAGCCAGCTCAATAAATTTCGGGAAAAAAGTTCCCATCATAGCCGAGTTGAGCGCTGGCGGAGCACCCGGTGCCAAATTGACATCATCGTGCATGTAGCTATCAGCCGAAAGCGCCCGCGGGACCACACACGACGCTCCCGAAGAAATGAAGACCGTGCGCCCCACAAGAACCTCTCGAGCGTTTTTCAGGTGACTCCTCTTCCTCGCGGCGGTGCTTCATTAGAGGGCCCCCGCACCTTCCGGCCGGGCCTGGATCCATCGGCGCTGCTTCACATTTGCATTCGCGCCAGACGCCCGGCCTGGAAGAGAACCCCCCGATTCGAAGAAGAGCGCTTCACGAAGCAGCGGGGCTCTTAAGGTCCGCTCTGACTGTCTTATGTAAGTCGCCTTCTCCAGCTGAAGACGTTCTGAAGAATTGGAGAGATCTCCTCCAGAACGTTCTGCGCGGAGCTCGATGGCAGTGACACCTTAATCTGAAGTCAGGTCTACCAGGTCTACAACCTCTTAATTAAAACCGTCTTAAGGGTTTCCCAATGTGAAGTAAGTAATCTTGTCTAGCAGTAATCCCGAGTGGGTCTGCTTCAGCGAAGGTTTCGACGCGAACCCATTTAACGCCGTGGGTTCACTTGGGCCTCCGAAAAGAAGTCGTACTGATGCCCTAAGCAAACACCACGGACCTTAACAAAGACGTCTAGTTAAATGCTCCTAGTCAAGTCATTAGAGCAAGGTAAACATGGTCAAATCTTGAGGAAAAACAGAGCTGCACCCTCCTGCATCCGAACGAGGCTCCTCCAGGGTCAGTGTTAACTCTAGCGATTATCACTTTCCCGGCAATCCCTGGCGCTTAGCTAGAAATCCGGGGATCGCGCAAGGTGGGGCGCCAAAATACCTCTTTTCCGGGCATCTTCGCTTGTTTATGTTTGTTCACAATTAGATGTTCAAATTGAGATTTAGAATCCCTTAAAAACGGGTAGCTTATCGCGGCCCACGGGATCGTCTATTTGGGATTCAGATGGATTTACGGCAACGTGCAAAGTGAAAACACAAAAGGTCCACAATGGGAAGATTTAAAATCTCCCTTTCTTCGAGAGAAGCACTTAACTTTTAAATTTCAGCAAATAGATGAACATGTTCGGCGTTTTGGGTGTTCTGATTAGAACAATGAGCCTCTCTGTTTGTTAGAAAAAGTGGGTAAGATCAGTGTACCATAGATCTGTAATTCTAATCTTGTTGATTCAAAATGGTAAAAAATAAGATGTCAAGACATTATCCATATCTGTACCAGTATCTGAGTTTATTATGTAGCATGTTGAAGAAAATCACAAAAGAGGCATGTAACAGAAAGAATTATACTGTCAAAAATTACTTTAAACTTAAAAACATATAATACTTGCTACTTGGTTTTTGTGTAAATATGAACTATAGAAGTATATAAATTTCTACTATTTCAAAACAACTTTTTGCAGAAATTTTATTGTTGTACAATTAAAGCCATTGATGATAAATGGAATTGTTACCTACTAAATTCAAAATCCGCATTGATTCACAACACTTTTCGTCACTACTTACTTACATTAATTTTTGCAGCCTGAAGGTTAAGTTCTGTGGTTTATATGACAGTAATTGCCAATCGTTAAATAAGCGCAAATTAATTTTATTTTATATAATCCTTTTTATAATTAGAAAAAAACCTTTATTTATATTAACATACTATGTATAATTATAGAGAATTCATTTTTCCGTTTTATAATACAAAAATTGTCGAATTAAATGTTAACACCTTAAACATAGATCTAGGAATATTTTTGTATTTGGTAGAAAAATGAGAAATCTGAAATTTGGCTATTTAATCTAAAAGTTCTTGCTACTTAGTACCTTTACCTACATATTAAATAATCACCAGATATACACTACAAAGGGGTTTTGTTTATTGTAATTTTACATATTCGACATAGAAACAAGAGCCGTTCACTAATAGGTATACTGCTGATTTTGCACTTATTTTTGAGGTTTTTTATTTCCAAATTTAAACTCATAAT
The DNA here is from genome assembly GCA_959613345.1 of Tolmerus cingulatus. Taxonomy (NCBI): domain Eukaryota; kingdom Metazoa; phylum Arthropoda; class Insecta; order Diptera; family Asilidae; genus Tolmerus; species Tolmerus cingulatus. The sequence continues at coordinate 10,403,936 of OY390708.1, read as the reverse complement.
TTAGTGCATTGGCTTATTTTTTCGGTATTTGGTAATGGGAAAGATATATTTTAGAAATGATAAACAGGCAACAAAGTGATCATGAAAGTTTCGGACACAGCCTTACTAAATTTATTTTTAAAAGATATCATATGATGTTTAATAATATAATAGTATTAAATGAATATTCATTCAAATGTTGCAGTATTGTTTGTTAACAACGGACAGTATTTATTGATAATAATGCCAATCTATGTTTTAGATCTATTGATATTATTCATAAAAACTAAGCCGGTACTCCTTTCATATGGGGAGTCCTGGCCTCGAAGAAAAGGTCTGCACTGATAAAGTCCTTCCTGCTTATCTGGGACATCTGCAGGTATTTAATAATAGCCAAAGTGTGCTCTTAGAAGGAAACGAATTAATTTGCGATAAGCTTCAAACCTCCCCGAATCAATGCAGATTATCACCTTATTAAAAGCTTGTTTCCCCACATCCGGCGCTCGCGGACGCATCATCTGAGGCAGCAATAAACATTTTAAATTTGGTGTTATATTTTACAGAATTAAAAGCCATTTATATGCGAAACATCAAAATTCATGTTTAATTAAGGCCCGGGGCGGCTAGAGCTGAGTCTGGCTTAAGCCTTTGTTGCCTTTCGAAAGTCCGGGGAGGGCGGAGGCTTAAATGAGCAGCGCACGAACGAAAACCGCGCCGTACGCCATCGGAGGTGAGAAACGCCGTCGTTTAGCTGGCGACATATTTATAAAAAACGCTTCATAAAATAAATAATCGCCGCGGCCAATTAGCAAATCGAGGAAGCAATTCAGTTCTCACCTCGGCCCATAACTCCGGCTTGCGGAGATGAGATCACTGGACCCGGAGTCGGAGGCTGACGCGGCTGGACCGATGATGCTCACGTTACGCGGTTATTTATCGGCCGAGAAAGTCGCCGGGCGGATTTCGGAAAGCCATCGCTGCTCCAACTGGAGCGTTATTGGTTTCCTCGTTCGATTGGATTCGGTTTCATGCAAATCAGCTGACGAAAATTGACGGAAGCACAAATTATGTAAGATGCTAGGGTTTCAAATTTCAATTTATGTTTCTGCTGGCATACGCCTTTCCTATATCTTTACCGTTAAATGGAGTGTTTCATAAATAGGTAACTTCCTACAATGTTCCTCCGCGGAAAGCAAATCATCATCATTTCTTCCAGACAATTTTTTATTCCTGTCTTTCAAAGAAGCACCAGATCCAACCAATTTTTAATATAAACTGATTTTTATGTAGGTATAGTTATAATAAAGTATGAATTAAGCAAATTTATTTAAAAACGATTTTCTGGTTACTTACGTATATAAATATGTATGTACATATATTCACGTAAAATATCTTCTAAGGGAGAACACCATTTTAAAAAAGCCTATTTTCAACTCCAAATTTCCAGATTTTTTATGATACATATGTATATGTATATAGAAACATTTTTAGACATTATTGAGCATGTATTGAAGTAGGATGAAAACAACCTTTATTTGTCATTCTCATGAAAATTTGTTGGAAATTTTAGCAAAATTGTAAATTGCGGACGTCTTCCCCTTTTCCTTAAAAAATATTAAAAATCACCTAAAAATCAAATCATAAAACTATTAAAGGCAACTAACTCATTTAACTTATCGACAGAGAAGAGTAGGTACATGTTTGTCGTGTAAAATCGAAGTTGTAAGATACATTAAATTTTGTTTCATTTTTTTATTGATATTGAAGCCAAAAAGACTAGAAAGATTGTACATATAAAATATTAGGTTTCATCATTACTTTTTCGTTTTCTATTAAAAATTAATTATTTCTTAGTGTTTCTACTAATACTCTAATAATAATATCCATAAGGATTGATTAAGGTAACAAATGAAGTTAGTATTTTCGGAAAAGTATTTTTAATAATATCCACACTTTTTGTGTGCAGAAAGCGTGATTATTTCCCACGTTAATTAGTATGGGAAATTAAACTCCTTTCGATCCATCTATAGAAGTCTGAAATTTCGAAGGAATTCCTTTTAGATTTGAGTGCACATGTGTACACATATTATTCAAAAACAAATTTGCAGTACCTTTAATAGTATTCAACAAATTTAATTTTTGAAAAGGTTACATTCAGTGGTTACTGCGAAAATAGTATTTCCCCACTGCAGTTCTTGAAACTTCGATTTATAGTTCATTTCTTAAATGGGTCCACTCAAGATGTGCAGCATCTTTCGACGCGGCAACGTCTTCTTCGAAGAGCGGAAGTGGGAAATAGGGCAAAACGAAGCTGGGTTGAGGGTACAACGGCGAACCAAAGAGAAAAGTTTCTAATTAACAAGATTACGTCTAATTGGACCACCTAGAAGGGAACTAGCAGCGCTACTGGGATTTGGGGCCACCTTCGTGGAATTCCCAGGACCGCTCAATCGCCGAGACTCGCTGTCTCGCGGAGCCGGCGAAGACAACCGAAAAATCCGATCGAATTTATCTCGTCGCCGAGATCTGGGAGCGGCGCTTGCCTCATGATTTATCTATCAGCGCAGGAACTTAACTCATTTTTATGGGCCGGCTCAATAAAATGCCGGGAATGCGGGACGACGGGAGCAGTTCCCTGACCCCACGCCGAGACGCAGCCGCATGCACTTGACATTAAAATATCAACTAAGCTGCGCGCGCAAGATTCCTGGGAACAAAGGCACACCTGCGCCCACGGGACCCCTTGCAGAACGCGCGGATTTCCATATTTCTTGGCGATCGACGTGGGTGTTCCTCAAGTAGCTGCCCGGATTATAAAGTGGCTCTCGGACCCCTCGAGCGATGTCCTTCCAGCGGTCCAAGCTGGCGTCATCCGGGCGAGGGAGGTGATGCAACGCCGGACGCGGGACAGCTTTATTACTTAATCCGCGCCCGGCGATTATGCGACCTTCTTAAGATTCCGGCCCCGATCATCCCCCGCCTTTCGACTTCCTTTCAGTGGACCTCCACCGAAAAGGAGTCCTCGGTCCGGCCAAAAGTTGCGTGGGTTCAGGCCTTAAGTATCTTGTTCAGGATTTCATGGGATTTCTAGGGAAAACTGCTCGAATGACGGCCGAAATGTCTTTTACTGCGTTTATGTCACGTAATTCTGCTGCCTGTTTATGTCTCCATTTTTACGACGCTGCAACGCACACCTTGCTGCGCTGCCGTGAAATATTGGAGAGGATCACATTAAAAATTTGAAATTTTATGTTACCTTGTTCCGTCCACAGTGCAGAATTTAATCCGATCTTTAAGCATTTTATGCGGATGCACTCAAGGAACCTGCTCGTGCTGGCGGCATTGTGCTCGTTCTTCTTATGCGGACAAAATAACATTTTCATACGAAAGATATCGAAATTGGTTTGTCTAAGCAATTGTGTGTTAAACAATGACATCACAGGATATCCGATATCCAGGTTTGTTGTTTCCACCCTAAAGAAATGGTTAGAAAATTGCTGAAAAATAACTAGTTAAAAAATTGTTCGTAACTGACTCTTTTAAAAATTCGATTCGTAAATAATCAATTGGTTTTGGTGGTTCAGAGTCCCTACCTGCGGTAAAATAGAATATATTAAAGAAATCTGCTAAATTCGATTAAATTATCATCTAGGTTTTTGTACTTTAATATACAATACATCAAAAAAATGCTTAATAAGATGATAATGTGTTTTCAAAATAGATCTAAATAAAATTTTTGAATTATTTTTAGATTTAAATTTTTATTTCTGAACAATTTATTTGGTAATATTTTTCTAATTTGAAAATTATCGAAATTTAAAAAGACACTGCAGCAAGAGTATGTAACTATTAAAGTTTCTTTCTAGTTTGGACGACGGATTTTTTTTTATATATATTTAATTTTAATATTTGGTATCGTAATATTTTGTGTATAATTTCAATGAATATTCCGATGATTACCAATATTGGTATGGACATTTGTATAAGGTTCAGCCGTTCTAATTATCTATTTAATTTTACATTCAGTAGGGATCATGCAAAGAAATCTTGAACGGCTTTTAAGAAAATAACAAAGTAGTAGCTCCTAATTAGGAAAACATACTTAAAATGGCGAGAAACAACATTGCATGGGTTCAAAGAAACTGTTTGCTTGTTGTATCCGCCGGCAATTGCGCATATCTAATTACACTTAGCAATGATGGAGATCGTAAAGATCTGGGTAAGTGCGAAGCATATGTCCTGCGTGATCTTCCCGATCTAATAAATCACGGCAAGTGCCCGGGATGCATGAACAAAGCACTTTATGGGCACGCGGCGATTAATTAAACGATCCCGCCAGTTGAATCAAAGGGAGAAATCGCCGGGATCGCTCTCTAATTAGTAAGAAATGAGGCAAAAATTAATAAAGCGTCTATTTCGGGCGACGGCCCGGGAGTCGCCCAATTATCGGAGTGACAACCCCGAAGATTCCCCACAGGGTTGGAATAGCCGAAATGGCGTCGCTAATTAGCCCATTTGACTTACAAGTCAGACGCTGAGTGATTTACACTGAGCGGCCGCCGACGTATTCCACTTGCGGCGCACTTAGCGTACGCTACGGAGCGCCGCATAAATCTCCGCTTTTCCCATTTTCCGCATTTTCTGCTATACGAGCAGCGAAATCTTCGAAGCACTTAGCCAGTGGTCGCTTCTCTTCCCTCGGGATCTTCTGACCGCCTCTAGCGGAACTGCGGGTGTACCGCGGGCGGTAGTCGTCCGTCGCGGCAGAGGTGCAGAACGATGAAAGTGTCGGCAATTAATTTGCATAATTGCGTCTAATTTCTCCGCGGCTGCAATTGCATTTAATTTAAAGCGCCGATTAATTTATAAGCACTCGCGATTTTCTGTTTAATTACACTCTGACGCGATGTCGTCGGAGACCGCTGCAAGCCGTTACGCTGCGGGACGGATGGCGGACGAGTTTTCACCGAGTGTTTTATACCTCCATTATAAAATAGCTGCTAGAAATGCCAAAAACAATTTTAACCAACTGGAACCTGGTGGTACAGCGGCTGGCAAAATTTACCTTGGTTTGTAATTAGAGATAAGTAACGATTAAAATTCAAAATATACCAACTAAGGCGAATTTGCTTCATTATGCTACAAGAGTCCTCATGCAATATCGTTCACTACAAAATAATGAACATTTCTATCCAAAATAGCTCTTGTTGATATGTTTCTTTAACCTAAACTTAATTTTTTTTAAACATAAAATTTGCTTTCTTTGCTTTGAATTAGATACAATCACTCCACAGATATGGTCATAACACAGATTAGGGGCGTGAGAGGAAATTGGACTATTCAAAGTTACCAAAGGAAATACCACAATTACCCACTACTATGCAATTAGAAAAATTAAGTACCTATATATATGTTTATCGATCACAAAACTTAAATATATACCTTTAATGTACCCCAGTCTTACTCTAACTCTTAAAAACATATTGATTGACTCTAAAAATCAATAATATAAATAATAAAAATGATAAAATATTGATTAATTTATTTCAGTTAAAGAGACAATGAAAGTGATTTTATTTCATTATCACTATTTCGAAATAAAAGTTCAGCACTTCAAGTATTATTATCCATGAATCGAAAATTCTCTTATTAATTATAAATATAAAGAAATTTTGTAAATTAAATACACTTTTGATTTTCAAGAATCATAATGTAATTCTTAAAATTTTGGTGGGAATAATTGTTTACATTCCATATCCTTCTTTCGTTTCACATACTGAATTTCGTTTTTACTGATGAGAATAATGTTTTGGGTACGTATTTTGACTTTCCTCGTCCAATACAACCAGAGCCCGAGATTTATTCGAAGTCTCCTTTTTCTAAAATTTGCTGATTTCTTAATCCAATTTTCAAGGAAAGTATAAATTATTTCATTACACAAATCTATAAAAAGCAATTTGAATTGAACACATGCAAATATATTACGATATGCAAAGTGGAACCTTTCAATGAATACATCTAATGTCGCTTAACTCGTGCAGTAATCTGATTCCGGAAATAAAAGGCAGTCGCGTAAATTAGTGCCTTGGGTGGCTATAGAAGTTCTTTAAGATCGCTGAAACAAATGGCGAACAAGAGCCGCGATAGCGAGTATCCTTACCTGGGATTAATCGCCTCCGATACTCTTTCATTGTAGCGCTAATTGCGAATAATTTTCGCGATCTGACTTTTATTGAAAGGATTAAATCACGGGGCCCACACACTCCTCCAGAGGCCGACGGAAACCGATGCCTTTACATGATAACCGCTGGGGTAGAACATCGCTTGCCGTCGCAGCTGCATTGTCTCATTTGCTATTCCCAGTATAAATCACCGCCCACGCAATCGGGTCCAGCGGCTTTTAATCTTCGCGAGATAAGTCGCGAAGGAAAGCTCCTGCCTTGTTCTCGGCCCGGTCGTTTGGGCGAAAAAAATCGCAAAAATTTCGCATCGGAAGCTGACACCAGCAGCCGCGAAATGATAGATGACCAAGCGGTCGGATTAGCGCTCCTTGACCGCGCAAAAGCTGCGATTTCAGCGTTATTGGCGCGCACAGAAGTTACGTCCTGACGGTCATTTATCTGCCCCTGTTAAGGTGCCCGGATTTATTTGCCTGTTCCTGCGCAAACGACGGAAATCCCGTGAAGGAATTTCTGGTTGGCTGCTTACCCAATGAAGTCCGCGAAAGGTCGCGGGCTCGGGTAATTTGTCAGAGAATTTCGCGGGAAATGATATTTCCAGCGGGGCGATAAATCACCCCGAAAGGTCTTAGATCATTTATTGAAAAGTTGTGTCGAAAGTCACGAAGTCCATTTATATCAAATCAAGCCCAGGGTTCGTCGCGTTTGCATTGGTCTAAAATCGAAACACCGCTGAAGGCGACTGGATGAACCGATTGGTCCAGCTCCAGTTCCCAGGCTGCAAGACTCGGACCAGATTTGATTTAAGGGGCTTGTCATCCCACAGAACCATTTCCAGTCAATAAAAGTCCAAAGTAATATCGAAACACTCAGGTAATTATATGTGCATTAACTTCTTAGTGTCTTCTTGTTTATTGGGGTGTAGGGATAAACGCAAAATAAGAATAATATAGTTACAACAAAAAACTGTCTCTTTCCTTACTGCCTTAAAGATTTCACATTCTTAAAGTTAAAGATATTCTGATCTTTTTATTGCACTGGAATCATTATAGACCTTTAAGTCAAATTACTTTAATTATAAGCTGCAGTCCAACTGCTCAACTAGTCCATCAAATAAAATGTTGACAATTGTAACATAATTTGATTATAATTATATTTCATTTAAAAGTTGTATTCTATCTCTAAATTTAAGGATGAAGTCTTTTACTATACTGCAAAAATTATTGACACACATAAAAATCTTTTTAATGCCGGAAAATTCATAAAAATTGTCTCAGTGTAGAAGTCAACTAAACAATTTGATTAAATTGTGAAAAATTCTTTAGAAAATTCTTAATGGACTCCTGAGTAAAAATATATCTATATTTTATTTACTTATTTATTTTTTCACTTTCAATTTGTATTGACAATATTCTATATATATTGTCATACTTATGCTAAACATGTGTTTGTTTTATTATTAGATATTTTTAATATCTTAAATTAAAATAACATATTAGAAGCACAACTTTTTGAGAAATGTAAAATTTTGTTATACATTCACGAAGCTGAACTTTGTTCTTATTACAATACAAAAGTTATTGCAATTTAATAGGAAGGGAATAGGGAAGAGAGAGTCTCCAAAACTTTTGCAAAAAATACACATAATCAGTTTTGTTATGGTATTTCCGAAATAATACATAATAGCGTTAGTATAGAAAAGTTGACAATGTGTGGTTGTCGCAAATCAAAATACCGAGTTAATCTCATCTATGACAGGGTTCACACTCGCTGCCACCCAGTTGAGGGAACAGGGAGATTTATCAGCATCAACAAGCGATTAAGGGCGCAATCAGCGATTCGCATCGGGCCCTTCCAGGTGGTCCAATTAATCCTCAAAATCCGGGCGGGAACACACGGGGCTCGTTGCTGGAAGACGAATGCAGCCGAGGAAGCTCACAAATAAAGGGACACCCGAGCAGATGAATCTCCAGCTCCATTCAGGCCCTTTGAATTTTTGATCCGCCGGGCCTCGGGCAGGTCCCAGGACTCTTCGGCGGGTCGCTCCGAATGCCGAAATTTGAGTCGAGGCATTACAAAGGGATCAAAGGGATAACACGACCTTAAGTCGCTCGCGATTAAAATTCGAAGTCACGACACCGTCGCTTCCTGAGAACGGAGCCGGCGGACCGCGCCCCGGCGTCCGCCCCCGCCGCTGCGGTCGCGGGCTCACCTGGGTAAGTGGACACCTATGGGTCTTGCTGGTGATTGCCTTTTTTCCGGCGGGCACCACGCTGACCCACAACAAAGTTGTCACTGAGGTATTTTGATGTCTTCATCTGGCCGGGACCCGACTGTCGCGATGTGGGTGTTCCCGGCATTAGACGGTCCCGCCGCCGGTCCATTCACGGGCCGCTGACTCAAGTGACCACTCGAGGAGCCCTCGGAGGTGTTTTGACATGGACGGATCACACCCGGGGGAATCCGCACCGTCGCCGGGCGATAGTCCTCCCGAGCGGTAGCCGACCGGGTGATTGAACTGCTCCCTGACTTTGGTGGACGTCATTAATTCTGGATGAAAAATTTTAACACCGTCGACAATTTATCATTACTTGCAATAAAGACGAAGACGACGGCGCGGGCGGTGGCGGAGCCCGAGTCTACCTGAGCCCAGGTGAGTCAGAGTGACGGAGGTGGCGGCGGTGCCTCGGTTGCGCCGCTGGAAATTGCTTTCTTCCTGAAGCACCAAATTTTGCGGAGTCATTCGTGTTTTTGCCTAATGAGAGTTTCTCCAGAGATTGAAATCTTCCCGGTGATTTCTTGAATTTTTAACTCGGCAAATTAATTGCCCGCGCCTCGTTGTAATTTACTTAGCCCACTTAGGCGCACAGCAATCAAAACATAATTTATTTCAATAAATCAACAAAACAGGTGACTCCGAAGTGAAATAAAACTGCGTATAAAGAAAAGGTTATTAATAATCAAGTTCCATTTATTCAACGGCAACATCTACATACTTGTGAATGTAATTGCCTAAGACTAATACCTGGTATTACCTACTTTTGTCAAATGCCTTTCCTTTCGGTGAATTTTCCACTTTTCATAATTATTTTCAACGTCCAGAAACATTTTTAAAAAATCCTCATTTATGTGATAAATTCTATTGTTTTATGTATTTTTGTCAGAATAAAAGAAATTTGACGAACAAGGTCAAAATATTTACATTACCTAGTTTAGGATAAAAATGAATGAATTATTGCTTTCGTAATTTCGTTCGAAAACATAAAATTCCGTGGTTTATATGTTTCAAAATGAAAACGAAATGGTTACTGATATATATTTTAGTTTTTGTAAAAGTACATAAATTAATAAAACAAACCCACCTCCACCCAATTTCGTGTATAAAAACTCAGTGGTTTACTTGTAGTAAATGAAAATTATCCTTCTTTTTCAATAGTGCTCATGTTTCTCCTGTATTTGAACTCGGGCTGTAAAATTTGTCTCATTGATTATCATATACCTATGTATACATACCTTGCAATAATTCATTTAATGTATGTATACATATGTATGTATGTGCAGTGTGTAGAAATTATAGAACATAATTTATATAAAATATTACACCAAAATTGTTAATGTAAAGAATATGAATTTTCAGTACCACTGTTTTGAATATAAAAAAGCGTAAACCAAATTGGCTGAAATTATTGAATGAATTTCAATTTCGACTTTTGAGAGTAGCCAACTTTCACATTTTAGTAATATATTTCTGATTCCGATAAAAAGAAATTTAAAATTGAATTTGTAAATTAAAACTGGCTGCAAAACAGTAGATATCTTAGCTGACAAGGTCAAAATTTCTTTTTTACAATTCGCGCAGGAACCTTAATACCTATAATTTGTTTGTTATAGATATTTAGAAAATTGTTGTTATACATATGTATAGGTATTTTACAAAATATAACAAAAACTTATACGTTAACCAAATTCCCATGTGTATAACATTGGTTTCACAAATTTGTGCATCTGTGCAATGGCTTGAAGGAGTTGCGATTGACAAGCCATCTTAATTGCGTCCGTCATCGCAAGATGATCATCTACAAGATTTATCCGCGGTTGCCTATGTAAGTAATGGCCGCCTTTTATCTTAGTCTTAGAAGACTGATTAGTGATCGAAGAAGATCTTGAAATTTATTGTTGCAAGGCCGGCAGAAGAGCGCTTATCTCGGCTGCGTAATGTCCCTTTGCGGTGGGCTCGAGCGTCCGACTCCAGACGACGAAACGCGCGTTGCTCCAGGAGCAGTTTGAGCTGCGGCCATCCCTCCGGACGTGATGGATAAGTCTGCCTCGCGGCGGTCCAGCCGATGAAAAATCCCCGAGCGTCATAAAACATGAAATAGTGGCGCGTCCACACAATAGGGCCATTAAACAACCATTTAATCCTTTTATCTAGGGACCCATAAATCGTGCCGCGATATGCGCCTCCGTCCAGAATGGCGGTCCGGCTGCGTTCGATCCGAGATATTCGGCCCTCGTGATCGACACTCAATTTGAGGCGGATGAAAATTTTAGAGCTAGAGTCCCTCGGGAAGAAAAATAGCCGAAATGTCAACGTCTGGACAGGACTCCTAAGACGAGTCGAGATTGGGGCACCGCCCAAGTGCAAAGTCTTGTTCCGCTGATTGAGCCCTCGTCCGCCGAATAATCGGGCGCGGGTTCACGTGAGCACGCCGCTACCTTCGCGCTTATCACCGAGGTGATGAATTGCTGTACGATCGCGTTTCATCGCATTGCCCGGCTCAGTTTTGTTACTGTTTTGCTCGACGCGATTAGATAAGTTAAGTAGCGTTGCCGCTCCCCCAGACAATGGCCACTTTAGATCCCGGCAGCCGCAAAAGGCACGTCCCCAGGACTCAATCAGTGCATTTGTCATCAAAACCACTTTAAATGAAACGACTATTTTAAGCAAAAACGGAGGAGGTGTTCACGGGCGTTGGTCCTAGAGCTCAGTTTAAATGATTTATTGAATTCAAACACATTTAACAACATTGTTTTCTAATACCATTATTAGAAAATTCCAAAACAAAATGGTGAGTAAGAATAAGTTATCGCCATAATCGTATTTGACGTTGAAATTTTGCAAATTGATCAGCTACCTTTTCACTTAAAAGCACTTAAAATTTTATTGCACTATAAAAATCTTTACTTCCCTTAACTTTCACTTGCGTCATTAATATCTAGGTACGTATCATAAAAATAGTACTTATTATTAAATTTCGTTATAAAAAAAGCTTTCGAATAACATATACATATATGTGGACTTTTGAAAATGAACTAAGTCGTAAAAATCTTGCTAAAAATGAAAAATACAATTTCATTCTATTTATTCGAGAAAATTAAATGAAAATTAAACGCCAACTAAAATTTTAGTTTTCACGAGAGCATAAGAAAAATTACATTAATAGTTTTTCTCAAAAAAATCTTCGAATTCTCTAATTAAGTGATAGTTGAAACAATTCATTTACGAATGTTTAAATTCACCAGAAACTGATCAATTTTCGATTCTTTTTCCATGTTTTTCCGAAAACTGATACTTCTTATTTAAGAAATTTAAAATTTTATGAAAGCATAATGTGTATGTAACGTACGTATATGATTAAAGTGTAAAAACTGATAAAATCTGCGGATTATAAGTAAACTTACAGCAGCCAGCTCTGGGCTGCTTCTAAGGCGAATTTTTATATGTAAAACGAGTTCAAAAATTGTCACTAATAACAAACACAGTGCTACTCATTGTCATAATTTTTATGAAATTTCAAATTAATTGTAAATCAATCAAATTTTTTGGTTTTACCTTAAAAATATTTATAATGTGTATGTATGTTTACGATGTTTATAACAAATATTGTACGAGTGGTAAGGTGAATAGGTACAAAAACTAAACTAGTTTCAAATAGCAGGCGGCCCACCTGGGGCTTCAATTAATTAATCAGAAAGAAAAACAAAATTCCTGTCCCTCACTTCGGTGTCCGAAGATTTCATCAGTGAAAAATTGCCCTTCTGCGACGAAGATCCATCAAAGTGTCAATCAAAGGAAGGCGGCTAAGGCGGAAAAGGCTGAAAAATGTGTCCTTTTTTGAAATTAAAATTTTTTCTCCGGTTTGTCTTCTCCGTTGATTCCATTCCGGGAAATTTTAAAACTTATTTCCCCCCGCCCCCGTCCACCCTGTCGCACCTTTTCTGCTCATTTGCAGCCCTCGCATCCCGATAACTTACCCAATTTGACCAGGACGGTGCAATTAAGGCGGAATTAACGGCCTCGAATTTTTCCATTTTTCCCTTAGTCCCCGAATGAGGTTATCCACCCCCTTCAGAATTCCGAGCGGAAGGTGACTTAAAATAAAATTCCGGCACAAGTATATATATTTTTTCTTGTTTTTTGGGGCCGCCCCGCCCCATGAGACTTTCCCGGGCAGCCGTATCCATTCGCAATTATCCGCCATTTCAGGCTCCGGATCCAGGAGCACGTTTTTAATTTGAAATTTCAGAGGGCTGTTTGCGCTGCTCCACCCCGCAATTCGGAGTGTTTTATTTCAAAAAATTCTAAATTAACCCTTTTCCATTTGACCACGTCGAAGATATAAAAATCCGCCATTCCGGCGAGGACGTCGGCAAATTGCTGCAATAAAAATTGTTGTAAAGAGCCGAGTGCCCCGCAGCCTCCCGGCGACCCCCCCCCCCCCCCCCACCGCGCTCGGTAGTGATTGGAATTCCTGATTTGATACAGTCTCAACTTTCATAGCGCTCCCAGTCGCTTCATTTCGATTTTAATGGGGACAAAACAAATTACATTCCGACGCGAAAAAGATTTCACTCGCCAGGGCGGATCCTCCAGGTGCTGGCAGAATTTTTTTTTTTGTGATTGTCCTCCCCTTCCCTCGGGATTACGTTTTTATTTCACGCGGAGGCGCTATCGCGCCCCGCCCGCGCAACTAAAGTGATAAAAATGTCGTCATCTGCAATTTGTATTCCGAACAGATACACTGGTCCCAGTGATTTATTGGACAATTGCAGCTAAGCTCCCGCGGGATAAAATTTCACTTTTATTGCCAATCTCGTGCATATTGAATAGTTAAATTAATTGAATCCGTTTTGTTCACTTTAGGAGCGCGCCGCACCGCTGGGGATCCTCTTTCTGGAGGTGAGTTTGTCCGATGCAGCGTCGCTCGGTGGAAAATTGCACTGTCCCAGATTCACCTCTCCTGGTAATAGTGGCAATCTTTTCTGGATCGAATCAGATATTTTCGTCTTCGGGAACGTAATTCTTTCTTGCAAGCGGGCAATGCTTCGTCCCGTGTGACAAAAACGGCACTCGATTCTTGTTTATATATACTTCATTACACACGTAATTAAATTCGCGAATCTAATTCAATTTCAATTTGAATTTAAAATAGCTCTGAGGTACTTAAGATTGACTCGAGATAAAATTCTTCGTCTCCCGTGAATGCCTGACGATTTCAGAAAAATACTCCAATCTTCTATGGCAACGTACTAAATCTCCTAAATTTGGTGAGGTTAGGAAACTTCAAGTTGATACTAAATTTAAATTTATGCAGTATATTATCAGAAATCGGTACCTTTAAGGTACGTGGTTCCGACACAGAGATTGAATGATAAATTGAAATCTCAGTTTGGAATATAAGTATCCTTAAAGTTACAGGACATTATTTTTATTGTTAGAAGACTAATATTCAAAACAAGCATATTAAATAAATATACCAATAATTGTAAGGCTCACTTTAGTGCAAGTGATTTTCATCATTCGACACCTTTACAACAGTTGCGTACCTTATCAGGTACTTGTTAATTGAAAACTACATATTGTATGTGTGTGTGGTTCTTCTTTATTATTAACAAAATGTTAAGTAGAGATATCTTACCTTTATTAGAAATATTGTTTTCAATATTTTAAAAACGGACATCAGCAAAATATTTTTGTTAACGACAAACCCAATTTTTATACTGGCAGTAAAAAGCTGACCAAATAAGTAAGGTTCTACAAAAGTTATATTCGTAGACGGCTTTTGATATGTAGAAAATAAGATCGATAATTTGCTTTGCTCCACCACGTTTAAATCCCAGTTTTTATATTTTTCTTGTAGTCTCCAAAAATGCTGCATTTTCAGTACCTACTCACACTGAGCACAGACCATAGACTATATTATATTTCGACATAACATACGTAACAGGAATTCAGAACGGGGTAAATAGTAAAAAAAATTACATATGTATTTACCGACAATTTTCAACTACATCGAATTGACGTGAAAAGTTATACTTTGGGATTTTGGTTGATTTTTCACTTATTTCGAAACTCTTTTTGAAATGTAACACTACGTCTTGCTTCAATATGCTCAAAAATTTATGTTTTATGGGATGAATGCTTTGAAAAAGTTGTCCTTATAAAGGCAAATAAAACTAAAACAACAATATTGATTGTAGGTATATTTTTATTTATTTTTTTTAATAAAGTGCACTACAAAAACTGTCTTTGTACAATATAGGTACTGGTACTGGCACTGGTGCTGCGGTGCATATTTCTCTTTAAATTAAATTAACAAATCTGAGTTTGGGGACGCTTATCAGCCAGTGGAGTCGGTCCTCTTCACGCAAGTGTTTTTCATTTTTCATTATAAGAATATGTACAGACGATTATGATGTCATATTCAGTGGAAGTCATGCGTGCCACTTTGTTAGATATTTCAATAAGATAATGACCCGAAACATTCTTGGAGGTTGGTGAAAGATTGGCTTCAAGGCAAAGGACTTCATGTCACAGGCTACAGTTCAATGAAGTTGTAGGAATATACCATTGGTAATATGCAAAATTTTGAAGCAGGAAATGGAGTAAGTTTTGTATTCACAACGTGTTTCACGTGCTACAAATAATTCATCGTTTTCGTTTTCTAAAGGTATTTTGTTACTTCTTTATAATTTTCAAAATCGGAATTTTTGAATTAGGACCACTGCAATATTAAATTTCTTAATTTTAAATCCTTTAATTCAGTCTGCAAATTTGAGTATGTTAGTTGTGAATCTGCCATCGATATTTTGGAAATCTGAGATGCCGAATTCAAATTTGGGAGCAAAACTTCTCAAATTCAAAAGATATTAATTAACATTAATATCTGTAAGAGCGATTTCAAAGCCACTTATATGACATATACATATTACTTGTACCATCAATATTTGAACATTTAAAATAACAGATCTAATATTGTTGCTAATGCATGTTACAAAACCAGCTTCAAAATTTGAAAAAGTTGTTTGTCATTGTATAAAGAATGAGTGAAAACATAGAGCAATGTACAATATATCGCTTTCTTTCAGATTTCAAATTCGCAAGTGCAATCCGCAGAATAGACTTCTTGATTTCGCATTTTTCTTTACTTACCTCACTTACCTCAGTTGAATCGCACTAACCAGTTTTCGTTGTTGAACTGCAGTTATGATTTTAACATATTACTACCTACATAAATTATAGGGCAGGGTAAGCAATTAAAAGAGAGGAAGTAGAATAAACATTTTCATTTATTTGAAATACTTTACGGCTCCTTACGCACGCTAGTCATTAGGGCTCTAGTAATCTGCACGGTAATTAAATAGTCTTAGAGCTAGTAGCCTACAATCGTAATATATCACAAGTTTCATATTATTCGAGAACTAATTACAAGTTGAACGGATCCACGTGCAGGTGGCGCTGGATGCGCAGACCCTTGCCCGCCAAGCAAATGAGGCGATTTGTTAGGGCCGGCCGTCGGCCGCCGCGTCCCGCCGACGGTGTCGCGGATCAGAGTCAAAGAAATATTTACAAAAGCTGAAGTGCGGCAAACAGCATATGAACTGAAGAAAAAGTCGGAAAGCATAAACGTGAGCATTGGTGAAGTCGGCAATAAAAACCAGCGAGGTATGCAAGGTGCAACGGCAGCGACAGCAGCAGCACCGGCAGCAATTTATGCAAATATTAATTACCGACGCGACTAATTAGCGAATCAATCACTCGAAATCGGCGCGAAAACGTGCTACGAGTTCGCCGGCGCTGTCTGACGAACAATTTGCTTTTACTTAAATATTGCACACTAGTTTAAAATGCCCGCGCGAACCCGCCCCGGAGCTCGTCCTTCGAGTGCGTCGCTTCTCTAAGTCTAAGTCTAAGTCTAAGTCTAATCGATTTGTACAATGGGTCTGGCTTAAGTCTAAGACGGGCTATTTACAAGTTAATTCAACGCAGCTGACGTCCAGGTGAGTTTATTTTACATTTGAATCTGATTAGACCCTGGGCCGCGATGTCCTAATTAAAGCTGGCCGTTCATCCGCATCTCGAGCTCCTCCTCCTCCTTGGTCAGGGGGACGGTCGAGTGGTTGTAGAGTCCTTGGGCCATCAGCTGGAGCGCCAGGGGATTTTTCGTCCCGCTGGCCTTTTTGATTTTCGCCCGCTTGTTCTGGAACCAGATTTTTATTTGGGCCTCGTTCAGTCCCAACTCCGCGCTCAGCTGCTGACGACGGCGTTCCGTGAGATATCGATTTTCATTGAATTCGCGCTGGAATTAAACAGATAAAATTTGTTAGTTTAATTACCCCTTAAAACACTTCATTAAGGTTCTTCCTGCGTGGATTTTATATTTTAAAATTTTCGTCGCTTCATATCAAATACTTCCGGATTATTATGAAAAACGGTATGCCACCATAACTTTTATTATAAAGACTTCAAAATTATAAAAATGTCACAAGCTGGATATAATTTCTATAATCTACCCAAATTTGTACATAGTAAAATACGAGTATAATATATAAAATACAAAATGTTAAAAGGAAAATATACCTAAATTATCAAAACAATTTTTAAAATAAAGTACTTACTTTTAACCGAGCCAGTTGCTCACTCGAAAAGGCGGTGCGAGGTCTCTTTTCTTCGCTTTGTGTTTTGTCCTTTGGCTTTTTGGGTCGGCGGTACCTTGGTCCTGTAAATGGAAATAAAAATATTGGTTAGGAAAAATTGTTTCCTATAATTTATTTTAAAATAATTTTTAGGTATCCTAACCAATTTGTTGCGCTGTGCATTTTTTAGTGTATAGATATAAATTTTTTTTAATTTCATTACAAATTTGGCAGTATTTGTGTATTATTGAAAGATTATGCTGTGTTTGTTGTTTAAAAATTTTGAAATTTTTTCATTTAATGGTAGTATACTTAAGTGCTTAGTGCAACACTATCTCTTAAAAATTTAATTATATAAATTGATATATTTCAGATGACTATTCGCCGACTTCAAATTGCAAGATTTTACTCCTCACCATGTTTGTGCTCTTATTTAAGGTAAGGCAATTTATACCTATACATATGATAACTAACAGCTTCATGTGATGATTGTTTTTGTAATTCAAACAATGACTTTTTATACATCTGTATGAATAAACTCACATATGTTATAAGTTAAGTTTTTCAAAACTACATACACATAAGCGTTTGAGATATGCCACGTGTGCAATCAATTAATTTCGACCTTTTTATGTTCAAAGTTACAAATAATATTATAAAAGAATAAATGTAGGTACATATTACCCAATCTTTATCAGGAGTACCTATCTCACAGAACCTCAATCAGTTAAAGTTATTCTAAAAAATATACTACGTTTTTCGCTCAGTATACTACTAAATCTTTAATGATGGTACATACATACATACATATGATAGTTAAAAAGCATTTTATCTGATGTATTTCCCACGTTCGCAGGCATCTCAGCTTACGAGCATATCTCATTAGCCGCATATGGGTTTACATTATTAGAAAGTGAGACAAGTAGGTTTACGAATCACGCACCGCGGTCATTTAGATCTCGGTTGACATGGACCCCGTCACGTCTTGGGGAAAAAACGTAGGCTCGGCTGTGCATATAAGAAAGCGCGGGCTCCTTCAACTACGTCGCAACGGGCGGGTCAATCCCTGACCTAGCACACCCGTCCGAATCGCGTTCGGCACTCGGATCTGATTCAAACTTGAATTTCAGCACAATTAAGTCGCCCGTCAGAAAATCGCTCGTCGGAGGTATTTCAAAAAAATTGAGTTCTTTGTCTGCGGGACCACCCAGGAGGTCCCGAGTATGGGCCGGGAGTAGACAGCGAGCGATTTACGGCTCATCGACTTTTGGCTTCATTAGCTCCGAACACGCGGCGCAGCGCACTTGCCGGGGCGGGCGGCGGCGGGGGGATCGTAGTAAATTGTCAGGCCGAGGGGCTCTATTAATCAGGACCGGTACACAAAACATAATCGCGCGGCTGATTAGCATAAATTCGCGATAAAGCTTTTTTACTATTCGCGAGCCCGCAATAATGTCGAGCTTTGTTTTGTTGGCCCGCTCCAGATGGGGGCCGCGAGTTATTTAGTGGTTCGCGGGGCCTTGGAGCACTGCCTGATGGCATAATTAGGAAAATCGAGGAGCAGCCGGGTCCAACTGTGGGAACCCCAAATGCCAAATGTCGCAAAGCGCCTCCCCCCGCGCTCGCCCCAGAGAAAGGGGAAACGAGTCCCGCTTGTTCACACACGCTTCACCTGTCAGCGGATTCTCCTACGGGAGCGTCTCGATCTCACCTGGGCGCGCAAACCGAATTGGACAGCCAGAAGAGGTCTTCGCACCGGCGGCTGGCTCTGCTTCAGTAGATCGTGTAATTAAGAAATTTTTTCCCTATTTAGCTCGGAATTAAAAGGAAAATATCAGAGCTAATTAACATTGAAGGCGCAGCGATCCGACAGAAGATGACAAATGATAGCGGCGAGCAAGGTGTTCACCTGTGCGCCCCCCGAGCGGAGTCGTCTTAATTGGTTGACGTTAATTAATTCACGTAATTCGAATTAAAACGTATAATCTAAGCTGGCCGTCAATGGCGGCGGTATGCGCAATGAGAGATGCGTTCGCGGTGCACCGGCTGAATATGCAGCGGCTATTCCGCGAGACGCGCCACCACCACCACGGGCCCTAATTAACATACAATACTAGCGGTTTGATCGGATGCGAGGTGACAGGCGCGCTGAGCCCTGACACCGCGGCCATCTCTGAAGTGTCACCGCAAAAGTCGCTTGGCCTTGTCAGGCCCAGCTCGCGTTGACAGGTTGATTTGAGGATTTATTCAAAAAATTTAATAAACACCTCTGGGAAAGGTGCGCGCCTGGGTTCGCGGGAAAAGAGGTCGGCGTCTGATGATATCGCGGCGCTATTTCTGCCTTTTGCTACTGCCAATTGATCTTCAGGGACTTCTCATTGCACTTTGTAATTACGCCAAAGCAAAAAGTTATAAGATACTTTCCGCAAACGGATTCCATTGGATTGTCGGACGCGATGAGTGGGCATCCATGGCGGATATTTTCATGATTGACAGCGGCACTGGCGTAATAGAGCCATAAGCGCAGTTGTGACCTCATCAATTTTCATGGAAATATTCCCTCATCGGTTAAACGTTAACTCATGTATTAAAAATTCTTTCGTTCTTATTTCTCAAGGAAACGCGTCCACTAAGCGAAATTTCTTTAACATTTCTACACAAAAAACAACTACTAATTTTGTGTAGGATTTACAGGATACCAGACATTACATGCAGAACTTAAAAACCAAATCGATTTTACGAAAACACCTTCGTTGTAAGAGTATTTTCATATATACCAATGTATTTTCTCAGTGCTGCTTAAAGATGTCGGTGGTAGTCGAAATTGAGAATTGACTACTGAAATACGAGAAAAAATATAAATAGAATACAAATTGAATTACAGGCCCGTACAAATTAATTAAATCTTAAGACGAGACCTGAATAATTTGCTTCTTAGACGAGCACTGTCTACTGGTTGAGAATTTACTCCATAAACGCGAAACGTAAATCCAAGAAAGAATATTAAAACATCGCTGATTGAAAACGAGGAATTTAACTAATGTCTTGCGCCTTCTTGAGGAGTGCAAAATTTAAGTCCAGGAATTTTTTCTGACTTATCCTTTGAAATTTAGAAATTAATGTACAAAAATTTCTCTACAAAATTGCGAAATAATATTATGCACTTATGAAGTGAGCATAATTTGACGATTTTTCACTTTATATGCATAACATTTTCAAAATACTTAGGAAAATCAATTTGTGAATTTGTGCTTTAACTTATTTAGGTTTTCTTGCTTTTGAAAAAATAAAATGCTTAATTTTAAAGGATCCCCGAAGAACTTCTCAATTTTTATTTATCTCAAAAAAAATAGAACCTTTTGTTTTTCGCATTTCTCTCCCTCAGGAACATTTGGAAGTATCGAATTGAAACTTCAAATATGTATAGGTGTTGGTGCCTCGGCTTTATAGGTATCGTAGTCCTGTAAACGATTTTTAACTCGGACGCAATAATAGAAATAATACTTGAACTTATTTATATTTTATGCTTGGCTTCCACATATTATAAATACTTTCAAAAAATGTTAGTTGTTTAAATAAAATGAAAACCTGCTGACATAACTTTGGTCCTCCTTCCGGGAAAAAAGGACGATATTCGAAAAATTTAAACGACTTAACTCTTCCACGACCAAATCAACTGCGGGGAGAGTACTGCAAAATGCATGAGTCCGCCGCAATTGAGAGCCAGTTTTGTTTGTGACTTAATTGCACCTGGAATTTTGCTTTGATTACTTCTCTAATTGCTACAAATTAGCCGAGCCAGAGTCGAATCGCCGACTTTCTTGGAACAGGCTTTTCATTATCCGAGGCGGCCTAGCAGCACCTTCGCGCTTCCCGCCGCGTTCACCCGCCGATCCTGCGGCGGTGGTTGCGTTCAGAAACCGCCGCCGCCGTTGAGACCGCAGGGAATGCAAACGGGCTGAAATTAACAGTTGGCGCAAAATTGCTCAATTGCAATTTGTTCCATTAGTAGCGGCCAGTTATTAGCGAGCCGCTCGTTATTCGATTAATTTTTAATAATGTTTATTGCAATTGTTCTCACCGAATCGATCGATAAATCGCGCCAGCACCTCAATCACTTGTCGCTCCCGCGTTCATAATTATGGGGTAATACGCGTCAATTTTTAATATAAACAAGGGAAAATTGCGCGTGATTACAACCACTGTTTGCTTCTTTGCAAAAAAAAAAACAAAAAATGGGTTTTCTTTTCTCATATTCAAAACAGTGTAATTTCTATCGATTCGACTCCTCGAAAGGGTTCAAAAGTGGGTTTGAGTGGAAATCAATTGATTCTAATTACAGAAAGGGAATTATTTGTCCGGTGCGGGGGAGGGCAGCTAAACCCAAACCGCTTAACTCATTTCAACTGCTCGAGCTGACTCCGGGTTTACATTTGTCAAAGTCCCATTTGCACCCCGTGGAGAAAGCAATGGGAGCAATTAACACGGCAATAAAACAGACACAAATTATCCGTGCGACATGTTTGCCCCGTCACCAGTGTCACAGCCCGTGATTAGCCGGAAGCCATAACTCAGGCTTCGACTCATTTCTCCTGTCATCGGCGATGGGGGCGTCTATTAAAAACTTTCTAGTGCGTAGTGCGTATCTACGCCTGTTGCCTACTTCACTTCGCGGAGATAGTAGTTAGAAAAATTGGCCTCGTTCGAATGGCGCTAAAAAGGGCAGGCCCACGACGACCGCTGTGTCTATGTCCCCTGGCAGGGGATGGGAACCCGAGGGACATAATTTGTCGAAGTTACCACCAGCAGGGCTGGGAAAGGGTAGCTGGATGGGCTCATAAAGGTTCGTTTAGGGTCCCGGACGTATGCAAATTAGGCGCCGGGATATGTGTGCACGGTGTTTTTAATTAAGGGATTTCATTGGGATATAATTGAAATCTAGCCGGGCCCGCTGTCGCTGTCGAAAGGGTTGCCTGCCCGGTTGAATTGAATATTTATTTGTTACAGTGCTTGGTCATAATTTATTCATTGCCGAGGCCGCTGCTAGACGCGTTCTCTGCTCGGTGAGTTTATTTATTATTTATCTCGATTTGGACGGCGGTTACGCAGCTCCAGGGTACCAAGGGTACTCAACTAGAACCGCCGCAGGGCTAACAACGTTTTATTGTTAGTGTTGATGAGGAGGTATTTGATATATTCTTGCTTGCATAGAGAACATATGTTTTCATCGTATCTCAGATTGAAACAGGACTGTCGTACATTCAGTGTTATGGTATTAATACACATTAGTAGGTAGTTAGTTAAAGTAATATATGCAACAACCCTCAGCAGTTTGAATTTAAATTTAGCCGTCAAAGATGGAGGTATACCTACCTTCAAAATACCGAAACCTTTTGGCAGAATAAAGCGAAAAGATGGCCTTCGAAAAGGAAACTCTTATTTAATTTAATAGCCGAATTAACTATCGTTACTTTTCTAATCTTTATAATAGCAAAAATGATTTCTTTATAATTTAATGAAATAAAATTGTTTGATATCTTACAAATTAATTTTAATCATACTGGAAAAAAACTTACAAATTATATTAGCTTGACATACTAATTGGTTGCAAATGTTAAAACAATTAATTTTCGCAATATAAACAGGGTGAAAAAGATTAAATTAATTTAAAAGCTATCCATCTCTATTAAGTTTTTGTTGACATAAGACCTTCAAAGACAGAAGTTGATCAGATTTAGTAAAAAAAGCTGTTATCTTAATTGAATTTAATTAACAGAAGCTTATAATTCGCGATACTGCTTTTAAAACATTAAACGTAATTATGAACTCCAAATGTCAACATAATTTTTTTTTTTTATTTCAAACTTGTTTTAGTAGGTAGACACCTTTTTAGAAAAGAAACCTTTACGTTTCTTATTATTTGCCTGAAATAGCTAACTTACAAAAAAATCTATAGATGTGCCTGAAATGCCTTTTTAATTATAGGTACGCCATACACCTAAGTTTCTAATTCTCAGACCTGAGTGAAGCTTACCAACTTATACACTATTAATTTTTGCTAAATCAACTGTCTCAGAAGATTCATGCAAAGAAAGCCAAAAATAGCTAAATATAGAATACTGTTGATTTTTTAATGTAATAACTAAATGATGGAAATTAAAATGTCGGGAAAACATTTATTTTTCATACATAATTCAACAAAAAACTTTTTTCAGTTGATCTTAATTTATTCGTTGAATTTTGCTTACAAGCGTGAAAATAAATGGTTCAATTTTCATTAAATCAAAAGATAAAAATCGCTGGATAAAAATGTATTATGTATGCATAATACAGTAGGAGTGCGATGATGGGCCATTTCTCAACTTAATTAATATGTGGGCGGAAGGCATCGGATAAGATTTATTTTTGTTTTCGTGTCAAAGGATTTCGATTTTCAGTAATAAAATACTTAAATATATTAAAATAAACTAATATTAAGTAAAGAACAGAAAAACTGTGTTCGATCTCATTTCTATAATCATACTTGATCCTTCTAACAAATACTACCAAAATATCACGTATTTACATATGTATTTCCATTTCATTAGAGGAGTTAGACAGAAACCCTTGAGTTCAGTAACCTAAATATACCTTTTCAACCTACTCTTCAGTATGGTCGGTCAAACTGTACAAAAACTCGACAAAATTACTTAACTATCATTAACCAAGATAACTGATGAAATTTACGTTATATTATTTATGAATCAGTTGACTCATCAGTAAGGAATGAGTCAAATTTCGCAACTCAATTAGAATTTATTAATATTTCGCATATTTTCTCATAACTTTCTTTGATTATATTTTATGTGTTCAATATTTAGTTTAATAGATTTGCATGGTCAGTGAAATTACATTATGAATGTTAATAATTTTTGAAACCCGTCTACAATTTTGTCCAGCCATTTCTTTTGAGCGTAGTTTGTATATTTGAACATTAATTGATTATATTGCATTTTTAGTTATTAGATATGAATGAACTGGTTGATTTTATTTGTAAATAAGTAAATAGATAAATTTGTATTGTCTCATAAATAAGTACATTTATAAAATCCCGCCGTGTGAAAAAAGTTATAAGACAGTGAAAAACTCGAGTGCCAAAAAATATGTAAAGTGTGGTAGCTATTTTTTAATATCCCTGCTATATAAATATTTGTTTTAAAATTCTGTCGATAAATATTTCGAAATTGTTGATAGGCAAATTAGCGAATGCATTAAAACCTGAATCGAAAAAATCCCAAAAAAATTGTATATACAAATAAGAGAAATGCCACGCGCCGACAATCTGAATGGTTTTCCAAAACAAAACAAAAATAAGAGTATTACCGCTAACAGCCTCAATTGGAGCAATCTGAGGAACCCGAAGCTTCCCTCAGGATCTAATTTACTAATAAATCGTCGCATGCCACTTAAATCATCCTCCCAGGCAAAAAAGGGGAAGACAGGGAGACTGAAGTCAGAAGTGGCCGCCAACACCTCGGCGCGCAGCGTGTTGTCAGCCACCCGCACTTAGTGCATCTGTCCGCGCCCTCTCCGCGTCGAAAGCGGCCTCTAAATCTGTCGCAGCCTCCTTGCGCCCTCGGAGAAATTTTTTCGAAAACTTTCCCCGGCCTTCGCGGAGACACTGCCGCCAACGAAATAGAAAAAGAGCGGCGAGGGCAATTAGCCTCCCGCAACTTTTTTTATGACCTCTAAACGAGCGCAGCGGATAGACGATCTTATCAAGGAGGGGATGAAGATGCGGGTGGGCCTCGAAGATCGAGATTTTTACGGGCCTTTAATAGTCCCGTTATGGGTGTTGGGTTTTAAAAAAGTCACATAACGGCGAGATAACGGGGAATAAAACAATAAAGTAAAGTTATGGGTCTCACCTGAGCTGGGCCGGTCGCTGTACCGCGTGCAGAAGACCCAGGCGGGCCACATGTTCTGGCCGTTCCCGTCTTTGGTGGACCCGCTCTCGGATCGGGTGTCGTCCGACGACTCCATCCCGGAGTCCCGACTCATCGACTGCGGCGGGATGGGCTGGGGGCTAGTCGGCAGCCTGCACGAGGGGGACGCTGACGTCGACGAGCTGGACGAGAGGGAGGAGGCCGGCGGGGGGCTCGAGATGCACATCCCGGGGGATGGCTGCCCGATTTGGGATACCGTTTTGCAGAGGCTCCCCAGTGGGGGCATCTTCACTTCCGCCAGGTGGTGCTGCTGCTGCTGCTTAAATTTTCTCGTGCTGTTCAGGATCTCCTCGTGTATCCGGGGGTAGGCGGCGGGGTTGAAGCAGTTAAGAAAATTTGCGTGATCGACGAGCATTGCTGCCGCAGGGTTGGCCACAGCTGCCCTACTATAGTCGATAACCTCCGTTGTGAGGCGGGTGAAGGCGGAGGTTCGTTCACTTTGGCAATTGGTGGTAGGCCTCGAGGTCTCAAAGGGTCTAAAAATCGACCCAGCCGACTTCTTCTCTTGCCCCATTTTCTTCTTCCCGAAACGATCACTTAAGATGTTTGTTATCGAAAAACTTATCACCGGCAGTTGTGGGGGTTGTTGCTGCACTCCCCCCTCTGAGAGAGGTTCATTATCATGATCCTGCTCATTATCACCCATTATCGAATCACTTTCTTCCTCCTTAATCGTTGCAATCCCGTCAGACGACTGAGGTGATAATCGATCATAATTTCGTACCTGTAGCGACATCTGTTGCTCAAAACTTGTAATCTCCGCCGAGGGACTCGGGTAGAGGAGGCTGCTGTGGCAAGGACTGTGCTGGCTGTGGAGGCTCATGTCGAGGATTAGCGATGACGAGGTGCTCTGGGGCGAATGCGGGATACCGGGAGGACTTGGAGCACTCTGTGGACTGGAGCGGTCCTCCAGGGCCATTTCACGTTATTTCAAAATTCACACTTCGCAGCACCACGACAAATTGCAAACAAAAATCGCACACAAAAATCTTTGCTTTCAGCACTAGGGCTGGGGAGCCGTTATACAGTCACTGTTCTTCACTCAAGTTATAAGGGTGTTCTTTTTCTTTTTCTTTTTTGCCACGGAGAAAAAAAATTAATTAAAATCTCAAACTGGTATATCAGAAAGCCGCGGACACAACAAGTCGACTGTTTAGCATCTCGGGGGTTAGTTCTTCCACAGAAAAAGAAGGCCAAGAATTAGCTAAGCAAACACGCGGTCTCTGTCCCTGAAGCCGCGAGATTGACGCAACCCTCGAGCTGTGTGACACTCTCAGATGTCACCTGTAATCTGACAGACGTTTGAGTGAGAACTCGACGAGAATGACTGGATTTGGACCGTCTGGCCGGCCGCCCGACCCGACCCACACCGCGACGCGCACACAGAGGCAGACTGCGCCACCACCGGGGAAGCGGCGGCCTCTCGAGCGCGCCGCTGCGGCCCGGGTTCTGGCGTCGGTTGGCTGCCGGGCTGCCAGCCGCGAATATCTCTATCAGGGCGAGTGGGCTGCGGCCCGCACGCACACCCTCTCGCGGCCGGCCGTCACCCGCCCGAGCGAGGGCCGCGATTGGCCAGCCGTTGTACATACGCCGCGGTTGTGGCGGGCTCGGGGCGGGGCTTGGCGCGGTCTTCCCGCTTTTTTCCTCCAACGGCCGGGCCACTCGGCCCCGGCGAACACAACTCAATTAAACCGGGCCACTCGGCCGCAGTTTGTTTGGTTATGCCTTCATCTTTGTTTGCTCGCCTCCGTCCCGGTTGCTCCCAGCTGTCCCGGATGAAGCTATCGCCCCTGATTAGGGCCGGGACGCGGCGGCTATTGAATTGTTCGGATCTGATTTCTTTGATTTCCTTTTCCCCCGCCGACGACCGTCCGGTCCTGTTGACTTTTCCGGGGCTCCGGTGACGCGGCTGCGGGAGCGGGATGCAGCAATCCGGGAGATGTGTGCGAGGACCAGCGGACGTGGGGATCGTTAGCGAAATCAAAAAATCGAAAAGAAAAAAAAAATACGAAAATTCCCAGCCCGGACAACTCTATTCCCGGGGAGCGATGTGCTCGGCTCGCCGGGCTCAGATTCGCCTGGTTCGATTGCTTCATTGTGAAATTTGCGGCGATTATGCGAATTATGCGGCGATGGCGGCCAGGTGTGGATAAATCTCAGTTTGCCGACCGATTCTCCGCTTAATTGAGTTAATCGATTTCGGTTGTTGCCCCATCGCCACAGCTGGCCTAATTCCGGTCGATTTGGTCCAATTTTCAATTTCCGGCCATGAACTTTCCGGCAGTTCGAATTTAGGTGAAGTGCCAGACCAACACTCACAAAAAGCAATTTTGTAAAGGCTATCAAGACATTATCGGGTACAATGGGGAAGGGGATCACAAAAGGAAAAAATCCAAAAAATATGTTGGAATAAACTCATTCACAGGGTGGGCTGAACGTTTTTAAGCGTTTACCTGTTATACGTATAATTGCCATGAATTTGGGTACGTCCTTGTTTTAAAAGGAAAATAGTTACCATAAAGCTCTCAGCATACTTAAGGACGGAATTTTAAAAAATAATTTCTGCTTTCTTAAGAGCAATATAGGCATTTTAACAAATGTTTTATAAGTAAATTCAAGGTATCCTTGTTATGTTATATAGCCTATATAAAATTTATTTTTCTCTAAAAAACGCTTATTTTTGGGCTATGCAAAAAATGCATAAAAACGCGAAATATATATTTTAATTTAGTAGAAAATTATCAATCAAGCTATTGTGGAGATATACGATAAACACTGATATCGATCCAACAAAATAAAATTGAAAATTTCTAGATTGTTTGAAATCTGTTGTACTAAAACACATAACATATATCGTTTATAAAACTCAAATTTGGAAAAGAACTATATTTTTCTATTTATTTTAACGAGAAAT
Organism: Tolmerus cingulatus; assembly: GCA_959613345.1. Lineage (NCBI taxonomy): Eukaryota > Metazoa > Arthropoda > Insecta > Diptera > Asilidae > Tolmerus > Tolmerus cingulatus. The sequence continues at coordinate 10,375,962 of OY390708.1, read as the reverse complement.
TAAAAGTGGACGAAAGTAAACAAATTATACAAGCCAAAGCCTACGTGCTCATCAAATTCGAGAAGAGTTAAAGAAAGGTTTTGAATTCTTGCTGACTGAACTTATGTTTAATTCGAGACTTCCCAAAAATAAAATTTTTTTCACATCCAATAAATAAAGAGCAAAAAGCATAAAAATTAAACAAGGACTAATATGTATCTCACAAAACTCAAATTCTCTTATCTTATTTGATATTTCTTTAATACGCGTATATATACATTTATTACAATAAAAAGAAAGATTTATAAAATTAAATCATTTGATGGTCATATGCTGAATATGATTTGGCCTCTCAAAAGAGTAACTTAAAGAATTCGTAATTAGGTACTTCAATTTACTATTTTATTTGTGTTGTTTCACCAAATACTCCTTGAAATTCTTAACTGCCAGAGAAATTTCAAAGTTATCTAATTAAGTCTCGTTGCAAGGTAGTTAGTTTGAATAGTGTTAGCACCTGCGAGTGCAGTTATCCACCGTAACAAATTTTACCTTACCGTGAGGGATCATTAATGACCACTGTTATTATCGCTAAAAGCGCATAAGTGGCCAGTAACGACTTTATCCTCTAATTACCTAAAATTGAATAATTGGATAGTCTAACACAAAGCGGAATAACAAAGAAAAAGCAATCAGTGTACTTCAGAGTGTGAACATTGCAGGATTAAGATTCACCGCATAGTTAATTCGTTACAAGGTGCAAATTCTATAGGGTTTTGCCATGCGAGGAAAATACTGTGAAAACACTTTGGACTGTCTCTCGACTCGAGTCGCCTTGGACATTTCTTGACCAGATATGTAAGTAACTAAAGAAATTCTTGTTGTCAACTAAAAAACACAAAACATAAAAAACACTTTTACCATAATGGCGGACGTTTAATGAGCACATCAGTCGTCGGCAAGACAAATGTATTGATAAAAAGTTCGCATCCGTTTTGGTTTCAACAGAAAATGAGTACTGCACCTGGAAAATACCGATTTCTTCGAGTAAATTCCTTCGCCGTAACAAAGTAATATTAAATTAACACCTATAAGTTTTTATTGCTAGGAAAGTAGGTACTGGTACATAGGCATTATTCATGCTTTCATCTGGTACCCTAACACTCTTTTATTCATTTCAGTAATCACACCATAAAATTAACAAACTAGGTATAGTTAAAGGAATTGTTCGCATAGTTGAATTTAGAAACAAAATAGGTACTGTACCTTAGGGATTTTTTTATAACTCAATGTTTGATTCCTAAGAATAATATTGCCGTGAGATGTTATGCTAAAATTTCATGGTGTTTTTTACTGGTTGTCCAAATCTCTCTATGTCCTTGATTTTTCAAAAAAATAGAGGAGGCTAGTTATTTCTTATGAGAATTAATAAAACTTTAATCTCCGATTGTTTTATTAATATGTATAGGTACATAAAATCATTTAGGTATGACATATCTTTTGAGCATTTTCATAGATAATTATTCATGTGCACAATATATGAAATCAAAAATTACAACCAATAGCTTTTATTTCAACAAAACTACATACATTTGCATTTTAAAAAATAGTACATCAATCCTGTAAAATTATCATAAAAAAACAAAAACAAAAATGCCTACAATAATATCTAGTAGCAACTTTTTTTAGTGTATTAGTGATTTTAAAAATAAAAAATCAACATTATCGCTTCCTCATCAGGCTTTTAAGTAAACATAAATCAGTGAGAATCAATGGCATTGACTTGTGAGATTAAAATTCAATTTTAACCCCATAAATTTTACTTTGTTTTGATAATAATTCTTCCATGCCTAAAAAGTAGATATAGCAAATAAATCTGTCTCTACTTTTATGCAAATTTAAATCGCAGATTTAACTTCAAAAGAAAATTTTGATTTGCATTCATCTTTATATGATATATCTCATCTGCAATATGAATAATTTTTCTACTTAAGTTTAAAAAGATATAAAATTAATGAAGAATAAGAGTTAAACATGTAAGGGTACATGACTTCAAACAAAACAACTTCCCGCAAAGAACTAGACAGCGACAAATTAAAATTAAAAATTGACTATTCATTCGTCGCAACGGAACAAGTTAATTAGCAATGTTTTTAAAGCGATTAATTTGCTTAATTCTGTTTCTCAAAGACCTGTCGAATTTACTCTGAATCTCTAATTTCGCATTAATTACTTACATAATTAGATCGTTATGCATGATGCAAATTACATTTACTGGTTTTGCTTTTACGCTGCAATCGTCAGATGGCGTGTCTGTCGCGATTGCAAAATTAAGCTATTCAAAAAAGGCCGCCTAATTGCGCAGTTCGTCTAGAGTTTCGTTTACCGTTAAGGACAAATTCCGTTCAAGGTAACGGCTTGGCATGTAAACATAAACCAGTAAATTGTTGAAAAAATTTAAAAAATAAAACATAAGCAAATTGAAATTGAGAAAATAAAAAAAACAATTGCGACAAAGGCCTGTCGGATTACCGAAAAGTGGGCACGGTGCCAGATCGCGGAATTATCGCGGCCTAATAACCCGAGAAAACTCGTTTCCAGCAGCCGCAAAAGCGCGACCAGACTTGTTCAGATAGCGTGCGATAAATAAACACGGCTAAAATGCACGTCATCCGAAATTAATTCATTAATTTTCAGTGACGAGCGGAGCAGAAAGAAACTGACAATTCGTCACACGACCACGCTCCGGCCGAGCAGCACAAGTTCATTACGGCGATGTTGCGTCGCGTCGCGTCGCGGCGGCCCGCCAAAACGCGACCTGATGCGGCCCTGGCTGCTTTAAGTGGGCGAGTTGCGAGGGCGGGGTGCGGGGGGTGCTCGTTCACCACCCACTCACGACCCTACGTCGCCCGATCGGAGCGAAAATCGCTGACGTTGATTGAATTCTCAAAGCGCAATGAGTGCGGCTAGAGAAAATCAGCGACTTCGAATTCCGTGCGGGGGTGAGGGGGAGGGAGTGCAGGCACGGTCTAATTGCCGCCCATTTTCGATAGAACAAAAAAAAAGGAAATTAAAAAGCCACCTGGATCCGGGCTGATTTCCAGAAAGAGTCAACACAATTAATTAGGGTTGATAAACGGTTTGCAAACAGACAGCCGGAAAGAGAGGGCAAAATCGATTGCGGCGACAAGGACGGAGTGCTCGTCGCTCTCTTCCTGCAGCGGCCATTAAATATTTAAAATTCCCCTACTCGGAAAACGCATGCCCTTCCCAACGGGACTGATAACGGGCCACGCCCACTCTCCCACAATAATGGCTGATCAGGGGCAGCTTGTGAAACGGGTCTTGCGGATCTCCCCTCTCCTTTCGCTGCCAACCACTCTGCTCGGATTTTGATTGGGAAACCGCGACCTCGCTAAACCGCTAGCTTCCGTCCCACTCCAACTCCTGGGGTGGAGTGGACCCCGAAAGGGACGGGGGCAAGTCGGCTAGTCGCCGAGTGGAACGCAGCTAGACCCGGCCGGGATCACAGTGGCGAGCAAATTGAGTGCAATTAGGAAATTTGTGTACTTTGCTGATTGAACAATTGCAAGTGGCAAAACCGCGGCGTAGCGGACTCGTCTAGGCCGTAATTGGGCAAGGATTGCATTCGCGCTTCTCGCCGCGGCCGCGGCACTCGTAATGATTTCATTTCATTGCAAAATGCAACTGGCTTCGGCGAGTTGGCTTGGCACGGATTCCGATGGTCGAATCAATCGACGCTTGATCGGAAAATGCGGACGGCGCGAAACGGCAAGTTTCGCAATTTTCGGGTCAGGGTTCGCTACCTTTGGCTGCTGGCCTGCCGACGCTATCTGAAAGGACTTCTTCGTTGAAGAGAAACCCGACGGGAAAAATGTACGTAACATACATACATTGATTTAGCGTGCTTGTTATCCAACTTTATCCAATAACGAATTTTAGTAATACTTGAATCAATTTGAATTAAATAGTTACTTTGCTATTGCTACGTAAGTATGAACAACAAATGTAGTAAATGCCATTCCAAAAATGTTCCTTCAAAGATTTATGTATTTGTTGCAGAATTTTCGCACTTGTGTTTTAAATCAGTATAGGTAATATTCGGTAAAAAGATATACTATATATCATTTTATAGGACTGCTAAAATTGATTCATCGGGAATACAAGTTTTCCACTGTTTTTGGGCTTTAGGTGTAAACAAAATTTAACCGGCGTGTTAATTTTTCCTGAATATTGTTAGCTTATAGACTTTGGCAATTTAGCTTCTATGGGTCAATTTATTATTCACATTCTTTAAAATCCATCTTAGAAAAACAAAAAAAAAAGGCTTGAGGCCTAAAAAGTCCGTCGTTTAAATTTCTCATTAAACGGATTCGAAAATCAAAATGACAGATTGCGTTGTAGATGCATATTTATAACTATTATAATTCCTTATTTTTTCTGTGCAAAACGCAGTTGATGATTCTTAATTTCAATTATATAAATATAGATATTTATTTCTATTTCTGAAAAAGAATTTGGGATATTTGTGAATTGATTGACGTTTCATATCATGTTACCTACATATTTATTCATATAAAAATTATTTATTTTATTACTAACATGTACATATTTTGTCCTGTTTTAAAGAGCACTGCTTTAGTTTATACATCCAGAGAAAAATTTACGTAGAAGTGCATCTTTTACTGTCAATTTGGTCTATTTTCGTTGTTAAAATCGACCCTACTGCCACAACCTTCAATTTTACCACGGTGGCGTTGTCAAATTAACAATTCCAAATTTTCCACAATTTTCACTGTTAATGTAACATATTATTGATGACATATTTCACTGTATTTTATACAAAATTAGCTTTAGAACTGACAGTTATTGGCTTTCACTTCAACGTGGAAAGTATTCGTAAAGACAACAAAATGTTATTAATCCAACGACTAATGTTATAATTTTTAAAAGGAAGATTGTAAATTTTACCAGGACTATATATGTAGATTTAACGGAAGCTACATTTTCCTTTTAATTGCTTATGCAGTGCAATTTACTGCGATTTCTTATTATATTTGTGTGGCATCCGCAGGCATATTAGAATTAAAATAACAAAGGTATTATTTGAAAAATGTTATATTTATTTTGATGTATATTTATACTTTGTTTTTGGTAATTATAAAACAATAGCTTAATAAAAATGAATTGTTGTAAGTATACCAGCGACACACCAGCCGAAATTTAGGATTTCGAGGGTATGTAATTTCACAATTTGTATTTCTTTGAAATTAAAGTCAAATTGATCTCCATTTAATAAAATATTCGTGTGAATTTTTTAAGCAATTCAAAGGTGATATGATATATTTCTGAAATTAAAAATACTCGAAATTCTAAATTTCGGTTGGTGTGTCGCTCCTATAACAATTTTATCATACATTTATATTTTGTACATACATACCTACTTACATCTCACAAGGTATTATTACGAAACATGCGTTTACCATTGGGCAAAAAATTGATTTGAATTGTGTGACTGGTAATGTTTTCAGTTGGTACAATAATGAATTCATTTACAATTTTATGTAAATCAACAACATATGAACAATAATGAAAATCAAAACAAACTATTTCGATTTCTTTACATACAAAAAATATATTTTTATTTTGCTTTTCAATAAAAATGTTTTTAATATTAAATAAACGCCTTTCATTTTTAGTTATTTTTACAACGTAACAATTACTTTTGTAGACAGTCCCTTTATATAAAACTTCTGCGTATAGATTAATTTCATTCATTGAAATATTTGATCGATTCAGAAACTCGTAGAGCTCATTTTTATTTATCACGTTGTCATGATTACTTAAAATCTGTCCAGTCTTTACATCTTCTTCGAAATCATCATTACTAATCAGTAATTTCGAAAATTCCAAACAAGATTTCATGGCAAGGGAATAGCATATGTTAATACTACTGTTATTTACTTTGGTATATTGCTTACTTTTTTGGTGGTATGACTCAAATCTGAAGGTTGATGTATATTTAAGAGGTCCTGATTTTTTAATTGCGGTCGGATAATGAGTTAGAAAGTGGTATTTAGGTTTCAAATGTTTTTGAAATAGTAATATATACTTTTCATTATGTTCTGCTATAGTAGTCTTTAAATCATTTATTATGTTGTCGTCGAATTCCGAAAGTAGCAGGATATCAATAAGTTTAATTAACAATAGGAAAAAATGCCAGACTTCATCATTGAGTGGTACCAGGTCACCAATCATTAGTGGAAGGTAGTGCACGAACGTCCACATTTCACTAGCACTCAATTTGAATTTGGCATTCTTTAAATGGTCTTGTAAAATTGGTGGAGAGTAATTACAGATTTTCGCTTCGCCATAGTTGAACAATTGCTTTCGCGAATTAAGTACAGTTAGATCAAAATATTTTTTTTCGATTAAATTTAGCAAAATTTCACTTAAGTCGTAATGACAAATGCCCTCAAATACATCATGCATAATATCAAAACAAAAATTGTCTGTGACATGGTAAGAGGGGATTTCATTAAAAACGCTTTTTTCATTTAATCCAGTTAACTGAGTTTCGTTAATTGAAACATCTAAATTATAGTTTTCGGTGGTTCTAAGAAAATTAACATCTTCAGATATATCGTACATCATAGATGATTTGTGTCTTTTGCATGATCTGCAATAAAAGTTACTATTAAACGATTTAGTAAATCCCAAAGTTGTGTTTAAACCTTTATTATCTCCTAATATCAACCCAAGCATAAAATGCACTTTAAATTGTCCATCTGATGTGCAAACGTCTATACCATTTACTTCTAAGCCTTTCAAAGTTTGAACAAGTTCATTTAAACAAATGTCGTTGCCGAATTTTTGATGATCTTTTGTTTTGATATATGCTGCATTAAAAATGTACTTTGTTTTTGATTGCAAATGTTGTGGTATGGTAGGAAACATATAATAAAATGCATTTACTGCGTTTTGGCCAGAATGACTACCTAAAGAATTTGTTAACTCTACATCATCTGTGTAAAGAAAAAATGGTAGGACTAATTTATTTCTAAATAAAGATTTACGTCTTTTGTAATTCTCACCACAAACATAATTTATAATTAAGGAACTTTTTTCGAGTTTTCTGGTATTTTCTAAAGTTTTTTGAAGAACTTTCGGCAACTCAAAAAACCTTTTAAACTGAAACTGTAGAGGCGTTAAACAACCCCTTATATTAGATTTGTGAAATGATGGCTCGTAATGCATAATTTTTATATCTATTTCATTACAAATTGTGAAAAGTATTGGATATTCGAATAAAAGTTTTTTCTGCAAAAATTTTAAATATTTGTACTCGGTATCAAATGGTGAAAAGGGTCTATTGCAAATTTTTAGGACTTCCCAAAATTCATGTTCTTTTTCTATGACAAAATTTTCTGTTAAATAAGAACTCAGGCCGTCTATAATTGATGAAATTAATTGTTCTGTTATTTTTTGTACGTAAATAACATCTTTTCTAGAAAAATTAGATTTTGAATGAAGTTCACTGAGAAATTCACATGATATTTGTTCCAAAGATGTTTTTAGATTTTTCATATCCCAATTTCTAGCAGATATTCCTTGTGACTCAGAGCAATTTTCAAAATTATTCGATCTTTCACAACTGTCTTCAAAAGAATGACTTGGTGTTTTACTTGTATTCGATTTATCAAAATCAAGTTTTTCTTCATTTAAAGCTCGAGTTTTACATTTATTTGATATCTTATGTATATTTAAAAGATGTCTCTTAAAATGCGAAAAGGATTTAAAACTTTGTGGACAATTTTCTTGCTTACATTGAATGGCACTGTCAATAGATTTTAATCCATGTAATTTGAAATCAAAAAATAATTCTGGTACAGTTGCAAATTTTTTTCCACATAAAAAACAAATTAACATCATTCCTGATTTGCCTTTTACAAAGGTTTATTTCAATTTTTTTAAATTATTAATTAATCGACTTACTACTGCGTCACTCTTAGAGAGCTGATTTTCTATTTCATATATAAAATTTTGGATAAAAATCCACGTTTTTTCGCAAGGTTTGGGATATTTCAAATTTAACACGAAAAATATCTTAAAGCAAGTATCGATACAAGTAATAATATTACAAAACTTTAAGAAAGATCCATCTATATAAAGGTAAAAATCCTTTACTGATGTAATTTCTTCACCTACCGCTATAATTACAGGTTGAAAAGATAACTTATATTCAAAGTATTTATTCCTTTGGACTTCTATTAATCGTAGCATGTCATTCTGAGCTGGACAATGTAAAATAAACGAGTCTTCTGCATCCTTGATTCCAATTCTCCAGGGTGGTTTCTCTTTTGATTTAATTGTTGCAGAAGTAGGTAGGACTGAATTTAGGAGAAAGAATATCATGAAGTTCTTGGTATCTGCAAAATTACAAAGTATTATAAAAACATATTCCATAGAAAATCAATTCTTCATACCATCCGTTAAAGACTGAAATGTATTTATAATATCCTTGTACTTTTTGCTTTTTATTACATCGTTTGTTTTGTAATATGCTAGGAGGAGTTTTTCTGTGTCCGAATATTTAGTGAACAATTTATTTTCAGCCTCAGGATAGTGTGTTCTGAAGTCTATGTTTATCTATAAGTGTTTATGATATAAACCATTTAATTAATCTTTTAAATAAAAATTACTTACCAAAGGAAACGAATCGGCATGCTTATACAAAGGCCAGTCAGATAAAATATTTACTATATTTTTATCGTCGGAATTTTTAAATTCTTCCAGCCTATTTCGTGCTGTTTTTTGCCATTTTTCTGTAATTTCAGTCCAGGGATTGTCATTAAATTTAAGAAAATTTTTGATTTCAGTATATTCGGAATGCGGACATTTGTAAGAATAATCTTCACATAACTCCTCATGTAAAGAGAGAGCGTCTGTTTCTCTTAAATTAATTTTTTTATTTGGCCTTCTTTTCCTACACTGATTATAATATGCATTATAAAGCATGCCTTTAGGATGGCCATATTTTGCTTGAACGGGAACAAAGTAAGTCTCCTATGAAGAAATTAAAACATGAAGCTTAAAAATAACATTGGTTTTGGGATATTCTAGCGCAGGAAGTTGTTTAAGTTTAATGATACTTAGCTTTAAAAATTACAAATGATCACTTAATATTTTAAAATGGACTTTTCGATTATCTTTTATGATACCAATTCTAACCACCGGAAAAAAATCTTAAACAAACATTGCATAGATCACAAAAACGGTTCTTCCTAGTTACTGTGACTCTACAAACACTTATATTTTTCATATAAAGCTTATTTGTAGGAGATTAAAAAAAAGAAATCTTTTTAGAAATATTTACGCTGGAATACCATCAATAGAAGGATGTAACGTAACTATTTACCTTGTTTTCTTCAGGAAAAGTTCTCACTATATCTTTGGAAATTTCCTCCAGTTCGAATGACTTCAATCTCTGATTCGTAATATTGTAATATTCGACTACTAAATTGACAATTTGCTTCTGTTGTTGCTGTGTAATTAAATTCCCTGATAAATGCAGATCCTGAATGTTTCTTCCGGTCAATGACATCGACAATATTTCTTTTATAGGCTTAAGAATATCGAAAAACAATTCTAAAGTTCGTCGCCCTCATTCCTGAAGTATTACCTTTAAACTGCCTGTACCACCGGCAGATGATTGTGAACTCGGCGACTCAACAGAGTTTTGAAGCCAACTTTGCACAGATGATGATGCCGAAATTGTGCTGCATTTAGAAATCTAAAATTTATTTAAAATAAGTTCTTCTGAAACCTCACTAGTTTAAGGGCACCTCCCTATCAAAAATATTCAAAACATCGATTCGTTATAAAGATTCAAAAATATTGCATTAACATTTTTTTAAAACATTCTCAATAGAGATAGCAAGATTTTATAACCTAAATATTACAGATCCAAGCGCCTGGCTTTTGTCCAATAACAATAATAAATATAAATAAACTTGACTTTTTGAAGATTTTTTTATGGGAAAGTCCCCTTAAATTCAAATAAAGAGCATACTTCGGTGTCTTTCCACTTTTTCAATTCCTCCTCGAATTCAAGCTGAAGTCCCAATTCAGATGCAGGAAAAATTCTATCCAAATTTTCAGATTTCAACAGCAGCAAACTTCTTTTTGTTAAACCTCGACCTATTTTACATGAATTATCATATGTAATACTTTATGAACTACAAATTACCTGCTAAGTAAGTTACTGGAGATTTGGATAAATTGAAATTACTAATAATTTGAAAAACTTCACTGTCAATTACTACTTGTTCCTCAACACTTTTTTCAATACCGTCGTTTTCACTTGCGATTTCACTTAAATTAAACAAATCACTCATATTTACATCATCATCCATTTTAAGTAAATTTATATGTTTAATACAAACAGTGAAACGACACGCTAACTAAAAATGCTGCAGCTTGAAACATGAATGCGACTGAACAGGACAAGAGTAGAAACTACAACGTAAGAAGCTCATCTGACAGTTCTCTGTAAAAACTACAAAAAATCATTTCTGTAGTAGATTTTAGCTGTAGAACTCACAAGACACTTTCAATTTCGTACCAAAAGGAGGTGAAAAATTGGAATGTGCCCAATAGAAAGTACAATTAAAAACCACAGCTTTTACTTTTTAGTGGTCAAAATTACATCAATTTCGAGGTGGATTTGAAAATTATTTTTAATAACATGTAGTACGAATTACAACCACAGGTTTTCAGTATTTGCAGCATTTTAACAGTTAACATGTGAAATTGACTAGGTTCATGGCGGATCTAATTGAAAGTTGTTATATTTACAGTAAATAATGTAAAGTTAACTGCCACGTAAAATTAACGGCAAGCAGTTGTTGAAAATACCACTAAATTTCTCTGGGTGTAGATATAATAAAATTCTGTCTAACTAGAGATGTTTTAATAAATTAGCAATATTTAAAATAAGTCAAAATTCTTCTAAAAAAAGGTTCGGAACAAAAACTTATTGTAGAACCCTATTTACATACTTGCTTGCATTTACGTAAGCACACAATTAAAATCCCTTATCGAGACGAATACGTTGATTTTACAATAAGATTGTCATTAGATATTATAATAATTACTATGGATTTAGCAATTTTTTAATGTCCCTTTAATATGTAGATATTGTTTAATTTTCATTTTTCCATTATTTATGATCATATTAAACTGGGTTACTAGGTTATAATATTTTATATTAATATATGAACTATTACAGCCGTCATAATAGGTATTAATTCAAGCTTCCCATGGGAGTTTACTAGACTTTAAACGCTAAAATACAGGTACACTATGCAGATGCAAGAATTAAATAATAGAAGTTCTTGTTCTGCTGTAAATCATAAGAGAAAATTTTATTATTTCCTGTTTTTCTTTTAACGAAGTTGCCTTGCAGGTTTAATGTTAATCGCACATTTATCTAACAACTTCCTAGTTTCTATACATACCTATTTCACAAAATTTATACAAAAATCTCATGATTTTCCTACTTTTTTCAAAAAGTATATTAGTAAAACATAGGTACTAATTTGTCATTAAAACGAATAAATCTCCGGCAAATACCGAATTGTAAACACTGATTAAAAATTCGATTGTTTTTTTATTTCTGTTTTGTAAAGTCAATATGTACATATATAAATAATCATAAAAATCACCAAGGTACTCTGTTCAGCATCACCTGTTTCTTTAATAAAAAACAACATTTGTAAGTTTTGAACTGCTACTCTCTTTAATACGAAAAACGAATTTCTTAAAAACGGATACCTACCTGATATAATCTTTTTTAATTTCAAGGTAAAATATCTCTTAAAATGGATATATACGTAATTATGCAGGAAATTAGAAAGAAATTAGTGCTACAAATGAAATATTTTACACATTTGGTGATCAAATTATAGTCCTACACCCTAATTTTTTGCACATATAATTGTAAAATCAGGGTAATGCAAATTAAATATAAAATCACTATGCTACTTACACATATACATATATATGTATACTAGAAATTAATAATTGTATTATTATGTAGTTAGGACCTATTTTGTGTATAACACTACAAACGCCTAGAAATATCTTATAGGCATTATTTAACCCTTTGCGGTTGAATATCGAGTGCGACTCATAAAACTGCTTTGCATCAGCTCTAGCATCAAGTGTGGCTTTAAATAATAATATAATTATTTCAATTGCTTCTTTAATAGTTATTTATGTATTTATATATATAATTAATTGGTAAAAGTAGACAATTAAAGCTGACTGAAATGGGAAAAATTAATTTGGAAAGTTTTATTTTCTCCGCATATATGTAGGTATAGAATGAGAATTTCTAACATGCAATTTTTGTTGACTTGTTTAGGTTTTTTGGGGCTGGTGAATTTTTTCATTCAGCTAACTAAAAAATTGACTAAATTTATTCAAGATTCCATTCTTATCCCTGGCGTCTAATTATCATTAGTCAACTAATTAGACGTTCAAGGTTTCTGCGGATTTGATTACAGCCCAGGCCAAAACAGCAGGCCTCAACAGGGAGCTCATCAATCCATCAAGGCTCGGCCGCTGCTTGGAAATTCGCGGAAACCTAGGCCAACATTTATCAAACCGCGAATATTTGGACTCGCGGTGATTAGGTCGCGGCTTGGCCCGCTATCAGGCGAAGCTCATTTCGCACATCATTAGGCGGCCGCGGGATGAAAACCGGAGCCCTCGGAACGATCCCTCCGCCCCCACCTCCCCCCGGCGCATCACTTAGCATTTGGTCCAGAAACAGATCAAGCGGGCCGCGAGGCGAGCGGCATCATCCCGAAGGTGCGAGGAGGATCAGCGCGAGTCGATAAGCGCGCCGGAGCGGGACGCGCGAGATCGACGTGTGTGGTCCAGGGCCAGGCCGCGAAGACGGCCGCGGTGCGTTTGGCCATTTGCCGGCCATTTAAATTGCCGCGATAGCCGAAAAGTCTGCGGCTCGGACTGGCGGCCCTTATCCGCCTTTATCGTCCCATTCGTCCTCCTCTTTCATTTTCCCGGGGGAGCCCCCGGCCGCACTCCGCACCCGATTCTCACGTGGCTGCTTCTCCCTGATTGATGCTATCTGGGGAATTTCTGGAGGTTTCGGGCAAGTTTTTTCCATGTTATGACGGTGACATGGAAACGTGAACGACGGCCACATTCGGCGCTCCGGTGAAATCAATTAATTTAGTTATTCCCCAGAATCGGCCAGGGCTCAGCGGTTCAGCGGGTTACTGACATTTTTGTCGACCGGTTCCGCGGGCCCCTCGCGGCCGTGGTCCCATTCATCCCGATTGGGAGGGGTGCTGCGCCGCCGCCGGTGAATTAAGTAATAATTGCTGCGATTACAATTACCGCCGCGTCCGGCGCATAATAGACGCGATCACTTACCTACCGGTCAGCCGTCATGATTGTCCGATGCTGTAATTTTTTATAGGAGCTCTTAATCGAAACCAATTTCCCCTGGTTTGTACGGAGATTTTTCACCTGGGTGATGCGATGCGGCGTCTTCTCTGCAAATAGACGGACGCAATCAAGTTTTAATTACAAATTGGCAATTAAGTCAGTCAATAATGGCGAAATGTATCTATTGCAATCATCATGCTAAATATAGCTCCAACTAAAGGATATAAACATTCCATCGATAGTAAAATTGAGCATAAAACTGCAAATGGATTTTTCAAAAAGTATTCGCAAGGACTATTAAAACATGGTGATGGTCGCCATTAAACAAGTAATTATTTTTAACTATGGGACAATAGTTGTAAAATATAAGCAATTAATATTTCGTTCAGTAATTGAAATTATCTCAAGTAGGTACCATAAGGGCCCTAATGAAAGTCTTATTGCTTGGTTTACATGTTTTCGTTTCCCTCTAGAGCTATATAATTTGTCAGTTTGTCTGTCTGCTTATCTAAATTAAATTTGGTAATAATATTTTAATTTGTTGGTAGTCAACTTTAGTCAATTTATTTATTTTTAATGGAATATACATATAAATTACTAATAAGCTTCGGACGAACTTACCTGCGTAAACAAAAATGTTAAATTCCGGCTATTTCGTATATTTAGTGTGATTACGAGTTACTTAAATACTATACATATGGGTCATTTTTTATCAAAGAGATACTTTGTGGAAGGACTAAAAATGTTCTTACATTTTTTCTAATTACCTAAATTAATGCCAAACGTACCTACAAAGTTCAACTTATTGTTTTCTAAATTACAAAATTTCAAAAATTAATAAGACAAAATATTATATATCATTTTCTTTTAGTTGCAAAGTAAAATACCCGCTTAAGATTGATTCGGTTTTATACATTTTTACTGATAATAAAAATACAGCGAAAAATATGAAAGGCTAAGAGAATTTAAGTTTGAATTATTTTTTCCAATATAATCGTTAAGATTGTATTAATTACCTACACTTAAATACAACCTACATATTTTCACAGTCCCATTGCAACACAAGAAAATATACCTGTGTAGGTATGTACATAAATTTAGTTGTGAAAGTAGTTAGGGAAAAAAGAAAACTAATACAATATTTTTGAAATAGTTACTGTAATTTATTTTATTTCATACATGATCCTTTTTTCACTTTATTTTAACATGTTCCTCTTTTCATTTAATATATTTAAAGAGTCCTAGAGCACTCTTGATACGAAACATATTATTTTTGAGCGACAAAAAATTTATTAAAACGGCTTTACTTATAATTAATTAAGAGAGTATTACATTTTTTTGAAACTGGATAAAAACCAAAAGCAGTTATAGTTACCTAACTAATAAAGATATTTATTAGTTAGGTAACTATAACTGCTACAAGTTTTTGTTCTACATATGTATAATTCGACGGTTACAAAATACATATAATAAATAAAATAAAAAGGTAAACGGGTATAAAACAATATTTGCGTAATCCTTAATTGTCCTTTGTAAACATGTTTACAATTTTGCATTAACGATTTAATTTATTTATAAGTGGGAACAAGTTTTGTAAAAGTTCTGAACGAATTGGTTTCATTTGCATATATGATTTTATTTGAAGTGCCATTAAGAACGTCTGGGTTAGCGAAAACATAAAGGGGAAATTAAATGTTTGCATATCCTGTGTGTCTTTCGCTGCATATATAATAAACAGGAATGAACTGGGTAATGGACGCGAATTGATGCATTGGCCAACTCCGGGCTGATTTCTTGTTCGGCGCAATCAGGAGCTGCCCGCCACCACAAGGCGGGTGCTATGAATCTTAATGAAGCGGACTGAGCGGCGATATATTTATCCTTCAATTCCAATTTAAGCGATAATAAATAAATCCGCGAGCGACTCGTGCGCCCGCAGCTCCGCGGCGTCCATCCATCTTTAATGGAGGAACCTTTCACGAGTCCAATGGCAAATTTCAATCGCAGTCAATTTTCCGGCTGTAAGCAAGCCCACGTCAGTCCGGTAACCGACTGCCATCGCGGGTGCTCCCGGGGGCCCATGTCCACCCGGCGGAGCCCCAACTCCCCGCATAATTGAACGCCAGCAACCACTGCAACTGCGGGAAAGGTCGCCCCGGCCGGTGTTTGTTTGCTCGTCAAATTGCAGCCGCATGCAAATTTAATGCACTCGCCTATCCCCGGCCGGGCGGGATGCATTTGCTCTATCGTCATCAGAGTTAATTGGAAAACCGTTTCGCATAATTAAATTATTTAAGCAAATTGGAACCTGTCCGGGTCCGGCCGGGACCCGAACAATTTACGGAAGAGCCGGCCGTCTATTTGTCCGGGTCATTAGGCCCGGCCCGCGGCGACATGGGCCTAATAAACTGACAGCGCTTAAGTCGTTACGCAACCACTTCGCGGATTTGCTGCGCCCGCCGCTGACAGGCCTGATCCCCTTCTTGCGTCAATTTTGAACTCCAGCGCTTAGCAAGGAGACCTGCAATATTTCTTACTCCTTTTAAAAAGACAGTAATCTTTTCCTACACTGAGGAACGGACAAATGAGGTTTTCAACAATTTACCAGGCTTACTTTGGTCCATATACAGACTGCTAACAACTAACAACTAACATTTAGTACTTTAAACAAAATTCAATTTAGTTCGTTAGTCTTACGCAGACAAGTCAAAAAAATAAGAGGAGCTTTTTGAGGTACAAGAATTAAATTACCTATAGAGTAGAAAATGTGTTATTGTTACCTCAGTTAGAATTGTAAATTAACATCATATTTGTGGAATCAAAACGATAACCGTGTTCAAGATGTAATTGCAAATTTGAGAGGATTTTGAATTTCATCACGAACTGAGGCATAGAAATCAGAGGTTTCCGAATTCATATGGTCGGTTAAGCTAAATAAGATCGCTTTTTCAAGTTTAGTCTTTTTACAATTATTTTGTTTCTTTTTTTAACCGCCTTTTGTTTTAAGTGAAACGATAACACTCATTAGGATGTGTCCCTTCTTTGATTTCTATAAATACTTCAAACGACCTTTTCCAAGGTTCAAAAGTGACTTTACTTTCTAACTGCCTTTTTTATCTTTATAGATTCGTTTTAAAATGGGACTTTAACCGACAAATGTGGAAGCGGCTATAAAATAACATGTTGAGTGATTTCGTGGTGAGTACAATCATTTTAAATTACTTTATTACTTTATTGACTATTCAAATGATTAGGTATTTAATATTAGCAATTTGGTGAAATATTCAAGTTTAAGTTCAATTCAAATATATGTTACTTTTGATTTATTCATACGATTATTAGATATTAATAATCTGTTATAATAAAAATACTTTGAAGCTTATCATTCTTAGTCGCTATTTTGAATTTGTCGTTGTGTTTCAAAATTTCAATAGTTCATTAGTATTAGATGTCGAATTAATCAAGTACAGAGCCCATTTTGTTTTTTTCGGGGGTGTATTTAAATTTCGTGTCATCTGGAAAAAGAATTTTATATACCTTTATAGTCGACATTTCGCTTCCCTTTAACGTTTGATGTTAATTTGATAAATAACGAAAATATTTCGTGAAAAGGCACGAGAAGACCGGCAGCTGAGACCGATACGGCCGAGACAATTTATGCAAACAAACCCCCTTAAAAACATCTGGAAAATGTTTTTTCCACGCCTCCGCAAACTACTCGGGGTCCCGAAACAAGAGAGTTAGTTAAGATAAACAATAAACCTACGCTAGGTGAACCTCATTTCCCATTCATCACCCGGGAAATTGCAGGCGCGATTAAAGCCCCCGGATCGTCTGCCGGCATCGCGCACGTATGCATTAATTCAGCGCTAAACCGGGAAAATTGATAAGGCACGCTTTCAGGAAAACGTCGGCCGTCTGCTGGGGCAATTTATCCCGATATGCACGGATCCGGCAGGGGCCCGCCCGGGGCTGACGGAGCCTCCAAATTACTCACTCCGCCAGCCGCTTTACGACTTCCCGTCCAAGAGTGTCTATGAGCCCATGTCGGCGGAGCGCCCGACTCCCCTGAGCCCCACGACCCCGGGCCGGACGGGTGCGATATGAAAATACTGGGGCTCCCCAGGGGCACCTTGAGCGCTTTCAAGATCCAAGCCCAATTTCCGTGAAATCAAAAATAATGTTTTTTAGCAGATCTCTCTGTTCGCGCCGCCAGCGGACGTCTAATTGGACCTAGATGCTGCGGGGGGGTCGTTTATCACCCCTACGAGCGCCTCCCCGTCCAGGTGAATCGGGAGGCGGTAAATGGCCGCCGCAGCACCTGGATCGAGTCGCCAAAGTGATGACGTCCCGGGCCACTGCCCAGTTGGTCCAGATTCCAAGGCCTCGCGACGCCCGGCCGTCCCGGCGCGCCCATCCTTTTTATCTCCGGCGTGAGTAATGGCGTTCACGGATTAATGCCGTGCCGAGCGGCAACAAAGGCCTACCTGCCGGCAGGGAAATGCGCATGACACAATTTGGAGTCTCCAGCTGATAATTAAGGTAAACAAAAGGTAAATATTTCGCAAACTGGAGGCTTGTCCCGCTCCTTATCCCCGGCGCGACAAAGCGGCCCAAAATTGATTTAGCCAGGTAAAAACACGTCCGATGACTCTGGCTGGATGAAGGCAGCAGCCGCGCTACAAAAGAATCAGGAGACAGTTTGCAGCTGGGGCAGGGCCCGGATTCAAAGACGGGCCATAAATCCAAATTTTCTTCGCTCGCTTTGTGCCCGAAAACCGCAAAAATGGGAATGTCTTGCGCCCCCGGGGACTGTTTCTTTAAGCGGGAACTGCATTTCGGGACTCTGATGGCACCCCGGCGGGTTTGTTTAGTGTTTCCTGAAAGGAATTTCTGCTTCCTCATTTAGACACTTGCAGAACGTCTTGTTGACAATTGCTGCACGCTTTAATCGATTCGGGCATTACATCCGAAGGACATTTTCACTTGTTCACATGGTGACCTGTTGAGATTTTTAGGTCCTCCCTGGGATCACAGAAGGTCCTTTTTTTCCTCCTCTTGCTTGAGGCAAAGAAAAGGTTCTTGTTTTTAACTTTTCATTTTTAACACTTGTGAAAATTAAGAGATCAGAACTGTTAAACTTGAAACTATTACCTTCATCTCGGCCATCAATGTTTAACCTATACATACATACATATACCATATGTCTGCCTTACTCCGAAGAAAACTAAAGCTGTAAAATTTTTGTACTCTAATTTAAGATCCTCTTTCACGTTTTGGAAATTAATTCTTTTCTTCTTAGAAAAATTATTATTATAACTATAATACATTATCATAGTGCAGTGTAAATACAAAAGATTTGCGTATTATACTATATAAAATTATAAGGACTTTATGAAGGTTCTCTTTCTATATCCTTAAAACTTAATACTTTATCGAACGAATCTCCTTTTTGGTTTTTGCTTTTAGTGAACACTTTGTCTTAACTTTCGAGTTCCTTGAATTTAGGAAGCAAGTTAGAAACAAGTGCGAAGTAAAATTCCTAAATAAATAGTGATTGTAAAGTTTATGAATATAGTGCGATCATTTTAGCACTAATAGTTTTCGGGATTTTATATTATTCTATGAAAAGTAAACATAATTAAGTACCTACTCGAATATTGAATTTATGTGAGACAGCTGCATTTAGTGGACCAATGACATTTTGCGCTGTTATGAAAATTTAGGAATAGACATTTTATATAATAATACAGGAGCACAGATTGGATAATAAACGAATACATATATTCAAATTACATAATATAGGTATATACACTATTTGTAATTGGCATTGCTCTTATAAAGCGGTTATTAATATCCTCCCCCATCGATTAGATAGAAATGATCTACTATACAGATAAATTATATGAGCTATTTATTATGAAAGTTATCCTCTTTTTAACATATCATTCCAATAATTTTTCCAGATAAATATTTATGTGAACTCTCACGTGACTGTTTCAAAAAGGGAACTTTACCTTTGAAAAATAAAATCTCGTCATATAATGCATTATTTATGCCCTCGCCTTAGAAATCACCGCAGACAAATATTTAATATGAAATATTTTGTTGATCTCGATTTTTATGGACTAGACATTTCATTTAGGATGAAACATAATGCTCAAATACGTAATATATAGAAATTATGGGTACCAAGAGTAGAAATCAAGAAATGTGTTGGGTTGTGTGTTTGCCCAATACCTTTTAGTTTCATATGTATGTTCTACGAAACTCATTAAGGTTTCCTTAGATAATATATTTCATAATCTGGCACGTTAATGGGCATTCTGTAAAACAAAGGTTTTTCCGCAGGTGTATGTGTCTATTACAAATTATATACGATTTGATATTCAGTGTAGAATAAAAACTTGTTCGTCATTAATTTCACAAAGTCAGTTAAATTTGATTCACGCCTCATTTCCTATTCATCATCGTCCCACCGAAACGCCCAAGCCGGGATAATTTCGAATCTTTATTGCGGCGATTGCGTTGGTTTCAATTTATCAGAATGTCGGTAATCCCGGATCCCTTCTAATCGCAGCTCTATCCAAATTAACACCTGATCCGAGCTGGAAATCTTGAGTATTTCGCCGCGGGGAACGCCGACGCACCGCGCAGAAGGACAGCGCCGAGCCGAAGAAAAGCGAAGACGCGAAGAAATGGTCTTGTCGACGGAGACAAGTGCGCCAGAAGAAAGCCAGACAAGGCTAATGCCGCGGCTATAAAATAAAACCGATTCTAGCCACTTTTGAGCCTGCTACAGGTGACACATGGGTGGAGCCGCGCGGTCAGCCCAGGTACAAACAAATTTCGCCGCGGTCCAGGGAGTACCTGAGCCGGGCCGTGGTCATTGAAAGGTGATTTAAAACGTGTTATCTCGCGCGAGCGGTTGATTAAAGTCTTTGACGGTCTCCCAGAGGATTCCGGTGTCCACCGGTGATTAAGTCTTGTTCGCGTCCTACCTGTGCCCCAGCGCCCTCCGCGCCCTTCGCCATTCCCGGGCCGCGGGGCCCGCTTCCCAGGGCAGGCCGGGATGACACGGGAATGATGATGGATACGACACCGCGCCGTGATCTGCGTGGGACGGACCTTTATCCGGCGAAGTGGTGTTAATAAAGTACGAGGTCCCGGCTCGGGCAGGTACACGAAACCTGCCCTTTCCCGAGGAGTGTTCATTTGTTATTCCCGCGGGCAGGTTCTCGGCACTCAGGAATTCCAGCTCGAAAATGACTCGTCAGCGATGTTATTAAAATGTTATTACATCGTTGTCTATTCGCCGGGCGGACTCCGGCTCGGGTCGTTCTCAATCTCAAGCCGCGGCGAAGGGCACACCTTTCGCCCGCCGTCCGCGACCGGCCCTGGACCACAGCCTCGCGGGTCACTGCCACTCGATTATTAAAAACACGATTTTATTGGGTGAGCAGCAGATTGGCCATTAGTGGGCCCTTGATGAAGATGGGAGCTGGAAGTGGATCGGGTTTCGGTCCGCGTCCGAAACGCGCTTTAATGAGGGCTCATTCCTGCGATTAGACCACTTCCCTTTGTTGGCCGCCCAGGAAACATTTCCAGATTCAGATTTTACTGCTATCGGACACCTGTATCCAGGGCTAATCTGATTATGGTATCATTGTTCGCCTTTTGGGTGGTCCGATCGGATCTCGCGCGACTCCGGTGACTTACCGGATAAAATATGTTTGCTTTGTGATAGGGATACGCCGAAATCTGAGGTAGATCTATGTAGATGCAAATGCATCGGCCTCAAACAATAGGGTTCAATAAAGGTCTATAAATTTTATTGCTATTTTAAACATCCGTTAGTTTTTCTTCTTGTAATTAAGTTTCATTTAAAAATTTATATTTATATGCCCATTTAGTGAGGTACATTATGTAGCTATAAGTCTTAGAATCATCTCCAGCGTTTTGCAGCCCTAATTATTTGTTCCTATGCCTATTATTAATTTTATTGAGTTTTAACTTTTACCATATTTCTAGTAACTTACTTATCCCAGATAATCATCCACTGGCGAATAAATTGAATATAATTCTTAAATTTAAAAACTATTTCGAGCCATACTCGACATTTGATCGCAAATAGTTAGTATGCTTACTATCAGGCGCCAATAATTTTCAAAATTAAAAAATCCTAAAACAAAAACCTTCTTCCGTTTAAAAGACTTGGCTTTACAATTATTTTCGAAATTACATACCCTACTTTTCATTAAACATGCTATTAGCTTTTCAACATTTTTTAAAGTGATAATTTGATTATATTTAATGTTTATAGAATTAAATAATTTTGAGATAGCTTAATTTTTTAGGGACATATTTATTTTGAATAAAAATTATAATCTGCCTTAGTTTTAACCTTAATGTTATCCATAACATACGAAATTGCTGAAAATTTAATATTTACATTTTTCTTATAAAGAGCTAAACTTTAAATTAATTCCATAGACAAAACATGCTACTCATGAAATACATTAATTTCTGCATTTTTGTTGATGCAATTTTGGTATTTGAAATTTTTGCTGAGGGTTGTTCATATTTAGTAAAATTAGTAAAATAAAAATGTAGGCAGTTACATATAGTGTTGGCTTTGAAAGTAATGCTAAAAATAATTATGTTGATTTAATAAATTAAGATAAGTATTATATTTGCTTTGTTGCGCTCTCTCTTCAATGAAAATAAAATAAAAGATTTATTAATAGTTTTACATTTCAGTAAAAATTTGAAACCAATATTTTAACTCAAAGGGTACAGCGGTTCAAAACAAAAGTTAGTTCGCCTTCAAAATTATGTTTTGGGCTAATGCAGAGGTTTCTCTTGTACATATTACAGGCTACGAGTTCCGATTGCGAGAGTTTGCTTACCCATATATTAATTTAAACGTTCAGTCAAAGGCAGTTATATACCAAATATTAGTAAACTGGTATTCTTTAATACAACCTCCCAAAGGACTCTACCTTCTTGTTGCAAGGCAGGGGCTCCGCAATCACTCGGCTCATCCGAACGTGAGGCCGCTGAAATATTTTCCAGAAAGGAGGGCCAGCAGAGCAGTTAAGTGCAAGAATGCATAATCCGATTCGTATCGGCAGCGTCCTGTGGGAGGCCGTGTCCGGGGAAGAATTTCTGTAATTAGGGCCAATTTGCAGAAGTGGGTGCACGACTCTGCAGAATCCAATTATGCATCATCGGGCAGATCTGTTGGGGCTGCATGTCCCCAGAGCAGTGGATTTAGCGGTGAATATCAGATTTAATTAAAAATTATTTATTAGCCAGAAATTAAGGAATGACCCGGCCTTTGTTTACGTCTCCCCGGGGAGAAAATTCAAAATTTTCCGCAAAACCGCCACAGCCGCGGGCGCAATCACGTTTTTAGCAGCGCATGAGGCCGCGTATTTAAATTTAAATTTGCAGCCTCATTGTCCGCAGATCGTATCCGTTTAGGGCCGCTGTACCTTTCATAAGTGGGCCCCACGAACGCCATTAGAACGGCGCTAATCGCGGACACTGCGGCGTCCACTGAGACTCCGCTGCGACGAATCGTGCTACTTGCCGGGCCCCGCAGAATCCGCGATTTTCCGCGGACTTGCGCGCCCTGACAGACAGTTGCACCTGGCTGACGTGAAAAATGTCCGACGCTGTAAACATTTCAGCTTCTGCACTTTTCGCTGGTATCGTTGTCATCTTAATCTTGTGTCATCCTAATGCAAATTTATGTCAGACAAAATGAAATTAATTTGCGTTGTGCACCGGCACATAACCAGTTGGCGGCCTAATCAAGATGTCGTCGTCGTGTCGCATATTCGCGGATGTAAATGACGCAGGTGATTGTGCCCCAGCGCCAAGTGGAGCGCCGCCGCCGGGCGCGACACCCGGGCGGGTGACTGACACCAACTTGAGTCACATTTTATACCTGGTAATTGGATTCTCGTTACCTCGTTACAGCGAAATTGTTCGATAAGTCTCGCAGCTTCGGTCATTTGTTTCTGCGGCTGTGACTGACACCTCGGCGGTGTTCTATTTCTTAAGTGGCAGCTCGATTTCGGGTTTTAATCGAATCACGTATGTTTAGGGGCTAATGGGTTTCCGTTCCGCTACTGGAATTGCGTAAAATCAACCGTGAGAAATAATTATGCAAATAATTTCAATAAAACGAAAATCGCAGTTACTATATACGTAGGTATGCTCTGTAAAATGGAAACAGAGCAACTGATATTAAAACTAAAATTTTTATAAAATTTGTGCACTATGGACTACAGTACACTAGATTAGGCTATAACTTCGTTTATTGAACAGAAGCGATTTTTAGGAAAATCAAATTTTGAAATCTTAAGAACAAGTAAAGAATTCCTTGAAATTATGAGATTATGCTAAGATCATCTACCTCTATTAATATCCGAAAGGAACTCCATAGAAAAATATCAAACATTCATATCAAGAAAGAAACTAAAATTTGACATTTTCGCAACCCAAAAACTAATAAGACCATTCAACATTTTTCACACTGATCTAAAATTGACGAATTCTTTTTAGTTATTCCAATACATACATCTACTCTAGAAACTGTTTTATGCAACATTTCTGTCCTACAAACCGTAGTATGCAATTTTGCATCAAACTGTAGTATATTATCTCGCCAAATTAAGTTATTATTATGAACTTGACGAAATATTGACTGTTGTGCCCTAGAAACAGACTACCTATGAATGAAACTGTATACGCTTTTCTCAAAACTATATTTTAAATAATATGTAGTATATATTCTTATGAAATTTATACGGCATATTCTAAACATAAATTGTAAACAATACGCTAGAACTACAAATTGTTCAATCAGAGATTAAGAAAATTTAAACATTTTTTTCAAAAAGATGAGCTAAATCGACCCCATAACAAATTTGAACAATTTTAACAATAAAATGTTGTGTTTCTTATTACTTTAGAAAATTATGTATGATGGTGTAAATCGAGTATCTTTACTGCTTTAAAGAGTGACAATACACAACAAATTTGGCGAGCAACACGTTTACACGGAACGAATATTCGAGAAATTTCCTAACGAGGAATTGTCACGAAATTCGCTTATGTTGAGTGAAGTAAAAGTTTGATACGGATATTATTACAGAGATAGTATTGGAATTTCAATACTTAATTACTTATTAGAAAGTACTGCGGGAACGTAAGCGTCCGTGAATTAATCCGACAAACCGCGGTGGGGCGTATGAAAAATTGGTAAAAAAACAAATTTGTATTTTGGAGAAAGGGAAACATAATTTATGTAGTACTGGAATATGTAATCTACGTATAACATTTTCGCCATAAGTACTTGCTGGCAGTATTCTCATATCTCTAATATATTTATAATTGGCACAAGCACCCCAGTGTTATCTTATATTTACTTATAAAATGTGGTCAAGAAGCGCATACTACCCTTATTAAGTTTTTAGATTAGGAGAGGGTATATAAAAACGAAAAACCGAATAGAATAACTTTGATGTCTTTTACGTGACGAAAATCAAAATAAAAGGAATTATTTTCTTTTTTAAAGGTGCTCAAAATATGGTTACTTAATGATTGATCTAATTTAAAAACGCAATTTGTATTGTATAATATTATAATAGTTTTTATTTTGGTTACTCATAGAAAATAAAAAGTCATACGTATAATGTGAACTTATATTGTTCTTTGGTATTCTTAATGTATTGTATTAAAAATGTATTCACTCGCTGAATTTCTACAAAATTAGCAATACGAAATCAATAATAGTACATAATTTTATGTTTATAGTATAAACAAATGAATTTTCAAATAAATACATTATGAAATATTTTACAAAATTTGAAACTGACAATTATAACTATTTAGTGTTACATGTATGTATAATCTTAAAACAGACCTCAAAATAAATTTTTAAATAATGAATCCTGCAACATAAGTGATAACCTCCACTAGGCCGAGAACGAGGCTAATCCCAAAATGATTTTCATGGCTATCAAAGAAGGTGCATCCTCCTTCACGGTGGATTTCCTTTCCATTAAGATTAACTCTGAAAAAAGGGAGAAAAATCCCATTTAGGCGGGCCTGACAAAGGTTCGTTATGGCGATTTTGATGTCAAAATATTTCGCAAACAGTCCGCTGTGCGGAACGCCCGAGGTAATTGAGTGCTAAATAAGGTGCCCCGCAGCTAGGGAATTGAATTTTTCGACTTTTATTTGTATTTTTTATTCCTTTTATTTTTTGCGTCTCCAGCGTCTTGCAAGACTGTCGCAGATTCCAGACTCAATTCCAGTCTCCTCCTAATCTCGGACACAGGATAATTTGTGTGTCGGCGAGTTTCTCACCTCTCACGCACCGGAACGGTGGCGGCCGAATGCGTGCATCGGCCGCGATAATTGTGCGCGGAATTATTTCATCGGGGCTGGTGCGAGCGAGGTATTTACATAATTCGTAAGAAAATCAATGGACTTAAGTGGCTTTTTATTACACCTCGTGTTATGCAGTTATGGTAAGTGAACAGAGCTGTTCAGAGGTCGTTACACCCCGCGGACTCGAGCGCACTCGTACTTTTGATATCGTGTGCATGCCGAAGCCATCTGATTTACGGTCCAGCATTTTTTAACGAGTCGCCTCGGAATCATTAAGGTGCGCGGCCCGCGAGCCTCCCGCGGCAGCGGTGGGCCCGGCCGTGGGGCGCATTAGGCGCTCGTGTAAAAAGGATGTTCTCCTTAAGGACGACCGATCCCCGCCTTAAAGACCCACTTACATAAATATTAACGACGCACCAGATAGAGGCGACTTCGTTCCGCGGACGGAATCTTTATTGCTTCTTCAACTGCCTTTTGATTGGGCGGTGCCTGCGGATGTGGCACAAAAGACGAATTTAACGATTGCGCAAGGCAACATTTTACTGACAGCAGATCTGAAATTTCGGGAACAAATTAAAACGATTTTACGGTCACTCAGGAACTGAGTAACTTGTTTTTTGCTCCCAAATTCGGGATAACTCGAATTTAATTTTTCATATAAAAATTCAACTCATATCAAAGCATAAGACTTTTTCTATCACACCCGCAATTTTCGTTAGATTTCTATAAAATTATATGTTTATCTTCATTTGTCTTCATATCTTCGTATCTGTAAAGTATGCCTTTTATTTATAACAACTAAAATTAAACTGAACCAAACTCAGTCAATATTTGTGAAATGGGGGTTCTTAGGTTCTACTGTTAGGAATAAAATTTCTTCTATAAATTAAAAAATAAATTTTTCTTGGGATTTTTTCTTGTTGTCGTATATTAATTTGTTTTACATATGTAAATAAAATGTTTATTCATATTTAAAGTAAAATTTCCCAAAGAGTGAAAAAATATTTAATTTTAAGGAAGAATATGACCTCTGACCTTCTCGGCCTTCTAGAGATTTCACAATATTTTTAATGAAGATAATTTTGAATCAAAATTGGTATATCTATGTATCTACTCAATTAATATAAAGATTAATAAAATCGACGCGAAAATTATGGTGGCTATTAAAAAAAAAGTCTTCTTTTCGCTTTTTCTACCTTGTATACATTTAAAAAAACGATATTTGAATATATTTTATCGTTCAAATTTCATTGGGCACAGAAGTGAATTCTAAACAAAATGTCTTTCAATTATTAAAACTTTTGTAAACTGCTCGGAGAAGGACAATTACGAGAAAAAACAGATTATAATGTTCAACATAATTACGTTAAATGTGATATGATACACCCATGAATGATGCAAATTGTAAATTGACTTTTGGTTGCTGGAGTACTCAACCCCTACTTTTCATTTGATATGTATATAAGTCCTTTTATGCTTTTTAGCAAGCGATCAAATTTTTAAAATGAATCCTTTAGGATATGGGACATAATAAATTTTATAATTACTCATATGTACCTATGTATTTACGTTAAGTATATGAATGCATACACATTTGTATTATTTTATAAAATATATACATATTACGTATATGTATGTGGCGTTTACACATGCATGTTATTTTATTAAATAGCATGCTTTGGGATTAATTAACGAATCCATATAAAATTTGTAAAAGGTGTTTTCAGGTCCAAATGGGTTAATCCGCGGCTTATTAAAAATTACCATATAAATTGTGGGGAGACTGCCCCCGCGAAATTCAACATCGTCGCCGATGAAAGAGGCAGCTCCTGCGGGTAATCGCGACCCACACCGCGGCCGCGTCGCCGTCCTGCCGCGGCGTGTCCTCCTCCTGGCGGCCATAAAGAGGCAGCCACACGGGCTCCCAAGGCCCGGGTCCCAGTCGCGGCGGTTGCACCCTTCGTGTTAATATTTCAATCCTTATCGCGGCCGCGCAAAAGTGTGGAAGTTCGAGGAACGCTGGAAATAAATAAAATTCCGCTGATAAGCGAAGTTCTTGGGACTGGTGTTGAATCGGTCGTGTTTATTCTGCGCGGGGCGGGGGCGGGGACCCGGGGGCCAGCTCCAGACACTCGCCGGGAATCCGAGCCACTTGCACCACTCGGCGATCGGGACCTATTCCCACTGGAGGCGCATTCCTGGCCGCCGCGGCCCATTCGTCAGAGCTGCTCCGCGCTAAAAGGAAAACGACGAGTTTCACACTTTATTTGCATGCCAGGGAGACTGGGAAGAACTCCTGGAATTGCGCCCCGTCCGCTCCGACGCTCCAGGCCCATCGTGGGAAACCCGGGGCTCGGGCTGCTAAATCACAAGGTGGGTACTTAGCAGTAATTAGCTCGAAATTAATCCCCTTGAGTAGACGAAGCTTTAGGTGCTTCTCAGTTAGTGAAAGAGACTAGACAAACAATCAGCAATGCAATAATGGTTAATTCATGGTCGGTTTCACTTCACTAATCCCTTACGACTATGTTTGTAGGTGCTTTTAATTATTTTCGCAGAAAGAAAAATATTTCAAGTTCTACCACATGTTTTTTAATTGAAAATTCTTGTCTTCTTTAGTCAACTTAGTCAGTACGAAAACATAGGGGGGGAAAGGGGTGAGGGTACCAGAGTTGGAAATAAAATTATACATAAATGTTTTGCAACTTGTATTAGAGATGACTTCTGAGGGTTTCAAGGATTCGTAGTTGTGATCTTAACTCTCGTAACCAATTCAGGTAATTCAAAATGGTGTACTTATGATATATAAATGAAAAACAACTTAGAAAATTTTAATATTTTTTCTACCCCATAAAGGACAAAAATCGGACACACATTACATGATAAGCTCCGTTTTATCAATGTCTATTTGATAAATTTATAATTTTAATATGAATACAAAAATCAGTTGTCATTGAAAGAACTTCAAAAATATGAAAATTGCACACTTGTTGCAACAATAGAAATCATAAATACATTGAATATCCCGCCATACCTTTATTATAAATTATTATAATATTTATAAATAAAAACAAAAATGGGATAGCATAAATAATCTATAATGCAAATTAAAAGCGAGGAATTTAGAAGAATGATTACCTAATTGTAAAACTCGGCAAATTTATCTCCGTTTATTTCAGGAGTTTTCTTCGAAATATCGGAAGTATATATGTTATAGGGAATATTTATGTGAAAATTGAAGGCATGCAAAAATTAAACACAAGGAGTAAGACGATAACCTTTAGCGCTACCGACTTTAGCAATAACTATTATGTAACATGAGCTCAAATATTCTCTGCAACCGGTTTAGCAATTTTCAAAGTTGTATTACCAAATAAAAGTTATATTATTGTTGGTGTTTATTGTCTTACGTATTTGGGGTAAAACGATCCTTTGATATCATCGGATAAAATGTACAATTACTTAATCTATGTTGGATTTCTGGAGAGACATTTTCTAAATTATGTTTTTATTAAATAAGTGTATTTCGTTAGATTTACTATAATTTTTATTACATCTACCAATTTTGCGGACTTAATGAATTTTGACTGATTGCTTCTCTTAATAATAATTTTCTTCTACTGTATTGTCTAGTCCGCCTTTGCTAAATCCGTATCAAGAATATTCCCAAATTTAAAAAATATGTCGTTTATGGACTTTTATGTCCCTTGTCTCTTAGAGCGATTATTTTGAACCACGTGTTTTTAATGTATGTACATATATTTGGAAAAAATAAGAATTATGAAAGTGCTCTTGTATGGGGGCAATTACCTAGTTTGATAAGCTTTTCGAAAATGAGTCCATTTGTACTGACTGTGCATGTGCTTAAGGGTGTTGTAATCGAAGTTATATTAGACTTTCCGGAAGGTACGAGGTCGTTTACATCTCAATCTCGGCACCAAGGAGGCCCTCCTTTGCATTAAGAGGCCGCTCCGGGGCCGCTGACAACCGACACGATAAAGGGGCGCGCGCTGCACTGGATGTCGACGCGGACCGGCAACTCGCAGGGCGCATCGGCCGCATTGACATCCTTCAATCAGCCGGGGACTTGACGGGTAATTATTTCGAAACCCGGTCCCGATCAGAGCCCGCCGGGCCGCGGCCCCGCGCAGCTCCTGACATCTGAGTCGTACCGCACGCCATTCGGAGCCCCGCGCCATGCTGCGGCGTTGTCATGCCGCGATGATTCGGTTCCGCCGGTGCCGCCGGGGCCCTGGGCCGCTCGCAGCCCGCCCTTCGCTCGCATGCAGCCGCCGCCGGGCCGCGGCAGGGCTCCGCCGCGCGCCTTGTCAAAGCTGCCCCGAGCCCCAAGTTGGCTCGCCATGCCCTTTTCTGGCTGGACGTTGACAATTTCATCGTTTCAACTTTTTCCCGGCGGCCGGGTGCTCCGACATCATAAAGTAATGTTCATACGCCGTGATTGACGTCTCCGCCGGGCGCGCTTTTTGCGGGAAGCGGTGCCCGGAGGAGCCGCCGCGGCCCCGCCGCGGTCCCGCTCGGGGAATGCGCGCCAAATGAACTTGTCCGTACACAACCAGCCGCAGAAAGCAGAAATTTAAACGATTTCGTTCAGGCGGAGGACGTCGTTGCTTATTACGGCTTTGTTCGGCCGCGGCGGTCGATGGCGGCTCGCGGACGCTACAGTTTTCCATTTCCTTAAAAAGTTCATAATTGAGTTGTTCCCCGTCCCTCCGATGGTAATAAATCGATTTTATCGCTAGCTAATAGCTATGTCGCGCTCTTAATTAAGTCCGCGGCGTGCCTGATTGGAAAATTACTCGACAAACGACAGCTGCTTGGAAACGGCAACAACATCTTTAAGAAAACCTAACCGATTAAGAATCTTAAAACTATTAGCTTTGCTAACGAGCTGTGTTACAGCAGTCGAAAATCAGTAATTTTTTAGCCAAAGAAAACATGACGTTTATGCTAAAATCAAATAAAAATGGAAAACCATTAAGTAGAAAAGCCTCCGCAAAAATTTTGAGAAAAGATAGTGCCACATAACCAATGTTCGCTTTTTTTAATCTTTTAAATTCTTGGAGAAGAAATAGTCCTTTTGAAAAGACGCTTCTTGTACTTTATACAGTGCCCTAAGAGTATGTGCTCAATAACGATTTTAGCTGAGAAAATAACTACCTTTTGTTTTCAGTGTGACACTTTATTATAATACTTATATTTTAGCTAAGAAAATTAGCAAAGCAAAATAATTTGAATTTTAGTATATCCAAGAAACTAAAAATAATTATGTAGAAATTGTTTATTTGTAAAAAATATACAAAATGACACAAATTTTCGAAAGTCTTTTAAATGAAATTTGCAAATATATTACTTTAAGGACCTCCTCATCATTAAGAAATTTCGATATTTATCATATTTTTATTGGTACCAAAAACAATTAAAGAAAAACTTTTTCCTAGAACCATTATCCAAATCCGGACCTAAATTTTTGGAACTTATTAAAAAGAAAATTTCTTCGTCTTAAACGCTTCAGAAAAGTTATTGCAGGTAGTTTCTCTAAGAGGAAACTAAATAACTATTAGAAGAACTTTAGGAAAAGTTAATAAAAAATAAATGATTAGCATAAGCGCACTTGAAAAACAATAATTTAGTTAATTAAATAAAGTGACTACATTAATAAGACAAAGTAAAAATTGAAAGCGTTTGGATAATATTGACCCATTCCAACTAAACTCAGATTATGAATACAAAGCATTTGGCAAACTTAGTGAACACTATAATGGTTTGATATATACTACTTCTACATAAAATAAATAACTAATAGTAATAAACTAGCACTAGTAACCACAACATGAAATAAGGATATTAAAGTAAAAATATAAATTTACCTATATTATGAACGCAATTTCCTGATCAAGAATGCATTATATTCGTAACAATTGTAGAATTTTGAAATTGGAAAGGTATGAAGTCAACATTAAAGGCTAAATGTTCAATTCAGTTAGGTATAAATTATCGATTATTTTACCCTTAACCCCTAAAGGGAAAAGATGATATCTTTTCTTAAGTGGGTTGTTTATCGGGTTTAAGAAAAAAATAAGTAGGTACGTGTACCTATAATGCAGATTTTAAAAACTTCCGTATAAAAACCAGCACTTGTTTTATATTGCGTGAATGATTTTTGCGTGTATGCAAATTATGGCGCTTCGTATGCAAAACGATTAAATGCAATTAATATAAATTAAATATAAATTATCTAGGAAAACAACGGTCTCTTGTGAGAATTTCGTTAACGTATCGTTAAATTATAAAAGAAATTGCCCCTCATCAATTGTTAGGCTCGATTATTATTGCATGCCTAGACCTAATATAATTATTTTACTTATTGTTAATATCTTGTGTTTTTCTATTATTTTAATTTTCATATCAGGTGGCCTATGTATCTTCATGAATAAAATGGACTAGATTGTGAACAAATAAAAATAGTTCAGGTTATGTGAGAAAAAAATATAAAAACATATTTTCCGGGTAGTTATTACAACAATAGATACTATGGAATAATTTGCAGTCGATTAACAATGCATAAGTAGACATGTCTTATTGATGCGGATAAAACATGGAGACCCGGAAAAGGTAAAAAGGTCATTACCTTGTATCGTTTCTAGCTCAGAGGTATCTTTTGCCAATCTGATGCGTGTCTGAAATGTGCAACACATAATTTGAATTCATGTTTTTATCATAAAATAAATGTAAAATAATTAACAGCTTGTATCTTCTGCTAAGGAATTAAAAATTAGGTATAAATTAAAAAGTGTGACAGATGGTAGTATGTGTTTATTGAGTAGGATAGTTCAAAACATTTTTTACCATGCTGTATGAAAAATCGACAAAGAGTTAATTTTTCCTCAGTAAATATACTATATTTATGTAATTAATTTCCTTGAAGTCTAACATATATATATATATAGTATAATAATAAATCAAACACTAAAATTAATACTGCTATATTATTAAACTGGAAGAATGTCAATTTTGAATTGTTTTACGCTAAAATTAGATTAGATAGTTTTTTAACTGCATTCATCTTTCTTTAAGTACCGCGAGTTGGTATAAATAGGTATGTATAACCTTGAATCTGTTTGTTTAACTATTTACTCAAAAGCGTTAGTGATACTGACAATTTGTATAAAATTAGGACCTAATTTGCTTAAAACTTTGACTATTTTCTGTGGATCAAAATTATTTCAAATAATTAAATGGTTTAAAAAAGAACGTGTCCTCATTTTATGTCAAGTAACATTAGGAAACCATAATTTATCAGCATACCGTAAAATGAATAAATCTTTTTAATGAAACTATGCTATCACATGCATATAAATATTAGTTAATTATAATTATTAATTAGTTAGTTTTCAAAATTATTTATTAACGCTAACCGCTGTTTTTTAGATTTAATAGTGTTATATCCAATTTTTTAGGAGGTATCGTGCTGCGTTCGGTTTCCTTAGTGGATTGCGTAAATAAAACTTCGAATAGTTTCCTCAACTGTCTAATTAAAATACGTAACTCGTATTTAAACGGCTTTTTTAATCCTTGTTTCCGGAAATAACATTTAGTTTGAACAAATTTCTCGCATTATTGATGCCAAGCATAACTTGTGTGAAGTAGAAAAACAATAAAAAGCCACAACTTCCTGTGATATTCTTTTTAATACTTTATTATTGTGGACTACAAGAAAAATGAGTAAACGCATTATTTCCTCTTCAGAAAGGAAATCAATTGGGTGCGTAAATGATAGCAAGAAAACTTCTCATATGCAATTAGCTGCGGTTCTGGGTTTCACAAAATTTCACCACAACTATTGTGCGTGCGTCTAATTTCAGTTTTGAGCCTAGCCCACTCGGAAAGGTGTTACAAGCGGTGTAATGGCACGCGTGAAAATTACTTTTGCGTTACCAATTCCATAAATCAGGCGAGTGAAAGCACGGCGCAGTCGTGGTGCGGTTACGCCGAGCGAAACTGAAGCAAGAAATTCTGCTGCACGACTCGCATAACTCCACGCAAATTCCCGCTGCGTAATGTCCGCGCGCACGCAAACTGGCGGCCGCCGCGACTCCTGAGAAGGGAACGAGCCCCACTTAGGTGAAGTTATGCAAACTTCCCATTTTCCCCGCAATTAGCGATTCCCATGGTTTTTTCTTTAAGAAATCTTGATCTTGCTGATGACCCGGCGATGATCTTATGCTCGGCGACTGCCCGGTGGCGGTCAAGTGGCGGTGCGTGCGCAGCGCGAAATCCGCGGGCAAGTGGTAAATTCGATCCAGCCACTTAGCACGGTGCCAATTATCGCGTCGAAATCTAGTTGTCACGCCTGAATGAGGTGGACCCCCTAGCTCCAGTCTGCGTCACGCAATCGCCGCGAATCTCGCAAGTTGGCGCTTATCCGCGACATTGGCGGGCATTAGGAGCAATTTGAAAATGGAATAGAAGCAGTCTGGATTTGAAATTTTTGTCCACTAAGGATTTATAAAACTAAGCCGCCTTTCCTTGTTTATATTTTTAATTACCTATTTATAACGTTGTTGATTAATTTTAATCAAAATGAAATTCAACGCAAGTTGCAATGTTTGTTGGTAAAAATTTATATGTATATCCACATAGCTATATAAAAGTATAACCAGCGAAAATAGAAATTAGATTAAAATATAATTGGATTTATATTATAGCGTAAATTTTTTAATTTTGAAACGAATAGTATACATTTAAAATTAATCACATGAAATTTGGAATAGAATTTTGAAATGAAGAGTACATTTAAAATTAATCACATGAAATTAGAATAGATTACGCACGCGCCTTTTGCGTAAGGTAAAAATTTTTTTTATTTTATCTTTCAAAAATAAATAAATAAAGATGCTGATCTTATACACTGAATATTTTTTGAACAACTTATGTAAGAGATAAATAAAAATTGTAAATACTACAAAAGTATAAATAGAAATACCATGTGAATGAATTCGTAATAGTGTCTAGTCCTTTGGAAAGAACAAATTTGCGTCTAGAAAATAATACAATTTTCAATTTTTGTTTTTTCAATAACAAAAATTTCGCTGCACGCAACCACTGGTATTAGATACTAAATTCGGCATATTTGCTATGATTTTCAAAATAATTTTGTGTTAAATATTTTGTCTCGCTCAGCGTGGTAAAGTGGTGATAAAGAGGGACACATTTTGTTTATTAAGGTCAATCGATGGGGTCCCGATGTTGGGTCCGGGACACGGGACTCCTACATAGAGCCCATAGATTCCTGGCGGAGCTTCGTGCTCCATCATGTGTGCGTCGTATGCGTAACGAGCGTGAAAGACGGCGGCGTGGAGCCAATTAACGAGGCGTGAATGACGCGCCGTGGAAAGCCGCGGTCTAGATTGCCGAGATGATCGACCGCATCGGATGAGGGCTGCACCAGCATCGGCCGCCCTGGCCGGTTCACATGGCGTGTCAAGCGGCGGGGCGAATGACAAAACTATTTTAATTAAAACATAAATTAGCCCAGAGCTGGCCTGGCCCGGAGCCCACGGCTAAGCCGTAATTAACAATTATGTTAACACAATTTGCAAACAATTTTAGCATAATTAGCCGCGGTAGCATCGCCGCCGCCGCCGTAGAAGAAAGACGCCGCCACGCAGACGCAATTTTCTCGCTGAACGCTCTCGCCGCGCCCGCGAAAGTCTTAAAGGAGAGATGCAAGACGTTGGGGGAAAATCACGATTGGAAAAATGAAAAATTTTTCTTCAAGTTTCCCTTAATTGCGAATAATTAATGGCTTTCTGCGACGGATTTAATTTTTATGAAGTGCTGACCAGACCCGCAGTCTGCGTCGCGAATGCCTCATAGGCTTTTCTTTTACATAGGCGCTGCGCATTTACGCGGCGCAAGATAAAAAGACACCTGGATGCGCGCACCGCGAGCGAGGTATCCGCGCACTCGTCTTATTGCCGCAAAATGTTTCAATTGCGGCGTGAAGAAGGGCGGAATAAAATTTCCATAAAATTATGCTTTACGCCGGCTTACGCAGCAAAATGCTGCAATCGCTGTCATTAAAATTGTTCTGCATTGATGGGAGCCCTTGGCCGCGAACTAGCCGAGGGAAGAGGCCACCATTTAAGCGTTTTTCGCAATTTTTGTTGCAAAATCTTTAATTCTAGCGTTCGATAAATGGCTCGCAAGGTGTGCAGAAAGAAACTTGCAGCATCAGCCTTCGGTTATTCGCAGGCCGGCGCAATTTCTCGCGAGAAATTACAAACATCCGCCGGAAGACTTTGGCAAACTTTATTACCAGCTAATTAAGGATATATTATAGGTCAGAAACAACATAATAATAAAACCTCAAAAACATACTAATTGATATAATATAATTAGTTACTACCAACTTTACATACTTAAGTACCCTTCAGATGCATTTTTTCGTAATTATGTCTGTACCTTCAGCCAAACATAACAGAAAAATCGCTTTCTAAAATTCATTTCGATAAGATAAGAACAATTTGGTAGATTTTGATATGTTATAAATCAACTTAATTGCGATTTGGAAAACACTTTAGTTTTGTACTGAAAAACCAACAAACTTAAATTGAAGCGCTAATATTTATTTAGTTTTCAATATCTTTTAATTGTATACAATTTTTAGAGGCTCCAATAGAAATGTACTTACTACTTTATTGTCAAAATGATTGTCAATAGTCTGTTTAATTTCTTCGTTGGTGTAAAATTTTCCACCCCATAACTCTTCTTCAAATTTGAAATTATTATAGGTCGAGCATTATCGTGGAACAAGTAGTGACCTCAAATGATTTTTCCTCATCTTATCTCCATTAATTTGTGCGTAACTGCGTTAACGACTTTATTGTCGTTCTTTAAACCCTATTCCGTCATCAACTCAGAAAATTATATCCATGCTTTTTCCAGTATGGCAATCTTTCCTTTTCTTGGTACTGGCTCGTGATTCATGGTGAATTGTAGTTTCATTACCCTTCCCAATCAATTTAATAATTTCCTTGTTTAAGTTCTAAAAACTATTAAAGCGATATTTGGTTTTCGAGATTTTCAATTTAAGATCACTTTCTTAATTTAAAATATTCCGCTTGCTTTCACCAATATTTTCTTATATTTTTTATTTTCTGTTTAAAATTTTCAATTATGATAAACTGATCTCCACGAACACCAAATAAAAACCTGTAAAAATAAGTTAAATTTTACACATATGTATATATGTTGAAAATTAGATATAGGTAGTTACCTACTAAACTTGTATACTTTTCCGACAAAAGATTCGAAAATAATACTGATATTTATACTTTAAACTCATTGGGATCGTAGAAAAATGTTTACTACTTTTACTTTGCATCACCTTTCTTAAATGTACCTCGTTCTTCGAAAATTTACCTTAAAAGATTAAAGATATCCTCTTTGAATTTTAATAATAGCTTTAACAACTAAGGCTGACCTCATGTGGATTTCACTTAGGGTCAGATTTGATAGCTAAAGGATATTTATTTAAAATAAAATGTTTGTACTACGGACGTAGGTAGGTACTTGTATAATGCATCCTACGAATTTTGAGCAAGACAGCTGAGAAAGGAGTCGCCGGTGCGCAGAAAACACGCGAAAAGGTAATTAGGGCCGACAGAGGCAATAGCTCAAAATATAAATGCCTACATTCACCTTAATTGCGCCCATAAACAACCCACGAGCCCTATCCGAAATAGCTACCAAAACCAGCGGCCGGGGTGCAGGAGGGCGGCGGCCCCTATCCGCGCAATTCCGGGCCCAACGACGTAATCATCGACTATTTACCTATCACTCACAGGCTCCTAACGCGAACTCCGCGGCGGTATCCGCGCAGGTATGAATTATGCGCGCGGTCAGTTAGTGGAGATGATTGATTTAATAAATTTATTGCCCGCGCAGTTTTATTATTCAAATGGTGGGCTCTGCGCGAAATCCGCGCCTGACCGGCGGATGGGGCCGTGCGGCCCGAGCGGGCAGACGGACGGGCGCGGTCAAGGCATGCCCGCGGGGGCGAGGGGGCCCCGGTGGCGGAGTCGTCGTTGGCGGGTCGGAGCCGCGGCCAGAGGAGCCCTGCAGTTTCTGGGAGCGAATTCGCGATCGTGTCGTCCGCGGAGGAAAAGGGAGCAGATGCGGAGGAATTCGTTCCTTTTAACCGCAGACGGCTGTAACATCTTCTGGTGGATCTTCGTGCTCTTTTGGAGTCCGCCGAACGTGCGGGACCACCCAAGATGCGCTGTGAACGAGATACGTATAATAAATGTGGATAAAGTCACAATTAGGAGGTGGAAGCAGTTCCCGATTAAACCGTTCACAATTGCAGCTGATCAGGGCGCTGATTCGCGATCGGCGGCGAGAGTGTTGCGCTGTGAATGGACCTGGATGCTGGATGCTGGACCCGGTCCGGCCGCGGACGCGGGGCGATACCTGGCCGCTTAGCCCTCGCTCGGAACCATGTTCGGACTTAATTGATGTGCGCAGATGCACTGATCGAAATCGCTGGAGATTTGTTTTCTGCTTTTCTGTTGCTTTTCACAAGTTTCGTGTGGTTGGGATTTTTCGCATTCGCGAATTTCTTCTTTGGGTCCCCGGGACGGGGACTCTCCCCGGTGACTGGACTGGGACCTGGCAGTCTCTGGCGGACCGGACCGGTAGGCTCGACGAAGATTACCTGGTTACGATTGAAATATTCCTTGGACTGCCGTTGAGACGCGGCCTAACTTATGACCACGAATGGGAATATTTGTGGCAACATCATTTGTTCGGGTTGTTATTAATTATGGCCTTGTGGTCCAGGACAACTTCTGCCGCCGACTTGGCTTATTCGGCGCGCAATTCCATCTCAGCTATCGGCCAAGAAATCAAAGATAAAATTATTTCAACAAAAATATGAGGAGCTCCATTGAGTTCATTAAAATTTGAATGGGACCCAATTTAAGAAATTTATACGATAAGGTGCAGATAACACCCTTTTAGGTAGTTATGTTTGGAAGAACGCAGTTTTATTATACATTTGGGAATTCTTAATCGGGATATTGGTTCCATTAGGTTTCTAGGAAGAGAAGCGAATCAAAGCATGTGGCAACGAAAGAAAACCGAAAGAAATGAATCCACCTTATAAAAAACAGATGTAATGCAGAATGAATAGCTGACTGACTTTGTCCTATATACGAATACATATATATGATACGTCAAGTTATAAAGAATATGTTACGAAATTAATTGTCCAAAATATTCGTTCCACTACTCAACTTTTAAAGGTAGCTCAAGAGTAAATTCGTTCTGGACCCGAGGGCATCTTCTTCGACCTAACGCCGATGATACTTTTAAAGGGGAGAAGATAAATCGTAAAGTTTTTGAGCTAACCTTAATATGCATATAACATAAAGAGGCTGCTGCTCTCAGTTCCTTCATGATTAACATTTTAAAATGTATGCAAACGAACTTGTTATTTTTGAATTTAAAAGATAATTTTAGCTCTAAACTATAAAAATCAAAATAGGAAAGCTGAAGCAGTGATGTTTTAATTTTTTTGGAAATCAAAAATGATAAATCTATAGGTATAAAGCAAGTTTTTTCAATTCGTTGTGATTTTTCTTTTCATTTAGCTGTTAGAATTATTTTATAATATTATGGTTATTTGGGTCCAGGGTTTTCGCCGAAAATACAATATTCAAATTAAATTGTTATTTTACATATTATATAGAAAAATTTAAAAGAAATCGGCAATATCTCGAAAAGGGTTATTGCAAAAACGGGAAGTGAATTTTTATTTTGTAATAAAATTTCTATGACCCTACCAGAACTTAGATATCTATACGAGTAAAAGCCTGATTTTCTCTTTTATCAGAATTTAGATCACTTTAAAAGAAATGATTATGTAGGTACATAAGTGATTAGAAAAAATACAATAATAATACAAAATACATAAAAATTGAAACAGGATTTACATTTATACAAAACTTTAATCACGCCTGGAAAAAATAAGAAGAGGTTTACTTTTTAATTCTTATTTTGTTATGGAGTTTCTTTTGAAAAATGCCCAGTAGCCGCGACCACCGTTTCGTTATTGATTTATGTGAAGACCATCGGTGTGGAGTTTGCTTTCTTCAGCGAAATTGTTCGATTAAATTTCATCGAAAAAGAGCCATGACCGCGCCTGCACCGCCTAATAACACACCCGAAGACGTAGGGTCTGGGGTCTGGGGTCTGGGGTCTGGGACCCTTCGCTCCCAGCACATTAATTACAGCGCCGTGTAAAACTGCCAGGGAGCGACGAGTTTCGGGCCTCAAATTTTATTATTTTTTATATAGAGAATGGCTTGACATGATCCCAACCGCGTCGGCTAATTACAGGAGACGGTGAGTAGAATTCCTGGGGATAGCATGAAGCATCCCTCAGCCGGAGCCCATCTTGGAACCGGCGGAGGGAATTAACGCGGACAAAAAAGGAATCCCCACAAAATGGAGTCCGTCACTCCCTGGACCTGGACCCGAGGGCATGTTTTTCGACCTAATGAGATGATACGTGTTCTCGCAGCGACCGCTTGGTCAGTTGCGTTTGACAGTGTTTTCGTGTTCTGGTAATTAAGTGAAGACATCCAGGAAAATTGGATCCAGAGGTGAGAGATGAGAACCCCGGGTAATTGAAGACACGGCCTCGGACCGAACGTGGTAGCTGCTTTGTATGCAAATTGCCCGCAAGAAGTGTCACGTAATCCAGAGTGTACCTGACCCCGGACGATTCACACGCTGGAAACGAAAACACTTTGTGATTTTTTTACGCACACGGGCGAATTATTGACGGTCTGAATTTAGTAACGAAAATGCAACTGAGGTTAATTGCGGACAACAAACTGCCATTTGGGTCTGTCTTTTGACTGACCAAAGATTATTATTGGTCCAGTGCACGCACTCAAAAAGGGGAACGATTTTGAGCACGGTCAAAAATTTTGGGTTAAACGCTTACATTTTTGGGGTTATGTACAAGTCCTGTCTGAAAAGGACTATGCATTGTATGGAACTTTAATTAGCTCCTCGTTTTTACCTATGTAAAGGTTAAATTAGATATTTTGCTAGCTTATGGCTTTATAAAATAGACAGTTTTCTACCCTTTAATGAAGAAATTCTACATCATTGTATTCGAAATACTTCTATTTTTTAAGTTTCCTTTTACTTTTATATAGTCACATAATCTAGTAATTAAAGCAAAATTAGTTTCTCCACAATAAAGTCGTTAAGCCGTTAAAGATGCGATAATAATTCTGCAATATTTACGCAAACTTAGATATATTACGGAAAGGAAATTTTTACTACAAGAAAACATTATCGGCTCGTATTGAAATAATATTTATTTATTTATTTTATCTCTGATTTTGAAAACAAGACCTTAGCTTACGACCTATCATTTACCCAACTCAGGTATTTACGGTGGTATTTTATTTTATTTCTTAGATATTATTTCTAAAGTAAATGCAAAATATTGTTGAAAATATGAAAAGATTCAGAATAGAAGGCCATTATTTTCGCAACACATCTAAAAGAACTTTGTGATCCGCGTAAACCAATATCTCAAATTTCCTCAAAAAACCATATTTTACCATTTTCAATGCTTATTTTATCACTTTAACCCAATAACGTAATTATGTACCTACGGTTTAATCATAAAATAGGATTGAAGTATAATTACGTTTATGCAAATAACAAATATGCAAAAAGGGCTTGTCGGATAACGTTTATCTGCCTTTAGGCGTTAATACTCAGTTCAGGTACGAAAAGGCATATGCAAAGCAGCTGATAAATTAAAATTAAGTGGTATAAGTACTCTTTAATACCTTTTAAAGTATATTACTTTTTACACTATGATCTTCTTCAAAAACACTTAAGATAAATTAAATTAATGCTTTGTTTGCACCATTTAAATATAGTTTAAATAAAAGTTTCGCGATGAATTAAGCTAATAAGACAGCAATTTTCATCATAAGACCAATCTGGGAATTCGCAATTTTTGTGTGTATGTTTATGTTTATAGACGAATGTAAAAATAGTACAAATTGAGGATACATTTGTAAAATAAATCGATATTTTGCGGCAGAATATTTGTGTAAAAGTTAAAGTGATAAAATAAACAAATTTTTGATTAATGTACCCAAATAATGTTAATTTCTACGCTTTTTTCATCCAAGAAACCCGAAGTATGTCAGTAGTATATACTTGCTTTAATAATTTTTCTATTGCAGAACATAGTTTATACAAAAATGTAATAAAGATTAAATGCAAACTTTCACAATTATTTTATGAAAATTTGAAAAATCATTAGATGATACCAGACGTTTGGTGATAATTTGTATTGGTCGGTTGTTGCATATCACCGTAAACAATTACGTTTACTTATGAATAAGTAAAAATCGCTTAAGTAATTTTTATATATTGAATAGTAAGTTGAAGTTAAAGAATTTTAAAAAATGGAACATCGTGCAGGGAATGTAGTCTTTTAAGTTCGAAGTATTTAATTACAACTTGTTTCACAATCCTTCCATTAGATCCTTTGGCATCCTCCTTAGCCTTCGATTGTATTTGTGATTTGCCCCAAAACTGAATTAATCCGCGTTAAAAATTGGCGAGCGATTCGCGGCCAGACGGTGCGATGCCTGTTTTAAAATTCAAGACAACTTGGAGCCTGCAGAAAAATCCAGAACGAGAGCAAAAGGGACCCACCCGAGTCCCGGACAGAAGAAGACGCACAGATCCAGACAATGGAATGCCAGAACCAGAAGCAGGGAAGAATTCGGGCAAGAGGAAAATACCTGGAGAAACGCGTCCAGCCCGGTTTCAGGCCGCCCTTCCCGCTGCTGGGCCCTTCTTCGGATAATCCGCGAGCTCTTCCCTTCTTCCCATGGGATTGGATTGGAGGCGGCGAGACTCCGCCCCGGGGCGCTATTTACCTGGCGGAGGCGTCTGTGTGCGTTCGCCACCGCACCTGAGAATCTGAACCAGTTTAGGCATCGATGCCTCCCCACCCGTGCTCCAGGGGGGCATTGTTGCCCCAAAAACACGGGGAATCTCGTCCGCAGGGAGCCACGGGAGAGATGAGTCTATCTCGGGGAGATAAGCGGCGAAGATGAAATTATTTAATTATTTTATAAAATTTGGACTCGTTGCCCGTGGTGTTTTCGGTATGTGACGTCGCGTAAAAGGCACTCGTCCCTTGGGTTTTTCGCGATTCGACACGCTCTGGGATGATTAACGAGGCCATCCCGAAAACCGGGTTTCGCCGCCGCTCATCCCTTCGGGGAGCGGGTCATCGGGGGAGTTTCGTGGCGAGTCCTGATTAAGTTTTCTCAGGGCGCGAGGAGCCGTCGCTGCAAAAGTGGGACTAATTGCGCGTTTGCATGTTCGAAGGCCTGTCGACGAAGCGCTTCACTTCGAGCTGAAGAGTGACTTCTTAATAGGCGTCTTAAGTCCTGCTAACAGTCTCAAGATCGCGCGTTTGCCAGCCTTCGCCTTCGCGATCGGTAAATTAACCTGATTTTATTGGCGACCCGGAGATGAGCACGGAATTCCTCCGGGTGCCGAGAGCGTGGGGCCGTTGAGGTGGCTCCGGTCCCGGGTGAAGCTGCGATTGACCCAATTAGACCCACAAATGCGGCGCCAATTAAAAAGGAATTTCTGCGGCTCTTGTCATGATTCTGGGCTCGTTTATCACGAGAAACTCCTTTGTTCGTGGCTAATTGAATTATGGGAAAGTACGGATTAAAAAGGCGGCCCCGCCCCCGCGCGTGAGAAACGCTTTCAGATGACAAACCGCGAACTATTTGAACAATTTGGAGCTAGGCACTAGACAAGCAAAGCGGCAAATTACTTCATGCCTTTTTCCACCAAACAATGGCGCACTTAAAGGCAATTGTTCTCAGGCCAAACCAATTCCAGTTCCTTAACCTTTTCCAAAATTTCTTCTTTTATTTCTCTTACCGGAGCACTTAAAATTAATTTTATAGTTTCCATTTTTTGACATTTGCACGCATATGGGTACCAATATTTTTATGTAAAAATGCACATAAAAGCTAATCAGAAAACAATTTTTAGTATAATTTATTTAAACATAAAATCGCCTAGAAGTTATTATACATTGCATTTTAGGTTTTTACACCGAAATTTGAACCTTATTAGTTTGATTTCGTTGTCCGTCTTTTTGTTATCATCGTTGATTATCTCTGTTCTTTTCAAAACTTGCTCCTTTTTTGAAAAAGCCAATTTGTAGGAAACGCTCGGTATAAGAGTCAAAATGCACACTTTATCGATCTTTCATTTAAGGTCATTCCCTAAAAAACCAAATAATAATAATTTCTTACAAAACTTGGAAATATATTTGACCTAATTATATATAAATTGTAAGAAATACAATTTTTAGGAGTGTTCTTAAGTGACGAAAATTTGTTTGATTTTGATTTCAAAGAAGAGCACATCCAAATATTCTTACATAAATTATAATTACTATTATTACAGAAAAATCAATATAACTTATTTTTTTAGAGTTATTGTTGTTTCCCTTTGCAGACAGGACAATTTTACTTAAATCAAAAAATATAAAATGAATTCGGATAAAATGTTTTTGGTAAGATGTAAAATTTCAATGTTAAAGCACTTGATAAGACCATGCTAAATTAAAGTTAAAGTGCTCTGTACAATAATTCATTATGCTTTTACTAATTAATTTTCCGAAAATTAGTTTAAGTAAAAC
Source organism: Tolmerus cingulatus (assembly GCA_959613345.1). Lineage (NCBI taxonomy): Eukaryota > Metazoa > Arthropoda > Insecta > Diptera > Asilidae > Tolmerus > Tolmerus cingulatus. The sequence goes on along the minus strand of OY390708.1, from coordinate 10,331,270 downwards.
AAAAGTTATAGAAATAAATAAAATTCATTATTATCTCCTTTTTATTTGTTACAAGATTGCATCAAATAGAAATGTTGAACCAACCTAATTTGATAGAATCGAAAGAGGTTTTTTCTCTATTTCAAGTAACATAATTTATAAATAAACAATTTAATCAATTCAATTACAATTCCTCTAAATTCTTCTATTTTGAAATAAAACATTTTTAGAGTGAATTCTTTAACACGGGTTGGCCAATATAAATAAAAGATGATACAGGTAATTTAAAAAATAACTGAAGAAATAAGATCTTATAATTTTACTTTATCACGGAATTAAGTATCCCAGGAGGTAACATGATCATTTACGGCAACGGACGTGTTAGAATTGGTTTTTAAAAGATATTAATATGCATTATAGTTACGTATAAGATCGAAAATCTTCATAAAAGGATTTAATATTACCTAATTTAGTATGTAGCACTTTGCTATATGTGCTGAATTTAGAGATCTGATAAGAATTCACTACGTTTTTCATATGTGTTCTTCAAAAAGTTAAATTCATAATGACTACATAATGCTGCTAGTCACGTCCTTAGATTTGAAATGAAAACAAATTCATTCGAGTTTCTTTAGAAGTGCAATTGTCTAAGCGAAAACATTAAAATCGTTGTCAGCAAAACCATAAAACAAAGTTGTGCACTTGCAAGAAATACGACGATTTGAAGATGTCGCTCCTGTTAAGGGGTGATTTCATAGCCACAATAAAATAATTGTGTTAAGTGTCCCATGCCAAGATAACCTTGGCGATCGGCCGATCCCGCGGACTATTAATAGAGAAATTACTGGAATCATTTCTCCAATTGGGAACGCTATCGCGGCGCATAAGGAAGTCATTATCATATCTCGCCGTGCGGCCCTCGGCAAATGTTTTAATTCACCATCGCTAAATGTTAATAGACGCAGATCTGATTATATTATCAGCAGGATCAGTTTTTGCCCAGACGCCATTCGGATGGGTTTCTTGCCCGACATTAGTTCCAGCAGCGCGCCGATCTGCCCCGCGCCCGCGCCCGGATGAAACCTGAAGAGCCTTCCTTCTTACACTGAACCGCGGCCCGGGAACCTGGGGCTCCTCTGGGTCTCGGGGAACCCCCCGCGCCCATGGAGCACGTCCTTCTTTGGCTTGTTGAGTTGTTTTACATGAATTTTATTTATGTTGCGGGCAAAATAAATTTATTATTTGCGTTTAAGCGACATAATGAGTTTTTGTCCGTAGATAAAACGGGCTACATCCACCAGATAAATGTGGTCGCGTTGCTTATTTATATCTCTGGCCATCGACGCTTTGTGCCGCACGGGCACGGCCCGGCCACTTCTGGAAGATCGAGTGCCTGCGTCGCATCGCGGGCTTGCGGCGACCGCCTTGCGGCCGGGAACTAGCCGCGGGACTCGGGATTTAATGAAACCTGTTCCCGTCCGGCTCTGGCAATATTTAACGTCTTGATATATCACTTCGACTGATATTCGCTAATTATGTCGCGATATGTTTTAATTTTTCACGACGTCCATATTTTCCAGGGCCGAAAGGTGAGATTTTGCTGAAAAATTATTATGTTCGGGAAACATAAGCAAAAAGGGAGTTAAGAAAGCTGCCCGCGTTCGTGTAACTTCTTTCTTAACCATCGTTAGAGCAGTTCACCTTCTTCTTTCAAATTTTCAGTTTCAATACCAGTACATTGGTACTTCATTTTATAATTTTTATTGCGGTAGATGTCGTAAATAGGTCAGATTGATTGCACTCGATTAGTAACTAACATTCAAACCCATGATTTTATTACTTTTACCTTTAAGCTTATAAATTTGAAAGCATTTTTAACCAAATTTTGATAGCTACCTATCATTTACATGTTCACGTTTCTCCTAACAAATTCGATAGTGATGAAAAAGTTCATGTAAAACATTTTCTTACCTAATGTTCTAATTTTGAGGCTCAACATATCTTACTCTAAGTTAAAATTTGTTTATTTTGAAGAGATTAAATGTATGTACTGTACATTCGAAATATCCAAAACCTCGATTTATAACAACCTACAAAATAAACTACAACCTATAGATGTAAATTGAAGAAGACATTTTTTTTCTATTTCCATACCAAATTGTGTATAGTATGATTAAATAAATATATTTTTCAAAAATATCATGAACACTCTTTTATGCTCCGTTTACAAAATATAAACTTTAAAGTGATAATTTTTGTTTACTTTGTGTTTACATTACTTTTGAATATAGACTGCGCTCCCGAGCACGCTATTTTTTAAGTAGGGATACAATTTTTGTACTTCTTTTGAAATACATAAATAAAATACTTTTTAATATCCGCAAAAAAAGAAAAACTTTATTAAAAGGTTTCTTATCACAACTTAGTAGACTTTACTAGAAATATTTTAAACACATAATAAATCATGAAAAATCATATTTAGTAACTGCTCACAAGGTACCTACTTCGAATTTTATAAAAGGAATTCATTCAATTTTTATTACATTAATTTGATTTTGCCCAGAAATTCAATAGTGTTAATGATTATTTTGGGAGAAAATATTCTAAAAACCTAACAGTTATCGAAAGGAAAAATAGGACAAATTTTAATTAGTATAGATATGCACTAAATTGGCTTAAATAGTCGTTGAAGGTAAGGGTTAGAAGATTTATCGTTGTCATTCAAGAATTCACGCTACCCACATTGCAGAAACCTTTTTCTTGTAAATTTTAGCGGGGTTTCTTGTAACGCTCAGCAAGCATAATTGTCCTGTGCCAACTTGCACTCCTGAAATATCCCAGCGATGCAGAAAAAGAACAAACACGTGTCCTGTGGAGCTGTGGCTTGTTGCTGTGATTTCATCTGACCAGACAGCAAATTTCGTCCTTTTGTCGCAATCGGATGCACCTTTGGTCTATTGTCGCTGAGATAAAGCCGCACAGAAGGAAGAGCTGCCGAAGTCAAATGCGCGACAATAAGAGCAAGAAGTCGAAATTCGGCGATTGCCAAAAAAATACCTGGATCACCTGAATGGGGCACGGCCATGCTTGTTTGGCAAAATTCGCTGGGCTATTGTGCTGCCCTGAATGTGGTCCATTAGGGATTAGGAGGACCCAATTTGGGACTTGATGCTGTGTAATCTAATTTATTACAAGACCTCGAGGTCGAGATTGCGTCGCCGACGTCGCAGCATCTGCTCTTTTGAAGATTTAACAAACATCTCCAAATGACTTCTTTTGTAAGGTCGTGCAGCTAAAGGATGTAGGGTTTATCTAATAAAATCTTGGCAGATGTAGGAAGGTATGTTGAAAGGATAACCTATTTTGTAAATCGTTTTTAAACTGCTGCTTAGGTTAAGGAGATAACCTTGCAAAAATTCGAATTATCTAATATGTATTTTTTTGTTCTTGGGTATAAATTTTTGTTATGTGTTTAAATCAAACACAAAATAAAAATTTAGATACATAAATTTTATATCAATGTTAAAACTGTTTAAAATGCAGGAATTATTTTTGATCTGAAAACATTTTGTAATAAATGCAATCTTAACACGCAATCAGAATAAAAAAGGATTACATTAGAATAAAAGTAAGCAAATATTGAAGCATTAAATATTGTGATAGTTATGTCTATATATGTATGTATGATAGTTTAAAAATAATGCAGTTTGTTTTTTAATGAAGATAAACTTATCTTTCTATTTATTTACTAACTATTTCTTGTATTTATTTATTTATTTCTCTTTGTCGATCGGACGAAGTTTTTTTGAATTTTAAAGAAATGCAACATTAATTATCGGTTTTTAAAACTTTAGTTAAGTTATTATATATAGTTACTCTCGACATTTATCGGCGTTTACTTGAATTTTTTGATTTTGAAATTTTAAGCATTAAAACCACATTAACTGGAATTGTGTATTCAAATTTTTATACCAATCCGAGGAAATTAATAAAAGAAGCAGGATTTTAAAACATTTAACTGCCAGACATCTTCTTAACAATCTGATATTTTCTGGGGTATCTTTCTATCTCTCAGCTTTACTTAAGTAATTTGGTCGTTTTAATCGCTTGATTACTTTATCCGCATCATCTGCATCTTGTGCCCATCTCGGTTATTGCTGGAATTTCTCGCCGTTACGGCGACAGTCGCCATCGCGGCAGTTCTTTCATTAGTAGCAACCTTGCTCAACAGGTTGCCACGAAATGTTTATAAAAATTTGTTTTATCGCCGTAAGTCGCTGTAAATACGCTGCGAGAGGTCGTAAGGAATCGCGTAAAAACGGGCAAAAGCGACTGCTCGCGGCATTACCTGGGCACTAAGATAAATTTTCGCGAAATCGAATCGAAGGAGTTCGGCCGTCGTTATTGTGAGTGCAGAAAACAGCGAGGTGTCGCCAAACCCGAAGAGTTGCCCCGAGTCGCAATAGTGCGCCATTCCGCGAGTGACCAGTGGTCATTTCGACCGGAATTGGTCTGCCCGCTTCGTCCACAATATGTGTCCTCGGTTATCGTCAAAATATCAAAATATTTTACTGCAGCCAGCTCGTGAAGATGGGGACATTTCTTGAAGTAGCTTTTTGCGTCTTTCGCACCTTTACCCAACTTGAGGACGGCCTAATCAAGATACAGATTGGGATGCGAATTTTTTTCTCATTTTCTTCGCAGCGAATTGAAGACGCAAAATGGCCAATGCCGGGCTACAATCGGTTTGTCGTTAAAATTGTGGTTTCTTCGTCGCTGCGCAGACCTCAGACAGATATAAAGTGAAGATACAGACATTAATGTGGTTTTGTCTGGCGATGATTTTTTTAATAGTAAGAAGAAACTGCATGCTGGTCCAGGCACGGCCCGGACTGCTTCAAATCTTGGTCTTCGGTTTTGTTATAATGAATTATACGAGCTAATATCACTAAATCTTTGGTTTTCGAACGAGGAATATCTTCGGCGCTGAAGGAAAAACACTTTGATGAGTTTAACCTCAACGCAGAAGCATTGTGGTGAATATTACTATCAATAATTTTATGTTGCTTTTATTAGGTAATTTCATTATGCTTTGTGATGTATGTTCTTAAGGAGATTAAGAGATTAATTAGTTAAGTTGAAAACATACTGAAGGTTTTAATTCGTTATCTTTCAATATCCATAAAATAAATACATAAGTTGTGAAATAGTAATGCTTTTAATTTACAATAATATAACTAACGAATTTTATTTGAAAATTAAACATTAATATGAAATATTAAATAAAAGCTGGTAAATAATGATTAGCCTGGTGCTACGCTTAAAGTTTAATATTAAAATAAAGTAGATACATTAATTACTTTTTAAAATGGTTTCATGCTTTGAGGACAATAATCTCAAAAGTTATAGCATTCAATCTAGATCTACATATACATACATGCAAATAATATTAAAAATTTTCGTGAATGTTCAGATTTCGAGGTAACATATGAACACCCAACATTTTATTAAAATTATTGTGGTGAAAATTATTAAATATATCTACATACACAAGTGCTTTGCGAATATATAGAGCTATAGCAGACCTGACTAAAACAGCCAAAATTTGGTAAAGTCTGAAGAGCAACAAATTAAGAATCACAAATGCAATCATGAGCATTTATTCTGGATAAAATAGGGAGCAAAATAAAATATATTGCTTTTGTAATTGGCTGTAATGAGATATATGCAGCCTGAAAAATATGTAATAATAGCAGTTTTTCTAAAATTTTGTGGTGGAAGAAGCTTATAAGTTTCTATGTATGTGTTAAAGTATCTTGAAATTTTATTTAAAATGGTTGAAAGTGGTTTAAATGACTATCAACCTACCTACCTACGATATTAAAAAACATAATTTGAATACGAGTTTTAACAGTGATATAACATAATGTCGAAATTGGTAAAGATAAACACAATTTGTGGCTATTTCTTCTAAACTTTGAGTTAGAATCTGAACTAAAGACCTATTGAACAGTCCGAAATAAAGTTAAATTAGGCGTGACAAATTCATGATTGATCTTTCAGCGCATTAACCGCGCTCCCCAGAAAAACTATGTCACCCGAATTCGACTTAAGAAAAATTATGGGACGACGACGGCAACCAATCCGGACTAATTAATTCCAGCGGAGTCCCCTCATCCCGGAGGTCTTCCCGAGATCTTATTTCGTCGCCATTAGAGCACAGTCCCGCGGCGGGCGACGGAGGGGCTTCTTCTAATTGAATTTCAGTTTCCTTGCATTCGACGCGATCGGACGCCCGGTCCATGTGAGATCTTCCACAGCCTCCGATCATCGTGTAGCCTAGAAGCTGGACCGACCGCGGCCGCTGGTCCGGCCGCGGCCATCATGAAGATGATGCCGAAGACGTCCAGAAGAGCGCTAAGACGCCGCGGCGCACTTGCTTCTGTAAGTGAGATCTGCGGCGTAATGGACCACAGACGCAGGGCTAATTGAAAAATTTGTTTGGGTCATGTACACTCGTCGAATAATGGAAATTGGTGATAAATCAATCCGCGGCCTGTTGATGTTTCGATTAGATCAAATCGCGCGGTGTTGATGTGGTACGTGGCCGACCGGTGTGAAGAAGTCCCGACTGTCAGCGATGGCGGGATGGCGGGATGGCGTAACCGCGGTGAGATAAACTCGTCTGCATTTGCTTATGCTCCGCGGTTAATTTTAGGCACTGATTTTGTTTATTTTGGATGGCTGCAGGGTTTGTGAATAGTTTCCTCCGCCAAATAATTCGGCATTCCTCCATATTAAAGAGGAAATTCCGGGAGATAGTGGATCTGAGTAAATAAATCACTCGAAATCGCTCAATAATTCAAAATGAAAATATTTAAATTGCTACCCGAAATTTTGTATTTGTAGGAGATGATGCTTCACGTAGAAAAAATTTGTAATATAGTGTTTTGAATTAACAACAATAATGTAAAATATAATACAATTTTTAATGGGATTTAACGTCTACATTTAAATGAAAAGTATAACTACTAACAATATGTAGTTACTAAGAGGTGTGTAGGTAAGCACATTGAAATGAAAAATAAATAAACTATAATATTCCAATTCTCAAAAAAGGTATCCTTTGAATTACCTATCGAATAGTCATGTATTTAGTAAGAATAATTAATATGCTATAATGGATTTAAGTCCGAAAACTTTTATGTTTTTGACTTAAATTTCACATTTTTTGAGCATTTTTATGTTACAATCATCGCTCCACCGCAGTTTATAATCCATAAGATACAACACTTATATATAATATACATAACTACTTTTTTCAGTGGGGTTTTTTTAAGTTGGTAGCTATTCATTGGGGGCCTCAATTTCTGTGGTTTATCAATTACTGGAAGTAAAATTATGTCAATTAAAGTCAAACATGTTTTGAAAAATTCAGTTTTTAATAGTTGTTGAAATTACTTGTTCCAGGCCAGCGCCCAATCAGCGTTGGCTAGTTCTTGATCTCGAGGTAGCGCGAGCGGTTTCACGTTTCGCTGAAGGCACCTTTCCTTGGCGTCTTCAAACGCGGCTGCGCCCCCCTCATTAAATTAAGAACTTAAGGTGAATTCCCTAATTTTCTTCCAGGCGATCGCCTCATGGCAGAAGGTTTAATGATGTTATTTCTGGATGAACAAAAGCAAAAAGCGGACGGACCGAAGGGCTAACTCGCCGCTGATGACCAGCGTCCGAAAATGCACGTCAGCGTGTTTGTGGGTCGGATGGGGTTCGGCCGGAGTCGCTGCCCAGGTAAGAGGTGGACTCTTAGTGGGCAGTGTGTGTGTTTTTTACCTTATATATCTTTTTTTATTCGCCGTCCATTTCACTTCGTTTTTATTTTTCTTATGAACCGAAACTAATCAGCGTTTTAAAGCGTAAACCGCATTTTAATGATGGCGGCTCTCCGCAGGTTTCGTTTTTATGTTCGTCGACGATCTCGCAACAAGTCTTCTCCTCGCGATCGTCTACCTGTGCCTGTGTTGCGGTGCGACGCGGTGCGGCACGGTGCGGCAACGGTGAGAGCCTTAGGGTGCACACACATGCCCTCACCTTAATTTTCTTATTTTCGTCTCCCCGCGTAAAATATACAAGCCCTGATTGAATTCATCTTCGAAACTAACTCAAAATTATGTCTTATGTTGCTGTTTGCCTTTTTACAATGAAGCCCCAGCGCGGAGGTCTTCTTTTTGCGGCGCGGCGGCGCGGTCCCGTCGAATCCTTATTTAGCACAGGTTTCTTATTGGGCTCGGATCTCCCATCAGGAGCAAGTTAAATCGCCTAACGCGAAAATATACGCCGCGATCGGCGCAGAAGGGACCTGCTGCAAGAACAGGAGATGGCCATGTTTTGTTAATGGCTTCCACGGCCCCGTCCACGACTCTGTCCCGCGGAATCCGCGACTATGGATATGTTATGTTCGACGACTATATACCGCCGCGGTATGTAATTATGCTGCCCCGGACGACCATCGACGAGGAGAAGAACCAGTGCTGCACTTCTTTCCGGACCCACTGTTCGAGTTTTTTTTGGCGAGACCATTTGCCCTTGATCTCTCCTCTCAAAGTCAATGAAGTTGTTAATCTTGGAGAATTTTATTTTTGCATAGCTGCCCAACGGAGCCAGTGGACTGGTTTTCTTAATACATATTTTTTTGTCTTTCTCCTAATTAAGTGAGTTTCGAAGAAGGTGCTAATGGCCGCGGATTTTTAATAGATTCGCCTGCGTGCGTGTTAGATCGAAACTGATCATTTTTGGGAATGAAGTTATCAGTTAAACCCCCTAAAACGGTCAAAAGCGTTTATTATTAGTCATTAACATATTTCTAAATTAGGAAAGCTACCAATGAAGGCATCGTCAGTTCGTAAAATTAATTATTATTGCTAAATTCTGTCCGTTTATTGGAAAATTAGTTTTATGGGATTTCTGGCATTTCCTAAAGTAGCATGCAGGTAAACGATATACGTGGGAACAGTTTTAATATCAAAAATGAATATCTATACATGGATATTTATAACAACGAAGCTGTATGTAATTTTTTATTTATAAATTCTATCGGTTGTATTTTTCAACTTATTTCACTTTAAAATGTCGAACAAATTCTCTTCCAACATTTTGGTAAAAATTGGTTGCATTTAAAATATTTCCGTATCCGTTTTCAGCATAAAGCATTGAATGATAATTTAACTTCAATACATATATGTGGTTTAAGAATTTTCAAGGAAACATTTTTCTTATGATATTATCGTTTCTGATATAAAAGAAAAAACAGGTATTTTTCGTTGGCTTAGTTTTCAACCATGCTAAGTTTTTAGAGCTAATTCATTACTTTGTACCTAACAAAGAACATGAATTTTTATTTAATTTCCTGTATACCAACTTTATTTCCAAGGAAATATTCTGGATTATAAAATAAATGTTTTAGTAATTTCCCTTGAAAATCTTAAACCTTACTTTCGTGCGCGTATTACTTTCGTCTTGATGCTAAAGGATACATAAGAATAACAAAGTTCTCGAGTATACTTTTTTGAATCAGTTACACTCCAATTATTTAATTTTTGCGAAACTTAAGATATATATTACAGATTAAAAATAAATACAAATTGATTTGCTTATCTATAGTAAATTTTTATTGCTTTAGGAAAGTATAGATACTATACCTACATATACTTACATATATATTAATGGATATTTTGATATTGAATTAGCAAAGAATTGAAATGAAATATGCAAATAATAAAAAAGGGAATTAACAAATACTTTAAACAAAAGTTAAAGAAATTTGTACATATATTAATTTTCACATTAAATTTTATTACAAAGATTAAATTGATCATTCCATTAGCAGTCATAAATCATCTGATAATAATGCTATAAATAGGTATATTTTTATTATTTAGCGCCATAAATGTGTGATCTACCAAAACAAGTTTGTTAAATTCAATAGAAAGAATTAATAACGTGCTTTTCTTACTATCAATAGGAAAAAGAGAATTTATAAATTCCATTCCCCGAACAATACGGCGTAGGCGTCTGAGGAATGCAATTTTAAAAGGGTTATTTTTATGGTCAGAATGGTAGGCGCACACTCGATCAAACAAAATCGGTTAGATTATGCAGGTCCACGGGAGATATTCAAATTTTAATAGCATTCAACTCATAAAACAGGTCATATCTGACTAATAAATGCCGTAAAATCGGGGAATACCACGATCGCCTTTTCGTGCCCACCTTCAGAGAAATTCGATACGTTTTCGGTGAAAACGCCCTGAAATTCCAAAAATCGAACTCCTGCAGCCAGAGACAAAACAAGTCAACTTTTTGTCACCTTCAAGGACAACAAATCAAGATCAAGCTGGGAATGATCCTTAGGTCTCCTTCTGGCTCTTTCACCGATTTTCAAAGTCAATGCCGCCGCCTTATCTTCAGGTGCGTGCAAGCGCATCCGTAATTTCGTCAATGCGATTTAGGCTCAGTTAAATAGGATGCCAACAAGGACGACGTGGTTTAAAAGGACAAAGTGGGTTCGTCCAGTCGAGGGTTGCTGCGGAGCACCTAATATCTGCGATCCGATTGACAAGGTAATGCCACCCGCCGGGTCCTACGACAATTTCACGTTGGTGGTCGCGGCGATCTCAAAGGGCACGAACCTGTCGCACGGAGATACAAATCATCCGATAAAGAGACGGACCCGTTTGCCGCGGCCGACCAATGTCCAAATATTGTGCGATCAGTGCGTCGGCGCATTGATCCGAGTCGTAAATAGTCTTCCAGGGCCTCCCTGTTTATAGTAAACATCTTTAATGTCTCCAGGGATGACAATGCGCCCGAGGGAAGCAGTTTTATGAGCTGCCGGTTTTATGGTTTATGGGCGGATTCTTTGTGCGCTGGACGGTGGTCAGTCTTAGATGAATTCTGAGCCTATTGTGCGGGCAGTTTAAAAATGCAATTAAAGCAATTGAATTCAAAATTATTTTAGCTACATTAAATTGCGTTTTTTCGAACAAGCTTAATTTATAATATCTTTATACTTATTTTGAATTTTAATATAATGCAAATGAAGAAATAAAAGAATAAGGTAGAGCCTGGAACACTATAAAAATTTAGAATATTTTGGATATTATTTTTATAATACCTTTGAAGTCTTTCAAATATATCTGTTTATCTTATTTAGAATTTATGTAGAAATATTTGCATAAAACAGGTAAAAATATTTTTCATGCAGGAATTTTCCATAATTTTCGTCACTACGGAAATTAAGAGAAAATCAATAGTTTTTTAAATGTTAAAGTCAAATTTTGTTTCCTCGTGAACTAATATAAGTAAATAATCTCGATTGGACACAATTTTGCACCCAGAATTCGCCTGGGAATGAATCTGCTAGCCAATAATTTTTACTTGGCCAATTGTAAAACAACATCACGGGAAAAAATGGGTACACCAAATGACCCTCCTATGTATATAACATGATATAGAATAGGTGCGTAAAAAATGTTATGTTTATGAGACCATGGTGCACGAGACCAGAATAAGTGTAAGTAAGATGTCGAAAATTTATTAAAAACAATATTTGTTTTTTATCCACAAAAGCAACTTAGAGCAAGACGAAATGCAGAAAAACACTAATTTCAAACTTAATTTAAAAAATTTTGTATAAAAATAAAAATCGAGCATACTGTATGTATTGTGAGCCAATAGTAGGTATGCAATTCAAATCTCCAAATGCACACATACCTAAGTTGAATATGTTAAATATGCATTGTTATTATGTATGAGATTTTCAAGAAATAGTATCCATACATTTTATAAAGAAAACGGTCTTGTAGGATATCGTGTAATAGATGGGTTACTTTAAAATATTTCAGAATCAGTTTTAACATGTCGGATAGTGGTTTCATTTAAATACAGTCTTTATAGACTATAACATAAAAAGATAACCATGCAGCTATGTTTTGAGGTATATTCTTAAAATGCTGCTTAGAACTCTGAAGGTTTCTAATTGTGACTGAGTAAGAAAATAACAAATATGTAAACAAATTTTGTTTACGTATCTAAATTTACGAGATGTTTCTTTGGTGCAAAGAATTGTACAAGAACTACGCCAATTGGTAGCAGGTAAACTCCGCGGGAACGAGGACATGAGTAGCTCAAGAGGCGAAAGATCAAAAAAGTGATCGGGCGAAATCACACGCACGTACAGTCGGCGGCGCACTAAACACCTGCGTTACGCTCCCCGGAGTACGTGCGGATAGGCGAATCGGGAGCCGCGAGGGAACCGCGCGATTGAATCAGTTCAGGTGGATCGATGGACCGGATCTCGGCGATCTTTAATGAACTCATAATAACTTTCCCACGCTTCTGTTTTGATTGCTCTGGACTTTGGAGCTTGGAGCGGTTCCGCCGGCGGCGGCGAGGCCACGGAAGCGACGGGGCTCCTCTCGGAATTTAATTAGAACCTCAAAGGAGTTTTCGTGCGGATTAATTGACGAGTAAGGACATGACAACGGCCTATTTTTGGCGGAGGCATCCACCGCAGGGGGTTGGAGTTCGTGGGCACTCCATCAAGCCGTGGGCAATTATTTTCCTGTCAAAGCTGTTCGCCCAAAATTTAAATCATCAAATGGAAGTACCCGGGCCAGATTCACGACATCGCATGATGGAAACGTCTTTGTCACGCAATAGGTTCCTTTGGGAACGGGCCCGCCGCGGTGGAGTTGACGAAGACAAAGTGAGATAATGATCCCGCTCCTGCGGCCGGGCAGGAACAGCCAACGGGATGTGGTTGCCGCCCGGGAACAATCGTTAATCCAAATCCTGTGGTTGGCGTCGTTTAGTGCTGATTTGGGCTAACAAGACGCGCTATTTTCCTCGATTTTCCCGGCGGTCCTGCTGCGACGATGGCTATCTAATTTCGCATCAAGCAGCTTGCGGCTCCAGGACGTGAGCGTTGATCGATCCTTAAGTTCGATCTAGGATGCCGAGTGGCACTTGGAGGACAGGTGGCTGAAATGTTTAATCACCTGCGGTCCAACCTTTTAACGATTGGTTACTATTCACCAAGTTTTATGTTTAAAAACACAATCGCTCCATTCGCAATATCCTGTCGAATACGATACATACTCACATAAATACAAGACAGTAAGATTTTAATTAAAATAAAACTCAACTTTTCCTCTTTATAACCAATCACAATAGTTAGAATCAGATACAATATAAAATGTATTAAACATTTTAACTTTAGGCAATTTTAAACACATATCCTATCGTTTTTTTGTTTCTTAATTCTTTTTTTCAATTCTTAATTTCTTAATTTTATTGATGGAACGAATAACTAGCCTCATTTACTTTTTTACTTGTGACTATATTTTATTACTCACTTATGTATTTTTAATTGATATCTTAAAGTTACATTAACCAAGTTAATCTGAATAGTTTTCAGTTTTAAACAAAAGCTTAGTTGAATTACAGAAGATAATCACAGAAAACCGATTTAAAATTAACTAATTCATTTTCAATCAAAAATTTCCTTGTTAGGGATTTGTTGGAGTAATTTGAAGTTTTAGTTATATTAACATATTAATCTTTTAAGAAATCTCATAAAAAACTTTAAAGTTTCTTATATTGTTTATTGGATAAATTGCAATTGCTACTTTCGAAAAAAGTAAGCATAACAAATCAAATTTGAATTTTTAAATTGATTGAACATCTTCGTTTTATGTTGCAATTAGTATCTATGTGTAGTTTTTAAAAATTATATTGATATTTGTTTTATAACATTCAATTTTAGTATGCATTTAATGTTGATAATTTTTATTGAGCAAGTAACGGAAATTTAAACTTGAATGTGTAAAATCAAATATAATAAAATAATAATTTTATATCGTGCTCATTCAGTGACTCTTTAAATAATTGTAATTTTAAGTATTTTAAAATTCTGATACTTTACAGCTCTGGAAGTAAAAGGTACGTGATCGCGTTCAGAACTCTTTCAAAATTGGTCATATCTCCCGGTTAATGCGTACTTGAATTAAACCGCGATTATCCCCCGAGATTTACACACCCAGAAATATTGGCCTCTTCCTGAAATTGCCGCGAGGTTGAATATTTAATTGAAATCTTCAAGTACTTCCACCGAGGCTGCCCCGGGGTCAAATGAACACCACAAATTATCACGGCTAGTAAGCAGCTGAAGATATTCCGCGGAGCCGTCGACTGCCAGATGGAAGATGCTGCGACGCGATAGAAGATGCAGACGTAGACGATAAACGCGCCATTATCGCAAAATGCCATATTATTGCGTATTATTGCGCCGCTCTCGTGCCTCGGTGCGCGGCTTTGTCCGCGGAATCCAACGAGCATGCCGTGCTATTATGTGATTACGGATGATGGCAGGTTTGCATTATTTATGCTCCGAGTCCTGGCTCTTATTCTGTTAGTTTTTTAATACTCCACTTCGATTTATGCACGCGATTAGACTCGTACTTTATTCGAGAATTTATGCGATTGCTTCATTCGTTTTTGGGCGTAAAGTACCCACACCACAAAATGCAAATCGAAATGAACGAGCAATCAAAACATAGAATTATCAAATTACTATCTTCCGCGAGTTTCACACAATTTTCTCGAATATGGGATGATACCTAGGTATGTCGATGTCGGCAATATTAAATCGAAATAAATTGTTATTGCTATTTTATCTAACTTCCATTATCCCAACTTTTCATTATCGGAAACGACTCTAACGATTTTGAAAGCAATTTAGCTAGTTCTCATGTCTGGGAAAAATTCGGAAGTCTAGATGGTAGTCCCTCATATGTTATATTTAAATGGGTGTTCATGATAAGGTGTTTGGAATACTTACAATTAGTTGATTCCAAGTCCACTGTTCAAAATTATAAAATGGAAGTTGCGAACTCTCAAAATCTAACTACTTCGAGAATATCGTTGCTAAAAATTTAAATTGTAAATCAAACCTTGGTGTATGTAGATATCGTAGTGAAAGCTGGACGTATATAAATCAATTACATATAATTTTTTCTCTTCAGTAGAAACACTATCACTTTGAAATATTATATTTATTCTGCTGCGATTACAGAAAAGTATATTTACTATATGTGCATATTATTGCAGAAATGCTACGATATGATTTACCATTCCCTAATTAGCAATTGTTAATATTGTTCCACTTGTCGTTGTTTCCTTACTTTAACACGAAGAAGCAAATAACATTTTCAAAATAATTATATGGAATTACATATCGATCTTAATTAAAATTTGTTTTAGAACATTATTTGCACATTCTTTGAAAAACGAATTGAAATTGGCAATAGTAAAACTCAGTTACCATCCTGTAAATTTAAATTTAAATCTATTTTTTAACACCTAATTTAAAATAATTTAAAAAGTGATGTATCTAAGTATGTACTAACTGTGTCTTTTTCATATTGGATCCGGTTCTTGGTTTTACAGGAAATTTTGCAATTAATTGAGTTTGAGTTTAAGTGCATAAAGATTTTAGAATTTACGACAAGTGCATTAACTTGTCATGATATATGTATACTCATCCACATTTCAAACCTTGAACCAGATATACGAGTATTTTTGGATTAAGTATTTGTCGCAATATAAGTATAAAAGCAGGCAACTTTATTCTATTGTCGCGAAATAAAAATTGTTTTACATGTATACCCACTCATAAATTTTAATTCAATCAACAATTCTTGGATCTGGAATGGATCAGAAATGGAAAAACCACTGAAAATATCGCTCCATATTTTACGTTTATTTTTAATTTACATATATTATTTATATTTAAAATTAATTTTTAACTATAAAGAACTCCGTGGTCGAACATTCGAGACGAGTAAATTAAAAAATATTTCAATTTAAAATAAAAATAAAAAAACACTCATCACATCAAGAGAACAATAACTTTTTACATATATGTAAGAACTGAAATTCCCTTAATTAAGGATGTTTTTTATGTATAATACAAATTTGAGCCCTAATCGATTCCCTGTCCACTTTCTATGTGCCTCCAGGCTCAGCCCAAAATAAAATGCATTTTTTATTCCTCTAAACCTCTGGAGGCAGCGGCAATCTTCGCCGTCATTTCTTGGACATGTTTGGACCTTTCTTTACCTTTCCCCGGGCGGGCATCTCCCATTGCGCCCTTCTGGATCAAGGGACCCCGGCCCTTCGCAGCCCATCTGCACTACCGACGCCAGGCACGTCGACCCCCTGGCCCAGCGCGCCCCGCGGATCCGGCCTTGTATCAATAAATTTTCTAATTTTCTTAGCTGCTGCCGTGCCGTCGCGGGTTTCGTTCCGCGGCCAAGGCCCAGCCCCCTTCGGTTCAGCCCAGCCGTGGGTTCGTAAGGCCGCGATCACATCGGCCCATTTATTTGCCATGAAGTCTATTAAGATTTTCGGGCTGATTTTGACGTCGGCCTGTTCGTGGCCGCGGCCGGGAATGGCGGCGAGGGTTCCCGAGCCTATCCGCGGGCAACAACCCGCGTTGCATGAGAGATGAATTGAATTTCACTTAGTTTTAGGGAGATCGCCGGATATTCATTTACACGTCGTAGAATTAATAATTAATTTGTAAGTTACAGCGTGAGATTCGAATCTCGACTGTGCATGACCAATGGCTTTTAATCAACATTTAGACTTTACAAAACACTTGGGGGTTTGGTTACTTAAATGGAAACGCACAGGTATTCAACTTGCTTCGAGTCTGCACTTTATCGACTTAATTAGTCGACTGTGTTTCGTTTTACGATAACGCAATGAGTGCTAGTTTCAATCAATAATGCTCTTATTTCATCGCTGCAGTAATAATGATAAATATCAAACCTCAATAGCATACATGAAAAGGTTTTAATCCTTCCTATATTCTAATTTAGCAACATTTAATTTGATGTTAGCACGTTGATGAATTTGAGAAATATTTACCATTTAATATGAGTTCTTTGTCTAAAAGACATTAATTAACAAATTTGTTTACAGCATGTTAATTTTTTAATGAACTTGTTAGTTATTTGGTAATTCTTACAATAATAGGAATCACTAAAATATTAGGATGTTATAATGCATGCATAATATGTAGAACTATAACCCAAAATTCATATTACTACCACGAAAATTCCCAAAATGAAAGCCTTTTTGCCTCTTTTTTATATTTTTATACTTAATTTTTGTGGAATTCTGTTCGATTCACGTCAAAATCTGAATAGTTTCCACATAAAAATAACATCAGGAATAAATTGTACGCTCTATCAAATTAAAGTTGTACTTTTTAACTAAAAGACCAGCGACTACATCTTACATATACATATATATTTAGTATATATAGATTCGACTGTACAGTACAATTTACCTATAAATGAATATTAATAATAAAATAAAACTAATATTTAATTTATTAACACTTTCAGATCTGATAAATAAATGTTGACCATCCTGAAGAGTAAAATTAACTAATATATAATATATTTTTCATAATGTTTACAAATTAAAATCTGAAATTTATATTTTGGTATTGAACTTTGCAAAATCTTACTTTTAAAAAAATATATTATAACTTCTAAATTTTAAGAAAAAGAACTTCAAAAGCGGAAATGAATACAAGTTTCGAAGCGACTTATTGCAAACATAATGAAGAATACTAAAAAGATGTTTACAGGGAATGAAAATGTCATGTTCTCAAATGTTTTTGATGGGGTTTGAAAAGGTTAATTATTCATTAAGTTTTATTAAAATAGTGGGAAACCACGAATTGGGCATATTTTAAATTAAAAAAAACAAAATGGCTGAAACTGGTTAAGAAGATTTATAGACAGCTTACAAATTTGCAAAACCATTTTTAAGTAGGTATCATTGCAATAAAATCTTCATCCGAATTAAGCACTAAAGTACGTACAATGCCGTCATATCCTGTTCCATTCGCGAAAGAATAACTTTTAATTGAATCATAGAAAAATCCGGTCGTATAAATTTTGCATTACACAAAGCCCATAATAATTTTGCACAGCTCCCTGCACGACAGCCATGTCGTGTTCCCATTTAACGCAGGGAATTGACTCCAGCAGCATGTTTTCCCACCAAGAAGATACTCCCGAGTCCTGTTTATGCGTGAAGTGTGTTTAGCGTAATCCACTTAGGGATGCTTAGGGATGTAATCAACCACACCCATAAACCTCATCCCCTATTCTTCCTCCTGCGACGTAGAATCGAAGCAGTTCTGGGATGAGATCCAGAACCCATCCGGGAACGCAATAAAAGCATACAGATTTATTAAGCGAAACGAATCTTGCCCAACCCCTGCGACAACGAAAATGTTCCCAATGAGGACGCATCTTCCCGGGACAGTTGCGGCTGTCCGGGATCGGGATGCACGCCAACAGGAACGAAATAAGGGCGAGAGTGTCTTTGGTACGGTCCGGTCCCTTATTAGCGTGCACATTTCAATTCTCGCAGGATTTGAGTCCCGATTGATTTATACATCAGGACTCAAGAACAAAGCGCCCCTGGGACACGTTTGCAGCCCCTTCGCACTATCTCCTGGGATTTGTTGATTTTGATTTGGAGTTATCTTATTTCCGCGGCCGCAGAAAGGGTGCACGATTGTCGTTTAGGGTGTAATGGCCCTTCAGAACAATGCCCGATTTATCCCGGTGATGATGGTAACGGCCGCCAATAGAAATGTCAGCCATAGGGACACAATGGTGAATTTATAATGCCGCGTTTATGTGCGTTATCACGTATAAATATAAATATTTGCTTTTTGAGTTAGCTAAATAAAGCGTATTTTGAATTAAGATCGCATTTAAAGAGAAGTCCTGAAATTAAAAATTCGCGCCCTATAACTTTGAAATAATAAATTGTTTTGTCAGCAATTTTGTGAATAAACATTTTGGACATTAAATACATCTTATGTGTATCAAACATACCTACTTCCAATTAATCAACAAATACTAAAGTTATTGCAGAGCAATGTGTTCAGCAGAATTATCAAATTATAGTTATTTCAAAATGTCTAATATAAAATTACTCAGAATCAAGATCGATAACACTCTTTTATACATTAATAATATCTACCGCTTAGGTACATATTAAAAACTCATTGCCGTAGTATCGCAATTAAAATTGCATTATTAATTTTTACAAAATCAATCAATCAAAGAGATATAACATTTGTATATATTTAAATTTCTTTCAAAAACATAGGTGGAATTATTTTATACCGTATTCTGTGCTTTAAGAAAAAATAAAATAACTAATTTTCACTTTAACTCAAGTTCCTTTCTTTTTACATTTTCAGAGATTGCTCCTAATTTTCACATTTTACTTTTCCATTCCTGGAAAAAAGAGCATGAAACGAAGAATGTACGGAATAAATCCAGGTAGAAGTTATTTAATTATTAAAAATCATTGATCATCTGAAATTTTTTATTTGTTTATTTTTCAGCTTTAGAACACGTGTGACCTAGAATTTACGCACACTCCCACATTCTGCACTATCGCCAAAAAGGCGAAAAATCGACCAGAATCAACGCGCAGACAAATTCCAAAAAAATTGCAAAACAAAAATAAAATTACGTGATATGGAATTGAAAATTCAGAAGAGTGGGTGACACCGCGATAAAAATTCACTTTTATTTATACTCCTCTTTCGTAATGGATTTTTCGGCAGCCATTATTAAAAACTTATTGTTGATGATGGATTGACCGGCTTTAGTTCATCCTATTTGAAGCAAAACAGCAAAACCGCATCTATCGAAAAGCAGCCGATCAGCTCTAATCAGCGATAAAACTAAAGATAAAAATCTCTCTTCATGTGCAAAATTGCGAAATAAATAAAATTAATTTGAAAGAAATCCATGAATTTTTCTATTGACATTCCCAAATTTCGAAAATTTTCTAAAATCCAAGCGCTTGCCCATTAATGCTCCTGTAGCAATTTCAAAATTTTCAGCCATTTCAAAATCAGAAAGGGTTTGTTTTTTTTTTAAATACAAGACCGCCATTCAACAAAAATTTACGAAAAAGAGAGAGGGAAATTGAATTCGAGCACCGGACATTTTACTCCAAGACCTGAACCACTGTGTAGCGGAGACGCGACCCATTTTCCCCTACTACTGCTTCTGGGCTCCTGTTACTAATTGTGAATTTTTCGAGCGATTCTCGAGCTGCGATTTTCTTGATTTTGGAACAGGAGCCCAGAAACCGCAGCAAGACCAAAAATTTTGCTCTTTTTCTGGTTCTGCCTTGGGGTGAGGCTAATTCTGACTAGCTCTGATTGGTAAAAAAAAGGCTATTTATTTTTATGAAAGCAATCATTTCCTCCGTTAAAATTTAAATGTTTGTTCTAAGAAGCCACATGCAACTAATTTCTGAAAATTTTTTGAAACGGAGAAAGAAGGACTGGGCGGTAAATAAAAAACTACAGATTTTATTAAATATTTTAAACATTTATTCATTTCAATAAATTTGATATAATTCTAATTGAACTTAATTCTAAATAAGTTTATTTATTTACTTTTCGGATGCAGAAATGTAAAAATTGTACGCTTTTACTGGCTTCGCTTTTTCATACAAATTATAAAAACAATTTATTAAACCGATCTTATACAAAATGAACATTTATATAATATTAATAATAATTTTAACATATGCATATATTTGTTTTTTTCTTTTTTGGTTTTCTTAAAGCAGGTAGGTGAAAGTTCCTTCCTCAGAAAATTCCAGAGTTAGTTTTCTGCTCCCAGAGTCCTGATCCTGGGCGATTGGATTCTGTGGAGAATAATAAAGAAAAAGAATAATTTAGAGGATTTAATGGAGAAAACAATAAAATTTTGCAGCGATATATCCAGCAATCAAATAAATAAATCATCAAACATTAATAGCTTTTGAAAACTGTCTCGGGACACAACTTGATTTTATTTTTCCTATAAGCAAGCAGCCCAGGACAATTAGAAATAAGAAATTTGATTTGGAAAAGCCCTAAATTCTACTTTGAAGTCTGATCGATTCCCAATAAAGTGAATTTTGTTCATGAGTAAATTAACATTGCCTTTTAGCTCAAGCAATTAACCGATGAAACCGATGAAAATACCTAGGCTCAAAAACTGTGATCACGATAAATTTTTATATTTTAAAATAAAGTTGAAGATTTGTAAAAAGTAAGTAGAAAATAACCGCTTATTAATTGTTGGCCAAATTTGATTTTAAAGACGCTTTTAGATACTACCAGAAAATAATGTCTATATAAAACAAAAATATAGAAAAAGTTACACCCAAAGAAAATGGTCTTACAAAATCATACTGACTCAATGTTAATTAAAACTTTCGATTTTTTACTTTACAAAATATTAATTTATACAATTGACATTTTAAATGATCATTACATTTTGAAATGAAAAGTATAAATTAATGTGAAATATTTCAATGTGTATTTAACATGAATATATTGGTATTTCTCTACTCAGGTCTACGAATTTACAATTTGTTACGTAGTTTTGTATATCTGATATAAAATCATACAGACAGAGACACAAATTTATATTAAGATAAAACCAAGGTCCAATCATTCTGTAATATATAATTTAACTAAATGTTTTTTCAATATAATTTAAACGTAAAGTTTTGAATGACAATTTATAAGCAATAACTTGTTTTAAGCTAATTTCTATAAGTCTAGCTGTTTTTATAGCTCCTTTTGTTATTTTAGAGTGATATACTATACCCCTTTATAAATTTACATGATATTGACGAGTACTTAGAAAATTGCTCACTTATGATACTAAAATCTTTTATTTGGTGTAGATTTTCATTTCATATAATATCTATTACATACATATGTAAAGTAAAGTGTTACTCGGTTACTGTTGACTTAAGAAAAAATTTCCATATTGTGTTGGAAAATAATAAAATCCAAATGCACCTATAATACTCTTTTTACACGAATTGTTTTGTTTTAACACGATTTTCAATATTCTATTTTATAATATACATTTTTTGATGTTATGACGAAATTTTTAATTCTAACTTCACACAAATATGTATTGTAATTGCGAGTTATAGCTTCACAATTCAGTTAGATTATGTTGATTATATGTGTATATGAGTATAATTCCCCGAATTATGCATAGAGCAAGAACGTAAAGTATTTCTTACGCAATTTAAATAATTTTGTTTAGAGAGAATATTTTAATTTTTATAATATTTTTAAAGTATAATTTATTTTTTGTAATATATTTAATGAATTAAAATGTGTGAGCACGAAATATATTTTTACGTGAACTCTAAGAAAAATTTTTAAATACTGTTTATTGAACTTTTCACTTCGTTTTTAAGGTCTGGAACCAATTTACTATTTTTCCATTTAGCCAATATCATTTTTTGGGAGCGTATCTATCGTGTAAAAAAATGTACGAATTTTGCTAAGTTCATATAAGGGCTTTTCTCTGCAATTGAATTAAGTTTTGTTAACGGTGATGTTAATTAAATGTTAATAACGCGAAGACGGCTTTTCATCTATGATTAGTTGCAGAGTGTGCAATTATCGCATGGCCCACTTTACGGATGCCTCTAATCAGCGGATACAAATTCAATTCCGAGTGCCTTGAATCGGCGGGCGTTGAATAGAACGCGGCGGTAATTACGTCGGATGTTGCTGAAGTTGCATCGGATGCAGCATCAGCCGCGTCGTCGGGGCAACGCAACGCACAATGGAGAACCGCAAAATAATTTCCCTCCCTTGAGGAGGCCCCGGCGATAAAACTTCCCCGGGAAGAGATTTCTCGCGGCGCATAAAGACATTACTCCGCGCAATAGCGGTCTTGAAAGCATCGTTCAAGGAGTCCGCTGGCGGCTAGACGCGGTCTGCAATTACGACGAAGACGAACTGGCAACCGAGCGATTGGCACTTTGGTGCAAATGAGGCATTCCGCGGAAAAAAGGTCCATGGGCCGCAACGAGATCACCGCGGTGCCGCAGCATCGCGAGCAAAACGACCTTAATAACTTCACTCGACGTGGGGCAATTATGATGGCTAGTAATGATATAATTGCATGCGAAAGCGGCGAGCGCGGCGTTTTCCGCGGCGGGCAGGCCACCTCCCGGCCGGGGCCAGGTAGGCGTAAAAGGCGAGATTCGCGCGCGGCTTGGACATGGACCACCATTCCGGGACTCCGGGCTCCGGAGGCTGGAGGGGCTCCGGGGCTGGACCCGCGGATCTGTGCCGCGGATCGATCGTGCCAAAGTGATCCGGACCGATCAGAAAGGGCATCTTATTGCCCGCAACCGCAAACAGCCGCCAGCGACGGCCGGGGAGCGCCTCGTCCGCGGGCCGCAGGATTGATGGCGGAAAAACGCATCTCCGTTCGATTCCTCCGCACTTAATCAAGTTTTTTATCTAGCCACGCCGCACTGGAAGATGACTGCTCCACGTAATTCGTTTTTACATCATGTGAATTACTTGTAAATTGTGTTTTCTTCTGCTCCCCGATTTGCTGCAGATTAATTTTGTGGGAAATTCATTTCATCAGCGCTATCGCGATTGGCACCGCCGGCGTTGCTTATTATGGCGCTTCACCTGCAGCGTTCCCGGCCTCCTATCTGACAAGCAATAAATAATCGCTGATTAGCAAAATGTACATAGCTTATTAATGCTCTGCAATGTAATTTATGAATTTTTGCCAATTAGAGCAGACTACAAACAAAAAACGCCCTGCTGAAGATGGCATGAATTGTGCTCGCCGTGCGAGTTTTTATGTGCCACTCCTTAAAGACCTTTCCTAGAAGGACAATTCAGACCAAACGCTTCAGCTAATATTGAGGCATATATGTAGAATTCATAATTCATAAGAGGAAGGATCATAAATCATATTAATAAAGGTGAACTGTCTCTTTGCCCGCAGTTGATGAGTGGATTGATTTTATACATGACGCATATCTGTTCGGGTAGTTGTGAGGCTAAAAAGTTTCTGCACTCCTTTCAAAGCGAATACCATAAATAAGGCTATAATTATTTTTAATTACCTACTTTACTTGGGGTACGTAACACTTCACTTCGCATACATCAAGTTGAAAGGCAATCTTAATTTTCTTACTCCTTACCTTTATTTTACAAACAATGAAAAAATTAGATATTATAAAGAGGAATGATTAACATTTGATTTTTTTATAATACTAAAATGATGTTTGTAAAAATATACAAATTTCAAGTATGGTTAATAAATAGGAATAGACACCATTAATCACTTAAATAAATAATATAAAACATAAAAAAAGCAGTTCATTTTTTTGATAAGTGGGAACCCCTTCATCGAAGAGACATAATTTATTACTTTTCAAATTTAAGCAATTAATTTTACTAATGTAATTAAATATTGTTTAAGAACACGATTTTTAAAAAAGTAAGTTAAAACGAGAATCGATTAATAGATATTTTACTTCCTAGTTTGATTTGTTTTAAATGCAGATTTCTTTTAATTTTTTGTTATAGTAGTCGTATTTTAACGTCTGTTGGTATTTAATGATGATGATATGACACTGTATAAACATAGTATACTTAGTAATGATTTAAATTTTTTTACAAATCCAAGCAAGTTATAAAATACATTTTAATAGTAATAAATAAAATACTACTCCTTCATTTTATCTTAAAAATCGCCTAGCGTACAATTTAACTGGCATTGATGCTCTTATGTTTAAAAAGGATTTTATCACAGCTCATAAGATAGGCCATTTTTATATCGTTTTTGCGTATATTGCGAATCTTGAAATGGTTTGAATAACCAACGTTTTGATTAATATTTAAAAATCCTCTAAAATTTCACAAAATTTCATAGAAATTAATAACGCATTGCACCTAAATGAAAACTTAAATTAAAACAATCTGCAAAATTAAATTCGCAATTTCTTGAAGAAAATTCATAACATATATACATATGAAAAATTTCAGAATCAGAAATCCATTCAAAATCAAAACGTTTTGCGTTCTATAAAAAAATTTAAGGTATTCAATTAAATTTTGAGCCACTTCTAACTTTATGGAAATAATTAAAAAATTAAGGAATTTTTTCAGACCTCTTATCATTTCTAATTACTTCTCTATTCAGATTTAGGAAACTATAAATTTAACTCTTATTCTGTTTAATATTTTGCAAATGAATGGGGGGATTAAGATCAGATCGTCCGAGAATAAATTATGCTGCGAAACCTCAATTGGGTGCATACATTATCGTGCGTAAAATGTTAGCAAACTTTATTATTTTTTGGCATCACATAACATATCTAAAATAGTAACGCCCAGCAATTCATCATTTCCGGCGCGGTGAAATTTGCGATTTAAATGAGACCTTCGTTCGTTATTTTCGAAAATCTTCTAATTTGATGCGTGGACCAGGTTAGGAGGTCATGAACCTTGTAATTAGCTCTGCTCATAAATTCCGATTGATGGCGTTAACGTAATTATAGCAAAAGCTTCTTGGATTGGGGCCCGGCGTCGTTATGCTCCTCACCCGAGAAAATTGCGTTCAGTCCCAGTGACTGACAAATGGAGCCGTCATTTTTGGGACGCAGGCCTATCATTAAAAATTATTTTAAAGGGAGAAGAAGACGTATGGGTGTAATTATTGCAAGAGCTCGACTCGAATTATTTGGAAAGATATGAAAGTTCCCGGCCCCGGCCTCCATTTTGCCGACTGCGGCCAGGTAAAACGAAGTGCATTCATTACCGCGATTTGACCGAGGTGCCGAAGTCGAGGAAACAAAAGAGGTGATGGACCGGTTCTAGGCATGCAATTAAAGTGACATGGAAATATGAGGCAATTAATAGCTGACCCGATGGCCCCTGCGAAAAGCGATCACTCTTGCATCCTCCGGACCAGGTCCAGACCCGTCCCAGACCCGGCGAGTCCGCCCGTTGGCTCCGCTGGCTCCGCTCGAACGAGCCACCGACCAATCTCAAAAGATTTGAAAAGGTTTATAAATTGCCCGGCCCGCACTCGGCCATATCTTTCTGTGCCATTTCGGTAACATCGTTTTCCCGCAAGAATAGCGCAAGGAAAAATTATCTGAGTCCGGCATCTTCGCCTTTGATCTGCTTCCGCCATTCAGAAGGATCGCACAAAGGATTTCCAGAATCATGCCCGTGGACCCGAGCCCAACACCCTCAGAAGACCTGGATGCGGCTGCCCGAGGGCATTCTTCCTCCGACCAGAAAAAGTCAAAACGTTTTGACGTGCAATTGTCGGCGAGTTGCCAAACAAATTGTCGACGGTTGCTTACCGGGATTACCTGCGATTACGACGGTTTGCTTCGTGGGTGGCCCCTTTTCACATTTTCACAAATTTCTCAAATATCCTCCAACTTTTTTGAGGCGAATGTAAAAACCAATTTTGTTTAAAATAATCTAATTCCTTTAAACTTATTGTAAATTGGTATGGGAAATACGATAATCGTTATTTTCAATAGGAGTTTTGAAGTCAAATTACATAATTATGATTTGCATAATACTTACTTCTAGACATTCAGCCACTTGAATTACTACTAAATCATTAATTACTATACTAAAATATTAATAACCTTTATTGGTTTTGCTTCTGCAAAATAAGATATATATCTACATATTTGCACACTAAGTGGCGGCGCTTGTTCCAAAATTTCGACGGGCTCCTTTTTCAATAATTAAAAAACAAAATAACACTACAAAAATATATTTGCGGTTAAATGGGTGCTCTTCTAACCTTTTTTCTGCGAAGATTTATTGTAATATTTTATCCATATACTCGTACTATAAGTAATAGCAAAAACAGTTGTTGTTTCTCAAGTTCTTCTTTTTCTATTCTTGATTACTAATAAATGTACGTATAAAATTTAGAAATTATTCTGTAAAAACTTTTTTATTCGAAATGATTAATTCTTTTTCTATTTCAGTCCCTACATTGAAGTAATAAAATTAGTGTACAGGTGCCTACTGCATATTTTTTCTTAAAATAACATCAAATGATCCGATCCCGAGTTGACCCTACAAGGATATTTAAAGGTCTTTCAAAATGAATATATTACGGATTAATTTTACCTGACAAATATTTAGAGCAAAAAACCTTTAAAATAATTAGATGTGAAATGCACACACTATCAAATGCTTATCAAATTCAAATTAAGAGGGAAAATTAATTCCATCACATTATTATAATTTAAATACGAGCAGATTGAAAGATTTGCCACGCAAACGTGATCGGTGAATTTATAAGACCGTGTCAAGAAAGTGTTAATTATTTCCCCCGACCTCCTCAGGGTATAATTCCAACCTAATCTCCTGAACAAGAAATTTCCTTCGCATTGAGCAAAAATTTATGTTTAACGCATGAAATTCTCCGTGTTCCGCGGTGTAATTAATTTCCATGCCGTTGCCCCTAAATACAATAATTAGGCAAACAAAGATCGATTTTGCGAAGCTGTAATTCAGCGGAGTTGAGCCAATGCTAATTTCAATTTTCCCGGGAAAACGCCGTGAGCCACCCCGAAGAGCTGGAAATTGTCTGCCAATTTGTTCCGCGGTTGCCACCCACGCGTCTCCCACCCCCGCAGAACTTTCTCAAGTAACTGCTGATAATAGAAAACCATTAACTGGATATAATTCAGTTTATTTAGCTGAATCATGTTTACACGATAATAAATCTATTATCCTTGTACGCAGCCCTCCCCGGGCGAACATCGCCGGGTGCTCCGGGCCCCACGAGCAGCCCTCGAAAAACGACCGCTGCAGAGGGAAATTGGCTGTCGGCGCGAATGCGGCAGCCCCGCCGCAAACCACTCCCTTCCCTGGAGGAGCGCTCCGTCCCGGGAAATAAGCCACGTCATGATCCCGCAAATCCATTTTTCTGTTATATAATTCAATTCAATTTAGGCCCCTCCGGCCTCCAGCCCCAGCGCTCCCCGGCAGAAAGCACAACGTGCGCACCCCCAGCCACAGGGTGCCGGGTTCTAATTTAATGATGGTGGATTTTCGGGCGAGTTCTGGCAACTCACCCCTCGCAAGGGGCTCCCGCAGGACCAACAACAGGGGGCTTGGAAAATTAGCCGCAGCTCGGCCTGGGGGTGGGACTTCATAAAATGGCTGTATTCGGGTTGATAATGATTACAAACAAGCCTTTTGATTACTCTGCCTCTTTCACGAGAGCCTTCGTGCGTGAGGGGCGCAGATAAGTGCGCCAAATGGAGTTTTCGTAAATAAAAATGTAAGTTATGAGTTTTATCAGAATTGAGGCGAAATGAAGATATTATTATCATTTAAATTTGTCGAATCTAACAAATATTGCTTTTGGACTGTGCTGGGAAACTAACGATATTGATTTTATTTCGGGAACAGATAAACTAGGATTAAATTATTTTTGATAACTAGCAAAACTATTAGAATAAAGTAGCTCAATATTCAATCCAATAAACCAGAAAATTTCGATTTTTCTTTTAACTAACATTTATAACATCCTCAGAGAAAAACGTAAGTAAAGTAGGTATATATACATACATTAGATATTTATCCTATTGAATTATTTATTATATATCTTGGTTTTAAATAAGAAGTTGATTTTAATACCAAAATTTTAAAAATGAATTTACACCCTTATTCAAAATTATTTGAATATATTGTATACAAATATATTATGAATTAAGTTTTGGACTGGTTCTTTTCTTAGCATAAATGAAACCGGTATACCAACAAAATTAGGCTAATATTATTGATTCGCCTATTTGTATACCTATTGTGTAATGAGCTGAAAAACATACTTAAGTTTTATTTGCTTTTTAAGTCAATAAGTGTAATCACAAGTAAGTAGATATTATGTTATAAATATTAAATCTAAAAAGACCCCTGATGCAATTTTTAATTTTTGTAAAATATTTTAACTTGGTTGATTAAATAATTTTATTTAAAAACCATAAACAAAACCTGTTATAGTATATTTATATAGTGAACAAAAACCATAAAACAGAAAATCCTTTCAGATCTCGTAAAGTCGTTAATTGACCAATCAGAAATGAAACCGTCATTATGGGTGGTCCTGCACATGGACTCATATCTCTCCAACAATTCGGACCCATCAGCAATTACTTGTAGCGCCATTGAATACCAGGAAGTGATCTTTCCCACGTTATGACTCCACTCAGGGCATCCTCGATAAAGTCAAAATATTGTTGCTGCTACCCATTGTCATCCCTTTGTCATAGGTACCAATTCTGTTTCGTTTTTTGTGATCTGTGACTTTGTCAACCTCAAAGGACCTCCGATCGTTGTTACGTACAAAGGGAAGAAGCACTGTTCTTGTACCTTTGATTTTCGCCGCAATTTTACCTGTCCTAACGATAAATTGGCTTTTTAGTTTTTTTGAGTTTTATTGTTGTATTGTATCACACTTTGATGCTGGTTGCAGATATTAAAGTAGGTATTATGTTATTTGCGTGGATTTTCTAAAGTGTAGGAGATGGACTGGTAGCAGTTATTTATTTTGGGGATATTGTGCACTATTTGAGCCGCATATCAACATAGTAAGCCATTCCAATTTTCCAATTTGACTTTTTTTTTAACTCAATAAACGTTCTAACATTTTTGATTTTACATACCTATCCTATATATTTACGTAAGTAGGTATACGAAAGGTTTTAAGTAGAAGATTTCACTAGATCGCACCTATTTACTAAAATATTGAGTAGTATAACATATTTGCGATGTCCTTTAATACAGACAAAATTCGTAGATTTTTCTTCCTGTTTTCAGTTTAATTTTTTCAACAGGGATATTTGATTATTATTATTATTTCACAATGTATTTTTTTTCCTCCAATATAAATGTTATGTTCTGCAAACCGCATCCGTCAACAAAATTAAGGCAGAACAAATCAGCCAGGGGTGGTACAGAGAACAGAAGCGCTTTGCGGAATAATTAACGTAATAAGTACTTTGCGTTTTGCAAATACGTGCCTTTTAGAGATGCATGAGCTGGGATAATGCCTGTCATTCGCGGAGGCATGGCAACAATTGCAAGTAATTTGTAAGAAAATTGATGCCGCTCGGAGGAGTTGCATATCAGCAAATTTGCAACTCTTCACCTTATAATTCGCCCATTTGTTAACTCCGCTGGCTGCCAGGGCCCGGTTCGCACTCGTCCCGCGAAAACGGAATCGGGGCGAAAAGGGCACCCAATAGGCAAGGAAAGGGTTTAGTTACAGTGGGGCCCCGCACCCCCGCGGCCCCGGCCAGAAGCCGCATACATTTCGCGGTTCAGATGTTATCATGCCAACTCCCAGTGCAATTTGCAACTTTGTTACGTTGCATTGCATTTCAAGTGCAGCGCACTTTTCCCGCGGGGTTGCCTCCGCCGTTTTCGCCGGGCGTGTGGTTGGAACGTGCAGTCATCAAATTTCACGGCAGCAGACGTTTACTGCCGCCGAGAAATGAATGTTCTTTTCGCGAGCAGCGAACTTAGTCTTACTGCTTTTAGCCGCGAAAGTAATCAGACCCGCCGCCGCCCAGGTGAATCTGTCAAAACCTAACTACGTAGGTGTGGGCGATGTCCGTAGGCAATCAAAGGAAGTAGTCACGGGGCGAGGGAAGGGTGCTAAACTGCAGCAACCTCATTTACAATATATCAAGCAGATAACGATCGCAGAACTTGATTGAGGCTGAGCCGCAGGAACGAGAATGATATGCAAGAAATACAATTTTCAAAGACGCTCCTACTCAAGCAAAGCGGGCCTATAATTTTTTGAAAAACGACCATATCAATTCTGCAACGTAAAATTAACAAATTTGGCACCTGGCAGGGCGAAAACTGTCAAAGGATCAAGCATAAAAGCCGCCGCTGTGGCAATTAACAAAAAGGCTCGCCTCGCACAAAAACGAGGACGTCCTGGAGTGCGATATGCCCCGATCCGGACAGGTACGAACCTGTCACCTGAGCCGTGTGTGTGGTCACTGGCCAGCGTCGAATTTGCTGTAAGCTGCCCAAAATGCGGTCAACTCGCTGTCAAAACATTTGGATTTATGTTAAAAGGTCCAAGCCGAAAGGACGACGTCCAGAAGGATGGAGCGGGGTCCGCGACGGGAGGGTCCTAAGGGACGAAGGATGCGCAAGCCACGCTGTGTTCAAAGGAGCCCGATTTGCTGATGGGGCTCCAGGCAGAGGTGTAATTTATTGCTCTGTCACTCTCCCGAAGATATCAATGGATTGCAAGGTGAAATGTGAAATCATTTTGGTAAATTATCTGATGAGGCTTGGGGTAAGAACTTTTTATGATAAATTCGTTAATGAACAAGAACACGAATTTACGCTCCGTCCCCTGCAAGTTGAAAGCGCCACCCACAATTTCATCTGGCATAGATAAATATAAATAAAATTCAAGTTTTATATAATCAACCTATGTACCTACTTCATATCCAAATGGTATTTTGAAATTTTACAAATTGCTATCCCGTAGCATCAATTAATATTGAAAATTTGAATTTACGAAAAAAAATAAATACTTTATTAGCTCTACATACTCAGAAAAGAAAAGACAATTTAAAATCAGGCAAGTCAGTGTTTCACTATGATAGTAGCTCAAAATTCAAAATGTTTCGAATTAAATGTGATTCAACCTCAAAATTAAATTGTTTTTCAAAATAAAATTTGTCATTTCAAGTTTAAAAATTATGCGCCTCGAATATAAAATGTTTCGTATACAATTTGAAGAGGTTTCGTCACTTCTAATACTAAAATCATTTGAACGCTTCAAATTTTAAAATTCATAGGGATCTAATAATTTTAAATGTGAAATCGTTTCGGCTTTTCAAAAATGGTAGAAAATGCGATTATAATGATGAAATGGCTTTTAGGCAATAAAATAACATATACATAAATAAAAAGTAAAATTACGATGCAACCTTATATACTCGTACCTACTATGAAACATTAGTAAAGCAATTTGGTTCGTTTGCTTTTTCTAAAACTATATTTTCAAAAATATGAGAACAACATTTCAAATCAAAAATCGTACAGATGACAGAGTAACATTTACGTGGGAACAGCGTGTACCTAAATATTTTCTGTTGCATTTTTCTCGAAAATAATTTTCTTAGCCTGACTATACTCATGATTCTATAAGATACAATTGTTCATTATATATTAAACACTTTTGTAATGGTGGTGGGTAAGAATGTACGTAGGTTTTATTTTTAAATATTAACCCAATATGAGCTTTTACTTTAGATCTGGCATCAGCAATATCCAAATTACAAGAATTTGTTATATCTATGTATATTTTAAATAGCTCACAAATCTTACATTGGGTCATCATCTTTAACAAGTATGACGGGGGCCCATCGTGTTGGAGTCTTGCTAAATGAAAGGCCCTCTTTGCAGTACCCCAATAAATAAATAAGTACCTTCATTGAAATCTTTCGAAATTTATTAGCCTCTAGTGAAGACCAGCATTTGATAGATTCAAAAACTTTTTGAATTTTTAAAACTGCTCCAGTTTTAATTGATTTATGACCAATATTCGATTGCGCAGTTATTGGAAATCATTTGGCCAATATGAGAAGCCCGTATTTAAGGAAATTGAAATCAATCAGCCTCATCGACGCGTAATCTTCGATTGAGGCTCCTCCAGCCAGCCAACAACGAGTCAATATCTCACGATTGTGTGAATCGCAAAGTGCCTGAAGTGCGGCCATTGTAAATGGATTTTCCTCGGATGATTTTTCATTTCCATTGCAGGGAAAACGTGGCCATTCTCCCATAGGCTGAAAGGAATCAATTTGCCCAGGACCACGAGTTCATCTTCGAATTCGTGTGTTCGCCATTCTGCTCGCATCAGCTAGCTGGTGGCTTCCTTGAATCAAAGTGAAAATCATCCCTCCACTGTTCGCTGGAGTCGCAGGAGGAAGGGCTAGAAGCAGTCGACGCGAAGGATATCGTCCCGAATCCTGGATCCCGGCCTCGGGGAATCATCGCCATGAAGAAGCACAAAAACGCAACATGTTCGGGACATGCGGAATCCTGCGGCAGATGTTCTCAAGTGCTAATAACCGAGTTTCTTTTCGAGGAGGAAACTTTTTTATTGCTCGGCGCTCATCAATATCAACAACAAGGGGATGAAACATGAAACTCTGAATAGGACGAACATATATCATTATGGTCGCCATTGCGGTTGCTTATGTTCAGTCCATTACCCAGCATCACATATGTCGCCGAATCCTCTGCTTGTTATTAGCCATTGTGGAAATTCTTGGCATCGCCGGGATAACTTTCCTTGGCGGAATGAGGACCCACTGACAGGGCCGCAATTTGCTTGAATCAAGAAATCCAGATTGCGGGAACATTTGGCGGTAATCACCACAGTTCTGGTGCAAATTGCTAAGATAATGCAAAATTGTAGGTTGCGAGGAGGTTACAAAATGATTGATGATTTCAATAAGCTAGCGAATATCTCTGTAAGACAGCGGTAGACGGCTGCGTTTATTCGAACGTGGGTGAAACATGCACGAAAGAGCATTCCAAAAGAACCGAAATCAAGAAATGGGCGATTTATAGTTTTCTTCGGCATCATTCGGATCTCATTCTCGAGTCCAGTATTAGTAAGAGAATATCTCATTTTAAAGCTGAAGATATTTTACTTTCTAGTGGTTCTTCTTCTCTAAACTGCTCACAGACATTAGAAAAAGTATACGAAAAATTGTTAAGACTCATGCTTTTAAAGTTTAAAATGATAAGTAGTGGGTATATGTACCTATGTGTTAATGTAAACATTCGCTGCAATTTCTTACTTTCTTCAGAACTTTCGAAATACCTGCACATAAGTTATGTATGTTTTAAGGATCTCAAAATAAAAGCACATTAAATCGATTTTTAGTCCTCCTCTACTTTCTACGAATAGTATATTGAATTAAAAGACAAATTAGAAAGAACTGTCTAGGTGGTTTTAGAACTTAGTTAATTTAAAAGTTACATATTGTTTATATATATTTTTTTATGATGAAATTTATATCTTCATTTACGCCTTTGAAACCCTTATTATATTTGTGCATATATTTTTAAAGCCAAAGAACAAGTTCGCCTATGCTAAGTAGCTAAGTGTGCGAGATCTCTTCGGTTGTCCTCTAATGGCGGCGATTTCAATAATGATTTTTCATAATTAATACAGTCATTACGGGTCTAACGAAGACCATCAATTCAAACACATTCCCCAGTTATTAATTATACGGACGTTCATCCGTGGCCGGGTCTTTTAAGGAGGGTCCTCCGTCTGGCACATTCGAGCGGTACCCCCTCGGCGAATAGCGTGTCCAAAGTTTTCCCAGCAAATGATTTCATTAGAACATTAAGAAACCATCGCCCGAGGGAATTACCAAGACCAGTCCCTCACACTATCGCGGCCGCCATTTTGAATTTCATATATGTATGTTTTCAAATTTGAACAATTTGAGCCTCTTAATTATTCAGTCGGCGGCTAATTTGATTTTCCAGTAATTAGAGGTCTCTGCAATTACGCACTTTTCAGTTCATGGGTTAAGTATGGCTTTGATGGATCCTCATTAGCCCCAGCAAAATGTTTCTTCGAGTGAAATGGGTGGAGGGGGGGGGGGGGGGAGGGGAGGGGGAGGGGCAAGTCTAATAACAGACCTTTGGGGCCAAGATTTTCGATTCGATCCTCCACGTTCGGCGGCTAATAAATTTCAAAGAAACTTTTCTTGTAATTAAGGTGGCTCTGTGTGCGTGCTGCCGTTGGTTCGTTTTGGTTTGGGATTTAATTGTCTATCGATGGAGATCCTAATTAGACACTGCCCCGGGCATTAATTAACTCTTTAGCCGAATCGGAGCCCCCCAGCCCCGGGCTCCGCGCCTCCCCCGGTGATTTCGGCTTGATGAAGAAACAATCGACAATCCAGACTCCGCTCAAGCTCGGCTTGGGCGCATTATGTCTAGAAGTTATCAGATCGTGGTACAGCTGCATCCCGGCCGCGGCGAGGGCTATTGAATCGCAGTCCTGGCCGCCGTCGTCGTCGCGTTGCACTGCATAGCATCGCGCTGTGACAGCGGCCGGGCCGAGGAGCCGCTCCAGAATCAAAAGCCGACGTGTTCCCGGCCCGAGCCCCAGCTCCTCGAACCGGGACCCAGCTCCTCCAGACGGGGCTCATCCCTAAATAGGAAGTCCTAAGAGCTGCCGGCGACGTAATTTAGCATCGGGCCGGAGTGCACGGGATGTGATAGAGTAATACATTTGCTGTCAAATTACACGAACTTAGATCTGCGCTGCGGACTCTCCCGAGAAAACCAACTTGGGCATCCTCTGGTTGTTTATTGCTTGTCAGACATTTATTGCAAGACGAGGCCCCCTCGCGCCCCCGGTCGTCCTGGGGGCTCTTAATCGATGGCTGTACCCGGCCCGATCGATCATGTCATCTTTCTACGTGACTTTATCAGGCGATCGCGGATTTCTAGCCTTTGCAATTGATGTTCGGCTCAAGTTTTAATTGCGCCGTGGCTGGAGCACTCCCAGCCGGCACTAAACTCGCTGGAAATATTAATTAAAGTGGTACACGGCTCCAGGGAGGCTTTAATTGCTCCGCTCGTAAATGACCACTGATCGCTGGACCCTCGAGTACGTTTCGTACACATCCAGTTCTGTGCGTAGTATCTAAAAATACTCTTAATTATTGTACAACAAGTAAACTTCCCACATCGAAATGTTAAGTTTCATTCCAGAAAATGGCAGATTGTGGGATTGCTTTAAAACCGTACTAATTCGTATTAAATAAAACCTCTGTTCATTAAATCCCAAGTTTTAGGTTTAAGTTTGGACATATCCTCTGGCTTATTCTTTTTTTTTTGAAATCGTACCCACCACAACAATTTCACGTTTCCAATGTAACCAAGTCTTGCAACCCTTTTACTCTTAAGAAGTTATGACAACTCATAGGGCTTACTCCTAAATAAATCTTCATGAAGGTAAGAAAAAAGTTATAAATTTTAGCTGCTTCACGGAACTATGAAAAATAATCATTTGGCTAAAGGTAATCAAAAGAGTCCGAAACAAATTTAATTTTCGTTTCATTCTGATGATCAAATCAATCAAATCCAAATCACTGAAAATTAAATTTGGTACAGGTACATATGTATGTCATTAGATTGACGACATACTTATACTTAATTGGTATCACAGTTTCTATCGGTTATTATTGTGACCATGGGTTGTTATTTCAATCTCTTAGCATAAAAATTTCAAAGAATTTACCCTCAGGCGTAATTTATAGTGCCTTTAAATCCAGTCACTGCTATATATGTATGTCCAAAAACTACAATTCATTCTTTAATATTATTAATTTCAATTGTAATTGCAATAAGACAAATCTTATTGATATTTCAATTTGCGTACTCATTTACATAACTCTTATTATTAGTATTCAGTACTTGCTAGTATCTTTTACATTTTCATTTTGCAATTTTCCGGATTTTGGGATATGTAAAAATGTTGTCGGTCAGATACACCCCGGATATTATGTAAATTTGAAGTTTTAGAAAATGAAATTGTTTCTTTGCAATTTTCAGCACATTTTTTCGAATTTACTTACTCAAGGTATAGCAGACCAAATAATTAGACTGAAGCAAATGTATCCTGAATATCTAAACTGGGCGAAATTCTCGTAAAATTTAGAAAATATAACTACATTTGAGTCGAAAATGTTTGTAATTATACATACTCTCTGAATTAAAAAATAGAAAAAATTGTAAAAACTATCTGCTATAAAATAATTTCATTCTTTTATTTATAATAATAAAATGCTCTTAGCCTTAAATTTTTATTAGATACATTAAAATAAATTAAGCCTCATACGCGGCGCTAAGAGAGCTGGAGAGCTTAAAACCAATTTTTTAAGAAAAGCGAGTGAAGTGCCCTTTAACATTTACCACGCATCGACGAGCACTCCAAAAGTTGCAATTCATTTGTTGCATTACGTGAAAGGCAGACTTGTTCTTGGACTTTGCAAGAGGCACCTAAATTACGCGCTCAGCGTGACCTGTGTCGTAAACATTTTCGGTGGATTGAAATTAGGAGTTTTGCGCAGGTAAGTAAGTGCCATAAATTCAAAATTAATTGAAAACGGCGGAAGTGCCTTCAACACTTTCCCACTGAAACAGCCGTCCGCTTGCCGTGGTGCCGTCATAACTTGTCAAAATTATTAAATTACGACTGCCGGCTTAATTAAGTCCGCAATTAGTAAATTGGCATCAAAACCGCGTAAAGCCTCGTCAGAAATCAGGTCGTCGCGAACCGGATCAAAATTACAAGTGCTAAAATTTTCTTATCGCGGCGTGCTCTCTAGCGCAATTACTTCTCGTCCGAAGATGCTGCGTTTACAAAGTTGCTAAGCAGATAAGGCGCGGAGCATGTGCTCGGCTATTTCCTTTCACATAATTTATCGAGTGCTAGACACGCTGCCTTTTAAGAAGTCCGACATAAGTGTTTCCCAGAAGGTATGCTGGCACGTTAGTCTCGATGCAGATGCATATTTCGCGGAAGAAAATTTAATTTTAGCCGACTCCTTGGTCAGTCCTGGTGGAATAAAAGGCATCGGAGCGATATAATAGCCCGGTCATTTCAGACTGAAAAGGCAATTCTTTAAGCACGGACCCGATAATTGCAACATTCGCTATCGGAGTTATCCAATAATTGCAAGTAAAGACAATTTGCATTAAGTATTCTATTAAATTTTTGTTTATTTTGCAACGAATGGATAATTCACAACGAGTATTTCGTGAAATATCCAAAATTCTTAAGCTATCATTGTTGCAAATTTTGTAAATCAACTCGAACAATTTTTGTTGTTACTATATTTCTCTATAGAAATGGAAAACAATTTCTACTGATACGAGTACTGCGGCCACAAACGGAAAATGCAAAAATTGTTGATTCTCCCAAAAACATTATACCAATCCGGAATTTCAAAGATTTTGGTCTTGAAAATAAATATCTCTTTTTACTATCAAACTGCCGCAATCGAAATTTAATGCTGAAAAATTTAATCTAATTTGACGCAATAAAAATTTAATATTTTCATCATCCTTGCGAATATTTAGTTAGAGTAGAATTACAACGAAGTTAAATTTGGCATTTTGAATGTAAATACATATTTATTTCGTTTAATTGCACCAAAAGCTAATTGTCAAAATTGTTTAATTGTGCAACATGCAAAAAGTTAACTGCAACACTTACTGTGAGTTAATGCCTTCTTTAAAAATCTTTCTTTAATCGAAAAAGTGAATACCAAAATTTGCAAAGAAAAACCTATTGAAACAAGCACCGTTTATAGTTCTATATATGCATTAAATTTTTCACTTGTTAAGTTTTTCGATTAAAATTATAAAAGGCTCGGATATCCAACTTAAAATTAATCCAGAACCAAATTTTTATCTTAAACTACATATTTGTGACATAAATAGGTATAAAGAATATATGTAGAGAGAAAACATTAAAATTACGAAGCTCAACAAAAATTCATGTTTTAATAAATATTGGAAATAATGGTTTTTCATTTGATATAAATATAGTACACTCCATCCACTAAATTTTATCTAAGTTGTGTAGTCTAATCGTTTGTTGATTTAAAGCAGAAATACTCAAATATTTTTATATCTTGTTAATAAATTTTGTACCATTTTTTTTAAACATAACTAAATAAATATTTTTAAAAAACAAAAAAATCGAGAAAACTGGAATTTTTATATTTTTAAGCCAAATAGCAAAGTATTTCTTACCTAACATAAAATTTTAAGTATTAAATAAAATGTGGCATATAGATAAATTAACAACAAATAGGTAAATTTACAACATCGTGTTGATAATGATTACGAAGCCAATTATTTTTATTTTTTATATATATTACTGCCATAGTTACGTCCTTTAAATGGATATATACCTACATCTAACAACAACTGTTTCGATATTAAATTAAATTTACTTCCTTTTCTGTTCATAGTATATAAAGCAATAAATTTGTCTTTAAGTGATGAGTGAAGTGGTTACGGTTATTGCATAGTACCACGTCGTCCCAGACGCGTCGGATCATCGGGTGAAATCTAGATAACCCATAAAGTTTCAATTAGCCGGAGCAGTTAAATCGCCGAGCGTTGCGAACAGGACCATTAAAATAATTCACCCC
Organism: Tolmerus cingulatus; assembly: GCA_959613345.1. NCBI lineage: Eukaryota > Metazoa > Arthropoda > Insecta > Diptera > Asilidae > Tolmerus > Tolmerus cingulatus. The sequence goes on along the minus strand of OY390708.1, from coordinate 10,292,045 downwards.
CGGTGCGTCGATGAATATAATTTTTCTATCTAAGTGACGCGGCAATTACGCGCGCATCCTCCGATCGGGGGGTAAAATGGATCCTGGATCTGGAGTCGCGCGATAATTAAAGACGCATTCGGGGCCGCTGCAATGGCCGGCGATCGGGCCGCGATCGGACCGCGATGCACCGAATGACGGTCATCAGACCGCTCTCGCATAATGATAAGGCCGCGGTCGCGATGCTCCGTCGCGAATAATTCGCGGCCCCTTCCCCGCGATGGTACCGCTTTATGTGCGTTTAATGGAGGACCCCGGTGCCGGGAAAGTGAGTTGTGCACTTCGGTTGTCCGCCGAGAGGTTGACTGGTCCAGCGGACAACTTAACTAATAAGATCGCGTCCGTCCATTAAGGAACAAGTCGGGCATTTTATTTCCATTTAATTCCCCGCGTCGATGTAGTTGCCCGTGTAGACGCGGTTGTTTGTTGATGCAATTTACTTTTTGCCCTCGCCCGTCTGTCGATCCCTTCTTATTTTGGGCTTTTTGCTGGCTCGCGATTTCCTCTGGTTAAGGAGTTCGCGAACGCGTAAAAAGAATTCATTAAAAATGCATTTGTATTGCATTAAAGTGGACAAGACGAGATTTCCAGCACTTTAAGATTAACGCGAACACGAGTTGATTGGCTCAAAATAAAATTGTTAAGGAGTCCCATTTACGGAAGAGCGATCACCTGCTGGTTGGGCACTCTGCTCAGATGAGATTGAGTTTAATGGTTGCAATTATTTTAAATTTGAGCTTATTCAGCGCAAAAATGCCAACGCTGTTTTGGCCACCATTCTCGATTGAGTCGCATTCCGCCTTAATTTGTTGCATAATTAATTTCAATTAGCCTCGTCACTTGCTGAGGGCTTCATTTTAAAAATTTCAAATTTGGTAACAGTAGCCAAAATCGAAAAGAATGTCTACTGCGAACTTGGCCATAATTAAATAGGTATACCTACCTATATTTGCGTAAATTCATTACGGTCGTGGCTCACTCCAGAAAAAGAGAAGAGAAGACGCCTAATACGTACCTAATTTATTAAAAGAGTGACGGAGTAAGATATCTTATTACATAGTTACTTTTAAGGGTATGAATGCAAAATCACTGTTTCGACCCATTCCAACTGAACTTAACCATTAAAGTTAGAAAATTTTTCAATAACTAACAGGTAGGTATACTTCATGACACATATGCCCATCGAGGCAAGTTTACCGATTTATATAACTTTACAGCATTTTCCTTCATTAGAGATATAAAAAATAAAAAAATTATATACAAATTTTAGAATTTTGTCAATTTGTCCAAAAACATTTCAAGGAAGTCACTACAACCTTCATACTTATTTAACTTAAATATTCATTTAGAAAAGTTAATTTTATTAAATATGCTTAAACGATGTAAGCTTCGTCACATTTAAAACATTAACGATCAGAGACACGCAGACCTTAATTTCTTGGATAGTCACCTGCTTCAGAAACAACATATTAAAAAAATAAATTATATATTTTAAGTTTTATCAGTTTATCAAAAAAAGTGACATGTGTATTTTACAGATCACCATAGTGCAGCTTCAAGGAAATGTTCGACTTCACGGAAGAACGACTCAATAATTATTAATAATTATAGTTTAATATTACATTTATTTTTCATTATTATTTACTTTAACACTTAGATGCCCCTAACCGTTGGACATATTTGTTTTTTCCGTTAAAATTTACTAATTCCGCCAATTTACATCAAGAAACTCCCAAGTGTATATTTTAATAGTAAGCTTTACTTTTAATCAATTTCTATAAATTATATAGTTACTACGTATACCTATTATATATTCTCTATAAACGAACCCAAATTTTAAACTTCAAACGTGCTCGTACTCCGAAGCAAATTAATTCGTTTTTAATTGACTGACATACATATTTTACATAATTACACGTTGGGCGTTGAAACAAAAATCCTTTTCTGAATTTCTTGTCGACATCTATTCCCTACCTAATTTATACTTAAGTTGTAAAATTCTAGTACCATTTAATACACACCTGTAAAAGAATCTTAATTTTAAGTTATTCGCTCTATTCCACTTTCTTCATGTTTATGTATGCCCCTAACTTTGTGAAATTAAACTGAACAACTGAAAAAACCGAATGTTCTTTTGTAAATCCCCCGGTAGAATTATAGAACAATAGTGAGTTGTGGTGTTCCTTGTTATGTTTACTGAACCTCAACTAAAACATGCTTTTTAAGGCATGAATATGCGTAATTACTCTGAACTCATGTTTCATGAATCTGTAATTGCAAGAAGCACTCACGTGAATTATATGTGTTACATAATGTTCATCTTACGCTATTTTTCATACTTCTAACAAGAAACTATAAAGATACTATCCATATGCATGAATATTTGGCCATTGTATTTCAACTTAAAATTAAGATAATAAAAATTATTCAGACAATAAATTTGAGTTTTTCAGATATTTCTCAATTTAGAAAGATGTATATGTACCTAAATAACATATTGTAATATTTTATGTATTATAAATATATGCACTTCGAAGCAAGATATGCGGTTTTTAAACATTTTATGGCATCCAACGACAGTAGAATGTGTTTTAGTGGTTGCGCAAATTGGTAGATTCATTTAAAAATGTAAATGACAATAAATTTTCTTCTAAACGAAGACTCTTACTGTGCTACATAGGTATAGTGATTTTGTCACGCACTCTAGCGCAGGAGTTCTTTGGCAACATATATTTTTTCGTATATTGGGTAATTTAACTTTACTAATTTTTATCTCTTTACAGCCATAATATTATTTTATGTGTATTTAATTTAATGATAATTTTCTCCTTGTTTAATTTCAAATTCGTTATTTTTGAGTTTTTCTATTATTAAAACTTTGAGTAAAATTCACTTCACTTTCTTAAGTTATTAAATTCACTCATTTCATTTTAAATTCAATTCACAACATACTAGAGCAATATACCTTTCGTTTTCTTTCATTAGCTACTTAGTTTCTATTATTTTCTAAGTATCAATTATAATTATTTAATCCTCGACCAAATAATTTTCTTAAGTTCTTAAGTCCTCCTTCGTTTTAATGATTTATAATATAATATAATAATATAACATAATTTGTTTGAGTATTTTATCGTCCAAAACAAAATATTTTTTCAAACTTTTTGTTCGCTATTGTGAGATGTTCATTAACGTAACTATTATAGTAATTTGTTCTGTGGCCCAAAATAATTTTTATAATATGCTAAAAATGTGGGAGTATTTGAAAGAAGACTTGCCTTAATTTCACGAATTAGTCAATAAATACTTTTAGCCTTTAACTTTTCAAGGATTAACAACTTAAATAGGCCTTGTTTGGGTATCTTACCTTAATATAGTAAGTTAATCAAATTTTAATGGATTTAAAATGGAGACTCCATATTTCCAAATTGGGGTAATAAAAAAGAGTATCCTTTGAAACTCAGGTAGGTGAAATGCCACGCTGGGGTGCGATCTTGAAAAATATACTAATTTGTATGATTGGACAGCACAAAAGTAAGAAATTAACTTGATTATCCGTCCCGAACAACATTTACATTATTTCGGCCATTTATACTCTGCGTGGAGAATTTAATTCCCTAGGTCCCTCCTGTTGAGCACGATCAATGATCCAATCATCCATCCGGCCCTCTTCGCCATGTCGAACCGAGATGAGGCGACCTGTGGACACAGGCAGCATCCGCCGGGACCAACGAACACATCTGCAAAAGCCGAGCTCCTCCGGCGCAGAGGAGATGAGTTCTTATGACTTCATAAAGTTAATTAAGGTCTGTGGCGGAGCTGATCAGCGGGCAATCAGACCCACAGAAAAAAACCTCGACCATAGCGGAATTCAAGATGGCCGCTCGCCATCCTCCAGGGCTACCTCTCAAGACGTCGGAGATCGCCGATCGGACTGCGCACCGGACGAACACCTTCCTCCGGCTAATTTATTCTAAGGGATCCTCTTCTAATCATCCCAGAAATAAACTGGTTGGCCACGGTGCCCTGGTCGTCGGAATTTTGGGGCTAATTTTCGGGATTTTTTGTACCTCCTCTGGATGGTTTAGCTGGAAGCCGAAAACAAAGCGCAGATGGGTAACCGCTCAGACGGTCCCGAATTTATTTATCCCACCGGAGCACCATATAAAGACCTGTACCTGGGACTCCGGGACCACTTTTAGATACACACCCAGGACTGGGCTGGTCCAGAAACAAAAGGCGACTTCGATAACGAAAAAAACGCGATCATACCGCTGCGTCTCGAAATTGATTCATCGCAGCGATCCTGAGTGGCTCATTAATTCTGGCAAAGTTGGATTCAGGTATGGCCGAATTGCGTCTGCCGGGACCGGGACGCGGAGCCCAGCATTAGCCAAAACTCATAAAGTTGTTTCGTCGACGGATTTTTGGAGGCATTCTCCCCTTCTTGGAATTAAGTAAACATCTCAGAATTAAATTGGAATCCCGGACAGGTCTAATGAAGTGAGTTGTGACCAGCCTGCGCAATTAACTATTCCCGGGTGAATCAGATTTCAAGATGGGACCGCCGCGCTTTTTATTGATGCTCAACTTTGGTTGGTAGCCGTTTTGTTTTCAGCAGTTTGAGGACCGCCATCGCCACTTAAAGTAAACTCTTAATCCGCGATGACGGCGGCGATACTGGCCGACTAATTTATTTATGCAATAATCTTTAGGATGCAGTTCGCTAAACGCCGTAAAATCGCTTTTTAGATAACGACCGCTTGGGAATAATTAACATACCAAACGGCCATTTTAAATCCAAATTGATATTACAAAAACAAGAAACAACAAAGGCAAGAATAATATATATATTATAATTTTGACATATTTTATTTTACACTAAAACCATAAGTTTATGATATAATTAATATAACATAAATGATAAATTGTTCATTGTTATTTAAAAATCGAGCAACCTAAATTTAATGCTTTGAATAACGACTTATTTTGAAAGAATTCAAATTACACAGACTGTACATAAATTGATGAAGTTATTTGAACTGAATATTCATATCTAAATCTTCAGAATCATTTACGTTTAATGAATAATGCAAAATATTTTCTTATACATAATAAAAATATGACTTATTCGGAAAAATTTCACTACGTAAAATATCAATATATATTATTAGATGCTTATATATAAATAATATTTTAATAATCAAACAGAAAAAAATTAAAAGAGAACTCCTTGAAATGGGCTGCCATAAGTCTCAAAATACGTTTTATTTCTACAAAAGTTAAAACCAGAATTATTTAGTCTCATTAGACGACATTCTTTAAAATGCTGGTAAACTATAAGAGTTATTTAGTAGAAGTATCTTATTTTTTATTTCATGGTTCTGAATTTAAAACATTAGAACATATAGAATGTTAATTGAAAAATTTTTCAAGAATCTTTGGATTATATATTAGAAAAAAACTTTTCTTTAACCTCATCATGTGAAAAAAGAATGATAAACCCGAGATAAATTTTGTTGAAATATAAAGAGATTTAAATCGGAAAAATTGTGCTTCTTAAAGAACATTCATCGTTTAGTAATAAGGAAATAACGTTTGCACTACCAATAATCGTTTAATGATAGTGCAAACTGTACTTTAACTAACATTCAAATTTTACTGCTAATGAAAATTTAGTGGTAACGAAAAAACTACCATCTCTGTTGTGAAACAAGTGATAGTGATCAACTGAAATATTTCGATTGCTGGAAAGTAATTATGAAAGTTATAATGTTGTAAGAAAACAAGAATAAAGATATTTCAGGAAAAGCTTGATCAACATGTTTACGTTTGGAATAATTTTTTATTTTGTTTATTAAGAATTCAATTTCATTAGAATTTATAATCTCCAATTCCAATTTAAATTAAAATAAATAAAGAAGTTGTATACATTCGAACATTGTTTATAAAAAATTCCCCATTATTTACCTGGAAAGGCGGACTGAATCATAGGTTTCCCGTTTTTATCTAAATTACACCTCAATAAATTGTTCCCGAGTTACAGATTTTTGCTAAAAGCTGCCATTTGACAAAATATCTGACACATTGTTTGAAGCTATGCGCCGGAAAAAACGGCGGCTTATCAATTTTATTGTTTCCGAATAACTCCATAATTTGCTGAGAGCTAGCCAGTGGGGGCCAACCGATCATTAGCATAATTTAGTCATTATGAGCAGTAAATCAGCCGCATTAAAAAGTATTAAACTCATTTCGTCGATAATTCCCGTACTTCTAATGATTGGCCCGAGAACTCCATGCTGAGTAGTAGGCGGACCTTTCGAGTTTCTAAGACGGCGTGGAAAAAGCCCGAGAAAAGCCGTGCATTAACGCAACACCTAAGGAGCGCGCTATTAAGCCGGGCCCCGGGATCGCGCATAAATTCAGAGCTAAACCCGCAATAGATGCACCTTCCCGGGAGATGCAAATGAGCCTGGAATGCCGACAGGGATTAAGGTATCAGGTGGCTTTTGTACCGCGGACAGCGCGGACCTATCGGCCGCCGCGAGCTGACCATTAAGGCGGCCAGGTATGTGTATCAGCCGGGCAATTTATGGAATTAACGCTACCCGGCCGAATTATCAACCCGTAAAAAAGTCAATCTGGGCCTATTTATGACTACAAAATTGTTAAATTTATTGAGGAACCAGTCGGCGGCCGCGCGGCTCCAGCTGGAAAGTAGGTGGAGACCGCCATTTCGAGCACCGGGCCTTCTTATCTTAAACGCGATGCTTCTGCTCCTCCTTTCCACATCTCAACAATTTTATTTAATGGCTCTTATCAGGCGCGGTGGGACGAGCTGCGTTTTACAGTCTTCAGTTGACATCTTACCGCCATTCGAATTCTCTTGTTCCTATTAACGAATTTATCAGACAAGGTTTCCCCTTACCGAATGCCAGGTTTAATGTTAGGCCATTGAGAAAAATACCCCCTTAAATCTAAATTATATGCAATTAAGTTAAAGTATCCCTTAAAATTTGGAGAATAATGGATTCCGCACTTTAAAGTAAAATAAAACCATTTGTAATAATTGCCCAGTTAACTATAGCTCAGATTTGCTTTAATTAAAATATTTTCAAAATGATTCAAATAACAATATGCAAGAATATAAGCGATTTTAATTCAACCTTTTTACGGTTTCCCATTAAAGTGTTTCAATTCAAACACAAACCCTTATTTCCACAAAAATACTTAATATGGCATTTTTTAGACTTGCCTTATTTAGGCAAACCCTTTAGGGACCTCGTTAAGTAATAATTAAGCGTTCCGAATATTTAGTGGCTATTTTTGAACTTACTTTATTTAGACCGACCTTATAGGACCTTATAAGGTAATAATTATGCTTTTCATATTTTTTGGTTTACCGCAGTTCTGGTTCAATAGGCCCACATTCGTATTTTGAACTATCCTAAAAAAAATTGTAGTCGGGTAGGTATTAAATCAACGACGTTACCTGTCTTTCAATCATTATTCAATTTTTGAGAGAAAAAAGAGGTCCAACTAAAGTCAAATTTCAAATCATATACTTATACATTACTTTTATACAAAACATAGGTACATATCATAAGTATATTACACGAAGTATCTCATTTTCCTGTATTATATTATCCCCAAAACGTCTTTTCAACAAATTAAATTACCTACTGCTTGAAATTTAACTTCTTTTAATGGATTTACTTTCTTTTGTTTTTTTATTCATTATTATTAAACCGTTGAAAGGCTCCTTGGTTTTTTCATACCTATCAAAACGAATTACGAATTATTATCAAATGGAGACAAAAACATGAGACTGATTTATACCGGCAAATATTATTATCATTTCCTTTGATTTTTACGTGGACATTTTCTAAGAAAGTTCGTGAGCTTTTCAAATAATTCACAATTCGCAAGATTTCTTTTAAAACAAAAGACGCAACACCTCCAGTTCGCTAGTGTTAAAACTATCTGAAAGAGGCCATGCGTTGGAATCCGGTGTTAAAGTGATAATGCTGGATATTGTAGTCCAGCATGGCGTTCTTCTTGCCTAATTATGCCGTAATGATAGTTAATTATCGTTAATTAGCTTAATTGGTAAACGCTGCCATGAGAACTGTAACTTTAGCGCTCCCGTCTGCGATTTCTCGGAATTTTCACTCATATTAACTTGATTCCGAGACCCACCATTAATTAGACGCTGAGCTGATTGATCGAGTCCGCCTTGGTTTCCCAGCGAGCCACTTAAGACTCCGACTTACCGACTAAAAGAAGTTATTAACCGTTTTCAACTAATGCGCTTTGATTTCTTACTTCCACAAATGACACTGGCAGTAATTACTGCTTTTTACCGAGCCTTTTCGAGTCCACTTCGATTGCTTCACAACTCGCACCGCTGGGAATCACTCTTTTAATTGTGTCAACGCTAATTAACTTTTACAGAAATCACTTGCGTTTTGTCCTGAGGGAAATCTAGCGAAAACTTTTTCTTGCTAGATCGTTGCGCAACATAATTAATTATAATTAATGCCCCGCGGAGCAGTGAAACCTCGTATGGAGTCAAAATTTACTTTTATATTTTTATATGCACTTTCATAACTTTTATCATTAAGAAGCCAATGTCAAACGTTCGATAAGTAGGTACTGTGAACTTTTTGGAATTTTTATTATTTCTAAGTGTAAAAGTAAGTAGATAAATATTGCAAGCAAATACTGAGATACTTTAATATGTTATGAGTGCTTTTATGTTTCTTTAATTTCATTTGAATGAATTCAAAATCATCCCTCTTAAAAGAACACAAAATGACAATACTTAAATTTTGACTCTTCAAATTTTAGTTTTTAGTACCTAGCTACCTACTCAAAATTGTTATTTTTCTCTACAGCAAAGCATTTTAAAATAAGATAAAATTAAGTGTATTAGTACAAACAAGTTTTCAAAAATACAATACAATTAAATCGTATTATTTATGAACAATTTTTGGATTTTTTTAAACTAAATTATATGACAATATTATATAATTGGAGCTTCTTATATGTATGTATAGTAGGCAATGTTATTTTGACATCTAGCTGTGCGTGAAGGTATAAATAGTTATAGCACTTAATTGTGCAGATTAAATTACAAATGTTTCTAACGAAACCTTTATGTTTTTAGAGGCCTTAGCATATATGTACATTTATATTCTATAATCTACCCCATGGTAGTTAATGTTAATCATATTGCCAATATAGACACCTAATTAATACTTAATTTCCTTCGCATATTCGCACGCAATGTACCTAAACTTTTATATTACCATTTATTTTGTTTTATTAAAATCATTATCATTTTAAAAATTTTAAGATCGCAGTGATCGTGTTGATCGTAACTCGTTTTAAGATCTGTTAAACTATCCATACAGAAGGGTAGTTAAAAAGGGTTTCCGGAATAAGAGGCACTCAAAACTGTCCTGGCAGACTGTAAGTAATTTGCATTTACGACATTACCAATCAAAAAATTAAATTAATTTTATGACTTTCAATTTTCCAGGTGGTAGAGCTGGTTTTCTGTAGGATAACAGTCAACAAATGGTAGTAAGCAGTTTTGCTGGTACTCCAGACTTTTCCGAATACTATAGGGTAGAATCGTTAGTCGAAAATCGATATAAAAATGATTAAACTTGTTAAATTTCAAATTCTATAGTTTGAATAGGTTGTTAAAATAATGTTAAATTAGGTATTATCTTCCTGTCGAAACGAGACCGTTTGACTCATTTTCGAAAATAAATTCTTGCTGCATTTTCGTTGAGTTTATGTACCTTCTTCGATAAATATTTAACTTACAACTAAAGACGTAATTCGTAGTTACCTGGAGTATTGCGACGAGTGATCTGCTCACTCAATCAGCTGCCCGCTCTTTCTGCAAAGCGAAACCGCCCCAGGACGGGACCGCGGACGTATTCCTGCGTCCGGCGTGGCGGTTTCCAGTGGGACCCCTGTAAACATCGTAAGCACGTACGAGCGTAAGCCATAAATTCGGGCCTGGGGGCCGAGGGCAGAACCTCGCGGTCTGAACGACTCGCAACTTCGGAACTCCGTAACTATGTACATTTATTTATTTATTTTTTTGTTCGTCGCGAGCTGTTCCTCCTTCGATTCTGGCCGACCAGCCCCACTGATAATTTTGATTTATGGCTCGCCAGTTATTATTTATAACTTACTTATGCAGCCATAGTTGGGGCCGGCGGCCGTACGTCGCGCCCCCCGCCACCACCCAGCTCCTAATTTATGTGTTTGTGATGAAATCGATATTCGCGTTATTACGTTATTATTATTATTTTTACTTTTATTATAATGATTATCCCCGGGGTCGTGCCGTTGTCTTGTTGCTTAGCGTTCGCCCCGTAATGTCTTGTTGTAGCCCGGCCCCGGCCCGATCCCGATCCCGATCCCGATCCCGATCCGCGCTCCGAATGCCCGACTTTTGGCTTTATTTATGCGAACCGTTCCAGCCGGATAAACGACCGGGGCTCGTTTCTTTTCCTGAGCCTTATAATTAAGCAATTTTTTAGGGTTCGCGGCCGGGGCACTTCGATATGATAAATATGGCGGCCGGGTATTTGTTCGTGCACCGCGGACGGGATGTTTGGTGGCGGGCACGAATTTTCCCGTCGTTCCCGCTCAACGAGGAAGTTGAAGTGTGAAGCGATTTTGTGCCATTTACCATTGAACAATGTTCGATTAATCTTCCTGATGTATCGCTCCTCAGACAGGGCAGCATTAACAAATGTCTTCGTGTGTAAAAATTTATTGTCGTTGATTTCGCTCGATTAGCCACAGTTACGATTATTGAAATTGAGAGACAATTGGGCCCACAAATCAATGCACATCGAGCCGGCAAGGAATTTATTAACGTTTTATTGTTTCGCGATAATTTTATCTCGGCCATAACTTTCTCGTGGCATGCCAGGGAAGTTATTGTGTGCCAGCGCGGTGTTGATTTTCTAGGCTTTGTAACTACTCGTCTAAATCACAGACTCTTCTCCTTTGTTACTCACACTTTCTTGGAGATTTTAATTATAGATAGTTTTAAAGGAAGTTTCAATAAAGGTATCATTTCTTTACTGCCTTTCAACTACAAAACTAAATATACTTTTCCTTCCCTCTAAGTCAAAAACGCCAAAAAATTATTTAAATAAAAACAACTATTAAATTTTAATTATACATATATCTTTTTCATCAATGCTTCAAAGTAAAAAATCTTTATAAAGCTAAAGTGCGATCAAGCTACCATTTTGACGAATGAATGTAACTTTTATTCGTTTTTAATCAGTATCTCATAAAACCCATCGTATATAGTCCAAAACTTATTCTTACAAAATTGTGAAATATAATGAAACCAGCAGAAAATATAAGAGATACCCAAAAAAATGAAAAAAGTTCTACCTATACAAAGTAAGCTCTAAAGCTAGAATTTGATCTAAAAAATATTTGTTTACTTTTTACCAGTAGATTGGCAGATTGATTGACTAAATGAACCATTTGCAACATTTTACAAAAACGTTTGAATAAAATTACGAAAACTTTAGTTTGAACCCCCAATAAATCCAAAAGTATAACACCGTCATCTTTGAAATTACAGAGAAATTAGCCCATAATTTGAATTATTCCTTTCAATACGTATACCCCCTTATCCCACCTCTTGGCATTCCGTATTTTGAACTTTCTATTTGATGTTCTTTCAACAACAAAAATCCAAAATGAAATTTAGGGTCGTTAGACTAAATAATATGAAAATCTCCATTTTTAAACGTTTCCTCTCAACAAAATCAAGGTTTTCCTGCTGAAATCATGTGAAAAGCGGAAATTACGGACATATCTTGATACCGAGAAATCAAATTAAAACTTTTCAGCTACCAGTTCTTGATAGATTCCCAGAGTTGAAAAGAAATGGCTGCTTTCTTAACCTTTTCGACTTCAATTGGCCCAAGCAGCTTTTGGGTCTCATTATCTGGAGGGTTTACGCCTATTTTTGAGGTGCATGAAGTGTGACTGATGGAAAGAAATTTTCTCCGGTCTCAAATTGCCCAAGTCATTGCGAGTTAATTAAATTGTTGCGTCCGCTGGGATTTCTTGGGAAGAGGTATACATTATGGGTAATTTACTTGCATATGTACCTAACATATGTAAGAGTGTGTGAATAGCTGATGAACTTGTATAATTACAGACCCCACTTATGTTGTGGCGCAGTGGGAACATGTGAACGAAAGGTAAAATTGCTATAGACAGTTTGATTTTGGATTATTGTTTTTGTAGTCAATTTACTTACAGCCTACTTAACATACATCAGATAAGATCAGTTTGGGAATAATTATCCGTTTATTACTTTAGGTACCTACCAACAACAAGAACTGTGGTAATCTAGGTATGCTTGAGTTACTTTATACTATTTAGTTAATTAATGATCTGCAGTTATAAAATCACATAAAGATTACTCAAACATGTTAGTACATATAATAATTTCCTTAGAAGCTGCAAAAAATGAAAATTTGTCTAAGTTCGAAAGAGGAATAACATCAATGCAGTGCTAAAATAACTAAATAGCTCTGAGCATAAGCCGTAGAAGTTTAATATTCTTAAACTTATTAGATAGGAATATTCGTAATCCCTGAAATATTAACTTTTGGTATCATTAGCAATTACTATATCTGCATTACTTGGTCCCAAACGAGTTGAGTGTGTGCATAATGTGTGTGGTCTTATTTACAACAAATTATGTCTTACTGTGTACCTACCTCATAACGACTGTCGTTGATTGAGGTCATGTATCGAATCGATTAATCAACTGCTAACAAAACATAGGTATTCAAAAGCGACCATGATAAATGGTTCCGCGACTTCTATGTAAAAAGGCTTAGCAGCTACTGTTTCGGCGTGGACCTGGCTAATGAAAGATCTCTAAGTCCCGCGGATCGCTCTGCTCCAGATCGGTCCAGAGGCAGCACTCCTTTGTGCCTCGAAAATGCGTATCTCCTGGTCCCGGCCTAGGAATTATTATTCTGTCTTCAGGAATGACAGATGTAATTAAGCCCAATAAACACGGTGTTTGTGTCCGCGGTCCGCGGTCCGACTTATATAAAGCGGCTGGCCGGAGAGAGCAGCTCGGAACGAAGCCGCGGCAGATCGGTTACAAGCAGCCATTTGTCGGGTTGTAATCGGATTACGATTATTGTACCATTCCCCGACGTGATCTAGAACCGTCCAAAAGAGGAAGTCGGCCCGCTCAGCGGAGGGCCGGATTAGATTTCCATGTTGGGTCTGTCAGCGAGCGAGTAATTAATGCGAAATTAAAATTTAAGTGCCCCACAACGAATGTATATCGGCAATTTAATTAAATTTAACTCTCTCTCTAAGTTGGACCCAGATCGCGGCCAGGGAAAGGCAACAAAGCGAGTGGTCGCCTCAAAAAATTGCTCTAATCGAACATAAATTACCTATAGTACACCTTTTCTGTCGTGCAACCGATGATCGTGTAATTTGTAACCAACACCGCGAAGATCGATTTCCGCCGCCTTTGTTCGACCGCATTATGATGCCCATGTTGCAGCACGTTAATTCTGTCGTATCCAGCATAAATAATTGCCCCAATTCGCGTTATTAGTACCATCCACAGGACAGGTAGTAATCAGAGTCACTCATATCGCGGTCTAACTGACGAACCAGCGCTGGCTAGTTACTTTCTTTTTATCGCTAACTACCAAATGCCGATTGCCCGCCTATCACCAGCTGTCGGCCAGTCGATTAAACCCACTTTTCATAAAGTGAACGATGAGTGATCGGCGGCTGGACAAACGGCCACTTTAGATAATTCGGTGATTCGAGATAATTTCGCACCTCGGCGCGTATAAAGTTATAAGTTACACCTCGGTGGTTGGCTGCGAAGAGCGTCACCAGCCGCAACGCAACGCTCCGAACGCGTTTTGATAGACGGCCTTGCCGCCGCCGCCGCGGCCGCGACGGAAAAAATTTATGATTATACCCCCCGGCGATGCTGACTTGAAAATGATCGTAACTTTTGGAAGTGCAACGATGCTTAATATGAATTTATGCGCAATTGATAACTGTCGATAATTGGCGGAGATAGCGCTAATCGTCGGCTGACCGATGGAAGGTTAATTTTTGTTAAACGTTTGGGACGAGCTATTCTTCACGCCTTACGCCCAGCCGATGAAATTGCAACATAATATTTTCGCGGCCTCGCCATTTTCGATGAGAATATATATATAAGCACTTCTTGGAAACACTAATTACTTCCTTAATTTACCCAATTACATCGCTCGTAATAAATGATGCAATTTTCTTCCCTTATATACCACCTTTAGCAAAATACAATTATAATTTAATGCTTTTATATGATGCATTGCACGTACGCAACCCTCAACACTTTAAACTTCAATTTTCGGAAACATATGATTAAAAACCGGCTCTACTCTAAACAGTTTTTATTATATCATGAATTTCCATTATTTACCAACTGATTATAATAAAGAATTTAGGAATTAAAAATTACCAATTCCACCATCAAAACCACCATTCACGAAAGAAAAAGAAGAAGAATTGCCCTGGACTATAATAAAATAGCTTTAAGTTTTAAAAAAATTTGTTTTTGATAACTTTGAGAAATAATAGGAATATGCCTTATCATGAAAATATACTCATTTTTATTCAAATTGCGAAAACTTTTGTCCAGGAAAAAGGATGCATTTTAAACTATTTTACTGTTTTCCAGAATGGAGCATTATTATTTTATTAATTTTACTTTTGTGATATCTATCTAATATAGTTCAAGGATGAAAACGTAAAGACTTTCTATAAAATGGAATATAAGTGAGTTATGAGGTTTTTAAAGTCAAAGGATCAAAATTTACTATCTAAAGTTGCAAATGCGAAATAAATGGTTTAATATTGAGTTCCCTTAAACAAAATAAAGATATTAATTCTTTATAATAACTAATATTAAAAATTGCATGCATGAAATTTTAGTTTTTAAAGTATTAGAGTTTTTCCGGGTTGTTAAAATTAAACTCTACAGTTATGAGACCGATATAAAGACCAATTAATTATAGAATTTCCGTGAAAAAAATTGCGTAACATATGACGAGCCCTATAATCATAAATGTTCCAGGTGAGGCTTAATGACGCTTTTTATTTTAAATTAGGTACCTGCAAGCGTTGAAAATAATTGAAATTTAATAGTATAAAAAAGACATTAATGGTAGCCATCTCCGCGCTACCCGTTACGCCGTTTAATAACAACCGCGTGAAAAACAAGGAGGAAAATAAATTGTCGAGGCGATGGGTGCGGAAGCCGCCCGGGGAAAGCTAATTGGCCGAGAAACCAATCGACACCACGACGAAGACAAAGCCCCAAAAAAGGCCTCCTCAATTAAATGCGGCAAACAATTGCTCGGTGCTGCGTCATTAAACCCATTTCACTTCATTATTGAATTAATTTTGGGTCACGCTTCAGCTGCGCTCCGCGCCATTTGAAGAGTCGTCGCCATGTTGCCGCTGACTGCACAGTTTTCGGGATACGACGGGAAAAGACGGGAAAATGGCGCTGCTGCTACTGGCCCGGGCTCGGGGAATACAAATTTAGTCGAGCAACGAAATTTCCCAGCTTCGGCTTCTTTTTCTGCGCACATTCGCGAGGAGGGGCTCCAGCACATGTGCCCTGCTTCCTTGGGGCCCAAATTGGAAAAAGTCGTTGCAAAAAGCAGCGATATATGAAATTTTCGGGAACGACTGGGGATGAGAGGCAATAAACGCCATTTGCCACCAATCGGCGTTATTGAAAAACTTTCATTTCCAATTCTTGATGAATATTCCCAGGAATTTATTTGCTCCTGGCGATGTTTGCCATATGAACCATACTACGGAATTGGCAAATTTCATTTTCGTTAATTTAACACAATCACGGAGCTAATAAAGCCGAATAGGTCCCATTTGTTTTCAGTGCCTCCAATTCTGCTTCCGAATTCAAAAACGAGGAAAGATAAAATTAAATATAATTCATTTTTTGAAATTACAATCATCAGTCATCGAAATTTATACTTAAGGCATTTTAATTTTCGATTGATAAAGTTGTTAAATTTGTGAATGGTTTTAATCGTCACAATATTATATTGTTAATAAAAATTGAAAATGAATAAACAAATTATTTTACAAAGATATAATTTGAATATTAATTCTTCGCAGTAATTCTTCTCTAGTAAGTCTCCCTAAAAGATATAAAGAGTCTACCTTTATTGCTTTGATAACATCCGAACTTTAAATACAATATTTATTTTGGTTTTAAACAGGCGTGTTGTAGGCGTCTTCATAATCGTATTTCTGTTTAAAGAAACTACGGGCCCGATTTGGGCGTACATCGGGCGCTTCTTCAAATGTGAACGTGTTGCAAGCTCGTTTTAAGCGTGCGTAAAGGTATGTATACTTTTATTCGTGCTGAATTTTTTTTTGCTACAAACCTGTTGAAATTAGCTACAACTAAGGTTTTATTTAAATACCATAAATAAAGAATGGGGTAAGTAATTGATTTAAGATTTTTTAAGTATTTCAATATTTGCTTCGACAATTATTAATGTATTTTTGTAATACCGGTAAGACAAATATGTACAGTATTTTAATTACATAAAATTGTATAATCAAAGCCTAAAACATTTTAAACCGAAACAAGTTAATTTTTAAAAAAGCAATTCAAGAATGCAAATAATTCGGAGAAAAAAGGTTTTTTTTGTACAAATTCATATGTATATGCCATGAATATAACACTTTTTTTATAAATTTTAAGAGAGCCAAGACTTCAAATTAATATTCAGTAGTCCCAAAATTATATGAATGACTTTAATAGTGTGTTGATATAAACGAACGTTTAACTAAATTATTTAATTTATTTCTTACTTATCGTTTCTGAATATTTATAATATTTTCAATAGTTGCAATAATAAAAAACTTAAAAATTTGTTAGACCTTAAATATATGTACATAATAATGAAACTTTAAACATGTAACTTAATCAAAACAAAGATTTTTGCATTTCACGTTCAAATGCAAACATTTTTCAAAAAGTAAAATATCCCAAAATGGTATGTAGGTACATATGTATGTACTATGTTTGTAAAATTTCTAGTAAAAATAAAAATCTTGAAAGTTTGTGGCAAGACAATTTGTGGAATAAGAATCACTAGTGCACATTCAACTTGTTTCCTTCGATTCAGGACACTATAGTATATAAAAGGGTTGTTACTTACTACTTAATCTTTTTATTGGTTCATTGTAATTGTAATAAATTTTAAATTGTAGGTATCTTTTAATGTTCAAACAAACCTTGAAACGTTCGTGGATGCAGTTGAAACTTTAGCTGCATTTCCTTATACGCACGTGTGCAATTGTCTCCACCCTGCCGTGACCCAGATCTCGATCGGTCACTTACCTATAAAATTAGAGCAGGTATGAAGTTAACAATGCCCGTCGCGGCCAGCTCCTTCTCGGGCGACGGCAGTGAAGTGACCCATTGCCGGTTTAGTGCGCAATTATGCTGGACAATGCTTCCGCCTGATAATTTAATGCAGTTTTATTGCCGCTTATAAAATCCACGGGCCAGGCGACCGCAGTCATAAAGCCAGTCAAATCCCTTTACAAAGTTAAACAAAGGCGCAGTCGTAAAGCAATGAAATGGAAATTGGATTTTTAAATAAAGACATTTAGTGGTGGGCCCAAGACGCGCAGCATAATGAGGAACGAGAGCGCGCGATATTTATGACTACAAAAATTTGTTAGCACCGGCCGAAAAGGCTGCGGGCAGTTGTCAATCTCGCGTAATGCGAAAATTTGTCAGATAATGAAACGCGGATGCGAGCGACGTCCAGGTGATTTATGCCCGCCGATTCGAGATTCAATTACCCGCCGATGAGATCGAAATGCCGCGCTCTGGCTTTCATGTTCGCGATATAAAAAAGATATAAACCGCGGGTCCATTCACATTTTTTATGGATTTCGATCGCCACGATGAGCCGATTTAGGCTGCGAATAGCCATCTCAGCGCGCAGCTTCCACCTCGAGGTGAAATGAAAGGAGTGCAAAAGGGAAGTGAAATCATGTCGGACTCAGATTGAATTACAGATCAATTAATTTCGCACGGTCCTCGATCCGCGGCCTTTTGATACCACAGATCGTCGCAATTATTCTTTCACTTTTGGCGCTCTGCCCGGATTGAGATGTAATTTTTGATACATTTCGGTTAGGAGTTTTAAGACTAAGTTTCTTCTCCTTTATATAACTGTAAAAGTTATTGGGGATTAAATTACACTATAATTTTTGGCCGAAATTTAAAACCACACCCTTTGCAAAATAATCTTTGGGTGAATTTGCAAAATTACCTCTTTAAGTTTTCAATAACTGCACTTTGCAAAACAGGTAGGTACATCGAAGGATTTTTCGAAATTCGGGGAAAGGTAATTTACAAAAACTTGTTCTAGGAAGGCAATATGCAACTTACTTACGCATGATTTATAAAAAGTTGCAACAACTTGATCATTATAAAAACTTAAGTGAAAGGGCACTTTTTCATCTTTATAATTTATTTAGCCTTATTATTACTGCGATATTAACCTTATTAAAATGACGTTTCAAAAGGAACAGATTCCAATCATATGAAATATCATCCAAGTCCATTTTTACAAAAAAATAATTTCAACGAAGTAAAGAACTCCTCAAGATCAAAAATCGCATTATATATGTATCTGTCCGGTGAAATTAAAATCTTAAACAATCCTTAATAATGCGGTAACATGAAAATTGGTAAAAACCCAGTTAAAATTGGATATTAATTATTTTTGCTAAACTAAACTAACTACAGAAATAATAGATGAATCCATTTATAAGGAAAGAACTGAAGTTGAGGATTTTATTTTGGGATCAATTTTTGTATAATGATAATATAGTATATTATATATATATTATTACTATGTTAAACTATTCAACCACGTCCAAAAACAGCCAGGCATTTTAAACTTTTCTTTGCAACTTAAATCCTGTAATCGGAGTTGTTTGCTAACATATATGTAATGTATCTAGCATAAATGTAATTTTATTATATACAATAGTTTTTCATCTAATCGAAAATAATCCCTTACATTTTAAATTAATTGAAATGGCTAGGACTGTATGTTAACGATTTTCTATTGATCGTCTCAACCGATAAACGTGAAACGATAAAACGTAAAAATCTCAATTAACCTAGGAACGTTTAAATCATAGAAATAAAATTTCTTTTAAGATATTAACAAATACTGATACTACTTTGAATAAAGCATAAAGCGTCATCATAATTTTCTTGTAAGTTTTATTTAACAAAGATATTTATATGAAACGTTTCAGTTTTCGAGATTTGTAACGTTCGTCATGGCTTAAGTAAGTACTAAAAAATTGTCCAATAGTGACTGACGTTGAAATCAGTTTCGAAAATAAAAGCAATTAAAAGGCAAAACGTTAGTAATGGGCATATCTTGAAATGACGCTGTGTTGTAAGTTCAATTTAATTGTTCTGTTTTTATCACTCGAAGAGAATAAAAACCAAATTAATTAAAATGGGGAAACTCACATCCGATGACATTTTTTTCTGAAGTTTAGTGAAAACAATTGGTTCGTTCATGCTACCCGTAAAAAACACGGGTGACATTAGTTGACAAAGAAATTAAGAGTTGAATAAGTAACCCGTGGCGAGTAAAAAAATCCCTGGCCGTTTTGTTTTTTATTTTATTTTATTTTATTTTTGCTGAGGCTCCCCTACAAGAGGCAATGGCTCCAGCTTCATTTAATTTACCTGCCCATTACTCAAATCTCACCTTGCTTCATTAGCTGGCCATCCTGCGGTTGTTACCTGTTTTAGACAACATTTGCTTTTATTACCACACCGAGAGTCGAGAATAATTAAAGTCTTCGTCTCAAGGGAAACGAATGGCATTTGGGATTTACTTGATTTTTTTTTTAACTCTTATCCCAAAAGATTTATATTAATGGGTTGCGCTTTTATAACGCCAGTTTGAAGGCAGTAAATCAGTCCAAGGCACATGAGTCGCGCTCCTTGGAGTTCCTCGATTGGGGCTCTTCAACTTAATGATCCTGTCACCTGCTTACTATTTATTAAGATAAATCACAATTATGTTTGCTACTAATAAGCTAGGCCTTGGCTAATGGGAAATCTACCTACTTCCTCGACCATAAACTAATTTTATTGACTGATCTTCCAAACGTCTTAAAATCACATTGAAAGTAATTTCGACTTAGAACATTTTACTTTAAAACACAGTTATCCCCTTATAATTTTAACGTATTTAATGACAATTTTATTGTAGATGGTTAAATATATCTACCAGTGTTACGACCCTTACAGCCAAGTTACCGTCGTAGCAGTTAAGTCGTTTAACGTAAATTATACTCACTTACTATAATTAATCATACTATTATTTTTCACTGTCTTAACAATTTTCATTTTACTGACAGAATATTTCAATAAAACTTTTGAAACAAAAAGAAAAATAAATGAAAAGATCAGAACATCAGTCATTAGGTTTTGAATTTTCTTCAGAACAAATTAATCATGTTTTACTTCTTACCCGTCACATAAAAGGCAACATTAAAAATATGACTAAACCTTTCTCTCCTCAGAATCTTTAAACCGGAACTGCTATTAACTGACGTGAAGTATAAAATGATCAGTGATTTGCTTTAAGAAAACTGCCAACTGGCTTCATGTGTAGTTCGATTATGTTACCTCTTGTAACCTCTTAAGATAACAAGAATTAAAATTAAAATTTGACACTAAAGTAAATAGTAATTTTGTCGTTAGTAAGGAAAACTATTCTGAAGAATTTTTCTAAGTAATAGTTGTTACAACTGTTATATTGTATAATGTAACCACTAACGTGTTTCTCAATTTATCTACCAATCAAAAGGAAATCGTTTGTATACAAGTATCAGTAGAAGATAAAGAAGCAGCAACAATCAGTAGTTGTATACATTCCTGTGTTAAGTGATATTTTATATATATGTAACCATTTTAATCCTATAACCTTCAGATATGGACTTAAATTCAGAGAGGAGGTTCTTATGTAGTCCAAATAAGTAAGATACTGGGAAAAACGACTTCCTTTACATTAGTTATACTTTTACCTATCCAATCGTCTAATGGTCGCTCTTAAAACATTTTATGACAAAAATTAACGTACAAGAATTCAAAATTCAGCAGCCAGGTAATAAAATTGAGCTAGTTTTTCTGTGAAACGGCGACAAGTCACCGAAGCGTCGTCATCAACTCTTAAGTCTAATTTGCATCGCACACACTGGCAGCAAGGTAAATAGTCGTAAAAGGGACCCTGTTCCCGCTGCCCCGATGCCCTCGGGAGTGAGTAGCTCGTAAACTCCAATCCCAGGCCCGAGTCGGGCGATAAATCTGCCCTCGGCCAATGGCAGCAGGGCCCCGGGGCCAGGAAAGGGTCAAATTCCTGTGCTCCTCGAATTCCCAGGTCCGCAGTCCCGCAGTAAACCCCGGCTGCACTCCGGGGAATAAAAAATAATCTCCCCGAGTACTTAAGGGACAATTAAGATCCTATCGCGCTGATTAGTCAGTCAAAACGAGCGGCACCCAGGCCATGTTCGGGTTGGATTTTTGACCGGCTTTACGATCCTCCGCAGCAACTGTCCTGTCCCATTTTCGTGCTGACTGGCCGAGGAGCCCATAAATCCTCCCGGGAGCCCTCGAGACAGTCGCAGCCTTAGCAAATAAGACGTGCCTGCGAACGGTGCCTTAGACAAGCACGCGCTTCATCTCCGGCATGTCAGCGGACCAATTTGCGGCCATCGAAACTCGAAATTATGCGGCGGTCAAGAAGCGCATTGAGGTCAAGAAAGTGGGCATTTGGCGCTAAAATTGGGCCCTCATGTGGACGAGGCCCCTCCGGCCGGGACGTCACCGCAGCCCGCAGGACCACCCGTTCCAGCACATGCCGGACGTCCATCGCCCGGAACGTAAATCAATTAGCAATCAATCGCGTGACTCCGGCTTGATTTTGCGGCTCCGCAAATGCTCCATCGGCCGACGCAGGGCTGGACGCGTAATTTACTTAACGGGTCCCGTGGTCAGTTGGGACCTCCGGGACGCTGGCTAATTGATTTCCGTTCGGGGGAAAATGTAAACAACGCCTCAAGGACCTTGTTAGCGATCGGCGGGCTAATTTCGGCCACCTCTGCGCACGATCGAACCACTCAGCGTCACTCACTTGATCAAAGCGAACGGCGCCGACCGGTCATTTTGAAAACTGATCAAAATATGCAAAATTCATTTTAACAATATTCAATTAGTCCTGGGCGTTGTCCCCTGATTTTTTAAAATGATTGAAGCTGCATAATTTATATAGTTAGTATTATGCGAAAATAAATATTATCTTTCGTTCATTTATCAAAAAACTATTTTAATATACATATACATATTGTAATTTTACTGCAGTAAATTTTCGTGCAAAGTAAACAGTCAGTGAGACCCTAACTTTGAGGTATATTTGTTTGCTTGTAATTATTGTTGCTACTACTAGATTAAGTAAATAAAGCGAATATAAATTTATATAGCCAATTAAAAATAAACCAACAACCAGACAAAATTAAAACAGCAACAAAAGAAAATTCAAAATCGGTTTAAGTTTTTCCGAGACAAAGACAACAATTGTGCAACATATCCATATGAACTGAGCTTACATATAAGAAGGCAGTTATTTTTTAATCGCAGACATTAACTACCTATTAATCCAAATTTCAAAATCTAAAAATGCTAGTTCGGGATGAAAAGAGTGCTTTGTGTTTGTATTTTGAGTTTTAGTTTTTATTTTGAGTTAAAATCAAGTGACTCAAAAAATATCCAACATTTGGTTTTGTGCCGTGAGTCGAATGCAGCATCATCTGGTTTCGGATAGCTAAAACCAAATATCATCTCCATTTAGCCTAAAATAACGAAGCGAAGACACAACCCCGTCTAGACAAAATCCAATTTAAATTCATTCCTCGACGAAACGAAATTTAGCCGAGACAAAAAAGCAAAATAACGTAAACGGATAAAAAGGCACGTTCTCTGATCTTTCAAAGTCGCTCCTATTTGCGGTGGCGGCGGCTACACAACTCCACAATTTAATTATAAGTAGTAAATTCAAATAATACAAGAAAAAAAACGCATATCGTACTAAAAAATTTGCACCTCCCTCATTGTTTAAATACTCTTAAATTAAAAATAAATACATGCATTTTTAGATAATACGTGCAGGGAGCATAGAGTATTCCGAATTTATTTTCAATAATCCTTCTAGCACGACATAACCTCTAAATGAAAATTTCTTATATTTACAAAAATCAATTATTTACAAGGGCTACTTTAACCAAGTGCTTGCTTAATGTGGAATCCGTAAAGATACTTTTTAGAAATGTTTGATACATACCTCATTCGCTTTAACTTCCTCTTGTTTGCACACTCAAATCAGCGAAAGTATAACAAAAATCACATAATCCATTTAGAAAAACATTACGACTTCTTGTAATTAAAGAAATTAGGTCCAGCGGAGCTTGAATTTCCAGCATTTCACTACTTTTTCACAAATTTGAGAGACCGTCAAAAAAATAACGGGGAGTTGTAAGTTGTAACGCACTGTCAACTGACAACGACGCAGGACTGCCAACACACAGAAAAACGAGACCACCGTTAGTGGAGACGTAAGTGTGTTAGGCAAAAAAAAGTAATTTTTTAAAATGCTCTAATTAACAAATAATTAATTGCCACAAACCGATTTACATTATAGAGAGATAGTTAGATTTCAGTCAACATTTTATCTCATTTTTAAAGTGAGAGCAGTCAAGCGTAAATTAGTCAAAACAATTTGTTGTATGCTGTAGAAACTGGTGAAAATATGCAAAAATGTTGGTTGCAGATATAAAAATTGTAAAGTTAAGTATTTTGAAAAACTCTAGATTTCCGTAAACATATTTTTACATATTCGTCACTTTTAGAATCCAACCATCTCGCCGACAGAATGACCGATTTTTTCGAACATAAAATTTTATTTCAATTTCGTTTTACTATGCGGTTTTCCAATTATGGAAGGGAATAATAAAAATTGCGATATCTTAGAATTTAATAAAATCTGAAAATATTTATTATGCTGGACTTGACAGAACTCAAATCGTCTCGAATTTTAATTTAAGATCCGCATACTAGTTGAACGGATTTGAAATCCATAAAAATCAAAAATGAAGGTTTTGATAAATATTAGCTGAAAATATACATAAGAGTTTAGAAATTGTTATTTACACAAATTACATAGTAGTTAAAAGGTTTTTAATAAAATTCGTCCCTAAAAGAAAACAACACTAAATTTTTCTTCATTTCGAAAGTTTAAATGAATGCATAACGAACTTAAAAACAAATTAGGTAATAAAAGAATAGTCTGTTAGAGTATATATAATTTCATTTTTATTTTTTAAGAATAATTCATTTATATAAGAATCCTTTTCTTAGAACTAAAAAATCTTTACGAAAGAAAAAATTGCATCTATCGCTAAAACAGTCAGTTATGCAAGTACTTAACGACAAAATATACATCGATTATGCATATTCAGTTGGAATTTCAGTAATGATGAATCCTTCTCTCGTCTATCCGCAGCGATAAAAGTTAGTCTTAAAACAAACAAACAACGTAAACGTTTGCATTTTAGCAATATACTGGTTGCAAGTGGGTACACACAGGGGGAAGTAGTTTAAAATAATTTACGCTTCGTATAAAATATTGTCTAAAAGAACTGACTGAATACGAACTAAAGTAGACTACAATTAAACGACTATGATTTTATTGTAATGTTAAATCGATCGCGATCGGGGGAAAATATTCATGGAACGGTTTTCTCTCTCATTTACTTTGTTCTAAGTTTTGCGTATTTTTTAAATGTTTTTTTCTTCTTCTTTTTTTCATTTACCTTAGTATCTTAATGAATTTTTCACTTGTTTTTAATTATTTACATTAAACATTCACTTATGCAGCTAGTTATAATTTTCATTACTTAGTAATATTAAGGGTTTTTGTAAGTGTTATTCTCCGCATTGTCCGAAAATCATAGAGAACAAACAGTCTGTTTTTCTGTCTTGCAATGTTTGATGAGTTTTTGTTGTGATTCATTTTCTTTTATTTTTCATATATTTCTTACCTCTTGCTTTTGTAACACCTATTGGTCTTGATGTCAACTATTTGTCTGGGTTTTGTTTTAATTTTAAATATAAAGATGTAGAGAGATTTGGAACAGATTTCGATAGTGATGGTGTGATATGGATAAAAACTTTTGAATTTTATACCTTTTACCTTAGAGGAAAATGTTTTTATACTTTCGTTGCCTGACTTTTGAATATTGACAAATATCCTCCTAATTAATTTAAATTCGTTGATTATCTTATTACATATGGCCCCTAAGGACAGTTCATCGCATCTAAGAAAAAACTCTGAAAATCAGTTCCAATTTTATATTTTTTGTAATTTCATGGCAAATATAAAAATGTAATGCCATATATATAAATTTTAGGAAATCAAATTAAAGTTTCTCAAGTGTGTCGCAGGATAATCATTCCGAAGCAATTAGTTTTTCGTGTTTTTATATAATAAAATAAATTGTTTAAATTAAAATTTTCTAATAGAAAAACCAATGTATTGGGAAATATGAAAATAAACATATCCGATAGTGACTTGAAGCAATATTGCCGAATTTCTCCAAAAATTTCAATTTCATATGATCCTGCCTATTGGTTAACTTCTCAAAGTGATGCACAAAAAGAAATGCAAACTAACCTATGATTAAACTTCCGTATTTGACCAGATGTTAAAAGGAATTAAAATTTATCACTTGATGTTTCTTTTATACAGGAAGAAATTGGGTGCGTTTATTAAATTAGGGCACTATTATGGGAATTCATTTTGCCCTACCCGACTAGCGAAAATGCCGAGATTTTTAAGAATCTGAGCTTTAAAAATGTGCCATCGCAAAACCGAGCCAAGTCGAATCAACCGACTTCTATTATATAACAGGATCGCTTATTTATTATAATTTCTCAATTCGATAAAATTCAATTAGGTTGCCTCGTCCCTAGTGGTGCTATTTTCTAATTCGAGTCAATAATTATAATAAGCCCTATTACGTTTAATTCACTCGACTGCAGTCCATAAAATTCATCCAAAAAAATCCCCAAATTTGAAACAGTTTCAAAAGTATAGTTATGTTGAATTGAGTTTAAGGCACTAATCTTAAAGTTATAAACAAATTAAGAGGTGCATAATTATAAAATACCCATTTTAAAGCAAACGGGAAAATTGAAGGAAGTGGTAAAAGACAGTTTTAGACACAAATAGTAATACATAAACAGTGAAAAAACTTTCTTTGGTATTGATAACAATCCGCAAGAATAGTGATGTTCCATCAAAACTGGGTGCTAAAATCTCATTGTAAATTAATACTGGAAAGCAAATAGTTAAAGTACAATTTTATTGTTAAGAATTATTAATTAAAAATTATTTTATTTTCCGATTAATGATTATAAATGTGTCATCTTTGTTGTTTGGATCAAATGGCAAATATTCATAATTAGTTAAAGATTTTATAAATCCGAATTAACAGAATGAATACAGCTTAAATATTTTACTAATTAGACACTAAATAAAAATTCTAAAAGAATTGTATTTATTGCAAAATACGTATTTATAAACAAATCTTCAAATACTTATTTACGTCTTGGTAAAATGTTGAATATAGAAGTACCGATAATTTTAAATTTAATTAGTTTTCTTATTTGTAATGTCTTTATTCTCTTAAAGACAAATGCAACATTACACATAACGATCACTCTACATGTAGGATAAAAATGGTAAAACAAACCTCTTAAATTGTCATTAGAAATCCCCTTTAAACGAAACCTTCTCCAAATCTCTCTCCTCATTAAAATTTGTTATTAACTAAAGAAAATAATTTAAGTATATTATCGAATAAATAAATAAAAAAAAATTGCTTTAATTTAAAGGAAACGAATACTAAAGAACAAAAGAATACTAGAGACATGGACACCCTAAGTACATACAAAGACATTTCAAGTAGCTGAACAATTTGCGTTATTGCGCCACCATTCCTCGAGACAAGACACGAAAAACTAATTAAATAAATAAGGACAAAACAAAAAAAAATAATAATTCTGAATTCGTTGCTCCTAAAAATAAAAACAAGACACAAGATCTCAATTACACACAAAACTAATCAATTAAATACTGTCAATACGAATCTCTACAAGTTTTTGTACAAAAAATGTTCGCGTATGCTTTTCATCTTGTCTATCTTTGATTTCTTAAAATATTTACAAAAATGGGGATCCTGTCCTTGATACGATCACGCCAGGGTAGCTGCACGTCCAACTTGAGTGGCAGGGATCAGTTGCACGGGATAAAACATTATTCCGAGGAATACTTTAGGTGATGCACTTGATATCATGAGTGCTTGTCGGTGAGCTCGGCCCACCGAAACTCAAAGAATTTTCTCATCCCGTGGCCAGCCTTTCCCACAGGGGAATCGTCCTCGTTGAACATTTCACAATTGTCGAATATTTGACGAACGTCCGTGCAAAAGTCTTCGCGCGATTTGTACCTGAAATTTTGAGATTCCATGAGAATTTGTGCATATTTATAAAAAGAAAACAACTTTTGAGGAACGAATTTGTTTAATACTTACGTCATGTCTTGCAGTCTTTTCTTTATCGTCGATAAATCCATTGGATTTTTGATGATCTTTTTGTACGTTGGAAATTGCTTAGTATTCACAGGAAGCAAAAATGGCCATGAATCTTCGTGTAACTGAAAGAAATGTATGAAATTAATATGGAGACCTTTTAAGGACTGTTTTTACTGATAAACACATAAAATAATATTAACATAATTTTTCGACTTTGGCAAAATTTATTTTCCTTCGAACAAAACCGACTTGACTAAAAACTAAAATAGGATTGAATTTAAAATCTCCTTTTTCAATATTTATAATGCTTTATTTAAGAGCATCATTCCATGAGGATTCATCCACCCATTGTTCAAAATATAATTATACTATAATAACATTGAACAATGAATGAAATCAAAGTTGCAAAAATTGGATTTTCCATTGCAATGAACTTTGCTGAAAATCAATCTTATACTAATGTTGAAAACTTAGCAAAAATATTTTTTTTATTCGAAAGTATAAAACTTTTTAACTTAGTTGAATTATTATTGATATAATTTCTTTGTAAATTTTTTCCTAGCGTTTTTTATTTCTATGTCCAAAGAAGTTTAAAATAATTAAAATGATATAAAACCCTTGTTCCACTCTTCAAAATTACTCTTATTGAAAGTTTTGTGAGCTTCTTGAGAAATTTTGGAACAATACAACATAAAGTACGAACTGAATTTAAATCATATGCTAAAATAATTAAAAGACGTTTACTATTTTATAAAATAATACCCCCTACTTACCTCCATTTCAGATAAAAGAGTCTTGCAAACAGCTAACTCTTTCATTAGTTTCTTAGTTGCATGTTTTTCCTTTTTCTCCTGCTTCAACTTCTCCTTGGCCTCGTTGGTCATTGCCAAATTTTGTTGTTGTTGCTGTTGTTGCGGGTGCGGCTGTTGTTGCTGCTGTTGCTGTTGCTGTTGTTGCTGTTGCTGTTGCTGTTGCGGAGATTGGCCGGCCATTTGCTGCGCTATGTGGGGAGGCGGTTGACTAATTGGTGGTTGGCCGATAGTTTGATGTGTTGACTGATTACCACACATACCATCTAGACTTGACTCTAAGACCTCATTGTTGACTGGTGTTGGGGGTCGAACCTGTGGCTGGGGTTGAAATCGAACATCCATCGAATTTTGATGTTCGTCAAATGAAGTTGAGGCGATTGATGGTGCTGGACTGCTGCTATTCAACTGTGTGTGCATTCTGGATTCTTCGAAAGGGCAACAAGGGACTTACCTTAGCGTCACGACTTCTTCATGAGAGGAATTTAGTGACGCCGACGACGAATTGTGGGTTTTCAGTTCTTTGTTTGCTGGCTTTTTGCTAGATTTTTTTTTCGGTGGGGGGGCTTTTGCGATGCAACCGTGACAATACCACTTGCCACGTGGGACTTTTAATAGGGGTGGAATATAGCAATCGTGATGATATGCACGTGGACAAAGCTCACAGTAGATCATTTTCCCAACGGGTGGTGGCCTTTGACCGCCACAGACTATGCACTTCCTCTCGTTGGTGGCCTTGTTCACGCACTCAAAACAATACCTGTCGAGGAAGGTTTAAGTATAAAGGTAGATTTCTTATTTAATTAGACCTTACCAGTCGCCATCTGGGATATTTTCCATCTTCGGTTTAAAGCAGTAGGTGTGATAGCCCTTGTCGCAGCCGTCGCAGAGCAAGAGCTTATCTTCATTCTCACCAGACGTACAAAACTGGCAGTTCTGTAAGTAACGTGTGGAGTTAATACGTGCCGAACAAGAGGCGTTTAAAAATGTTCGAGCAGTGAACAGTCCGCATTTTGTTAGTTGACATTGCTGCTCCGATAATTTCGATCTTCGCTGATTAGTTTTGTTACCGCCGGCACTGCCCGATTTCTTTAGCTTTTTATTGGGCTAATAGAATTAAGTTCACACCGTCGTTCGACCAATAGAGGAAGCAAAGTATACACAGGCGAGTAGCGAATAACAACAAAAAATGCCAGACACCGAAAAAGCAGAAATAGATTAAATGGATAACGTGCAGGAGGCAAGGATTTAATTCGGTTTTTTAGTACATCAAGGGGATCAAATGTAAAATAAATTAAAATAATTCGACTCTTTTCTTCTTAATGATGGAAAACCAAAATTCTTATTCGATGTATTTACTAGATCGATTCAATTTCTATAAAATTATGTTTAAAGAAATAACGTATTTTCAATTCGGATGCAAAATTAATCAAAATAATTATGATAATAATAGTAATAATAGCATCAGTTATTTGTGGCAGTTTTTGTTTTTTGTATTACAACGATTTTTTATCGCATTGAACATACGGTCCACTAACTAAGACAATACAAATTGTTGAAATGTTGAAATAAAACATTCAAATTTATTCAAATTGTTGCACTTGAATAGCAAAGTGCCCAGAATTTATTAATCATCTTTTGTGGCTGTATACATATGTATGTCGCATAAACTATAAGAGTAAATAAACAAAAAACAAACAATGTCGACATCGAGATATTTAAATTTTCCTCTTGTTTGATTTTTTCCTGAGGTAGTATATCAACAATCAACTTGGAAATCAATATAAAACAAATCAAATCAAATGAAACAGATATCAGAATTTTTAAAATGCATACGTTACTTATTTAAAATGTTTTTCCATCGACAAGATACGAGTCAAATTAAAAGGAAATTAACGCCTTAGCCTGAAGACAAAAGGAAAGTAATACTTACCGCTTTCATGATGCTTTTGTCCCACGCCACGCAGGACTCGAGCACGTAGAGGGCCATCGCGAGTTGTGATGTTGTGTGAGACCGCGACACCGCCTCCCTCCACGAGATTAAACCCTTTGGCATGTTTTCCTGAATGGGAGCGTCCTTTTCGCTGCTGCAGGCGCTGGCCGGCGAAACGGCTGCCGAATTTGTTGCCGTGCTGTTGCCCTGCTGATTGCAGTCGTTGCTCTGTTGCTGCTGCTGTTGCTGTTGTGCCTGGCTGTTGATCTGATTCTGCGCTATCAGCGCCAAGTGCGCGTCTGCAGTTATGCTGCCAAGAGGTGGCTTTAAGTACCTTCGCTCGATTGCAGCTTCTAGACTAGCGATTCTCTCACGGATCATTGGAATGATGCTAACAAAATCCTCCTCGGTGATATCTTCCTGCTCCATAGAAATTTCATTTTCTATACGAGGAGGCAGTACCCAGTTTTTAACCTGCATCGATGCGCTGGCGATTTTATCCTCTAAAGCTTCCAGCTGTTCGAGCAGGGCCAGTTCTACGCGCTTCGCTACTTTAGGGTTCCAGTCTTTTGGATGGTCCGGCTTTACAAAAGTCGCCTCCTCGGAGGGTTCAGACGTAAGTGGACACGTTGAGGATAAATCCAGAGATTCATTTACAGCCCTCAGGAGATTCACCCTAAGTTCCCGCTCCCGTAAACCCCTTTGGTGAAGAGCTTGTATGACTTCGTTTATCAGCTCCATGGTGTCTATTTTCCACCAGCCATGTCGCGCATCTGCTGGAACAAAGTTCTTCTCCAGCTTTTTGGGGAAGCCCACGTTCTTAATCCTTTCCATAATTTTGTGCTCCTCAGGAGTCATCGAAAGAGGTGTTGGGACATCACAAGTTACATAAGCGCTGATGTTCCCCAAGGACATACTAGCAAGCGTTTGCATCGGAATGCCGGTTGCTTCGTCGAGTTTCATCTCAATTCGTCCCGCTTTTATGTCGATCACATCTTCCCTGTTTTCGTCGTCCTCTTTCGGAGGTGGAAGCGGAAGTTCTTCGCCTGTAATGGTGCACTCCACCAGTTGTTCATCGATTCCCGAAACGGAAAGAACTGATTCGTTGCGAACATGAAGATCAACCTTGCCATTTTCTACAGGAACCGTAAAATACTGGGCATTGTTAGCAATATCCCACCTATTCCCCTGGATCTGTAAAGATGTCTGGCAAGTGATGTTCGAGAACATTATCTGATGCTCCTGAGTGCTTTGCGGTTCGACCGATGTAAGGGGCATTTCACGATTTACAATCGAAAACCACTTATCCATCACCATGAGTGGTTTAGGAGCCTCATCAACTACCTGCTCCTCTTGTTTAACTTCAGTTTTAATGTTATCACAGACTTCGTCATCTAGTTTATCGTTTTCCTCGATTCCAGAGTCATTCTTCTCTACAGCAGCTGGATCATCATCACCATCAATTTGTATAACAGGGGGCGTTGGAAGGATTTCTTCTTCTTCTTTGAAGCTATCAATTAAATCGTGATGGTTCTTCTCATCTTCTGCCTCAACTTCAGGCATATCGTCTCCCTCTACGATTTCCTTCTTACACTCTTCTTCAAGGACTCTGTGATAATCGAAGATTTCACTCTGCGCAGACTCAAGAGCTTCAACGAAGATACCACCAGCTTTCGGCAATTTCCAGTATCTTCGCCAGAAACGATCCTGACCGTAGCAAGTTGCTCTAAGTTGATTGCTACTTTGTTCAAGAAGCTCTTTGCTCTTCGTTGAAGCTTGGATTAACTTCTCTAGTTTCTTCTTGACCTCTTCAGCAGACATTCGATTGTCCTCGTCCTCTTCAACCGTTGTAATTTCGCTTTCAACGTCGCTCAGATCCTCATCAAGGCCAACATCTGTCGACGCATCGTCTCTAGAATTTATTTTCTTGTTGAGTAGGTGATTCAGTTCGGATGGAACAGTGGTTCCATTTTGGTAGGTGACACACTCCTCCGGTTTTTTAACGGGCGTCGTTTCCACACTCTTCACAGGACTCTCTTCTATAAGTTTCTCGGTAGCTGCTTCCTCTGGTTCTTCCTTGTGATTGGGGATTTCTTCAACTTCCATCTTTTCACTGTGCTCCTGGTTGTTGTTATTTTCGGTCTCCTCGCTATTCTCCTTTCGGTTAAGCTCGGCCTGACTTTGTGCTGCTTCACGCTCGAGTTGTTGTGCCTTCTCGAACGCCTCCATCCGCATCTTCCTCATGTGTAAGGACTTGTACTTCCTCACCTTCATGTCGTTCATGTACTTCTCTCTTTTAATTTGCGCGCAAGACTCTAAACTTCCTTCAATTTGCTTAATCACAGCTTTGTTCATGAGCAAGTCATTGCAGAGATGTGCGAGTATTTGAGCTTTCTTGGTTGGATTTAGGGCCACAAACGGCCTGTCCTTTAAGCAGAGCGACAGCTTCCATGTGCCGTTCTCGTGCAACAATTCGTAATACTGCTGATTTTTTCCTGAGGTAGTATTTAGGCAATCTATGTCGACCTGGTGGTGATCAGCAATCCTCTTTTCTTTTTCTCGATCGAGGGTTATACCGGTCATCTGTCGGACCTCTCCAGTTGCAGCTGCATAAAGATAGATTCGCAGGATTTCTGATACATTTGCATTTGTGATGTCGGCATTTCGCAGGGACTGCCCAAGGAGAGTCGTGTGTCGACCTGGATTCGGTATTCCTGGATCTTCGATGGCACAAACAAGCAAATGGGTCATCACTGAGAGCAGTTCCTCCTCAGCTTCTAAATTATTGTCCCCAACTAGTGCGTCGTGAAGATTTTGTAATGTTGGAAGGGACTCCATATCTATTTTAAATGAATATAATTAATACCTGCACTTTGTTAAAATCGAAAATTCATTTACCAAAGCCCAAAGTTTCACCAAAGTTGTGCAAAAACTCAAAAACCATCAGAAGATCAGCCATTGCTTGGCCAGATAATCGACATCCCGCCAACCGTTTCAGCGGAGGCAAATCTTTTTGGTTCGAAATTTCGGAATCTTCCTGAGGTTTTCTGTATTTAGGAAAATAATTAAAATTATCTCAACGAATTATTTCAGCCTACAAACCTTATTTGCGCTAAAATTTCAGAATCTCGCTTCTTCGCAGCCACTCGTTTCTCTCGAAGAATAAGCCTGTCTAGGACCATTTGGTGTTTTTTCTTTTCTCTCTCCTCAAACTTTCTTCGATTTTCAAGTTGACGAATAAGGGTCATGTGCTGACGGCGTCTTTCCCTTTCCTAAGATATTTAAAATTATTTGTTGTGCACCTAATTTTTAGTGTTTATTTGGCACTTAAGCTTAATAATAATATGTACAAAACGCTAATTATGCCGATTCGGAGGCACACGAAAGCAAGCTTTAAGCACCATATTATATACATTTTATTATTCTCACTTATTATTTTTTTTACCCAAAATGCAGGGTGTCGTTGTTATCGCGTTATTCTACATGACTTATTTTTCAAGGAACCAAAAATGTGTTTTTAATATGTATTGACTAAAATATCGACAATTTGTAAATTTTATTGTAAGAGTATAGTGCCAAACAATAGGTTTCAATTTTTAACCAACAAAACATTTTTAAGGTAATAAGGTTTAAAGTTGTTTTTTTCTTTTGTAATGGGAACAAGAAAAAAATGAGTTTTGTTAGTACTCAGATGTACCCAGGTAAATATGTTTATACATAACGGACGAAATTATAGCAATATTTTCTTTTCAACAGAAATCGAATCAATATTTTTACTCTAAGCTACTTATTCACTTTTGTAACTAAAAATCCTTAAATATTAGTAAATCTGCTATAGGGAGATGTAGAAGGGGCTAAAGTAATCTTTCCACTCAGTACTTAATTTTTGATGATTGAAGGCTAAAAGAAAAGACACTGAACCGCATCTTATCGACTTTCATGCCTTTCTTGATTGATGAAAAGGTTAAAGTAAAAATGAAATGAGTAATGAATTTTAAAATTGATGGAGTCAACGTAATGAAACATCGTGATTTTTTTATTAAGAAATTATTCCTTATAAGGTAAAGTTAAAAAATTCCTTAGTTAAATATTCCTTTTTAATTCAGTTTAAACAAACAAGTAACTACTTATACCGAATTTTGACCTATTTTCTGCAGCCCGAGTTATATTTAATTTACAATTGTTAAAAGTAAGTTTTTCATGTTTATTTTTTCTTTATTCACATCTACGACAATGTGGCAGAATCCGATAAGAAAAATAAAACTTTTACAAAATATTCCGAAAAAAAAGAATTTTTATAATTGAGCAATAATTGTTCTCCTCTGTGGGTTAGAATTATGTTACGAATTTATGAAAGTGATCTAAAATCTTGAAAACGCTTTGCAAACATTATCATCAAAGAAAACCCCAAATGTAATTAAAATATAATTTTAAATGTCCTATTCACACACAAGTTCATTTTCTCGTGTCTTTATTAATAATAAAAATATTATCATATATTTTATTTTTTCCCATCCTTTCAGAGTGATTATAATGTTTTATTATATTATGCATTTTGAAGTACATATTTCACAGAAAATTTCAAATATACATACGTATCAATTCAATTAAGATTATTATATTTATGTTATTAATTTTATTTAATAATTTTCCATAAAAAAATGTGTCCCATTTAATAACCTTCTGGAAAACTCATTTACGTTACTATTAATGAAAAAAAAATTTTTAAAAGTTTAAAGCCAATTATGGAGTAAATGTTTGTGATCTAGCAATATCATGAGCCTACACTTAAAGTTTAAAAATTCGATGACGACAGAAAAAAACCTGAAGAAAAGACATTTAAAATAAAGTTCCTCCTACGATGACATTTACCAGAAATTTACTAGACTGATAATTAAACTAAGGGCACTTTTGGAATCTTATCCAAATTATTATAAACCATAGTTTGATGTGATGATGTCGCAAAAAGCAATATCCCTCCAATAAGTCATTTTCAAATTAAAGTCTTGCTTAAAGCTTGATTTCTACAATGAAAATACCAACGCCAAACTAAAAAGTTTTACACACAAAAAAATTCCCTTCATGCATTATACAAATCACCAATTATAGTAAAGGAAATTCAATAGAAATAAATTAATAAAAAAACATAAAAATTAATAATAGAAAATAAAAATAAAAAAGGATTAGAGTGCTTGACGGCTATAAAGAATGCGAGCCAATTATCTTGCTAATCGATTGCGATAATTTCGGGATGAAAAATAATATATAACAGAAACATTGTCAAATTTGAAATGTTTGCAGAATTTTTTATATCAAGAAAGCAGCAATAAAGAAACGTCCGCCTTTTATGTATGTTAAAGTTAGTAACTTGCTATTAAACTGTAAATTTAATTTTATACAAAACAAACGCAATTTTGATATTTTTGTTAAGATAAATAAAAAAATGTAGAATGAAAATTTATTTGAATTTTGTTGTATACTCTTTCAAAGAAAAAGGTTTGTGTTATTAAGAAAAATATTAACGGAAAATATAACTATATTCATACCAGTTCAACTGTGTAGAGCAACTCCTTTTGCTTGTTGAGGTCCTGCAGATAAATCTGCGTATCAATAGGTGAAACAATAAAATTTAAAACAATTCTAGAATTAAACAGTTGAACGCTATTGCTTGTTTTTTGTTTTTTTTCTTTCCGAACACATACTTTGTGTGCAACATCGATTTGAAACTATTCAATAATTCACTTCAGGTGACAAAGATAAATCTCTCTAGCACGTTTGCAGTCGAGAAAAGAGAAAAGGATTGCAGCATCCCATAAAAATTTCAATTGGATGTATGTTAATATTTTATTATTATTTTAAGTAAAACCTCCCGCAAATTTTTGGAATTTGATTTTTAATGTGGTATTTGCACAATAAGAAATATCGAAATCTTTACTACACATTATTAAATAAATGCTGTCTTGATGATTAATCGCATATTAATATTAGATACAGAAAATATTATAACATGAAGAAAAGCAAAATACAAAATGAGTATAAACAATCAGATGATATATCCTAAGAAAATTTCCATTATTTTTATTTTGTTATATTTTGAATATTTTGAAGATAAAAATTCACGAAATTGTGTCACTTTTATAATGTGAACATATAATAGTTGTTAAATTGTATTTTCAAGAAATACACTAAAGCGGTTTATTTTTTAAAATCCCTTAAGTTCTTCTTCTTCTTCATAAAATTCATACTTGGATCACATTTTTGATATACGAAATTATATTCGGTTGCAATGTT
This sequence comes from Tolmerus cingulatus, assembly GCA_959613345.1. Taxonomy (NCBI): domain Eukaryota; kingdom Metazoa; phylum Arthropoda; class Insecta; order Diptera; family Asilidae; genus Tolmerus; species Tolmerus cingulatus. Next base: position 10,255,130 of record OY390708.1, on the reverse strand, counting down.
TCCACAAAAAATTGAACAATGTTAAAAAATATTGCGAATCTTTATAATGCAATTGATTTTACAAAAATAGGTTTACTTTATTTACGTAGCGCACCAAAGGTTCTTTTAGCGACAATTCAATTTGAAGAAATTTACGAATTATGGAACTTATTTTGTAAATTATAATACAAACAATGAGTAACCTAACTTTGGAGTTTAAACAGGTCTACAAATTAGAATAGAATAGAATATATTTGCAAATCAACCAAAAATTTAAAATGTCTATACTGAAAATTTTTAGGGTTCTGTCACTTTGCGGACAAGGTCGATTACGGCGTCGCTTAATTCAGCTGTGAACTATTTACATCCTTAACACATTTTCTCTGACAAAACTCAATCTTTCGTCTTCAGAAAAACAAATCTTTCTAATCGAAATTAACATTTATTTTAAAATCCTTAGTTCAGGAAAGCTGATTTCGATATTTCATATCTAACGATTTAAATCCATTATTGTAATAGAAAAAACGGCTTATTATTAATTGCCAATTGAACGAATCTACTTCAAAAATTAACTTTAAAAAGTTCCTTCTTGCGTTTATTAAATTTGCAGTTCTTCAGAAAAGAAACATTACGATTTATAAGATATTTTTTAGTATAACTAGATGAGTCTATGAATCCAGTTTATAACGTAACAATTCGTTACTACTTTAAAATCAAAAAATTTGTCTTAAAACATCTTAGTAGTTGATTCTATTAATAACTTACTAGGTACTGTACTCTTTGGCTGCTGGTATAAAAAATTTAAGTAGCCCTCCTTTGAAGTCAAGAAACTTCTATCGCAAATTAAAGCGTATTATATGTATAAATTATTGTAGTCTAGAACTTAAATGGTTCGATGTTTTTATGATCCACAAATTAATGAAAATCTATTAACACCTTTAATACGCATCAATAAGTTTAACTGAAACATTATTTTAACTTGGTTTCTTTATGTCTAAAAAAATTAAGTCAGAAAATAATAGTCAATATTAGAGGTGTTAAAAGAGGAAGTTATAACTGGAAAACCTGCAATTTACATGAAACAACAAAATTGAAATAAATTTAACGTAGAATTAGTACATTTAAATGTATCACCTCACGTAAAGAATATAAAAAATGTGAAAAAATGTAAAACTATCTCTATACTCGATGAAAGGTTTTCCAAGCATAGAATTTATGATTTTGAAAAGGCTTCAAACTTTCTAAAAAAAATGTAACTGAAATACAATAAATTTTCGATGGGCTGGGATATTATTTACTCAAGGTACAGAGCGCCTACAATTCGGGGGCACTACTAAAATATTCATTTCAACTAGACTTACAGAAAACTTTCACTCAATTTACTTTCAGAACAAACGATAAGGCCTAGGACTCACTTAAACGACTTTTAAAAATAAGAAAACAAGAAAAAAATAATGAAGATGAAAGTAACTAAAAGGATACTCAGGTAAAACACAACACAAACGTTATTCTATCACAAATCCAGTGGCGTCCCAGCGATCATCGCAGAGGACGCCCTTATGCAGAATAAAAAATGTGTACCTGTTCTTTAGCTAGAATAGCATCCTGCCTTTTCTTTTCTTTCTCCTGTAAACAAGCGTTTATAACGATTAGAGGGTATCTGCTAAGCACTATGCGTTCTTTTTATCGAGCTTTTTTCTAATATTCTTTTTAATTTTATCTATCGAAACAAACAACAAATTGAAAACTATAGGAGATCACCACAAACCTGTTGCTTCTTAATCATTTCCTCTTGTTTGATACGCTCCAATTCTTCTTGACGCTTTTTTCGAGCCTGTAAAATTATACAGGATTTTTAGTGATTTCGTCAAAATCCTTCTTATCTAAAGTTAAATAGATACCTCCATTGCTTGTTGATTCTTCAGCTCGCGCTCCTTTCGCTGAGACTCAATTTTCTCATTCCGCTCCTGTTTTGCCTTTTCCTTGTTTTTTGCCATCTCTTCTTTAGCCAATTTTTTAGCATCTCTTATGGCCTGTTGCTGCCTTGCAATCTCAATCCGTTGCTCAACATTCAAAGTGTGCCTTGTAAACATTTTTAAATCTTCCAGCCGTTTTGCAACATCTGTGTCGGCCATTCGAATGTATTCACCGTCATTAGCATACGGCGGCGGAGCTGGCTGCAAAAAGGAGCCAACAATTGCTCTCGAGGAGAAGCTGAAGTTGTCCCGCGTTAGCTTTGAAGGATTCTTGTCTAAATACTGCCGAATAAAAGTTAATACAATTTTTATTAAATGGAGAAATACATATATAGTAAAATATTAGAACCAGAAGTGATAGTCGCATAAAATAGTTTGTTATTTAGAGTCCTTTTTCGCATTCACATGCACTTGCATTAAAATTCTTTTCCTCACTAAATATTCTGGGAAAAAAACAACGCACTATTTGGGTGTAGGATGTTCGAAATCATTTTCAAATTGCCTTACACTAATTGATGTCCTTAATAATTACGATCGCTATTAACAACAATAATTGCCACTTCTTGACCATTGAGAAGGAATATATAGCCAATATTTATGGTGCGAAAGAAAATTCACTTATGTTTGACTAACTTAAAAATATATTTTAGTTGTAGAAAAGGGAATACCTGAGGCCCCTTCCGAATAAAATTTAGAGCAGTTCAATTCGAAAATCCTACTAACACGGAGAAAAGAGGAAGAATTAATGAGAAGTGCATGTGAATTCGAAAGCGGCCTCAATGAATATAAAATAAAAACATACCGAAAGTATTTGCCCAATATTTTTCAGCTTTGTTGTACTTCCTGGAGCGAAATAGTAGACATCGCCTCTGATTTGTCCATTTTTGGTAAGACCCCGTATAACAGTCTCACGTTTCCAGCCTAACTCGATAGGAACCCGAAGGTCTGTGATATTCATGACTTGTGTATCTTCACCCTCCGACTCGGACATCCCGCTTTCAGCAGCCATACTTTCAGAATCAGTCGATAGTTCCATCTGTCCACTTGCTTCAGAGAGAGCCTGTCGAATTTTTTCCTGTTAAACAACACCATTTTCCATTGAGAGGCCCCGGCTTCTCAGATAACAAAAAAAACACACAAAAATAGGGTGAAAGTCTTACCAAATCTGCTCCTTGGTTAAGTAGCTGCTGCGTTGATAGAATTGGTTTAACGCCAACAGCTCTACTTTGCGCTAGCAACGAGGCGACAGTATTCTTTTTGGGTTTTGAGACCCCACGACCCAAATTTCTAGGCCGGCCCTCCTTAAAGCTGGATGGACGATCCCCGTTGCCTCCACTATTCGATCCCAGGGCAGCTGTAATAGAGCTCAAGCTTTGCAGACTATTCGCTCCTGTGGTCGACGAGTAGTCACTACTATTATTTTTATTATCGGGCTTCATAGACAGATTCAAGGGAGTGTCGGATTCGTCATTCGAACTGGGGGCGCTGGTAGTGTTCTTCATACTTAAATTAACCCCCGCTGAATCGGGATCGGGGTCCTTGTTTGACTTATTCGACAAATTGTAGGCCCCATTCGAGGTTATTGTCGGTGGCAATTTAATAACTTCCACGCGATCCGTCGCCGCCGACGATGTGGACGATGGGACGCTACTACTCACGGGCGCTGAGGACGAGGCCGCCGCGGCCGCGGCTGCTACTTGACCCATGGCCGCCGCATATTCCATTTCAAGTCGAGCTCTCTTAGCTGGACTCAGGCCTGGAAATGCAAGGAGAGGATTTGGATCGAGAGAAATTGTCTTTTTGCGACCGCGATTTGTTGTACCCGGAATTTTCGGACCGACTATCGATGAAGTGTACTTTATTATTTCGGTGTCTGGCGGCAGGCGTACGCCCAGTAACGACGAGGGATCACTGGAAAAATAAAAAGGACTAGGTTACTTACAGCACTGCTCTTGGGGAGGGTAGGCAACATTATCTCGAAATCCAAAATTTCGACACTCACCTGCAAAAAATAAATTTCGAAATCACGAAATTATAAAAAGGCAAATTTAAAAAATTTGCTTTTTTCATATTACTTGAAAAGTACTGAATTTTGAAACATAAATCAAAACAAGTAACTTTGCGTCCATGCTCAAGATAATTTTATGAACTTATGTGTAATAATTATATTAAATTTCTAATTTCAAATAAACTCAAGAGATCCTCACCTCACCTCAGCTCCTTACTACTCGCAAAGAACGCGAACGAAAGATTTGACTTTGAAAATCCAAGTATTATTAGACTTTTACCAGAAACTTATCCACATTTTTTGACTAATATAACTCAGATTTTATATTTTAAATTTAAACAGCTTCAAAAACTAAAACACATATGGTTTTATTACTGGCGTACTAGAAACGCTATATGGAATTTAGAATGACTCTGATCGTATTCTACTCGTTAAACCTTTTTTACTTGTTCCCCTATCACGGAGATTGTGGAAAAGAGGGTAAACTCAGACATCTTGAAAATGTCCGCCAAATTGAATTTTAAATAATATTAAATATACCATACGATACAATAATTAGAAGTCGGTGAAAAGTGAGATTTAAGGTTTTTATATAATGTTACGAACTTACAGGTTAAGATAATAGAGAGCATTTAAAAAATTTAATTTTCCTATTTCTTGTTTCTTGTTTTCAAAATCAAATATTGTTTTGAATCTATAGATCAGATTTCAATAATTCTTTCCCCATAATTTCGCGATATTTGTTATATGATATTTGGCCATTCGAGATTTTGTCTTTCGAGATATCGTTGCTGGAGGCAGAAAATCTTACTTTCCTTCCAGTGCAGCACTTAAATCGGGAAACAAACAAGTCACAAGTGAGTGAGTGACTCAAAAGGACACAAGTGGGTGGGTACTCACCTTAAGATTCCGGACGGCATGTAGTCCTTGACCTTGCCCGTGTTCGCCGCCAGCGCGTTCATGGCCGCCTGGACGCTCTGCGACGAGTTGAGTCCAAGGCTGCCCAGCTGGGACAGGGAATTTAGGGCGTTCAGGGATGAGGAGGAGCTCGACTTGTCCCTGTCCTTCGAGGAGCCGCCGCTGCCAGAGTTTGATGTGTACGTATGGCTGTTGGCCGATCCGAGGTGATGGTGCGATGATACCGATGGCGACTTATTACTACTATTCGACATTCCTTGATGCGACTGGTGATGCGATGATTTCTTGGAAGATGATCCCGAGGAGGAGGCGGCAGCCGCTGATACAGCGGCCGCCTGCATGGCTAGCAACTCTTTGTGTAGGCTCGCCGGGTTGTAGGCGGATATGGAGACGGGGGGCGTCGGCACGCTGGACGACAACGAGGATGACTTACTGTACGATGATGAGTTTGCCTGCGGCCAAAATTAAATTCCCAATATTAATTAAAACCAGATCCATTCCAATGCAGAGGGAAGAAATTTTTTAAAAATTATTATTCCTGTATCTGCGGCACGCTGGACGCATTCTTCGAATCAACATATATATGTATCAAATGTTCACTGTTTCATTTTAAATTAATGATGGGCCTGCAACGCCGCGCCAAGGGGAGCCCTAGAAAGGGTGACTTCGCTGGGGCGACACTTCATGGTATTTTGCACGACACAAAAAAAAAAAAAGACAAATAATCCGCGTATTGATTGGAGCGCGCCCATTTTAATTTCCATCTGATGCGTGTGCACACAAGCGCGACGCAACGATATAGGAGCAATACAAAATTATCGGGAATACCTTTGAATGTAGTGACTTAATTATTACTGCGTTAATGTGCAGCTCCTGAACGTCCCTGATAAATAATTGGCGGACCGACTGTAAATCAACTAATTTTTCGGTCGGCCCTTGTAACTCTGCAGCGATCCGATTCGACAGTCCGGGGCCATCCGGGGTGGAAACTTCCATTTACCTTTGGCCAGGATTAAATAGGGACTTTTCGGGAGTACGGACGCCTACCTATTTTTGGTACTGTCCGTATTTTCGATTTGCTCCAATCGGAATTAAAAATTTGTGAACAAAAAGGCACTCGGATTAATTAATCAGCGTTGAATTGTAACGACCAGAAAAAGTGAATTGCTATCAAATCGCAGTTAATGCGAAATCACACACAGTTGGGAGCATAAAAAAAATTTGTTCTGAATTTTCAGCTAATCCGGATTTATGCCATGTAAATTGGGAGGAGGAGCTGTTGCCTGGTTGCCCTTAGCCCTGGCAACAAATCATATTTATCAACAACTAATTTCCGACAAAATAATGTTTCTTTTTAATACACTCGCATCATATTTCCACGATTTACTTTTGTTCATCATTTTTGGTGAAATCTGATCATTTTAATGAACCGAATGTGCTCAATTATAGGAAACAATGCTTATTAACTTTTCAGCCACATTAAAGATGACTTTTTCAATTTTGAATTTATGTTGGGCTCATACATAATTAAATATTATTTTGAAGCAGTGCAAAGGAACATGCGGTGTAGCACATTAAAATTCATTTAAACTGTGAGTCGGAACAGAAGCTTTGGATCAAAAGGAAAATTTTCTTTGAAGTCGCAGAAGATAAAAAAAATTTCCCATAAAAACCCTGGTAAAGTACTCCGATTTTGTTGGAAAGCTAATGACCGCACGATCCCCGCACTTTGAATGATTTTTACTCAGTCGCACGGGCTTTTTCCAGGGGTAGCTCGACCAAACAATATTAGTAGATATTATAGAATATATAGGAAATATGGAAATATAAAATTAATTCTATGTCCCCCGGATATTGACATTGCCCAGCACTATTCAATAAAAAAGCCGCCCTGCTTTTGCGGAATGTAAACAAAACAGAAAAGTTAATAAAGTGAAACTTTGTTGAAGTTAATATAACTCCCATTAATGAAAATTGATTAAATATAAAAACTATGTTGCATTTTTATCACCCCACTTTTCTAAATTTTTTAAGAGCAAATTAGCATATATTATATATAAATTAATCGCACTGATATAAACAAAAAGCCGTAAAACGGAATTGTGCATAAAACTTAGAAACTAATTTCAAACCAATAAAAAGTTGAATTTTTTGCTTATTCACTACATAAAATCGAACAAGCATAAATTTCTTTTGGCAGTTCGTGATTTTGCTTTATGTAGCGTTCTTCTTGCACATTTTCTGCACTCTTCAACTACAACTCTATTTTTACACGATGTTACACGTATTTAAGCTTTTATTTCTACGATATGAAGTATTTTATAAATGAATTAAATTTAGTTCAGCCATGGTACAGTCGAAATACGGCCTTCGTTGCTTGTACTTAACTTCGGTTTTCGAGTATGAAGCATGAAAAAAAAATCTACGTGGAACACTTTTAAGAACGCTCTTTAAGAACCCCTCTACATTTAAAAAATCGTCCAAAAAGCCCAGAATTTAAACAATGTATAGTTACTTTTTTATCATTTTGCTACATAGTTCAGATTAGATAAGAAATTTTGCACTGAATTGAATATTAAGAACCCACACGTACATATATATCAAGATTTTAAAAATAGTGAAGAGTACATCACATTGCCGTTATATTTATCCATCCAAACATCAAATTAGATTAATTTTTAGATTAAGTTAATGACGCAGGCAAGTAGGCAATTTGATTTTATTTTCACGAAATAAAATATGTTTGATGTTAGTTACTGATCATAAATTTCCATTCAGAGCAAATTTTCCTGGAGAATCTAGAACCGGAAACGATTCGACAAAAACACAGCTTATCATTCGGCTCAAATACTCGAGTGCTTAAAAGCTTCTAAAATCTAAAACTCAAATACTCTTTAATCGAGTACCCAAATACTCTCTTATTCGACTTCTTGGATAATTTTTGCCTCAAATATTCGAGTACTTAGTAACTCAAAGCTTCTTTAGTTAATCTCGGCCCAAGTCACTAAATACACCTCAATGCTTAACTCAAAGTCCTCAAATACTCAATTTTCTGAGTCATTAAAGCTTTAGTACGAAACTCTGCATGTGAGATTTCAAATCCTACTTGAACTATTTTTAACCTTTTAATAGTATACTTAAAAACATAATTGAGGACTGCACGTTAACATCTTTGCTGAAATAAATGGCAATGTTCTTGCACTGACTTTCTTTCGCACTCTTCTGGTTCTAAGAAAGTACCAAAATTTGTAAATAAAATGAGACGTAACTGCGTACAAAATCTCACAAAATTCGCTTATCAAATAATAGGTCGTAAGCGATAAAAGTAATATAAATAAAGCTAAATATTTCCGAAAAGTCACATTAAAGGACGTATTCCTTAGGATTTTGTAAAAGTTAAGTGCTACTTATAACTCACTAGCCGCCGTTTTCGCACCGACAACCAGCCCAACATTAGCACGATAACACGCCCCCTCGAGCGCGGTCCTTTTGCATAAACACTTAACACTTAAGACGCAAATTGAGAAAGAAGCGCTCACCTTATAAGACGATGATCCTGAAGATGGTACTGACGTAGGTGTTATTGTAGTCCCCGCTCCGAGGCCGGGAATCGAGGTCGAATTATTGTTGCCCATGTTGTTGGACATGGCCTGTTTTCGCTCCTTTCGTGATTTGCTCGTGCCTGATTTATTCCCGGAGGACGAGCCACCTGGAATCGAGGAAGAGCACAAGTCAGCAACGCAATTGCTTACACAAAACAAAAAACACGGTTTAAAAATACCTTTTCCCGAGGACCCTGAATTGCCACCTACACCGCCCATTCCTAAGGCGGATGGAAATGCAGCCGCTAGATCCGGATGGGGAAATGGTGATAGACCGGATGCCTGGAGGCGACTAAAATAGTCCTGAGCGGCCAGTTGAGCCATTGACCACCAACCTGGATCGATACATTAAAAATTACATAAAATGTTTAATTAAAACTACCAATATAGCATAACCTGCCCCACACATATTTTCAGTTCTACGAAGCGGACGGACGCAGCTTCCATTGGAGGCACGTGCTGCCGGAAGGCCGCATGCGCCTCCAGGGAGCCGACGGGGGCTCTGGGGCTTGGGGCGTGGGGCCCGGGGAGCGCTACACACGTTCGCACGCAGGCGACACAGTCCCAGCGAGAGTTGTTTATATTTAAATATTTCTCGCTCTCGCCCTCCCCCGCACGCGAGAGTTCCTCGCGCGACTCTCGTTAGACGCGAGCGTTTGACCTTGGTTTATTGAACCAATTTCTCGTTTTTATTATTTTTGCGTCTTTTTCAATTTTTCTTTCGCGAGAATAAAAAAACAAACAAACAAACAAACATGTGATAAGGAAGGCCAGTGAACTTTATATCAGTTTTATTTTTGCAAATATTTATTTTTTTATCTTTTCCTTGTATATTGTATGTAAGCTTACTTGCTGCAGGATGCAGACCTGCTAAACTTGCGGCTTGTGACGCGGCCACGGCCATTGTGTTTTGGTGGTGATGTCCCGCCGCGGCAGCCGCCGCCGCTGCCATCGAGTAGCGATCATTCCCGGATCCTGGATTTGGTAGAAGGAGTCCTGCTGCGGCCGCGGCTCCGAACTGCGAATTGAACAGCGGATTCGATGCCGCCGCAGCAGCCGCAGCAGCGGGGTCACGTCCCCAGTATGCTGTAAAAAACATTTTTATTAGTAATTTAATTTCTAATGTAGTTAAAAGTACAATTCCTCAATACATTTACGTATAAGGAATAACACCTAATCACGATATTTCAAAAACTACAACTGTTCGAAAATGGTTTTTTAAATTTTTATGTTAATATTAACAAAATTAGCAAAGTTACATAGGTTGGTGCTATTCAAATATTTATATGTCTTACGGGAATCTTTCAACCCGTTTTTTTTTAAAAACTAGACTGAACGAAGGTTTTACTTTTTCTTTCATAGTTTCTTATAGGCCAAAAAGTAACCCATTTTTTTACAAAATTAAACTTCTTCACATTACAATTCCCTTAACAAATGCATCTTAAGAATTTACAGGTAATCAGATGCTCTTCATTTGCTGCCGAGAACATATTCAGCAAAATATTCAGCTATTGCTAAGTACGAATATACTCATGATTTCCAGTGAAAATGTTAACTATTACAACTACAATATATTCTTAACTGGTTCATCGGAAATCAGTGCGATTCAGCAAATCGTCAGTTAGCACTTTTACATAAATATCAAATATTTAGCTAAATGGAGCTTACATAGACGTGATGTATATCAACATGTTAAATGATAAAAGTGATAGGCAATTTACTCCATTTCTATTTCTACTATTAGTCTATTGTAATTTGGACGGACACTTTTACCTCTTTTTGAATCAACTTACGCTTCTAAAATCAACTGAATCTACACACATTTTGTTAACACCTAATCGTCCGGAACTTTCAAAGCAAAAGCTAAGTATACGACTGACAAAATTACGCGTATTTGGAAAGCTGTAGTTTTTCTAGAAAGACTAATACATAACTGGCGAATAGAGAATTAACACAAAGTTTTCAGTTTTAACATCTTCCCATAATGCAATTATAAAGAAATATTGTACTATATATCAAGCATATAAAAAAATATGAGAAAAAGCATGAGAATTTGAGAAATTTTTAACTAACTAAATGGTACTTTTAATAAGCCGATTTAAACCGGATTACTTAATTCGGGAACATTTATTAATTCCTTGCCAACAAAATTAAACGGAATTTTTATTAAATTTCCTCGAATTTCTTTGTTGGCGCAGGATGCATATAAGAGGCTTACTGATGGTAAATTTTAAAAAGCGGATTTCAATTTTGATTTTAACTTTTACTTTATCATTTAATTACTTTATATCCTTTATTAATATTTTACATTTTTGTCCAATTATACACGTATACTATTCTGCTACGCTATTATTGTAAGTAATAAAAATAATATTGTAAATTCATTTTACATGCAAAGTAAATAGCTTGGATTTAAAAACGACGCGTTATTGGTATAAAAATACGAATTAGTGAAAGATTTCCGTTTCTGGAAAATTATTAAAAAATAATTACTATTGCTATTGCTGTTTTTTAAGTCTAAGTATTATGAAGTCAGTTTCTTGAATTTTGACGGCGAATAAACACAACAATTGCAATTAGATTTGTACTTTTAATAAATTAATGCATTCATACACCATAAGCTCTATGTAACCTTTGATTAAAATTTAGATTATTCTAATTAAAGAAATAAATAAATTCTCAACTAAATTACCGAAAAGAGAAGCTGCATCTAGCAGGGATGAGGGGTCATGGGATCCACCAGCTCCGCCGGAAGCAGACTTGCCACTGTTTTTGCTATCACCAGTACCCGAATCGCCATTCTTATCCATAATTCAACACTATTGTGCGAAGCTTAGTCCTATTGCACTTTCTCTTAATGTCCACCAGTTTAGGGTTTAAAAGAAAGAAATATTTTCACATGACTTATCTACTTGATGTAACTAACGCCTTTGGAAGAGTCCTCATCGTTTATAGGAAGAGTTAACATATCCTGTAAAGAAAAAAAAATTTCATTTGAATAAGTTATATTCGACAATATTGGTAACTTAAAGCATAAAGGGATTTGTGAAAAAAAATTGTGTTCGACGTCTGTAGGAGTAAAAAGAAAATTTACTCAGTTTTATATAACCGCGATAAAACTTCTGTAAGGAGAGAAGCTATAAAAATCTGGATTTTAAAGCCCTGATTCATTTTATGACCAAGCAGCACTATTTATCTGTGACAAGAAAATTTTATATCCCTTTTCGCATTGAAGCTGTTGAAGTAGTAAAACTGAAAACTACATTTGTATATGTAGCTCAGTCCTGATATTAAGTTAAAATCGTATATATGTACATATGTATGTATGTAGACACATAAAATATAATACAATTGTACTCTATCTGTATGTGCACATAGTCAACACTAAAATTTTATGTTTTATCAGTTAGAACTGAAATGTTCCAATTTTTAAATCTTATACTGTAGTTTTTTATACTTAAACCGTTTTATTTCTTAAAACTGTATTCATAATATAATTGTATACTTCAGGATGGTTTAACTGACGATTCGAAAAAAAAATACTATACAAAAAATAGTTCGTTACATTATTTTTCATTTACGAATTGGTGCGTTTAGATAAAGAAACGAAGATATTGAAGGATGTTACAAACATTGAAAAAAAACTTCATATGTAATTCAAATTCATCTTCTATAGTCTACTAAAAATAAAATAAAATCTTGCACGAAGTGCGGAAATAGTGTAATCTTTAATTCCTCCATTTTTCAAAGTAATAAATAATTAGGTAAACCCGTAAAGTGACGTCAAATGAATAATTTCAAAAATCCAATGCTAATATAATGGATACAACTTTGAAGTCAAACAAGAAATAGGAGGGAAGATTTCAATATACGATTCTTTTGCAAGTGTGTAGACCGCTATTTACCAAACCAAATGTAAAATGCTAATTCGAAGTTACTTTACCCCAATTTGGACCTGACAAACCAGACTAAGAATAAGGTTACATTCTTCCTTGATTTAGGTAATAATTGAGGTAAATACGAGTGTTTCTTAAAAAAAGGAGTTTTTTAACGCTGCCCCTTGTCTTTCTTAAATAAGTCTTGAAAAATTAACATTTTCTATAAGACTCCAAAAATGTCTATCTACTCACCTAGCCAGTCTTTAAAAAGTTATTAAAAATTCAATTAATTTTTACCTAATTGAAATTTCTTTTTTTTTCTTTTGACATCTTTTAAAAGAGTGCTGCAAGAAAGTTCGCAACATTTATGTAAGTCTCCCAATGGTAACCTTTAGTATGAACGCGAAATTTAATTTAAAAACCCCAGGATTAAATGTTCGGGACTCTATTAAATTATTAGAAATCATAATAATAAAACCCACTTAAACTACTTAATTTTTATAAGGATAACACGGCAGTAAATATGAAAGCCGTCGGGGATGATCCTTCGGATTTTAATTTTAAGTTTTTTCAAGTTTAAAAATGCAAAATGTATTAAAGTATTTATCTGAAATAAAACTTTTTATTTCTAAAAATGTGACAAACCACTTTTTATTTCAGCAGTTTGTTACAAGTATTCAACGGAGAGTTATTTAAGAAACAAGGAAGCTCCTCAATGTATTGGAGAAACAAAATAAAACGTAATTATTTACATATCGCGTAAAAGTTTATGTTAATCGGGTAAAGATCACCGCTATGGTTAACAACAAGGTGAATTCAATTCTTGATTCCAAACGGAAATCAAATTCGATTGGAATGTAGGAGACTTTTAAGCAGATTAAAACATTTACATTTATTTAAGAGTCGAGCTTTCTGACAATGCCAGTTTGCTTGTGAATATCCTAAATTCCAATTGAATTTGAATGCTGTCGGAATCGAGAATAAGTTTCAGTATTACTTACTATAACAATTTTTTAACACTTAGACTTGTCTCGTTTCTCAAATGTATATTTTCGGGAAATATTATACAAAGTATTTTTAAAAATTGTTTAGAACGTTTTTCTTTTTAAGATATTCAGTAACTATCTTTCTCTGTATGGTTTCTATTTTTTATGTTTGTATTATAAACACTTTAAAGTTAAATACAATAGACTCGCGAAAACACGCGAAAAACTTAAAAGGACCAAGCTTGTTCACACTTACAAGATTGTTCCGATTTTCAAATGGCCTTTTTAGAACAATAGTCATCAAATATCGACTTTGTATTTACCTAAATAACAATAGGTAATTATAAAAGGAAAACATTGATTTGAACAACAATGAATTTATTTGAATGATAGTTTCGAAATAAATTTGAGTTTGATCCTTTTTATTTTTTAAAGATGGTATATAATGAAGAATAAATTTTGATTTCTGATTTTGTTGAGATTAATTAAATTAACTTTTAAAAAATGCGTTTCCAGAGCTCCGAATTAAAAAGTAGATGGACGAACTACTTTGCGTTTCAGCAGCACATATAATCAGAATGTAAATTGTTATATTGTTCTGAAAAATTCAATAACTTTTTTTGAGGCTATATGCCCATACATAATTTGCATTAATGCAGCATACATAAGCATTCCGAGTGTCCCACAGAGCTCTCACTTGTATTCAATTTATTTAGCAGAAATGTGCTCCAATAATGCATAGAAACAAAGTACAAAAAATTCATATTTTCGAGACACAAAGTGTTCATATTTTGGAGTAGTCATTGTTAAAAATGAGTGTTGACTTTTTCGAGTAGTTCACGTTTTCATGTGTTCATATTTTCGCGAGCGGGGTCGTTACTCGTAATTGTTGCAATACTCATTTTTTAATTCGAGATAAATTTAGGCAATTATAAAATAATCATGTTCGAACATTTAAGACTACATACTTTCGATCGTTGGCCTGGTAGAGCTGGAACAGATCTATTGCACAATTCTTAATGATGATTAATCATGTGAAAGTTTCCTAATCCTGATATTAATATATTATAGCCTTCAAACAATGGTAATTTCGGTTTCCTCGAAACGCAAGATTGGGCATCAGATGGAAAAATGTTTAATTTACTTTTATCACAAAATCAGTGCGCTGTATGTGTTCACGGTTCACCACTCAAAATTCTTTATTAAAAATTCTCCAACGATATTGTTTCAAAAATTGTCTTCCACTTTTTAAAAAATTCCTTGAAAACTTAAAATAAATCACCTTTATAGGGTAATTGTAATAAACATGTAGCAATTTAACGACGTTTTTAATTTGCACTAATAAACGCTCAAAGTGTCCAAGTTTTCCTTTGAGAAGTAATTTAGGTTATTTTAAAAAAATTATGTAAATTTGTAACTTCATTCCCATAACACATATCCAGGGGTCATTGCTCGATTCAAATTAAATAAATAACTTATTTAAATAACGCTTATAAGTTCTTCGGAATCGATCGATAACTGCTTTTAAACTCCCACAAGTCCACTAAGAGATGAAAAAGCTCCCCACCGGCTTCGCACAGAACGCACATGATTGTTTGACAGGTAAAAAGAAAAAGAAAAAGAAAAAAAACAAAAGATGATAATCCAACACACAAACGTCATGTAACTCCGCAATGTCACACCAATCAAGAAAAATTTTCCATTCTCTCCCATCGAAATTCACCTTCCCTTTCTTTCGGGCGAATTCTCTTCAACGCTCTTAGTTCGACTGTCTCTGCTCTCATTTATCGATTTCGAAAATCTTATAAGAGAAAACTTTACTCAGCCCTCCAACTCGAGCACGTGATGAAGAGAAATCTCGCTGCGTCTCTTTTCATTCATTCATTCACCTCGTTTCGAAGTCGAAACAATTCTGCGTACACTACCGCAATCACCTCCACCAACACACACGAAAGCGCTACGATGATTGATATGGGTATTGAATGGAAAAATGTTGAGAAAAAAAAAAAAGCAAACGGCAAAAGCACTCAGGTAAACAAAATAACAGTTGCAAATTAAAATGTTTTTGTTACGTGATCCCCCCCGATGTCGCGAGCATAAAACAAGCGGTGAAACATGTTTACACGGGTCAAAAACATGACGACTGGCTGGTTTCATTCAACAAAAGGCTGGGCCACGTTTTGCTGCGTTCTCTTCGCTTAAATTAAGCTCAAAACAGCTGACATTTGTTTACTATTACTGGAATAGTAAGAAACTACTACACGAGACTGATCCCGTTATTCACCGACTTTATCATGTGGAAGCCGAGTTTATTTGCACAGATAACAGAAATTTCACGCGATATTGAATTGGGACTCGGTGGCGGCGTGCGTAATCAGCTATTTTGTAATCTTTTGTTTTTATTCTTGAGCGGGACGTCCAGAGGACGCCGAAATTAAGCGGAAATTCCACGGGCCGCACAGAATTTGGTCGGCTTCAAGATGGCTGACCACTCCGTCGCGCGTTCGTTGTTGCCGCTGTCGACGCGAAACGTCGGTAAGTCAGTTGCTGAGTTTTTCGGTTCGGTTCAGTTCAGTTCAGTTCGATCACACTGCTAAGTGCCGCTGCGGCGACTGGTGGCTTGGGTTCTTGCCGCTCCCTCGTTCCCGCCGCTTCCCCAGCGAGTCCAGGCCGCGCTGATATACATACAAGCCGGGATTTGATTTTCGGAAATATAACACGCTTTTGCAGAGAATGAATGAGTAATAAATTGCTCGCTCGGCCGCGCCGCGACATGCGGAAAAAAGAGAGGAAGACATCGCCCGGGACTGGGACTGGGACATTACATCTGATGACCGCACCGCAGCGGCCCGCATCTGACTTATTTGTGTTCGTTGCAGCGACGGACCGACGGACCGACGGACGGACAGCCAGCACCATCGCGCGGTGGCTCCCTCTGCCCTGAGGAGCGCCGAATGGCGACGACTAATTTCGTCTCAAGAGGTGAAAAGAAACAAATAAAGTTGTAATTAAAGTGGCATCGTTGCCAGCAGACGTTAGAAAACGCTCCCGACGAGGGGCCGCACCGCACTCACTCAACTCTCTGCGCCACCGCCGCACTGGGTGTGACTCATTCCCAACCCAACCTAACCTAGCCTAGCCTAGCCGGCCGGACACCGCACACCAGGAGGACGACGGGCATTTTTCCTCTGAGGTTGCGAAAACTCATAAATTTTAATTATTGTCAGCTTTATTCGTCGTTTGCCATTCGTTTTTATTGCGCCCATTGTTCGACGAAAATTATTTCATTAAACCGACATTATCCATCTCGACGGGATAAACACGAAAGACGAACGTCTTCAGTGAAAAAATTCAAAGCGCGATGAACGATGGCGGTGCAACAGCACGAATGTCGGAAAGTGGAAATTAGTCACTTTATACGAAAACCACTTGAGCGACATTTATTGAGAATATGTGACGGAAGCTGAAAGAATTTAAGTGCCGACAGGAAATATTGTCGCTTCAATAAAACAAAAAAAAAAAAAATACTTATCAACCATAATTTTTGCAACTTCGAGAATATTACTCATATTGTTGCAAAATTTTCCTTCTCTATAATTTACCCTCGAAATTTGAATTAAGTGGATATGAAAACCGGCGTTCGGTCCGCACGATCGTGGTCAGAACTTTTAGCCGCAGGTCTTAATTTTTGGGCGCACCTCTCCAGCAGTGTTCTTAATATTTCCTCAATTGCACATGGATATATAAATTTGCTCCCTTTTTGTTCAAAATAAAATTAAGGAACTTGGATATATGTAATAAACGCACAGAACTTACATATATTTTCATTAAGTGAATATATCTGACTTAAATAGTCAACATTTCCCTAAACTTCGTAGAGCAACAAACATAAATGCTATCAATTAACATTTATGTTAAATAAAAATATTATAAATGCAGAACAAATTGCCTGTATGTAAACCTTAATATAATTGTTGTAATGATAAATATGCGACATGAAAGTAAGAAATAAATTTTTTTTCGAATTTTCAATTTTTTGGTAAGTAAAATTAATTTTTAACGAACCTGATTTCAGAGATATGATATTCTGACTATTGAGTAGTTTAGAATGTCGCTCAGATTTTCCCAAAATGTTTTTTTAATCAGTCGGAAGCTCTGAGACTGGGACCAGGTATGTATATGATATTAAAAAATAAAAACAAAATTTCTGAAAAATTAGTTTTAAAATTTTAAATAGATGATAATCAACCCATATGGATTAATCAATTATTATTTTTAGTTTATATTATATTGCAATTAAATATAATGGTATTACTAAGCGGTCCTAAATTTACGTTTCTGGAAAGACGAATAGCGATATGTTAACATCAGGATCTTTATGAGTATTAGTTTTGTTGAATTGGTATATATAACGTTGATTAACCTTTTTGAATTCTCAAAACTATGTGTACAGAACGCATTTTTTTGAAAAGAGTAGTTTACACTCAATACAAGTCATAAAATCCATTAAAATTATTTTTTTAAATATAAGTTGACTTCTGGGCAAATGTGTGAAAGGTGCAGAGTTTTTCAAGAAGAAGTGATGAGCATATATTTTGGTTATACATTTTACTGAAGCTAAAAATAAATTTTAATATTCACATTTCCTCATTTTAACTCTGTCTATTTTCATACAGTTCATAAAATCCGACAGTATTTACAGAAGAGATTGTCAAGGAAACGTGCATAGCAATTGTTATTTATTACCTATAATTCAATTTTAAAATGGTTATTCCTAAATGTATTTTAACGTTCTCTTAGCAAAAATAACAATGAACAAACTAGACGACGATACTAAAAGTGAAATAAACTTTTAAAAAACCTTTACCTTGATGGATAACGATTAGTAAATTCTCAACAGACAGTAAAATAAATCTTACGCGTGCCAAAATTGTACGATCGGAATGGTAGAGTTATTGAAGAGTTTTGCCGCTCGAATCGGTGCTATTACCTAATTAACCTGAATCTATCAATTCAACAAATGCCGACTTCCGTGAAATTCAAAATGAAACGTTAACCTAAAAGAGAGAACGTCGTGTAATCAATTTTTATGGTTAATAAAGATCTCTCCATATTACACTGAATCAAAAACATTCTATTTTAAATTGATTCCTCGGGTATATTTAAAAGGAAATGTCACCTGTTACTTATTCGGTGAAAGCATGAAATTAAAATCCTGTAATATAATAAAACTACACTATTTTTAAATGAAGTTCAGAAAGCATTAAATGCCGTCATTGATTAATTCGATAGGAAAATCTAAAGTGTTGAAAGAGAAATGATTGGCACGATGAACTTGATCTTTCACGATGGTGCAATACCCAATTTATAGAAAGAATAGAAAAGACGAAAAAAATTATTAATTTGTTATAAAGTTACATATCGTAGACTAAAACCTTAAAAGATAAAGAAGTTTCCTCATTTAGGTGAAACAACATCAACTGGTGGTTTTTATATATTACGCAGCGTTACTATGTCAGAGAACAGAAAAAAAAAATCAATTGAGAATTTGTCCCTTCATTGATTATTGGCTAATTAATTCAGATAAGAAGACAAAGTCAAAGTTCCGAAATTAAGTTATCGAAAAAGAAAAAAACAAAACAGAAAAGTTTTGTAAACGTTGATGCTTTCCAAGAGACAGCGTCATCCAAACTTTTTATATTGTATTACGTAACACCCAAAGAGATTCTTTAAGCTTTAATTATTTTAGAAACAACAACTGCCTCGTTTAATTAAAACGAAAAAAGTGTAGTCAAGGAAACACAAAAACAAACAAGCACATAATGGGGTCTTTTTTTCTCGAACTTATTATGATATTTCAAAATTCCAATTAGAGAATGCAATAATAAATAAAAGTCGACATTTTTGTTGAATCTATAGGAGATTTGATGCAGACGGAGTTAGTTGAAATCAGAATTGTCACAATCGTTTTATCACCGAAAAATTGTTGCAGAATCAAATTAAGCAAGTGGAATGAATTTGTGAATTCGTTGTTAGGTGGGTTTGATTGTATACCGCCCTCTAACTGCTAAAATTATCTTTTAACACTTTTTAAAAGCTTAAAAAATATGATTTCAGTAATAAATAACTACTACGAAGAAAGTCCACTCAAAAGAAATTAAATAATTAATCGTATCAATTAACTAGTTATTAAAAATTCTATCCATAGCAACTATTTATCCTCCTTTAATACTATGATTTCTCGTAATCTGCGTGCCTAATTTTCATGGCGAGTGATAGGACTTAATTTATGTACTTTACTTACTCACTTTACTTTTTATTTCATGTTTTAATTTGTGATTTTAACACCTATGTATTTAATGTCCAAATATGATTTTTACCCGATAAGCGATCACCGCAGGTTCTACAAAAGATATTTTTATATTTAAATTAAATATTAAATTAATTTAAATTCACTGAAACTTAAATACCTATACTAGAATACTTCGAATTAAGATAGGTCTTACATTATATTTAATATTCTTTATAACTATTTTTACACATTTAGCACAGTAGCCCAAACAACTTTATTTTCTGCTCAGTTTATGTAACCAAGTGCGTTCCCATATATTACTTGAAAGTATCGTAATATTTAAATGACTCTTAATCTTTTGTTTTAAAGTGTTAACCCCAAGCGGTTGTTTTCACTGTCAACATTATTATCTCAAGCTCGTTTCCTCCAGTCATTGTCAATAATCAAATTCCCTGCCTTGTGCAGGTTCAGTTTGCGTTTGCTCGTTTAGTATCATGAGCAAAGGTCAACAGTCTCCTCCAAGTTCACACATATTGCCCCGGACAGTCGCTTCGTGAAGACGCAACACCCTCACGTTCTGTAGTATAGGTCTCTATGACCTTGACTCTTCTTCCAATTAGGCGTGGTTCAATTCACTAATATGCTCTATGAATAATTTCCATAACAAATTTTACGCTTCCATGAAACCACCTTTTGGAGCCTTACGATGGAAGCAGATACAGAGTGCATTGCGGGGTTCCCAAATTATTCCCCAGAAGAACGCCCTTCCTTTACGCAATAATCCTAATTTTACTGCTCTTGCTTCTCGTAACACCTTTGGGAAAGTATCGTGTTTATTTTTTCAAACAAAATTACGAGCAATACACTCTAAGATGCTAATTCATGGTATGCTAACTTAAAATAGACAACATTATCCAACTCGAAAAGCATTTATTGAGCAATTAAGCTTAATCTTTAAATATTTATAGTTCAATTTTATATTTCATGTAAACAGCAAATTGTTCCAGCAGATTAAAGTTACATCGAAGTTAAATCGAGTGAGCATTTTAACAGAAATTTTATTGAAAATTGTATTTTTATTTTTGTAATTGTTTTATTCCGCAGAGCAATTCAATAATTCACAAGGTTGATCAAATTCGACACCGAAACAAATTATTCATGATTCTGGCTGCGAAATGTACTTCAATATTAAAGATGGCCTCTAAAACCACTGAAACATTGAACGATATGAGATTAATTATACAAATTAAGTGTGCACGAGATCCATTAATGCATAAATCGTGTAATTATGTATTTAAAGATGTTTTTACACATGGATAATGGATGCTTAGATAGCAATGCCGTTATATTAAATTTTAATACATAATTCTAAAAAAAATAAATAATACATTGCGTAAAAAATGACTCATTAGTAATAAAACCTTAAGTACTTTCTCTACTCATTTTCTTTTTGTTTTCAAATTTTTACTTCTAATATTGATAATTTACATATAAAGGTCGTAATACATATAATATAAAAGGACATTTCTTTTCAGGTTTCTCATTTAAAAAGATCTAATCATTTCTTAAACTGAATGTCAGTCGCCAAAAAGTTCTTCATCCTTGAAAAGCGACCTCTGCCTTTCGAATCTAGATAGGAGTTTGCTATTTGCGTCGATCGGGTCCTTTTATCTTTTCGTGGTCTTCTTCTTCCCTTTGCTTCCTCGCCTTGGGCCTCGCCATTTAAAAAGTGTCTGAGAATTTTTGAACATTCAATTCCTTGGCTTGGCTAGGCCTTTAAAATTTGCATAATTTTACGATAATCTGTGTGGCATCGATAGATGTACAAATATGTATTATATGTACCTCATTGTGTTTAAGGCTTCATACATTTTATTTGTAATGTATTCCGCTCAAGTCCTGTGCTTCTTCTTCTTACTCCCTTTTTCGTTAATTTTACGCTATGTTGCGCTTTTTAAATATTTCTACTTCTAGCTCTTCTCAATAGTTACTTTGATTATCCCAGATTTTAAAAACTCTGTTCGTCCTTACAAAAAGTTGTCGCTTTCTGTGTAGGCAACGTCGATGTACAGTAAGTAAAATTTCTTTATGCCAATCTAAAGTTTTCCGATTCCTAAACAGTAATAAAATATAAGGTCTTTTAATATTTGGACTTCTATCTGTAATCATATTCATATTGTCATTCGTCCCCATTAATCTGTTTACCATAATCCGCAACAAGTATTCCATGGAAGGTTTTAACTTAATGTAAGGACGCATTTATTCATAAACCCCTACTGAGCAATACAAGAGTAGTGAATAGCCGCATTATCTTGTTGATAAATGAATTCCAGGTTATCGAAAGAAGGTATTAAAATGTCTTACAACGTCTCAGCGTTCTTTTCTGAAATCACTCGGCGAAAGGTGGCAACATTTTAGAGTTCTCCCTAAGAAGTAATAATTGTCTAAACCTTTATACTTTCTTGTATACCTTGTTGTAAACTGACTTCAAAATTCGCTGACCTCGCCATTTAGTGACCAGTAAATTCAAATAGTCAACAATTTTGGTTGCACATAATTTCACTTTGCTTGCCTTTGCCTTGACCTTATCGATAAGTAAGTAAAAGGGCCGTACCGCTTTTGTAGCAGCATTGATCCGTTAAGGGTTAATTTATCCTTTTTGACCCTAACTCTTTGGAAGCGATTATTTTCGACCTTTCTTCAATAGGTAAAGATTTTCTTTTACTCCTTCTAGAGTAAAAGGTTCACTAGTTTCCATAAAATTTAAGAACACTCCAAGCTTTACGGATTGATTCACGTTAAAAAAAATTTCATCGAAACTACCAAATAATTTTTCAATGACGTCGAAAAATCATTAAGAATTCTTATGTATTTACATAAATGAATTTCGATCACTGTTGTTCTTGTAATATTCATAAATAATATTTAAAGTTAAATAACTTCGAAAATAAGATGAGATCAATTCATTAAGGATATAAATTCTTATATTGAGCTCAACTTAGTTTTCTGTTGGAAGATAGATAGGTCGGTCCTTTTACTCTACCTAATGTTTTATTGTGAAAGTAATTCCAATGCTGGTTACCATCCGAAAACAAGTTTTTAAGGTCCTTAATGGCTTTCCAAAAAATATATCGATAGCGTTAAACGTCTCCTGTCCGAAACAGTTAACAAATGAAGATCTAACTCGTTGTAACTACTTCCACAGTTTTATTCTAGAATTTGGTAGTTTCATCATTTATAAGCACATTCCAAGTAAATTTTGTAATCGAAGAGCGCTGGTTTTTTCATTTCTAGAATTAAATATTATCGGCTTATTATTAGTTTTATTAAGAGTGAGGCTGGATATGCGGGTGTACCACAATAAGAAAATATGTAAAGACTGGTGGATAAAACGGAAAATCTGATGCTTAATCATATTTCATCATCCATGAGTCATGGGCTGCGAAACTCAATTCGACTTGGACACATTTTATGAATGGTGATATATTAATCATTAATATGTGCACTTCCAAAAAGATTTCGCTGCACTTCTCATATATTTTATCCGGTTGCGTTTTAACTCAGGTTAATAAAAGAAAGGTCTTAAGGTTTGGCTTAATGTCCTTCGACGACCACATTAATGTTACCGCTGCTGAGTCTAACACCAGCCTAGTTTTCGTTCACCATTGCTTTAAACAATTTAATGATAATTTTAACATTACGAATCCTTTTTATTGCACCTTTTTTCGACTTGTGCTGGAGTATGCTAGTCCTGTCTGGTCGCACTTTTACGCTGTTCATTTTTGTTAACTGTACCGAGACGGTCCAATGCTAATTTATTCGATTTGCTTTTCGTTTCCTTTGGGACAACCCAGTTATCCCTCCACCTTATGAAGACCTCCTCAGGGTTTTTCCCCTTTTCTCTCTTGAGACTAGACGAAACAAATCCAGAATTATCTTTACGTTCAACTGTAGTCAAGGTTCTATCAATTCTCCCGAGTTGTTTAATATTTTAAACATTTGCGTTCCAATTATGGGTTTCACGATCTAAATTTATCTTTGTATATCGCGGCTTTACTGTAATAATTTTTCACGCCAAATTAAGAACCAGATTTACTTAAATTACTCTTAATTCTGGTATTGTAATTAGTGATTTTATGATTTCATGACTGCTCAGATACCAATGTTTTTATAACACTGAAATATAAGCGAATAAAAATCTTATGTTGAAACGATTGCGATTCACTAACACTGCACATACTGACACTTTTTATTTTCTATCACAACACTTTATTATATAAGTGCACTTGCCAAAAATGTTTTTCAGAATATCACAATTATATTTTGTTATTGCAAACTTGATTGTTTCTTTAATCCAGAAGATCAATACGACGATGTGCTTAAAAAAAGCATCTTGACTAAGTATGATATGATGTTACTGATGTTTCACATATTTTTATATTTCTCAGTTACTAATTTATCGTTGGCTAACAGCTACTCCATTCCGGATCAGAAAATATTTGCATGTTTTATTTCATCAAGCTTCACTGCCCTGGTTAATGGCAACGAATAATAAAAAACAACATTTTTAGTACTTTTCGCACAAAAGATAAAGTAAACTTGTGAAGCGGCTCTATAACTTTTATAACAGCTACCTCATGAGGCGACTGCGTTTTTTCTAGACCTCGGCGTGATTAATGCCATTTGATTATTCTCCGTTTGGGGGCTTTCCCAACTTGGGGTTTTCTAATCTTCGCACTGAAACGCTGAGTTTTTGTTTCAACGACTAAAAAACGTCGATAGTGCGAAAAAGTAAATGCAAATAAGTTTCTTTTTTTTATTTTTCTCCGGGCTATTAAACTGGTATTGTTTTCGAAGCAATTACTGTAGTTAATGATGAAATTCGGGCTATTTTTCGTGAAATATCGGCCAAACTAAGTGGGGCTCTTATTCTAAGTTTTTTCGCTACAGTTAGAGATGCATTAGCATAAGTAGATCCGAATAAAAGCAGGCGATTTCTCGCTCCTCAGTACCTTTTCTTTGTCTTGTTCCGCACTTTCCCCAAGGAAATTGTCTCTGCGATGCCGAAGCACACTAATCCAATTTTGAAGCGTGCTCACCTACAAGAGTGCACACACACACCAACACACGCACACACACTAGCGATGGCGGGGCGCGCGGCGCGACTCTCTTCATTCACAAATGCGAGTGTATTACATCACACCTGGCAATTCTTGTAAGCACCAACGTGAGTGACACTTTGTGTCAAAATTTCGAATAAAGAGCACAAAAGCCAGAGATTAGCGGGAACAGAAAAGAAGAGAGATTGATTACACACACATAGACCCGTTTTGGGGCACTCACACACACTTAACAAAACCTGGGATTTAAATTTCACTAATCAATTTACGCACATCTGCCTCAGAAATTTTTCATACAAAAATTTTCACCTCCTCAAGGGTGCTGTAATTGCCCTTAAACCTTTTTGGTGGAGGTCCGAAACCGACACCAAAGAGAGATCAAATCGGTTGGGGGGATGGACCGCAAAGAGGTCGATAGCACGGCCTACACCGAAAATATTCTTTATTTTGACACAAACACAACAAGAACGCACTTTATTTATTTATATTCACAAAAAGATCACTTAATTAACGGGATTGATGCTAAACGATAATTGAAAAACCGCCGAAATAGCTGGAAATCTTGCGACAATCACCGGAGCACTTGGTCGCCTTCCAAGATGGCGGAGGTAAGTTTCGCACAAAATTTTCTGTTTAAGAGTTTTATTTCCCGAACTAAATACTCCGCCGACCAAATAAAGCGAACTGAAGCAGAAATCCACGGACCACGGCCAGAGCAAATGTTTGGTGGCGGCGGCTCTGAGTCCGGAGGAGTTCGTTTCGTTTACACACAAAACACAACACAATACGAGCGCTCCGCTGACTGGGACTGGGACTGGGACTGGTTGCCGCGCTGCCTGCCGCCGACTCGAGTAGATGATGGGACCGGGATGGAATGGGTTTGGGTATCGGTCCAATAAAAACAGCGACAGCGGCAGCAACAGACACACGGCGACGGGGCGAGCCGCACGGCGCTCCGCTGGGCGACAGCAATTCGAGTTTTCGGATAAACTGCAAGTGGTGCGCCCCGCGCCGAGCCGCTGCCCGCCTCCCGGCACCCGCCCGCCGAGCGAATTTCACTCGGTGCGCCCCGCGTCGTGATGCTGGTCTTCGGCTTGAGTTGGCTTGAGCTCGCCCCGACGGTGGTGCCGTCCCCCTGGACCCTGCCTCTGGCTCGGTCTGCGGGAAGTTCGATCCGAACCGCGCCGCTTTTTCATTTCTCTCCCCCGGAGTTGTTGGGGCTGCTGAGGTGATGCGCCAGCATCCTCCGCGACCTGCTTATCTCTTATCTGCGAGCTCCTTCAGCGCTTCCCGGAATTTGACGCCGCCGACGCCACCACCACCTCCAGTTCGGGCGAATTACAAATAAACCGCGAAACCCGTCGAAGATGGTCGCGCTCATTACCTGTCCGCGCGGGGTCCTTCCACCCGCCTCGGGAGGGTCGGGCTCCCCAAAGGTGCCAGAATCCACCTTCACCCAACCTGCCCACAACTGGACCGCGGAGTCATGAAGGCTGCGAACATTCTGTAATCAATTTTTGCCTTCGGAGTTCGAGTTATGCTAATTTGCTGCTGTCGTCATTTCAGCTCTGGTATGCGTTCCGAACTCGATTTGCATTTGAAGCAGCGCGCTGCTTTATCGGCGGCTCCCGGGCTCTCCGCTAGATTCGCGGTCCAGGCGATGCTGCGGTCGAGTCAAGCAATTATTTTTGTGACCGTACTGGAAAAACAGCCCCGCAACTCCGGTCGAGCTCATCCAGAAGCTTCCCGGTGGCCATCGCTACGGCGGGCGTAATACTGCTGATTAATGGAAAATCGATTCGGGATGCAGAGTCGATTGTGCGAAAATAGTGAGCTCGCCGGAACTTAACCATTAAAGGGCAGCGCCGGATAAACATAACAATATTGCTATTTGACGAGAGTGATGAACGGACGGCATTGTTATAATAGCAACAAAGTAGCGCGAGGTAGATGATAAAACCCCGATAAGAGCAGAAAACAGCAAATTCAGAATTCATCTTTTGTTTCAATCTGAAAAGTTCCTTTCTGGGTGCTTACATTATTTTGAACAGGCGCAAAATTTAACTCTCTTACTTATCAGCAATATTAAATATATTTACTTTCGACAATAGCGACAAATTTATTAATTTTTTGAATCAAGTATTTGAAAAATTATCGAAATAAACGTAAATTTAACTTCAGGAAGCGCATTATCGCGGCTATGGATATTGTATACCATGCTCATGTTTTTAAATTGTTGATATTTGCTGCCGATGCATTGATAAATTTAAAAGAATTTGTTTTAAATCGATATCCAAGACGATGTAGAAAGAGAAAATGTTTATGAAAGAATTACGAAAATAAGATTGACAATTGCAAGTAGAACTCCTATATGAGGGTTTCATACTCTTATGAATATTACCGCATTAAACCTTGTAATACCTTATTTTATATTGTCAATTAAATTTGAATCGTGGAAAAATAGTAAGCTATTTTGACTAAATGTGCCAGAAAACAAAAATAAAGAAATAACATTTTTTAATTTAAGATTATACATTCAGGCAAAGTTTTGAAGTCGGTTTTTATATTTTTGTTATAAATTATTTTATAAAGGAATATGAATCTTATTTTTATGCAACTTCGGAAAGCGGTTTCTTTAGGCTATAATAGATTCCTTTAATTAATTATAATTATTTTAATCTAAAATTGCAAGTTTTGTACATCTAATAGCCCGTGCTGATTAAGTGTTTCATTTTTGACCAACAACAAAAGGTTTCAAAAATAAATACCTAATCATTAAAATCTACCACCTTCTTAAAGCAATTAGTGTCCGAATCCGGGGAGTGCTACTTTAGTAACCGATGTTAACAATGAATCAATTACTTCATAGCAATGCTGTCGACAGAGATTGCAAAAATATCATGGGGTCATTTAAAGTTTTGTTCGTAACAAGGTCAAAGAAGTGAACGCCATGAGGTGAAGCTTGACAAATTAGCAAAATAATAATAAAAAAAGGCTTCCTACCGAATTTTACGATTGTTAAATTCTTGAGAAAATTGGCTTTTCCAAATCCAGAGTCTTTATGCTTATGAATGATCAGTTTAAGCATAAGTTATCAGCACTGTCTCTTCAGAAGTTCCGGTAACTGGTCGTTAATCTCAAAATTGGCTTTCAGGTAATATTTCAACTCGCACCTTTTAACGCATAGTTGCCAAGCTGTCGCCACTCGTCTTACTTTGACTGTCTTTCCAAAATCTTAGAGA
Source organism: Tolmerus cingulatus (assembly GCA_959613345.1). NCBI lineage: Eukaryota > Metazoa > Arthropoda > Insecta > Diptera > Asilidae > Tolmerus > Tolmerus cingulatus. Next base: position 10,227,129 of record OY390708.1, on the reverse strand, counting down.
CTCGGAGTCGTGTCCAATTTACCATTAGGGAGAAGATTCAAAAATAATCGTGACACTGCCTGTTGGTGCCAACGCGGTGCTTGGAACTTTTCAATAATTCATTTATTGCAAGAGTACGCCTCCTCCCACATTCGAAAATCGCGCGAAACTCATTAGATGACTTCACAGTTTGTGGTTCAAGGTTCCCTTCATCGGGCGTCATCCGTACCGCGGCGGAGCACCGCAGCCCCGCTCCAGCGGCAAGATCTGCGCCCCGGGTTTAATGACTCTCCCGGTTCCAGGGCAGGCGATGGCGGGCCCGACTGGAGGAGGCGCAATTTTATTTCTTGCACCGTTTTACACTTTCTCGCCGATTACAAGACCATTTTCTAATCTGGTTGCCCATGTCGAATATAAGGTCATTTTTTGCGCTCGACAGTGGCAGTTTCTTCTTCTTCTGCGGCACTTCCTGCACCGATTTTTGGGTCATTGACCCCCCGGAGCCGGAGCTGCAAAATGTGAGCAGCGCGCGTATGTACGAAAGTAATTGCCTCGTGAAATTGTGGTCAAGGCGGTGGTCAGCAGAACGAATCTATCCAGCGCGGGGGGAGATAGAAAAATGCCTTCGTTTCTGTTCGACGGCGGTGATTCCCCGCTTTTACCTTGTTAGGGACTGTTCGGTGTCGCTCCCGACGCGGCCAGGGCGCGGACGTTTTTCGATTCGGGCTGACATTCCCCCGCGAGGCCTTTAAATTATTGCGACACATTTGCATACCTCTGGCGCAGCAACACCAGCACAAGCCTTTTCTTCTCCGATTCCGTTTGATAGCAGCCAATCGTTATTTTTAGGCGGTATTTAACGTACGTAGGGCTATTTAATATGGCGGTTGAAAGCTCTTTTGCGGTCGAACTCGAGTGGGCTTTCCACTTATTAATTATACCTCCTTGTGGGTATAAAGGTAAGTCAACTGCTGCGAACCGTGTCTTTAAATGGATGACATATTTTACGTTATTTTCCATGAAAAGTTGCGGCTTTGTTGGTATAAATAGGGAAAGAGGGCTAAATATACGAGGATTCGAATTGAAATGCCCTTTTACATTTTTAATTTCATACCCAAGAATGCTTCTGTATATTTTTTTACCAAGATTCTCTGCTTTGAGGTTTTTACACACACACACACACATCATTGTGGCGTCGTATTGCATTTATAAATAATTAAACTGCTTAGCAGGTGGCTAACAACATAATTCAAAAGTAAACAAAACCACGAGCTGTTACCCTTACGAGCAATAGAATTTTAGATTTAAATTTTTAATAAATCTTAAAAAAAGTTACTTTATAAAAGTGAGAACAGATTTCATACAGATAGATGAAATTAATTCAAGATATTACATTTAAGCATACAGACTACTTGCTAAATTAAATTTAAAATAAGCATGTAACACTTTAGTACATAAGTTTATACGAACCTTTATTTTATTTACAGCAGAATATTTCAAATTGGACGCATTCCCTGAAACGAAGAAAATAAATCGGTTAGAATTTTTTTCATCAATTTGAACCTAAGGCAATTTTTTAATAATAATTTCAAAATACTTCGACATTTTAGCTTTTAATACAATTATAGAAGTCAATGCATAAATAAATTTACAAATCTAATGTAAACAGTCGCTAGTGGCTCAGTCCTTAATCTATTATTATAAAAAATTGATATGTCCTTCTTTCAAAACGCAAAAAATTTGAAAAACTCTTTATTACACATGGAAGTATCTGTCGTTGTCATATTTATTTCAATATACTATATATCCTTGATCATGAAAAAAAACATAGTATATACATATTTAAAATTTTGTGGTACGGTGGTTAGTCTAAATTTGATTTGAATTAGTATTACAAATTGTTGAAGTAATTTTTAAAATTTTAGAAGTCATAGAAATAAATTATATGTTTATCTTCTAAAATATTTAATACGCTCTGGAGACTATCACAAAGTAAAATATTCCATTAGATTTTATTAGCTATTTTTTTGCAGCAGACTTTTTATCAGAGATAATCTAATAAAGCTCAACATCGAAAATCTATTCGAATTTGTATTTTACGGAAGAAGGTTAAAACACTTCGTAAAATTTTATGAAAATACTGTAAGGTTGATATTTTATTTGGGCTCTAATAATTTATATAACAATCTTAAAAATTTTAAATTGCAAGTCGTTTTGTTTTAACGTCTCGGGAATATTTTAGTTCTAACGTTCGTAATATACATATATATATACGACATTTAATTACCTAAAATTTTCTCTATTACGCACTTACTATTTTATATAAACTAATATTGTAAAGAGTTAATTAGTAGATAGTTAACAACGATTGGATTGAATCTTAAAATTTGAATTGTTTAACTTCTACGAATTTCTAAAATGCTTCGGCTAGCAGACAATTTCATATTTTTGTTTTAAATAACCACCCTCAAGAATTTATTCGTTGAATTCGTTCAATCTATATTGTGAGAATGCAAAGTGCATGATGGAGGATATCCTGGATTTAAACTAAAAAACAAAAATTGACCCAATAGGGCTCGTGGAGGTGTGCGGAAGAGGACGCGAATGAAATAATCGATTCGAAAGTTGCAGGACTAATCCTGGTCACCGTCATAAAGACTTCCTAAAATTAAAATGCTCGCAGGGGTTAGGCCCGAGTTCCCCTTTGGTGCGCGGTGCCGAGGAGGACCGCGCCAACGAAATGTTCCAGCGGAAGAAGCCAGTGGGAGCGCTTCTGGATGCAGCGGGAAACTCAGAAAGGGACGATGCCAAAACATGTGGAAGTAGAAATCTGGAAACCTGATCGCACGGATGGCGTTTAAGTCGGACGAGCCCCGGCGATGGGGCCGAGCACGGCGGCGGCGGAGCACTAGTTACTTTTGTGTCCTCGCCTCGACTCCTCCGGTTCCCGGTTCCCAGTTCCCAGTTCCTGCTCTGTTTCTTGGGCTTCCCCTCAAGTTGAAGTATTTGTCGCAAGGCATCTCCTCGCCCAGAAATTAATTTGCCAGCTAAACAAGGACAGCAGTATGCCGATTAAAAATTTTTTAACGTTGGTCTTCCTCGACTGACGGAGAGCAGTCGGTTCGTTCGTTTTTTTTTCTTGTCATATATATTTTTTACTTCATTTTTTGCCTCGCGCTCAACGAACGAGGCTCCACCGACACAAGGCAGGCAGGCGGTAGGCGCGCCCCTGTCCCACTTCCGATTCTTTGGGGCTCCAACTGGGGCTCCTTCGATAACGTCCCATATGAGCCCCGATGTCGTGATGGCTGATTGGGGAAAGAAGAACTTCGCCAGCCGCCAGCAGCACCATCTCGAGGATCGTTCGAGAACCGCGCGGACGGGACAAACAAGGAGCAGTCCAACCAGGAACTGGGTCTTATTTGGGATCTTCGGGTGCTCCGCGCGCGGGGGGCCTCCGCACGCCGCACACGAGGTGCACCAAACTGCTCCTGGTGCTCTTTGCGGGACTCTCCCTTTGTATCTCTTTATTATATGAAATTTTCGAGCTTTTGTCAATGTGTCGGGGGCTCCTGTCGACTTGCTTACGTTTCTGTCTTGCTCCTACCTCGGGTGCCGCGGCAGCCGCCGCTGATGTACGAAATAAATGGGCGACAAAAAAAAGAAATCCTATTTCCAATCCAATCCCAAGCCCGACTGTGTTGGTGCTCAAGTGGAAAAGGGGAAAAATGAAACAAAAGCGGAAAATTCTGTCGTACATCTGCTGCCTGGACACGTTCCAAAAAGGAAGGCAAGTCGGTGCGAGCGCAAGGACATTAGACGACGTTGCCAAATATTTTATCGATACCTAAACCAGATCCGATCCCGGGTCCTCGCCCGAGTCCTTATCGCTTTTCAGGTGAGAATTTCATAGCTCTGCTCGGGGCATTTTTAACCGCGAAACTTCGAAAAGACCTTGCCACTGCGACGACCGAAGGCAGGCCTCCGCCGAAGGGTTCTTCGAGGTTCCACAAAATCCACGGTAAGGCCAAAACCCCTCGGGGGTAGAAACTAGGGCAGGGGACAATTACCGGGAGGCATATTCGAAACAAGCCATCTACTCGTAGGATCATGCGGGGGCGAGCCCAGCGGTGGGCGTAATGCAATTCAGCAAGGACAGTCTCGAGGCGTCAGCAATGCTGGCAAAATATTTTATATTTACATACAGTCCCCTGCGATGTATGACGAAGGAAAGGGATGTAGAGTGGAGACAAAAGGCTCCGCAATGCGAACGATATCTCATCGCTTCCTTGTTATTTCGTAAATCTCCTTCATTTTGAGCCTCTTGTGTCGTTCAACACCAATGGACGTCCTCGTCATGATTCTTTTAAAAGTTCGTCCCCATCGCATTAAACTTTATCCTATATTTCCTATCTGCAAGGCAAATTCAGTTAAACGCTTATTACGCCGATTAACAGCAAATCGCTTTCTTGCTTTATACACATTTCGGTCATTCCATAAATAACTAAACACTTGGACATCTTGCCCTTTCTGCTTTATAGATCATAAATTTTTAAATATTTTCAAAGTTTTAGTAACCTCAAATATTATCTTTGGGCATATCTATACTAAATAATATATGAACATCAAAAACATTGGCGAGAAAAGTAAAAAAGGTTTTATATAATAAATTTATAAATTCAGGAAAACTAAGAATATCTGAGAATAAGTTTTCCGTTTTTTCCACATTGCATTGCTAAAAGAAAAACATTTCTCAATGAAGGAAAGTGAGGACTTTTCACAATATTCAGATTTCCTTGAAAATAAAAATAATTTATTTATTCTAGGAAATAAATACCAAAAAATAACTAAATTAGAAAACAAATGCCGAACTAACTGCATTTTCGTGGGGACTTTTGTTTTAATATCCAAAGCATGTATCCAAAAGTACCCTTAAAACCTTAAATTGGAATTCATTTTTTTTCGTGGTGGTGAGGTCTAGTTTTTCGTTAATAATTCGAATTAATGTTTTGGGAAAAATATACCCGAATAAGATTGTAATAAATCCTAGACAATTGTTTCAAGTATTTTGACTAGAGTTATTTTTTCAGAAACCTTAAAAGCATTTTTTACTCCTTAAATCTACGAAAACCTATTAAAATAAAAGGTCCAGGTTAAGTCAAGTGTACTTTTGGAAACATATCGTGAACACCAAAATAAAGGTCTACACAAAAATTTAGCTGAGTAGGGCTTTTATTCGAAGTCAAAGTCTTTTATTCCTGGAATTACTTACATCTACGATTTAATTTAAAAAAAGATGTGAGAATTTACAACTAAATGGACATTGGATTACTCTTAAAGGGAAACATTCAAGGTTTAGAAGATTTCCTTTGATCAAGCTAGCCAAGCAATGAATTAAATATTATTAAGTGTATCAAACGCTGTTTAAAGTGATAAGCTTGGAAATAATTAAAAGGCCTCTTAATGTATTAACACTAAAAATTCGACTAATGTCGTATCAATCGTGGAAGAGTTTTTTACCTTAAAAAAAATTCCTTATTCCGCGGATCAAATATTCTTGAGAAATACCAATCCCGCAGTTAATACCCCTATTTTCCTCAATTGTAATTTAATAACATTATTACTAATGTATATTTTTGATAAAATATTTTTACAAATTATTATAGTATCTATAAATGAAAGCATTTTTTTCAGCTCGTCATAGTGGTGTTAATAAAGTAACTGTACTCTTTCCAGAATATAGAAAACAATCCTCAAACAAAATCCTCTCGTTGTTAGTGAAAACACTTCCACTAATTTGGAAATCATTTATTCAAATTCAAAACATGGTTAACAAATTTATTTTCCTACCGATTTTCCCTCACAATATCTTCATTACACCTAATCTAATTTTGATAATCCAATAAAATCAGATAGACATCAGATTTCACGTATTTCATAATTACCTCACCAAAGAACTGAAACTGCATAGCGCTCGGTCCAGCAGGATTTATCAACAATTTTGCTATTTTAGAATCACTCGATAATCGATAATTAATTTTTAATTACGGGGAGCTCATGTATTCTAAAATTTCTGAATTGAAAATCTAGGGCAAAAATTAAATGTATGTATATAATTGATTCTTATAAACTACTGGCCTAATTACCGAAACCCCAAATTGGATTGAATATTTAAAATAAATAATGAGAGCGTTTGATCACATTATTTACATAAAATTGAAAACTCATTGGAACTAAAAACATGATTTTCACATAATAAAGAACGAAAACTTTCCTTGGTTACCTGTTAATTAAAATGTAACAATTTCGCTTGTTGATAAAGCTGCTGTGGTCGAAATCGGTTTCATCGAACATAATGATTCTCTTATGCATATTCAGCAAAATATTATGATAATTAAATATGTGTAGGAAAAAGTACTGAAGCCCCAGGCACCAAAATGGACAACTGAACTTTGAATATTTTTAGATTTATACTGGTGATATAATGTAAATTCAGTATCACCAAATGATAATATGCTATAAATTCTTACTAAATCTGTGCAATGTTACAATTAACTAATTGTTGAATGATAACGCACTTCAAATTAACTATCATTACACCTACATATTTTCATCAGCCATGGTCTAAAGATGTTTTCAGTAAGAAAACTTAAAAGACTTAAGAATGTTTTAAATCTTTAAATGAGCACACAAATGGAGGGCATAAATATTTGCATAAATTGCTCTGAATAAATTTGAAAACTAATAATGTGAAGTCTGCGTAATTTTACGACCAAATTTAGCTGAGTCTTGCCGGTTATGCTCGTTTATTTATTTTGTATTTTTGATTTTTTAGTCGCCAGCTCGTTACGTCTGTCACTCTCTTAATTCGATTGTTATTAAAATCTGAAGCAGTTTTGAAGTATTAAATCTTAGCATTTGTTATATTTACTTCAAAATCTTTAGAATTAAGAACAATATTGTTATGTGTAAAATAACACGTATGTATTCATTTACTTATATTATTAAAATTAGGTCGAAATACTAGTATTGAACAATATATACATACAAATTTAAGCAAGAAAGAAAACACAAAATGCTGTAACTTTCTATGTTGAGGTTTTTAAAATAAAATTACCTAAAAGTAAATTCAAAAGAATATGCTACCAGTAGAACTTTTGTACTAGTATTATATAGGCCTTTTCTTGTTTTGATATTTCAGTGATTAATGTTTCACCAAGTCCTTTAAATTTTCAATTTGGCATTGTTGGAGAGATTAAAAAATCATTACAATGGTAAAGGGTTCTTTATGATGGCACCCTAGTGAGTTGAATAGGGTGTACTTTAAGAAGGTTACGGGGTGCTAAGTGGATAAAATTCAATTTCATATGTGCATGGTGGAAATCAAAGATGTTAGTAATCGATTTTTACATTATTAATTAAATAACTTAGTAAGGTATTATAGTAACAGAGATGTTAAAATGTGTTTAACGCAGTACAGAATGTGGCTATTAACAACACAAATTATGTTCGGGTTTATTGGAGACACTTAAATGTTCTTAAGAAATGCGAGTTATGTTTACATAATAAAAACTAAAATTGATTGCCCATTAGTCATTACCCGTTTTCGAAAACGCTTGTGCCTTCCATTGATTTATTTTTATTGTCGAAATCTTCCCCATTTTTCAGAAAGTTTCTATAAGTTAAAGGCAGCCTTAGGCGTATAAAATGAGTGCGGGGCACCAAATAAAGCCGTAGAGAGCAAAAACCCAATCGAGCAGAAAATCATTAGGTTTGCCGTCTTTGATTTATAGGGGTCCCGGGAGATAGCTCGCGTCGATTTCATCATGGCTGAATTATTTTGAAATAGTTTGGACCCCGCGAAGCAGACGGGCGGCGGCGAATTAATTCCAAGTGTTGACCACTTGCTCCCTGAACCGTCGAGCTAATTTCAAGCGAAATCCATCCGCCGATTGGCCACTCACACGCGTGCAGTGGATAAACTCAAGCCCCCAAGCTCGAATCATCTCAGCGCTTCACGCTCGCCGATCTCGCCGGAATTGCTCGAGTGATGGAGTGATCTTATCTCGCATGGAGTTAATGACTAAGTCACAATAATGATATCACTCCAATATTTAAATGCAGTTTTCGATAAACCGCGGTCTGACGGCGGGACGTCAGCGGGGGGATCTCGTGATCTGGACCCTATCAATTTGCATCTAATTGGGACGTCTTGGGAGCAAACCTTCGGCGGCAGAGATCGCGAGCTTTGGAAAATCGTTAATTGCACGTAAAGATCTGTTTCCCAAGGTAGTCATTGGATGATTGATCCGATTCGCGGGGATTATACGCTCCACTTTGCCCCGTCATGTTTGATGGGTGAATTTGTCGCAATTTACTTGTCTCGCTTTGGCGGCGAATGATTTTGCTTATTTCTGCGGAAATGCAGTGTCTCTGTAACTACGCGGTTAAGTGTATAATCTATGCGATTTTCTTTATTTCTATCCCCAGGTCATAATGCTCAATTTGCTGCTGGTTGCTCGATAGAACTTTCAAGTTTGTTAATTCACGAAAGTTGTCTGAATCAGGTATATAGCAAAAATATTGGCACAATAGTAAATATATGTTATAAATATAGGCATAAGAATTTATGCTTCCTATAATAAAAAATCCAGTTACATAAGCTTTGAACAAATAAAATTTTAAGAATATAAAAGTATGTTATTCTAAAGAATTATGTTCGAAGAAACCAATACAATACTACATATCGATAAAATATTTCGTCTTCCACAAAAATTAATATTTAGTCCACTTTCATTTGTTATTTATCAATTATATGACTTCTTAAATTACTTCAAGCTGAGTCTTGTATAATGATTTCAGAATTTGTAGTAATTCAAAAGCAAGGATATGTTATATTCATATTCAATTTACGACAAAAATACCTGTTACGCCACCTACTTATATATTGATCTAATTTATGAATTTTTTTTCTGTTGACCCTTGAAAATAAACAAAATTTTGATAGTTATCTTACTAAGAAATTCTACAAGATTGCTGAGTTTTCTAACTTTTGGAATCTCTGAACATACAGACTTTTATTTTCAACCGCCTTTTGGTGAATACACCACCAAAATAAAATCCACAATTTAAATTGTACAACAAAGCCAATTTTGGCGCAGCCTTCTCAAAAAATGTAATAAGGCCTACTGGGAGATTATCTCAAATTGGCTTTTTTCCACTTGTTAGACTTTATCCGTGCATCCTTCATGGAATATGCAAAAGGTTCTGAAATACATTAATTTGAGACGACGCATTTTTTTTTTGAGACTGTACCCAGAAGCTGAAATTTGTTTGCTTTACATTGACCTTTTTTAACAACGAAACAAAAAGGAGCGACGATCTGCGTAGCCAATTCGTCCTCTTGTTTATTTCCTTAGATTTCCCTATGTCCTAGAATTCAGAGTGGAGTGATCAATGGCCTTTTCGAATTCAAATGAAATTTTTCAGGAGCATTCTTTTTAAGTCCAACCGAACGAATATCCAAGAATTGTTTGTCTTCAGTCAATAGTGAAATTTTCAATCAATGGACAGTTTTATAGCTGGCGTTATTGCATAGTTGGGGTGTAGGTTAAGTAAACTGAAAATATAATGCAACCTTTTTATATTTTCATGTATTTCTATGTTTCTTACGGTTTTAATCTTCAAAGTTAAATGCAATATTTCGGAAATTGTGGCTCTCCGACCAAAATTTCTTCCGGGTGGTTAACTCGATCCTAACACTCTTTAAATTTATGTGGGATATCAAACCCAAGTGAAAAATTTTGATAGCGTCTTAGAATTTACTTATAGTGTCTTCAGTTCACTTCAATATGTTCGTCTGATGCCCAGAAATTTCAGAAGTACAACGCGGATTATGAAGGTGAAAGAAGTGTACAACACAAAACATGTCGGTTAAATGTCGACACTTACAACTTTCTTGGTTTTGAAGGTATTCGCGAAAATGGTGATGACAAAACCAACCACTGTTTTGTGGGGGGAAAACGCATTGATGTGGTTTTTTTCCCCGAAAAAAAAGCAGCTTGAGATTAATGGCCCACAGCATGCAGTTTATCGTCTTGAGCTTCGGACTCTAAAAATGTTATCACCATTTACCTCACTGGCTCAATGGCAATAATTTTAGAAGTCGAACTGCAGCGCAACAACTCTGAATAAAGACGGATCAATTTAATTTATTAGTAATGCGATCCAAGTATCAAGACATGGTTGAACAGGTTAAGACTCCACAGAAAGACACTTACTCTTTTCCGACAGATAGTAATCCAAATCTGGCCGCGGCTATTCCTTGAGTTCGCGGATCTGGCGTCGAAGACGAACGAAGGCAGCGAAAATTCACAGAAAATCGCGACCACTTTGCATAGCCCCAGTCGATCGTCTTGAGCGGTAAGAAAAAGAAAAACCGAATTTTTTCGCGTAGAACTGAACGGCACTGCGGCGTGGAATAGAACAGATATATTGAGGAGAATAAAAAACAAACGTTCAAACGGTGAAAAAACGCATTAAACCAACTTCACCCAATCGAGGAGGAATTTATTCGTCCGGGAGCGGGCGGGCGGGCGATGGAGGCTCAAGCGCGTCAATAAATCATAGACAAGCCGCGAGCAAAACAAACACAAACCGCGCGATCCGCGAAGACACTTTGCTTCACTGACCGCTCCGCAATTAAAGGCGCTGCTTTCACAAAAATATTTTTAGTGATTTCGCTTCTTTTACTTTTTTATTACTTTATTATTTCTCTCCAGAGCCGAGCTCCTCCGCGGGCGGAAGCTTATCAAAATCGATTCGCTCGAATCGATAGTACGAAAACCACTGAAAAACAACTTCTTTTTTCTTCTTTTAATCTCTGCTTAATTTGTTTACGGATGACGGACGAGGACAGCGCAGCGCTAGCACTGATAGGTGTTTTTTACATTACTTTAAGGTAATCGCTTTGTTGGACTTTCAGATCTCACTGAGTTTAAAACTAATTTAGCATACGAAAAACAAAATAAAACTACGGCCGGTGGAGCACCTTTAAACGCGGCCACTTTGGACTTCCAGAGGTAATCAACTGCTCCTCGCGCGCTCGCTCGACTCGAGGGGGCGCTCCGCGAGTTTTTCGTTGTGTCGCCGCCGTCGCGTTTGAACTTTTCTAAAGGGGGAATTTTGTCGGCCTGCCTCGGTCAAACACTCGAGAGACTCGAAATCACTCCGTCGTCACCTCACCACCGCGATGCTCGTTCTATTTGCCACACGATTTTTATGTTGTACACAGAGACCCCACGAGTCTCATCTCAGGTCTTCTTGTCGATCTTGGCGGCTGCTGCGACTGCTGCGGCGGCGGCGGCGGCAGCGATGGGCCCCGTTTTCTCGAGGAGATAGCGAAAATCGAGAAGGAGAACCGCGCAAATATTTTAAATTCAGCGGCGAGAAACGGTGTGTCTCCGATTCTGGTTCGAAAACTGCAACTCAAACTTAAATCATCCAGGAAATCACTTTTATTCAATTAAACAAAAGTGTAAGAAGCGTACAAAATACTTAAAATCACTCAAAATCACTCAATATCATTACTTATCACCAGCTGTTGTATTTTTACTTTTAATAAGCACAGATTTTGTTTTTCTAGGGCACACTATACCGACATACAAAAATAAAATCGCAAGATGTTCCACCTCGCGACTTATAGCGCACACACACACACGAGGACACAAGGAGATAGTGTCGCCTCCTTCGGCCCCCTTAACCTGGGGCTGATTCGAGGGGATAGTTCCAGTTCCTTCCCGCAGTTAATTACACGGCTGAGTATCGATTTTTATGAGGTATCGTCGATGTGATAATCCATCAATCGATGAGCCACCAGGACAGAAGTGCCCGATGGCAATCCACACAAGCACTCTTCTTTATGTCCGGACGACGGAGGAGCGCCAGAGACTCGGGCTTCCCTTCCACCCAATTCGAATAATCGAACTAAAACTACTCGAACACATCACATCACTGTAGGTACCTTTGATTTGTTCCGATCTGATCCAATCCAATCGAATCCAATTCCAGGTTCGACATCGACGACTCTATACAGTGTATATAGAAAATGGGGCTCCCGGCCTCTCGGGCACGAAACGATGAGACACGGGGGCTTCGCATCAGCGGCAAAAATCGTTTTATATGTGTCCTCCACACCGAACTGAAGCGTAAGCCGAACGACCGAACTTCTCAAACTCAAACTCAAATTCTATATCTTTGTATCTTTTGCAGTAAAACGGGGCCAGCTTAGTGGGGCTCCCTAGGTCGGGCGGCGGCGGCGGCGGCGGAGTGTGCCCCGCATAGAGAAGCGGCAGTAAAACAGAAAAACCTGACGACGACTTCTACGACGACGTCCAGCCCGAGAAGAGAACAAGAGCCAAAGAGTCGACCCGATGACGACCGCCTCCTTGGCTGGGGCTCTGGCTCTGTTCCTGAAGACTATTACTTTATTTTTTATTTGCTCCCTTCCTTTTACTTCTTTTTTTTTTTTCAATTGAACGATCCCGCTTGAGACTGTTTTGCCTATATGGCTCAACAAACGTCCCCGCGGTTTCCCATTCTTCTTTAGGCGAAGAGAACGATATAAAAGAATCGTTTGGCGCTATCAAAAATGTCTTAGCGCTCCTCAGCTGGTTGCGGTCGAAGAATAAAGAAAATAAATAAATAATCACTTGAATGCCTGCTTTTCTTGGCCACTGCGCGGTCCGCACTCGCTTCTTATATATATTTTTTTATTTTCTTTCCCCCGGCCTCAATCTCGAATACCACCTCTGGGCGCTAGAACTTCCCAGCAACTACTGTGCTGGCCGCGAGCTCAATTTATACATCCGTGTGCCGGAGCCGGAGCCGGAGCCCGAGCAGCGCCCCACACAAAACACATCACTTGTTCTTCTTAATGCCTCCGCTTCAAAGTGTCTCTTCGCTCGTTTGCCCCTGCAACTAAAAACTGAATATCTCATCGCATGTACACGGGGACTCGGGAGTCGGGAGTCGGGAACCCATTCCCGGCCGGTCCCTGTCCCTGTCCCTGTTCCTGTTCCCAATCCTGAGACTCATACTCCTTAGCTACAGCAGCCATGACGCGGCGCGGTGCCGGTGTGGCAGACTACGGGGACTCCTTCCTTCCTTTGCCACCGCCCGGCCGCCGCCGCTGCCGTCGCCGCCGCCACTGTGCGGATTGGGCACGAAGCGCAGCACCCTGTGCCCTGGCACCAAGTTATATTCATTTTCTGATAGCATTAAAATACATGCTCAATAAAATGAAACGAACGGCTAAAACGAGCTTAGAGGCGGCAGCAGCGAGCGCCGCCGGGCCAGAATGATTCCCGGCAGCCGCACAACCCATTCCGGGACTCCTCTGGCCGTCCCGTCGTTACCCCTCTTCAAAATCAACCTGGGCCAGAGGTGGTTACAACATTTTATATCAATTCAATAAGTGAAAAACCAGGGGATGCTCCTCTTTTCCGGTGCGCCCCAGCGCTGCACCGGACCAAAAATCGAATTTCGCCTTCGTTACGAACTTTTAACTTTTCACCGAGATGCGCCTCATCAACGCAAATACCCACAAGAAAATTTAGACATTTTCCGCGTCCTTTCGGGCACCCAAGAAAATTCACTGTATTCGAATTAAAAGCGGAAATCTCCAGAGCCCAGAGTCCAGGTTACTGCCACTGGGAAAACTTTTATCGATCCAAAGAGCATTTTTCGAGGCTCCGTTTCGCTTCCTCCCAAGGATTGCTAGGACGAATTTTACGACTCCCACCTTCGCAACAAGCGCGTAGAAAATAAAACAAAAAGTCGAGAACGAACATCTTCTACTCTATTTTGACTTACTTAATTCGCCGGGAAAATTGTCCATTTTTCGAAGGAGGATCCATAAGAGTCATGAACTCCTCAATTTGGCTGGGACTAATCCCAAAAACCAGACGCCGCCATCGTCGTTATTTAGGTCCGAGAAACGACAACGGCCAGTAGTAAAGCCCAACACGCACAATGACACGCCGTACACGCGCCAGGAAACCGCTTACGCAATCTTTTTGTACTTTCTCTGGCGGAGTCAGAGTTAAAGCGGAACATTCAGGACTTCAGGAGCAATCGGAGAAAGTTAAATTCCCGTATTGGCACTTGGAGCGATTCGCCGTGAGCAACTTTTAGGCACGAGTTGTCGCCTACGGTGTCAGGTGATAGGTTCCTGGTGACGTCTCAAGTTCACACCTGCAGCCTGAGAAGCGTTTCTGATTAATTCCAGGAAATTGTTTAAAGCTAACATTTATTTAATGTTCTGACGCCCTTTGATCTGGTCCTCTGGGGATTAGACAGACTGCGACATAACTACCAAGTGCCTTTGATCAACAGGGTTCCCATCCCTCTAAAAAACTCGCATATGTAAAATGACTCAGAAATGCGACATAAAGTTGTCGAAGTAAAGCCTAAATTCAAAAACCTTCCACTTGCCCTAAAATAGCTACATTACTACCTAATTTGGCTAACAGTCACATTTTTCTTTAGTCTCCAATTTACCTTCTTTCACAACTTCTGCAACAATACAACTTTAAAAAAGTTTCTGGTAACAGCCAGAGGAAAAGGATAATTTTCGTAGCCCTCAAGAAAATGATAGATCAGAGTTCCTTACTCCCAACCTAAGAACTCATCATTAAAACGAAATTATTTTCGAAGAAGTGTTTTTTCAAGAGATAAAGTAGGTAAACAAATTGTTGAATTTAAATGGTTTTATTGTATACATATGTTACAACTGATGACGTACATATAAAAACTAAAACCTACAAAATAATAATTGGTCATCAATTTTAGACCTCGATCAAACTACATACAATAAAACCGTGGGTGCTCCAATAAAAGAAACTTTTCGATTAAATACGAATTATTAGTTTGTTGTTAATTTATTTTATGTTCGTGCGTAAAATATGCTGCGTAATAATAGAATATGTACATTAAAACTAATATAAAAAACATTTATTCATTACATTATTGATATTGCAAAGGCCCGCATTTTCATTATATTCTCAATTAAATTATCTGCTTATAACCGACCATAACTACTTTCTTCCTTCTTTTGTACAAGCTACAGAAGGATAATAAATTTGAAAATACTGAGATACTCGCTATTGATACTATATTTATTAATTGAAAGAAAAGTAATTTTAATTGCACATATATTTTAAAAATGAAAGGTACCCACCCGCTGCTCAATAGTACGGGTATTCCATATTTAGTAATTTTTGTGGCGTAACATTCGAATTTCCGTACTTCTGACGTTTTCTTCTTTTCAGTATGCAAATCCTACTGATGTGCCATACATATATCGATTGAGTTTATATATAGAAAAGTAACGACTATGCGGAATTGAAAACATTTCACAGATGAGATAAACTTCTTAATTGCTGAAAATATATTTCAACTTTCATAGAATTCTTGGAAAATACCAAAATAAACTTGATCTATCATCCCAAGAAATAAAAAAACGAGAGTATTCATTCTTAAAGAAAATAAGTCGGTCTTTTTCCAAAAGAGGGATTTTGAATTTATTGTTAAAGCGATGTCATGACTATTCATCTCAACATGATAGAAAAAGAATATTTATGCAATTTTGCGATTCGTATCCCAATTAATATTTATTTTCCTTAAAATTTATCAAAAACTTTTGGCTTCTTAACAGTAGTAGAACGACCTTAAATATCAGATTTGGCTGAGAGTTACTTTTAAGTTCAAAATAAGAACTTTCACCATAAGGTGTTTATTTAAAATCTAAAAAATAATGCAACGAGAGTTGCAACATCCTTAGCTATTTTTTAAAATAATTCATCAAATTATTTTCACCTAAAACTTGCTGCTTTTGTGATTTTACGCTCTTCAAAATAGAATAAAAAAAATTTATGATTTAAAAGATTTATAAAAATTGCTATAAAATTTGGTATTTGTATGAGAAAGGTAATGAAGCAAATTAAAATCATTTATTTTCAATTAAATAAAAGCACATCGCTTTTCAACTTGAACTTGAACCCATCTGCCGATAACAACCGAATGCAAAACAGCTGGATAATTAAAAAATTGTAAACAGATGTTTACAAATTATCTATAAAAGACTTTTATTAATTACTCAATTCAAAAAGTGAATGATATAACTCTGATTTGTATTAAAATGGAAAAGCCTCCAGAAATGAGTTTGGAAGTAAAATATAAAAAAAATTACGCGTGTTTTAAAGTAGATCCTGTTTTGCTATTGAATAAATTCTAAAAGTTCCCAAAATGATTTTAATAGTTATAATAATTTAATAAAAGAAATCATACCGCTGGATATTTCTCAGTAAAACATAAATTAAACTTCAATTGAACTAGTTATGCGCATAAAGCCGTAAAAATGTATGATGCTTTCAAATGAAACTCAGTTACAAAGTGTTTGCTCGGTTATGCAACACTGCACTCATGCATTCCCTGTGGTGGTTAAGGGCGGTGCCGTGACGCTGCATACCAAATCGAAGATGGAATGCATTTTAAAAATCCCTGTGATAAAATCACTTGAGGCAGCAGGGAAACGAGATGCACTTCAAAAAGCGAGCGTGCGGCGACAGATGTTCCGCTGACAATCCGCACAAAGACCCTTCTCCGCTTGTCCGCAGTTGATCCTGCAGCCACCAAAAGCCGCTCTCGCTTTGTGATTTTGCGGAAGGATACTCCTGTCCCTACGCATATTATCATAATTTCAGACTATCAGCAAATATTAAATTTATTAGTTGCTTAAATGAGGTTTTCTTTAATTAGACCAACACTCATACAAACGCAAAGTTAATAAAATATGGTACATTTATTATTTAATCCACATATATATTTTACATGAAATAAAAAATGTTAATAGTTCCATGAAATATATTTTTCCCGGTGGCAAAAATAGTAGGGACAAAAACTAGCCTGTGGTTTCAGAAGTGCTAACAATATTCATAAGTACCTATAAAACTTCGCGGACTCTGTATGGAATGCTTTATGATAATAAAAAGATGGTTGCAAAAAGGTTTAAAAATGTAGATTTAAGGTTGAAGTTGATTTAATTGATTATAAAGACCATTTGACAATTTAAAAAGTAGTAAAATGATAATAACACGCCAGTACTACACTATTAAATGTGATAATAAAGTCGGAAGGTAATTATCATTGCCCGCGCCATCCATTGAAATATTAAAGAATAAATTAATCGCCAATGTAATGTGCTAATTAAAGGTAATTTATATTTCCAAGTTCGTGGAATAGAAGAAATCTTCTTGACATGTTGATAAATGCAACTACACCAGTGTTCAAATCACTGAGGATTTTAAAACAACAATTTTACTTAATACTGTCCCATCATTGAATTTAAATCCATAACCATCCATTCTTGATTTGTTTATATTTTTTTAATTTTTTAACGACTTTTTACTGCAAAATTGCTTCTTTATGTTTTCGACTTCAACATATTTAATGTATTATAATTAATAGCAATAATGACACTGTTGTTCTACAAAAAGACTTAATTGCTATGGGTCATACGGCTCCAATTCTGTGAGCTTGATTAGAAGTTACCTAAAATTAAAGATCTGATGGTGATTTTTGATATCAAATTGACTTTGGAAGCGTACATTAATGATATCTGCATAAATCTTACAGATTACCGTATGTAACGCAATATCCTGGAATCCTGCTCACTAGTGAACTTGTCTTCACCATCAAAATTGGATCGATAGAATGGTTTGCAAAGGAGGTTTCCTTGAAGCCTTTTTGGTAAATTCAGAAAAACTTTTCCTTGACAAGGTTTCTGTGCTCAACCTTCATCCTTTTGTTGATAGGAGACTTTATCTGAATTAGTGTCTGCTTTATCGTATGTATAAATACAGCGGAATTCCGCACACATATCTTTTTATCGATTCTGCGGGTGCTTTCTTTCAACAGAAAAAGTAATACAATTTTTAAAAAACCGTACTTGCGGTCAGCGGAATAATGATAGGTTAATATTTGGTCCTTTCAATTGCTCTTTTTTTAATTTTATGTTATATGAACTCGTGTAGACAATTTACAAAATTACAACATTTCAAATCATTCGTATTATTATTTTTCCACCATATGTTCCTTTATGGCGCGCCATATGGACAATGTTTCCCACTTTGAATGTTTTTAATTCATGTAAGTAAATAAATATGTTTTCTTATAACCTGGTGACTAAGTTTAATTGGAAATAATTTGTGTAATAAGCTATGTAAATAAATAAACAGATAAATCTGGTACATGTGCGTGTTGGTCTATAGTGTGAAGTCATTTTTCTTGAACCGAATTTTTCGTAAGCTTTGAAGTGTATTCTGGAGCGTTATTTTGTTGGAATAGCCAAAGGAGTGGGAAATATGCATATATGTAATTGTTCTAGGGTACTGACTATTTGGAATACAAGAAAATTAAAATAACATAATTTTATGCTATTTCAAATTTCGCTCGAAAACACAGAGTCGTTCATATCTGCCCATATGTTTGCTTCTAATTTTTACTTTCCGCGACTGGATAACATTATCGCATATTTCTGCAGCGAGGTGAGCCACCATCTTTGTCGGTGGTTCCACAAATTCCGAGCGGCGGCGACCCGTCGAATACGAAAAATTAATTTCCTGAGTTTCGATCGGCCTGAAACCGCCCCGATACGTCGCTAGGCGGGCACATTACAGCAAAATGCATACGACCGCTGCACTGCTCGTGAAATTTTACCCCAAAAAATGGTGTAATACATCAGCATCATGGCTTCGTGTCGCGCAAACAAATCTTCGAGGCAGTGGACAGGCCGTGCACGGGTAGAGAAAAAACATTTTTTCTTCGTCGTTCATTTCATTGCTGTTCCTGTCATGAGATAAGTTGAAACCGACGAACAAGAAGAAGAACGGAAAATACACGCGCCGCTGCTTATTCTGGTTTTACGGGCTTGGGGTCACCAACACAGGGCCAGGTGAGCCGAATCGGAGGAGCACCGCGCGTCTAACTGTACTCAGCAAGCGGCACCAACACCGTCCAACGCCGCCTGTCGCATATGTTGAGGTTAGGCGGCGGGGTAATTCGCCTCTCCGGAACGGTCGGGTTCGAGTTCGAGTTCGTTTTGTGTGTAAAACGATTGCGGCGGCTGTGCCCGCTGCGGCGCTGCTGCCGTCTCGTTCAGATGCCTCCGCAGCCCGGTGTGGCTCTGCTCCGCTGCCGTCATCGATATCCACCACCGCCATTTCGAGTTTCCCGCATAATTTCGATTTCCATCGGTCTCTTGATTAATTGCAGCCTCT
The DNA here is from genome assembly GCA_959613345.1 of Tolmerus cingulatus. NCBI lineage: Eukaryota > Metazoa > Arthropoda > Insecta > Diptera > Asilidae > Tolmerus > Tolmerus cingulatus. The sequence goes on along the minus strand of OY390708.1, from coordinate 10,207,813 downwards.
CGGGCCGTTTCAAGACGCAAACTGGCCGCGGGATCGCGGTCCTCGGTAATTTTTTTCTAGAAACTTTTACCGAACTCCTTACGTCAAATTGCCCCCCAAAAATCGATAGCTGCTACAGCGTTACATCACCCTCATCGCTTACATCAGCAGTTTCCGCGTAAACTCTGCACAGATTCATTTTTTCTTTTCGCTTTCCAGTTTTTGAAAGCGTTTTCATCGATTTGCCCGTCGACACCTGGGCTTTTTTGTAGTTTTCCGTTCTGCCGCCCGACCACGCGACCTTCCTGGAAAGCCGAGCCTGAGGTGAGCCAGTCGACGGCTTTAACCCAGTTACATTGCAAGCAACTGCCACAATTGCGGCAGCGGCGGTCGGCAATGGAAAATTCGCTTGATAACAAGACCCAAGCGATTTTGATAACGCGAAACAAAGAAAACTGCGAGAACGCGGCGGCCACCACGCCAAGCCCAGAAAAGCAGCGGGTACGGCATAAAAAATATAAAAAAAATAAATAAAAGGGAAAAAGAAAAACACGGCGGCCGCTTCTCTCCAGGTAAGCAGCCGGGCTGCTTTACAGTTTCTCATCCCATTCGCCAGGTTGCGCGTGTGTTCGTTGCGGATTATGTGGACTGGTTGTTGCTCTTCAAGGCTCACCCGAATTTCCATTTCATCGATTTAAGTAAGCGTTGCCATCGGACGTGCATTATCCCGGGGAAAAAGAGCGCACTGAATAATTCCGAAGGCGAATGCACGCACTCCGCGTACGTCCACCCCCGCCGCCTCCGCCCCCGCGGACAAGGGAAATTGCGGGAAGACCAGGAACTGCATGTGCGTTTCCACAATGGCCGATGAACGAATCCCGTGTCGCCTATAAATTTCGAATCTACCCGCAGGTCGGATTCACTAAACTTGCAGTCTTCCTCCACATTTCAATTTTAATCCAATTTTCCCAATTTGATGGCGTAGGAGTGGCGCTATAATTGCAGTTTAGCGCAACTTAGGAAACCGAATTTTTCGGAAAATTAAAAGATTTATATGGCCGTGTCGACGCGACCCGTCCTGCCCTGAAATCGATAAAAATATTTCGACGCGATTTCCACGTGACTGGAAACGATTCGAAGATAATATCTAAAGCAGTCATAAAATAGACAAGTATCGATATAATTGGACACTTCACTTAATCAAAATTATTCCAGGTTTGTACCTTTTAAGGTTCAGCTCTAGAAATTCAGGGATTTTTTAGTTCCTTCATAATTTCTGTAGTATATGTATAGCAAAAAACATTTATTCAAATAAAATTATAGGTTGCATAGTTAAAAATTTTGCAATCAATCACCAAACGCCAAGAATCTTAACTCTTAAACTTCACTCACTCTCTCATTATCATTTCCAAATAAAATTCTAAAATTCATTTTGCTTGTTGCACAAAAGTTTATTTCTTTGACGTTTATTGATTATGTTTCTTCACTATAGTTAAAATGGTTGTGAAATAAAAAGTTAATTTTAATTGTTGTAAATCAGTCACTGCCATTTGAATAAGTGGGTAAGTGTTAAATTGAATTGTAGAACGTGAATAAATGCTATAATGAGCGAAAATAAAATAACTTGCCTTTTTATGGACTTTTAAATGTAATGACGAGTTGCTCACTTTATTATGAAACTAATTAAAATTGCAAAGCAAAAAATCGCGGAGTCATCCAGGGTGAGACGGTTTATTAACTCTTTAATGATAGTACATGACAATTTTCAGTTGAAGTAAATGCTACCGAAGATGATTATTTAAAGCTTCATTTTTAAATATGTACCTCATAATTACACTATTATAGAAACGGAAGGATGAATGAGGACGGACAACAATTTAAAAGCATCAATATGATTTTTTATATTTACCAGGAAGAATAAAAGGAAATAAAAACTACATTTTAGTTGGGAAATTCGAACCAAAAAAGAAGGAAGAAAAGGGAGAATCTCAGTCTATGTTCTCCTGCATTATAAAGTATTCGGGAAAATATGTTAGGAATCTGCGTTCATATAAATTGTAAGGAGATATTAAAATAATTTGAGTTCCGAAGCCAGTTTTTTAAAAGTTAGTTCGTAAAAAGTTAGATTACTGAAGCTATATAAATTAAAACTACGGTTTTATGAAACCACGACGTGAAAGTTTTTGCTATAATTTTATTCTAAACCCATTTTAGTCGAAATCGCCTAAGATAATTATAAATTTTCTTTACGTGTGGTTTTGGTTAAATCGAGTACTTATTTATACTCGATAAGCAAAGAAGAAAATCCACTATAAATTTAAATCATCATAATGAAGTACATGAGATCTGAATATATAACATAGGGTAATTACGTCGTTCAATTTAATAAATTTTGTCTCACTTAAATTGCATAGTCTAAGAAATTTTTCTAGTGAGATATAACTAGATGGACTCTGGTAAATTATATTAATTATTTCTTAATATTTTTTTGAGAAATACTGGAGAGTTATTTCGTTAAAACTGACTTTTGAATTTGATTGATAAATCCATTGACAAAAATAATCAAAAAGTAACAGTTCTTAAATGCAATTCTTTTCATTTAATTCAAATTCTTATCATATTCGTGCAAGCTCGAATGTGTCCTAGGAATTTTAGAAAATTGCACAACTTTATGGATGCATGGTTAAACTCGTTAAAAGTTCCATCTTTTGCAAAACTGAGACCTGCTTGATGTTATTTGTTGTTTATTCACGTCAAGCAAGTAATGCATGCAATTATCGTCACACAATTTTAAAATCTGAATGTTGTTTACATATTAAACATAATCCCATTTTATTTATAATACTTTGTAATTTTAATTTGAAATTCATTTGAATCCTTGTTACAGGTGAAATTTTGCAATTGTCAATTTTAGTTGGGTTCATGTAATTGCATAAATGTTCATTTAAATAAAGCGAACTCCACAGGGACACCTCACTTTGAAGTGTAATGGAGACGTTTCATTATATTTAATTAAGCAATACTTAGTATACTCATGTAAGCGTTGCTCAATTATTGCCTTAATTCTACGGATTGAGCACTCACTTAAATCATCAGTTATATCAATTGTACAACATACGAATATATTTCTGTCGAAATTTACTGAATGTCTAGCAAAATCTATAAGAGTTTAATACTACCTAATTTTAGTAATTTTCCTAGATTTAAGAAGAACTCTTCTCATAAAGCAGACAAATGCTTCCCTGGCTTTATAGTTATATTTCGTAGAAAACTATGAACTAAAATAACAATACAGGAAATATGTACTTACGATTGATTTTGAAATGTGTATCTAGGAAACCAACTCTTGTTAAGATTCAGTTCATTCTAGTGAAAAACAGTTTAGCGTGTACAATTCTAGTTATGAATATGTACATATGTAGATATATTGTAAAGATCGCATCAATTGTTGTTTGTTTCACATTTCGTCAAACAATTTGGGTAGTTTGCGGGCGTGTTTATATAGAGTGAGTTAGTAGTGTATAAGTAATGGGTACCTCGTTTTTATGAATCACTTTAAATTACAAACGGGCCTACACTCAAAAGCGGAAGCAGAAACATAATAGCCCTATCCATGCTTTTATTCTCCTTTACCTAGCAGGCATAAAAAGATAACAAGACATTTCTTGTAGTAACATTACCGTCTAAATTTATTGTAGACCATTTAGAGTTCAGATCACTGATATTGTCGTAATAGAAACCATAATTATTGTAAAAATGAAATCAAAATCAACAGAAGATATAACCACTTTGTACATGAAACGAAAGTAGAAAAAGAGTGTACAAGTAAGCATTTCATTTCTACGGAACGCATAAAGTTCTCCAAATATAGACCACAAGGAATACCTCAGATCGACAACAAAATTAGGCAATTACATATTTATGAAGAATACTCCCAGGATTAATAGTCCTTACATAACAGATGCACGACAACACGCATATCTGGTTAAGCGAACTTTTAACAAGTACATAGTCGAGAACAGTATGACTCATAACTACTCATGAGTTTCACCGCGCATATTGTCACGAAGTCTCTTCTTTGAGTTTATCGTTAGCATAAAGTCCGATTAGTCGACCAGATAAAACTTTGCCTCTGCGAGATGTCGGAGCTTTCCATTGAATTTTTTCAACTGTGATTTCCCTCAATGGGACTAACGTCGTTTTTCCCAACGAGACTTTTTTATCGTATTTTGGAGACATATCGTCGAAGATAAGCGACCGCCGTACTTCTCGGTGGATTTCCAAAAGTGTTAACATGGGCAATCTTTAGCAACTATAAATCCAGATTGCTTAAATTGGGCTCCCGAAGCGATTTAATTAATAGATCGATTACATAGGCGGCTCTGGCAAACTATTATTATCCCGGCCCGAGTACTTTTGTCGCCGCGATACGGCGAATGTCTCGCTGGCTAAAACTGCTCAAGCCGCGGAGACACTCCTTCAACCGGTTGTGTGGCGGCTTCGCGATTCAAGTCGCGCCGATGTTTTTCTCATTTCGACTAATCAGATTAATGGTGGCAAGCAGAAATCAGTTGCGTGTAGTATTTCACTATTTTCGGGAAATTTGCGCTAGCCGAACGAAACCTCATGGGAGCGCTGCCAGAAATAGTTTAATTGAAAAGTAATTGCGATGATGGCTTAAAAGTGATTTCGTCGATGCTTTAGTGATTCGTGGCAGGGGGTTGAGTGGGATGATATCTAAAGCTCTTCTGAATTCGCAAAAAGCGAAGACTTGTTTTTTCTAGAAGTGCGAAAAAATCAATAAAATGATTCAGCCTTTAAATTCTGAATTGTTTATATTCAAAACAGAGAATTCCTTAAATAGATGCATACTTTAGACAACTTGGATAGTTTTATGAAGATTAATATGTTTTCTACTGCCTGTAAAACATAAGGAGCACACCGCAGCCACACACAATAAAAGTACATAATTGTTAAAAGTTCGATTACTTCAAAAACTAAAGCGGCGTTTTAACATTGGAGGTCAAATCTCAAATAAACAGCCAATCCCATCATCTTTGATAACCAGTAATTTATCTTATCATAATTGCTCTTATGTTTTTATATTAGCCTATATTCTTATTATTTTTATTATATAAACAACAATGGTTAATCAGATATTACTTATAACAAATTGATTTGATGGACCACAGTCGAATGAGCATCTAATCATGGATATCAAAGAATACTTTAACAAAAATCTATGAGAAAACAAATTATTATTAATCGGTTTCAAACTGCTAATAAAAACATATGGTTTATCTGCTTACAAGTATCCATAAATTACGTCACGCGTAAAAGGGGGAGGGGAGAGTCCAACAAGGGTGGCAAAGTGTGACATGGGAGATGCGAAAGTTAAGCTGCTTTGACGTCGAAACATTTTAATAAATCGAAAATGTCTGATAAAATTTTTATTGTATAATAACTTTTCCTCTCTGTTAATTTATTATAGTGTATAAAATATTTTGTGTACTCATGAATGTAAATGCTTAAAGTATCAAACCGATTTTATTATTTCATTCGGAAAAATAGTTTTGGACTGGCTCAAAAGCTTCAATTAATTTTTTTTTCTCTAATGTAAACGTATGCTATACCTATATACGAGAATATTTATAAATGCTAAACACACACCACCGTAAGTACTCGAAAAATCATTCGTTAATATGTAACAATAATTAGTTGAAAATTCTGAAAATTCGAGACCATATCGGAAAAGTATCTTGCAACAACAAATAACTTATTATATACGAGTATAATATAAACGTTAATCAACTGAAAAGTTAAATTGATCACTCAATAGGTGGAAGTAAATAAATTAAAAATACTTATTAATTGATGCTTGTTGAGAACTTTAAATTAGTTGATTGATAAATCGATTATTAAATTATACATTCAAAAATTTTCGAGTTATCAAGTCCAAATTTGAATTACGATAACATTTTTTTCGAGCAGCCTCAATGTTCAATTTAGATTATTTTTTTACTATAGCTTTATTTTGTAATTGTTGAAGCCAGCCTAAATTATAAATTAGTGATATGTATGTACATATATAAAACTGAAGATCGGCAATAAAGGATTCATTCAGATAAGCTCTATATTCATCAGAGTTTATAGACTCCATTAAATTCCATAGTTATTGATAGTACCTACACAGCGAACATGATAACGAAATAAAAAATAGTATCTACAAGAATATAACTCAAGCTGTGAATTAATTGTAAACGCACGCAAGTTTTTTCGTCGTCTTAATGTTTAATCAGTTTGATCATGGACAAAGCTGTATGAATATTCGCACTAGATCGTCAAATTGAAGCCTTGTTTCAACAACAAGAAAAAAATGTCTTAAATACTTTAAGCGTGAAGATTTCCAGAGTGAACCAGTTTGGGCTCCTTTGTTCAGTTCTGGCAGATTTTAAGTGTAATGAAAAGAATATTAAAAAGTAAGTACTTACCTTATGTAAGCAAATTGCAGTAGAAACGGATCAATCGAGTGTAGGAAGGTATTGAAAGTTCGCTGTTTAAAGAATTTCCTTTGGGTCCAAAAATATCCACACTAAAAAGCTACTGAGTCACTTTAGCGGGTCAAACGTGGCATCTCATCTTGTGCGGAGAGTCATAAGCGTGTATCAGCGCCGCGGAGCACCCGATATAATAATAATTCACCGCGCCACGACGGAGATACTTAATTAATGTAATTTTGTGTTGTCGCCCGTCGTCTAGGTCTTGGAAGACCCCGCTACTAAGGCCAGGTCTCCACTCGCGTAAACGTCGAATCAGACGCACTACGACCGTATCGAGACGACCGTATCGATACCTCGATACACCTTGGCGACGAGAAGAAAATCCGAACAAGCAGTTCGTCACTCTGATAACTCTCTGTCCACTTTTCCCACTCAGTGGTCGCGACAGGGAGGAATAAATGTTTGTTTCAATTTTTGTTTGCTGGTACAGTCCCTATCTGGTTTTCGTTTATTACTATTATTAGGAGTACTCCTATTTACATTCTCCTTTTTAGCCGCTGCTTTTTGTATTCTATCTTACAAATATGTGCGACCAGCAGAGTCCCCCGCAAACACGATTGAATTACTCAGAAACGGCAGCGAAGTCTCACCATCGTCATCATCGTCGTCGTTTCGTTTGTCACAGAAGTACACCATTTCCTCACATTAAATAAACACTGCTGGGGTTCGCCCGTGTAGGTGAATGCGATGTGCCACACTCGCATGAATAAAGATAAAACGTGTACCCACTACCCAGAGCTCCTCTATATCTCTATAGCGAACTAGAAAACTGGAAAATCGATTTTCCCCTCGCTGCCGTGGATATTTTCAACTTCACAATCTCTTCTCGTGGGTTGCACGAAATTTGTGTAATATTTGATAAGTATTATTGTTGCAGCGCCCACTTTACACTTTTTAATTCCGATAAAACAGACACAAAATAACACTTGGATAACATTGGTACATATAGTCCCTTTTAAATAAGGTATCATTTAAAAATTAGTTTATTTTCAAGTTCTGATAGTACTGTAAAAGATTTGCCATAATTTTTATAATTTACATCACAACCAAAATGATAATACACTATGCTGAATTTAGGGACAAAAAATATACCCCAAATCCACTGAATTTAGCCAAAATCGAACTATTCACTCAATTTGAATACTTGAACGGATTAAATTGAATGAAAAAACCTAATCAATTCAGCGCAATCGATAAAACTGGTGCACAGGCCGTTTATCTTGAAGATATTTGCCACCATCTTATAAACGCCGCAGAAAACATCTCATCGCACGGGCTGAAATAAAAACACTATACAAGAAGACACCGACAAGGGAGCACCACACATCTAAAGGGAAAAGGCGGCTGAAGGAGGCTGCGGAGGCTGAGGAGGCCGCCCGAAACCCGAAGAGGCAAAAGACATTTTCATTCGAAACTCGCAACTGACCGCGGGGACTGACTTCACTTGAAGATTCTCTAGTTATTACTAAAAGAATCGAAAACGATGAGGCTTCAAAGTTTTGCGAGAAAACACCAACGAGAACATCAGTGTAAATAGCACTCTTTTATAAAAAGCGACAACGATAAGACTGGGGGGCCTCTGAAAGTGGAGGAGCACCGCCAGCAAACAACACAATCACTGGGCGCAAAAAACTCACTCGGGGAGACCCGAAAAAATCAACAACATCTGAGGAATAATAATAATAAAACGAGAAAACAAACAGAATAACAAGCACGACTGCTGAAACTTCTGTTGAAAACGAGCCACCAAAACTCGCAGCAGATCCGTAGAATACTCGCGCGCAATTTTATATTAGAAAATTTTCGTATCTCTCACGCGGCTTGGAAGACATCGAACAGCTCCTACCTACGGCTGCACTGGTCTCGGGCTCTTGGGGAATTTATGTACACATATCTCCCAAGACGATGGATGTACTTATTCCTTCTCCTTGTTATTACAATTGCGATATGTACTCTATGCAGCGCCGCATCGGTGCCCCAAGTTCGGGGCGGAGGCGCTACATACAGCACAGCAGCGGCCGCAGGAAAGCTAAAGGAGAATCGGCCAGGAATAATCCGCAGTTCCCTACCACTTAAGCGTTTTATTAATACCTTTTTAAAAAGAAAATCCCGGCGAAAAGATGCACAATCGAAAAACATCGCCGTGACTGTGTCCCCATCGACAATATCAAGATTGGGACTTTTGTACTCTTATTTTTTATTAAATACTTTTCTCACCAGACGACCATCTCGGTTTTATCGGAGCACTATACTCGCATCGTCAGATTTCGATACTATACCCTTTAATTTTTTACTCTTATTTTATGTTATTTCGTGTTTTTTTTTCCGGGACTTTTCTGGCTTTTCATACGCTCAATTTTCAAATACATTTGCCCTCGATCTCATCCGGACGATATAATCGCATTTCAACATTCAAGACGTTTTGCCTCTTTGCTTGAGACACTCGCAGAGCGGACAACAAAGAAGCAGAACAAGACAAGAAAGATACAGAGCCAAGAAGCAACATATATATTATATAGATAATATATAATATGTACATACATAAAAGAGTCTCGGACCCGGGGAAGAAGGTCATCGGAACCGAAGAGTCACACACAGTGGGGCTTGCGGCGCGTTGACTGATGCGTGCAAAGTAACTGCCTTCGCCTGCCAACTTAAAACGCAATCGAAGCTTGAAGTGAAATCCAAATTATCTTCCTGTCTGGTCTGTACCATACCTTGGCCAGGTAGGCTGAGACTACTTAAGCCAAAAGATACACAAAGACTGTGAAAAACACCTTGGGACTCGAACTCGTAAGACATACTTTTCCTTCATTATGTCCAGCTGTCTTCTCCGGGCAGAAAATGTGGAAGAAGACATATTTTTTTCGTCACTATCACAAAATATGTGAAACCACACACCTTCGAGAAATTTTCTAAAAAACAACTCTTCGAGGCTGTGCAAAACAGTCACCGTCTTCATCTTCATAGTCGTCGGAAGACGCAAGCATATGATAACCGGTGTTTTTTCTCGATTAATTGCGGAAGGCACAAGACACGATTTCTTCTTGTCTTCCAAGGCTACCAAGAGTGTCTAAACACTTAAGCAAATTTGTTTTAATTTAAGAAGAAAAGAAATGAAAAGAAGAAAAAAAACCACTCACCTGCTCTACGGTTTCGTATAAACTTTAAGTTTTGTGGACTCGCACAAAACGCAACAGGTTCAACCTCAACCCTACATACAAACCCTCCGGTGAAGTGAGTAAACTTTATGAACTATAACTAGGTCAGGGCCGGGGAGCCATGGGAATTGGGTTTGGGAGGCAAATGTGGGACGAACGATGTGGGGAACCCATTATTACGCCACCCTGACATTGTTTACATATATATACATATTGTTAATCGATTTTTTTCAGCCAATTTTTACCCAGACTCCATTGAATATACACCATCCAGTCTCCGGGGTGTGATTGGATGCATCCCCTTTCAAGGACAACGAAGGACGGAGGGAGGACCTATACTACTCATTTTTACTCATACACCTCATTGCCGCAGAACGCTTCATTAGCCACATATTTCACAATTTTGTGGCATATTCAGTAAAATTAAAGTTCACCAAAAATATACCTTAAATTCTCTAAAATATTATTCCAAAAATATTATTGTTATGCAAGACAAACACTATTAAAACAGCTTATCATAATCTTAGTTACTATAATGCAGTTTAAATTTCTCCAAATAACAGTTGTCACAACTAAATATATGCAAAACATATTTAACTGAAAAATCTTCACTTACCTTAATTCTAAGATTAACATCCCTCTACAAAGTGTACATCTAACTCACCTTTAATTAATTGCTTTATCAGGAAGGCATAATTTATTTAAATGTAATTTATTGACATGCTTTTCTATACCCATTACCAAAAACACCAGCCCTAAAATCTGGATGGGAGCTCCGAAAGGAAATATGTAGGTCATAAATTATTGATTGCCCTAAACAACTTTATTCAAATTTAGTCCTTTGCTGATATTTGTGACTTTTGTTAGCCACACATTTTGCAATTTAAAAATATTCTAGGAAGGAGACGTGTCGTCGTAGCAGCTTGGGAAATCTTTATATGTTGTTTTTATAGTTGTTGCCAAAAATCGGTATTTCATACTTAAAATACATAAAAAACTTTTTTGGCAAAAACAAGGCAACAGTAAGACTTTGTACTACTTATGTATATCACCCTATATAAAAAAAATTGCTTATATTCTGTACCATCCACTTTCCTCCCTTCAAGAAGGAGTTCATCCGTTGCCGAAGGCTGAATTATTTGCAGGGGAAGGACGATGCTCCCAGAAAATTGATTAATTAATAGATACTAATTTCGTTAACATTGACTATTTTGTTGATGGATTGGATTTCATAATATAACGCAAAATAGAAAGCCAGAACTTGACAATTTGATAAATTATGTATAACATTGCTTTTTGTATAGAATCGATAGATATAGTAGTTAGAGGTAGTTCCAGAAATAATCCCTCGAAATCCAACAATTTCGTAAGATAAGTGTTGAATAGTACCCATCAGTTTAAGTGCAAGTTATACGGATTGATAGGTGCAATTTAACATTTATTTTTTACATACCATTTTATTTATTTATTAGAAGGAGCCTTAGCTGGTTTCTTGTTCTAAAATTATAATTTGCCATGTTACCTAAACATGGCATGCACCTTTTAGGCATTTATGCATAGCTCTTTTAGTTCCTATAAATATTATGTAACACAATTTTGATTTTATCCCTAAAAGCTATTTGCTGGAAAAATTTATGCTGAATTATATCGGTAATAATAAAACTGTGGTAGAAGAGTTTAGCCGAAAATTGCATATGATTCAAAACGTTTGGAGGAAATACCAAATAATTGTTATGGATAATTTTTAAAATTATGTGTTTCTGGCTGTTTCGCAAGTCTTAAGTCGAGTCAATAAATTTCGGAATACATATAATATAAAAGGTTTTTCAAGTTTTTCGGTCAATTCAATATAAAGTTGATATTTTTAAAGGAGGTATTTAGTCACATTAAAGTTAGGCTTGCTCTTAAGAGCCCGCTTGCTATGATATGTTTTGATTTGTAAAATTTAAAGATAAAAAATATATTATAAGTTATAACAGTTATCAGATCACGTAATTGTAATTTGAGGTTACTGAATTGAACATGAGATTGTAAAAATTGATATCGAACCACCATGTTCGTTTTAAATAATTTTGCTATATTTTCTTTATTTTTATAAAGTTCTTATACATATTATTTGAGAAAGATACACCATCTTTATATTGGGGAATACTGGTATTAAAAATTTCTTTTCATGTACACTTAAGGCTATTCTGTTTTTTACTTTATGATATAATACATATAAATAAGTTCAAAAACAGTCACTCAGAGAAGCATTTCTAAATAAAATAAATTGTTTGGTTCGGATATGAAGAATTTATACTTTTAAAAAAGACAACAATAATGCATACTATCCAATCTATTTTGGGTGATGATAGTAGAAGTCAATTATTACAGAAAAAAAAATTAGTGCATCATACATTTAAAAATATAGAATGATTTCAGACCCACGTAATTAAACTTCTTCAATTCTATTCCAAAATTGGTGTGAATTATAATGTGATAAACGTGCCATTTTATCAATCACTATAATCACGATCGTTTTAGATGCTAATTAGTTAAAATTAAGTATATACATATATGATATAATGATACATTCTTAAATTAATATTACCATTCTTAAACTTCAATCAAGAGTATCCCAAATCATCTCAAAATTATTGTAGAAAGATTTTTTACATTTTAGATTAATGGAGACATACATATGTACTATTCTGTTTTTCTCTCACTGCACATGAGTGTGAAAAAAGGGAGGATTGCTTTTGTTTCTATGCCCTACAGTGTGTTATTTCTAAATTCCATTGCGATAATCTGCTTTTCGATTATAAATCCAAATTGCTGTTTATGACATTCATATGCCCTTAAGCGAATTAATAACCCCCAGTCAAAATCATACCCAATCCAAATGTCCTTAAATTACAAGCTGAAGCCTCACCCATCTCTTCAAGCAAAGTGTGGTGCACTAATTTGACAATGGCCTTCTCGAATTTTAGGTCAAGGCAAACAAAATACGGAACGAAGCGTTTCTTAAAGGCTCAAAAAATCCATTAATGGATTAGGTTCAATCCAAATTAAAATAAATACGCCCTGGGCGGTTGATTCTCCAACACTTCCCAGAGGCTAAACAAGCTTTCCACACGTGTTACGTAACGTGGAAACACCCCCGCCTGCTCCAAACAAGCACAAACATTAGGAGTAGCTCATTTCTTGCGTGGGTGAAGGTGGAAACCAACCCCTGCCGATGTTGCCTTTATTTCTGATTTCCTTTTTTTCGACAGTAATCGCGACGGCCTCTCGGTGTAAAAAAGCCGAGGTTTTCTATTTTTCTAGTAAGCTATTTTCTATTTCGAGGGGTGTTGCGGCCATTTATGCGCGGCCAGAAGTGAATCAAAATGGAAATCTCGCCGAAATCGTCTAATTCTAACGAGGTCTGTGCATCCAGCCCCCGAGTGCCCCCTGGAACCCACTCCGAGTCGACTACGTGGCAACATTTCGATTAGAGCATCCACGGGCTTGACTACAAACGTAGCCCCCCGTAGGTGTGGAGCCTGTGCCCTTTGGTGACGCGGCCACCCCGCCCTTATCCCGTTCCACTCCATCGGGCATTATACACTCATATTCATGGCACTGTGCTGGCAACTAAACAAATGGAAATGGCTTGACAAAATATGGATTTCGCATATGAAACGAAAGCGACTGGTGGAAAAGTATCCTACCCCTTTTGACCTGTTTTCCGCCATCGGGCTGCGGTCCTCTCCCGCGAGGTGCTCCCTGTAATGCTCCAGTCCGCCCTTAGCTGGAGCAGTTTTCTCCTCCTGTGGAGCTCACCAAAACACTCAAATGCGATGCAGGTTTTATCTTACTTCCCGGAAACGATTCCCATCCCTAAGAACACACAAATGTGCGAAATGAAAAAGTACCATAATTTACAGGATTCGGATTGTCCCTTTGCAAAATGTCCAGCAAATCCCGTCTCCTTAATGAGAATCACCGGCCAGCCGAGGAGCGGCATGTTTCGGAACGCTTTTTAGTCCTTATTTTCGCGTTTTTTTTTATTTCTTTCTGAACATTTACTCCGACTCCGTCGGCGTGGCCCCATCAAAGTGGCATGAGCCCCAAAGGGTTCTGGAACTGCTCCGAGCATAAATACCGCCACACCGCCGACCCTGTTTGTTATTGATCGATGAAAATTATCGGGGGGGCTTTTTGCAGTCGCATAATGTGGAGGATATTTTATTAAGCGGCTGTGGGAATTTCGCGAAATTTGCTTGCTGTGGTACAACAAAAATATATGCTACGGATTTGGCTCGAATTTCCGGCTTTTCGAGCAACATTCCCTCCCCCACCCCAACTGCTTTAGAATATTTTCTTACTTAAACTCCACCTTAAAGTGCTTGCCGTTTACGTATCCACTGCTTCTTTTTCGAAGCCACTGTTCAGTGCGGGGTTTTGTCTGCAGATGCAAGCATTAATATTAATCGCCCTTTTTCAGTTATCGATGTGCTGCACCTTTCACAAATATTCTAGAGTTATTTTATTAAGAAAATATTATCCTGCTTCGATTTTATTTAGATTTAAAAAATTGTTACTTGAACATATTGGGATTCATACTCTTTTTTCAGCTTACAAATTCAGAATGAGGTAATTTTGGTACATAAAACTCGTTATTGATCTAAGAAAATAATTTATGTTACCATTTTTGTTATTTTGTTATTAGGTAAAATATTCTAACCTCAAAATATTGAACGATAGACTTGGAATTATTTGTACCTTTAACAAATCAAACATCTTACGATTTGTCGACCCACTCATTAGGAATTCGCACTCAGATTTTAAAAACATTGAAAATGCCAACTCCAAAAGTAAGGTGGAGGAAATTTATAAATGTGGTGCTTTCCGATTTTAAAAAACATTACATCAACCAATCTAAAAACCCTGGGATTTCAAATTCCTAGAAAAAACATTATGAATAAAACGAAAACAGCTTCAAATGTAAGAGGTCTATTCTATGAAAGCATATTAAATTTTAACCTTGAGATTAATAGAAAAACAAATTTTGTAAAAATGTTACAGCTTGTGAATGAAAATATAAAAAATACATGAAAATATTACAAAATGTTTAGGGTGAAAGCCCTCTTAACTAATTATGAGTCTGCGAATGAAGGCCCGTATTTGAATAAGTCCCAGGAACTTGATGAAATTTCCTCCCGGAAAAGAATAAAGACAATTAAATTAATAACTGGGAATGTAAATCACTAAATGATTTAATAAATCACCAACATTCCCTTCAATTTGAATTTAAATGGTCCAAAGTACAAAGTTCAGAACTTTTCAGCAGTTACATATTTAACAGAAAAACTCACTTGTAGACAAATTAAGTTAGTTTTGACTTTCGTGTATTTTATCTTTGATGTGATGTGGATGGTCAAGTTTAACGCTTCTAGGGCCACTGGACTTATATCCCGTATGACGAATTATGGCAATTGAATTTGAAATTCACAAAAAATTTTTGAGCCAATAACAATGTGAGTTTTGGACGAATTTTCGTAGAATAAACCCCATAAATTTCACTTGGTTCTTTACAAAACAAAAAACTAACAAAAAATAATCGTAAAACGATCTACATTATACATTGATTTTACTCTTGCGCTTTCGATCGCAAAATAAATGTATGATATTCTTTAAAGAGAATACCCCATGAGGTTCATCAGACATGTTTAACTAACTAAAATTTATAAAAAAGTTACATCTCATAAATAACAAGACACAATTTTTCAATTGTAATGCAAGCACGAGCGAACAAACTTATTTAAAAAAATTAACAGAAAACAATAAAAAATTAAAATAAAAAGCTTCTTTCTGATAACTATGTTTTAAGACATCCGTAAAAGCTTTATTATTATTCCTTGAAATTAATTTGGCCTCATAATAAACTTTCTTCCCCGTCTTTCCGATCTCAGTTCACTTCATCACTCTGAATAAAATAGCGCACTGACGGAAAGTGGTCAGCGGTGCAATTAAATAAAGTGCACTCACCTCTAGGCAGCACCAGCAATAACAGTTGAAAAACCTTTCATAATTATTACCAGCATTAAAGTGAAGTCCCCTTTGGGAAAGATTTATGCAATAGAGGGTTAAATATGTTCCTGTAGGAAATAAAGTTAGTTTTAACTTTACCTGTTTGACGGAAACAGATCTAATTTGTTTATATTTATAAAATAAAATGTAAATCAATCTAATAATTCGCACTGTTGCACAACTCTATTTAAGCGCAGTCTACCACGTATATATAAACTTTTAGTCTGCTCCTGTATCTATATTTTTCAATTTGGAAAAGAGTGTCGGTTTTCCACCGTACATTGTCTATTGTCCTATTTCTGATGGCGGAAAAATACCATATAATTTGTGAAAACTTTAAGATCTATTGTAAAATAGAATTCTGATTTTTTAAATTATAAGTCACCATAACCGTTTAAAACCGCGCTTCCTCTGGATAGATCATTTTAACAGAAATACGTTTGTGAAGGTTATTTTATTTTCTGAAATATTTAGTTGGATTTTTAAAAATCCGCGAAATTGCCAAGAATCAAATAATATTGCAAATACTTTGAAACAACATTTTTAATTTCGCACCGATTTCATCTTGTGAGAATCTTAAAGTACACAATTTTTTATAGAAGTGGAAGTTTTGGAATTGAATTAAGTGTTTTATTGTTCTTTCAAATTTCATTCTTAAACAAACTGGACCAAATTTTTGTTAGGTCAACTTATTGCCTGTTTGGTCTACTGAAAAACAAAGTGAAATAGCACAATTTTCCCTGTAAGAAGAAATCTTTAAAATGTGAAGATGTGCCGAATAAGATGTCGCTTATTATGACTCATCAGAAGGGTGCTCCCCCATAAAATGCAGCCTTTTATTTGTTTATTACTGAATAAATAAAAGTTGTGTAACATTTCCAGGGGCTTTCCCTCCAAAGTTAAATAAACGTTTTGTTTAATAATTATTGTATTAGAGGAACTCTCGAGAGTTTTCGAAATTTCAATTACTGGAGTAATAGGCAAATAGTCTTTTCTGGTCGGCTAAAAAACGCCATTCGTATTAGTAGCCAAACAGAGGCTCTTATGTAAGAAAAAGCGACAATGCTCGTTCTCCATGATGAGCCCACAGAATTGCCCTGGTGCGCTCCGCAGCTTACCCCCGGCAGGGGCTATTTTAATGGCTAAAAAGGGAATTTAGGATAAGGGCACTGTCAGGATTGAATGCTTTCGTTTCACAAATACAGCAATTTTCGGCGAGAGAGTGTGCCCGAGGACATGGAGGCCGAGGGAGCACATCGGGGGCTATGTTTCCGCACACTATCAACATGTGTGGAGACTTCTCGAAGGAGCCCACCCAATGTGGCTGTTATGTCAGGAGCAAGTTTTTTAGGATATCCTAGACGAAAAACGACTGCGGGATTTGACATGGCGAACCAAACACGCTCCCATGTCCGTGTATAGTCAAAATCGAATTTCAAAAGCGGGGAGGACACAAAAAAATATTTATTTCGTTCGACCTGTATTGATTTTCGGAAGAGTCACTCCATCCGAGCTATACATTGGAGTGAAGGCTGGCTGAGGTACGCGTTCGGGACTATGCGCAAGATAATATTTTGTACTCCTTTAGCACTTCCTTTGGGCACTTGCCGGAGCTGTGCTGAAAACACCTTCCGAGGAGCGGCGACTTTTTGCTGGGCTCCAGGACGCGCACAGTTCGGATTCGGTTCGCCTGTGTTTTTGTATTTTTTTCGCCCCTGCACCTGAGTTGAGCGATGTATCTGTAGAATCTTTGCACCGCGAATAGCGGATAGAGAGGGAGGTGTGCCAGCTAGCCCCCTGTTTTGCATATGCCCCATCTTTCCCAAAAATTTTAGTTTTGCAGGGCGGTACTTCGCCCAGCTACCAATTTATCGCTTTATGTGGTGTCAGGTGTGGGATTTTCTGGCGCATTTTGCCGCGTGGATTACCCGCGCCTTTTTCGACTGTTCGGTTCCTCAGCTAAGATTAAGAGATTGACGATTGTCACGGCGGCGGCAGCTTTTGCTTAAACGTCTTTTATATGGGTGCGTAGTTATTTAGAGTCTTCATCTCAGGCTGCTCGACCTTTCTTCCATTCCGTGCACACCAGGAGACGTACAACTTCGACGCTACTTAGATACCTCTTTTTCTTCGGTTGTATGTTCTCCGGCTCGGACCGGCACACATGTCCACTGCGGCTGTCCGTCCGTGTGATCTTCGCGCAGGTAACAGCCAAATGAGAACCAGTTTTGTAAAATTTGTATATAAATTTTATCGGAAGATAAATGGCTTTAAAGTCTGAGGTCTTCTTTTGTTTTGTTTCGCCGTCATTTCGCCTCGGTTTTTATACGTTTTAGGTTCATTTTTCGCTGCCGCACCGCGGTCTCCATTTTCATATGTATGCGAGCAGAATGCGTCCGGGCAATTGCGTAGACTCTTGTCATTAATTATGTTTATTTGATTTTCTTTTATTAATCAGTGCTTTTACAGTTTAAAGTGTCGCCTGTGCCCACTCCCGCCAGGCTATTTAATTTTTAAAGTGTATCTCTCATTCGAGCCACAACCGGTGGGCAATCACTGAATTAATTGGGCGCGTTTCTCCTTCTGCATGCCTTTTGTGATATTGCTGAAATTTAGAGGCACGATATGGCTTTATAATCTTTACTCCATACTCAGCGTTGCTTTATTTGAAAACAGATTATTCTCATTCAAATTTGGCAGAGCAAAGAATTATCAATAACTTTATTAACTAATTAATTGCATGGTTATAAGTAATAACACAACAAAAAAACAATTCAGTATTTTTTCGAAAATCTCACTGTTGAAAACTTTTAATGATATCCCCATTGTTTTTTAGTTTTCCTTTACGCTTCTATGTTTATGCATATGTATTTATTTTAGTCATTATAGGTGAACAATTTCGCAAAAAAAAAGGCATTTCTCATGAAATTCCACAATCAGTTAATAGATTTAATTTATTTTATGAGTTCAAGAAAAATGAAATTCCTATGAAATGAGATTTAAGAGTTCTCAAATTTGTTCAAAACGAATCGGTGTGAAGATATTTATTTGACGAAGATACCTACATATAGTGAAAACGTCAAAATAATTGAACCCTAAAACAAATAATATCCTGATTCGACCAAAACGAAATCTATTTACATATGTAATATGCATAAAAACCTTGAAGTAAATAAATCAAATAGTTTCCAAGACATCATGCCAACCAACCAGCGCAAAAGCTGTTTGGAGGAAAACTTGTTTAAAGTTTCAAGTACAATTTACTTCCGCTTGTTCATTGCTGCTCAATAACCCCGAGAATCTCAGAAAATTTTAGAAGGAAATCTTAAGACTATAAACTTATAATATTCAAACAATTTTTTGAAAACTTCCCTGTCGTTTCATTTAAAAATTTAGATTACTTTTTAAGGCGTTATTGGAGCCAAACGGCTTTAAAATGATTTGTTTCTATTAATTTTATGTACTTGTTGTACCAGATCTACTGTAAGCGGGGGTGCAAGGTATGGCAAATCGCAACATTAAATTATCAGAAAAAAAACACTATTATCAATCCTTACATTTAGCAAACAAAAATATGAAAGAAAATAAATACTGATAAAAATGTTCTCATGTTTTTTTGCGGAGTCTCCGATCACTAGAATTGAAGCCCATTTATGACAAAATTTAAACATTAGGCATTCTGGTAAAGGATTTTAAATTAGAAATCTGGAATAATTAATAACAAATTTCGAAAAATTAAAAGTTGACAAAAGTCGAATGAATATAACTTCATTAAAAAAATAGGCATTTTTTTCTCTTTACTTTAGTTTAAAACTTTTAATAATAAGAAATAACACGTGCTATGAAGTTACTATGAATCAAGTTAAAATTTCATTCATCAGAGGGTTTAATTTTTGTTATTCCAAATAAAATAAATGTCTTCATTTTGGTTGCAAAAACATTCTAAAGAAGTGACATTTAATCAGCTTGTTTTTCTGCTGAACTTTTGGGGGAATGTTGTAGGTACTACCTAATTAAAATTGTTGATTAGGTCCTTAGAGAGAAACACCCGCAAGAAATTCGATTTTTTTCCCAATTCACAAAGTAATTGAATTGTTATTTCTCTGCTTTAGAGATTTTATTACTTGTTTATATCCAAATAACGAGAGCATTCCAACTGGAATGGCTTAGGTGGATGAGGAAACGACGTAGGGAACTACAATAACTACAGTCTTCGTGCATGCATGCTTCCTTCGGTTGTTCAACTCACTTAACCCTTCATTCGGACAGGAATAGTCCGGGAAAAAAAATCATTGAGGGAACTTTGACTCACTCCCTATAGCGAAAAAAGGGTGAGCCCTACCCTCGCTTCATGCAAGTCGAAGGTGAAAACAAGGCGAACATTTTATGTAGGAACGAGTTTCGTAATTTTATTTATTTAATTTTTTATAGATGCGAGAGCCATGAACCTCGCCCTTGCACATAATACGAGGAACTGGATGCAGTGCATCCGCCTGGAAAAATCACCATTAATGCACTTATAGACAGTAGCCTTAAGTATTGAGGAGAACTTAAAATCTGTTTTAGATTTATTAGGGTGACTGTTTAGTCGTTACCAGATGGATAGTTTAAACAGTTTTCTTATAATCTGCTTTATTTTATCCCGTGATTATTATGTAGTTTTAAGTCATCTTAGTATTTTGCACTTTAGATTTTGAAAGTACCACTTTTTGATTTTCGGTCGACTCGACAGCCAACACAAACGCCGAAGTTTTAGCCACGTAAGTTTAAAACTGCAAAGAATAATACCATAAATATTTAAAAAAAATTCGAACTGACCTTTTTAGCTTTTTGCTAAAATTGTTTTCACGTAAAATTGCTGATCGGGAAGATCTTTGTCGGTGACGAAAAGAATTAAAAACTATATCACACTGACAATTTTGATTCATAAATTACTAAAAGGATCAATTATGATTGATTGATTTTTTTGCCTACACCAAATTTTGGAGAAAGCAATTGCTGCAAGTTACATGTTTTATTTGGCAATATTAACTGCCATTTTTATATTGATACTCGATTAACTACAGAAAATGTCCCAGAGTGGGGAGAGCAAAAAAATAAAGGTGGATGCATGATCAATAAGAGAAATTATAAAAATTTTTAAATACACATATAGAAACAATGCAATTATAATTCTTAAATTCACAATACATCGTTGGCAGAATGGCAGCCGGGGATGAGGAAAATCTCCTTGGAGTATGGGAGAAAATTTCCAAACCATGGTTTTGGTCCAGTCTCCCGACTCAATCCCACTGGGCATCTTTCTCTGATTTCAGCTAAAGAAAAAATCGCGGCACAATCCGGGATTGCTGATAATTAAAGAGTATAAGAATAAGAAGAAGGACGCAGCGACCAAAATTCCAGCTTCCAAATGACAGCATTTAATAGATTCTATACCACGGTAAAAGCAGACCATACAAAATTCAAAAAACCTAAGGATAATTTGATTTTTCAATCAAAGTCAACTAATTATTCCACCGATACCTTTCTTTATGCAAATTTTCCTTTCTTGATAAATAAATTTTATTGTTAAAACCATAAATCCATTCTATTCTTCTCTTGAATTCTAGGGTTTGGTTTCTCAAATTTTATAAGCAAAAATAAAATCGAATGGTGTAGAACTTTTTGCAATATTGTATAAAAGTATGAGTCTTTGTACTTACCACCTTTATGAAGTGAATGTAACGTGTTCTGTAAGAAAAAAAAAAATTGGACTTTAATGAAATTAATTATACATAAAAAATAAGTAAGTATGCATGACCGTTGTCATTATTAATTAATTAAAAGTAGCGGCTGCACTGAAACATGATGCGGTCAAATTATTCTTTGAACCAACATCATAAAAGTATTTTTTCAGGTTGTGTTAACTAAATTCGTTTCAGAAAACATAAGCTCGGGATCAAACAAAAAATCTCCTTGGCGAATTTAAGTTGGAAAAGTCATGCTGCCGTGGCCTCGGAGCCATAAGTTTTGAAATAATGCGCTTTCCTCCAGTCCCAACTTAAAAATAATGTCCATGTTCAATTTATAGAATGCGGGCGGGGTTTACACAATTCCCTCGTAGCGATTCAGTGCCATAGAGGCAGCAAATTCTGGAATTTCGATGCAGAAAGAAGGAATGATGTACGGGCTCTGGGAAATGTTTTTGCTGGTGAACAAAAATGCCGGGGAAAAATCAAAAATGCTCCATGAAACATGCCCGAAGTTGGGACTGATTCTAAACATTTAATTAAAAGTTTTCTGTCCTGGGAGTGCAGCTGTGTGGGTGATACCCTAGTTTTTATTTATTTTTTGCATTTCTTTTTTCCCAGGGCACTTCGCAAAGGGTTTCGTTCAGCTGAAATTAGCATAAGGACCGGGGGGAGACGGTGTAGTTATCCTCTCTTAAGGTGCTCCACGGCGGCGGCGTTCGGGCGGAATCGCGTGTCCTTGTCCAAAGAGAGCCTCCGCTGGCAAGGAGAGTTCCCGGCTAGGGCTGGGACTGGGACTGGTGTGTGCGCGGCGCCGCGCACAAGAGGTCCCCACAAGGTGGCGACGTCGGAAGAAGCCGCGAGAATTTGCGATTCCCAAGACAAAGCCCCCTGCCAAAGTGGAGAATATGGTCAGAGACATGGAAAATATTGCGACCTACAAGCGCTTTCTGGATTTATGACTTCTGGCGTTCCTTCTTTTCCTCCGCTCGCCGACCGCCCCGGGGGACCCTGATTCCCGGGCCCGGGCAGAGTCCCCGGCCGCGGAGAAATCATCAAAAAATAAAACACTACAGAATATATGTATGTATGTCCGTAAGAGACCCATCTTCACGCCAAGTTTATTGAACCTGCAGGAGTTAGCTGCGACTGCAACTGCACAACTATGAAGTAAAATTGAATCAGAAATGCTCGACGCTAATTAACTTTTTCCCCGGATTTTGCCTGCCCTTCTCCAGCCGGGAACCAGCAGCCCGGCGAGCGTCCCGCCGCAGCGCGGGGCCCCTCAGGAGAGCCCACTGGACGCTGCTGGCCGCACTCGGCGGCGATCGAAAGGAGACCAACATAACTCCATCCCGGCGGAGGCGGGATAGGGGCGTCCGGGCGACCCAAAGAATAATGCAAAAATCCAGATTTTAAACTCGGGAATTAATCAATGTCCCGACCCGATCGATTGACGTCCCCTGGCCTTTTTGAGGGACGTAACACGCGCGCCGCACGGCCACTGGGGGAACGGCCGCGATGAGCAGGAAATAAAACAGGGAAAACTTCGGCGGCTGCGAAAAGTTTTAAGTTTCTGCTAATGCCAAAGGAGCGCCCGTTTTCTTGGGTAAATGCTCCAGAAACAGAACGAAAAGTGCCCCCGCGTCCCGTGCTCGCGCAGTAACGCCCAACCACACGGGCGTTTGTCCAGGGACCGGGACTTCGCACTGGCGCCAGCGGAACTTTTTCACCATTTTCGCAAATGTTTTGCATAAATGCAATTGTTTCCAGCTGCAGGTGAGTTATTTCGGGGCACTGTTGAACGTGTTTTGCTCCTTCATTTATGCTCCGAAATCTACCGATTTTCGACGTAAATTTTCTGGAGCACCAGGACTATAACAATTCTCATCGTTTTTTGTAGTTTGAGATTGAAACTAAAGCAAGGAGTTTTTATACTCAAATCCCCGACTAGTGGAAATAGAAAAGGTGTTTTTGATTTGTAAACGCGTTACGTAATTTATATATTAGTAAATTCTACGCTTGTTTCCTTCTATTACACAGTCAGGTTTAAATTTCTTTAACTGACTCTGTTGTGCCACTAGGTATGTACTTACGTTAACGATTTTCTCAGGAACTGCTAAGTCGATTCACATAAAATTGTTTATAAGACTTTCCATAACCAAAATGGTTTTAGAAATTATACCAAAAGTCCACAACATTACAATTTTAAACCAAACATCCTGGAAATGCAAACTTTTAAAAATATAGACATAAATTGTTAAGTTCTAATTTTTACAAATTTGGTAGCTGCTACGTTAGTAAGAAACCGCAGTCAACATATGTATATACATAATTTAATAACTTTGTTAACACATACGTATGTACCTTTTCCAAATCTTAAATAAACGATTTACATATAGTTACCAACAAATATTCAGGAAAAAGGACCTTTTTCGAAGCGTCACAGTAGATTTCACATGTGTTATTACATATGTATATTGGATTTCGAAAAACTTCCAAGGACCGCTGACTTTATTTAAATATTGTACGAATGAATCGAAAAAAAGTTACCTTAAGATATTTCTTCCAGTTTTTTGTAAATATCCTTATAAATTTGAAATATATATAGAGCCTTTTTGAGACGTTCAGTTTTCCTCTTAAAATGAAATCTCCAAATCCAACATGCTTTAACTTCTAATTTTATCTCCAGCTAAAGGGAATTTGATTATTATACTGCAGGTCCATAGTTGGGTCACCAGACTCTACATGTGTGCTACTTTTCAAATTTTTACGTCGAATAGTTTCAGGGAAAGTCGTCCATCACGACAGACCGACGGACTTCGATGTGATTCCTAAGTGTTCCACTTTGCATTTGCATTTTGGCACGGAGCACTAAAAAGTTAGACAAGTGCAAGTAGGACTCGCACCGTGAAGGATCCGTACACTTTTTACGGCGTAATAATTCCATACATAATAGAATTAAAAATTAATGATTTTCGAATTACTTTCTCTGCACTATGAGACCTTTTTCATAGCAAATTTTAAAATTCCGGACCAACGGGGAGTATCCTATAAGGTTTATGAGGCTATCTGTTAGTATCACAAAACTCTTTGAAATGCTTTATGTTTTTCACCCTGTGATTAAAAAACTTCAATTTTCTACAGGACTATGAGGCTCTAAATTTGATTCCTCACTATAAATTTTTCGATGCATGATGATTCTATAAGGGTTCTGATTTTTCATTCCGAGATACGAAGTCGAAAAATTCCTAAAATATATTTTTCAATAGAAAAAATACATGTCGAAGTGAATGATTTTTTATTTAGAAATTCCCATAATACAAAATTGAGAAAAGGTATCGTCGAATTTTGCATGAGACATTGGAAATTTTGGTTTATCTTTAAAAATTGTACTAACCCCAAGAGACGAATATAATACTTCTTAATAAATAAATGTCGTTCAAAGCTTACTTAATCCATTGTAAAGTAAAATAAATTCCGAGGTGTTTGAAAAAGGAAAATACATATTTTAATGTTCCTAAGAATAACAGTTACTATACAAATTGCATCAATATTATATACGTAAGTCTAGCTGCGAGGAGCCGGCTTCTTCCTCCACCGCTTCCTCAAGAGCATTTCCTTCGCCTTTTCTTTTTTGATGGCTTTGTCGTAGTTCTTCCCACTTTTGCCGAAGGATTTGTTTTCATTTCGCATTTCCGCCAATTTCCTGTTCTTCTGCCTCAAGATATTTTTCTTATTTGCAGACTTCTTCTTGCCTCCTTCCGAAATTTGAACCTTTATCGTCCTGCCGTGCAGCTTAACATTGTGAAATTCAAGCGCTTTCTGGAAGCCCTCAACCGAAGTCATTTCGACGAAAGCGAAGCCACCGCGCATTTTGGGCGGTATCCGGACGGCTTTTACGGTCCCGGCTTGACCGAAGAAAGTCTGCAGTTCCTCCTTGGTCGTCTCAAAGTTAAGATTTGTTACGTAAAGGACGAATCTGTCCTTTTTCTTGGCGCCTTTCAGTAAAACTTCTATCTGGTCGTTGGACAGGTGCGTGTTGATTTCTTTGGGCTCAGAATCGTCGGATTCAGCCTCCTCCTCCTCCGATCCAGATTTGTCATCTTCACCGTTGCCTTCGTCTTCATTTCCACCGTTTTCTTCTTCATTTTCTGCGGTGTCCGAGACGTCCCCGTGATCGTAGAGCGATGGGTCCGAGAACTTTTTCCTCTTGGCGGCGTCGAAATTGCCCAAAAGATCTGCACTCTCGTCGTTTACTGGTCGCTTTGATATTTTACTGTCTCGCACAAAATCTTCAACTACGTAGTCCGAATCAGAATCACTGTCTGATTCCATCCTCGTAAATCCGTTTCACTCTCAATTCCGAATGATTTACAAAATCCACTTAAAACCAAACACCTATTTCCAAAATATGCCAAACAATCTGCTTGACAAATGACAGTTAATGGCACGTGTTATTATATTTCTGCTTTTAACTGCCACATCTGCCATCTAGTGGAAATAGTAGGTCTTGAAATGCTATTGCCAAATTTTTCATTGGAAGAATCAAATAAATTTTTTTTCGCAGAATTTAAAATGATTTCAAAAGCATTCTACCTTCCAACAATTTCATATTTGTTTAGAAATTACCTTTATATCCGAATCGGTGAAAACCCGAACCCTGTCTTCGATTAAATTAATATGAAAAATATTCACTATTGAAAAAAGTAACGCAGGATTTTTTTTCGTTAAAACCGTTTTTTAACAATAGCTTAAACACTGCACATGCCTTTAAATCAACCGAATGCTCCGCGGCAAGCCTCAAACTATGAAAAATTGCGAAAAATATCAGAGCCAAAATTCACACACCAAAACGCAAGTTTGACAATTCTTTGAACTGCCTTGTTTTTGTTAACAATGGCCACTGAACTTTAATTTCAAAATTGTTCAATTGTTCAGGGCTGGACAAAGGCGCTTAAATTAAAAAATTCTTGTAGTTTTATTTCTGCAACGGATTTTGTGATTATAAAGAATTTATATAAAATTAAAACGCGTTTAGTATATACTTTTGTGAAATCAGTGTACTCAAAAGATTGCGAAGTTAAAAACGTTATTTTTAATAATTTTGTTCAATATATTGTTTTAAATTAATATAAATTTGCTTCTGAGTCGTCTTAAATTAGTCATCTAGGTCAAACACTTTATCTAACTTTGTTATCATTTATAGTAATGATATAAGAACAATTAGACAATCAAGATTTGTTTCTTTTTTAAATGGAATGGAATATTTAGTTTTTAATTTTAGTTAATTTGAAATTTTTATACATTTTACGAGTTGCAGCCAATTCATTTTTGATGAACCTAAAATAAAATTATTTGCGTTTAATAATTTAAAAATTTGTCGTAAAAATTGTAATTTTTCCTATAATTAATTTGGTTCTAATATTTCATAACAATTAAAAGGCTAATTTTATTTATTTTTTAAGCGAAAATTGGGAACGCTATACTGGTGCTACAAGTAAACAACTTCACTGTCGGGAAACTCGGCCATACGACTATTATTACTATTACTGCATAAATATATTTTATTATTTAGCTATAAGTATATCATTAAACTAAGTAACTCATCTCAACTCCAGATACAGAAGTCTAATAATTTGATTTGTATACTTACCAATTTATGAACATTCGACTCTGAAAAATGTTCAAAAGTAACTTTATATTCTTTACTGCTTTTTAGCACATTTATAACAAGAAAAACGAACATTTTTGAGTATTTTTTTTATTAATCACTGTCCGTATGCCAAGTGAATTTATAGTCTTTTTTGAACATTGATATTTGAAAATATATATCTTCATCTTAGTTGAATCTGTTAAGATCTACTGTAAACCATTTCATTAACAATAACATTACGTCGTACTAGTTAAAATACACCTCTACAGTTGTGTAAAACAAATTATGTCCTCAGTAAAATATAATGTAATAACTTGACAAGTTTATATTGTTTGTAATATTGCATTGAACAAATAAATCATCGATGAAAATGAGCAACAAAAATCCGTAAAGCCCCTACACGATGCACAGAATATCGGTTACTGACAACAATTAGACGCTGCTGCGATTGCACAAGTGACTGAGATTTTGAGTTTCTTGTGACGGAAATACCAAAAGCCTATTTACAAACGAACCGGCGACGTCAAAGGTAGCATCACTCGAGTCTACGACTACCTAAGCACTACTTGCTCTCTAGCCAGACCTGAAGACGACTGAAGACGACTGAAGAACCGAAACACTTCGACCTACGCCTACAAATACTAAATAGTTCACTTTTGAAGAAAGCAACTACTGATCTGCTCCGATGCACTGCCTCACTGTATCACATTTTTATAGGAATTCTCAAAAAAATATACCTAAATTCAAATTGGAACTAAACGACATGCTTTTAAATTCGATTATTTTCTGGTGTTCAGTTTTAAATAATTCGTAAATATAAATTGTTCAGTCTATTCGGCACATACTAAGTAATATTAAAAATAATTAGGGCATCGTCGGCTATTTTAAATGCTCGAATTTTAACATTAAAATTTAGTAACTTCGAAATTTTTCACTTTCAAAGATTTGAAGCCTTAGAACTTTGAAAACGAAAAATCAACTTGCTATTTCTAATATTATGTAATTTATCGTTCAAGGCAAAGAAATTGTTGGAAGATTAAATTGAGATATGTGCGTTTGATTGGTTTTTTATTAAATATTACGAAACACATGAAAGGATTTAATTCCTTGTATTCATGCGTTGTTGGTCTCTGCACCATGTGTACAAATTAAAAGGTTTTTCACAAGTTTTTCCGAATATCCTGAATTTACAACATTACTTTGATGCTTCAAATAAAACAAATTAAGTTATAAACTTAAGGAAATAAAAATTGCTAACAAGCAAACCTACGGAAACCTTAATTACAACATTTTTGTAAAATTTAGTTTGAAGAGTAAATATAGATTTTATAGTAAATTAAAATAATCAACTTTTACAGACAATCCAAATTGAAATTGGAACAAACAAATAATTCTAATATTAACGACAATCATAAATAAGCTGAAACCGAATTCTAACTGGAGGTGATCGATACATTTTGCAAAACTTTAAGATATTTCATAAACAAAAAAATAATGCTATCAATAACAAAGCTGTAAACGTGGTTAATAACACGAAAAAATGAAGTCGGTGAAAAAACTGAATCATGTGGTATACCGACATTTATTTCATAAGGATCAAAGGTAGACAACATACCTGATAAAAAAAAGTAACATGATTTACGATCGACGAGATGTCAGTAGAGTGATTGATAAATCTAGAGGCCGCGCGAAAATCAAAAGCATGATGAAAAGTTATGAAGTTGTGCTGTGATTTGTTTGAAATGTTGTGTTCTCCTGCGATAGGTGATTTTTTTCATTCTATTGACTTGCTTCCAGAAAGGAATTGCATTTAAAATTTCACAAAGACAAAAGCTACGATAAGGATCAAATTATTGCATCCTCATTTCCGACAATACTCAGATACCATTTAAAAATATCCTTTTCAATAATTACGCCAATACATTTTGCTTTCATTCAAGACTATACCAATTTGAGATGCAATTTTAAATAACTTTTCAAGAAATCTCTACATTACTCAATTCAATATTTAAAGCGATTTTAGATCGCACTACCCTCACAAGATCATGGTCCATTTAAATACTTCCACGCCCACACAAAAGAAACTAATAAAATAAATGTTAATGTGTAATAATAAAAGAAAAATATGACAAAAAGTAAAACAAATTGAAATTTTTATTCGCTTTTCATTTTGAGTTTTACATAAAATGAGGATCAATTAATGAATCACAAAAACAAAAAATCAAATCGTGAAAATAACTGCTAAAAATAAATCTTCTTTAAATAGCTCGTGTATATGTATATAATAATAATAGTAGACAATAATAATAGAGATAGAGAAGGAAAGGGCAGTCTCTGGACGCAGAGACGAGAGAGAAAAAACAATTTAAAAATCACTTAAGCGCCTGTACCGTATCACAGTAATGCTTCCATCACGTCAACCACTCCAGGTCTCCTCTCAACAGGTGTGAAACCGCACTCAAACGTAATTTACAGGTAGACTCCACCCGTCGTGACGCAGTTCTTCAGACCTCCCGAATAGAAAATCTTCCGAGCTAGTCACCGGGGAATGGGAGGAAATTAGTAAGCAGCTGTGGGACTCCAAAGAATAACGAAATAAAAATGTTTAAAACTAAAAAATAAAGAAAATGTAAATAATAAAGGAATAGGAATTCAAAGCAAAAGAAAGTTTCGATAAAACACATTCAGACAGATCGGTACGGGCGCTTTTCACACAAGGGGGTGACACGCCCCGCCAGCCCCAACTCCGATGTGGGCGGCGATCGTGCCACTCGTAAAATTATTGTACTTTTGAAACACTTTCATCTCGTATTAATCCTAAACTTAACAACTTGATCGAACAACGGAACACAACTGATCCTGGGATCATCGTGCAGCTAAGCTACTCCTCCTCTGTCGCGCACCCCACTTCTGACCACTTCCGAATCCGGCAGGATGCTCCTCATCTTTTGTCCTCTACTGATCCTAGACGTTGTCGTCAAGGGCTTTGAAACCGACTCAAAAAGCAACAAGAGTTCAGCGCGAATACAACAAAACAAAAAAATATATTTAAATATTCCTGAAATGTTCGCAGTTCACTTCCTTTCACTACCACCGCGTTTTATCGATTTCTTATATCGTTTTTCATTCAAGTTTCCTAGCTTGTGTGTTTGTGTGTTAGTTTTGTTTGTTGGTTGATTGGTTGTTTTGCTTCTTTTCTTTTTTGTTATTGTTTAAAGAGTTCGTTAAATCGCGTCTTGACATTGTTATAAATAAAAAATAAATAGCGGTGTGACTGCGATTTAATCGTGTTTAGTAACTACTAAATCTTGTTGGGATTTTCCTGTCGGGGACTGTATTTCGGGTGTTCCGGTGTTATCGTGATAACACGAAGATCGTTCGCTGATTCGAGGGCTCCCTTCGCGTGAGCAGCTGCTGTGTCGCAATCTGTGCGACGTGAGATCAAGAAACGGATATCCGTATGCAAAGATAGGCGTCCTGAACGAGATGTCTGAAATCTGAAAAGGATCAAAGATATTTTCATTATTATAAAAATGCACAGGGTATACAGAAAATAATTTGGAAAACAACTTTGCTTTGTTTTAAGCAGGGACGAATTTTTTAAAGGTGGAAAAAGCGCTTGTTTATTTAGTTTTTAACGATAGGTATTAGGTAAGAAAAATTTGAAAAAACAATTAGTATTATTTTGTTATGCTATCAAAAGCACTCACCTTAAATGAATAGAATACCGCAAAGAGTGCATGTGGTTGCCTAGAGGTCCATCAGACTGCAAGAAGCCACTTGATGACGTGCTTTCCTTACTGCTGTCGCTCTTCTCCTCGACGTCAGGGTCTATGGCTAGAATTCGCTGTCGAATAAAGGTCTGGCTCATCGGCGGCATGTCCCTAAAGTCGTAGGGTATCACGAACATTCGCACGACAGTACCAAGTGGGTTTAAGAGTGTCGCTTGGACAGTGCCGGTGCGCGGTATAGTGTAACCCTTGCGGGACAGGCGAATTTCGCACTAAGAGGAAATAATAGTATATGGTTTAAAAATAAAGTAGAATATTTAGAGTAGGAGTCTTACCATATACGGGGTACTCAGCGTCTGTCCGGATAATTCGAAGAAGTACGCAGCTGCCGGAATCGTTAGCTGCGTGGGGCAGTAGGCTCCAGACGCACCCAGTAATACTTTAAATCCAGCGACTTGGGTCTTTGGTGCGAAACGCTTTTGCAGAAGAGATTCTTCGAGGTTCCCCAGGAGCGGTTTTCTACCGAAACTGCTGCATCGGAGGAAAGTGCGATTCTTGATCGGAGACGAAGCCGGACTGTAGACGCTGTCCAAGTCTTCATCAGAGAACTGCTCATCGGATCCAAAGGAGGAGCGTTCCGAGGATCTGTCTGATAGATGACGAGATCTTCGTTTATAAATCGCTGCCTGCTTTAAGAACCGTGGGGACAGCGACGGAGAGTTGGGCAGTGTTGGAGCCGAGTTAGATTTCTGAACAGGAATCTCAGGTGTTTCCTCATCGAAACTAAAAGAATCGAGGGATGTTATTGGGATTGGCGATGATGGACCACAAAATATATTGGACAAATTGACTTTCGGCAGCGATTTCATGAACTTCTCCGAGTGGCTAATCGGCAGGACGCTGGGCTTCAAGTGGTTCTTAGGGCTAATGTTGACCTTTGGCGTTTTGAATTGAGCAGTTATATCATCCGGTAGCGGCACTTCCGTGGAACGCAGAAGTGATGGCACATGTTTACCATTGGACACGCAGTTCGAGTCCTCGATGCCAAGATCGCAGTTTGCGGTGCAACGGGGAGCTGAGGAGTTGCAACACCCACATCCAGCCAACGACGACTTCTTGGCGATAGCATGGCAGCCGTTGCTAAAGGACTGGCACTGTGGCTGGGACTGTTGGGGCGACCTGCCCTTGTTCATCTCAACATTTTGAGAAATGCGAACAGGTGAGTTGCTACCGTTCAAGGCGCCGTTCTCACTGGCATTGTAGTTATGTCCAGTCTTCTGGCGCTTGCACAATTGGCAATTGCTTGAATTGGGATTAAGGAACCCTCTGGGGTCCGGGGAATTGTTGTTATTCCTCATGTCCTGATTCTTCCTCTGAGGGGTTCTTTGAATTGCCTGTAAAAGGAGGTCTCCTTTCCCAAGTTTCGGGGGCTCGTTCGCCTCAATGTGGGGTTTCTGTTCGCAATTCCAACAGACCAATTGCATGTCGTGGCCACAAGTTCCACACGATGGGTAGCTCATAGGAAAGTCGGCGGTTTGGGTACCTATCGAAATCATTTCGACGGTGTTAGTTTGAACGGCCTCCGTGACGATCGTGGTCGTTTGATAAAGCGGTGGGCGTATCGAATTAATCGAATTTATCGAGCTGAACTCGTGCATTGCTTGCTGACTATTAATTAAATCGGGGCAGTGATTTGTATCTTCAGCGGGACGTTTCTCCTTAAGTTGCGTAGTTAATTGGCACTGATCCGCCTTCGGGGACTCTACTGACTTCTTGGTTTTTCTGTCGCGTTTCAACATTCGCTTCCTGTATTTGAGAAGTTGCTTCTCCCGGTGCGACATTCCCGATGTGCAGCTCCCCTCCCCGATTGTATCAGAGCTTCCGTCCTCCTCGTCAAAGACGCACTTGTGCTTGCCCTTCTCCTGGCACGGAAGACTCATCCGATCGTCCAGAACCATCTCCTCATCCCGACTGGATCCCTGCTGATCGCTAGATTCGTTGACCATCGAATTAGTAGAACTATTTGCTGGTGCCGGGTGCATTCCCAAGAAATCGCCTATCTTGGGTATTCCACCCTGCAGACGTGGAAGACTTTTTAAGCAAACCGAAATTGTGCAACTGTCGGACAGTGGGATGCTGGGAAAATTATGCACGTTCGGCTTTGCATTAAAGCAGGCAGTCGAATCATATGACTTAATACGATAAAAAATGTCAAGACGTGGTTTCTTCTGCATCTGGCTGATCTTAACGCGTCCATTCTCGTGGATCTCCTTGTCGAATGTGCTCGACTTCCGGAGCAGATCGCTCCATGCGGTTATTTGTGAAAAGTAAAGCTGGCTTCGTATTGCATTGCAAAGAGACTGTAGGGTCATGTTCGGTGTTTCGGACCTGGAAAGATCGAGAGATAGTAAAGACCACTTCGAAAAATAGTCCACTTCTCTTGGTTGCAACAGAAACGTACATAGTGATTCCGAATTTTATTTTTTATTTCGTTATGATGTTTATGGGAGTCCCAACCAGCATACACTGTGGACCCTTTTGTTATAGTTACATCATATGAGC
This sequence comes from Tolmerus cingulatus, assembly GCA_959613345.1. NCBI lineage: Eukaryota > Metazoa > Arthropoda > Insecta > Diptera > Asilidae > Tolmerus > Tolmerus cingulatus. The sequence goes on along the minus strand of OY390708.1, from coordinate 10,174,378 downwards.
CAACTTGTTTTTCTAAATTATGTTTACAAAATAGAAAGATATTGCGGTCGTATTTAAGTCTACAGATTAAAACAATTCAACAACGCTCGCCTTTAAATAAAATCCAATACAATCTATTATTGGGTGGGACGCTCCTCTTGTTATTTACTATAGTTTCTACTTTTTACCTCCATATTTTAATAAGCACAAATAGTTTTGAAATTACATATTAATAATATGCAGTCGTAACGAAAAATAGTGGTCAAAAATTTGGAGTTCTTTTTCAATCGTCAAAAGTCTATTTGCTTACAAGACTGGTCTACAATTTTTCAACTGCTACCTTTCTACCACCACCACCATCATTAATATTTGGATTTTCAAAGCAATGGGGAAAATAAATTTAAAAATGGACAATCCTTACTTTTCATTTTGCCCTTAAATGGACATTTTTATATAGTACACAAAAGCTAGCAATAAGATTATTACAAATTTACAACAAACGAAACTTCTTTTTTAATCTTCAGTACTTTTGCTTTTTTATAAATATATACATATGTATAATTTACATCTCTTATATTTAAGTTATAGATGATACTGTGAAATTTCTCAAAGCCTCCTTTTCTAAATATTATTGTTAATCTACATATAACTGATAATCTTTGGGTTAACTTTTGTTTAAAATAATTTTTCTTTTATTAAATGATATTTGTTTTGATGGCTATAAACTATATCTTCCTACGTTGGAATGATTAACATTTTTTAACGGCCGGTATTCTACTTATTAATTTCAGCATGATTTTAAAATTGTTTGATATACTCGTATGTTGTCTGAACCTTCTTAAAACTAATGATTTTATTCCTTAATGCACTATTTCAAGAGTATGCAGTAATTTTTCTAAACTAGTTGTAAACATGCTAATTTCTGTGGTCTAAAGCACCGCAGTATACCACCTCCGTCTTTTTCAAATTTAGTTAAAAAAAAGCTCAGCCTCTTCAAAATATAGTCAAATAAAGAAGCCAAGCTTTCGACGTGGTAAAGCAGATTCACCCTATTAATCGTTATACTGATGAAACTTACTTATCTCTCTGTTGAATGATCCATTGCTCAAGAAGTATTTGGTGGCTCTCGGGGCCCAAGTACACTTCGATGCAGATCGGGTCACATCTGGACATAATAACTTCGATTTGACGGCAGTGAATGTGCCAACGGTAGCACTAAAAATTCAAAAAACTAAGAGTTAGATAAATGTGTTAAAGCAGTGATCTAGGAAACTCACAATTTCATTTAAATTTGCCATATCACAGAAATGTTCCTCAGCTTCCGATGCCTCGCCCTTGCCCAATCCCAACTTTTTGAGGAACTGATCACAGTGTGGTCCCTGCTTAGGGCTGGCGACTTTCTCCCCGCGGCTTGGCTGCTGCACCTTCAGGATCCTCGGATTAACGAATATCGCCGGAAGAGGGTTGCTACTGCTGCCGCTGCTGCTGGTCGCGGATAAGCCGCCGCTGGTCGAGCTGCCTGGAGTCGCGAAATTCTTCATCGGATGGGGGTGCGGATGGTGGTGGACATTTGTATTGATCCAGAAATCCGGGAGCACCATGTCGCGTCCGCGAGCGTTGAACGAGCGCGGGGTGGTGCGCAGGCAAGTCGAGGCCAACGACTGCAGGGTGTACAAGAAAGTCCCGTCGGCGACCTGTCGTCCCGGTTTTAGGGTCCTCTGGATGACCTGGTTCACGTCGCCCTCGTCCGAATCGTCTGCGCTCCGAGCAGCGGCCAGGGCACTGGCGTTCTGACCAACGACAATTTCCTGCTCGGCCAAATTGTCGCGACTCGTTCCAGGTGATGATTGTCGAAGTTGCCCCAATTTCTGGCGGAGTCTCTGGAAGTGCTGCAGAGTGGGATCTGGTTCCATGGGCTGTGATGCGAAACTATTGCTTCCTGGATTCGGTGGGCCGCTGTAGTGCCCCCCTCCGCCACTGTTCAACACTCTGGCACTGGGCAGCTTCTCCCCGCTGTGCGCCGTGCTCAGAACAAAATCATCTTCGGACAGAGCTCGTCCCTCCAGGATCAGCGATGCGATTCCAATCATTGCAGAGGTTGGTGATGGCGCTGTAGCCGGACTTGTTGCTGATGTCGGGATCATTTTTAATTAATTTTGTTCTGAAAATGGGAAAACAATATAGCTTAGTATTGATGATATGCAATTAGCTTATTTCATTCTTCAAAACTTTTACGTAATTGCTTTAATACTAAGAGTTTAATATGTAATGCGTGCTTGTCAGCTGTACCCTTTCCACAAGAGTACAAATATGCAAGCTTTCTAAGGATACCTTTCAAGTGAAGAAAGCAATTTTTTTAAAGGTGATCTATCGTTCTTTTATGATTTCATAAATATTCCATTTTATACTAATAACTCCTTATTTTAAAAATTATGTTAATTATGTACATACTCATGTCCGATAAAATTTTATAATTATTTTTATAAATAGCAACAAAATTAAAACCGTTGAACCAAGATTTTAATTGCGCGTGTTTTTTATGTATACATATATAAGTTAATGATTGTACATAAATAAATAATGAATTTTTTTTTAGGTAACGCTCAAACCTGCAAGTTTTAACATGAAAAACTAACAATCTGGCAATGCCTGAAAAAATAAGTCATCGCCAGCATAAATCTTACATACATAAGAAGAGGCTAAGAAGGCAATAAGTCGCGATTGCAAAATAAAATGCAAATTTAATGCAGCCATCAGTCATTGTTATCAGCGTCTTTATTTACTCGAATTGTTTATCAACACCAAGTGACAGCCACGCCGCGTCTCCGTCGCCAGGCCGACGTCTTGCGATTGCGACTCGTCTTAAGGAACTCCGCGTCACCACGTCTTCGCCGCTCTCTGACTCATTAATCAAAGTCACAGCAACAGAGAGACACCGCGTCGCCAGCCACGGCCGGAGAGGGGGTGACAGTTCTCTCCTTATGTACTCGAAAAGCACGTGTTGCCTGAATCAGATGTTTTGCACCGTCACAATTCAAAACGCGGGTGTGAGTGCAGAGCGGAGTTCTATATACAGTTTTGGTCTGTTTTACACGTGCACAGACTCCGTTGGCAGAGTGTGCGAAAAGTGTATTTGTGTTTAGTAGATATAAATTTGATTAGAAACTTTAAGAGAGGAGGCGGGACGCGAGCTTTACTTCTTTTTTTATTAGGAAAAGTGAAAAGACCTCTTATCACTTTTTATGTAATTTTTCATTTCGCCTGCAACTGATTAAACATCGGCTGCACTCGTGTGTCCCATGCATGCACGGCGAGCTGGCAACACACACGCGCGCACTTGACATCCTTGTTGACCTACTTGGCGGCAACTTCGAGTTCGCTGCGTGCGGACACCGCAGCAGCTACAATTCCGAGCTTGGGAGCTTTTTCAACATAATTGTCGCTGACACATTTCCATTTTGATGAGCGCAATTTTTATTTTTATGCTCGTTTATGCGCGCCTCTTCTGCTCCGAATGCTAATTACTTTCACCCGTCCGGGAGCTTCTTAATTGCCCCCAACAATGCCCGCCCAACTGGAGTGGGGGACATTAATTTCCAAGATACGATCAAACATCAGCCGCACTCTTGAGATCGCGAAGATGGCGAGGAAATAAAATGTGAGGTCATCTCCAACAGCTTCAAGGTTACATCTCTAATTATGCTCTTTCGAGCAGGGGAGCAGAACTTTTTTTCCGTGCCGTATTTATTTCTGATTTCATGAAATTAATAAAACATTTTCAGATTTTTGCGTCATCCCATTCGACCGTATCGCGGCTATCTTTTTGGGTGAACATCTGATCGAAGTGGAAGCGCCAATATAAAGGAAATTAATTTAAATTCGAATATTATACCAAGCTGCATGTTTTTCAGTTCACTCAATTTAGCGAATGATCCAAAAAAAAGAAACATTTCCTCATTAATTAAGCAATCGTAGAGATTAATACGAATCAAACCTTGCTATCTTAAATTTGTTTATATCATGCCGTTTTTTTTCTTAAATATTTGTGTTAATAAAGTAAAATTGCGCTTCAAAAAAATTATAACTTGCGACATATCAAAGTAATCGATATCAATTTAAACGCTTAGTTGCTCATTATGAGCAGAGCTATAAAAATAGCTTTACAAGTACTAGTAGTAGGTTCAAGAAAATTGAATATCATCACTTTACCATTACTAAGTATTACTCGGCATTATTTATTCATGTGAGCATTACTTAGGACACCAATGGTAGTATTATTTATTGCTTTAGTAAGTATTAGTATCTGTATATATTTTTTGAAATGCAAAATCCGAACCAAATAAATTACTAAACATAAGCACAAAGGTCTGATTAAAAAAAAGAATATATTTTGTGGAATTCAAATAAGTCTCTATCGCGTTCAACTTTATTAATTAATTATTCTGTGTAATGCGAAATAATTCTACATAACGCTTGGTAATGCTAGTAATGCTCATATGATTACAGTAATGGCGAACTAAGATATCATATCATAATGTTGTATTGATCTGGGCTTCGTACTTGAAACTTTAAGAGCGGTTCCAGAAAAATCACTTTTTACAAACTATTCAGAACGATAACTCAAAAACTAATTAACTGATAACGAGTGAATAAGTGCTTATTATTTATATAATGTACATATCTCACTTTTTCGTTGGCATCAGATCAGAATTATTACAATCAATATATTTTTTGAACTTTGTTCACCCCTCTATTATAATTTGTTTTTCTAAAAGATGGAATTGTTTTGCTTACTGCTACTTTTTAATTATTTTGATTAATGATATTTTTTGTGCATGTGTACAACAGCTACACTTAACGTGGAAAATCGCGATTTTACTTTCGAAGTAATATCTACGGAAATATACTTAATAATTGTTTTAGAATGATATTTTGTATAAATCTTTTAATATAGTAAGTATACATATGTAAGAAAAAATGTCAACAAATAACTTGAAAACCAAATTTTTCCGATTCATGTGAAAACAATTCCCTTAAAAAACTCAAATACAACAGGAATTAAAATTGACCATCTTTGTTGTTTTTCGCAATTCTGCAACCATCACGTCACTTGGAATTTTCTGATATAAAAGTGATTCAAAGATACTATAATATTTAACTGAGGATTCATAACTCCTACCACCTGTTTCTCTGTGCATTTGTCTAGTTTATCTCTTTAAACATTGGTCGCAATATCTAAAAACAACTGAACAGATTAATTTCAAAATTTGTAATTTATTTAAGGTGATTTATGCCGGTGCTTTTACAACTGATTGAGATTTTAATCAGACAGAATTTCAGTGGGCACTTTTTATGAAACATTGGATTTGTTTTGAACAATACAGGCAACGTAGAAGATTATAGTTTTGCTTAATTGGCTATTTTTGTATTTAATAATAATTATTTTGTATTTTAACTAAATGTTGTTGTATCTCAAAATGGTATACTATTTTTTTATATTATTCCATTGAAATGTCAATGTGGTCTAACTCCTTAATGCATAAATACATATGTTACTTTATAATCAAATTATTTTGTTGATGTTTTGACCACATTTTATAATATTTAAGCATGAGCAAAGTTGCTATAAAAAAATGTTAAGCAAACATATTTTTTCAGTATTATACTTCAAATAAAGTGTTTACTTTGAAAGATTAAACATGGTTCGGTAATTACTTAAAATGGAAACGTGAACTGATTTATGTCTAATCTTGGGATGACCCCTCAGTCGAGGTGCACTTCCCGCACCCCGCGCTCGTACTGCGCCACATTTTTATGTTTTAGCGGTAACCAAAAAGCCCAACATCTGTCGCTGGAACGGATGACGAGAGGTCGCCAGGATCAGCCGGGGTCTGATTAGGTGCACCGTTTTCGCGATAAGGCCCACGTCATGCAGAAAACCAGAACTAATCGATTAGTCCATTAGCCGGGCGTGTTATAGTTGGGCGGGTTCCGCCCGCGCCCCAAACCCCCAATGCTCCCGCCCACCCACCCACAATCCGGAACCCCGGGGTATATCGATACATCCACTTTTCAGCCGCGTGGAGGCTCTCGGACCCCGGGCCCCCTTGCACAAAGGTCGTCATCGCCCCCGGAGCCTCGCTTTTCATACCTTTCATGATGCTCCCCGTGGAAAAACGATATTCGAATTCGAGCGGCTTACGTAATTCGGTTTCTTCTGATGTAATTACCCAGCCCCTGGATCGAGGCGAAGACCAATTTCAAAGCGGAGTATTTTTCCGGTTTCACGTCCATTGTGCGGGGCCCCCGTGTCAATGCATGGCCGCGTCGCCGGAGCACCTCTAACAGAACGAGAACGAGAATTCAATCCGAGGGTTCCACTCGCATGTTTTCTGCTGGTGCTGACCGTGCCAGCGGAGCCCGAGCCCCGCAGCCGGGTCGCAATGATTCTGTTTCAGCTCCTTACATAAGCTGGGCATTGATTCATGCCGACGAGTGTTGAGCGAAGCATGCGACTATGCGGCGATTTGTCCAGGAACAAACAAACATCCAACATACAGACACATAATCCACATACGAGTATGCAACATACAATATAATACAGCAAATCAATTTTCAAACACAATTGCTTTACGTAATCACAATCATCTCCAATAACTTTCTGTGGGAAGTTGTTTGATTGGAATGGCAAACTCGCAAAATTTTATTGGCTGCGGATTACTCTGATTAATTTTGACACCTCCCACAGGAAACGAAACAAATTTGTTAACCGTCTCCTCTTACAAAATGTTTGTTTATTGAAATTTTACTGTGCTGAGTTTCAAGCAGGAACAAAGAATCAATTTAGTTCACCAGAACTGCAAAATAAACATTTCTATTATCACGTCATTTTCGTTATCAAAGTTGCAAAAACTTTTTCATGTGCACTTTGTATATATGTACTACTGCTAGAGGTTATGCAAAAACATTTTTTAATTTTTGGAATTATTTATTTCTTCCACCATCTTTTGATGAAGCGTGGCCAAATACCTAGAGAATTTCAATATAATTAAAGTATAATCGCACGGAAAAATCTTTACTGGAAGCGATGTCTTTTACCAAGTAATTTATCAATGACACTTTTGAACTGTAATAAATTGTGTTCGTTTATCAAAAACAATGTTTATTTGCAGCATTTTCAATTCCATTGATGAATAGTACAAAACATGTAGAAATAAATCAGTGTATTTAATCAAAATTAGATTATATTTCATTCAATTGATTTTGTAATTCAAACTCAAATTAAATTGCAAAAAACGACTAAAAATTAAATTTTGTAATTAATTGCACAAACTTGACATACAAAATAAATCAAGGAAACTAAAAATAACCGCTACGGTGCAATTTCCTGGAACAAATTAAAATCCATGCTATTTTAGGGGATGAGAAATTTCATTATTTAGTTTAGTTATTTGCTGGTTTTTGGGTTTCCAGGAAAAGCAATTTTAATACATGATTTTAATATAGACATCTAGAAATTGTACAAATACTCTGAAAAGGCAGACCAGACCAGATCAGAATACACTGTGCATTAACTGCCGGTGACCTATATACATTTATTAGCAATTTTTCTTAGAATTTATTTATAAAATAGTTATTATATTCTAAATGTCTTATAACTCCGAATTTACAAAAAAGCTATGTTATGTTTTAAATTTATATTAATTTTTATAAAGTTGATGCAACAGAGCCCAAAACATTAAAGTAGATATGTCTTGGCTGGACATAAAAATATAGATTTATTCGGATTTTTCAAAGGAACAAATTGTTGAAGAAATCTTAAATATGTCTATATTGTTTCTACTTGTACCTACATACATACATATGCATGTATATTGGATTTCCACCAATTAGCAACATTGTTGAATAAAAAAATTGTTTTGCAGGTATACAATAAATGCATATCAAAATAATTTAAATTTGTTGATTTAAAAGTATAATATAATTAGGAAAATTATATGTACATTTTTCTCGTAAATTATACAGATAGAGTACTTTATGCAAAATCATTACAATAGTTAAAGGGCACTAAAAAACGACACACATGGTGTGGAAATGAGTTCATATTATGAGCAGCTTATGAGAAGTAACTTGGTAAACAGCTGCAAATTTAGTGAATAGAACCGTATTATAAAAAACATGTCGTGCTAAAAGCACCATACTTAAAGTGAATACTGTTTGAGGTTAAGTTGCTCTCGATCCACTTTTTGCCGAAGTTTTCCAACTTTAGGTCAGAATGACTATACAACTTTGGACAGTAGTCGCTACGTTTTTGCGACTTTGGATTTTCGCTAAAATCGTGTCACGGTGTTGCGAAACTAGTTGCGTTAAACTTAGGTGCGAATTAAGTGATTTGGCCAAAGCGACTCTGGAGTGCGAAAAGATGGTGGCTAATTGCAAAGTGCAGCGAACAAGAAAAGCGAAAGTAATTGGACTGATTTTAGAAAGCAGTCCACTTGCACGCCGCATTACCCGCTCATGTAAATCGAGTGAAACGGACTGTTGACCACTCAAAATCGCTCAAACTGAGCCGCGTTTGAGTGAGCGGCTGTGCGGCGGGGCGGGCGGCACAATGCGCGCCAATCGGGCGGTTAATCCGATTGCCCGTTCAATTGATATTTTTGGAAAAGGAGTTCCACCGCGTAAAATTAGCCGCGATCTGGTTTACGGGCTCATCCCATTTTCCTATGCTCGGGACTATTTTTACCCGGCGGGCCACGTTGCACCCGTCCGCCGGGGCCGCGCATTGCATTGATGCTTCTTCTGATTTATCTTATGTTGCTTTGGAAGACTTGTGAATTAGTCGTGATCCGCGATGGTATCAAATGCGCTGAAATCGCGGACATTTCCTTATTTGGGCCGCTCAGAGTTTGATCTCGCGCCAGCGCTCGATATGGCCGCCTTCTTCGTTTTCCATTAATCGTGGATTATTTTCGTCAAGTGGTTCACGCAATGGGGTCCCATCGAGGGAATCGTCGTAGTCGTCGTCTGCAGGGAGGGTCTCAGTTTTAATTAAACCTCTCGAGATGATTAATGCAGTCGTGGTATCAAAATTGCACGACCATCTGATTCAGAAAATTCAATTTGCCAACGAGACGATTTCGATATTATCTCTTTTTCTTGAAACGCTCGTGCAGTTACATCAGACTGCTGCCAATCGTTACTTTTGTCCATTCGTTAACTACTGAGTACTTACAGATCGTTACGTTGGCAATTATTTTCACTTCTCGTGCGCAATGACTATAAAATCCAAAGTTATGACCTTTTCTGGCTGTTTGGCTAAACGACCTATACACCACCCTTGAACAAATGCTAGGGTTTCTTTCGTGCAATTCAGTTAATTTTAACTTTTGTTTTTGTGTTTGTTGACTTAAACCTGCGTGTGGGCAACTACTTTCAGTTATTAAACCTATGTAAGTATAATTCGCTCGGGGGCATTTCCCGGCTTTCTCTCCTTTACGCCATAAAAGAAAACTCTTGGCCATGCCAGCGGTGGAAAACAGCCAATAAAATAACACAGCTTGCAGTTCCAGAAATAACTCAACAGTTTCATCTTAACAAGCACCAAATTAAAAGGGGTCAAACTGTTGAATTTGTTGAGCTTTTTGCTAAAATAATGGATCTGATTTCATATTATTTGATTTATTTTTGCTACATAGTTTTCTTTCAGCTTGATACACAACATTTTCGCAAAAATCGTATAGACAGAAACGTGTTTGGCATCAATTGAAATCAAGGTTAATCTCCCCGGATTTTAAAAGAATATCATTCAGAGTCTCATTTCTGGTAGCAAATGCATATGCATGCTTGTCATGTTCGATATAATTAAAATAAATTAAAATGGTTGCTTTTAATTTGTAATTTTTCATCACTTTAAAGTTAACTCGCTCGGTAAGTAACAATGACCGACAAACTGTTCACATATTTACCACTTTTGACCCCAAATGAATGTTGTTACATCGCTTTATCAAAATCCGTGAAGTGACCTGGAAACTTAATCTCTTTCACGTTTGATAACTCAGTTGAGCAAAAAATGGGGCAAATCAAGAATCAACCGCTTTTCTATTGTGTAAAGTGTGTAATTAAAAAACAATTTGATTCAAAACCCAAAAAGCCATAGTGCTATATTAAAGTGATCACATATCGCCTTCATTTGAATAGAGCGTGTGTGCTTACCAATTAATAGCCTCACAAAGGCTAAAACTGCGCAAGCAAAAATTAAACACCCTCAGTAGCTTCCATTGTGAGTTGACGCTTTGCGACGCGTGGAAAATTTCTAATGTTTTACAAGGCGACACCCGATGGATTTTCATTGTTGCGTCGTTTCATTTTCTTCCCACATAATGCTGCATAATTCCTTCGGCGTTCTAAAGCCGTCGACGACTTCTAAGTGCTAAATTCGCGTACAATTGGCCAATTTGAGGCATCTCGCAATCGCTGCTTCATTGGCAGCCCAGGTGCAGTGCAGATTGTCGATCAGCTCTCAGAAGGTCGCGTTAAAAGATCATTTGCGTACTCATTTCGCGGCAACCGCGATGAATGTCCAACCGATAACTCGCGCCCCTCGCGGCGATGCTCCAGCTCCATCTCAGAGCAGTTCCGCGCAAAACCCGTTTCCCCGCGGATATTTGCGTCGCTGACCAAATGCATGCAATCTGCGCAAATTGAGATTTAAAATCCAAACAAAACAGACTTCTTGATGATGAGCATCTTCTGGTCGCTTGTACTCGAACTCGTAAAACGAAACTGACTTAGAATGGTAATAATCGCGGACTAAAATTTTATTTATTCACTCCCACCTTTCTGAATAAGAGCACTCAACCTATGAATTATTATCAAAAATAATTTTAAAGAAATTAAAATCTTTCCTCAATATCTCTCTAAATAGACTGATTTTTTGTAATAGAAAAATTGATATCATTTCATTTTTATGCAGACTCAAAACTGAATCTTTAATTTTTTCGGAATCCTTTATAAAACGGCTTCATTTGAAATGTTAACATGATATTTATTTATTTGTTTTTTTTTATTTGCATTCTAAGGTTGTTGTGGATTTTATCCAGTATAACTATCATCTACGAAATTTTCAGAAAGAGTAATTAAATAGGTTTAAAATATGTTACCAACTTGCAGAGGAAAGTAGTTATACTGCTCTGATTTATGTACATCGTCCTCTACTCTTTAGAATTCAGCTCTAATACTATTTAACCCTTATTTTTTCGAGCATAAAAGGGAAACGGACTATATTTTTAAACGGAAAATACTGAATTTTACGGACTTTTTTTAAAATTAATATGCATATATGTGTGTATAAAGTTTTAGATAAATTATTTTATAACGCTTAAACTACTTACCAGTTTTTATTTAACTCTGATTGAGTTTAATATATGTATTTGATTTTGCTGAGAAATTTGTAGTCAGCGATATACTGAAAGCCCTTTCATACTGATGGCATTTAGGGTTTTGCCAATTTATTGTGCGTAGGCGTGAAAAATTGGTTGCACCTGCATGAAACAGCGCATTTGCCACAATTTCAGGGGACTAGTTTCGTTTGCATAATAAACAGAGCAATTTGCAACGTTTTGCTCCATTTCTCTAAATGGGCGAATAAAGTTGCCGCGACTTTTTCAGCATCATCACGGAAAGTGTGTCAATTTTCCACGCACACAGCCAAAAACCGTCTTTGTTCACACAGCGAAACCAGTTCCCGTCGCCCCAACACACAGACCCCAAGTGGATATTTATTTACATTTCGACTTTTGCCTTCTTTTCTGTGCGCTGGTGTGCGCCTAGGTATTTCGTGACGCGGTATCTTTCCTGCCCGCCGCGGCCCCGCCCCCCGCAATCAGGTTTTTCCCCATAAGTCAGCTGTTTATAGCGCTTTTCACCGCTGGCAATTTTCCACTTCTAAAATCGCTTTTATGGCAGCTGCCGTTCTTTCCCCACTTGCACTCGGGCGACCCGTGCGCTATCTTGCGACGTGACATGTGACACATTAAAGAAGTCGTCTTTTTTCCAGGAAGCATCATCGGTACATTAAAAGATACGTGGGACTGCTCGTCGTTGCCACGGAGCGCTTCTTGGGCCCGCTCGCGGATCGGTCGCGGGCAGCATAAAGTGGGAGGAAGTGAGGTTGATAGAGCCACGTGAAAATTCAAGGTCTCTACGGCGATAGTCCGCGGAACATTTTATGCTTTTTTGTACTCGACTGAGGCAACTTTTTACCAAAAGATACAACTTCGAATTTCCTGCTTCATGCTCAAAAGCGTTCTCCATCATCCCCCATATTGATTTTGCCCATATCCCACTAGGAAAATGTGATTTTATCTACACTCTGACAATTTGCAATTTTCTGAAATTGAAAGGAATGACAATCTCTCTAAATTGTACTTAATCAACAGAGGACAAGTAATTTCCTCTAGAGCTAATAACAATTAAGTAATGAAAATGATCAGACAGAAAACGTCTTTACCTAACAATCTAAATACAAAGCAAAAATGACGTGCACAACACTTGTAAACAGTTGGTATTTTTTAATTTTTCAATATGTAGACATAGATCAAATAGAAAACATATTTTGGTTTGGATCTTAACGACCTATTGTATAACAACTTGTTAGAATATACATAGTTAGAGTAACATTTGGATTTTATGTAATATATCGTCCCTCTCAACTCAGAACATGAATTATAAACATTTTAGCTAAAAGTCAAAGACTATTGCTATAATAGTGGTCGTCATTCTTACTAGGCCCTGATTAAACTTCAAGACCTTTGAAACAGCATACCTACCCGGTTTCCACCAAATATGGTTTAGCTAATACCAGCTTACGAATACAAACATAAAAATGCCCTGTCCGAGGGAAACTCGTGGTAAACTGTTAAGTGATTGATTATAAACAGAAAATATTCACATTCATGTTTCTGGCGAAAGGGGAACGATTACAGACACAAAATTTGAAATTTTAAACAAAATACACACATACATACATATATGAAATTGAGGAACGCTTATAATCCTAGGTATGCCCGCATAGTTTTATGAAAATTTTTTTGTATATAATAAACCGAGTTGTTAACTCATAACTTTAGAAACATTGGTATAATTTTTCATTACTGACAATAATAATGAAATCATTTTGGGTTATTGGATATAACGTACATTTTTTTATTGTATTTTGTTAGTTTATTCGTTTCCATACTAACGTTATTTACTTTCAGTATTGTAATGTGATTTATTGCAACGATACTTTAAAGTTTAATGAAATCAATGACCATTGATAGTAAAATTTCGTGAACAAGAAATTTTCGTATTGGACATATACATATTTGTCGCGGTTAAAAATAGTAATTGTTCTTTTTAGTGATTTAGAGTTTTTAACAATAACGTTGGATATCAGCTACAAAATTCGAAATCAACTCCATTAAAACCCCTCAGGTCAATTTTCATGACATTTGAATTCAAAATGTTCTCTCTTTCTTTATATTAGTATAAATTGAAATGTAGCTACGAAACTTCACCGTCATTTCAATCGAATGCCAACGTGAGAGTTGAGTTACACCTTCCCAAAAATGCCCTTTTCCCAAATAAAACTTTCGAGGTCAATACCTACTTTTGCCTTATATGAGAAGAGTTGCCAAGTGGTACGCACAGCAGACCGTAACACGTTGCTCAATTATGAGGATCATTACTTTTAAATTCGGGTTTCTAATTACATAGATACTATCAATCAGAAGGTCAACGTAGCAAGTGGGCCCCCTCAATCCCATGTGTGTCGTGCACGATCACGTTAAATTATGGACGATTATACTGATATATGTCAGCTGGCTTTTGTTTGGTTTTTTTTTCTTATCAAAATATTATGCGTACAACATAAATCCAAGCAGATCACCCACCGTCCGCGTTTTATCCATAAATTACAAGACGACCAGCAAGTTCCGGTCCGGCATGACTATATGTAAAAAGAAGCGTGTGGCTGGTTTTTACGACTTGAGAAATCCTTGAACGACATAGAGGATAAACGCGGTTTATATTCAAATGAGAACAAAATTAGCTTAGGCAGAAACCATAAAGCGAAAAAATATGCGAAATTGTACCTGCCTGTTTAGCATTAACACGAGACCACGTGAACGAGCGCCGAGCTATTTCAGGTCTGGATGTCGAAAATGAAAATTGAATAACACAAGGGCATTATAACTGGCTTTTGTATAAAAATCGCTCATGTTACGCAAGCAATGATTGTGGAAATTGGAACAGTGCATCGATATTTCGATTTTTGAACGTACCCACAACAAAAACTAACCTAAATCGAGTATCTACGAAAAACAAAATGTATACTTTGATTGCCGGGGAAGGCTTATGCAAATTTTATAGTTTACATACTGCGGCCCGGAGCTACTCATGGAACGAGCCCAATTTACAAATCGATTAAAATGGACACTCCGCCGTGCTCCGTTGAGCTGGCCAGTCGTTTTAATGGCTCAAAGCTCAATAATTTATTGGCCAGCTACTGAAAAGTTGGACAGCTGACTTCAACATATGTGGACTGTGGACGCGTCGTGTGCGCGGCTGCTCCTCAACACATCGGGATGAGAGTCACGTCTCGTCGCAGCGTCGGAATTGTTTTTCGTTTTCTCCTATTTTGATTTTCTTTGTCAATTTTACTTGCGCTACCTGGCCTTATGCTTATGCTTGCATAGGTAAGCACCAACACAGGTTTACAAGACAGCTAGACTCAAAGCTCACTCACTGTTCCAACGATTTTGGGTCTTGCCAGCGAAGGTCTTTGCAATATTTCAAAACAAAAATTGCTTACTTGTGTCTATTAACAAAACTAGGGCAAATTTCTTATCCAGAAAAATTGCAAATTTAAAATGATACAAAAAAAAAAGTTAAAGACTACTTGTCTAATAACGTTAGATACATTTTTAAGAAAAATGAAAATGTTAAAAACACGTCTAAATTACTGATACATCTTAATAATGTATTATAGTATACAAGTACTCAACCCAACTAAACAAAATTACGTAAAAATTTATTGAATGCGGATAAAACAAGTCCACGTTTTAACATTCATTTAACACGCACAATAATTTTTTTGAATTATTTATTTTAATTCCGTCTTATATATATCTTTTCGTGTCATCTTTTAAAACAAAGATGTTTTTGTCGAAAAAACTATGCATATTACAATTATTTAAAACTTTAAAGAAAATATGAAAAAGTTTGCATACCTATTCAGACTAATACTGATTTAATGCTACAAATTAAAGAAGGAAATAAAAAACCAAATGCAAGTAGTTATGCAATTCAACTACCAGTTTTCGACTTCAAATAGATTAGAAGTATTTAACCAGTTCTTAAGACCAAAAATAACATCAGAACTTTAAAACCCATTAAAAAGGATAACTGGTTATATCCAATACGAAAAACAAACATTTACTAAACATTTTTGTTATTTTCAGTTTGTAAATAGAATTTTAAACGAATCTTTTAACGGGCATAGCATAAATAAAATATTCACAATATGTTTTTTTTTTTACTTTTTACTTAAAAAATTAGATCAGTTGTTTTTGAATTTGTGATTAAACTGTGGTATTTAATACAAAATGGCGAATTCAGTACGATAGAAATAAAAACGTAATAGAATTTAGTAAATTTTTTAATGAATGGGTAGAATTGAGGATACATTAAAAGTTAGTTCTGTATTATTATTTTTTTATTTATTTGACTGCATAAACAGATAATAAGTGTACGCGAATAAAAATTATGTTTTTCCACATTATTACCTCCCATAAATTTTAGATTAGCTTAAAAACGGAGAGACACTTTTTTAATTAAAAATAATATCTTACGTGAATTTAGTTATTCTTTAGAGCGAGTAAACCCAGATTTATAGGTGCTGCAAATTATTTACATTAACACAATGGAGCCCAAGCTACTCGTACCTACATACATATATGAAGAGCCTCATCCCCTAGTAACCCAGATTCGCCTGCATTCAAATGTTAATGGACATTATTCTGCAACTAAAAGACTCGGTGACAAAGGTGCTTTTAACTCTACTGACAAAGTTCCAAGGGCATATTTCATATTAAGTATGTGTGTGGGAAATTGAAGACAATTCCCTAGAAAATAGGCCAGGCATTATCTCCGGCTGGCAACCCTAGCGGCTATCAATTCCCAGCAAAATATACATGCAGTGGGGCTCTGGTGCTCCGGCTCTTTGGCCCCCATCCCTTCCGCGCTGAGCATAACATTGAAAAGCAAAAAGCTCTGCGGCGCAGCATAAACAAGTTTATGAAACTCAGCAGAAACGACATAGAACAAGCAAAAAAAAAAAAAAAAGTGGCAGGAGAGCGCTATGTTGCTTGTAGCAATCAGCCAGTGGGGCTCTGGGAGGCTGAGCATACGACCCCAGGGGAAGGGGCGAGACTGCGGACATTGCCAGGTCCCGGATTCGCGGAACCTTGAACATATTTCAAAGTGTTTTAGAATGCTCAAGGTGAGTTCGGTCTCTTTCCCATGCGGGGTCCAGCATAATTTGGACAATTCGGCCAGCTGCTGGTGAAGAGGTTGTCGCAAAACTCTCCATTATGCTGCGGTTCAGAGCTCATAGCAACCATTCTTATGTACATATGAAGCATACAACGAAAAAGAGGCCTGCAATGAGACAAGCTTTCAAACGGCACCGATTGTATCTAGCATCCGAATCTAGGGCCTACACTTGTGAAAGGTTCACCTAAACATTGAGGCGAGCGTTTTCTCCTCAACGTCGACGTGTGAAAAATGCTGCGCAACAGCTCACTGCGTTACGTAAGGAAAAAGTAAACGATCGATGTGAGGACTGAAAGTAACTGGCCCAGCTCCGCCAGCGCCATCCAGCGGAGCAGAGGCCTCCGCGGCAATTAAATTATAACGCAATCCTTTGCGAGTCGCTTGATTGCGCTCCCGGCCCCAATCACGATATATAAGATAAATAATGGATAAAGACTGTCCTCATACTTACGCAAATCGAAGCAGACCTCTATTGATCGAATTGTGCTGGATTGCAGCGGATTAGTCCTCGGACGGTCGTTGATAACCTGCAAAGGAAAGTAAACGAGGTTGAAGTCAAGCAGCCAGGCTAAATGCAAATTTTGATTTCTTATTCTAATTCTAGAAACGAAGGGTTCTTTGGTGCTACCCACCCCAAAAGGGTTGAGTAGGAGCCATTTAAAGTTACCCGGGAAGGATTACATGCAAGAAACATTTTCCTCCTTCAGTCACCCCCAACTCCAAAGGTCCTTGGTACGTAATATATATAAATAGTCATTCATTTCTTGAAAAATACCTTGATTCCTTAGAAGGAAATTAAGTACACACTCTGATACAAGGCGAAGGTAAATTTCATTCTGTTGAATTTTTATGACTCTAAAGGTTTAAGGGATTTATTATAGACATGCTTCAGTTCGTGGAAGAAATAAAAAAACTTTGGAATGCTTTTATTTATCGCAATAACATTTCTGTTGTACAATATTATTTTGAAATACACTAATTGCAAGCTTTTATTTAATACCACCCATAGCATGCTAATAAAGTCCTCATTAAAAATAATTGATCATATTTAGTTTAATACTTTCAACATTTATGAATTTTAATCAGAAATCGAAAATAACTGGTAGGTACTGTTTTTCATTTTCCTTGAGTTTTTTTTATATAAATATACATGCCTAGGTAGGTCGCAACAATGCTACCGAAAAATTGTTGAGAAGAAATAATCTACCTGCATTGAATTGTATCTTAACCTTATTTTGTTCTTATCATTACTACCCGGGATGAAATATTCCAAAATCGAAATATCGAACGGAAAATCAAAATAAGGTAAAGGTGGAAAGAGAAATCATGTCATTAAAGTTAATTTGTGCGACGAAGTAGCGTTTTATATGTATTTGATACCCTCTCGACGACATCGTAATTCTTAGCTACGCAGTTCAATTTATTTTATTATTAGTTATGTGATTATTTCATAATTTATTTCTTTTTCACTGACTTTTATATGAAATTTCCAAATCGTTCCTACATATAGATGAAGCCAACCTGACTAGTAGAAAAACAAAATATGAATTACGAGTTTCATGACGAGAAACACTTTCTATTGAAAACAATTGTAAGTCGTTACCAAGAATAAATTATTGTTTGCATTTTTAAAAGATTTATAGCAAATCTTGTAAAGTGCAATAACAACGTATCAAGTTAAACAGGTTTGATTCTACGGTCTTCTCACAGACCTCACCGTTTTTCTGAGGTGTACTTGAAAATGCAAGAGCCACAATATCCACAATTGGAAATTAGAAAGATTGTTGAAGAAAAGCCGGAACAGCCAGTTTAGCATCAAAGTTCAACAAGCCATACCGAAAGCAATGTTTGCACTGCAATTAAGCGCATTGCCATTGCACAAGTAATATACGGATTCAGTTTGAGAGCTTTTGTACTTTACATAATAGCAGTCGAAGAGCATGATTTTCGAATTGCATAACACCAATTACCAGCTAGACTTCTTCTGAGCTGGTGCAATTATTCAATTGTGATTAGCATTCCCCTGAAGGAGTCTTGTGTTGGCCAAACAACAGAAATAGCCTTTTCTGTCACAACCGCGACTTTTAATGTTACTTATGTTGCATTTAAGGACCAAAGGTCGAGTCCCGGAGCAGGGAATTTTGCAACTTCGTTGCGTTTTGAGAAGCTCTGGGCACGTGGATGGTCTGGTCGTATGTGCGGCCGATCAAAGAGCGATTTGCGATGAGTGGCAAAAACAGCAAAATTATATTATTTATCTTCCACTTACGTCAATGCCGGACATTCGAGAAAATTTATTTCGCGCTTGCATGTATACACTGGCGGGCAGTGGACACAACTTGGCGGAAAATTCGATTTAACTTTCAAATTTCGAAGCGTTTTCCCGGATTAACCCGTTCTCTGCGAGCTTTTATTTTATTTAGTATATTTCATTATCATTGCTCATCAATCTTGTCCACTTTTTTTAATAGTGACAGCAAAATTTGAAGAGAACTCAATCGTTTTGTAGATACACGAAATAGAAGGAAAAAAGTTCACGAAATTTTGAATAAAATCCGACGACTCCGCCCAAAGCAAAGTAAAACTTTTAGTGCTATTGCGTTGTAGTATACTTAGTTTGAGTTTACATTCATTTTAATAAAAAGGTGTAACCCGTCCTCTCAATTTGTTCAAAAGCAAGTATTCCAAGGTTGCAACTCCATAAATTTATTTACTAATTCTTTTATCAACTGTGATGTCTTTAGTTGCTAGTATATGAGTTATGACTAAAGTTTGCGCTTGAAATGTATGACTTATTGACTTTTCTTTTGTTTGTCGATCGTATTGGGCACAATGGGGCATAGCGATATGTCTTATTAATTTTTTGTAATTGTTATTTGACCTTTTTCAATGTGTCATTGAAAGTAGATTGTAAAGGCGTTTACAATAGCCGAAGATCAATTGCTATGAAATTTTTTACATCAATTACACAAAACGAGCAATTTCCGCATTTCAATTATTTTTAATCATTGTTTGTGCTCTTTTTGCAAAACGAGGATATGAAGAATAATCATTTCGATTTCTACGCTTTTATCCCTGCTCTGATAAATCTTATTTCTTTACAAGTTGCGTGATTCCATTAATGCTTCAGTAGCAAGCCTCATTAAATCGCAAGCTTAAGGTCTTAATCAATAATTAGGAACAAGGTTGCTTTTTTTCTAACTCTTTATCTGCTATAATTTTTTGTGTGCAGAAAAATTTCGGAGTAAATCATTTTACCACCGTTTTAATCTTTTTTTAAAGCCTTGAAATGTCGGAAGATCATGCGTTTAATTTCTTATCAACAGTTAAGCGTACATCTTAAAATCCAAGTAAGTAAACTTTCTCTTTATCTGCATATATTTTTTACTTTTTCTCCATACTCAAATCTTTTAAAAAGATCAACTTTGGATTAATTTTAATTCCGCAATATTTCCTTGAAATTATTTTGTTAAGTGTATAGGATTTTTATTTCTGCAGTGGAGTAATTTAAACACCAATATTATTCCTTATTTAGTATATCTATAATCAAATACTTGCATTTATAAACATTATCGTTCACCTATTAAATATAAAGCAACTGCTTCAAGTTATATTCACACAAAAAAGTGAGGAGAAAAAGGTTTTACTTGGGGGAGATATGTTTACATTTATCAGAAATATGTTCTTCAAAGGAAAACACTATGAATACGACTTAAAGCAACATTTTTTATTGAACATTTACTTTTATTTCTACACTTTACTTCAAAGCAAATGCCTCATTTTTATAAATATAAACTACGCTTCAGCTTATAAAGAACAGATAAGAGCTAAATTCTGTAATAAAATATTTTGTATATATTCCACAAATATTCCAAGACAATATTGAATTTAGAAATTTAATATAAAGTACTCCTTAAATTTCTGATACCCACCACAGTGAAAAGCAATCCTAATCTCCTTTCAAACATTTTTGCAAACTAATCCGAAAGCTTTAACTACAATAAATCAAAGAAATGTTCCAGCCAATCGTCTTTGAGAGGTTCAGCGATTTATTTTTTTCTCCCCAAAGCCAGATATTAAGTATCAGGGCTCATTAGGAAACCGTAGCAACAAAATATTTCCCCTAACGCAAATGGCCGGGATTTTCTGTTTTTTACGCCATGAAAGGATTAGCTTTGCTTAACATAATATGGGGTAAAAGGAAGTAGGTACACCGGTTAATCCCTACTCGAAGATGGTGACCTCATCTCGAACCCTCGGGGATGATAGTCCAAAAATCTTGTCCCTTAGAACAACAAAATTGCAAATTTTAACAACATAATAAAGTAGGTAAAGCGGCAAGAATTGTCGTCATGTTTGGTCGTACGGCAAAAACTGGTAGATAATTTAAATTAATTTAGATTTCTTAGAATATAAATAAGGAAAAAATGCAACCTTGTTTGAAAGACAAGAAACCGGTTCAAGTACTATAGACTGCGGCAAAAACCACACTCAAGTTAGTAACGTCCGCACCTTAATGAGGATCATTTAGAAAATTTCTCCCAGAGGTACGAGTTACCTTTCGCTGGTGCTCTTTTTATCTCCTGACTATGATTCATCTCAATTAACCCAAAGAATTTTAACATTCAAGTGAAAATTGCCATGGCATTCGGCGTTTATCATTAATTCTCCCAATGAATATAGAAATTTGCTCGGGAGCTTTCGGCGTAGGCAGGGCCAGTCAAAGGGAAATAATTAAAATGAGGAAAAAAGTGAATTTCATCACAATTGCCTTAATTACTACAACACCCAGGGGGAAATCGATATATCTGCTGGTGACGCACAAATTTCATCAGAATCGTCCTGGGAGGCGACCTAAAGTGGCCATCGTCCGATCCTAGGACAAGGAATAAGCGCCTAGACGCGCACCTTGCGACATACAACATTTCGAAACAGACTCAACACGAAGTGCACACCTAATAATTTGTTGAACTGTTTCCAAGCGCGTCTACCTCTAATTTTACGCGGCGTCATCGGGTAACGATACCTCAGCAACCAGATTTATTACGTTCTCAGAAGGTGAATGGGAGTTTCTCAAGGTAAATCTTGGATCGCTGTACCTTCGGCCAGAAAAACTTTTCCGCTGCAGCTCTGCCCCCGAGTCGAGTAATCGAATGGAATTAAGTGGAAAAGTAAAAGTGACCCGAGCGCTCTTCATTAACCTTGCTCTGCAAACATCTTGGCCTCCACCGGAAGTTCGGACCTGGTCATGAACAAGTCCAAACAGAAATACTTCGCGCATTAACTCCTTTGCCTATTTTTTCATAATGGAATCTAGGACTGGATTAGACGGCAAAAAAACGTAATTTTTCAAAATTTATAAGTCCAGAATGCGATTTAGCAACCACTCTTATGTTTAACTTAACTAATTTTCTCCCAGAAATTTAATTCAAGAAGGACATGAAATTCGAGAAAGAAATTAAAATAATATTCAGACGAAAAACCAAACCCGTGCAATTTCATCTTCTGTATAAGATTATAAAACGTCCAAAAATGAACTTTATTTTCATGCTTCTAAACTTAATTAGAAGACATTTTTTTTACTTCACTCCAAATTTGAACCCTATCCAAACACACAAATAAAAATGACAGACACGAATTGATCTGATATCTGTGTATTTAAAAATCGTCGAAGAAAAGTTCTAATTAGAAAACTTAATAAACTTTAATGAGTTTTTCTCAGTATCATACGCAAAAACAGGTCTGTTCGAGTAGGCATATTTTTTACAAGCTAGGCCGTTCAACTTATTAGAAAGAGTTTAAGATGGAGAATTTGGATGTCTTTTCGGTACAATTTTGTTCGGTTAATAACTAATCTTCTTTCATTTAAGAATTAATAGTAAATAATACTAATTGTTTTATTCTTTTAGAATTATGCCAAATTTGTCTCTGACATATGTATAATGCATAGTGTACGATTTGTGAAAAATTAAAAATCGGATTTTATGAATTTTACTTCAAAGCTTTCATCTAATACTTTAACAATGAAACTAACAAGACGGGTCAATTTGACTCGTACTCAATATCTTCTTCGAGGGTGTTATAATTTTTAAAGTTATAGGTTAAGATTTATGCCAAGATTCATAATTGCGACATATTTAGAAATCGTTTTAAATTTATCCTTACTATTCCAATTTTGCAGGTAGATACATTATATTAAAGGCGCGAAAAATGAGTGTAATTGCGTGTTTGAGTGCTGGTACTTTTAGTTTTAGTGTTAAGAGTTAAAGAAATCAGAAAGAACACATTTTGGAAATGTCGCATCCAGAAAACAGAGGCGCACCACCCTTAATTAAGCTGAATTGCGTGTCTTCGAATTCATTCGCGACGCTCGCTTACGCCAGCAGCAGCTTTGTTCAGCTCCCCAGCTGATGACCTCTTCCTGAATAAAAAGTACAAGGCCACCTCGAGCATTGTGCCGCCGCGACGCGGTGGTGGCGCTCCTGTCGCCGTGATGTGGCTCAAGACGCCGACAAAGACGCAAGTCGCAAGTCTCGAGGCGGTGGCCACCGGCACCAAATTAAGCTACGGCCGGGAGGAGAGCCCCGGGAGCACCCCGGGAGCGCCCCAAAGAGCTCCCCAGAACCAGCTGGTTTCGGTTTGGGGCCGCTCTCGGACGCGCTTTGTTCCCCCGTCGCTCGTTTTTGCCGTTCTCATTGACGCGGTGCGGTCGATTGACCATTGACCGTCTGCTCGTCCGTCATCTCGTCCATCCCCCGTGCGTCGCGGCGCAGAGGCGGATTTGATTGGATTTGACCTGGCCACAATGAATCCCCCTGGTCCATGGAATTTTTGCTCGTTTTTATCCCGGGAACGATTTCCTATTATCGGGAAACTTTTGCATCGCATTCTGAGGATGCACACAAAGCGTCCGGCTTTTATTTTCTGATCGCTGTTTTGCGCCGCCGCCGCCGCTGGCCGCTGGGCCGCGAGATGAGCAAATGAAGCCCGAGGTGCGATCTGGCAAAAAACACAACTCTTGGAGAAACCGCCTTCAGTCGAGTGAAGAAAATTGAATTCAAATCAGAGTTGGGTAACATCCCAGTTTCACTCAGCCAGTCGACGGGCACATGAGTGGAAATTTTATGAAAAAACACTAAAACCAGGCCGTCTAATTTCTACCGACAACATTTTGTCGTTGTTTTACACCAAAAAACTAAATACTATATGTAATATTATTTAAAAACAAAACCCAAGCATTAAAAGTCTGCGATTGTGGCTGTATGCCAAAAGCAAATTGTGCTAAGATTAGATTAATTTCAATATATTAATTAAAAACTTCGGCTTGCTTGAAAATGTTATATTATTAAAAATAATTGCAAAAATGATGTTCGTTTCGACCTTTAGCTTCATTAAATTTGGCATAAATGTAAGTGATACGAGGTTTGGCATATGTTCCCTAACAATAATCATATAAAGAAATATTAAATTTTAGAATTAGATTAAGTGGCCTAAATAAGAAAAAAACTCTGCCAACTGCGGGTCGTGATGATATAAAATCATATGTAGATATGATATTAATGAACAAAAATTTAGAAATTACAAGAATGAGGGCACATTGACATTGTTAATGACGTTCACAAGTTGTGCGACTAATAAAAATATAATGTAGGGAAACACTGCCTCATTCAAAAAACTTCGTCAGCGATACCCCACAGAGAATACTTCAAAAAAATTTGGGAATGTTTTAATCAAATTAATTAATAAATGGGGAATAACTACTACAGGATTCGGTGTTAGATCAAATCTCGTTTAGAAATTTCTATGCCCGCTGTTTCTACTTTCGAACTAAACAAATCGAAAAGATTTTACAAAAGCCCGCCCCTTTGCATCAAAATTTCATAAAAGAATTCCTAAATTTATAACAAAGTCATTTAAGTTAGGTACCTTTGATTTTGATTAATTTTTTCATTCATATTATTCGGTAGAACATTTCAAAGGAATAATTTTGGATATTAAGCACATGCGACAAACCAATATGGAAATCAAAGTCAAAATTAATTTGTTAACATTTTATTAAAAGAATATTTATCCAGAATGAGTTCTTACAACGTTTTTCAATTGATTTCTAGGACAGATTAAAAGAACGAGCCCTATACGAGTATAATTTATTGTACCATAACATAGATTATGTTTGTTTTGGTGTCAAATTTACTGGTATCGATTGGTGCCGTGTAACCTTGATTTGTCAATGTTCATGAGTTCGTATTTTTTAGAGGGCAGACAAATATTTTAAAAATAGCGACAGGATTATTCTAGAGGTTAAAAAGCGTTAGACAAAATGTATTTAGCAAAAGGAGACTTTGTCCACTTCAAGCATTGAAAATAGGGCATTTCAGAGTCACCAATTTTAGACTTCACCTATTTAATTTGCATTGCAGCAATTTATTCATAAATTTAAAGATGTTTTCTTATAATCTTATCCTTTTCAAGTAAACTAAATTAAACCCAAGTATCAATCAAGTGTAGTAAAATAAATCAGGTGATACTCAAACTGGTCAAAGTAAAGAGAAAGAAATTTATTAAATACCTGTTGATCTAAATTTAGCATAATTTATAGACAATGAAGATGTTTTTATGAGAGATCTAAACAGTTGAAACCTCTAATCGGTTTTGTGGTTTCCTTAAGATGCTGATAAATCTTTTTCATGGCAAAATGTAAATACATAAATGTGTAAGCTACTAAAATTGAGTAGCCAAATTGATTCGATCTAATTAATGAAATCAGGTTAATCGTCCAAATCGAGAAAAAAGCTCATCTTGGCCTTTTCGTTTTTCTAGCTTCAAATCGTTTCACTCGAGTGCGACATGCGAGGAGCATTGCCAAAGAATGCGGCACCGCGCAGCGCAATACCTGAGCATAAAAGAGCGCTACTGTAGCATAAGCAAATTCTAGCAGAAAGGGAGAAATTGATCTAAAAATACAAAGATGACCCCTGACTCCAGGAAGCGGTCCAATTTTAGTCCAAAAGTCGCAATCAAATTCCCAGACAGCGCGAGCAGAAGAAGCACCTACGCCGCAGAGCGCATAAGTGAGGTATGTATTTTGCGGCCGCGGACGTGTTATCGTCGCGCGCACGGGCACGAACGAGGAAATTATGTGGTGATAATGCGTAGTGGCGCGGCGTGAACACGTCGAAACATGTCGAAACATTCCCTCGACGGGTTTACTCGGGTTTGCAGAAAAATTTTACTCGCAAATTGCGCGAAACGAACAACTGTAAGCCCCTTTTACTAATGGAAACAAATACGCCTTTCTTCGTTCGCTTATTATTGTTATTTAAGAGTTAAAAAAGCCATATGATGCACTCTTGTGCGATTTTCCAAAAGACCTAATTTATAAATTTTACTTTCTCTTTCAGTCTGTCTATTAACTCTAAAACATTTACCCTTGAGTAAAAAGGAAAAGAACTTTTTATTTGAAAGTGCCTGTTAACTTCACGAAAAGGTTCGCACTTCTCGTTTTACTCGGTTTTACTCATGTTACAGAGCGCACGAGAGCGCGACTAAATTTTAGTACACCCCACTGCTTGCAGTAATCTGTCATTTATCGAGACATATGTTTGTATATCATTAAATTTTTTTAAGGTTCAGATGATTACTTATAAAATTAACTTTTAAAAAATACACGTGAAAATTGTTACTAGATTTTTACTCAAGACAATTTTACCCAAAGTTGCTAACTTTATGGATCATGTGCATAAGAATGTACTTATGTATGCAAGTCGTAAAACACAATATTATTATTTTTTCGAACGCACCGCCAAATAATATAGAAAAATATATTGTCTACTAAATATTTCGAAACATACACATGTAGTTTATGTAAACGATATTGGAAAATTAAACCTTTACCTTTCCCAAAGAATAGCGATTTGGGGCAATCAGTAAGCTATCAATAATTCGATAAAAAAAAACTAAGATTGTGGTTTGATTACCGAAGTTACCGAATTATTGATTAGATGGATATAGAAATAAATGTTTTGATATAAAATAAGCTATCATACATTTATTGCACTGTACTTTGATAAAAAAAGAACAAATAAAATAAGAAAATACAATAGTGTAAAAAGTTACAGATTAATGGGTAGGTCTTTTAAACAAAAATGTTTAAGTCTGCCAGCTTTAAACGCGGATTGGTAAAATCACGTATTCAATCCATTTTAGACAGTATTTAAAAAATACCGATGTTATGTAGAAGCTTAAGGCGACGTTCAAATGAAAGCTTGAACTTTCGACTCTAATAACATTTATAACTTGTGCTGATCTTTTTGATGTTTAATGTAATGTTAATTACTAAAATATAGCTTATTCCATCATTAAGTGCTATTTTTACTCAAAAACTTGATGTAATGAAAACTCTTCATTTTCAGGTTTGCATCTCAACGTTCAAAACAACTTTTCACTTGAAGTTTAGCAGACCTGCTTTATCGATTAAAAAACAGGTTTCTCTTCAACCTTATTCTAAATTTCATTATTATCGTACAAACAAAAAGTAATGAAATAAACGATCTATAAACAAAATTAACCACCCTCTAACGTTGAAACGGTCTATAATATAAAAAATAATTCAAACTTTGTGATGTGTATGTGAATGTTTTTATAACATCGTAATTTTATCTCAGAGTTATGCAATCCATGTTTTCAATAAAAAACTACGCCATTTATTGACTTTTATTATTAACCCTCACCTGTTGTGCAAATGTGTTTGCATCGTCGACTGGAGCAACGCGACAAAAAGAATATTCGCCTCGAACTGAACTCCTGGTGTACTTCTTCCCGGGCGTTGACCCTCTTCATTATGAAAACAAAATGCGATAAATGATAGTCCGCGTGATAAAAGCGCGGCGCAGGGGCGCATAGAGTCCATTTGATTACGTCTTTTTATCTGCAGTGGCACTTTTTATTTTTTTTCCTTCTAAAAACTCGATTTTTCCCACCGCAGTAATTGGTGAAGAGCTCGTCTCCAATTAGGGGAGCCTCTGCTGCACAGAAAATGCGGAAAGCGGCATCTCCGCGGCGGATGTGTTCATGTTTTCATTCAATTTAGAGTGTACTTTGTGTGCCGTGGAAAGACGGGAAAGCGGGACCTTTCGGAACCTCCGGGAGCACCTGCAGTAGCATACCGGAGCCCCAATCTGGGGAACCGGAACGACTTGCTTTAGATTTTTCCCTACATGCGCGACGAAAATAAAATAAAGTATATTGAGTTTATAGCCAGCCAGAATCGAGCGGCTGACGGACCCGCCCTGTCCGCGGCCGCTGTCTCGTGGAAAAACCTAATTTATTATCAATTCGCAGCCTGTGCGACGTTGCATAACACGTCCATCCTTTCCGGCTGTTAGTAAACAAAAATTCGCAAAAATCCCCAACGTGAAAGTAGCCCCCCCTCGCCACTGGGAGTCTTTTTCGCGGTTTTTGTTTTTTGTTTTTTACGCCGTTTGTCGCGAAAACAGGATTTTTTAGTCGTGCCTCGCAGCCGTCGAATGGAAATTAATTCAGCGATTGTATGACTGACTGCTGTTCGCTATTATCGGGTTTCTGATAAAAAAAACCATCGCTGCGGGTTTTGGGGTCCTAATTATGGAACCAGTTCTTGACCATTTCGACCGCTTTATTTCGTCGTTTATCACTCGGATCTTAAACGAAAACCAACAGATCAAGTGCACTCGCTAAAATTATATTGCAAACAAAAAATAAAAAATTAAATCAAGAAAGACGAGAAGGAGCCGACGCCCGTCGACTGGAAAATCGTCTTCTTCTTGTTTTTCGACAGTTTCGAAATCTTAAGAAAGCGATTGACCCATTTTGCTTAAGTTCCAATCAACGCGTAACAAATCGAAGACGTTACGAAATCCGCTGAGGAGACGGCTGAACTGGAAAATGCCACTTTCAGGTGATTTAAAACGCCCGCAATAAATTTTATTCATTTCCAGCCACCAATTAGCATAAATCCAACTGAAAATGGAAATGTCAGGTGTGAAGGGCCCTTGAGGAGAAATCAACTCGTTAAAATTCTTGTCAAATCCATGATTTTAACATTTTAACATTCTACAAATGCCTAAATCGGTCATTATATGCTACAACAGCCCGCACTCACTAACGCCGACATCCAAACACAAGTGAAAACGCCTCAATTTAAATGTTTACTGATATTAGCGTATTTTTGCTGTTGGTTCAATCAAAACAGGATCATTAGCACGATAATAAAAGAGAATAAAATTATGAATGCCCCTTGCTAAACACTGCGAATCTGTTGTTTGCTTTATCAAAGAACAATTTTTTTTCATTTTTGTTGTTTACATTAAAATTATCGCTATCAAATGAACATTTTTGTTAACCTTGATCAACCCTCATCTATGAAAAGAATATGAAGTAAAAAAATCCTTTGAAAAATATATCTTATAAAGAAATATGCAAAAGTTATAAAGTCTAACAAAATCTCGCCAAATTCAATTCTGATAAACCAGGGGTTTATAATTAACTGTCATAAGTTCCAGAAACCTAATAGAGGAGATTTAGTTAAGTTAAAAGGTTAGTTTTATTTCTAATATATGTATATTGAAACCATATTTCCCATATCGGTCACAAAAATATCTAAGAAAGTACATTAAAAATTTTGTTAATTCTTTTATAAAGTTTCTAGATATATAATAAAAACTAACCCTTAAAGTTTTACTATTCGATACATATTTTTATTTTTTTCTTTCCCTAAAAAACGATGCTTTTCTGATAAGAAACAAACTCGTTATGAAACCATCTTCGAAAATCTGATGAAATAGTGATAATTGTTATAAAAAAAATAAGAATTTGTCTGGCGCGTGAAGTCATTAAGAAATGTGCCTGATAAATACTCAAGTCGCATATTTTGCATAACAGACTAAGTGACTAACAGCTCTAGTATGGCAACTCACAACTGTGAGTCATGATCTTAATTTGGAAGATATGCTTGTCAAGTTATTTAAATCAATTAAACATATGTTAACTGGTACCATAAAAAATTATCAAACAAGAACAGAGCATGTACTAGGGCGAAGTAAGGTAATCTATGAAAAATGTAAAATGTTCTTTAAATTAACCAATGTTTAACCGATTATCTGATGACGTGTCAATTTGCACGTGGTCGCCGAAATGTGTGATTGATTAATTATTTGGAATGGAGGCTGAGGCTTTAAATGGAATTAAACCCAAATTTCAAGGTAAATAATTTAATTGATTTTAGTTTGTGTAATTCATTATAGTTAATTTTATTGCAGTTGCCGTGGTTTCACTCAATAGGTACTGATTTACTAAAAAACGCTGGATGAATTATTACATACATATTTATATATCTGATTGTATAGTTGCTGAGTAATACACCCTCATTTTATAATGTTCAATAGTGACAAATTACATTAGATAATTGTTTGATAGTATAGGTACTAGTGACTAAATCAAATCAAATTTTCTTCTCATGCTCGGTTAAACTAATTGCTTCAAGTCCTTTACTATAGTAATTACAATAAACCTTTGTGCTAATTCACGCATAGTTTCGAGATCTCTCCACTTCTACTTCATTATCCACTTCGGTTTAAGTTCGCCCACGTGGTTCGTTCTCCAGATTAAAATCGCTAAAGCGGAAACTCTCAAACATCGACGTACTGCAGGTTCATTAACCACATCCTCACCGAACGTTCTTACTGTGGGTTGTTTGAACTGCATTTATTCCCCAAAAGATATTCGGGAATAAAGCGAATTTAATACTTATGATTACGTAAGACAGTTCGACAATTCAAATACTTCATAAGCATCTTTAAAAAATTAAGTATTATTATCAAAGTGAACTTTTAGAATACTCAATATGTCTTCCCTAATAACTTAATTAATCTCAAACTTCCATGCCTTAAGAAATGAAGGTTTAACGAGCATTTTTCTTAAAACTTCCCCCACAATTTATTAGGTTCTTTTTCAGGATCAGTGTAATATTAATTACGGTGGCAATAATTTCTTGAGGCTGTTATAACCTTTTTCAAGTTTTCTGAGAAGGTTTCAAAACGTTATAATGTACGACATATGGCATTATCACACGAGGGTATAATATAAATACATATACATACAAAATACATGTAACTCAGCCTGAGGGAAAATCCTGGAAGCTCATTTGTAATCCCAAAGTTCTAAGAAGAAGCATTAACCACTTTTCACTTTTATTCGTATTAAATATACCGAAATTACTCTGAAAAAGAAGGTAATTCTTAAAACCTAGAAATACTTAATTACATCAATTTTCGTGGACTCTGTAATTTTTGGGTTTCCTAGTAGTATTCACCCTCCAGAAGAGGCGTTACAGAATCAGTTCTTTCTCGATTTTTTAATTAAGTATCGTTACCTAATTTCGAAAATTCGTTCTGAATTAAACACATTGTTTTTAATAACGATATTATAAATATACATATTTTGATACAATTAAGAACATTTTAATCATATATATCTATGTAGGTGTCTTTTTAAGCAACAATCTCCTAAATTATAATTATCGTAAAAATCTACTAAAATATTATCAAGTTATCAAGATATCGAAACTTTTCTTTTTAAGTGAAGCCAATTTCGTAAGAAAATTAAATGAATTGCCGCTTAACTTTAGCTGGAAAGTTTTGAGCTCGTATAAAATTATTTTTTTAAAACTAGACCAAAACGAATAATTGATCCACAATTTTCCATGAACTAGGACAGTTTTCTGCGCAATGGGACAAAAATGGGTAGGAGGCTCGGATTTTTGAAACTGTCAACAGCCAGAACGAAGGAACAGAATTAATTATTTTCTAACAGGTGTTCTCACACGGGTGGATTTTCCGTTTTCTGGGCATCTTCCACCCCTGAGGTGTGCAAAATTAAATCTGCTGATTTATTAAGCATCACTGAACTTCGACTTATTTTTAAATACCTCCATCGACGGTGTCTGCCGTGTGTCACTAATGCGAGGAACGCGCCTCAGACTCCGCGGTGACAAAATTAGACCAATTCGGATAAAAAAAATAAGAAACAAATACGACCGGGACCGCCGCGGGCGACTTTGGGGCTTTGGGAGCGGCGCGCTGGTCAATGAGCTTTGCGTCAATTGACTCGTGGCCCCCGCGCCTCGTCCTGCCGCATCGGGCGTCCGTCGCCGCATCATCATCGCAGCGCGGCCGCGTAACGGCGCAACGCGACCAGAAATGGACGACGTTTTTATTATCGCGGCCTGCGCGTCCCCAAGCCGCGGGGAGACCCTTGCAAGAAGACTGCGCCGCGGCGACGAACAGGTTCCCGCGATATTTACGGTCTTTGTTTTGTTTTGGCCCCGCGATGCCGCGACTATCCTCGCGGAACAAAGGAGCGTCCAGCGGGCGAAGTGAGGCGGAATTAAGCAGTTTTTTGCACGCGCCCCTCGTGGGGAAAACGGACCCGACAAATAAATGAGGAACGAGTGTCGCACAAAGAGCTGCTGCGTGTTGCCAGTGCCCGAAGGTTTTATAAACAGAAGCCTTTCTCAACCCTAGTTTTTTAAAACCAAAATCCGCCAATTAGGAGTGCAACTCATGTGTTACGAGCTCCGCACAATGCCACTTTACAAAAGAAATGTTCGTTATTGGAGCCAATTTCGAAAAAGGACATGCTTAGATTTCTCTGAGTATCTTTCATAATTCAAAGCAACCTAATCGCACTTGACCTAATTCATTCCTCTTCTTTCAGCTTATTTGATAGGTAATGAGTCATATAAGGTTAAATAAAGCGTAAATCTCGCAATGAAGGTTAAAAACATTAATGCATAAATCTTTCTTTTAAAGGTTTACTAAAAAATCTCAAGCAATTTCGTGACGGTCAGTGCAGTTGAACAAGGTCAAAAGCCAAGAAAATCGAAACTAAAACGTTTCCTGTATGGTGTAAGCATTACATTTGAAAATACTAATATAGTGTATTATACTGGAATTACATAACTAAATTCAATATACCACAATACATATCTTTAAAAAAATTAAACCAAAAATTAAGTCAATGTAATAACAGGAGTAAAAATCATCCCTCAACTTTTTATTCTTAATTAAATAAGAAAAAAGGTTAGTGGACGACTTCCATTTAAGAGGCAATAGCTTTTATTCTTGATGAAATCATTATTTGTAACAATTACTATCCTGGAGTCAACAAAATAATCCCATTAACTAATTTCTGGAGTCAACAAAATAATCTCGTTAACTAATACTGTATATGGTTGAAGAATTTGATAGGCATGTGTTGTTTATGAAAAAAAAGAAAAACTTTCTTTAAAATTCTAAAAATAATGAAGCAACAATATAAAAACAATTTTTCACGAGTGGAGCTCATGGCATGGGGTTTGTGTGACGATTTGATCACAGAAAAGCCTGCTGGTGTGTGAAAAGTGCGAAATTTTTCCATTAAACGCGAATTTCCCTGTTATCACAATAGAAGCCCTCTGGCGGTCGTGGTGCGTGCTTCATTTACCTAGGGCTCGCGGAAGACACGTAAACACACCGCCGTCTCGCGAAACATACGCGATTTCTTCGCTGGAGGACAGCGAAGCCGCGCCGCGCCACAGATGTGCAAAAACAGGGTGGATGTGGATGTGGATGTGGATGTGGATGCTGGGTTGAGGCCAGGAACCTTCGGAGCCCAGGCCAGGGACCTTCGCGAGCCCTCCGCCGATTCCAGCTCACTTCGTCCAGGTTCGAAGGCATTCAACCCGCTGGTAGAGGTCACTGTACCGACACTCATACACACACACACATCGGTCAGGAGCGAGGCCAGTGTGCGTGAAAGTCGCGCGAAGTGGCTTGCGCTGCAGTGCGACGTGCACCAACGCGAACTCCGTTGTGCAGGGGAAGGTTGTTGGGCTGAAATAACGCGGCCGCCTCCGAGCCTCCGAGCACCGGCAGCGGCGAACCACTCCTCCTCTGAAGGGCCCCAGAGATAAAAAGGGAAAAATGAAATCGAAGAAAAGGGAAGCAGCCCACTCCGGCGGGAGTACATCTGCATTATCCGCGGCCTGGTGGCACAGCAGTGTGCCTTTGAAGATTGAAAGACCCTTCTAACGAATATCAGGGAAAATTGTTTTATTAATTTCGAACTTTCCGCCAAGTTTTCTTTTATACACTCACCGAAAATCAGCAGCGGTATGGGCGATGTTTGCGCTAATGATGGGTCGAAATTTTCATATTTTATCAATTTTTTATCCGCGCTTTCTGTGTTTTCCAAGAGGTGAGCCAGGGGTAGCAGGGACGCGGAGATAACGAGCCTCGACGCACCCACCCAGACAATTTCCACTGTACCCCCGTGAACTCTTCCGGCGTGCCAACGCGGCGACGTAGCTCCCCTTGTTTATCTCCGTTCGCCTGCGGTGCGGTGCGGCGCGGTGCGGAGCGCGGCCGTCAGGTTGTAGTACGCGACAACGCCGAGGAATGGGGCCATTCGCAATCTGAACATTTGGCTCAGTTTAATTCTTTTCGCTTAGAAATGTTTCCAACTGGCAACTTAGGCCCGCACATGAAAATTTACAATGTTGCGATCTCAAGCAATATGTCGAGGTTTCATTACGACGGCTAAATTAGCTCAGTGAAACTAGAACTAAAGACTAAAATAAATAAAACGAACTCGACCGCAACGCTGGCCGGCCTCCTGCCCTTCTTTTCCACCCCCCGAGACCGGGCAAGTGTGTGTGACCAAATGGGTCCAAAAATGACCACACTGCACACACTATCAAATTCAATACGCGGCTTATCGGCCAGTTCCCACTCAACGAAAATGAACTCGATGCGAAAACAGTTGGAAACTGGCTTTTCGATTAACTTAATGTCGCAATTATGGAAAGCAATTAACAGATAAGGACACCGGTGGCCAATCGACAATTGTTGCTCGCTGGTAACATTCACTGGGTAAAAAAAGTTTCGGATATTCCCATTCCGAAAACTAGAAAGTTAAATTTTAACGCAAAACCATTAAGGTTCATGCTGCATGCAGGTGCAAGTTTCATAGACTTAGAACTTATAGTTAATTAGGGCCGTCTCTTAAAATGGACATTCCAACACGATAATCATCCAATACACACGGCCAAAAAGTTGTTTAATGGAATTATCTTTGGATTTTATCTACGCAGTTCTCAAATTTCAACGCTATAATGAAAAAAGTATTTCTTTGTTTCCCTTTTCAATTTCTTATCACAAAAGAACATAAAGTGCTTGGAAGTCAGATATTTTTAATGTTTTTAGGTAATACTTAAAACCAGCCTGTTTAAACTAAAACATTTTAATACGAATTTGACATATTATAATTGAAAATTTGAGTCTGGCTACCGATTTTTCAATAGATTGATAACATTACCTTTTACAAATAAAACCATCAGTTGGATGTGATGAAAAGTATTGCTCACTCTTAAAATAGAGAGGGAAATAATTGTTGTAGCAGTTGCATAGTTAATAATTTATATATAAATTAATTGTTTCAGTTAAATGCAACTAGTGACATAAAAACCTTAAATTATTTAATTCCAATAAATATAAAAAGAGAATAACGCTTTATTTTACTTTCAATATTAGTAATATTAACACCATGATGAATATAAACCCTTTTTTTAAAAAGTCGTATTCCTTATGTAAGCTACAAAATTTAAGTTCAACAAACATACAATGACAACGATATTTATTACGAAAACAGGAGATTCATTCAGCGTGTATCTAATCTATCCATTTATCATAAATTATTTAAATTATTCCCTTGAATGCCATCAGTACAACGGAAAAGTCAGCAATACTAAGATACATACGGTTACCGATACATAAATTGTTTATGATAATGGACCTAACATTGAATTGAACTATTTATTTGAATGAACGAGTATCTGAATTCCATTGAATGCAACATAGGTTAAATTTATTCTTTTAACTGTGATCACTGAATAATCGATCACTTAAGGTCAATAACTTTATAACATTTTTCAAAGTTGCACTAATAGTGATGGTATTTTTATAACAAATTGGGAAGGATGTTTGCAATTTGATAAGGATAAAAAGAAACTTTTCTGATTTTAGTAAGACAATGCCACAATTCACACAGCAGAAGCTCTAACTGCGCAGTAAATATAGATTTAATATAATTGGAACGCTTAAAATTAAAGTTAAATGGTAGATATTGAATCGATTAAAGAGGAGCTAAATTATTTTGTTTAGAATTTAAAGGTTGCATATATGAATAACATTAAACTTATGCAATAGCGATAGTTGAATCGTTAAAGTTGGATAAGTAAAACCTTGCAGACCGGACCATTATATGAATAAAATATGATTGTGATGTTGCTGCTAGTTTATATCTGTTCACATAAATAAATGAATTCTTTAATCGAAGTCGAATCGACGCCGAAAAACAGAAATAGATCATAAACCCAGCGCTGCACTCGGTTCGCGCGAGGGGATACGAAATTAAATTTCGTTTGTTTCGATTCTCATTAATGAACCGCGTACTTTTAGCCGCCAATTGGCTTGAACAGTGGAAAAAAACCCTGTTTACATTCGCGGGAGCAGCTGAAAATAATCAATCCAGTTTTATACAACCGCAGAACAAACGGGAGTGAAGTGGAATGAAATCGCCCTGCCCAGCCTTGGAGTCGTGGCGCTAATTGCCCGCAGCGCCCTCACATTTATCTAATTTAATAAAAGTAGCGGAAACTTCGCGAGTGGAATGAGCGCACGTAAGAAAACATTTTAAGATATAAAACTTGTGACCTTGGGCTGATAACCTGGCTCAGCGCGGGGAGAGCATAATTCCGCTGGCAAGCCGCGCAAATAATAAAAAACAAAAAGCATAGCGCGGCGCGTTTCTGTCCGCCGCCGCAGCATGTGCACACTACTCGCGACGCACGCTCCCAAACGACTCGTATTTTTTTGCGTACAACTGATTGCGTTGTTCAATTCTGGCGGGGTGACGTCGGCTCCGCAAGACTGCTCTTTGTGCCGCTGAAGAATACGCGTTTATATAAAAAAGGAAAATCAAAAATTTAAGAAATAAGACGTTTAATGGCTTTGAGCCAGCGCGACACGGGTGCCTAAAATGCTCTCGCTTATACGACGAACGATTCCAAGCAGTCCGCCTCAAGCAAGTGATTCTTGCGTATTTAATTACAATCCAATTTCACGACACCACTTTAAATTAAAACTTAAGGAAGCCAAAAGTGCCAAACGATGACCCAAAATGAGGTCAAAAACCATCGAAAACGGGGGAAACCTTCGTAATATATTCATCACATTACGCGCCGTGTGTTTTTGCTTTTAAAAACAGGAAGACTCGCTTGACAATCATAAGCAGGGCTAAAGCTATGGCTTTATGGGTTAAAACCAAAATAAATCTAAAAATATTCAAAGCCACACATTTTTCTTGAGGAGAAGACTTTCGAAATTATGTAGATTTTTGTTTTAGCCCCAGCTTTGAGTAACCTATAAAAGAGTTTTTTGGCAAATGAATTTTCCCAAGTATTTAAATTCAATTTATTAAGCCTCCATTTCCATTTTGTCTGAAATTAAAAACGAGCAGATGGAAATTTGCTTACGATAAAGTCTATTGCGTAACATATTGAAGATTTTAAACATCAAACAAACGAAAATAATTTTGTTTCAGCATACCACGCTTGGAGTATGTTCAAATTTCCATGGTCGCTTGACTAGAAATGTTCGAAAAAAAAATCAATTTCATCTTGTTTTCAAATTATTTAAAAAGATAGCAAATATTTAATAAGTGTTAACCATCCATTAATAAGAGCCTCAAAATGGTTTGACAATGTTCTTGTACGACATTTTTCATTGAGTCAACTTTTTCCTTGGAAAAGAACTTCTCGGTTGAATATTATCCTTGTAAAAAATGTTTCATTTACTGCCAAACAAACCACCGTCGCACTAAAATCAATTCGTCAATGTAATCCTTGGTTTATTGCAGTGGCCTTAAGTTCAGAACAACTTTTTTTTATCGTTTACCCAGCTTTACACACAAACTGAGCAAAAACAATTCAAACCAATCCAAATTAAGGTCAAAAAGGTCACTGTAGAATGAATTGAGCTGACAAAGCTCATTTTCATTCTAAGTTTAATTTTAAAAAAACCTCGAAAATATTATCAAGAAACATTATTGGGAACATAATTAATCTTAATTCGATAATTGTGATTGTTAATGATAATTTGTGGTAATACAGATTGCGGGCGGCATATTCCCACGATGGTATTTCCGCATTCTACTTTTTTTATTATTAAATTAAGCCTACATAAGCCTCAGAAAATATGACTGCAATGTCAAGGTTTCATTAACTTATGTAATTGTAATGAAGATGAAAAACTATTTATTTCAATTAATAAAAATGAGTTACAAACTAATTCCCAACGGATATCAATGGTTTTATAATTCAGTGAATAATTTTCGCTATTTACAATATTATAAAGTTGTTTCAAAAATTGGTACGATTGCTAAAATCGAACAACAATATTCCAAATATTTCCAAATTTATGTTTTAGAGAATAAATTACAAAAACATGCATATAAGCATTGTTAAAGACTATATTTCATTGTGAAATGAAAAGTAACCAATGTGGAAAAACAAAAAAACAAAAACTAAAAATGATACTATTAAGCCAGTTTTATTTAGAACAAATTAGACAACTATAAATTGTCAAGTTACCTAAGGGCATAATTGTACAATTGTAAGAAAACTGTTTTCTAAAAAAAATAATTTTGTCTAAACTACATAGTTATTAGTTCAAAGACATAGCATGGCTTATTTTAAATAAGAAATAAAAGAAGGTTCCATAACGAGAGACCCAAAAGATCAAATAAATTAAAATTGAACGATTTTTCAAGCGAAAAGGATTTTAATCTATTTGGCTTGTTTGCTGTGAACCTTTCGAAGAGCCTTGAAGGAAATGGGTTCAATGTCTTGAGGGCAAGAAGCTTGTAAGTAGGAGACTGAAATTTATACTTTAACTTATATTGATGCGTATTTTTAGTAGTAGATACGATTTATAGAATTTTATTATATTGTTTCTTGGTTTTATTTAATCAGGTTTTTAAAACTTACCCGAACAAATATATTTATTTAAGCTAGCTCCAAAGCTGAAGCACATTCTTACGTGGATTGTAATATTCTTAATTGAATATATTTCTACAGTCTTTTAATAAGGCATAATTCATGTAATGTGTGCAGGTAGTAAACGGATGGAAAATTAAAAAGCTTGGCTTTAATCTTTACTAATTTCACTTATACATTAATAAATTCCTTATCCCGTGATCCTTTGAAAAATAAATATAAAAACACGTTTGAGATCTCTGCCGTCGACTACCTCTTTCTTTGTTCTGGAGGTAGGACGATGAGGATGAGCATAAATTGAGGAACCTTTAAAATTTAATTGTAAGGTTGCTCTGCCTCTGTGTTTAACTTTACAGCGCGGAACAAAACGATAAGAAAACTCATTTCGGCGGTCTCTCTGTGGCCATCCCGAAATAACACGCCTCCCACCTCCCGGATTAAATCCGAGTCCCGAGTCGGACAAGAAAATTCCCTAAATAGCAGGGACCTTGATTCAATCCGACCCGAAGAAACAGAGTGCGGCCAGGGATTCGTTTTGCCTGCCAAAATTTCCACAGCGCGGACGGACACGGGCGAGCCCTAAAGGTGGAGATAAGAAGCCAAACGACTCAACGGACGTCTTGCCTCCCTGGGATCGCATCTTCCGAGATAAAGACGAAAAGCAGAAATGACAGCAAAACAAGTGATTACGGGCCAGAAATTGGTTTTCGTGGACCCAGCAGCAGGAGCAGACATTGTAATTAACTTTCGAAATTTGATCAGCTGACGTCTTTGTGTTGGTCAGCCCCACTGCGACGGTTTATGACATCACTGGCAATACGGGAGAAAACTGTAAACAAAAAGCCCGTTCACAATTTACGGATGTTCCTCTCTGGCTGTGTTTAAACAGATTTCTCCGCCATTAGCGGGGCTCTGGCGATTTACAAACGCCATCACTTACCTTTATTTTCCGCGGAATCTCATCAAATTCTTTTTCAGCAGTCCGCACTTCTCGCAGTCGCGCTCCTTCCACCGTCTTCCGACTTCACACACCGCAGTGAATTTCGAAAAAGTTGAAGAAGAAAATAAAAAGATATGAGAATTAAAGTGACGTTTTGGGCCGACAATTTCCACACAGCACACACTATCGCACGCGCCTACACAAACAGCAAATACGGACGCATTGCGCTCGAACACAGGCACAGCAGCTGCGATATGTCAAACTGGAAAATGTAACGGGCGACATAAACGGCCGCTGTCCGCTACGGTGCCATAAGTGCTAATTGCCGGAATTAAAATTTAAAATGAATCGCTTTAGGTGGCGAATTATCAGAAATAAAATTTACTGCAAGGCCCCGTACCGCAAATGGACGATTACACTATATGAGGTGCACACACACAATCGCTCGCTGCCCACCACACGTGTGTGTGCCAATCTGTTAAAATCAACAAAGTTCATCGAAGAACATTTTCTTCCATTGATTTGACTCCCTCGAGTTCGTTCTGCGCATCGTTTCCGGGCCTTTTTGGCTAACTGCGGAGGGGGGTCGCGATCGTTTCGCCTAATCCGCGAATAAAACGGTACCCGAACGAGCCTCAGTTAGAAAAATCCTCAACTTCACGCACACACGCCTCGTGCCAGCCACAGTCCGAAAGTTAAGAAGTTTTTGTCGCCGTTGTCGCCTCAAACAGCCCAGAGCACTGTCTCTCCTTTTTTTCGGTCGCACGTCATTTACATAAGAAACACTTTTTGTCGGTTTTGCGCGGCGCACTGCGATTAATCGAGTCCTCGATGCACTTTACACCGCAAAAGTCACGGAATCGTCAACAACAACAAAAATCACAAGACGAACAGGTCCTCAGTCCTCGCCTCTCGGATCACACTCAAACTCCGATCGCACTGCGCCAAGAGCCGCCCGGGGTGCTCCTCAGTCCTCGCTGGCCACTGATAATCCTTGCTGCTCAAAACTGCACAAAACTGCAAACTGCGCTTGCTGCGAACGCTCGGAACTGCTCTGCACGCAACCGTGTCCAATCTTCGTCTGACCGACCTTTTCCCGTTGTTCACAGTTGCTCGATATTTTCCTATGTGCGCCTCGTTCCCCTGCGGGGCCAGCGCTGCTTATGTACCGCAGGGGAGCCCCACTCACACAGCGCCGGTTTGTCTGTACGAGCGACGCAAAAGACGGAGGGGGTGCCCTCGGTCGCTTTGTTCTGCTCGGTTCGCGCTTTTTGCTCTTTTACTTTTCCGAGTTCGTATTTATTTTTACCCACATGACCACCAACCAGCTGGCCGCGTACATAAGCATAACTGTCTGACGAGTCTCGTCCTACAGTCGGCGTGGAAATTGGGGGCCAGGGAGGAGCCAATTCTTTTCCGATTATTTTTGGAGCTGAGCGAATTTTTGCTCATGTTGCTGCATGTCGTGCGGGTATTGATTATTTCGGTAATGCCAGGAGAAGGGTCGCAAAATAATTCATTTTCTAATTTCTATTATTTAAATGTTCCCACACTCCCTTTTTACTGCTTAAACCATTCAATTTTAAATTCCTAATCGTAGTCATATTAATAAGTTTAATTTTTTAAATATTGAAATTATTCTAATTAGGAAACCAGAATTCTGTGGAAGGCAAGATTATAAAAAAAATGCGTTCAATTATAAATTGCCAAGTTTCCATATGTATACACATAAAAATTAATCAGTATTAATAAATGATTCATTTTACGAACATATTTTCATATTTTATTTATTTATTTATTTATTTTTTTTCTTTGTTGTACTCATAATGTGCAAACTTAATATATTTTAGAATATGTGTAAGTACACACGTGCTAATTTTGATTGAAACTAAATAAATTAAACCAATTTTTCCGACTATAAAAAGTTCGTCCCTGACTGTTTCGATTTTGAAATATGCTCGTAATAAACTTCAATCGAAACCTTTGTAATATTTATCTAGAATTCTAATGTTTATATTTCAGATCTGATTAGATTTTTAAAAATTTTTTGCCTGCATTTTATAAATTATTTAAAATTTTGCTATGTAATAGTACGAGTGAATTGTAAAATCCATATTTTGAATTACAAGTCACAAATATAAACATAACTTCTTCGTTTTCATTTTATAAACTTTCGCGTATTCTCGTTATTTGTTTAAAACATCTCTTTTTATATTTTAAAAATGTTTTTTGATTTACATTTTATCCATTTATTTAATTTTTAGAGACCAAAAATTAGAAATAACGAGAAAAATAATCTTAGGATATAGTGTGAGTCTTATTTTTTAAATTTATTATTTCAGCAGCCCACAAAATTTTGAGGAGGTGTAAGTTGAAACAATCAATTGCGAATACAGTTTAAAGTATTTCTTACTGCAGATCTAGGTCCTAACTAGAAATAAGAAGAATGTATATAAGTGAATATCGTTCAAGTTTTTTCTGGCTGTCCTTAGGGCATAAATTCTTCACTAAAGAAGCGATCACCTCGATACGCGCCTCCAGGAGTGGAAAAAAGTTCTGAAATTACAGCCCAAGAAAGACAGGTGAGACCAGTTTCGGGCACAATTATTGGGAAAAGATCTGGTTTTCAGAGTAAAATGCATTTCAGATGGCTGACGAATTAAAAATTGCAGGTAAGGTATATTCTTATTTCTCATAAAGGTGGGCACGGCTAATTTTATAATTTAAATTAACTTGTAGCGAAAATTTAACTTTCAAGCCACAAATACCAACAAGTAATTTATTATTACAACAGAAAATAAATTTTATGGAATGTACGTACGAACTAAAAATTTACATTTAAAGTAAAGAATTGAAATTTCACATTGTTTTTGGCAAAGAAATTTTATATTTTGGTTTTTTTATGAATTAAATACTCACATCTGACTCATGAAACACCCAAATCACAACCGAACAAAGGATACTTGCACTTGATATTTCTTATTTTATTCTCGTCAAATTTCTCAGTCTAGTATTATTGATTAAATTCGACATCGAATTCATATGAAATAAAACCTTTAAATGTTTAAAAAAACATTTTTCTTTTTACCATAAGAAAACAGAAATTTTTAAGCCAAATTCAGCACTCAAAACAAAGGATAAATTGCTGTTCACTGTATATAAAACCTGATAATTTTAGAAACTTTATTTGATTTGACGTAATTCATATAAAATAAACTTAGGTGAAAATTAGTTTTATTCATAAAAAAAGCAATATAAATTTCTAAATAATTAATACTATAGGCACAAAAATAAGCATAGTAACGAACATTTCGTCGCTGACTGTAAAAGAAAAATGAAAATATCCCCCAGATTGTTTATATACCTCAGAAATGTCAATCCGCTCCGGTTATATACTAGCCGCAGTCGACTGCCTCTCGGGCGTGCGCAGGTGTGCGTGCGAACTGCGAAGTACATAAAACTTGATCAGCTGGTTTTGTTTTCATTTTTTGCCCCGACAACCTCTCAAAAATGTAAACAAACTAGCAGCCAGGGGTCGAGAACCCGTCGGGCTGCCACCCGTCCTCACCCAGCCAGAGGACCGTTTTTCATCCTTCCGACGAACTCGCAAATCTTTCGCCTTCCCAGACAAAGGAAAGGTCCGCAGCGGTCGCAGCGCCGCACGCAACAAAGGCAAAAAGGACGCCGATTTGCTCGTCTGGGGCTCCGCCACCAGCACCGGGGCCGGGGCCGCCCTTCTGCAGAATCTGGCAGATCCCGTCTCGCCGGAGATGCGAGGCGGTGCGCGCTCGAGAGTTCGATTTCTTTGTCTGGCCGCGACCGGGTCCGGGGTCGTTGAATATCCCGGCCACTCAAGACGCAAAGGGAATCTGCATAATTCGCGATAGTTCAGCGGCCGCCCGGGCGCGCCCCCCGCCCGCGTCTGGACCCAACTCGAATTGGAAACGGGTTCGACGCGGTCCGCTGGGCCGTTGCTCCTGGCCGCGGCGTGATGCACCGAACCCGTCTCCGAGGACCAGGACGCGACGGACGCGCCGTGCCCTTTCCAGGGGGCAAAACTGATAGGAGTTTTTCTGCGGCTCCTCGGAGGACGGGCAGCCGTCTGCAGGGCAGTGCACCGGCGCTCCTCGAAATCGCGCTGGAAGTAATCGCCCCAAATGGCGGCCCCGGCTCGCAATTTGCCACAGACCTTCGCCGTAAAAATGAACGTCCAATCGGGCAGAAAGGTCGCTCTCGTTAATCTCCGCGTCCGACTTATTCATACTTCTATAAATTTTAAATTTGGGCTCAGAGTCGTAAAGACTCATACAAATTACCTTATTAAAAAAATTTAATCCAAATCAGAATGAAAATACCCAAATTTGGAATTAAATAAACCGGCTGTAACGATCAATCGAAAGGTTAAAATAACCGGTTAATTTTATTTGATGATTCCACAAATCGATTATTTTCAATCAATTGTAATTTTCTTTCTGGTGATTAAATGCGATTTTCTTTATTTAAGGGCTCCATTAGTCATATTATATAGTATAATAAATGAATCGAATGTTAACATTTTGTTGCTATTTCTACAGGCAGACTATGCTTGCAGTTTACAACTTTTGGAAGACTGTATACATTTTTTTGTAACTTTCTTATTAATTGGATACCTCGGAATTTCTAACCATGGTTTAATAAGGCTCTCTACATTTCCTTCTATAAAAAAATTAGAAAAGCAATGAATGGTTATAAACCGAAAATTTTTTTGCTTTTCCTGGGTGAACAGCTAATACTAAAAGTAGACTAAAAAATAAATTGGTAAACTGAAAATATGCAAAAAATAAATTGAAATTCGACTGAAAAATATGATCTGAATTCAGGTTGGAATACATCTTCAGTTAGTGTCCTTTAAT
This sequence comes from Tolmerus cingulatus, assembly GCA_959613345.1. Classification (NCBI taxonomy): domain Eukaryota; kingdom Metazoa; phylum Arthropoda; class Insecta; order Diptera; family Asilidae; genus Tolmerus; species Tolmerus cingulatus. The sequence continues at coordinate 10,129,842 of OY390708.1, read as the reverse complement.
TTTCACTTGTGCTGCTCTCTGTTCTCCTGCTAAATTTTCTGAAATATGTTTTCCATATATTTTCAGCTGCATCGGAAACCAACAGAAAAAAATTCAATTTTAAGTCATTTTCACTCTAATTTTTGCACCGAGGTTTTAAGAATTTTAGGTCCTCGATGGAGATTTTTTAAATTTGAAATACTGAATACGACCTCGACTACGTTTTGGAGATAAATAACAAGAAAGCTACAAATCTATTCAGAAAAACGTACCCAAAAGCCGTAAGTAAAGGGGTCAGACGTCACTGTACTTTTAGTTAGCATTAGCAAGACAAGAAGTCTGAAAGTCGAATCGATTTCCATTGAACCCGAGCAGAGGTCAGACTTCCGTTTTCCGCGGTCAGGCTGTCTACGACAACGCCACGAGGAATTAAATTATCTTTAAGAATGACGAAATGGAACTGATTTTTCCTTCTAGTAGTCCGACAGTGGATTAGACTCCATCATTTACCAATTTTTGGAGATCGCCGTTCAAATCCAGTTATGACGCTATATTTGAAGAACACACCGAATTTTTTAAAAACATAAGCTGTAGGTATAGTTCCATTAGCACCATTGTCTTCATAATTCAAAACTTGGGCGTTGTCAGTTTGTTTTTCAAGGTATTATGAACCTGAATCCCGAGACTTTTATAATTCTGTCCATTGCAATTGTTTCAAAATTAATATGTTGTAAAGCTTACCTTTGAATAATGCCAAAAAGGCGTTCTATCCTGAAATCGCTCAGTTATCGATGGCAGTAAAAGTCCGGATTAATAAAAAAGAAACACATTTTTATTTCGTTGGAATGCCTTTAGTCGGACATCACTTGTGTTTTCAACGTTTTAAATATGATTATAAAAAGCTTGTGTAAATACATTATAATTGTTACATGTTAAGTAATACTATCGGTACACATTATGTGTGTAATTAACTCGAATGCAACGCCAAGATCTTAACCAGAGAAGAGAGAAAATCATAAATAGTAAAAGTCGCTTTCGAAACGTTTCGTATTTTTTTGTTTTTTGCTACATACATATGCTGCAACCCCTCTCAGCGTGTCTTATCCTAAAGCTCACAATCTTCACAAAATATACAACTCTATTTTGAATGATAGAAACTGGAATCCTACGGTTATAGCGATAGTAAAAATAAATTATATTCAGTTGAAACGTACTTCGAGACATTCGGTCATCGTTTGAAGTGACTACGATTCAAAAAATATTCCCTCCAACATCTGCGGTTACTTCGTGTTCATAATTTTTGTTCTTCTAAATTTTTTCCAAGTCAATTGTTCTATTTACAGAGGTGGTTAGTGTTTTCTATGCTTTAGACTTACTCGCTTCTAAGAAATGATTTTTTTCTTTAACTCAGTTGAAGTTCAGGGGATTCGTAACACCTTTTTTTGCAGTCCAATTTTGTGGCGACGACAATAACAAATTTTTAGCAAAATTTTATATCTAGTTTCTTCTTATTTCTTTTGGTGTTTTTGCGTATAAAAAACGTTTAAAAAAATTTTACTAGCTAATTTTCTAGCAATCACAGAGCATGACAAGTTATTTTAGTGATTTACAATAATGTGCCAATTTTAAGGTCTTGGAAATGTGTTCGATTCGATGATTTATTAACAAATTCATCAGTTAACTGGTTAGTGAAAATTAAAAGTAAACTAAAACAGAAATATAAAGTCTACCTCTCAATTTATCGTTATTAGTTTTCAGTCTAAATGAAAGAAGCATAAGTGTGTCATTGAAACTCCAGGCTAAATCTTTAAGGCGTGCCATGTGCGCTTTGTTTTTAAAACCTTATAATCTAAAATACAATTTATTAGAATTACTTTTGATATATCAATGGTATTAGCAGCTTTTATACGAAATTTGTTTTACAAAAATATAAGTCAATAAGAATAAAACGGAATTGAAAGGTTTGAGCGCATAGGTCAATAATCGGAAGTTCGATACCAAGGGAAACTTTCCTTTATTTAAAAATTTTTAAACTTGGATTATTTTAATTATTAAACGTGTTGGAATTTCAAGATTTTTAATCTCACGTGGAATATTAAAAGACTCTTCAAATTGTATGGAATTTTCAACAAAATGAGTAATTAAAAATTTGTTGTGAATGGCGATTTATGAAGTCAAAATGGTGAAAGAGCAAGGGCATTTTCGAGAATTGCTATGGAAATAAATGCAAAAGTAAAGCATTTTTATAAAGTCTTCAATTTTGAAGGATCCGAATTTTTGAATTTGAATATTCTATACTAGACAAATGTGAAATCTAGGGTAAATGCGAGAGAGAAATAAATTTACATTAGAAGAAAGTGACAAAATGGCGATTGTGTTCTATAGGTAATTGGTAAACGATAATATTGATCAATTAATAAAAAAATACAAAGATGATAAAAAAAAGTTTCCCTTGAAGTTGTCCTAAATAATTTCGGTTTTCGCACTTAGTATTTTATATTATAATACATTATAATTTTACAGAGTTTCCACAATTATCACGCGTACTACATTTCCAAAAAGATAAAATATTAATTCAAAAAAAATTTTAAATTAGTAAATGCCCATTTTCATTATTTCTCCCAACTGAATTGTCCAATTTATCAAAATAATTCACACTCTGTGATTTGAATTATTTAAATAACTACTTACGTTCAATTTCAAAATATGAAATAATGTTTGCGGTCTAACTGAGGGGTTATTTAATCCGTAAATTACTTGCCTCTACTTAAATAGAAAAAAGTTTCTTCACAATTAATATGGTTATAATGAATAAGATATACTTGCAGATATTTTAGACGAAGTTATTTTTTTCAACGTTCCAACTTAAACTAATTTGTAAGTAAATCTCTTTCCTAATCCTACGATACATTGCAGAAATTAACCTTCGATTCTATGCATCACATTGGAAATACTTGTTTTTGTACATATTCTACGGAAAACATTGCTGATAACAAAATTAAAATTTATTAGGATTTAGAGTGAAATTTTGAGATATTGAGTTTTGTTGTGGGTAAAATATAGAGTTGAGTTATACCCGATATGAATCCTTTCATTAGTCTTATAGACTTGGCTGTCACTTTTAAAGCATCATCTTAATTAATTAAATTCATATATTAAAACATAACAAACTATTCCATTAGTGTTAATTAAACAAAATGATCACTTAGTGGAAGACGATGAAATAATCGTGGATATTATTTTTTAATTAAAAAATTGGCATGGCAAAGTCCAAATGTGTTAATAATAATATCAATCTCAATCGAATTAATATACATCGATATATTTTTACTTTAAATACTATATCGATCATTTTTACTTTAAATAATGGCAATTGAAAACTTATCAAATTATTTTTTCGATTTTGTTATTAAATGGCGTTCAAAGTGAATTTACATTTGTTACTATGTAGTTTAAAGTAAGCAAAGTTATAAAGTAAACAAATAAGTTATCTATTTGTTCAATAGTCAAGTTTTTGCAGACGCAAAATCGACATATTTATTACATTTGCAGTTTATAAACAAATTTAACTTCGATTAACTTTAAATTAAAGCTTCTTACCTTTCTGTGATAACTAACGTAACAAAAATGGTCGCTAATGAAAAACTTAACTTTTTCAAACAAAACGCAATGTTACTACACTGATTTTCAGTATGAAAAATTTCAACAGATTTATTGTCAATCAAAAATGGTATCAGCAATATTTGTCCACTTTCGCTTTTCTTAACAATTCTACACACTTTACATTTATTTTCCTACTAGAAATCCTTGAACCTACACATCTAGCGTAACAGCATGACACAAATTACTTACATTTTAAAAAGAAACATACAACGGAGAAATTAAAAAGTGTAACATATAAATGAGTTTTTCTATTTTTATTTTAATCGACGGTTTTTATTAAATACTCCTTCTTTCAAACTCCGAACTGATTTTATAACTCCATCACTTGTTATTGTTATCTTTCGGTTTTCTTTTATATTTTGTTATAGAAAAAGTTTCTGGTGAAGATCACAGGAGAGAAATTGAAAAATCGCACTAAGAGATTTTTTTTCTGTTTTCTTGTTATGCTCCCAAATAAATTCAAAACTAATTTATTTGTAACTTACGCTAAAAATAAGTGAATATTGTGTAAAAGTTAAACTCCTTATGTAATTTTTGTGTATAAATATAACTCATGTTTACATCGGTCACAAATAATTTTGTTTGCATTTTAATATAAAGAAGCATATCACGTCTAAACACACTGTTTTTTGAATTTAAAAAAATAATATTAAAAGGTTTAAATTAGGCGACGAACTGAAAAAATAATAATAAAATAGTGTTAACCAAGCAACTCTATCAACTTTAGTTGAAACACTTTTACTGTACAAAAAAAATTGTAAAGTGCTCTTCAACCTAGTTATGCAAGGTTCGATCCTCAAAAGGAAGTTACTTAGATTCCTTGATTTTCAATAGGTAGGATAAAATTAATAATCTGATTACATTTTCTCTTAAAATTGTAGTGTGGATAGGTTTTAAATGTGATTTGACTGTTAGATGATTTATTATAATTTAACAAAGTCAATTGAGTTGCTTGAAAGTAGCAAGAAGTGAGTTACCTTTAAATGAGCCACAATGCCTCAGATGCAGTCCGCGATAAATACTTCTTTGGTCAATGATGGCCATTATAAAAAAATTACTGAAATTGTAGCTTCAAAAAATCCCATTAATCTTAAAACCCCTTAGAGTTTAATAAATCATTTTTTACTGAAAATTATATCTTTAATTTCAATAACGAATAGTAAAACTTGCATGCACGAATTTAATCAACATATCACAAAACCTTGATTTCATACAGACTATGGGAAACTAAAAACTTGAGCCCTTCAATACATATATTTTTAAAAAATTGCGCAATAAATCATTGCAAAAAGGGATTCGATCATAAAATTTTTCAAATAAAAAATTTATTTGTAAAGTTATTTAACTGCCAGTAATCAGTTTCATCGTCTAGATTTGAAAGTGTGACGCTACGTTTTGTTTATTGTCATTGTATTTTTGGAAAATTCATTGTAAGGAAATTTTAGTTACATTACAGCCGTAAGAACTTCTTTTAGTAAAAATATTTAGTTATAGTTATTAACGATTAAAAAGCATGGCATTGAGGGATTGACGAATTTTTAGAAATTCAACTTCTCTAATACAAAAAACGCCACTCAAAGGAAAGATATGAAAATCTCGGCAAATAACTTTTATGAGCTTCTTTTAAATTCAAACACTTAATGTGTTAATATTTAATTAGTAAGACTAACATTTTAAAAACTCTTTAAACATAGCCATGCGATTTTTCGTGGTTTATTAACTAGTTTTTAGTTCAGTTGCTTATTTGAAAAACCTACTTTGAAAATTTAAATTGTGGTTTTAAACCTATTACGTTTTTTGAAGTTGAATCCAACATCAAGAAGTAGTATTAATCTTGAGATGGGTTGTTAAATTTTGATTTGAATAAAAAGTGGACGTAATGTTAACATCAGATGATCAAAAGCGATCGACTAGGTCTCCCTCTTGATTTAAATGTTTATTTCTAGTGTATTTAAATTCGTTAAATTTTTTAAAGTTTAACTAATTTAATTTTAAACCTTACGTTGTCTACATTTTTTAACAACTTCTTTTTAAACCTCAAGTATTTTTTGTTTTACAAGAAGTCTTTTACCGGTCGATTGTTTTCTGTACTTATTAACTACAAAAATGTGAAGTAGGCATTAATACTTCATTTATTTTCTTCTCGTGTGAAATAAGCTTCTTTTACGGGACAATAATAAAATCCGAAACTGCTTATAAAATTTTTAGTTCCTAGCATATACCCTGCATATGTCTTAGGTATATGGAATTTTTAAAGTGGAAAATGGGTAATCCCAAGGCACATAATCTTGCCAAAATCTTTCAAATTATGCAATGAGCATAAATTTGTATAGAAACAAAAGTACCAGCAAGCTAGTAATGTTAAATGAATTTTAATAAACCTCGCGCCTGCAGCATAACACTCAGAATTGGAACTCACTTCAAATAAATAAGGAAAAACCAATGATATTAAAAAAACGAGAGAATAAAATTAATAAACAAATGATGCTTTAAAAAATATTGTTCTTTGTTTTTTGTAGAAATATTCTTACATATTGCATTTAGTAAAAAATGAGTTGCTTATTTTACACGAACATAAAATAGTTTGGCTTAAGATAGACTCGCGCAGAAAATGTCGTAAAATAAAATAGTTTAAGTAAATAAGGACTCAGAAAGCAGTACTACAACGAGAAGGAAATATTAAAAGAAGGCAATAAAATTATATCAGTCATCACGGCTTTTACACAAAAACTTCCTGGCCAGGCCAATGGCCTGATCTCAGAGAATCTCACAGCATCTGCAATAACGTGGCCGATGGCCAGTTGTCACGGGTGGCGGTGTAACTGGTGCAAAGTATGCATGCACTTTTATATTTGGTAGATGATTCTGGAAAGATTTATTTATTTAATTTTCTTGTTGGATATGGGATCATTTGCAAATTTACCTTGAGTCGCCTGATTGCTGCGCGCGTTATCATCTGGCAGTCGAATAGCTCAATTCGCTGTAAATTGTGACACGATACTAAATGCTCTAGCGTTCGGTCTGTTATTAATGGACAATTGTCCAATTCTAGGACGGATAGGCTTTCGGCTGCACAGCTGCCAGCAGCAAGTTGCCGTATTCCATCGTCAGTTATAAGCTCACAATGTGATAGTGTCTGTTAAGTGTTCGAATTATGCAACTTTAATATTTAAAAAAAAAACTGTGGAAATTAAGACCTTTCAGCTATTTACATAGAGCTAAACTACAGTAGTGATTGCTAATCAGCAAAGTAATTTTAGAGCTGAATAGTATAACGCAAATGTCGGTTATTCAGCAATTTATTAAAACAAATGCTCAACGTCACGATAAGTAAATTTATTTAGCAATATAAAGCTTTAGCTGCATTTCCATCACTTAAGGAAATGCGCAGATTTATTTGATTTTTATGTTGAAAATAACATAAAACTTACCAATTTTTCTAAGCTTGGACATCCTGTAGCCAAATGTGCCAATGTTAGATCTGTTATTTGGTTGCACTCCTCTAAATCCATACGCTCTAAATACTTGCAGTTTTTTCCCAAAGCCTGAAAACCTAAATCTGTGAATTGATTACACCCCGCTACCTCTAGAGTATTTAAATAAGGATTGTGTTGAGCCAGGGCTATTAGAGATTGATCAGTTAGTTCCACGCATTTCGATACGCATAGCTTTCGCAAATTTACACAGTTCTCTGCAATCCGCTGAATAGGTACGTCTGTTATGCTCTGCAAAATGGCAAGAGATTACTCACAGTGTTAAATCGTAGCATTTGTACGGTAGCGACAATCGTACATTACAACTATGCAAATTGAGCACCATTAGATCAGGACAAAATTTAGCTAAACATGAAACAGCGTTATCGTTCACTTGCTTACAACCTTTACTGCTAAATTTTCTTAATCTAGAACAACCGCGTGCGAGCGCTTCGACTCCGTTTTCAGTTACTAAATGACACCAGGAAATATTAATTTCAGTCAGATACTGCCAGAAAGAAAAATATGTTAGAGTTAAACTTGTCGATATAAATAAATTTAACGTAATTTACTTACCGGGCATCCATCGGAGAGTGCCTTTAAACTATTATCCGATATATTCGCACAAGAGTCTAAATTTATTGATGTCAACTTAGAGCAGTATCGGGCTAACGATTGCGTTGATGAGTCTGTGATTTTTTTACACTCTTGTAAGTCTAAGTGCTCGATATTGTGGCAGTGGTTTGCTAAGGTTCTATAAATAATTTACATGTTAAAACTATAAATAATAAAAAAAATACTAGTCATGTATACCTTATTGAAGTATCTCCTACTGACTGGCAACCACGTAATGATAAAAACTTCAAAAAACCACCGCATCGTTGGGATATATTCTCGATTACCGGACCCTGTATTTTAAATTAATTGTTTTTTAAAAATATATACTATATATATTTAATAATATTATCCTTAATTACCTCAATGTCTCGTTGAAAATCAAATAAATTTATTTTCTGCCAACTGGACCCATCCAAGGCTAATATATTCCAATATTTGCATACCTTAGGAATAACAATTAATTAATAAACTTTGCATATACGACGGGAATTTCCGTATTTTTTTATTACTGGTTTGTATATTTAGAAATGTAGGGAATGATTAGGAGCCTTTATATTAGTTGGATTAAGCTCCAGGATCTTTACTCTCATGACTAATTCGAAAGTCACTTCTGATTTCATACTATCGATCCTTCGTACTTACATTATATAGAATTATATTGAAGATAATTTCGCATCTCCAGCCAACAGAATAAACTGATTTGATCAACAGGCAATTCTCGTATTCAGCTAGAAAGTCCAAAGATCTTTTTCGTATGAGAGGAGCACTGCGTCACATATTAATTATGCTGAATTTTGTCCCATAGACAGTCAATCGATATCAGTTATTTTATTCGTTTTTGTTTTGCCAGTAATATGACTCGGAATTAATACTGCACTTTTACGAGACACGTTGTGAATTAATTATCAATTCATCACATTTTGCTCAACAGTTTTTTTAAATTTTTTTACGCCTTTCCAAAAATACGAATTTTTAATTCGGCGATGCACTTTTTCATGTTCGGAGTTAACAAATTGTAAAAGATCAAATTGCTTGGATATAAATTGCATTATTTTTCGATTGCGGTCAACTATTTTGATAATTTCTTCTTAAACTTTTATGTGGTAGATAAATTAGACTATATTATAGAATAATCATGTCGATTTTGTAATTACCGTTTTTCAATTAAACGCTTTTTATGATAAATTGATAAATTTTGCGAAAGTATATCGAATATCAAAATAACAAACCAAAAAAGAAACTGAATAAGTAGCTACATATATTATTTAGTAATGAAATGATTAAGAAACCCACGGATTTCACATAATGAAACTTGGACATTGAACGTTGGATGATATTTTTCAGTGATTTGTTTGCTATTGATTGTTATAAATATCTAAAACTTATCAATTTTGTAGTTTTCCTTAAACTTGACTATTGATTTTCATCGCTGCTAAATTTACGTTTTTCGGAAATTGTAATAAATTAAAAGTTAAAAGTAGAAACATATTTTAACAGAGCTCTTAAGTTTCCAGAGCTATATTATTGAGGCGTTTCCCGGATCAAAACGATATGAATAAATGCTAAATGCTCAAGTTTTCTCAGAAAAACTCTGCTAGTAATATGCTATGACTCTGAAAAAGTACAGATTATTCTAATTATGTAACTACTACGGGTACTGGTGGAAAGGTTTCTAAATATCCGATCTGGCTCGTTTAAGCTCATAAAAGCTAATTACTGACTCCTCGTTGTCGAAGAAGACGATTGACTGATTTAATTTATCCCTGAAAGTGGATTGCAGCTCAAGTTAAGTGCACTGTGACTGGAGTCCGCGCTAGGCGGAAGCACTCGAATGCAAAGTGGGCGATAACGTCACAACAATTAAACTTGAAGAGACGAGGAGTTGAAGAGGAATTCCCGAGACCCCCGGGCGCCGCCGCACCCCCGCTTGGCGAAAAGCGCGATCTTCCGCACATTCGCTTTCGCTGGTATCTCGCAACACGCCGCCTCGGCAACATGTTGCGAGCGAGTTCCGATCTTGTGAAATTCGATCTCGCAACTCATTAAATTCAGATAAATATGAGAGCCCCGAAACTGAGATCGGCCTCGACTTTGAACTCTTTGAGGTGATCCAGCACGCGGTGACTGCATCAGGCCGCATAATTAGCCGGCGGTGCAGACTCGCTTGGAATTTTGATTTTTTTGAATCATGCACTTCCCCACGTCGGGGGCTCCGCGCAGTGACCAAAAATTGAAAGGAATAACAAAATTGAACACATTCACCCCACGGTGAGCCGCCAACACCCGGCGATTCTGTCGCTAGCGAAGGAGTTAATGAACTCGCCCGGCGCGGCGGAGTCGCGGGGCGCTCTTCTGGGGGTTCTCGGGGCAGAGCTAAAATAGGAAAATTGGGTACTGAACTAAAGGTGGGGCCGCGGGGGATGGAAGTGCGAGCGGAGGCCGCTGCGTGGACCCTTGGGTGGTGGTGCAGTAAGCAAGCTGCTCGTTATTGCGCAGTTAGCCGGGTGTCGAACTTAAATTAATAACAATAAAAAGGAATAAAAAGGCGGAATTACTTACTTGAGCACATCTGCACAGCGAGACGACGTCCAAGTACGAAAAAATGCGAAGCAGAATCTCCTTGGGCAGCTGCTTTATGGGTTCATCGTCCGGTTCGGGAGCTAGGAATGTTTGCTGGAAATGAGAAGATAAAAAATCGCATCAGTCGGACGTCTGACCTTGAACTGGTTTGGCTATTTACTGGAGAAACGGAAAGTGTCTCCTCCTCCATGGTCGCCTTTCGAGGAACACCTCGGACAAGGGGGCTAAATTTCTGGTGGCTGACTGGCACAGTCCACTAAGTCCTTTAATTTTTGGTTACATAAAAACGTCTCCGAGCGGACCTTTCACTCCATCGGACGCAGAGCCGCCTCGGGACCACTGCAACCCGTCCCGCACCGAAAAAATTGCACACGATTCCCCGCGGTCACAGCGAGTGCACGGCCCCAACGCAATCGTTACGGATCAATTATTCAAGCGATTCACTTTCGAGGGCTGGCCGTCATGTCGGGCGAATCGTTTTATCGCGCAGAGCCCCAGCCACCAGCCAGAAAGTTCTTTTCTCTTTGTTCGTCGCCTCCTGCGGCCGATGATGTGCGTAATAAATGCACTCTTCCCCCCGCGGCGGATCCAGTCACACGCGACAATCGCCCGAAAGAGCGAAAAACGAAACGCAGCCACCAACTTCCCGAACGACCGTGAATGCGATTTTGTTTTTATTTACTTTTTGAAAAAATGCACCAGCAATCAGCTGGCAGCTCGCTCGCTTTTGTCAAAATGTCTGAAGACGGGATGACATCGAGCGAGCGCTCCAACACACGCAGCACGGTAACACCCTAGCGCCCAGCTGATATCGTGTTGCGAGAAGTTGCCACCAAGGTGCGCCACTATCGCCATTTTTTTCCGTTCTTGATTTGGCGCGCAACGCGGCAATTTCAAATTTAATCAGTTCGGCCCCTTTTGGCGGAGCCCCATGCACCAGGTGGCCGCATGCAGAGCAGCCGCAGAAAATAATCAGCCAGACCGTGACGAGTTTGTTAATTACTCAGAAGATGCTCATGCGGCTCTCCATTGTTCACGTGTTTTGCAAATCAAATATTCCACCGGATCTGGTTTTGTTTCAGCTCCAGATTTGTTAATCTTAATCGCTTATTTCGTTTTACGAATTATTTTTTATGGAGATTTTAAGATGACACTTGCATATGAAAGACATCTGCTTCCATTAATTCAATAATTTTATGCATCGTGCATTGAGCACTTACAAAATCAGTTTTTGTTCAATTTAATGAACAAGCTTTAAAGCTTGATAGTAGTAGTTATTTATAGTTAAAAGCTTAGAAAGCTACACCCTTTTTACTGATTTTCGAAGACCATACATTTTTTAAGTTTGTTTGCACATAGCCCTAAGACGCGTGAACCAATTTAAATGAGTAATTTAGGGTCTTTAAATGGTAAAAAGACAATTATAATAAAAGCTGGAGAAACAAGAGGCGCTGCAGAAAAGAGGTTAAAAAATTAAGAACAATTACGTTTGTCTAAGTCTGAATGAGCGATTACTAAATTTTATTCAAATATCATAAAAATGGGTCTATGGTGATTTTAATTTAGAAAATTGGAAGTGGTAACAAGAAGTTTGATTTTGCAAAATAATTCAAGAAACTTACATTTTTCATTTTTACGATATGTTGGCGTGTTATCTTAATACTTTCACTTTCAAAAAAAAACTGAGCGATTATTATACATTACATCCCTTTTTATAGGTGTCAAGAAAAACACAAAGAATATAACTTGCAGGTCTTACAAAGAATCCGGTAGTTATCAGGATTTTTGGGGAAATCCCATGAAAAAGTATTTATTCAATTTATTTTTACATGAACACGTCGTAGGGCTCAACCTAAACCTATTATAACCTTAATGTCCTTTTTATTTTTATTTTTGGTTTTATATGTTTTCGAAAATTTTATTTTTCAACCGTATATGTATATAATGTATGTCCTTAAGTAACACAGCTTACTTCTCAAGGTATTTCCGCAAAACTATTTCCGGGTTCTTGGAACATTTTTATGATTTTATGATAACTATCTCACATATGAATCTGTTTCAATTTACAGTTAGAAACTTCAGCTATTTTTCTAATCCTTAATATTTAAATGCACATTTATTACATCTTTATTATCCAGGCATGTTCTGCAGAGTTTTGTCGCTATCTGCTTTTCAATTTTTTTTAAAATTGCTAACCATTAAAAAGAATTTTACTTCCATAATTTTAATGATTCATGCTTTTGCAATAATCTTTACAACATGCTGCTTCATCGCATTTACATTCACATCCATTTAATTAAATTGTGTAATCTTTTAGATAATAAATTGCAGGCATCTCTGTTGCATGTTGGTCGTTTAAAAATTTGAATACGTACTTTTTGTACTCCCCAACATTAAGGTGCAAACCTTTTCGATTAAAGTACAGTCGGATTGCACTTCCAGTTGCGGTTGTTTTTAAGTCAGTCGTTATTTTGCAGTTGGTCTTAAACAAGTGTAGAGTGTAAATTATTTTTATGAATATAACAATCCTTGCAATTGTTCTTGAATAGAATCCTAACGTGCATCACAAAAATGGCTAAAGATCTTAGATCAAAACTAATAAAACCACAAGTTTTTAAACGTGTTTTAGAAGCTCCCGTCCCAAAACCAAGGTTTATCTCAAAACCTGAGCCGCCGCAAGCCATCGACGAGGAAATTGACGAAGGTAATTTTAGCAGAAAAATTAAGAAGTCGTTATTATGTGATTTATTTGATTATAATAGTGAAGACACCGAAATTGTAGTTCAGCTATTCGGGTACATGAGTAAAGAATTTGAGGAGGTAGTACAAATGCTGATAGTAGTATCAATTATTCATTTATTAATGCTTAAGTCGGTTTTTGAAATTTTATATAATATCACTTTTAAACTGGCGTTATATAAAACCTTCCCTCGATATCAACAAATTTTAAAATTGTACCGATATTGAAGTAAAATGAAATATTCTGAGTTTTCTCAGAAAGTTATGAAATTTGGTGAACATTCCGTTCAGCTAAAAACTAAAGGGTTATGGACACAAATTTTATCACTCCAGGGAAATCCTTGAAAAAATTCCGTTGCACCCACCGCAAATTGCGCCACCACAAAAGAAAAAAAAACTCGAAATTACACCACGGCGGAAGATGAGAATTTTGGCAGAGACTGTGAGCTGTCACCTGCATCGGACCGTAGGATGGGGAAATCTTGACACTTATCATATGTGTTTGTTTTGTTTGGTATTTTCCAGCAGTTCTCTCCCGCTCCCCTGCTCCGCCTGACCAAGTCAAAACAGAGCCGAAGAATTGATCTAATTATTCAACGGGCAGAAAACGGCGATAGCAAATTGCACTTACATCGATTCGACTTCGTCCTGAATTCGTCATTTTCCAGTACTTCCTTCTCCGTGGTCGAAACAGCTTTGAGACGTATGCTTCAATCAAGATTTCGAACAATTCCTCGAGGGAATCGCCTCCGCCAGCTGGAACAAGATCGCGCACGAAAAAACCCCACAGACAGGAGCACCGCGGTCGATTCGCACTCTTTCGCGGAACGAGCGGCGGCCTAGGGAAACGGGGGAGGAACAGTTATCACTCTGCGGTCACACGGTTCCGGGATAATTGTCTGCTTCCTTTGTCACCTGCGAGACTTTCCTGCGCGCTTTTGTTTGGATTTTACTGACTTTTTACTTATCAAAAATGGCGTGTCGATTGGGCCGACTGGATGACAAGACCGTTCGTGATTTTGTCGCGCGAGTGTGGGTTCTCGCGGGTGGGGAAACACCTCTGAATTCATCGAGCGCTGTCACATCGCGGCCGGCTGAAATTTTGCGGATGTGTGCGCCGTGAATTTTTTTAAAAATTCTTAAATATGGTTTCCAATTGGAAGAATAATATATTTAAAACAACACTCCAATTTCGAGGGAAATCCTTTTTCCATTACGAAACAAGCAACACCTGAGTTGCAATCTCATAAATTTCCCATCGCGGAGGAGAAAGAAATTTCTATTAAAATATTTCTAACGAATTATTCAAACCGACCCTACGGTCTACAAGTGAGTCACCAGAGTTTCCACAATTTATCGGGTTCATTCTCCGCCATATCTCACGTTTATCGTTTGCTTCAGTGCGACTTTGACATTCTTGGTATATTTTCGTTCGATTTCGTTGGACAAATTTGATTCCGGATAAAAATGGTAACTTGTTTACTCAGTCCCAGCCAGAGCATATTCACAGAAAAGTCCAATTATTTTCAGGGCAATTACACAGAGGATCAATTGGCCGGTGAGTAAACAAGCGCCTCCGCACTCGCATTCCGTGGCGGGCGGGTGCCTCCTTTTCATTGTTCGAACAATTTCGGATGGAATTTGCGGACGAATCGCAACCAGTTGGCCAGTGACTCATGGCTCGTGTGAAGTTCAAACGCTAAGTGCACGTTTTAAGTGTTCACGGGCTGCAGTATTTCATTTAGAGCGCTTCTTATTTATACTGCAACTAAGTGGCGAAGTAGCGCCATGTAAGGGGCTCCTAGTGGAAAATTGCGCCTCATATGGGCACATCTCGCGCGTTGAAGCATCTACCCTTGGACGAGTTTCCTTTTCTGGGCATTACTTTCAAAGAATCACTTTCCGAAGTTCAACAAATTGTTGGGCTAACTAGCTGCAATCTCGGTACCCCGAGTCAAGCAAAAGTGCATTTTTGAATAAATCAAAATCTTCGTACTTATCAGCCAGTCCTCTACCCTCTAGCAAATCAAAATATCGTTTAAAATGCAATTAACGTTCACAACTAGGTGCTTTGTTTCGGCTATTTTATAAACTTATAAACATTTCTTGTTTAAGATAAACCGCATGAAAAATTCCATTGCCAACAAAGCTCTGGGTGACACATCGAGTGACGATGACCAGAGGAAATTTTGTTTTCTAAAATTAATATTCCAAATTAATTAGTCATAACTTTTAAAAGAACAATTCTATCTTGAAGAAACATATTGTGAAGGTGGTAAATAATAAACAATACTCTGGAAAACTTGTAACAATAAACTAAATCAGCCTTCTAGTACACCCCCCGTACAGTACAATGATAGGATTATTGTTTAAATAAAAGAGTAAAGTAAAAAATCGCGCTGCAGTCCCCACTGCTGGTTAAAAATACATAAAAATAATTGAGATCCCAATAACAATATTTCATGTTAAAAATGTAGTAAAAACTCGTAACCCTTTTCCTCTTAAAAAAACTGATATTTCATGTAGAGCCATGTCCTAAGTAAGTCAACATCATGGTGAAAGAAAAAACTATCGTAAGCATTTGAGAAATGGTTATTATAATACATAAAGTTCCATGCAAATGTATGTTACATTTTTCGATTGAAATCCGTCGTTAATACATTTAATACAAGTATTTGATTCTTTAGTAGAATCAACGCATAATGTACAACATCTGCTATTGAATGTGAACTATTCTTATTTGCCGGTCAAGTCTAATAATTATTGCCACTTTTAATTATAAATTAATTTTGTTTGTGCTCCTAATTTCAAATAAAAAATATTTTTAGGAGGGTTTCATTCTTCGAAAACGAAAAAAAGGAACCCCTATAGGATCACTTTGTTGTGAAAGCACTTGTTATTAAATTAAAATTTAAGTTAGAAATCGTCGTATTTTAAAAATTATTTTCTTCATAATGCTGCAATATCGCTCATAGAGAAGATCGAAAACGTAACTACGGAACTTTTGATTGCAATTCATTAATAAAACGTTAGTTTTGTTGTTAAGGGTGTTGTTTTATGTAACAAATTATGACCCTTACCTCGCATAGAAATAAATGGACAACTTCATTAATTTAATTAATTAATCCCTTCTTCCGAATTTCCTCTTAGAACATTCTTGGCATTTTATTGAAAAGGAAGTGACTATTTTTCTGGTTTTCAAGTGTTAAACAACTGTTTTGGATATTTAAGATGTTAAGTACATGAATTAATTTATATCATTTAAACTCAACTCAGCGGTTAGAAGAAATACATTTTCAAATGCTCTGAATTCTTCTGCAGATTATTGATGAGAAAATAAAATGTTTTTCGAAGTATGTAGTAGAAAATTTGTGCCACTCTTGTTGTTCATTTAACGTGACTGAAGTAACTAAAGTAAAGAAGTCTATTATTTATAAGAAAAGCGAATCTCGGCAAGCGGCACAACGGCATCTTGCTTCGGATGTGGCCGTCTTTTGTGAGATCTCCAGTTACCTTAATTATGATCGACTTTTTCACGCTGATATAAGGTGCAAAGCAGTAAGAGCCGCGTTTCTAGCGCATTAAATCTGCTGAGAGCTCGCACTGCGTGCGCGAAACTAACCGCGATAGACAGACGTTCTCAGCGGTTATGTCACGAAAAAATTGTTTTTCGCGGTGCTCCCATGTACCTTTATTCATGTTTCAAATGAAGAAAAGTTGAAAAACTGCTGTACAGTCGGTTTTTCCATTTTGAGTAAAATCAACAACGCAATCGAGGGAAAAAAAACTGTCGTTGCTTTTTAACTAGCTGCCTTTTGCAAATGTCTCGCGAGGCAGTAAATGTAGCCGCATTTTCCTCGGTTAAGCACGTAAGACCTCGTTTTGAATTTCAGTTGAGCACTCTATTTACAAGCAGCCAGTCAGCCGTTTATCCAGCCGATTGTTCAGTTGGATCGCGCTGTTCCGCGGTTTTCGGCATTGTTTCGTTTTCGCGTCAATAACTAATTAATAGGTCGAATTAATTCGGTCCACTTTTTCGGTTTCCTTTTTTGAGTCGGAAAGGACAAGATGTACATGTACGATCCTCCCAATAAACATACGTTTAACAGCGTCGAAGGTAAAAAGGACTTTTATGTTTACGCTTTATTCGAAAGATTTGAGTGCTATTACTGTGTGAAATCGTTAGAACCAAAATACACAATCATTTTTTCCAACTGAAAATCCTAATTCGAGGCGCCAGTGCAAGGCACAAATGTTTATATTTGTCTGGAAATTTCGTGATTCAGTGGCTAAGCAAATAGTGATTAATTCAATGTTTGTTCTTATCTTTATTTCAATAATATCAAATGTGTTCCTCTTTTGCATATCAAATCAAATGGGTTTATTCATAAAAGTTATCTCAATCTCATCTTTATTACTTAGGAATTAAAATATATATTTAGTTAGAGGACATGGGGTAACTAGTAGAATAAGTACGCTAATTTGTAGCAAGCCTGTTAGAGTTTCCTCAAAACTTCACTGCAGTAGCCGCACTTAAAATTGTATGAGATGCGATTGTTAAATGGAATCGAAAGAATTTTAATTTATTATTCCCAATCAGATGAAACGTTTCTTTTAGAGTTTATGAAGAAATTTTAAAACTTAATTTCCTCCAAAAGGCAACATGAGAAAGGTTATTATAACTCTTTAGTATTAGAATTGCAAATAAAATCTTCATATATTTCACATACATACCATTATTTATCTCGTTAAAAACAAACTATAACAATATTAACACCCAAAATAATTTAAACTCTAATTTTGACCAATTCAAAATTCTCAGATTGTCAAATTGATATTTGTTTTCAAAGTTTAAAATATCACAAATGTCACAAAACAAAAGTGAACTACGACGATATGTCAGTAAATTAACTTATTTTTTTGGAAATGAGTGCGGCCGTGCGATGTTTGGTTTCTTCTTAAATTAACAGCAGTAGCTTAAATTAAAATTTAATTTTTTATTTTAGTATTTGGAAAGTTTTTTGCATAATTTCAAATTTACATGGTTGAACAAAGTTCGTCTCTTTTTTATCGCCATCTTAAAAAAAAAAATCGGAAAAAGCATTTTTAGTGTTTCGACTAGAACTACAATTTCCTTAAAATTCCAGGGCAAAATTTTGTTTCTATTCGCTAGATGCTGTGGAAGGTTATTCTTGAAATGAAAGGGTTTTCTTCTGAAGTTCTAAGTATGTTTTCGTTTTAATTTTAAATTTAGCAGTTTGGTAATATATGATGGCTTGTTAAAGTTCTAGTATCTACTTATTTACAATAGGTACCGCATTTGGTCTCCTAATGTAAATTCAATTTACTTTTAGGTTTTTATAAAAAAAAGCTTACAAATCGGTGTCTTCGGATTCCGAAAAGAATCATTCGGAAAAAAATGAGAAAAGGTTTTGATTTTTAAAAAAGTTAAAGTTAATGCCGCTTTGAAATCAAATCCGTAATCTCTAGATGCATATCTGTCCATTGTAGAATCTAGTATAAAAAAAAAATAATACAGAGTAACAAAGTTTGTCGAGTTGGTCGACTTGATTATGAAATGTCCAATTTTTATTTGCTGTAGCAAAACTTATTTTAATAGCTTTTAAACTAACATAAAATTATATCGACAGAATTCCAGGAAGCCTTCAATCTCTTCGACAACCGTGGGGATGGAAAAATTCAACTCAATCAAGTTGGCGAATGCCTTCGTGCCCTAGGTCAGAATCCTACTGAATCAGATGTAAAAAAGTGCACTCACCAACTGAAGCCGGACGAACGCATATCCTTCGAGGTATTCCTCCCGATCTACCAAGCGATTTCGAAGGCTCGCTCGGGGGACACCGCCGACGACTTCATTGAGGGCCTCCGCCACTTCGACAAGGACGCCAGTGGCTACATCTCCTCGGCCGAGCTACGGCACTTGCTCACGACCCTCGGCGAAAAGTTGACCGACGACGAGGTGGAGCAGCTCCTCGTCAACCAGGAGGACTCCCAGGGGAACGTGAACTACGAGGAGTTCGTCCGAATGATCATGAGCGGTTAAATCCTCGCGGCAGTCCGAGAAATTTCCATTGTAGAAACTTAATGTGTTTTTTTACTTAACCTTTAAGGATCTATATCCATTCGTATTAAATTATGAAGATATTCCATTTTCATTCGGCTGCTGCCGTGAGCATGATCAAATTGAATTCTTCAAATAGTTTTGGTGGAATTCAAATTGTATTAAACAATTCATATTTCCTTTTTAATGACAAAATTATTATTTTAAAGGTTACATTCAATAATTAAATTTTTAACATAAAAAATACAATTATTTTTTAACTATTTTTTTTAAACTGTAATGATCGCATAACCGAACAATGCGTTTTATACACGCGAACAATTTTAAAATTATTACTTTCACGCCGACGGCACTTCTGATCTGGCCCTCAATAACATTTTCCAGTCCTTAAATACTTTAACCCATTTCTCCTAAGGCTTGTTTTTTCTCGTTATTGTTTTAGGAGGATTTTTTCTAATAATCGTCTTCTGGTGCTCACCTGCTCCGAACGCAATTATATATATTTTTATTTAGGTATTGAAGGAATAAGGATAAGTGTTATGTTAGGTGACGATAGGAGGAAAACCGATAAATCACCTAATTTCAAGAACTTATATTCTTTAGCCGACTTGCAATTCATCTATTGTTCTTTTTAAGTTGAATTAGACAAGCGACTGGAGAAATGAAATGCATGATAAGAGGCATATAAATATTATATTTTAAATCAAACCGGTAGATAAAAATTTACGGTTGTATGTAAAATTTGTGTTTATTTCTCGCTATTATCTAAACATACTTAAGAAAATAAAAGTTTCGTCTCACGACTATATTAATTTAATGTATAAGTTCGTGGGGCTGCTCGGCGATTATTTTTATTCTATACATTTATTCTATTTGCCCTATTTGTCGGGTATGGCTACATTATGATAACAAATTTTATAACAGCAAGTGATTTTAGGTATCTAGAGAAATTCGTGTCTTACAATTACACCTTTAAAAACCGCAAAACACCGATTAAAGCAATATGTATAATGGAGTTTTCGTTGCTGTAATCTACATTTTATTAATCATTGCTTTATGCAAATACGTTGAAACCCTATTAACATAAAAAAACATAAACACACAATTTAAAAATCCCATTCAAAATTTCCATTGATGCTGATATCTCCAAGTTCTTGGGAAATAGCCAAACTCTCGTCTGAAAAGATAAATATTTCAATTAAATAAAGCTTACTATTATAAGAATAGTGAGACATTTTTAGAAACTACCTGACATTTCGTTAATTTAGTTTTTTTTATGCATGTTTACATATAAAATTAAAAAATGTTAATGTTAAATTTGAGATATTTAGCACTTTGGAATATTAAGCATTGACAATTTTACTCCAAAAATACCATGTAAATATTAAAAAATTAATCCTTATCCTTGTTAGTTACAAATGCATAATTATTTAATTTCTTTTAATTTTTTAATTTACCTCTAAGTTTAGTATAGTCCACTGCTTGCACTCCAAAATTCGTCAGCTGTTCATAAAGACTAGTATGCTTGCATTGCTTGAAAAGAGGATGTCCTAATAGCTGCGTTGCATTGGGCCTGTCGACAGGATATCGCTCCATACAAACCTCAGCAAATTTATGAAAATGGTCCGAGAATTTTCTATGGCTGTAAATTTGTCGCGTCTGAGAGGCAAAGCTATCCCCAACTCCACCATCAGCTTCTTGATCTGGAATTGATAACGTAAATATGAATGAACTTTAAGGTTTCCACTTGTTTTTAAAAAATTTTAAAGACGAACCGATCGCATCCTCCCCCGGAATTGTGGAATGGTCCAGCAGGGTTGGTTGACTCCCCCTTATTTTCTCGGTCATCATGAAGGTGGTCTGCATGTCCGCGAAGGGCTCGATTCCGTTGGCCAGTTCGCAGGTTGTGATGCCCACGCTGTAGATGTCCGATTTCTCGGTGTACCCCAAAAGGTTCTGCTCGAGGACCTCTGGGGCCAGCCAGTTAAGGCTCTTGGTGCTGTAGGGCGCCAGGCTGTGAAGGGTTTTCGCGCGTTCGCCGTGCGAAACAAAACTTGTGCACTCTCTGAACCCCGCTAAAACGGCTTTGCTTTGATTTAGGAGGATATGACTAGCTCGGATTGATCTGTGGATGTAGCCTTTTTTGTGTAGATATTCCAGGCCAAGAAGAACGTCACGTAAAACTAATGCAACTATTATTTCGGGAAAACCTAGAAAAGGTTTGTTTTAAATAATAGGTGTAATTTAGTTCTTTTTATTGCATATTTAACTAAATTTGACGAATATATTCATCGCGAGTAAATTACTTTTAATATGTAATGAGGCATATTTTCAGCATGTGTAAGGATTAATTTCAAAATGGTTTTAGTTGCATTATTAATAATTGTTACATTTAAATATTACGAACAATAAAATCTTCGATCTTTTAAACAAATAGGCGTAGTATTTCCTTTAATTTATGTAAATTTTACACTAGAATCATTCGTTTTGCGTTTGACGAATATTCTCGTCCCCGCTTGTTTTTTTGCGAACTTTAGAAATAAAATTCAACCGCAAATTGTACCGTAATAGATAAAAAAGCCCACACACACACAAAATCTTTTTTAAGAAACATGGATTAAAAATATGACAGTGTGCTTAAGTAGAATAAGAAGTGTTCTAAATCCTCAATATTTGTTTGCGAATCTACTTTAAATTTGTTAGAAATAAAAGTAAGTGCTTTAAGGTTTCGTAGAAAGCGAAATAACTCCAGTAGTCATGCTTCTACCAGATTATATTTATATTTGAAAACCTCAATTACTCATTTTCGTTTAAGTCCCCTAAAGTTATAATATTGGATATGCTACTATCAAAACTAAGATTTTCATGCTGAATGAATAAACCTAAAGTACTTTAAGAACTTGTTGAAATACCTTAAGATTTAGAAATCAGCGACCCTGAAAACACTCAAGCATCAATTTTCCCAATCCCTTGAAGGCAACTTTTTCTGTTCTGCATTGAACAGAGTATGGTAAATCTCTGACCGATCCATTTCTATATAATTATTTAAATTTTGTAAAAACGAGATGTATGCAGTATAAGAAAACTTTAACGCATTTAGTAGGAGTGTTAAATTAGTGTTATATACAATAATTTCAAGTTAATTACATATAGTATAGCACCTACCGGGTGTCTCTCGTGTTGTGTTGGCTTGTGTATCGAACTCATAACTCTCGTCTGAAAGATTGTTGTACGTGCTGTGGTGTGAGGAGCATTGCTCTTTTGGGTGTGCTGAGTGTGCACAAAAATACAAAAAAAAGGTAAAGTAATTTTTAAAGTAACATTTTTTATTTCTTATGTATATTAGGATTTAAAAAGAAAAATCTTCAGTCTTGGAATTTTCACTTATGTAAATTTTGAGGAAATTAATAAAAAGGGTTAACTTCTGAAGCAACACAGATAGATTTTTTTAAAAAAAACTGTATTTCGGTATTTGAATGAAATACAATAAATATATTAAAAGAAGCCACAACTATAAAGACACATAAAGTTATTATATAAAGTTTTCTGTGGGTTTTGACGCTAAAGTTCATGGTAATTCATTTCTTGCCTTTCTTTTAGATATAATGTAATAAACAATCGAATTATACTAAGAGACAATTTTATTTTAAAACTATTAGATGAGTAGTTCGGAGTATCATGGTTTATTTGATGTCGAACCATCGGAGTTAAAATTATTTCTACTGCAGAATAAAGGTATATGCAAATGCAATGCATTAAATATAAAAATTGCATTAAGGATATCAAGGTAGTCGTTATGAAGATTTAAAGGTCATCAGCGTATAAGCGAAAGTCGGATTTTATTGTTGCAGTCTGATCATTTACAAAAAAAAACAAAAAAAAGCTAGAGCCTTGAGGAACAAATATTTAATATTATTTTGGAAAAATTTATATTTTCCATGAGTTGGGTTTATACTTGGTTCATGGTATTCTGAAGGTTTCTTAAATAGGGATATAATAATTTTGTATTTTATTTGTATTTAAAGCCCCGGTTACGCTTATTTGAGGGTCGAATTGATTCTATCTAAATACCAAGCTAAACTCGCCTAAAGGTTAGGTTAAACTTGGTTTAAATTTGGCTTAAGCCTCCTAATTGAAGTAAGACTCGGTACCAGTGGGAATAATCCTTATCTTCTTTAAAATTAATATTTAAGGCTAAAAGGGAGTCATTCTTACACCTTTGCGAGTCGAAACGAATTTAGAGGACAACTTGATTTTAAAGGATATATCCCAGTTCTAGCTGCTGAGGGGAAAGAAATCCAGCTCACCTGTGACGAAACAGTTCCCGATGGTGTCCTTGCAGCTCCCGTAGCACATGAGCGGGGCGACGAGGTAGACCTCAAAGTTGCAGACGAACGCGGTGTAGAAGGAGAGGATGTTCGGGTGGTGGAACTGGCGCATCGTCAGGATCTCGTCGCGGATGAAGTTGCTCTCCTCCTTGGCCTTGTCCATCCGGTACTTCTTGACGGCGACGTGCTCTCCTGTGGGAACGTACTGCGCCAGGAAGACCGTCGCGATGTTGCCGCAGCACTTCGCCAGCTCCACCTTCAGGTCGTAGTCGTTTGGGTTGCTGCCAAACATCGTTTTCTGGCGCTGCACCGGCGAGCTGAATTCGTTTCGATTATCAAAAACACTTCACCGACATAAACAAACAGCAGAAGTCGGCTAAAGGCGCGCCATAGCCGAGGAGAGCCACATGATTTACGTCAAAAACAGCTGCTCCAGATCGGATAGGCACAAGAATAATGGGAAATCCTCTGGTTTATACCAATGGGAAATTTTTTCAAAGCAAGAAAGAATCGTTTAATAACTGACTTATGAGGAGAAATGGCGGTGCTCAATCGCCTTTATCGAGAAATTTCGGTGCAATTCAAAACGTTTAAGCTAAGTTGAAACTTATGCAATATGAATTTATCGAGAAAATTGAAATGTATGCGTGGGTTTACGAAATATCGAAGCCCCTTAAAAAATTGCCAACTTGGATCTATAAATTTATTAAATCATTCATTTTCAACTGCGCGAGTTTTTTTAAGTGGGGGTGTAATTAATTTTACTTTCTATTTTTCAAAACATATAAATAAAATATAATTTTCTAAAGTGCTTATAACATAAAAGCACTACTAATGAGAAAATAAACTAGTCATAATATTTGTATTTCAGTTATTTTTCTTTTCAGCTAACAACACATTCTTGATGAGAAGGTAACCGTGATTTTCTACCTTTTTAAAAAATATTCAAATAAATATTTCAAGATGTAACAAACAGCACATAATACATTTTGTCGTATGAAAGCATTCTATATTTGTTAAGGTGCAGTAAAGTAAAAAATTCGTACATAAAATTGAAAGCCGAATTAGCGGTATTAAATTATTTTAACATAGGGCGTACTTGTTTACTCTTAATGATCTTGGCATAAAACAACATTTTCTTTATTATTAAAAGTCATTTTTTTATTTCATTCATAAGAAACAGTTCAATTCCCAACGTTTTATAACCACATTATAAACGACTACTTTTATCTAAAAATGGGGAAAAGTAGTTCCGTGGTAAGTCGCATTAAACTAATTTCAATTTTACACGTCTTAAAATTGTAGAGAAAAATATTTTTTTCTATATTTCATCTCTGCATTTAGGGTAATTTAGTTTTAGAATTTCCTTGACCGGAAACAAATGTGGCAGTACAGATGTGACTACCCCTTATCACGTGGCGATAATTTGGTCGATAATTTCCCGTTAGCCGCTTGTGGGGCAGTCCCAACTCGGTATATTTGCCAGGAGAATCAGCCAAAGTGATTAGTTTCTGAAAAGACACATTTGAGCCAGTACGCCAGCGTTTTCCCTTTGAGTTTTATTTTTGTTACAAATCTCGTGTTAGCCATTGTGCTAAAAAGTTTTTTGTTTTTATCGTTCGAAGAAAAGTTGCAACCATTGAGGACTACAATGCCATCAATAATGAATAGTAATCGGTGAGTAAGTTTATAATTTATTCCGTGGACTGCTAAAAAGTGGCCGCCCCACGGCAATCGAGAGTTTTCCATTGCGTGGTATTTGTGGTGAGTGTGTGCGGAGCCCCGCGATCACGTAGTCCATTGGTGGCGAAGGCCCCCTCTGCGTGGTTTTTTTTTCGATTTTAGCTATTTTCACCAGCTGCAGAGGCTTTAATTATTTTCCATCTGCGACTGCAGCGTGACTTTCGCGACTGCTTTTTGAAGCACTGCGGCGAAGGGGTGCTATTTTCATTTTCGCGATGGGCCCTCTCTTCCGGAATGGTTTCGCACACGTGAAAATCGCGCGAATGTCACGTTGGAGCAGACTAATGAGGTAAAAGTTGTAATCCACCTCCCCGGATCCCCGGGTTTTGTTGATTTTCTACGGACTCGTTTTTCGGGCTCCGGCGGTGTCGTCTTCCTCCCCTGACCAGTTTCTGGCCAGATTCTCGTAATGTAAACAGTTTTGCCACAGCTGTCCTCAAACTGAGTAACGGGACTGGTGATCCACTTTCTGGAAGCATATAAATTACAATCCCGTTAAACAAGAATTTGTGGCCTTGAGTCATTTTTGGCTCGAGTGTTTTTTGAAGATCCCTCGCAGACTCCGCGCAATCCGTCACCAAATTGTGAAAGTTGGCCATCGCGAAACGCGTGAGCCACAACAGCTGACGCATAGGCGCTAGTTGAAGTCGGTCGCTGCGTCTGTAGTTGCGGCGGTTTCGCCTCAAAACTCAAGACAAAGCTAAGAAAAATGTTTTCCTCGCGTCGGCTGCTGCGTGAGGCTGGGTTTATCTTCCCGCTGGCTCCGCGGGTCCGTCCGCCGAGTGCTATGACCGCTGCTCGGTTGCCAAGCTATTGAATGTGGGAAACACCGCAAATGTCTGTTTTCAAAATTCGATTAGACAGTGTTGCCAAGTGTCCATTTGCCCTTTGAATGTAAATCGTAAAGGCCTTGTAAATGAGCGTAGTAAATGCGGGTGCCGGTAAAAAGAAATTTTACTAAACGAGGAATGAGCGAAGTACCACCAAGCACTCGTTGACTTTTTATAGTGCCTCTCTAAAATATAGCCCTAAAACTGAATTTATGGTGTATTTGTCTATTAGAAAAATCTACTTTATTCTCCCTTCTACAGCTGACGTAACCAAAATTTGTCTGTTTTAATTCATAAAATAAAAACCAAAAAAGGCTAACGTTCGAAAAATTCCAGAACTAGTCAAATTCTTGGGGAAATCTTAATTTTAATGCCACTAAACATCATTAATTAGTTGAACCGCTTTGGATTTTTTAGGTGTAAAATAGTAGTTTTTCATCTATATTTCGTAAAATAATTCCTTGCGGAAAATAGTTACGATAAAAATTGTAGTTCATATTCTACACAAAAAAGGTCTTAACACTTGTTTTCGCTTCAAACTTTTAGACTGAATTATGTTGTATTTGTTTATGCAACTTTACCGCATTTAATACATATCCATTGATTTTACGATATTCTTTAGAATTTTGTTTTTGTTATTTTCTCAAAATTCGAGATAAGTAATTTCCATATAGAAGTTAACTTTCTTGCAAGTAAAATATTGCCTTTTACTTTGCATACACAATGCGAGAAAATTATTCAGAATTGCTTTTTCATATTGACTTCTGAAATCTTTATTGTAAGTTAAATATTGACTTGTTTACTAACTTTTATTTTCTAATCTATGGAAACCATTCGCACGTATTATAAAATAAAATTTTAATTTAACAAGATTTCGTTACATTCTACTTTAAATATGTTTATGTAGTCGTTGTTATTTTAATCCGTTTAGTGATGGCGACTTTATATTACGTTATCATTTTATGGCAATGAATTTTCAATACTCTATCATTCAACAACTTAGTGAAAGTTAATTTGTAGTGCACTGTCACCTAATAATTTATAAGAACTTGAACTGTACCTACATCAATTCTAAAATATAAATAAATGGATCGTTTTAGTTTAGCTTTTGATAATTTATTTTAAGAGCATTGCAGTTTGTTGTGAAATATTATAAAAATGCAAATCTGGTGATGTTCACAAAATTATTATCTTCAAAGCCGTTTTACAGGGTAATCATCGTGGAATTTCTATTACTTTGTCGCCATGATATCTTTGGGAAAAATACTTATTTACAATCAAACATAAGCTGGTTTTATTTCGAATGTTATCTAAACATTTTCAAACACCATTATGTTTAAAAATAAAATAAATCATTAACTTAACAAATAACAAATTTAATTTATCTGTATAGGAATAGAAATTCATTGACTTTGGTGTCAAAGTCGGCTTTAATTTCCAAATAGGTCAGATTCTGTGTTATTTAAATACGCGCAGGTTTTTATAAAATCAATTTATAACAGAAACTTAACCTGAAATTCCGCTGGAGAGTTAGGCGCTGTAAAATACTAACCAATCCAAAATCAGTTTTTGATACTTTCCTTTTACCCAAAAATGTTCTTTCGTCCGGTGCGTAACCTTTAATTTGAATGCAACAATAAAGGTTTCGTTTTATGTGTTTATGTGGGGGAGTTTATTTTAGTTATTTTGTATCAACTCTCTTGCGCGTTGCATGGGTGAGGCTAGGGGCAGAGTCGTTTGTTCTGCTTTTCCGGTTGGTAATTTTCCGCAATTCGATTATGCCTTGTTAGAGAGACTTTTCGCCAGAAAACGGCTGCTGTACCAGACGCCATCCACGTTTTTGGGCACATGTCTTCCATTGAGGTAATGTGAATCGTCGTGTGCTGACAATTTCTGCTTTGTTTCATTGTCCTCCCTGAAAATAGGTTGATACCACGAGTTTCACATTTTATGGTATTGGAGTATCGCATTACGCATGATATAGATTTATAGGTTGTGTCTGCACGAGACGTTAAACAAAAGGGACGCGTGGAAGGTATTAGCGACGAAGACAGTAAATAAGGTCGTAAATGTCCCAGATAAGGTTGGATCTCACTAATCAAAGATCGACTTAAGCTAGCTTTGGCGATAGACGATTTTATCGCCTCGATGAACTTGTACTTTTCCTAAGTTACGATTTCGTGGTATTTTCCGTCACTTGGAATTCCGGAGGATTCAATGGCACGGCATTGAGATTTGTTTTGCTACACTCAATGAATGGGAATCGATTTGGCTCCGATATGTTGTACTTCGAAAATATGTTTACTATTTTTATTTCATCATTGCGATATTATATCAATCCGTGGAATTTGATTAATTTGAAATTGTTAGTAATTTTCATGAAAAATCCACGTTGTATTCTTTTACATACAGTGACTCAACATTTTGTTCAAATGTTATGAGATTCTTTATATTATTCAATTTGACTTCTACTTATAAAAAATCAAAACAAAAATAATTGGGAAATATCAGTAGAATAAAGCATACTTATAATTGTGCAACCATTATTCTACATCTCATTAAGAGGATGCGAGATTGGAGCAAATTTCGCATTGTATGTGAAAAATTAGTTGAGTCACTGTAGGTACATATGCATAATTTCATTTCATCATCAGTGCGAATGATTTAATGCGATATTACGATTTATGCGTCAGGTATATAAACAAAGGCACAAACAATCTGATTAGACTCATATGTACACATAAATAGCTTGATTACAGCTAAGTGAGCATAGTACAACTATGATTTGTAATGCTAATACGGCAATTTTACAATAAATAATAATAAGCCAATTGAATTAAGTAGTGGAGGGCGCAGAACTCTTGATTGGGGGGTTAATAGGTAATGATCGGCAATTACATTTAGTTTATGTTTACTAGAACTTCTTTTTTTTTTAAGAAATGTTGTCGATGGATTAACTAATCCACTTAATGTCAGTGGAGAACCTTTTTGTATACTTAAGTACCTGGAAATAAATTCAATTATAAGTATAAGGATCATGTTATGCTTAGTAATGCAATTGATTTGGTTTGCTAAATGAAAAATGCGCTTTAAATTTAAATATTAAATACTGGACGAATATATTTTAAAGTTAAAACATGTACATACATACAGGTCTAAATTTTCATTCGATATACTTCAGTTAACTTTTATTTTACATCCTATAAATAAATAATCTCAACTTTTACAATTATTTGTTTTTGCATTTTGCTTAATTGCGAAGTAACAAAATTACTCAATTTTTAATATTGTGAAACCCCTTTTGGACTAAACTCTTTAACATGAAACGACACTAGTTACATTTTAAAATTTCATATTTACTAGGTACTTTCGTGCTTAAGACGAGGCGGAAACTATTTGAGCAATCTAAAATGAGTCCGTGGATCATAAACCTTCAAAAAAAGTGGTTCAACTATTTTAAAAAAACCTTTAAATATTTTTCCTATTATTTATGAGAAGTTCGGAAGATTCCATTAAAGTCACTTACTTCGTATAAAGGTTTTTGTTAACGATGTAGTATATTTCTGAAAGTTCAAAGAAATGTCTTTATTACAAAAGTCGTTCAATAATTTCTTGTAATAACTCTTATCAGTTGTCGGTATTGTTCATTAAATAAAACGATCAGCAACCAATATTTTGTGCACTTGTACTTTCAAAAGATATAAAGCCACTCATTGTTGTTGGGTATTATGGGAAAAAATGCATTTGCAAACTCATATTATCAAACTTCAGTCGTTGTTAAATTCGTTTTGTTATCTCTGTTATACAATAAAAGACGTTTATCTCTATAGGGAGATACATCATGACGTACAATATTTTATTATCTTATCTAAGAATGAAACCTTTTTATTGAACCATAAATTAATAAGATCTTCAATTTACCTATTTGCATTTTACTCACGTGACGTTACGTGATAGTTACACAAGATAGCATTTGTTTTGTTTTTTGTTGATTATTTATTTGGGTCATTAGTACGTCACCACGACTGCGTCTTTTACAAATTTTTTAATATAATTTCTTTTAAGGGAAAAAAACTAATCCTTGAACTTTCATATTTGCATGTCTGTTTTGATTTTGTTTTTGTATCAGATAAATTTAAAACACTGATGCGTGCTTGTCAGTAAATTTTTCTTAAAAAAGTATTGAGTAATTATCAATCTACATTTATACTAATTAAATCTGTGGTGTTTTCTCTTGTAGACCTAATATACATTTTTCGGGTTTTATTAGTTGTAGGTCATTTATAAAAGTGTATAGGAATGTTCTTTATTTTTTGCTAAATACGGGCAATTTATTGAACTTATCTCTGGTATGTCTTGAGTTGAACCAGTAGACATGTTGTTTAATATTGTTTACTTTTATGAAATCACACCAAAATGCAAAAATAGTTATCTTAAAAAGTTCAATGGAAGCCATTCATGATTCAGTCCAATTTATAATAAATCCATTTTGTTTTAATTTCACAATCTTATCAGCGTGATATTCGTATTTTTAGTAGCTCTTATCAAAGTCATTTATTCAGCACAGACTTTTCTGGCTGGGGAGTGTCAGAGAAAACCATAATTTTTCTTTCAACATTTTTACTAAGTCTTCCTTATCATCATCCGACGTACACGAGTCCAAACTTCCTCCTTTTTATGTAATAATATGTTTCTGGAACCTTTTATTATTGTTGTTTGTCGTGGGGTGGGTTTACGAACTCTTTCTTGTGGTATAGTTATGAAAGATAGGGTGGGGGTCAAAAGCGTGCGACTTTAACATGCCCTTTGCCCCACATGCCTCACATGCCCCACATGATACTGCTTAAAGAGTTTTTGTCAAAACCAAGTCTATTGATTTATGCAACTTGCCTACGAGAACAATTTGGTTTGTTTGTGTGCTTGAATTTATTCGTATTTCTTGTGGCACATGCTAACGAATTGCGCAATGTTTAAAGTTGCTGAAGTATTGAGCTTTGGCTAATTGAAGTAAATTGAAGAGGACGGGCTGACTCGCATCGAGAGATCGGCAATCGTCATCAAATTAACCTTACTGGGTATAAAATCTTACACACTTTCTAGAAACATAGTAAATCAATAGTCGGACCGGCACAAACGTTGCTGCAGATAAAATGTCGCTTCAATTAGTGTCAATTCATGGCGATTTCCGAGTGTTGGTGGATTGCGATATACTACATGTTAAACAGAATATACATGAGTTAATTTCTGTAATAGTACAAACTACAAATGTAGAAATAAAACATTCTTTTCAATGGTTTTCTCCTTTAGAAGTTAAAGAAAAATCAATAATATGCACAATGTCTTGGGTATGAAAATTTTATCTACATATTTATTTGGTTGGAAAGAAACCTATTTTATTTCACAATTTCGTTTCATATTTTATCGTTGCTAAGATATGTTCTAAGATGGGCGAATTTGATTCCACTGATATCGGACCCACGAAATGTAGGCGATTTTTTATCGGTTCTATTTTCATGACTAAGATACGCCTTGTGTTTACAAATAAGCAGCCATAGATACGACGGATATCAAAGTCGTTGTTATGAGCTCTCAAATTGACGACTTCGCAGAACTTATTCAGAGGAATTTTGTTTTGCTTTTAAAATGGTGTGAATTTACGAAATTTAATAGTTGAACTTGATACGAAAATAACCCTTTTTCTTTGGAAGGTTTCTTTTTTGGAATTCAAATACTAACGAATTTATAAATAATTTACTCCATTGAAATAATGCTAATTAACTAATTTTTGATGTATATTTTGAAATCTGCAAAACCTTAGTCAGAAAAGGGCTAATTTAAGAGAGAGGCCTAAGTATAAATTGGTAAATCATCTTTTTGTAAAGTGTTTTATTTTGTCTAGAGAAGCTAAAAATACGCCTTACCTTTCCTAATTAAATCAGAATGTATTGTGTAAAAGTAGCAGGCTTATATTCTAAAAATAATCTTCTTTGAGAATTACCTAGTAACGCTTACACGTCGTTATAATAAATTTTTAAACGATAGGTAACATTTGTTGAGCATTACATTCTGTAATTTTGATGAATGATCAGTGTCTGCAAGATTATGTTTTCAGCAATAATCCTGTTTGTTTATAACAAAAATTCAATATTTACGAAACTTAATATGTTTAGGTGAGTTTAAATTGCAAATTAAACACTGAAGGCATAAATTACAAAAAGCAGAAGTTAATTGAGAATTCCAAGAAGGTTGAATAGATTAAGTGCATGAATAGGTAAAGCATAGATGTAAGCAAGTTTCTTTGGAAAACATCCAAATTGAACGCATAAATTGGGCGCTGGAATAACAATTCTCCCCATTGGCGACGAGAACAGGGCAAACTTTGGCTAACTACGATTAATTCCTCCCATTCGAGAAATCAAGAAATTTCTCCATTTCTGCTAGTCGGCAAATTTATTGATTCTGGGAAGGAAAATTAAATTGAAAGAAATAAATATAGCCTCAAGGGCAAATCGCGAAACTTTAAACAGTAGATCAATTTCTGGAAACGGCTTCCATATTTCCTCCATTAAACGAATTAGCCAGTTTGGCACGCAATTCAGTGCTTAAGGTGGAAATGCTTAACTGGCGTTTTCTTTTAACTGTCTAGCTAATGGAATTATGGTGGAAGTGTATCCTTCGTAAACACAGCTGTGTTGTTTAATTATACATAAATAATAAACGTATGGATGGGGGTTTCTTTCCGAGCACGCTTTATGCTCCCAGATATTATTGACTTTTCCGGCGGCTTAGTCCTGCAGAGGAGTGTATAAACATTTTGAAACGTGCCGCACGTGCTTATAAATGAAATAACTTCTGAGGACGTCATTGCGAAAATATACCATAGAATTTGATTAAATTACTTTATGAGTTGAGCATACCTCGGAGTTACCTTCCTGACGTCACGAAGGAGCGGCGGCATAAATAGTTTTCTCATTAAATTTTCATCCAGAATGAAATGTTTATTAAAATTGAAGTTACTTGTTTGAATGTTGTTTTTTATTATTATTGCCTTAAATTCTCTCAGTATGTGTGACAGCAAATTCCAACTTTAACAGACGAAATTTATGAGTATGAGTTTAGAAACAGGTTTTAGTTCAAACGCTGTCCTTTTTTAAGAAATATCTGACTCTCAGATGTTTGTAATTTTTATTTTTGGAGTCGTAAAAAGTTTTTTTTGAATTTCCATTTTATTAATGATTTGAAAAATAATGACTTAAGTTAATTACTGCCAATGCAGTGCAGTATTAAAACAACTTCCATAATTAAATTGTTAATCGGACGTAACGAAATTGGCTACATCTCTGCCAAAACTAACATTACGTCGCATATCGAAAATTTCTCTATTTGTGATTTTAAGCGATGAGCTATTTATTCTGTCTTAAGATTTCTGATTATAAATGTTTGTTTGGAAGAGAGCTGCTCGAAAGATTACGTAATGGAAAAACATGTTTCACGTGTGCATTTGGTGATGGATTTCGTGTCCATAATAGCCACAGATAGTTTATTTGCATATGATAATTATAATAAAAAAAAGCTTCCGCTTAACATTATCTCACGGAAGTATCTAGACAGATAATAAATTAATTAGTTTGGAAAAATAATGAGTAAAATGGAATGCAAGTAAATTGACAATTAAAAGGGAGGTCGTCGTTTGTGTTTTATTTAAATTTAAGTAAAAACAGGCGAATATTGTGAATCTTACTATAAAGAGGTTATTAAAGATCAGATTAAATAGAATCGTAGCTTGGTACGAACTCAATTTTGAATTTTTTAAAATCAAAGTAGTAGACTTTAACCAGCCAATTTGTAATTTTCGTTCGCTATATTGAAATCCTATTTTTAATTTTAAATATGCCTACGACTTGACTTGTATATCTTCTGATTACCAAGTTTTACAAAGAAAATGAGAGTATCAGAGTGTTAATCGGTTTTATTTGTAGGTTTGTCAATTGCCGATTTCGAATAAATGCGTTGCTAGCAATTCGATTTAATAGACGTATTTGTTATATAAAAAGTAAAGTTGTTGTGAATTAAACGTCGCCATGAAGTCTCGCTGGTTTTGATTACTACATATGTATGTTACTTAAAACATTCCTTTTCCCCGTAAACATCAATTCCTACCGACTGACCACCTGAACATTTAATTTTCTTTTTACTTTGCTTGACGAATGCTTTTTAAATAAAACGAATTTTGGCAGATCTTTCAAGCGAGTGACATGTTCTTTTTAAAATGTTTTTCTTTTATATCAGTGACAAGCTCTGACGACCTACATATATAGCGTAAAAAAATATTACAATGAAGCACAATCTGTCGCTGAGTTGACATACCAAGCTCCCAGAAATCCTCAATTTTTCAAACTAAAAAATGGCTTTTAGGAAAAGTTTTGCCAAAAATACATATATTGTAAAATTGAAATAAAACGCAAAAAAGTTTGTTGGCATATGCTTGAATAAACAAATTCAAAAATATCACCGGCTAATGCCAAAGGCGTAATAATTGTCACCGCAGCTTATTCAAGGCGGTTATTATTTAAGGTAATTAAATGAACATAAATGATGTACTCGATGCACATCTGCTTGTTTTGCAATTTTCTTTGTTTTACTTTCCCACAGAACCTTGCTCTCACACCACCACTACCTTTTAATTTTAATTTATTTATATTCTTGTAAACAGAATTCCGCCTGCTGCGTCCCAGCCGACCGGTGGCCAGTCGCGGTCAGCTTCTCTTTTCGCGAGAACAATTAAACCTCGGATTTTCTCGCGGTTCTGGTTTCGCCAGCGTCCGCGGCCGCGAATCCTATATAAAGTCGGAAGGGAGCTCCGTCGATTAGTCTTTGACTGGACGCGCTCTATGAAAAGTTCTTGAAAGGATTTCTTGTCTCGGTGGACAATTGTTCGCAATTCAAAATTATTATTATTTTTTCATCCAACGCACAAGAATATTAATATTTTTAATGTGAAAGCGGAAGTTTGCGTTTACGTCTTTTTTAAATCTGTGATATTAGCAAAAGAAAGTTATTTTTGCCCTGTGATATATTTGATAAAGTAGTTTTAAAGTTAACAAAGTGCTTGTAGAATATTTCAACCAAGCGAATAGTGATTTAATTGTTTGAAGGTAAAGTTCAAAGCAGTGCATTTTATTTTTAAAATTTACTTTCGGTATTTTGTATACATTGAGTTAATTGCGCAGTTAGCGTTCCGCTGGCAAAATATTTAAAGTATTTTTAATTTTAGGATTTTGAATTTATCCAAACGTCTTTATTTATTTATACTTTAGAAATTTGAATTTTGATAACAATCTATTAGAAAATTTCATCAGTGTAGAAAGTGAATTTTGAACACAACAAAAGAAAAAATTGTGGTTTAAAAATAATATTAAATTGTATTTATTTAAAATCTTACTATATTTAATTAATAGAACCCATTTTGAAGTTGTCTCTATTAAAGCTAAGTCTTCCAAGAGTGATGATAATTTTGATTAAGTGATGTAATTGGAGCTGTTACACTTAATACCTTTTAATAACAAAGCTGGGTAATTGCGAGGCAAAATGTCTTGCATAACTTCAATGGTGCAACCAACATTGTAATTCCTTCCGTTATTGTGGACTCTAATTAATTTCACAATCAGAAGTGCGGAAATGAAACTTCCTAATTTTGATAGGAAGTTATGTGATGAATAGTCTAGAGGATGCTAGAAGATTGTTTGATGTTGGCATTTGACTGATGTCTTTGCGTATAACTATTTTGTGGTTTGGAATCTCCTGCATATCTAAGGTTCAGTAGGTTGTAGTAATTGTCTGTAGTTGGAAATGACGGGAAACTTTGTATTATATTTTAAAAGTTGTAAGATGAAAAATGGTTTGCTTGTGGTGCGGCAAGTTGTGTATTTTTGACTTCAAACGAGTTTAACTAATTAGAATATGGTATAAGGTAAAATGTTATTATTTTACTTTTAAATTCCTTGTAAATTTCTTTTAAATTAAATTAAAGAAAAAGGTACGGATAAAAATTAAGAACGTAATGGTTTTATTAGTTTTAATCCAATTCACTTAAAAATGTCAGGAAATGTTTTCAAGTTTCTGTATTTTCCAAAATATTGATATTGTTTTCGTTAGTGATTTTTGGTTAAATAGTCAACATTCTAATACGTAATAACAAATTTGCTTTATTGGGAGTGGAAAAAAACAAGATCAAATTCTTATCAACCTTTTTGTTCTGCCAGCAAGAATGAGTGATGATAACTAGATTGTTTTAAAAGG
This sequence comes from Tolmerus cingulatus, assembly GCA_959613345.1. Taxonomy (NCBI): domain Eukaryota; kingdom Metazoa; phylum Arthropoda; class Insecta; order Diptera; family Asilidae; genus Tolmerus; species Tolmerus cingulatus. The sequence goes on along the minus strand of OY390708.1, from coordinate 10,093,508 downwards.
CAGTCGTAATTACTTGAAAAATATTTAAAAAATTTCAATTATGTGCTAAATGCGCGTTAAAAATTGCTCATGCGTTTGGGGAAATATTCGTTATCTTTGGGGGTCTTATTTTGATGCTATTAAAAGATTAGTTATGGGGCTGCTACTTCAAAAAAATTAATGCGAGATGCTATCGCTACTTCCTAAATTTTTCATTAAACACGCGCCTGAGGCAGGCGAATATTTTTATTGTTTGGTTTTTGTAAACATGTTATTACATCCAAAAATGATTCTTTTGTGAATGGTGGTAATCCGGCCATTCTGAAAGTTTGTCAAGTTTATTACTTTTAATTGTTTTAAATTCTGAAATATTTTCTACCATAAATACTAACTTTACAACGCAATAGTTTGCTTTTTATCGGATGTATGATTCAAAGGTACGTAACTTTGGCTGTAACAAGTTCAAAGAAATTAGGTTTGTTTTTGTAGCGTATTTAAGCAAAAACAATTATAATAAAAAAATATATATACTTGTAAGGTAATTGTCTGGGTATTATGGATAAAAGTTTCATTGTATTTGTATTTTATATCTGCTTTTACATGGTTTAATTTAAATGTAATTAAAAGGCTCTTTAAAACAAAAAACAACTTTTTAACGATGATGTGGCGAAAAATCATTAAAACGTGTAATTTAGAATTAACATTTTATAACCTTCTTGAACTCGAGATTTCTCACTGCATCAAAGACTTATATATAATTCTGGAATATAGTTGGAATTTAGATGGTCTTCGCTAGTTTTAGTTTTACAGTGCCTCAGTTTCTTCATTTATTCCGGAATTCAAATCAGCTTCTACCAAGTCTTGTTAGACCTTAACGAATTTGAATTGGCTGGAAACATCGACAACTTGTAATCGGAGAAATAATACCAACATCGAAACGTTTTTTAGTAACTAAACAGATGGTGGTGTGTCAGACTGTAAACAGGTTTCTTGTCTACTTCTTAGTGCATTCACACCTTTTGGCCTTAAGAACAATTGAATATTTCAATATTTGGTTGTGGTTTTATTGATTCTTGCTTATCGTTAAAACACAGCTGGCCTTAATATTATTTCATTGTTCTTTGTTTCACACTATTGCGCTTTTTACATAACTTCTGACAGCTGCAGCTTTGTTAAGCTTATTTATACTACCCACCTACATTTTTTAAATTCATGTTTTGTTTTCTGTGGGGAAAAAAATAATAGAGCGTAGTAGTAGTTTAAAAAATTCTAAAAAGTGACTAAGGTCTGGCATTTTAAAGTGACCTATAATGTCCTTTTATCATACAAATAAGTTGTTTTTACTTTTCTCGGTTTTTTCGAAAATGTCGAAAACTAATTAATTATTATTATTATAATATAATGGTTTAGTATGGTATTTTAATTCAAAAATATGTTTAATTTTTTTTCGGCAACGCTACATTTTAGATAATATATTATTTAATGGAAAAATTATTTGTTCTTTCTAAAAAGAATATTAAATGTTTTTTAAATAAATAACCAACATAATTTTCGGTTGGTTTTTCGAGATGAATTCTACAAAATCTAATTGGGTCAATGACTTGCTCGTTTCAAACTCAGTAATCTTGTACTTTTTGTCACTAATTGCTGGCATATTATTTGGAAAAACTTAGTAGGAACTTTAATCGTACGCATTCTACAAATAGGCTATCTTAATGAATATCTTGAGAAAATATTTTATATTTGGAGATGCGTCGTCGCTTAAAATATCATTGTGCCCAAATGACCCGATGAGATTACAAGACTACGCCCACGAAGTTGATTCGGAATATAAAAACAAAATTTAATTCACACGAAAATTTTCCTCGCAGAAATTACCTTTGTCCGAGTTATTTTTTACACTTTTTGTAAATAATTGTTTAAATTATAAGAAACCTGTAATAAATTCGCACTGTGAAAAAATATGAAACGACAGCTGCTATCGTATAATTTTATCGTTTTCCGTGCTCAATATGTTTCATTAGAATTGGAACTTATTTCTTGTCGGATTTTGTTATCGTAAATGGATTCACTACACCCACAATTAAATATTGCATTTGAAATGCTGTTTATTCATATTAGCGGTTGAGAATATGCTACATACATATTTTGAAAACAATAAACTTTATTCCTCAAAGAAACAAGAAAAGAAAGTCTCCCAATCGTTAAGTAGATGAAGTTAATATTTTCGAAAGGAATAAACGTATAGTTTGAACAATTAACAAAAAAAAAACGTTGTGATGCAACCAATTTTAAAAGTTTGATTCATATATGTAAAGGATAAAATTTTCTCACCAATGTAGTCGCATTCAATAAGTGTTGATTAAATTAGTCACTTGAAATGTGACTCATCTCAAAGTACATAAATCGTAACCCAACTATTAAAAAAACTTTAAAACATTTCATTCTGAAATAAATTCTGCTCAACTCTGAGATAGATTTGAACAGAAAATGCGTCGTGTTTTGAAATGCCTCTGGGGTAAAAGCTTTAGAATCGAAAAGGGAAAAAAATCAATCAGCCGCACTAATTGAATGAGTATCACTTTTAATCAGAAAGTGTCCTTAACCTGATTCCAAGGCAAAATTTAAATTTGCGATTCTTTTTCGCAAACAATAGGTAAATAAATTGATCAAAGGCAAATGAATTATTAAATTTTATTGGTTAAATATTATTTGTTTAATGACTGCAAAAGTATTGTGTTTGGAACGCCTTTTTAAAGTTAATTATAGATAATAAAATGGGAAAACAGTAAAATTTGTTCGACAATTGCGCGACAATGGTATAATAAAATTAAGGTCAATAAAACGACGGAGCCTTTAAGCGGATTAAGACGATTTGATATTGTCAACACGTAAGCCAATTGCGTTGTAATGCGAATAATGGTTTCTAAACTGGGAATTTCCTATCTTTTAAAATACTATCTACTTTTACCCTAGTTAGAGTATAAACTTTGAAATTCCACGACTTCCTATTTTTGATATGATAAGGAAAATAGGGGTCATCATTGAATTTTTTTAAAACTTTTATCTTTTTTGTATTTGCAGGGATCCAATGTTTAGTAGTAGTAGTAGTAGCTTAAACAGTAAGCGCACTATGTCTACTTCTTCTTCTTCTACCAACATGTCCAACGAATCCTACTGCATCTCTCTCGGCGTAGGGCCTCTGTGGTGGTCCTGATGACCCTACCAACCACAGAACAGACCACGATAGGGCATCACTCTTAAATGGTAAGATTGAATCAAATTAGTTGCAATGCCAAATAAATCAATTTTTATTTTTATTTATTTCAGATTACAGTCGAAAAACGTCCGTGGATTCAGCCACCAGTAATGTTTCATCTGAATATTCTGATATAGATTTTACTGACTCAACTCGGGACGAATTAATATCAAACTGTTCCGAGGATGATTGTCAAGAAGTTGTTAAGAAAATCCTACAACAAAAGCACCCCATGCGCATCCTTATTAAATTGCACGTGACTAAGAACACGAGCAGCGTATGGGACACTGTAAGTATTTGTAATCTTCTCAAATTGAAATATTCATTCAGTTATTTAACTCGGTATTCATGCAGTTCATTAAATAATTAATTTAATAGAGTCTTTGAAATTGAAAATTGAATACGAGAGACTACTTTACTTATCTTGCTCCAGTATTCATTTCAGTGACTTTGTATTTTTTGTTGATTTCTTATTTCGCGTTTATTAAGTTCGTTTAATTGATTAAATGACTCTATATCGGGTTCGGTACGCAAGGAGCGGCGAATGTTTATCTTCCCATAGTTTAAAAATAGTTTTGATTGCATTCTGTCGATGAATTTTATTTTTACACTGAGGGCTTGGCTATTAAGCTTGAAGGCTATCTAGCCAGTGTATATGTGATAGCGTAGTTGGAATTGGAACTTAACCAAACAAATGATCAAATAAAATCTTATATTCAAAACATTCGGATCAAGAAACCTTTGTGGAATTTTACAATGTGACTTTGACTTCGTATCGCGTAAAATATTGAAGCAGTTCTCATTCCTGTTAAATAGGCTCCATTGGCTGCTTTATTATCAATTTTGTTTATCAATTTACCTTAATAAATTTGTGAAAAGCAGAGAAGCGTACATAATCGTAGTTGCTGGTTTAAAATAATTGTTGTTGTTATTCAAATAAGCAGGGATTATGTTACATTCTGCTTTTATTAGTTTACCAGACACACTTCTTCGATTGTATTTAAAATGCCAAATAACAATGTTTCAATTTTCCAAATCAGAAAGCATACTTATTCATTTAACGTTCTTATAATAGTATAAACATATCATTATCTTATAGATTTATTTGCGTTCATTGCAAACATACTTGAATTAAAAAAACTTGCGATGTTGGATTATTTATTTTTGAGAAGGAAGTAGAAAATAAAAGCACTCTAAAATTTTACATTTTCTTGGAAAAACTTCCAAAATTACAATGAAATTTAGGTTGCGCAGTGTAATATAGGTCAGTGAGAAAAACAATAAATAACTTTATTTTCATTCTTTTGAAGTGAGGTTTAAATTTATTTTCCACCTTTTCACTGAGCAAGGTCGAGGCTGCTGTATTTCGGCTCTGAAAATAACTCTGATAGTTGAATGTTTGATTTTTTTCATTTTCGTGATTGGGTAAACGATTTTAAGAAAACAAGCAGATAGACTGAAATCTTTTTTTTGTTTCTATAGAAGGCCTTTTGCATTTTCCCAAATTTTATTTTCTGTTCTAAATGATCTGTTCCATTCTAAACATTTTTATGTGTTAAACCTTACAACTTTTGTGGGATTTATAAATTTGTTATTAATCATTTCAGGTACTGAATCCATCGAACAACATTTTATATGTTGCTTTGCCACCAATTCTTCCTCCAGAGGCATCGAAGCAATCTTTCGTCTCCCTTCTGGAGTTTGCCGAGGAGAAACTTGATGTTGATGCAGTAGTACTTTGTATGCGCAAGGATCGTTCAGATCGTGCACAGTTGGTGAAGACCTTCTTATTCCTCGGTTTCCAACCGTTGGGCCAAAAATCACCATTGGCACCACCACAGCATGATGAGGGAGTCGATGAGAACAACTTGTTCCTCATTTACCACATTGAGGATTAAATCACTTAATAATAAAAATAATATCAGATGATTCAAAGCTGAAACACATACATAAAATATTCTTTTTTCTTTATATTCACATAATATTTCTCAGATAAAATTTACATGTTAAGGTCATTATATAGATTTTGCTACACGTCACAAGCGGTGGCCTTGGCCCCGTCGGTCTCGTCATAATTATCCAGTTCGTCATCAAAAATTTTAAATTTTACGGTAAGAAATTTTAATGCAATAGAGTTATATATGCGTATTCACGTAGTTTATAAGATTGGCTGAAATTCACGGTTCATAGATAAGTTCTACCATATGTCTAATGAAATTGTAATCGCTTAAGAGAAATGCTGTATCGTATTTAAAAAATAAAAAAAAATCCAAAAAAAATATAAAACATAAAAAACTTAAAAAAAAATAAGAAAAAACATTTAAAGAAAACTCAACAAAAAAATATTTGTAGGATTAATGATAGTAACTGCTTACAATACAAATACTTAATTAATTTCATTTTTTTTTATCGTAGATTTATATTTTGCCCGTCTAAAGATTTTCTCGAGAGGCATAACACACCTTCCCTACCAAACCCACTTTTGTTCTTCACCATTAATCGGATCCTTGGTCACATTTTATTTGACAATCCACATTTTGTTTAATTGCAGTACAGGTGATGCAAGAGTAGTGATTTTTATGCAATTTTCTTTATAATTTTAAAGTTTACTCGGGCTGTGGTGCGATGTTATGCGCGAATTCAAAGTAATTTGAGTTTTCAAGTATTTTTGTAATTGGATTTCCTTGTCCTTTTGATTAATTCAGAATAAGACCAGATTCACTCCGCACTAAACTGGGCCGTGCCGACACCGATTTACGTTAGTTTTGTTGATTTCCGAACTTCGGAAAAAATCAAAATTAACGTAGGTTAGAGTCGGCCCGGTCTCGGACAGGTGTGGCGTGAATATTTCTTAATACTTTAGTTTTAAGGATCAAGCGTTGCTAGTGAGCTTACTTTTTTTGTCATTTCATATTTTATTTTTGTTAAAGTTTTTTAAATACGATATGGTTTTCTTATGTTTTTGGATAAGTCTTACGATAAACGAATTATAGATTGTTCCGAAAGAATTAAAACTATTCTCAGTAAATTGATTTTTATTTCTCCCTTAAAATTTTTTTTCAGCGTTTAACATGTTTCGTCCTGAATAGTTACTAAATAATCATCAGTAACCATCATCACCGAAAATTACATTAAATAATTGAGTTAAAAGTTTGGAAAATTGATCCTTATTTAAAGAAAAATTTCTTTGTGAGAAAGCCAGATATGTTCAAGAACAAAATAAATTTTGAATCGACTATTTGCGGAATAGCCTTATTTTAATTTCATATCGGAAAATTGTAAAACATACAGAAAGCTGGCAGTGCATTAAACAAATTAAAGGATTTGCATACTTTGGCATTAATTGATGGATAGATTTTTCACCCTTGCTCCATGGTTTATTAACATGTGCAACTTTATCGATGATAAACTACAGCTCGTAATTATTGCATTTTAATAAATTTAATCATATTTTAATTGAATCGAATTTGACTCTGCCTCTTATTAAAGCTTTGAATAGTTTCAGCAATAATGATAGTCATTACAAATCATTTTAATTCTAAAACCAATATTGGTTTTAAGAAAATTCTTTTTTGCGGAAACAGGGATGCCTTCATATTTTTGGTTGCGTATATCTCGGCTTCTAATTAATGAAATATAATTTAATTCAATCGATAAGTTAATCATGCATAAAAATAAAAATTTTACAAAATTTTTCAAGTGCAAATTTGTTTGTTGAGTAGATTTGAATATTTTTGTGATTAAATTGTTTGAAGATTCCAAAATTGTCTTTTAAAAAATCGGGCTTTTATGGGTGGAGGATTGCGCTTTTTTATGAAAATAAAAGCATGCTTCGTTTTTACAATGGTTTATTTAAAAAGAGTTAGTGAAAAGGTCAAATGCAGAATATTATGCAAAATAATTAGTGTTCGAGGAAGTATCCTTGCAAGTTTCTTTGTTGACCAGATGATAAGTCTTATTAATTTCGGACATAAAATTGCCCATGTTTGCAGCCCACTCGTTCAGCAGTCCGGAGGTCTGCTTGGTGAAGTAGACGATTCCCACCGGGCGGTCAATTTTAACTGAAATAGTCCCAGAGTTGGCCAATTTCGAAACATAATCCTCGGTCTTTTGCCAGGATACATTAATCAGCTCGCACAGCCTCCCCAAGTAGATTCGAGAATAGTACTTCGAAATTACGAGAATGTTCTGCATAAGGTGTGAATATGTTAGTAATTGGTTATGCTGTGTTTTAGCAGAAAACGTCTAAACGTTATATGTTCTATAGCTTTAATTAATCAACTCACGTGTTCTATAATTCTTTCCTTGAGTTCGGACCAGCATTTCTTTCCATGAGAGGTTTTATCGTCAAAAACTTCCATCTGCATTAGGTGGCCTCCAAAGGAGCTAAAGAAAGTTTCTGTGTCCATTAATTCCTTGGATGTGAAAACCTCAAGCACAGACCTTAAGTGAAAAAATTTGTTGAAAATTTTCGCGGAAAGGACGTTTACTTAAGTACTTTAGCAGAGGGGCGTTTTCGATATATTGGTTCTCCATTAAGCGGTAGATCATGGTTTGTTGCTCGGAACCGAACGGCGCCAAAATGCAATAGAGCACAGCATTCCTCATTATCTCTTCCCGCTGTCCTTCGGGAAGATTGCTACAGCTGCCTATTGCTTGGTAATGCTGACTCGTCTTCAAGTAGTCTGAGTTTCGATCGATCAGTATAAGTAAATTGTAGTATTTTAATTTTAGATCCTCATATTGTGGGGAGTCGAAAAATCTGATTGCGATCTGTTTGGATACAATTTTTGCGGTCTCAAAATCTTGCTTTGCAACATAAAGCCTGACTTGTTCCAAAATTAGAGCCACCTGAAAATGGGAGTTTCTTAAGATCACTTTATAATACAAAATTTTATTCCTATGTCTAGCAAATTAAATTATTTAGAGAGATTTTTTAATTTTGAAATGTACATATTTACACAAATACATATTTAGAACGAAGAACCATTCTCTAAGTTATAATATTACAACTATAAAGATTAACATAATTTACTGTTTTATATTTGGAAAATCGATTTTTAATTTACTGGACAGCCAAACTACTGAACTGAATTTCAATCTTATTTGTAATAGTTGACATAATTTGCTGAGAACTATGACTATGGACTATATATATACATATTGCTACTTTAAAATCAAAGTCATTTTCAGGGAATTCTTAAACAACATAAAAATGAATTTTTAAAATTTATAGGACCGAATCTAAAAATCCTATATTTGAGATCTAAAAATGTAATTTACTCTTTAGGATACTGGCATTTTCGAAAATGGTTACCGGATTCGAAATTACCAAAAGTCTTTTTTCGTTTTGGAAAATAAAATGAAAATTGATGTTTGCGGATGGAAATAAAATTGAAAACAAACCAATATAACTTTTTCATGTTTAAGAGTTGGATAAAAATTGAAATAATCGTAAGAATCAAAAAAAGCTTGTGTTGTAGATTCGTAATGTACGGCAAGTATTGAAATTTATTATTAAATATCGCAAATGTTACTACCTTTTCACTTTTCTCCATAGACCCGTAGGAATCTACTTTGAGCTCGCTCATGATCGCAGCAGCTCCGTCCAAGTCCCCCTCGCTTTCCTTGATGTCGGCCAGCATTTTTGTGAGCCTGGCGCGCTCCACCTCGACGAAGATCTTCCCGGCGGTCACCACCCGCAGGGTCTCGATCAGCTTCAATTTGGCCTCCTTGCTGGGACACTTTTCCAAGGACTCCATGCACTTCTGGACCATTTTGGTGATCGCTAGCTTCAGGGTTTGGTGCCGGCAGGTGACCAGGACGACGCACTCGCGCAGCTTCTCCCACATCCTTTGCTCGACGCAGACGTCCACCAGCGCCAACAAAACGCGCGACGAGGAAACCATGTCGGCACCCTGTAAAATGCACAGGGTGAGTTTCTGAACTTTTATTTTACACCGGCTATATTACTTACAGTTCTAGTTACTTTTTCTAGCTGAAAAAGGATGTCCAAGGCGTCGTTGAAGGTCCTTTCCGATTTGGACAATTCGTAGGCCACGGGAAGCTGTTCGTCGCAAATTTTGCTGCAGTCGATAACATTGGCTTTAAGTGTTTGGGATGAAAGGGTTTTGTAAGGTTCCATGTTTTTTATTTGTAAACGATTCTTGCTTTGCTTTAAAATAATAATAAAATTTATTTCGTGACCTAAGCCTGCGAGTTTCACTATTTTTTTGTTTTCAAAGGTTTCTTTAATTTCAAATAATTTGTGAGAAATTTTTACTACACAGAATGATTTGGCAGTTTGGCTTAAGTTATAAAGCTCAGAGAACTTTTCTGTAATTGGGACATTTTATATTACGTGTGAAACATTTTCTCTTCACTTAGGAAGGACTTTAGAAGCTTTAATTTTATTACACATAAGATGGAATATTTTAAAAATGTTCATGTTTATAACATATTCATTACTCGAGGTTGATTTTACTTCCTGAAAGATTAACATGGACAAATTTTACAATTGATTCCACACGAAACCTTAATTTATTTCCTGATAAACTTTTACCTAATAACAGTAGATAATAACTAAGGTAAGTACACTATTCTGAGATACAACGTTAACGTGGGAGTTTTTGATTTTAGTCACAAAATAAGAAAACTGTATATTAATAAATTTATACAATGCTTAATTAAAATTTCAATGCAACTTTTTAAAAGGTAGTTATATATTTTCGGGTTCATGCAATTGTGTTTGCGATGTGCTCTGTAAACTAGAGAATTAGGAATTTACAAAATTAATCTAATAAAGTTATATTAGGATTACTCGACTTGGAATCATGTGGGCACTACCGTGCCCCCAGATATTGATTTTGAATAGCCTTTTTTTTTTAAATATAATGTACTATCAATTGCAAAATCAGTAGATTTCATAGCTTTAATTTGTATACCTATTTTTAGTAAGGATAAAAAATAAAAAATTTAATAATAATAAAAACAAATTAGCTATTAAGTTATTAAGAATCTGACATGCGAAGGCGCTAAGTGCAGAAGAACCGGGAAAAATAAATCCATGAACAGGATCAGTGTGAAAAACAAACAGCGAGTGGACGCGCGATAAGATTTAAATAAATCGGGATTGGGACTGGGACCGGCGGACTCGAAGACTCGGAAGCTGGAGCGGTTGCAACCGGAAGGATCTCTCCTCACCCCTTCCTGTGTTGGGTAGCTCTCCCCAATGGGGAGCAGGGTGGCAGTGCAGCATCAGATCGTCTCTGGACCTCGGGAGATTTGAATTTGCTCCCAACGGACAGTCTCTAGGCCTGGGGAGATTTGAATTTGCTCCCAACGGACAGCACTTAAGCCGAGCCTGGACCCAGGACTCTCTCCTGGCTGTGAGCGGCCAGCTTATACATAGAGGAGCAGCCAGATTTTCCCTTCATTCTTTTCAGGGACTCCGTCGGGGATAGTTGGCTTGGGTGGGCTCCCCTCGGGCAGTAGTTGAGCCGAGCCTGGACCTGGACAGTCGGATGACGCATCGAATGCCGTATCGAATGCGTTCGGATGAATTCTTTATCGCTATTTTCAACAAACAAAAGTGTTTAAAAGGTTGCGTGACTGCTTACTTAAATATTATTTATTTCAAAACATTTTTCCGTGTTAAATAAACAATTGCTTCAATTCAATTCAAAATTTAAGTTCAAATGTTGCCAGCCGTTGCAATTGCCCGCGGATAAAACTCCGGGTAAGTTTTAGGAGAATACTTTAAAAACCTAATATTTTCTGAGAACAGATTCAGTGTTTTGTTATAAAGATTCAAAAACTGCGATGGTTGGGACCTCTAACAAAATCTATGTTAATCAAAGACTCCTTAGATCTTAAAAATTAAAAGTTTACGAATGTTAATTTTTTACCAAAGTTAATTCACTTCGGAGTGTTTTCCAAATCCAAGTCCTTAGCTTGAATACTAAATTTGAATGATTTATATCATTAAAAGCATTTTTTTAAGACGAAATAAATTTCTTCTTCTACAAAATTAATCACTTGAAAACCAATTATCTAAGTATCACAAAACGGTGTAAATTGAGCAGGAAATTGATTTTGAAAATTCAAAAAAATGTCCTGAAATTATAATTGCCTTTAAATTTGGGAGGACGAGCTTTAAAATGTAATTGCTGAGGAAGTCGCTGTCTTTAGAAAGTCCTCCCTCCCTTTTGAAGGATCCAATAAATCGTCAGGATGAAACTTTTCTAGTGGCACCAGGCCCTAAAAGTCAATTTGGCGTACAAGGTGTACCCTACAAGCTGAAGGTGTAATAAATTTGACTGTCAACTTCTTAAGAACCTTCGATAGGGCGGAAAATTCTCCGTGAAGCGGTACGTTTTCACCTTTGTTGTGGGAATTTTTCCGGTACAGTGAAAGTGAACTTTCCACCTTCTCTTAACGAGTTTTCCTTGGAAGAGAATGCAAACCGGGAAATTTGGGTATTAAGAGAAGTGTCCTGGGATTTTTCGCGTTTTCTTAAATAAAAGCAATTTATTAGACTCTCAGCTTTTTAGTTGCTGTTGAAGCATGTTAGGAAGGGCATAGATTTCACGATCTATGGAAAATGTGCTTTTTGGTGGCTTTTAAAGTTTAAAACGTAAGTATGCAAAATTTAATTGTGTTTTGTATAATTAGTACCTATATCGTATTCATTGTGCAGAAAAAAAAATACTTCTTCAAAATTGGAACGATGATATTTACTTTTATTGCTCAAAGCTTAGAGATTTGGAAACACTTTCATTTGAAATTGTTTTATTTATTAGTTAAAATGCAAGTTTAATTAAGCACAATAGTTTGAAATTTAGTTTTGGTATATAGTTATCATGAAAAAACATGAATATGCACATTCCACGGCTAATGAAGTTTAAATTATGGCTTGGGTTGTGGCAATTTCGTAATTTTGAAAAATATGCACGGTATCGAGGAAAGTCTTTGAATCAGAGAAAAAAATCCTTAGCAATAATTTACAATAATATCAATTGAGATTTTGAAGTGCTTTGAATATTATAGCACTCATTCATTCCTTTCTTTAAGTTTTTGATTTTTTTAGTGCACTTACTTAAAGTGGTTTCAAAGCCACTAATTTGGCGAATCCAATGAAATCGTTCTTGATCTCAACTTTATTGTTAAGAAATTTGGAAAAATTGTGGAACACGTTTTCTAAATCACCCTATATATTATACAAACTTAGATTTTGCTTATCTTAAGGAAGTATTAGTCCCTCTTAAAATATCACAAAGTTTAAACTTTAAGGTACCAACGGAAGAAGCTGTAACGGGTCCATGAACTTTGTTGGTCTTTGCGAAATTGTTGACAAGAAAATCTGTTCTAAATTTAGAAAACCGCAGAAACCATAAATTTCGCATTTTCGTACGCTGTGTATTAATAATTTTATATGAATATATAAACAATATAATATGTAATATATATACATACATGCATAAAAAACATTTTTTTTCTCCGTCACCGAACCGCCGAATTGATTTTCATCTTCATTACACCTTTAATCACCTGTCGAAACTCCAGAGAGGAACTGTAATACTACTTTGACTTGGAGCTGACATTTTGCTGGAGCCATAAATCACCTTATAAAATTACAAAGTAGCAGAGGAAGGATATTTTATGGGAAAAATTTTATATCTCTACAGAAGCGTATTACACCCCATGAATTTTTGTGAGAAAATTTCAATCATTTTTTGCTCTTAGGGCCAATTTTTCAATCGTTGGGTAAAATTAAATTTAGGCTAATTGTGTAGTTGTACCCAAAGTTATTATTATAACGATGATTCTGGCTAAAAGGTATTTATTAACATTGTTATTTTCTAGACAGAGTGAATGCCGGAGTTAGGGTAGAAAATGTAGAGCGGTCTCGCTCTCCCTTTTTACAGTGCTCATACATAATATTAAAATTAATTAGAGAAATTTTAGAACTAGAATTTTAAATAAATTGAAGAAATCTTTTCCAAATCCCTCCCTTTTTACAAAATACATACGAAAAAAGGAAGTAAGTAAATTTTTTTATGTGATTATGTGTTAATTTGAACTATATTTTGAGAGTCGGAGATGTAATTTCAAGCAATTTAGCCTTTTAATGAGTTTATTTGTAAGATTCCTTTAATCTTTAAAAGTAATTTAAAATTAATTTATCTTAAAATTGCAATTTCCGAACAACATAATCACTTTAGGAACACGTAAAATCTATCTAATATATGCTTTTACTATCCCTGTATAAAAGTAGCGATGAACATTACATTATCGTTTCTTTCATACATGCATACACAGGTTTTCTATAAAATTATTGCGCAATTTCCTACCGTCAATTGTCCTGTAAAGTTGCTGCTCTGAAAGGTTTTGACATTTTTTGGTATAATGGACCCATAAACGGAATTTAAACAGGATCAGCGTTCGGCGACATTTCTTACCCTCAATTTGTCATTCATACATTTTCGGAGACATGAATTAACCGTGAATATCTGCGAAAATTAATTTATTTTCGAAAAGAAAATGAACTCAATGAAAAGGGGTGTGGAGCTTGTTGTAAAAATATAAAATTCCACATATCTTTAATTCTACCAAAGGTAAACATTATTTATAAATGGCAAGAAATGTGTATTAAGCATTTATTTATGTGCATATCCAATTGCTCTAATGTGGAGGGTTAGTTACGTTAATGGGTTGTGGGTTATGAACAAATCTTGTTTTTACAGCTCGTTACAAAAGTTATAATATCAAAAAGCACTTTTGGGGACAACTTGACACGATGGATAAAAAGTTGATAAAAATTTTATTTCATGATTTGAATAATTTAGGTTTAAAATATAAGTAAACAAAAAACAATGAGATGAGAGCGGAGTAGTGTTGCATTCAATTCTGTTGACGACCATTAACTTTAAAATTACAGAATTTTCCTTGCCCATTTTGTTCCATAATTTAATCTTTAATTTGTTTTTAACTATATTAGTATTTGTACAATAATTCAAGTGAAGGCGTTGAGTAAAATAAAATGATTGAAGAAGTTGTTGGTCAGGAAATTACATAATATATCTGTAATTAATATAAGTTCACTCTAATTGCAATTATTGAAATTAAAAATCCCAATCAGCTATTTCGTGTGTCATCATAAAAGTAATACCAAACCATGTTTACATACTTTGTCGGTATTGCATTAATTTGAATCCTAATGTACGCCCTTACTTTGAAGGTGACAAAAAGCAGACCGTCTATTATTGAAAGGTGCACGTCAATTAATAATCATCGCCTACAGAAACTTATTGGCGTGTCAAAAAGAAAATGATGTTCAAATATCGGAAGACAAATGGTGGGTAAATAATTGAGGGCTTTTCTACTAATTTGACAAATTTTACCTTTTAACGGTAATCGATATGTAGAACACCCTAAAGTTGACCTTGAAAGAATCGATAAAGTTTTAATTTTTTTCGGCATTGTGGGAAATTCGGATAAGAAAAGGACACACAACGCTTTGTGTTATGTTTTTGTAATTTTAATATGTAGTTAATTACACGAAATTCTAAGGGAAGTAGTTGATTTAAGTAGCGTATATGTATTGTAATGATTCATTTAATTTAAAGAGAATTTATATACATATAAGACAGATGTGATGTTTTTTGAAATATTAAAAATAATTTAAAAATTAATGATAATTAACTTGAAAGCTATATGGTTCTTAGAAAAGTTAAATTTGAAATGCTGTCATATTAAAGCAATGTGATGCTATTTTGGTGATCACCAATTTAAAAATAATATTATATTAAAAGTATGTAGTTTTTCGTTTCTATAATTAAATACTAAAGATTATCATGATTTTTGCAAACTCCATTGTAATTATGTAATTTTATTTTAATCATAATATTCTATAATAATGATAATAAAATGCCTTTTAAATTTCTGTTTACTGTGCAACTTGTACATATAACAAAGTAATATTTAAATATCTGTTACCTAAGATATGTTACGATTGACGAAAGATGCACGAGTAGATTGTAGCAATTCTGTTGGGTATGCTATTCTAAAATTTCACTTGAAAATTTAAATTAAATATTTAGGAAGCGTTATCCCGCCAAAATAAAATGCACCATTAGCACGTGTTTTCCCCCACTTGTTACATAGCAGCTTTCGACGAATTCAAGCGCTTTGCAAAAAAGGTAAACAGAGAAAAGTCATGCGCATAGCATATGGAGAAGTATAAGAGCTTTGTGCTGGGGAAATTAATTGTTAATAACATTAAGCCTAAAAGCTCGATTGAGTGAACTTAAATGCGTACGTTCAGTCCAATTGTGGCAAAGAATTCTAAAATTTTTTAAAACGGGCTAGACAAGGAGTTTCTTTTTCATGCATTATGAATATTTGCCCTTAATACCTAAGATACACATGCATCGTTCCGTGTGTGTGAGGATTATAAATTTGTAATTGGTATAATCAATATTTTGCAATAAAGGCAAACATGTGGTGATTTATTATAAGTGACATTTTTAAAGACACGTGGTTTATTGGATCTATAAATTTGTTTGGGGTATATATAAAACCTTTTCTACCTTTTTATTAACTCTATCAAGTAAATTGAAAGCACGAGTAGAAGCTAATTATTTTATCCCAATGTCTGTAGAATCATAGAAACAGATTCTTATATTAGAAAGCAACAGAAACAATTTAACAGAGGTGGTGGTGTTTTACGATATTTTTTTGGTCTTATCAGTGAATAATTTTACATACACTAGTCTTGAAAATAGATTGATTACAAAATTGTTTAGTTTATTTGACCTTAAAATCTTTCAAGATAAGTGTGTGACCTTCTATTTATAAGCCGAAAAAGATATTCATCTTTAATTTTTTTCATTTTAAGTTTTCTTAAAAAATGTATGTACACAATTTGCAATGAAGTTTTTGGAAATATGGTTTTATGAAAATCTGTTGTGAGATCATAAACTCAATCTGTTTCTTAATTTTAAAGTTAATTGGGTTTAAATTAAGCAGTCAGTCTTTACCATTCTGTAAGTAAAACGTAAAATGTTTCCTATTTTAGTCTAAAGGGTTTTTCTCAGATAATTATGTTTTAGGAAATTATGTTTGCTTTTAGTTAGTTGGTTTTTAAATTTTTGAAATGGTGATAATTTATGATCTTAAGACGTTTTGATGGACAAGTACAATATGAGTTCAATTTCTTTTATTAAAATTGTACAAAAAGTAGGGATTTTAATTAAAAAATTAGTCTTGAAAAACTAATTCTGAATCATTAGTACCTACTTAGAAGAATATATGTCGGACGTGTAGTACCACTTAATTATTATAATTTAATTAAAACATGTTAAGTGCACCAAAGCTCATCCATCGGTAATAAGTTTATTATACATCGATGATTATCAATTGATAGTTGTTGAGAGAGTCATGACAGGATAATTAAGGACTCTCGAGTTAATCTTCATTTAGAAATGCATTTAAATCAAACTTTGAGGGTGATGTGGGACGTCGAGTTAATATGATTTGATTTTCAATTTGAAATATATGTATATGTAATGTACGTGCTTTTGATTCAATGTAGGAGATAAAACACTTTTGGGATCAATTGCTGCATTTGGCATATTTAATGAGGAACAATTCTAAGTCATTCAGGTGTTCTTAATTTCTAGAAGTTTAACTGATGCTGAACCTGGTAAGTTTTAGGTTGCCTTAGTTGGACGATTCCTGATTTTATGAAGTTTTGGTAATTCACGTGGAACGTGTTATTCAGTTTATGAGCTCATTGTCTGCTGTAAAAGTGTCTAATTTTTTGTTTTTCAACGTGAACCGTCATAAGTGCAATAAGAGCTCTCAATTATTTGCACCTTGGTGTGAAGCTTTATAAGATTTTAGAGTAAAGTTTTAAAACTTAATTACTTAGGTACCTTGAAAACTTTCCCCCATTTGCTAATGAAATTCTTCTCGCTAATTTGACCCGGGAAAGTTGGGGAAGCCATTAAAAATTAAGATTTTTACGACTCTTTTCCAGCGAAGATAGTAAAATAGATAATAATTTTATAATGGCTTAAAGTCCCCACGAAGGGACAGCGTGCAATCATCAAATACCGCTGTGAGCCATTTCTGATGCTGTGGAAAATTCATGAGTAATAAATTTCCAAAGAACAATTTTTGCTTTAGTTAGGTACTTCGGAAAGTCCGTCTGGACAGAGCATAGCATGCAATGCAATTCACGTTTTTGCAGCTTTGAGGCACGAATAATTGATTTTGAGCTTAAGAGCTTAAAATGTAATTTCTGCTTTGGTTTAGGAATTTTCATTGAATATTTTCTCTAATTGCAAGTGCTTAACTGATGTTAAAATGGGGATTTTATGACCAATGGTATTACATTTTCTGATACTAATATAATAATTGAATTGACCACAGGTAATCCTCTTTGAACACAAAATTTAGTAATGTTTTAAATACAATGATGCTTTTAAAGTACCATTTTTGTAAAAGTTATATGAAATTTTCATAAAATATGCTCTCAAATTAACAGATACATATTCAATACTACCTATTAAATAAAATAATAGAACGTTGTTATTTAAAAGTAAGGGCAGCAAAAACATTAAAGTAATTTTTTCCCACATCACCGTCGAAAGTTCATTTTTTTACCCTACTTTTAGGGAACAAAGTAGCGTTTTTTTGCCCTGAAAAATGGTTTACCACGGGAGTAAAAACGTACATTTTTACCCGGGTGTTTGCCAACCTCGCCTACGGCTCGGGTGGCAATTTTACACCCGGGTAAAAATGTACTACTTTACTCCCTTGGTGAACAATGTACTATTATTGCTCTTACGAATTTCAGTTTTCAATATCCATAATAAATAATTCAAGTTTTTAATCTGGTTGTTTTATTGGCAACAGCCAGCGAAACATTAATGCGCCTATATCCTTTTTGTAATCACGTATTTATTGTGTCAACATAATACATTTATCCAGTCGTTGTTTTCCCAATTTCAGTATTTGAGAAATAAATCTTTAATATCCTAGGATTTAATTAAGTTTTGAAACCATTTTTTGTAAAGCTATAAAATCTGAAAGAATCGAATAATTTTCGGTGCATGCAGCATGGAGTTCTTCAAAAATTTGAACGCGGGGATTAAATGAAATAAAATTGGCTATTTATTATTCTTTTATCCAATTTTGGAAACTAAAAGTCAAAAAAATTATAATGGGGATTAGTTTTGAAATAAGTTCTTAGATTTGAACTTATGGTTAAATCGTGCATCGTTATTGGATTTCTGCAGCGATATAATGTGTTTGAAATTCTTCTATTGTATTTGTAAAGTATGATCCTCAGTGTTTAAGGTTTTAATTTTTGTTAACATTTTTGTTTGTGTGTTTCCCACATTGCAATTTTGCGGTTTCATTTCTAGCGTAGATATCAGACAATTGATAGTAACGATGCATTAAGCAACTGGAGTGTTCCTAAATATTTTCACAGTACTGAATAAAAGTGGACAATTTTTTTGTTACATCTGCAATAAAAGCTGAAAATCAGATTTGGATTAAGGGTTTTTAAAGTTAAATACTATTATTTGTGTAGGAAAATTTATTTTCATATAATTGTTGTAGTTAATAATATGATTTATATATCTATTAATTGATAAATTAGTTACAACAAAATGGTATTAACGTTCATAATAATAACTCTAAGGCCTTTTTTTAGTAAGTATTCTTTCCAGAAGGTAGTTAGCCATTCACGGTTTATGTACAAAGATTTCCGTTGCTTAAAATTCGAGAGCACATAACAGGGACACACATAAACATAACTCGCATTTTAGTTAAACAATAGCGTATCACGAATTTCCTTAAAACAAATCGATTAGCATTAAACGATGCAAATTCTTCACCGCTTTTCTTTTAACGCAAGAGAAGGCTCTATATAAAATGTCTTGAATTAGTTTCCTAAACAATCTAGCTAAAATGATTAAGATGTCCTCACTTACAAACTGTTTATATATAATATGTCAACAAAATCGTATGTACACTTAAACTGAGTATCCTAACGCCGAGTTCCGCTCCAAATTTTTCTGGCTCTTCTGTACACTCCCCTAAGGAATATTGATAATTTTTTAAGTATCGTATTACTCTTTTTTCACTACGCTAGTATTTTGCACTAAACATTATTATTTTTTTCTATAATATTCGCAATACAGTACAATAGTCCTATGGGCTAGTTAAAATTGTCTATATACATACATGTGCATATGTATATCTCTCTTCATATACATATCTTGTTTTGTTATATCGTAAAGCGTTCACAGTATACCAAAGCGTTTTTATTTCTTATTTCTCAATTTCGAACATATTCATTGTTAATATTAACAGAAAATTAAATCGTTCTTATAATTATAAGTTGAAATAAAATTTGTTTGCTCCTTAATTTTCTAATTATGTGTATACATTTATTAAGCGACCGTAAAGTTAATTCAGCTCTGTGTCTTTATCATATGAAGAAAAAATTAAAATTGTCTTACTATTTAATTTCAAGTTTAAAACTTGGGATTGTGAAAGAAACTTACTTTAAGCACGCTTCTACAGTTAACATGTTATTTGAAGTAAATGATAGAGATTTTGAGAATTATGGTAAAATATATACATATGTATATGCGTTATGCAAATATTAATTTTACAATTTATTTTTGTGGTTTTGCTTGTTATAAACAGTCTTCTTAGAGGGTCCATTTTTGTTACTTTTAGCACATAAAAAAGAAATTTGTAAATTACTTTGCTTGTTTTTTGAAAATAGTTAAAATCAATAAATATTATAGTATTTCGAAAAAAAGTGATAAATAATTTCTCTTGTATCATTTTGCCATTGGGATATAAAACATGGAAGAAATCAGCATCCTGGGAGAGTTAAGGTAATCAAATTTATAATAAAAAAGATTTAACCCTTTAAAAAAAGTAATAATTTAAAGTAATAAAAGAAAATATCCTTCTTATCTTACCTTGCAAACATTTCGCGTGTAATTCATTCATCATTTAAGTAATTTTGCGAAAGGCAGTTTCTCAAAGAAATGTTGATAAAAAATAAATTGGATTTCATGTTTTAAAAGCTGTGATACTTTTTATAACCAATTGATTTTTAAGCGGTGTGGTAGCGAGTGTCGTCTCAATGTAATTTTAGCTCTATAACACAAAAAGATAACGAGTTTTAATTGAACTGCCTCAGTATAATTTTTACCCTATTTTTAATGGGGCTCAGCTCCTTTGAAATCTTTAATTAGTAAATAAATTAATAACAATTTAGATATGGTTTTTAAATATGAAAAAAGTTTTGTTTAGTAACTAGTTAGACTAGATTAAATTAGATTGAATTTGGGGCAAAGTCTGGAACTTAGTCGTCATTGCGACCAAGTATAGCAGATCTATAGTGATTCCGCGATTTTGTAATTTTACTTCTAAGTTCATCACGAGTATGCTTTTGAGATTGGAGCCCTATACCAGCTTTGGATGTGGGAATTCCTCGCCTAGACTAGTTAGTCTGCATCTAGTTAGTGCAGGACATAGTTAAAATTGGTAATTGTACCAAGTTCTGGTCTACTTAGTATAGCAACTAGTTAAAACTATAATACTAATTTTAATCTTCTTGAAGAAAAATAACATGTATCATAGAACCCGCCTTTATATTAAATTATCATTTAAAGGTTCGAAAACACACTGGAAAATTGGAGGACTTGTATTGTAATCGTATTAAGTCTGGGGTTGTATTCAGTGGTTTCTATCAAAAATTATTTCTATAGATATTTTTTCGTCAGACCGTAGTCAATTTGAAGTGATTCAGTTCCATGAGGGAACTGAACCCATTTGAAGCCCTCTGGCGGCTCCTGGAATGGAGTTAAACCTAAAAATGTGAAAATGAGTTAGGGAGGATCCCATGATTTTCACTATTATGGCCAATATTATGTATTGACCGCAGATGGGTGCAAGTGAGATTTCTCTTTCTTTTAATCAAACCGAAGCGTGGGATGAAAATAGATATGTATTATGTTTACGTGCGAAGGTTACATGTAGTCTCCCAATTTCCAGCTATTGTTTGTAGATACCGTGGGATAAAATAAATACAATAAATATAAAATTATTTGTATTTAGAATATAAATCTTATTTATATGCCGACATTTAAAGAGCACATATCTTTTCAGCAGTCCCACGTAAATATGTTCGAGTCGAAAAGGAAACCGTTTAATTATTCTTAAAATATGTTAAATTTTTATTTTAGAGTTTTATTGAAAAACGAATTACAATTTAAAGATATTTAGGCTAATTCAATTTTGAATAAATTTATATCTGACTAACAGCGTAACAGAGGATTTTATTCTTTTGAACTTTGTAGGTTAGTATTATGGCTTGAATATTTGTGTTCAAAATCATATTTTGTCAAAATGTCATTTAAAACAAATTAAACAAATTTGAATGTTTGTATTATCATTGTATAAAATTAAAAATTTAAATTTTTTATATTGAATATTTGTATGAGTTTTTACATTAATTCCAAATATATAACAACATTATACTATATACACAATTGTAATACTTTCTCACAGATGATTGTTGTAGATTCGTTACTTGCTTTAAGTTGTTTTATTTTAAAAGTTGGAAATGTTGCAATTATACGATCCCTGTATGTTATTGCGGTTGTTGTACTATCATTGATTTTGTTCAAAGTTAGAAGGGTGGAAAGTAATTACAATCTTACTCCGTCCAATTAATTTGTTGTTCGCTTTCAATAACAGACTTGCGAAATTTTAAATATCTCGAAGAATCCGGCGCTAGTTCGTGATATCACAAAAACATGAAAAGTTTAATTGTAACTCACAAAATTGTAATTTTACTATTTTACTAATAATTTTTTATTTTGTCTATTTTTATTAACTTGCAACTAGATTTTGTTAATTTTTTATAGGACTAAACTTTGGTTGATTGAATTAAAAAAAAAGAAATACATGAATACTATTTTTTAGTTTATTGGTCTGACAGAAAGTGTGATCACCATGAAAGTTTTTTACTTTGTTATTTTTTAAGGTAAAAAATAAGGGCTGGAGCAGTTACGTCAATTTGCACAAACTAGATGAGGTAACTTAATGACAGCTTACATTGGCAATTATATTTTAAAATTTTAATACTTATTTGGAACAATTTACCAGCTGTTGGTAGCTCTGAAACCTCGAGTTATGTGAGTAAATTTATAAAGAAAAGTTTTGAAGTGAATAATTTCAAATATCGTTGTACGCTTTCGTAGTTTTTGTTTTAGTTTTGCACATTTAAGAATAAGGTATTAGTTTTATAAATAATATTTTTCTTCATCCTTTTATTGCTATGAAAGTTAGGGTTATTTGTAGGAACTCTAAAAATATATTATAATATTAAGTATTCAAACGTTGAAATGGTTGAAATAGAAAAGCTTGAAAAATAAGGGCAGTTATTAGATCCTGTTTACTCAATTTCTGAAGTTGTTTAACAATTTCATTTTGTTCTGCTTTTAGTAGAGAAATTTGTGCGAGCATTAAACTAAATTAAGTTGTAACATTTATCTCCAGTTCGTCACTATTTGTTTTTCATCATCGTGAACCAATCGTAAATAAAAAAATTTCATAATTGAATTGCAAACTCTACTTAACTTATCGGTTAAGTCTAAATTTAATGTGCAAATTATGTATTTGTTTACTAAATCATAAACATACACGTACGTGTGAATTACAATAATTTTATTGGAAAAAAAATAATGTGAATAACAAAAAAGTTAGGTTACAAAGAAAGTAATTAATCAATCATAAGTTTAAATTTTAACAACATGTGAAGACAATTTGTCTGTATACTTACAAATAACCTTTTGAAAAGATAATGTCACACTTCACCTTAAAACTAAAACAATTGAATGTACTTAAGTAAAAAACTAAGGCCACTTTTATGATTGAAACACAGAGCGTCATGGTAACGAAATTAATTACAAAAATAGAAGAAAGAAATGAAGTGAGCAAATCTATCGCCTAATTGTAATTAAATGTTGGTTATTACACCGTAGTGCATTTTCTACGAATTCTAACTTTATTTTGAGCTTTTGTTGACGTTCTACAGGAAACGAAGGAACAAAAGGCGAAACTAGCAAGTAACCAAGTGGGTTCATATTTACAGGTACTCGGTAAACATACTAGCAACAATACAGTACCTTTGGTCAGGCTATAGCATAGAAAGCTATTTACATAATCTTAACATATTACTACATTTACAGAATCTAGTCCCATGCTAGTTTGATTTACAGATTTTTTATATCTCTTTTTTGTTTTTCTTGTTTTTTTTACATGATCCTCTTCTTGTAATAAATGCTCGAAAAAATATAACCTATGGTTACAAAACTACTAATTTGATCCCAAAACACTTTTAATCCTAATATTCGCCGAATATTAGTGTTTGTAAAAAAGTTTCTCCTTTATACACACTTCTCTTAATTGTTGAACGAAAATAAAGAATTTAGAAAAAAGAAACAACTCTTTACAAATGTCTAAGAAAAATATTTTTTTTTTCGCAGCGATTATGTTTTCCTTTAATAAGTTCCCGAAAGAGCTCCGCTGCGGTTTACTTACATAATTAAAAAGTTCTGGCGTGGCTGGAATCGGGCGACCTTAATAAATTTTATTTTTCGGAGCACGTCCTCCGGCCTGGCTTCGGGAGGACCACGCGGGCTCCTGGATTTTAGATCCACTTATTTTTCGTCAGTGACGAGCGGAGCCTGCGGCCCCACATTAGGTTGTATCATACGATTGTTCCCTGGAGGTGCTGGGGGGATGGGGCTGCTGACTGGGACTGCTCCTGCTGGGGCACCTGGAGCGGCGATGGAGGCCCTCCCATGTCTACCGTGTTAATACCTAGGGTGGAGCCACCTAAAGTGGAGCCCCCGAGGGTTGAGGGGTTCACACCCCCGACACACGGCACCCCCAGCACCGGCAAGGGCTCTTCCGGCGGTGTCACCTGTAAAGACGCATAAAAGCCGAATTACTGGAGCTATTGATGACATAATTCCGATAAGTGGCAATCAATCAGTTAAGTCCCCATCACGACCATTCATATTTCAAATTCCGAGGCGAAAGGTTCGAACCGAGCCGAGTGTCCTTAGAGGCTGCGATGTCGTCAGAAGTAATGCTAATAACTTTTTATGCTATTCCGCGTTGAAAGTATCTTCAAGATTATCGCTTGTCGTGTCGGCTTTTCATTATTTCAAATTAACACAACTTACGATAATTTCACTGATAAGGTGTTAATTGGTAGCGACTCTGAACAATTAGCTAATTGCAAGAATTGAGTGCACTCTAACTGGTGACAAATTGAAATTTCAAGGTGTGTACTGCATAAACTCAAAACAGAAAAAGTGAAGATGGATTAAAAAAGTAAGTTCGCCCGAAGACGAATTACGCCAATTTTATTAATGACAACTAGAGGAACAGAAACAAAAGCTGAACTCTACACTGTTGTAAATTCTATTATAAATCATTTTATAGAAATTATTAATCTCCGAAGTCATGCATATAATTGACTTTTTCGTTCGATTTATTTTTTGTATTTATCAAGTAAATAAAAAGGTAGTAAAAGTTTGTTGCTGAAAAATTATTCGAAAAAGGGACGCGGAATAGGAAAAGAATTGGAAATTATTTATTTTTAATTATCATGTTATGAAAAGTTATTACAGATAAAATGAAATTAGTAATATAATTTTAAATTTATAAAATCAAAATGGGCAAAAATATTTGGGGTACCTATGATAACAATTTAATAGAAGTTCATATTAATGACCTTTGGTGATCTTCGATTATAACAACGGAGCCTTTCGGCAAGTTAAGGTTTACTTAGAAAATTAAGTTTTGCACAATAAATTCAAAAGCAGTAGTAATATAAAAAACATTAATGCAAAATTTAAGAACTTACACTTACCTCAAGTCCAATACTTCCGTTGAGGGCAATTTTAATTGGATTAGTGTGATTTGTAGCCTGCATCAAAGTTGTAAAGTGACTAATTCCAATTTCTTCTAGTGATGATTTTCTTCTTCCCGAAACCCCTACGTTTGGCAAGCCTTGTCTTAAGGAGCTAGAACGTCTAAGAAGGATATCATTGTCAATCTGTAAATAAGGAGAAAAGATAGTTTTGAAAAAAACGCTCTCTCCGCCACAACGCAGTGTCAAGGGGGATAAAGTGCTAAATCTCAATTAGATAGAAAATAGAATATCGAACCCTTAATGAGTTGCTCCTTCCGCGGGCTTGACCAACAACAGTAGGGCTGTCGGGTAGAGAAAGAGAATTGGATTTAATTGATGTTATAGGTGGGGTACCACGTTGAGATCCATACCCAGAAAGTGTCTGGACGCTCTGCATAGGATTCAATCCTAAGCCGGAACCACGTCTAGAGCCTGGAGCTCCTGGACCACCACCTGGCCCCAAATTAATATTCGAACAGAACGATATGTTTGACTTTCGACGAGAATTATGTCTTTCGAAAGTTTTTTGCGCCGAAAAAGGTGACGGTCGAACTAAATATCTGCGAAAGGAGGTTAACTCAATCAAATAGAAGGGTGTATGTCAGGTGTACTCACATCACGTCTCCTTCCTCCAATTTGAGATCACAGCTCGGATTTATAATTACATAAGAAAGATGGTTACGCTTTTCACTAACGTCGTCGTAGTCGATCGTTGGTAGATTCAGCGACTCCATTCGGCTTCGAACTAAGTTCGCTATTTCAGCCCTTTCGATTTGCTGGGCGTGATTGTCCCTAGCCTCGTCCGCCAAATTGATAGAATACTGAAAAAACATAGAAGACTGGTTGCTATTAGGAAAAGAGGGCATCTGCGGAGTGCGGTTTGCAACGGAAAGCCACTGGATGTGTTGGTATTCTTCTAACGACTAATGAATGATGCTGATGGAACAGTCAAATAAGTTGGTCTTGTAGCGGCAATGTTAAATATAAATATTTATCTAAACTAGGCATAGCACAATGCAAAACACGATTCTTTCGGTAAAAATTTAAGGCCAAATGCAGGCTAATCTAATAGAGTAAAATAGAAGTAGAGTAAATAGATTGAGGTCGTTTCATTCTTTAGAAAATTAAGTAAAACGAACTCGAATCTAGGGTACCTACCTTTACACCTTCTTTTTATTTACTAATACAAGTCCGCTATACATAAATATATATTTTTTTTGTTCCAACTAATTCGTTTCAAAAACTGAATTTATTCTGAGACAGTACAAGTGTGAGTTTCTGTAATTTGTAGAATGTTAATCTATCATACGATGCAAGAAGTCCTCTTTAGTGTTAGTAGATCTAAATTCAAAAATCATAAGCGTTAGACAGTAGTCTAATAGAGACAGAGTTAGAGGCTAACTAGAGTAACGTATTCAAAATGTATAGCGAAGTATACTCTTACAGGATATGAAAGCTCTTAAGGATGTCTGTATGCTGCTATTTTGTATTATGTTCTTCTACTTCAAAAAAGCTCTTTAGCATAATTTTGTTGATCTCAAAGAATAAATAGTGCAATTAATTCTAATCCTTGAATGATTTTCACTAGAACATGGGGTTTGTTTACAACTATCACGATCTAATCACTTCATGTATTGGCTCAATACACATGCAAATTTATACTAATGGTACATTTTTTTTTTCTTAGGGCTTTATAGTAAAAATGACGGAGCGTTTTAAAGGATCAAGAATACGATTTTGCTTCAGATTATTCTGAATGTATACTGTAAGTACTTAAACGGTGTCTTTAAAGCCTTTTATTTTGTGGGAAAAATTAATTGAAATAATATAACTTTACTAACGGGAGTCCAATTAGAACATCAAAATTTGAATTTTAAAGAAACTTTTTTTCTAGTAATTTATTGGAGTTCATCTAATTTGGATTAAAATAAAGAAAAATATCGTTTCCTATGCATAAACTTTTGTAGAAGCTCCTATTAAATTAATTTACTTTTAAATTTATGAATGAATACACATTTACATATTAAAAAAAAACATTGAACAAAATTAAAAAATGTAGAAACATTTTCAAAAATAGGCAGATTAACATTAAGAATTAAAACGGAAAAATACTGATTATACGTTTTTAAAGAAGCCATTTTTGGAGTGATTTATATAAAATTTCTAATTGAAGAAAAATAGAATTAACAAAAACGTATTTACTAAGAGTAGTGAAATATTGAAAATAATTTCGAAAAAAGAAACTCTCATAGTTTTATTAACTTTCGGAATATAATTTAAATTTATACTAATTCCGAACATTTTCGTGAAGGAAACTGGATGCAAATTGAAGATCAATGTTAGCGTTTTGAAAATTGCTTCCCAATTAAAATTATATTGTCTTTGAAGAAATCATTTCTTAACAATCTTCGACCTTGCCCTGATAAAATATTAACTAGAATTAAGGTCATGGCAAAATCAATATGAGATAGCACCATTAAGTAAAATAATTTTTGTTTGAATTACTTATGTTTTGATTTGATGCCAATTGAGTGGGAACGTGAATTTAAGATGAGACATTCTGTACGTATAGTCATTTGAAAGTTAACAAATTTTTAAAATATGAAAACGTTCATTAATGAGCTTTTAATGTACATATACTAGATATAAAAATTGATTTTGAAAAGGATTACTCAAATTGAAAGTAATCGGAAGTGCTTCAGTTTTCATTGCTTGAAAATTAAAATGATGGCTACGAATTATAATTTTGAAGTCAACCTATGTATAAACGGTCTTGAAATATTATTTACCAGTAAGATGTTGTTATCGATTGTATTTATAGGAATTATATTAACTAAGTTTTGCCCTGCAGTATAAAATTATTGCTGAAGCAATAAACTTTTGATAGATTTGTGGCAGGCCAAACAGCTTTTGTGTGTTGTACTGTTGATTGAATGCATTCAAACAGTATCCAATTTAAGGATCTGAACATAAACAGACAATTCATTGCGGTCCTTCCTGTTTGTTTCCATAAATTAATTAATCCGATCGGTTTTAAGGGAAATCGTTTTGTTTCATTACACCAATGAATACTTTTTTGTAGTATATGTAAAAGCATTCAATTATCGAATAATTAAAATTGTAGCAATTCGTATTTGCAATGAGTTCTTGTAGCAAGCTGAAGCGTGTTTTTGTAATTGTATTAAAAAGGTAGTGAGATAAAAATCTGTGGCGGCGCGGCGGCGGCAGCGGCAGCGATGGGCGTGAATAATTACGGGAGAACAACAAAATTAAATTGTTAATTGATTCAAGAACAACACTTTTTGATTGAAATCGCTTAGACATTCGATCGGTGTCACATTGATAGACGGTCTTAATCAAGGCAATACTTACTGATGATCCCCTGCGGTCGGAGCAACCCCCAAGGCAGGTGGTAGATTTGTGGTGCATCGGAGGCCGATAAGTCACCCCCCGTAACGCCTCGGTGCTATCCTTTGTTGAATCTGGTGTACCAGCCTCCTCGTCATACTAATTACATGCGTTTAAGCAAATTATATGATTCTCGTATAAATAAGTTTCAAAGAAAGTATCTTTCGTAATGGAATTTCATTTAATCAAAAATGTAACCATAAATGATCTGTTTCTAGAGTTCTTCGCAATTTTCAAAATAAATTAATAAAAAATGTGAGTTGAATAAATCTAGTGAGCTAC
The DNA here is from genome assembly GCA_959613345.1 of Tolmerus cingulatus. Taxonomy (NCBI): domain Eukaryota; kingdom Metazoa; phylum Arthropoda; class Insecta; order Diptera; family Asilidae; genus Tolmerus; species Tolmerus cingulatus. The sequence goes on along the minus strand of OY390708.1, from coordinate 10,064,550 downwards.
TCTTCGATACATGTGATCCTGAAAACTATTATATTACGTGTAAAACTACTTGCGACCACTTAGAATGAAAAATAATTTAAAGCGAGTGTGCTGTAATTTAATTTGATTTAATCGCATGCTGCAAATTCTAAACACGCAATGGAATTGTAATCAGCTGTGAACACTGGTCGAACAAGGCGAAATAAAACAATAATTAAATCACGAAGGATGTTTGGGAAAGCACTATGGTTCATGGGGTAGGCACTAGGATTTTCTGGCTAAAATGTGACTAGTGACAGGTATTCTAGCTAAAATGCTGGCTTGGATAACTAAGTTACTTTGGAAGGTGAAAAAATACACATATTCGGTATGTAATTAAATTCAGCCTTTTCTGTAAGAGTAATATAGGTCAACTGATCTTAATAATAATAGGAATGAAAGACATGGCATCCGTCTTATTTGAAAAATATTTGCCAAATGTAGTTCATGGAATACAAATTAATTATCCTGAAATAGGTTTACATCGAAAACAAGAACAATATTCTAAAGAAAACTCATTAAGTTTAATGAATTAAGCTGTCATAATCATAGCTCTAAAGAATTTTCGTTATGAACCAAAATTGGAATTTACTATTTTGGAAACTTCGAGCAATTTGGTAAAATAAAGAAAATAAATAACTAATTCTTCAAATACAATTTTGGAGGCTTTAAAAAAATTACATTATGAAATCAAAATTGAATTTCGCTACTTTGGAGCATTCGAGCAATTTTGTAAAATAAAATCGTTTGAATACAATTTTTGAGGTTTTAAAGACTTTTCATTATGAAATCAAAACTGAAATTCGATACTTTGAATTATTTGAGCCATTTTGTAAAAAAAACAAAAACTAATCCATCAAATACGATTTTAAAGGCTTTACCTGCAAATGCTAGTTTTATCACGCTTAAGTAGATTCTAAGAAAATAATTTTAAAAGTCTCAAGGTAAAATTGTATATATTTAATAATTATCCAAAACAGGATGCCAAACTTTTGTAGTTTTTACAATGATATCATCATTAGCAGGCGAATTTTTGGTTGTAATATCGTAGTGAACTATTTCGTTTTTGAGATAAACCGTAAAATGGTTTTGCTTACATAGAAAATAATAATTTGGATAATTTTAGAAACAGTTGAATATTAACAAAATATGAAGCATAAAATATCGTATATGTATGCTCTTATTGTATTTTATTAAAAAATTGGATCAACATTCGGAAATTTAGAAAAACAGAAGTTATATAAAATATAAAAATTTTTCAAACTTTTATTTTCAATTAGTGTACTTTCCCTAGAACATCTCAATCGAATCTCTGAGGTGATTGAGCAGTTTATTAAAAATATACAACAAAATTCATCAACAATATTTGAAACAAAGGCAAATTTTTGTTTTAAGCTTTTGAGCACAAAAAGCGAGTAACAAATGCAACAAATATCATGCGAGTGAGGTTGTAATATAAAACTCAACACAAAATAACTGGAAAAAAGCTCTTAACGCACTATTCGGGTTCGAGTGCTAAATCTTTTCCGAAAATTGAATGTTTCTCATAGATTTTACACTCAGAATAATGCTAATATTTTTTCTAATCGGAATTTGGTTTTTAAATTTTTGCTTTTCTGCACTTTCATGAATCTCTCATTGAATCGGGCCAATCGTGTTGTGTTAAAAGATTTTTTTTGTATTTTGAATTAAAAAGCAAAAGATTTTTCGCAACTGAAAGAATTAAGAAAACTAAATTATAATTAACAAATAAGATGAGGGAAAGATGGTTCAAGAATAGACTCACTGCGTGCGTGCGCGGAATTATCAGGGTCCAAATGCTTGACGAATAATTTTCTTCACTTTTTTCTTTTAATATTTTGTGTTTGTTTTATACTGGACATAGTCACAATAATCTCTCAATTGTTTGATTTTTAATTGGGGTGTGCAGGTTTAATAAATAAGTAGTTTCAAAATAAAATATTTCTAAGGAAAATCATTGGAATATGCTATGTTTAGCTAAGAGAAGATGTATCATTCAGGATTCTCATTTTTCTGTTTCATTTTGGTGTGGCACAAATTTTCGTTTTTAATTGTTAAGTATGTACAAATAATAGCTCATAACCCTTTATGGAATCGTAAATGCATTCTTCAGGTTTGCGTCTGTATGTTTGGAATTCTCAAAATTTCTTCTTATGTTTAATCGTTAAAGGATATGCCCCTTGAATTTTGTACGTCTTATTAACTATCACAATATTAAAACAGAAACGAATGCTGTAAGAATTTAAACTTCTTATTAGTTTGCCTATTCATCTAAGTACTTTTTTAAATGTTTTCACCTCCTCCGAACAATTTTCAGCAGTAACATTTTTTTAAAAGTTCCATATTTAGTAATTTCATTTTCTTCCATAAATTATCTGATTCATAAAAATTTTATCAATATGAAGAGTGACACCCATTTTTGGCTGTCAAAATGATTTTAATAAAAAAAAAATATTCATGAAGTTCTAAGAGGCAGAGAGAAAAACAACACGATATGATATTAGAAGAACAATTCTGTCAATAATATTGAGAAAGGAAGTAGATATTACATATGAATGTGATTGTCAGCAAAAGTGCTAATATAAACCACATGTCAATCAAACCCTTAAAATTACTCAGGGGAAGACTTTATTCAAATAAATTTCTGAAGATTACTCTGTAAGTGTTTACATTTTATAGCTAACATTATTTTCATGTTAATACACAATTCCAACTGCTATAAGTGAAATAAAAATTCCTAATCTCAGGAGAATTTGAGATAAACCAATTTCAAAGTATTCCACGAGGAATAGAAGAATATAAGGAAAGGATATTGAAAATTTTGAAATTGTATTTAAGAAAGTAAATCTACAGATTTCTGATAAAAATTTATAAATTTCAAAATTATATTACTAATATAATTATGATGAACTTTTTAATTTTTTATGAAATAATTTCTTCATATTTTGAGTATCTAAAAACAGGATTAAACATAACATATATGTACGCTTGAAAAAATAACACGATAAACAACAATGTGGTCATGGACTTAAAAAATAATGAGGAACGAAAGGTAGCCCTTTTTATGTGGCTTGGTACATATGTCGATAACCAATCTATGTATAAATATTGCTTAAACATATAAAAGACGTAATTTTTGTAATAGTAAACGAATTGATTTCCCTATAAACTATTTTTAATCAGAAAGGAATTACATCTTTTATATGTACCATATACGTATGTACGTGTGACAGACGAACATTAAGACACTGGCTAATAAAAAATTAAGTCTGATAAAATGCAATTTACTTTAAATGGACTGTGCTATTGAACTAGACCATTAGTTTTTATAGTTCCATTTCGCATGTAATAGTAAATAGTAAAATTAACGTATTTCCCACCCATAAACTGGTTTCACGAGTCCATCGTAAAGAGCGACGCTTTTACTTCGAAATTAAAGCTTGCTAAGGAGCATAGAAATACATAGCAAGGACATAGCGTTAGACACGAAGAGAGGATATTAACATAAAGAACAATAAAAATGTTTTTTATCTACATACACTAAAGTTGTCTTTCAATAACTCGACGAGCAGCTGATTTAATATTTTTGGCGTTTTGCCAAATTCACTTATTCCAGCTTAAAACATGAGCTTTACATTTTCAACTATGTTTTCTATGAAAGTTGGTACACATGTAGATGTATATTTTCCAGGTCACTAGCTCTGGTATCAAAAATTACAAATTTTAATTGGCGGGTTTCAATATGATGACTAAAATTTATTAGCTAAATATAATCAATTTTAATAAAAATGGAGATTTGATGGTTTTCGCAGGTGTGCATTAAATATAATATGTCTGAACATTATCAACTTATGGCGATTTGACAAGAAATGGAGACTGCATTGTTTGTTAAGATTTTTGATTATTTACTAGATTAGAACTTGAGGATAGACAGATTGCTAATTTGTACAGAAATTGATCAAGTCAGCGAAGCTTAAAAATAAATACTTCTAACTAAGAGAAACAATATTTAAGTTTAGATGTTTCTAATATTTTCACCCAGTTTACTACAAGTATATTGAAATGAGAAAGAAAAAATCTTGGATATGATTTTTCAAAAAAATCTTTTTATATAATTTCGAATTTGAAATAATTTTAGGATTTCTTCTGTTGTGAAATAACCACTTGTCCAGAATAAAATTAATTTCGGATTTATCTTTAAATTTATTTAACTCTCGTAATCGATCAACAATGCGTTCAGATGAATGAAGATTTTGGCGAGGGTTTTTGTAATATAATTATATCCGAATTATTCTGTATCAATAAATGACATAACGAAAATAAAAAGGAAAAGCTTTTCGTTACGGCAAACATGTGCATATAGTGACAAAGTCAAAAACGTTTATGTTCATCAAACAACTGTGCACGGCAAAACGCGGAAATAATCCAGCAAAACAGCTATTACTGAAAAATATTCCAATGATTTTATTATGTTCAAAAAAAGCCTTCATATCTGTAGCTGAAGCTCTTAATTATATTGAGTAGAAACGAAATATAGAAAGAAACTCGAAACATACCAAAAATTCAAAATGAACGAAACAATAAAATGAAAAGTAGAGAGATTGTAAATATTGAAATTGAGTAGCATTTTCAAGGTAGAAGAATTAAAAGCTAAAATATCTGAGAAGAAATCGTGTGGCGATTCTGTCGCAACGACCTAGATGTAGTGTCACTGTTTTAGATGATGACAAAAATTTGTACTTTGTGAAAAAGGACATTACTGTTGCTATACGAATAAAAATGGCGGCAAATTCTGCTACGGTTGTGTCGTAATGCAAGATCTGCCAACCAAATGGACGTACACAATTCTATTGTCTAAAAAAATTATAGATATAAGAAAGTTTTCTAACTAAAAATGAAAATAATGAAAAATCGATAGAAAACTTGATTTGCTTCGATTACGTTTAAGTTTAGATGTTGGAATTTAATTTAAAGTTTAAAATTGTTTTTAAAATTAGATATCAGTATATGCGAAAAGTTTTTAAGTGTGGAAAAACATTTTTTCTTGTTTTGTTAAATTTATATCCTTTAATTTATTAAAGTTTGGACTCACCGACGGTCGCAAGCGCACGCAGTGTTTCCCGAAAGCTGAAAATGGTCCCCATTTGTCTACAGGTGAGGTACTCACATGAGTGGCTTCGGAGCTCGAAGTGTCCTGTGTGCGGTAGATGCCAATTGGAATTTCACACGTGGTTGAGCACAATTTCTGATAGAGTCGTCCGTAGGTGCGTATCCACATGTCTTCCTTGGTTATTCGCATCTGGAAGAAAGTGGCGTTTAGCACCTCACTTAATAATGGTTAGGCCATCACGTACAGATGTTAGAAACCCACTTCCTGGTGCTTGGTCTATTCCTAAAAGTAATCGTACGAACGTAATGACGTAGTCTTTCACGAAGGCTTGGTACAGGAGGGTGTCGAGCATTGACGCACTGAAAACGGCTCCGGCCGCAAATGGAAGTCGAAACATGTAGGATATGTGCGAACCCCGCTCCTTTTCGCGCTACAAGCGAGCAGGTGTAGTGGGTGGAGGGACTAAAGTCAACAGTCTTACCTTTTCCATTTTACTAAGGTGCAGTGCGTACTTGTCGTGCGCTCTGAACTGCATGAACCGCATGTTAGAGCTCTGCGACAGTTCGGTTATGCTCTTGATGCTCGGAAAGAATCTGTTGAATTTTTGGATTTGGTTCAACCAAAATTAGTTAACTTTTCTACAGTAGACAATTATCCTACTTACTTAAACATAGTTTGAACAGCAACGATTGTATTACAATCAGCCAACGTATCCTCTTCAGCCGAATTGGATAATTCTTTGTTAACAACTACAACACTTTCAGCTAACGTGATTCCAGCACGTAGGAGATCATCTAAGCAGTCAATGGATCCCAACATCCAATAAACCTGCGTTGAACATAACATTTTATATACTGTCTTTTTACTATAGGGTCAAACTTCGTTAAATCATACCATGGTTTTAAAATTTAAAGCCTTCCTTTTATTTTTTATAAAATGTAGCTACTTACTACAGATTTTTTAAAGGACCTTTCTTAATCGAACTTTGTATATTGCTGTTGCACTTTTTATCTGATTTTTTTTCTGATTTGTTTATTTTGGAAAATTTTATATCAATTTATATTTAATCATAGTATATATAATGTACAGTAGGTTCTGCTTCGATTGTTGCTGTTTTTTACGAAGTAAGTAAAGAAAATTTTAAAAATTTTTAATTATTTAAATTTTAAATTTTAACAGGCATGAGGGTGTATGATAACTGGATAAAAATTGTCTATGTTTGCAATTAAAATAAGGGGTATAAAATTCAACTGTTTTAAAAGTTGTAAATTCAGATTAGTTAAACCCGAAAAGCAAAACGAAAACTGCATATACATATTTAATTTGACCATAGTATGACCTGATTTTGTAAAACTCCTGAATTCAACATACCAAAGGAAAGTAAGAAATCGCGTCCAAAAATGCTACATCGGGTCTACGTTCTAAAAGTAATATGATAGGATTTAGAGATGTCTTCGATCGGAAGTGCGCTCGGAGGGGAATTATGAAATTGTAAATGCCATTCGACGCGTAATCGGCGGCTAAGATTATAGTCTTGTTTTGCCACTGGTACTCTTTCGCGTTTCTGTAGCTGCAGTGCTCGCACACCTGGAAGAATAAGATTAGCGATAATTAATTTAGGAATAGTTGAGTGCAGTCTTTCGCAAACATCCAGTTGAAGTTCAAGGACGAAATAGAATTATCTTTAATGGGTTGCGCTGAGATTAGTTTAGAAAAGTATTATCTTTTCTCGTTCCCTTAGTTTAATTTAAACTTTCATTAGCTTTGTAGCTACAACAATAAATTCGTTATGTAAATGCGATAAATGAACTTATCCGAAGTGGAACTGTACATATATGTAAAACACTGAATCCATTTATTTGCTTTTACTCCCGAATTTTGTATAAGAAAATATTAAAAACTAAACATTTACTATTTGCGTAAGTACTATTTACGACAATATGTATACGTATATGTTTTCTAAATTCACAATTTAGATTAAACTTGAGTTATGCAACATTAGCTATTAAAAATGTTTAAATTTATCACAGGGAATGGAAGAAAGGATTTTACCTTTATGAAATGTTTAAAAAAGCTATTTCATGCCTTAGTGCATTTTTGCTTTATGAGATCTTAAAAAATTTCATAACTTCTGGAGCAGATTCCTTCTGCTAAATGGGAACATGGCATGACTCTCGAGAGGGGAGCTATGCAAAAGTATTATATTATTACAGGATTCTTCTATAAATCAATTAAAAGTTGTTCTTTCTCGAATGGAACTGGCTATGAAGGCAATGTACATTCGTATTTCGAACATTTTATGGTGGTGATACTTAAAATCTTCCTACCAAATTTACGAAATATTCCTTCTACACCACTTTAAGCAGTTTAGGAGACATATTATTTTTAAATAGTAAAATATAGGGTGTTAAATTTTTATTTTTGAAAAGAAATTAAAGTTTTAATATTTGTGAAAATTGTATCTAATTATATGACTGAAAATTTGCGTTTAAACGAAAGCGTATGATTAATTTTTCGACTTAAAAATTTTTATTATAAATGATAGAAATCTTTAAAATGAGTAGCAATTTCATATTAAAAAACAAAAAAAGTCAATCTTCAAATTTATAGGTTATTTATAAATAAAATACATAGCTTTAACAGAAAGAAAGTTTTGAACCAGAAACAAATTTTTTCGAATTGTATTTTGATATTAAAAGAACACTCACCTGTGCGAGTTGCAAACAACAGAGTGGCTTTTTCTCCTTTAACAAATAACAAAGCGTAGGACTAACTCCGATGAATGGTGAAACCGGTGGAAACCCTTTCACGATCCTGTGGAAGAGAAATACAAAAAATTACAACTTAATCTAACTTGAATAAATTGTGGATGCTAGGGAAGTAACCTTCCAAATTGAGTTTGACTCTAAAAAATTGTCTATAAAAATTTGTGAACGCGCAAAAACTTCTAGGGAGCTCTATGAATTTAAAAGCATCTGTAAATTTCATGCGATTAAGAAGTCTACAAACACGAACAATTAGAACTTGAATCTGTTGAAAATCATGTGGAACTAAGAAAAGAGCTGTGGAAATGAACGAGATTATGTAAAATCTGATATCGATAATTCAACCGAGTTTCCAATCAAATCAGATCCTCAAATCCACAGAGGCCATAAATTGTCGGCAGTTAAAGAAGCATCCAAAGCAGCGAAAGGAAAGAAACGAAATGAAGATATGAAGGAATTTAACTTGCATACGAAGCCTTCTCACCGTCAGCGTTAAGGCGAGTTTTAATAACTTGGACACTCTGAAACTCAGTTTAGATTTTTTTTCTGCAACTGAAGACTTACCGGGAATAGTCTGCATGCCATGCAGGGGGTGGACAGTGATTTGAGGTTGTTGTAGCCGAAGACGTCGGCGTTGTATTCTTTTGGCTACCGTATGTTGTGCTACAACAACGATTTGACTCTTCTGACGAACTCATTACAAGCGAATAGGTACGTAAGTGGGAAAAGTTACCACCCAAGTAGCTACACAATTAGGCGATTAGGATCAAGTGATAGAACATTTAAATTTTGCATTAATTCGAAAAGAAAGTATAAAATATAACAAGTTCGTAAAATACGTTTGCCTCTTTCAAATCAGTGTTAGAAGACAATACTGTACATTTACTTGTATGTCACAACATATTTTACAGTGTTGGATTACGTGAAAGAACACTACTGTGCAGAAAACAGTCTTACCTTTCTACGAATTTAACTGAAAATTTCAAGTATACATATACCTAGGTGGGGATTTGGGTTTTTCGGGACAATACATTACCATTTTGAAGTCATACACATTGCGAACTTAGAATTTTGTTTATAACAGGTTCCCAGAAAAACTAATCTATTCGTTAAGCGTTTAACGACTTCGAATGAAATACCAAATTTTAAATTTAACAAATCCACTGCATGTTGGTTTTCAGTACATGTGTACATTACATACAACAAAAGCATGTGAGTAAATCTAATTAAGGTAAACATTTTCTTTAGCAACAAAGTCAAACTTCCCAAATTTTCCTCAGAAATTATTTTCCAATTTTCACATCTTTGCGCTTCGTGAAATAGCGTAAAAGAGATTTTTCCTTGGAAAAGCTAACGATCTCGTGCATGAGCGATGATTTCGTTCAGAGTTTCAACAATGAAATTTCAAGATGGGTTAGTTAACTCCTCATTATGTCTTGATACACCTATTTTGTAAGTTTACTTGTGCGTAAGTTCATTATAAATTTCTACCGATATATCTCTGCGATTTTTGAGAAAAGGAAGGGTTTGTTCCACAAAAGGTCTACCAATCGACTATACTCACTGTCCCTTTTTGAAGTTGGTAATGAAAAATAGACGGAAATAGTGAATTATGAATGAAAAGTATGAAAATATGAAATAATGTCTCTTTAATATTTAAAAAATTTATTCCAAGTATCGTTTTAAGCTCCCACAAAACAATTTATTTTGGAAAAAAATAGACTAGAATCTACTTGATGTTTTCCGTGAGAGATGAGGTATTAGATTTGATTTTTGTTTTGAAGTTCTTTAATTTGTTCGGAGTTCAATTTTTTTTTTTAAAAAGTTAATACAATATATGTATGTCTGTATTGAATTTTTATTTGAATTTATTATTTGTAAGACAAGAGAAGGATTTCTAATTTTATATCTTCATTTTTCCATTAATTTTAATGATTTCAATAGACATATGTATATCTCTTATTAAGGTTGTTTTGAAGGAACAAATTTAACATATAATTGAGAAAACTGGAGAAAATGTTATCAGTGAAGCAATTTTTATTTTATATATAAAACTTCAATTGATTCCGAGTGGGATATAGAACGCCGAGATTTTTGCTACAAGTTTATGTTAATTTGTATTGTAGAATTAAGTTTTAAAGAGCCAAGTTTATGATCTAAACATATTAGCCATATGTAAGTTTTAAAAAGATATAAACTTTAATATTTTAGCTTCAATTTTAAATTAAATTAGACTATTACAGTTTTATTAAATAAAATGAGAGCAATTACTATTATATTGACATAATGAAAAACAGGTTAAATAAAAATAGTATTAAAATCAAATATGATCCGATGATTGATTTGATAATTTAAAAATGTCTATAAAATTTGACAACACCTTTTTAAGATACATGAAATTCTAGTAGATTCTCATTGATTTTTCAAATCTGCACTCTCAAAAGTCTCATTCCTTGACAAATGGTAAGCAAAATTCATTATGTACATAGGTACATATTTACAAGTACAGAAACATAAATGAAGATAATTTAAGCTTAAATTTCATCAGAGTAACATCAATGCTTTTGAACTGAGCATAAATTAATTAAAATGCTTTATCATGCACACAGTAATTGCATAACACCGCAAAAGAAGCCACAATGCCTCAGCACAAATAAGAGGAGAATTTATAATGATGAATATTTGTGCTGCATTGTTGAAGTGGTTCTGAAACTTTGTGTTCCTTCACTTGTTTGCTATGAATAATAAAAAGGACCTTCGATAGACTGCGAAAGTGGCACGAATAAAATATCGATCACTTTCTGTTTTCATTCAAACCTCTTATTAATAAAAAGCATGTTAAAACTAGTGCAAAGAGGCTGTAATTTAAAGTGCGATAAAAAACACGAGACAGAGCAAGGCTCCATTAAGGGCGTAGTTAAAAATAATTAAGTAAAATAAAATGCGCCTGGAAAGTCGATTCTCCACACGCAAGAAACTCCACCGTTCGATTTTTCAATATTAATAATTTCCAACAGGGTGACCTAAATTGTTCTTGTTATTGAAATTAAATATTTATTGTTTAATGCACTTTCAATTTATAGTTTATTGGGCTTTTTCGGGTAAAACTGATTGTTTGCGAGCCAGGAGCTGATGTATTTTTGCACAAAGTGCTGCTCTCTGAAGAAATTTCTGCGACAAGTAATGCACAAAATTGATGTAAATGGGACATTTTCAAGGTGTTCAATTTTGATATTATTAATTCATTACGGGAGAAGCATCGGTTGCTTTCCCACCAGTAGTAGATGAGGCAGAACACTGTGAAAACGAACCCTCCTTTATACATATGTAGAGGAAACCAGGAATAGAATAATTAGACTCTTAACTATTTTGAAAGTTACATCCTTTTTCAGCATTTATGTTCTTCTTTAAACTGTTTTATGTATTTTTCACAACAATTGATACAAAGAGTGCTTAGAGTTTGCCATTTGGTTTGGTGATATTAAAAAATGCATTTTAGTGAGATATGCATTTGTTTATTATCGCATTTTTATAAATGCGATAACAATTTCGTTATAAAGATTACATACCTTGTATAGTATTTCTGCTATTTTAGTTTGAGATTACTGATTAGAACAAACATATGTGTTGGTGTGGAATTGCGCTATTTCTTAATATTTATGAGTATAAATTGAAAGGACAAAATAAAATATGGCCACATTTTAAAATTGTTTAAAAAGAAACTTTCAGACATCCTTTTTCATAGCAAGGATTTAAAAATCCAGAACTTAGTCACATACATATTTCCGTGAAATTTATTGGTGCTAATAAATTGTGAAATCAATTGTTTTCTCCGTTTTAACAAAATGTATCTATGTATAGTAGGTATTTGGAAGATAATGTGGAATATAAAAATTTTAAATACTTAATCAAGAATTATTAGTTAAAAGTAGTCCACTGAGAAAGTATTGAATTGATATACATGAGCTGTTAAATTGGAAGGTGAAAGTAAGTCCACTTGTTTATTTCGCGATAAAATTAAGAGCACTAAACATGATATGAATTTAAAGAATTTTTAGAATATAAGTACACCAAAATAGTTTCAAAATAAAAGAATAATCGTAAATTAGTTTAAAAAAAAATAGTTTGAGATTTTTAAAAAATTTGGAATTTTAATATTGTCGGTTCCACACATAACACTTGATTTCTTAGCAGTTAAATTTATGGGAACTGAAATTCAAAAGTGCACAATTCCTTTATAAAATTAGCAATTATGCATTTACAACTTTAGATAAAAAAATTAATTCTTATTAATTCTTAATAAACATTTATAAGCTAGCTGATGGCGTAACAAAAACTATGTTACACAATTTTTTTAAAGAGTCCCACAGAAAAAATAAGGTGCTTTAAATTAGGTTCATTGCAAACAATTTTTAACAAAATGTTTTTGCAGGAAAATAGTTTGCTTTTAATATCCAAGCGATGTTCTAATTAAAAAGCTCGTGAATAAGCCGAAAATTGTGTATACAGATATGAATGGCCTTTTATGAGCAGACGTAAAGAGCGTATACTTTTTCCTTTTAAGTAATAACGTCAGCAATTTGCATAAAAACTAAAAATAAGTAATTTAACTCTTTACGGCAGCGGTTCCAAATTTCAAATCAATTCAATTTCAAATTTAAATTCTTTTAAAATTAAAATTGTACATTGTCACATGCACATGAATACAAGTAAATATCTTCTTTTATCTGAATAAAAATATTTTAATAATCAATTAATTTTTTAATTCTGTATATTTACACAAAATTCATAAAAATTTCAAATAAAATGCACATGCCGAAAAGAGTTAAGATATAAAAGAATTTGAAAAAAAATGTAAAAATTGCAATCACTGATAAAAGCGAAATTATTCATGCTTAAATTCGTGATCCATTTATAGATTATTACAATCGGCCCACGAGAGGATTATTACTAGGTATCCGACTTTTTAAAACCAACTGCCTCCAAACGCCTCGCCATCTGAAATTTTTGGACCTAATATGTTATTTTTGCATAAAGTCACTTTACACTTATAATTTAGATGAAATTTCCAGAACCACCAAAACAACTATGGCCAATGGATTTCTCAATTAGGTATTGGATGTGTGCGTACTGCGTATACCCTGCCTGGACAGAGTCTTATTTTGCATTATTCGGCAGTATTTTAATATTTAAGGGAACATGTGTATGACTTCAATTTGTTGCTTAAGTAAAAGAAAGTGCTGGGAAGTGATTAATAACCAACTTAAATATTTGAACGTTTGCCAAAAATACCTTCAGCATCGAACGTAACTATTTTGGTTTTTTCTAATTCTTATAAATTTTTTGATTTTGGATAATTGATTTAAAAATAAATATATTACATAAAGGGAGTATAAACTAAAAATAAATAAAAAAACTAATTATAGTGTAGCATAACTCATAAATAAACTAAGGGATAGAGGCTTACGACGTGATTAATTTTTGCAGGTAGGAGAGGAACAAACCAATTTCAATCAGCCAATCATCATCTGGATTTTCATCCAAAGTCTAAAGTGTCCAAAACGTGATTTTACTTACGCGATCTTTTCAGACGGTGACCGCCACGGCACGTCGTCATCCAATTCATCTTCACTTTCGTCACCTTCGTCACCGTCATCGTTTCCAGATATGCTAAATGAGGAAGATGTGAACATATCCGGGACTGGCAGGATTGATGGCCTTCGACTTCCTAAGCAAGACGAAAGAATTAAGGACTAAATAAAAACTCTGACACTGTTCTCTAAATCGATTGATGTATTATGCAGGAAATTGATATCGAAGCTTCTAAGAAAATCTGAAAATCTAGAGAAATGTATTTAAATATCCCGCCATTACCAAACTGAAGCCAATATGGATCAATGTTCCGCAGTTGTTGGGGGGTCTGAAGGTTTTGCAATTTTAAAATCCATAAACCTAAAAATCTGTTCAGGATATCGATTTTGCAGTGTGTTTTCTGTTCACCAATCGACGAAAGTCCTGGCTTCAATATTTAAACAAAACTGCTCCGCTTACCTCTTCGCTGGTTCAAGACGTCGGGGCTTAGGAGATTGGGGTTGCTTTGCTGCGGTACGTCGAGGTGATTCCCCGTCGTGACAGTTGAATGGGATGTCGTTGTAACTGTCGTCGCAAGTGTCATCGGCGTTGATGCCACAGCAGTTTCCTTCAGATTCTGCTTTGAATCTGAGACTATCACAGACGTTGGATTCTCCGTCGCTATAAATTAGATTTCGATTGAAATTTAGTAAAGAATTTTCCAAAATTTACGAAGGGGGGGTAATTACTTTACGCAGGTGGGAGGAGCGCAAAATTTCAAAATATTTCATTCAACGACGAAAATTAATTCTCTAGTGCAGCAAATGAGATTTTGAGGTGGGTTTGTGCAAAAGTCAGACGTCTTCAACCCCATAAACGTTGAAAGTGTGTGGAATTGCGCACAAAATGCGCTAAATACATATTTCGCAATTTCTATTTATGCCTCGCATTTACCGTCCCTACATCATGGAATCTTTTGATTAATCCTCGTTTTAGATATGCAAATTGACTCCAATTTAAATGCTAAGTCTATTTTCAAACTTGTAATAGAATTATCTTTGTTGTATTTCCAGCTAGCTAGAGGTATATGGAAACTTCTTTGGAGATAATACAAGTATTTCATAATTAAATATTTCTGTATGTTAAGGTTTGGAATTAATTACCACTAGCAGTTGTTTGGAATATTTACCGAAATATTGTGAAAATTACCGGAGTTATCCGTTAAAACCACAAAATCCTTCTCAATTACAATTAAGGTACGTTATTTTAAACTTACACATTACAACATTTCTTAAATTACTTGAAGCTAAATGAAATGGTAACAGAATTAGTAAATAATTAGACTGCTTAATTTTTTATAGAATATGTTAGATTATAATCTTGAAATTTTTTACTCAGATTGCAGATTTGAAGAGAAGCGGTCAGTTAAAATTTCATTATGAAATATTAGACGTATGTTAAGTACACAAATTTAAAAAGTTGAAAATGTGCAAAATTGAATCTAAGTTTTGCTTATGACATTTCATAAACAAATAAATTGTACATAATTTAAAGAATTAAGAAATTGTTTCTATAATTTATAACTTGAATTTCAATCTACTTATCGTTTTGTGAATATTTCGTGGTTATGATAGAAAGCATTGCACGTTTGGGGTCTAGTAATATTTTTTAATTCAAGCAAAACACGATTTTTGGTTTGATTTCGATATGCGACCAGGGACTTCCGATGATGTTCTCTTGAGATTTGCGCATATTTTGTTTGGCTACGTGCTTATGGGCGTGTCGTTCTGAATAAAAATCACGTCTTGTACAAACAATTGGCCGCAATATGTGAGATGTGAAAACTCGATCGATGGTGATCGGAAGTGGTATTAGGAATAGAATAAAATCCCAAAGTTTATTAAATTAGAATTAGGTAGTTTAGAGTACAATCAAGTAGTTGGTATAAAATATTTTTTAGCACCCTCAAATATGGCTTGAAGAAGTCTGACTGTTGTATTTAAGTACTTTGGACTAAGCAAAGAAAACGAAGCCAATAGTGAAAACTAACTAATAAATTTTAATAATTTGCTTAAGCTCTAATTAGGTTCAATTTAGAAATAATAAGTTCGAATAAAATTTAATTTTGCTTATAAAAATTTTACTAAATTTTTAATTTCTACGAAACTTTTTACTGCCTCATCTGCAAGCTGCATACACCTTTTTATATATTTTGTGTTTTTATTGAATTAATATGTAAAATTAAGTGTTTATATAAGGGAGTGTGGTATTATGTTTGTGTACTACTTCAGCATTATTTTTTAGAACATGATTATCTCCATGAATATCAAGTGTGCCACACGATATTTCGGAACGCGAATGTTGCGGACATGAATTGATTCCACTAAAAGTTGCATAGCTGATCACAATAAGCCTTCAAACATTTTTTTAATCACACATAAAGCAGTTAAATATTTTATTTTGCGTTTTATTTTTTGCAAAATAGTGCATACTTACGTGTTTTGTTTTTATGCTATTTGCATATTTTATTATTATGGCTATTTCAATCCATTTTGAAGAATTTTTAGATGCATTGCTAATAAATATAATAATATAAAAATTTTACTTATTGCTTAATAATTTCAAAAGCGTTTCATGAGAACCCTGATGTTATGCAGTTGTTGATTTGTTTTTGAACAATGGGATTAAGTACATGTTGATTGAAAATACAAATAAGATAGCACGATTTAAGTAAAATGCAGTTCGCTGGTTACTTACATTACAGTTATCCTTTTTTCGTGTTTAAATTAAACAATTTGATCAACTTAATTTTTACAGAAGAGAGAGACCTAATTTAATATAATTTTCTTTTTTATGAGTTAACGACATCATAAGATTAAGGAGAACAGAGCTTATTATCGTTAACAAAAATCATGCGGAACAGGCGATAATACATAACAGATCGATTTAAAGCTTGATGGTTTTCAAATCTGTCAATGAAAAACACATGTTATATAATATTATTTTTACTAAAGTGATGTAAACGTTTCTTCTTTCCTATGCTTGAGTGACATTTTTTGTGCGCATTGGTTTTATGAAATTAAGCTAAAGTGTGATTTAAGTTTAAGAGAGTAATTCTCTTAATAAATTACGCAAACTGAGCAGTTTTAGAATGATTAAAAATTAAAAAAGGGGGTTTTGTTTCTGCCTAATCTTCCACTACTAGTTGAGTAAATGTGCCTATGTGAAAATGAAAATACAAGCTTATATATTTTCAATTCGTTCAACAGTTCGTGTTTTGGTGAGAAAATGTTTTTCAAATTTTGTGTTGAGCTAAGAGGGAAATTTTAATGAAATATACTTTTTATTTTTAAGGTTATAATTTTAATGAAATTATATTTTATTTCAAACCTCTGCACTCTAAAACTTTATTAGAAACCGCAAATGGAGTTGCAAATAACGAGTTTTTTATTGTGAGTAAAGACCAGCACACGCAGGATGCATCATTCATCCTTGAGATTTTGGGAGTCGGAAGGAACTATTTTCATTACCCTTTATGATTAGTTTTCACTGCTTTTACCCAAATTACGACCCTATAAAATATTCTGTCTTTAAAAGCTTTTTAGAGCGGGCCACTGCAACCCATCTGTAGGATGATGCACTTATGATCCCATAATGGTTGCTTTTACTTTAATGCGGCGTATTGCAGAATCATGAATAGGGGGATTTGAAACATTTCAGCGGTGTTTATACGAATTTATAAGCGATTTTACTATTTTATGCATTCGACTGTATCTGTTTCGATAATCGTAAATTTTTTTACACCAACACACTGAGAAGTGTGAAGTGGAATGCATTTCGGAAGGATTTGCATGATTAATTAATTGATGTTTTATGAAAATCGTGAGGCACATAGAGATCCACAGTAAATTTTTAATGGTACGTTAACAAAATGGTTAAATGTGCAGCATTCATGGCAACTACAATTGCTATAAAAGATTTCAACATAACAAAGGTTGAGGGTCTGGCGTGCAGCATAATTGTTCCTGGATAAAATATTAAAACAGTGGAAAACATGCATGAATTCGGACAGATTTATTGAGCTGTTTGGAAAAGCTTGTATACTAACGTTTTTTTATTGAGTGCTTGGTAACTTCAAGGGTTGTTTAATATTAAAGTAAGTACTAGACTTTAGTTTCATCTCTTTATCCTCTACATCTACTATGGTAATTTTTAAAAAGCCTTTTATAAGCACCATTTGTTTAAAGAAAAAATGTGAGATTAGTTTAAAAAATACAATTTGTATATCCCTAATGGATGAAAATATTAAGCAAATACTTTTGAAAATTGCGGCCAGATTTTGCATAAAGCAATTAGAGTGTTTGCGCGCTTCCTTCATATCCTGCTTACAAAATCTTTTGAAACAGCTTAATGAGCAAAAGTTTGAACAAGGGGCTGAGTCCCTTTCTTTACTAATGATTCGGTTTTACATAATTAAATATATGTCGGAAATTTCCTTTGATGTTCTTCTTAAAAGTATTTTTTTTTCAATGAGGCATTAATTTTAATAAATTCATATGTATGTTTTGACTTTTCGAAATTTTAACCATTTTATTTCAGATGGGTCACGAGATATTTAATTCAAATATCTAACATTTTTGAAAATCGATTTTAAATAATACATTCTAGGGGTTATAAAGAGACTATAGAGCATATCTTATGCAAAAATGCCATTATTCTTCTAGAGGGAGGACGTTGATTAAATTTATAGTCCATGTTAAATTTGCTCGTTTGCTTCAAGAGGGAAAAACTGACCTGATTTTCTGGAATAAATGTGTCCGGGATGTCTCTGGAAATGGCAGACAACGCGTGGTCAATTAGCAAAACGTCAAAGCTGATGAAACTTTGAATTGCATCACAAGCATCTGCATATGCATATGCATATTTCATTGCATCAAATATTATAAAAATACGACTGTCTCAACTTTAAATATGAGTTTTTAATTTCCGTAAGGAGGAATTAACGATATTTACAAAAATTAAACTTATAGCATAAATAACCAGATTGCACCAAATTAAGTAATTTAAATATAATTCGTTCCAAAAACTAGTGTAATGTGCATGAAGATTAATATGACGAATTGAAAAAGATGTAATTTTGTTGAAAAAATCCAAAATTTTAGATTTGGTTAAAACTATTTCCAAATTTTCTAATTTGTAATAGGAGGCATTTTCTTATGAAAGTTATGAAAATAATATGTATTGCTAAATAGACGTTTATTGGTAGTTATACTTTAAACAAGTCTTTGTCAAATTTGTTCTCACTTGTTTCTGAAAGCCACCTTTAATTTCTACTAATGTTTGCTTTTTATTATGTTCACTAGAAACTGGTTACTTAGGAAAGTACGAGAGAGTCTTCTTCAGCGGTTTATTTTTTTAAATGACATAAATAATTAATCAAATTTTAACAAAAAATTACAACAATCTTAACTTCATTATTATTTATTTAAAATATAATGGTGCGTGAAAATCTAAAATTTTTAATTATACAGACTTTGTAATTTATGTAATAGATTTGTACTTTATCTTAAGTCTTCCAGAAAAAAGGTGTTTTGAGCAAGATATTTATTTATACATATGCATATTATTTTGATCGTTCTTTCCTTATTAATTATTTAATACTTGATAAGTAAATGGTATTGTTATAATCTGGTAATTTTATTGATGATGATGGTAAAAGCCCTTATATCCTTAATTGTTTTTGTTAGGTATGTATGTGAATTCGTCGATTAATTATGAAAATCATAAATATTTTGATACAAGCTCTTCCAAAACAGGATAAACAGAAACAAGTTTTTAAGATAAACTGGAGCAGCCAAAAGCGATTTAAAGCATACAGTAAGCGAATTCGATTAAAATAACCTGTCCTTTTACTATGAAGCTAATTGTTTTAATAAAAAACTTGTTTGCTAGTTTCGTCGAGTGGCACACTCACGCACAAATAATGTTGTAAAATCACTGTCAGATGGATGCCTTTTGATTGGCGTACCCGTGCCAGAGTCTAAATTAGGACTGTGGGGCACACGAACACACACAGATGGCACTGGTGTCATTTGTGGATTCACAGTGGTCATGGTGGTGGTGTTGTTGTTTATTGTTGTTCTAACTAAATGAATTTATCGACAATATAAAATTTACGATTAATTAAAAAGTCGTGATTAAATTAAAATCGAAAATCTCAACTAAGACTAAGAGGAATTAGGCTAATTCTGAGGTATCTTTGTTTTCCAGAATTTTCAAGTGATAGACATTCATTGCAAACTTTTTATATTGCTCGAAATAATTTTTGTGTCGAATTTAAGATCCAGTGCGACAGATACGCACGTGTGCGTCGGTGTGATTTTAGTATGCCGGGGGTCAGCACTTACCTTCTTTGTTCGTGGCCGGTGTCTCTGAAGTTTGATTTTGGTTTTGATTTACCACAAAGGCGGAATTCTCCTCCTTCGTGATGCTCATGTAGTAGCAAGTATCATCTTTCTTCATTATGTGCCTCGGCCCAGGATTCAGAAGGATCGTGTCTTCGTAGAATTCCGGAAGTTCGGCGGGTCGAACCCCCACAAGTGCCACTCCATATCTGAATGATATTTGAAATGATAAATTGTTGGGGAATTGGGTTTTAGCGAAAACTTAATGGGGATTTTATGGAAAACTTAATTTAATTATCTACTCACTTCCGATGAGAGTGAAAACTCGCATAAGTGAAGCTCTTCCCCTCGTATTCGCCAAAAAACCGACTGTCCCCCAGGACAATGTGATAAATTTCATTTCCAGAGCACTTTCCGTAGAGACGGTGCCACTCTTCTGGCGACTGTTGGCCCTCTCTGGAAAATGCGAAATGTATTTTATTCTTTTTCTTTAAATTATACTGTTTACATTCACCCCTAGTGGGGCTTGATGCCTCCCAAGTACTAAATTTGCGTGCTTTGGGGATTAACAAGGGTTTGCTTATCAAATTAACAGGGGCCTTTGTGGGCGAACTCGATTATCCGAGGCAAGACAACACAAGTTCGATTTTATTTTTCAAATTTATTGAAGTTCGCTCTCATTCGAAATAATAGAAATCAATTGGCGAAAATGAAATTATCTCGTCGTCAATTAAACCTCTCTTTGACCTTTTCGCCCAATACCAGTAAAACCACAATTCCAGGTGGATCGGGCGGAAAATCAATAATTATATTATATTATCCGATACGTCCAGGATGTTTAGTCTGCGACAGAATAATTATTCATTGTCTGAGCCATCATTTATCACCCATGGCTGGGCGGCATAATTTATCCTGAATATCTGATAATTCTTCCCCTCAGAGGACCAAACTTTTCCAGACGCCAGACTCAGTTTCCTGGTTTGGTGAGATAAACTCTATCACGCTGGGAATAAACTTTCACATTTGGCTACTCGTGTCTGAAAAAGTATTTCAATCGGAAGAATATGAGCGAATATCCTTGCTATAAGAATGCCTCGAAGGGAGAGATACAGACTTAATTCCATGCGGGGAGGCTTAACTCAATCTCATTCGTTTTTTTTTATGGTTATCGAAGAACTACAACTATATGATATGTGGAGAACTAATAGCAATACCAATAATTTATCAACAATAATTCCCATAATTCCCTTACACTATTTTCACTGTGTTGTCTTTTATGTGTGGTTGTAATCCTTAAAATTTATGACTCAAAGACACTTATTAGAAATGATTTTGTATTTAATGAAGCCAGAATGTGTGCTTTTTATGAAAATTTCGAAAGTTTAAATTAATGTATTATTACTATTAATTTAAATTTTAAATCGAATTTCTAATTTGGATCTTGTCTAAAAAATTGTTTGATTAATGATTATTTGCTTTTTACTATACAAATTAAATTTTGATGTGAATGTGAACATTGTAATCTGAAAACAAATTGTTCTATAGATTTCACTTTATCCAATTTTACTATACAAAACATTCATTTATTAAAAACTTCCTTCGAAAATATAATATTATTTTAAAGTTTGTTATTATATAAAGTTTCCTGCATCGAAATAATCTAATAATTTCTATTGTAGTGTTCCAAATGGAGCTTTTCCGACGTTTATACTGCTCCGACAAATAGTTTATTTCGACCACTTTGTTATCTCTACAAAGTATGAATTCTAAGTGTAAAGTAATTACAATGTGGAGAGAACTTTGTAAAGTTTTGTTAACAGATTTGGTTCCACTCTAGAACTTTAATTGAACCTTAAAGTTGGGAGGAATATAGGTCCTATAGTCGAGTGCAACTTTAACGTGTTGATCCACATTAGAAGTAGCGGCAATGGAAGTAATAATAACGTGTCCCTTTGTAGATTTCAGAGGAAATTTCTAAGGCTTGGCACAAAGCACTTAATATATAACATTTTATGTGTGTTGACCAACAACGTTGGTTTAAAGAATTTAATTTATGAAAAATAATCGGATTTTTTTGTACAAGTTGCCAGAAATGAGATCTTCCAACCACGTATATTCGTAAGAGTGGAATGCTGTTGCTGTTTCAAATCTGATATAACATTTGGCAGCTCCATCGTTTATAAGAGAAACACACTTTAAGAATACATTTTAAAAAAAAATCATTTTTTCAATCTTCATTATTTCCTTTAAGAAAGACTTATAGCCATTTGAAACCTGTGATATATTGGACGTAATTATTTTAAAAGTTAACTTGAAAAATTTCAAAAATTTTCCGCTTTGTATTAAAGTAATAAATATGGCTTTTTTCATGGTAGGTGGCATCAAAGGGTGGTATCTATGTGTGATGTGATCCCTGTACAAGGAAGACTTTTCTAATAGTTAATGTTTTTATCTTCACTGTGGGAATTTTTCCACAAGAAAAATTGAGTTACCAGCAAAAAAAAAACTTTTTTAATATTATCAGCACCCAGCATAAGTTCGGGTACAATATGCAGTCAATTTCTGGAGATATGGTTAACTTTTACCATTCGAACGCGTCTTGGGTAAAATCCAATTTCTCTCCTGCAGGAGTCCTTCGGAATGATAATAAAAATAGAAAGTCTGTTTAAATAATACTCACTGTCCCCTCGAAGTGTGCAGCAGCAAAGTGACCAGAGTGCTCGCCCCTGGACACGTACAGTTGTTGGCCAGGAGCGCGTATTTGAACTCATCCTCGCAGACTACGTGTTCAGCGAATTTAACGTGGAGTTTATGTTCTGGCCTGAGATAAAAAATGTTTTCCAATTGTTGGTAAGCATTAAAGTGATGCTGTAAAGATTCACTTACCTAAAAATTTGCACATATTGTGGCACATTTGGAGCAAAATCTTTCACAGCCCACGACCGTAAAATCGTGTGTTCATCAGCGGCAGTCTTATCAGCGTAATTTCTCGCGGCGAGGATGAAACATGCCTCGGCTTCGTTCATGCGGGCCCTTGCCAAGTCTCCGTCTTTTAAACAAGATCCCTGTGAGCAGTAAAAAGAAGGTGGTTTAAGATTCTGGCGAAGTCGTCTTTTATGGCAGTAACAAATGCTCTGTTTCCTTGATTTACACGAAAGGATGGTTACCAATAAATCAGCGAATAAAACGACAAATAATCGTGATGGAGATAAGGCACATATGGTTTCAGCTCAATAATCATTTATTTCATGTACATATATTATCTGCCAGACATCAACTTTGCAACAGCTTTTATGCTGTGACCAATGCAATTTCGTATCATCTGGTGTAATAACCGTGTCAGAAAACTGGTTGAAAGCATACTTATTTTGCAGCCATTAAACGACCATAATGAAGTTGTTGTGGAACATTAAACTTTTTAATAACATATTTTTTTTCCCCCAAAATCAGGAATCATGAGCAGCTGGCACACTCCTACCCTGGGACTTGAAAATTAAAAACAAAATTACATTCAACGCTTGATCATTTTCTACCTAAATTACATTTAAAATGTTGTTGGCTTACTTTCCAATTACTTCCTACCGGACTTAAAAATAACATTTTCAAATTTTATTCATTTATCTATTTTCCCTGAAAAATGCTAATTTAAAGGAAAAAGATATACATATGTATATGTATACTTCTTAGGTATGTACCATATGTATATATAATATTTAATGAAACTAAGTTTTTATACTTTTGAGTTCATCTAAATATTGCAAAGTATGTAAAAGTTTAAGAAAACAAAACTAGTTGAAAATTCATCAATCATTAATAGAAAAGTTCGAAAAATCTATTATTATTAATCGAGATATTTCAAATTAAAATCTGTAGTTTTATTTTTTTTATAATTATTTAAATATTAATTTTTTGATTAGAAGAATTAGTAAACGATTTTTTGAGAATAAAATTAAAAATTAGGATGTTCCACGACAACTTGACTACGATCACAATATGCCGTTGATGTGTTAAACATATTATGAATATGACATCGAGTTAATCGAATTTCGTAAGTTATATTACGAAACTTTATTAGATGTTGTCCTAGTTGGAAAGTAATTAAGCTACCCATGCCGAATTTAAGCAAAAGTTTCAAAACTTCTTCTATATAGTTAATTAGTAGCACAAGAATACACACAGATATACAGTATTTCCAATATTTCAAGTTAATTTTCTAATATGTTGAGAAAAGTTTGAAATTTCCCTAAAGTTAAGGGTGGTATATTTTAAAAGAGTTTCGGTCTTTTTTCGTGGGTTCAATAAATCCTTTGTTATATTCCTTTTTATTTGCAGAATTTGCGTTGCATTTCATAGTTAATTTTTTAATGAGATAGCTTACTTGCTCATTGTAAGCTGAAACGTATGAGTTCTTGCTCACATATCCTTGCCTTTCCCTAAGTAGCGGGTAACATTTTCCAGGAATATAAAATTTAATTAGGGAAACGTGTATTCTATTTTGAAATACTTTTTATATACTGCTGTCATGGCCTTAAAACTTCTAGGAGTTTTTCCTACCCTTGAATATAGTACATTATTACATGAATTAAACAAGGAAACTTTCCCGAAACATTGTGGGAGAAAAGTTAATAAATGTCACATATTTCTTTAATTAAACATGTTTTTACCACCTTTTAATAATGAACGCCCACTTATTACTCTCCTTTTATAGTTTTGTTACGCAACTGCCTTCCGCTCAGTAATTTTTCTAATTTAAATTACATTACAATGAATCAAATTGAAAAAATTGTAATAGGTATGTAAATCAATTTTTCGATAAAAGGAGCTCAATGTGTCCAGACATAATTGGAATTTAAGGGCTTTTTTAAAAGTAAACCTTGGGAAAATTGATTAAAACACAATACTATGGCAGAAGCGGAAAATCAATAAAAACATAAAAAACATAAAAACATAAAATAAAGATTTAAGCTTTTCGAAAGGTCAAACTTTTTACTAATTTTTGTTTGATTTTTCACTACATGTAGTTGTTCATTATATAGGATTACACAAAAATGAAAAGCCAAACTTCAAATCTTCTATGTAGTGGATTTTATAATTAATAAAATAACTCTAAATAATTATTATTTTATGGGGCTTTACTTTATAAGCTAGTTCGTAAAAATTTTGAAAGAGACATTATGAGGATTCATGAAAAGGTCATTTTCAGAGTAACTCATACTTACCGTGACATTTGTAAGATTTGAAGAAAATGCACCATGGCCTAATTGTTTTTTTTCTGCGTGTTCTGTTTGCTATGTTTAGAATTTTGAAAAGTGTTTTAGTCCTCAAATTCCTAAATTATTTATATCGTAACTTTGGATTGCTTTACCCACAAGGGAAAACAAATTTTAATCATTCTCATTTTACTCATTTGTAGGTCCAATATCTTATGTTTGATAAGGTGTTTATTATAAATTACTCAAAAAACTTTGGGATGAAATGCCAAAGGTTGGCCCAAATTTGGAGAAGAGTAACCCAAAATTACGTTAATTATTTTATTTAGTAAGTACATATTAAATGTGAACAAATTGCATTGCATGTACACCAAAATAAGTAAAAGAAGCAAGGTTGTCTTAACCAAAAAATATTTTTTATTGTATAATAAAGGCGTACAGTTGATTAAAAAAGAATGTGCATTTTCTTTATAGGAAGCTTTTTATTAGGTATCTCTGTCATAATACTGTATAATGTCCTTTTCAACGCGAGTAATTCTAGTTTTGATAAAATGTGATTGTGAGTACATAGATATTATTTTATTAAACAGCGAATCACGATCGTATTAAAATTGGATTAAAAAATATATGTATACAAAATAAAATAAAATATTTTTGTAATTATAATTTTAAAAAGTAATTAACCGATGATATAATTAATTGCAGATGTCCTGATTTTCTTTCGGATTGATGGTTTAATAGGAAACTGGGATATTCACAAATTACTGCAAATATCAACATCTATGATAGCGGTAGTAAAATATGTTAAATTTCGAATTGTTTTTAAAATTTTATTTGTAATCAAAAATATTCTTCTAGACGATTTTAGGAAAAGGTTATTTAAAGGAATCAAAACTTTGAAAGACATCAGCTTCAGCTTTTACTAAAATGTAGCTATAAGTGGTAAACAAATTAATTAATAATTAATTAGGCAATAACATTTCTAAAAAATTAGACAAATCAAAACTTATTTGCCATAAAATTGATGAAAAACATTCCGTCCGAGAGCATGTTGAGCACATTCCTGAGAGTTTTTGCAACATTCTCTTTATTTTTTTAAAATGCATGTCAACAAATTTTTCACGCTGATGAATGAATTGGCGAGAGGGGACCCCTATTGATTTCAATGAATTCCTAGATGGGATGAAATTCATAACAGAATCCGATAATATTATTAAACCATCTTTTGATTATATGTAGGAATCAAAAATTTTACTTGATAAATTTGTAATATCTTCAAAATTTAACATGAAGACCGAAGAGTTTCCAAGAAAAGAATTCAACCCAACTCATCTTTGAATTTTTTTTAAATTGAATCCTATGGATTCCTACGAGGAAAAATTTCCATGCGCGTTGAATCTCATGGAGATAGATTTCTATGGATTCGTAAGAAAGCCACACCAAAATTCAACATATGAATAATTGCGTGAGAATTTAGCTTCAAATTCATGGAGTTTACTTCAATTGGGATTTTACATGGGCAATAAATCATTTTTAATAACTAGTAATTAAAAAAAAATCAGAATCCCTTTCGCTATAAAGTTCGTTAGAAACCACTGAAACTAACTAATTACAAAATACATTGTTGAGTTTTTTGGACCGATAGTTTAGAAATTAAAAAGTAGGGGAAAATCTGATAACTTGTTTTAAGGGAAAGTGACTCGCAACTGAAGGGTTTAAATCAAAGGGTCCTTCAACATTTTTATGTAGATTTTTTTTGGATACATATCGAAAAATATTTTTTTCAATTGAGACAGAGAAATAAAAAAGTAGCAACAAATGTATAAATAAAGCATGTCAATCTCCACTAAAAATAAAACCGTAAACTTAATTAAGTTTTCGAATTACCCAAATGCCAGACCGGTCAAAAATGTCAATCGCTTAAAATGTAATTTTTCAAAAAATTATGAATTTTCTGTTCTGTGTGTCTTTGCCTTTATTTGTAATTTTCGTTACCTATTTCACGAGACCAAAAGTAGTTGCCTATTCTCAAATATTGAAACGATATTTCGTTTTGTCGTTGCATTTTGCTACAATTATTTCGTTAATCCTCTGAAAAAACAAATTTATATAAAGCCAAATACCTTCGAACTGAAAAATGGAACAAAGTGACTTTCCTAGTGAACTGCATAAAATTGTTATTGATTTATTATCTATTTCAGTAAATTGAGAAAATCGCATATAAAAAAGGATTTGAAAATTTAGCACTTTATTACCAATCTGATTGAAATTTCATAGACGAGCATAGTGCTTTATGGAAGGTTAATGAGTAGTGTAAAATTCATCACTAGATTGTGCTTCATGTAAAAATTAAATTAGCAAGTTTTACAGCAGCATCCGTTTTGCGAGAACAGATTAATCCTAAAATGTTTATAAACAGCGGTGTGCGAGAAATATGTTTTAAGAATCATTGAAGGAAATTGCGAAATCACTTAGGAAGCAGCGACAAGGCCTTAGAGCTGGGAAAATATCCGCGTACTTACCTGGATGTAAATAACCCTTTGCGCCCAAATAGGCACTTGTAAGATCATCCGCATGGTGGTATCAAGTTCCATGGGACTCAGGAGCACCACGTAGTAGTCCTGCAGGAGCGGATGGGCGTAGAACTCGTTCAGGAAGTCCATGATTGTGTCTGCGTGCAGTGTTGTCGAGCAGACGACAACATGCTTCTCACTCTGCGCCCGATGGGAGGAGTAGCTGCCGCCGAGTTTCTGTCGCTCCATCCACGTGAACGCCAATTGTTCGAACTGAAAATAAGTTGCCAATATTACACACACAAGCAGAAGGGCATGACGCGTGTGTATTTTTGGATTTTTAGGATTTCCAATTTTCTTATATCGCCCGCGAATTCCTTGATTGAACCGTCTGCGTCGGCTGGAAGCGGTGCAGCCACCCACCGATCCGGCTGATTGATTTTCCAGCGGAATTGAGTTAGATCTCAATTATGACTGTAATTGATTGATGGGTTCATTTGCTTCAAAAGAGGTGAATTTTTTCTTCCAAGAGCAGATAAAAATGTGTCTTGCAAAATCGCTCGTTCCGAAAGCGGAGACTTCGGGTTCATTAGGTTATTTTAAATGGATCCCTCGGGGGTGTGAAAAGCCGCGGTAATTATTGCGTAAGACTTGAACCGAACCATTTTCATCATTAATCAAATTTAAATTTGCTACCCTCTCAGCGACTACGATTTGAAATCTCGACGTACTTTCTATGTTCCCATTTTAAAGAACGAGTTTTGATTAATGATCCGACACGACGTGTAGCGGCTGGCGACGATTTAGTTGAGCAAATTGGTCAGTGACAATGACACCCTAATTAAATGAAGATTGGCGATGAAAGGGTAGTAAGAGGCTCTAGACAATTTGGTTTTGAATATACTATATACTATATTAATCGGTTGGAAAAAATACATGGAAAAGGCTAATTTAGAGGGTTTTCAAAGAAGAAAAGAAGTACATAGGTTGTATTTATCTAATACTATTAGTGTGCAGATTAGATTCTTAATTTTAACTGTTCAACATCACTAAAAACTTAAATCGTTTCACAAAAGTTAGGAATTGACCTCGATGAACTTTCGTTCAATGTATGATGAAAGAAAAAATATTTATAAATACTATGTAATGTGTGTCTTCTAATTATATAGAAACACAAAGAAACTTTAAAAAATATACAACAAGCTCCATTATATTGGTTTTATGAAACTATGTATCCAAAACGCAAGAAAATAAACTGAATTTTTAAACATTTTGCAGTGCTTAAGCTCAAGCGATATTTTAATGTAAATTACTGACAGCACAAAACCTTTTAGAATTAAACTGCGCCGAAGTATTTCTTATAGGATAAAAATGTTTGAATTTTTGGATGTTGTTCATTTTATGGTATATTTTTCCGCAATATTTTAGATATTTAATACAATAACGAACCTATTTTCAATTGTCGAAAAAAATGAATTCATTCTTAAATAAAGAAAAGAGAAAAAGGTTTTGATAGAGCTTACTTGCTAAAAGTAACCTAATAGTAAGTGCGGTACTAAATGTTCGCAGAGCTGAAAATGTTTTGAATTTAAGTTAAGCTACCTATTTTTAGGCATTTATTGTATATAAATATTTTATTGTAAAAGCTTTCATTTTCTCTTAAACTATGCGTAGTTTTGATACCGAGATTTTTAATTTTATTTAATGATTCGGCTATTATTTTAATTTAAATTTATACCTAAATGCGTGTTTGAGCAGTTTCAATTTTCTGCTAAGTAAAATTGTAATTGTTTTTAAATGTTTGTATTTTATAATATCTTAATTCACTTTATTCAAAACATAATCCTTGTAGCTCCAAAATTCTGGTCAATGACCAAAGGTATTGGGAAAGGATTCAATTGAAAGCAAACCCATGTTTATCGTGTTTTGCAGAGTCATGCACGTTAGGTGTGTTGTCCGTGGATAGTTTCGGTCCGGCTGCTGCGATAAATTAAATTGCTAAATTACCTGAGTTGGGAGAACAATCAGCGCCACACAAATCATTATCACCATGTAGAGCTGGGAGGGCCAGATGTCGGGCACGAAGTCGCCGTATCCCACTGTCGAAAAGGTGACGACCACGTAGTAGGTGCTCTGGAATAGGTTGAGGTGCCGATGACCCGCTCTCTGGAAGTGCTGAATACCACACACGCTGCAATAAAGGACTTTATTAAATTAGAGTCTGTCACGGGCGCCTTGTGGATCCGTGAGCCGAAACAGGTACACGCGCCACAAAAATGTCTCACCTTGTAAACACAAGACACAATAAAGTTGCCGAGAGTATTGTCAGTTGTTGCGATAAGGCTGACTGGGATTTTTGCATGGCTCGATGGAGATCGTTCTGGAACAAAAGAAGCACTGAATTTAACATCGAGCCCCGAGGAAAATGGATCCATTGTTTCAAATTCCGCGGCGGGCTTGAAATCGATTGGTTGGTTCAATAGAAACCATTATTTGCATGCCACACCCCCGCGTATGTGGTGGTTCAAGCAATCTGTGCTAGCTACATACCGTGGATGCAGGAATGTTGATTTAATTAATTAATACCTCGAGGTGCTGAAACTCTGCCGAGCACTGCTTTTAGAATTTCACAGATTTCAGCAAATTACTATTCGTTGCAGCTGCGGATATTTCGAGGTAAAAAATTCGTTGCGGCCTTCCGATAGTTTAATAGTTAAATTCCCAAAGTTACATATTCGAAATTGACTTTACAGCGATTTAAAGTAAAATTGATGGAGGATTTAGAATAATTTTCTGTACTATAAGCTTAAACACTTTTGAAAATCAGGAAGTTAAAATCATTCGATATTAATGTTAAGTGTAAACAGAGTATTATTTGTAATGTGATAAAGTAGATGCCATTTTATTGTTAAATTAAATTTTAATAGATGCGTTAGCTATGCATTTAAAAATTTAAATCCTTTTGGAATAATCTGTTTTTGATTAATAATCTATTTTAAAAATTTCAAAACATCTTAAATAATTTTTCTATTTTTGAAGTATTCGTTATTAACATATTTTTCCTTGGTAAACTAAAATGTTTTGAATCTAAGATAACGTTTATTTGCAAACATTTTATTAAGCAGTGTATGCAAGACTAAGTTTCGTAGTTGTTTGGTACAATTCTAAACAAGCATGCGTTTTTTGTACAACTATTAATTTTAGTTGTTGGTCAGTTCTTTTAATATTTGCGAAAGTTTTAGTTCTACTTAAATTGTCCAAGAAAAAAATTCAACTCAATTTTACAAAAAAGTTTCATTATAATATGGTCAAAATTTTCAGTGGGCAAAGTAAATCAGAACCTAGAAGTATAATTTTCCGAAATACCAGAGGAGTACATTCAAAACTTTTAAAAATTTATTATTAAATATCTGAAACAAAATATGAAAAAACCTATTTCCATTTTTAAAGAGTTTTTAGCAAAATAACTTGAAATGCATTAGAATGAACATTATCTACTCAAATACATCAATTCAATAAAAGTCAATTGAGTGTTTGATGCTCATACAAAATAAATACACAGTATTCAGCCTCTCGCATAAGGGCAGACTTCGAACTTTCTTAAGAAGAAAATTTCTTACATAGCAAATCTTATCTGGGGGAAAACTTCGCTTCGAGATAAACTTTGTTATTGAATTACTCACAGCTGAGTTAAAATATGACATCCAAAGATGTTGTGCAATACAAATGTTTACGTTTCGTTACTTTGAAGCCCTAAACACCCAAACTAAATTATTGCAGTTCAAATCCCTGTGGAGTTCGAAATTTGGACGTAAGAAGAAAACGAGTTCATTTGAGTATATTTAAAAAAAGAAAAAATTTTGTTTTGGAAAAAAATTATGTGCGAGTACTATCAACATTTTCAGATAAATATTTTAGTTTTTAAGTTTCATAAGGTTTTTTTAAAAAAGTTTGTCAAACAAGTTCGCATTACATTTCGAATTAAAACAGAAAGGAAATTAAGGCAATACAAGTATGAAAGAAACTTTATTATTACTATTTGCCGTTCCCACTACAAAATCAATAAGAAGGTCACTTGGAAAAGCAGACGGAATTAATCCTTTTCGTCTTCTGACTGCTAAATGGCAAGATTGAAAATTCAAACTTTATTTCTCCTATCTAAGTTGCAACTTGTACAATTGGCAACGATTATCAAAAAGTTTGACTTGGCTTGCAAATAAAAGGAAATTGAAGTGTTGTTACTCAATGGCATTCTACTAATGAAAGTATTTGTGACAGTTAAATAATCTTTAGAACCCTTTTTGTCTGACCTAAATTTAGATTGATATTGCTAATGTACAAAGGAAAACAAGGGGCAAATAACTGAAGAATCTTGAAGATTAAAGTTTAAGAAGGAAACCATTAGTCTTCTGCTGAAGATTCAAATTCCAACACCAAGAAGAATCGCTTTTAAAAGGCCATTAAGACTTAGGGGCTTTGCTTAATATTTAAGAAGAGAAAAGAAGGTGTCCAGTTTTGTCTCGAGATTTACAGAAATTTGTAAACTTTCGGGATAACAAAAGAAAGAGTATTTGGACAAAATAAATTGAGAACATCGAGAATCTGATATTTGAGCGTAAAGCAGAATTTCGGATATTTAAGAATTACATACTCTCAAATATCAAAACAAAATTTGTATAATGCCAATTAAAGTTTCGATTGTAATCGAATGTAATGGAATTATATCTTAGAAACCAAAATTCATAATAATTTATTCCTTAGCTACTAATTTTCATATGGAAGTCATTCTCATTAAGGACATTCCCTACCAGAACATTGCAGACGTTTTAGCATTAAAACCTGGCACTTGGCCAGCATTCAGACCTAAGCAAACAATTTATTATTTCCGGAGTGACATTTTTCTTTGTAAAATTACCATATACATATGTATACAATGTATGAATATGAAACTAAGGACATCCGCAGAAAATGCAAAATTTTATTCAGCGGATGGAGGGCAAGAGTTGATAAAATATACTCAACAGTTCTTATTAGTAGGTATACTTACTTAGATGCAACATACACATTAGGAAAATGTATTATAAGAACTTCGCAATGAAATAAAATCATAAATGATATGTAGTTCAAACGTTCTTAGTATAATTTGGAATTTTTCAAACTTCAAGATTAAAAATAAATCATTCTTACTCTGTGGTTTTAAAAAGTTTTTTAAAATATTTTTGTCCGAAAGATCTGTTTATATTCCTCACAATATGATTATATATTTTTTTGAGTGTGTGAAAAGTGCCCACGTAAATATATATATACTTGCAAT
This sequence comes from Tolmerus cingulatus, assembly GCA_959613345.1. Taxonomy (NCBI): domain Eukaryota; kingdom Metazoa; phylum Arthropoda; class Insecta; order Diptera; family Asilidae; genus Tolmerus; species Tolmerus cingulatus. The sequence continues at coordinate 10,031,624 of OY390708.1, read as the reverse complement.
TTTCGAGCTTATATGAAAATATTTGTTTCTGATTTCGGAGTTGTTTAATTTTCTTCCTCTGGAATTTTCTTCCAAACAATCATTTTTAGAATATATTTTGGTAAAACGTTGTAGGAATTTTCAATTAAAAATGTAAAGGTTGGTAAAGAATGTTTAAAACATTTTATTTGTTCGACTGAATAAGATATGTACTTAAATCTTAATGTAAAAATGTACGAAACGATTTATTCTAAGTGGTGCTTCTTCAAATTTGTATTGTAGATATTTTTGGATAGTTCAAATGTGTACGTTTTTTTACAAGTTTACACCGAGTTCAAAATATAAAAGTTTAAAAATATTTTGTTTGATCTTGTTGTTTTCAATTATAAGTGTTTATAACTTTTAAAATTTGTGGTAAAAAAGTCAAACTATTAAAGTCGCTGGCTTAAATCGAAAGCACGAGTTCTTTTTCTGCTGTGATTACTTGAATAACAAGCATTTATAGTACATATAACACCTGAAAATGATATGATATGGTTTTTTTTTATCGTCTATAAAAGAATATGTACATTGTATACATAGAAAATTGTCGCATTGCACCACACGATTAAACAAACCACAAAAACTGCGACGCAGAGTGTGTGACGCTCCTGCAGAATTACATTATCATCAAAAATATTCCCCAAAATGGGAAGCACTCACTCGGTGTATCAAATTTCGTATCTATTGACATAAGCAAACCTCGTAGACACACGGCATTTTGAGAACACTTTTGAAAGATGTCCCACTTATCCATGCTTCCAGTTCCGGCGGATGGTTCCGGATATTCACCACCCCCGCACCCCACCCGAAATTAATTTATTGCTTAAGCTAAGGCTCTAAGGGAGAGTCTCTACTTACGAACATATTCTCCAGGGACCTTTTGGCGAGCCAGCAGTTGAGGAAAACAGGTATGAAAAGGTTCCGTAAAGGAGGCCATAGTATCTGGAAAGCAGGAGTCTTGCATTAGAACATGTTGAACTTTCCGGGAACGGAATTACCTACCGTAAGGGCAAATGGTATTGTCGTGACTAATTCTAATATAAAGTGAAATGACAGTATCTGCTGCCATATGTTTCCCTGCAATAACACCATAAATTAGAATTAGAATTACAATTTTGGTGACTGAGCGCAAACATAATTACCTTATAACCTAGATATGTTAGTAAAAGAGCTTCTGTTAACGAGACTAACGCTAACACTAGCTGCACAGCCCACAGCACTGTCGGCCGGTTTACCCAGAGTATCGCCTCCCAGTTGATAATCGGATGTTCCTGGAATTCCTCCTCAGTCAGCTCCGCGGATTCCAGGAATTCTGTCTTGTTCCCAACCGTGCAGCCGGAGCTGTGGGATGTAACTCCAATTAGTCGAAAAGTTTAACATAATTTCAAGATGGTTCACTTACCATGTGGCGAACGTGGGGTTCGTATCTGTTATCACCCGCACTATGTACAGAACACATGTTAGGAGCTTAAAAAATAAGTCAGCTATTCGAATTCGTAGGCCTGCGAAAATATAAAAGAAAAAAGGTTCCGGTTAGAGACACTTTAACCCACGAAAAATCACCCACACTCGCGGGGATCGAAGGGTCAAAGGACCTGCTTTTCTTTGCTCGCTCAGCGGAGTGTTGTAGAGCGGCCTCAGGAGCTGCAGACTCCGACTGTATCTTGAATTTTTTGGTTGTAGTCGAACTAAATGGAGATTCGGTGCCAGACACTTCCTAAGCATGTCTGGGATTATCTTTGAAATTTGGAGCAGTCCGTCGCCACATCGAGGATTAGGCGGTCGCTTAGTGTGCGTGACTGAATCTATCCCGGCAATGAGCGGCCGCATTAAAAATTGAAAGGACTCCGCTACCGAGTGACGCCATCGGATATTTTTCACTATTCTATTGCTCCTTTGATATGTATGAAACTGAGGGCATTTCGGAGACTCCCTTCACTTCGACAGACATCCCTTCGGCAGTCGTAATAAATAAATTATTCGAAATTGATATTAGGCTGACGCATGCCGGGCTAAGTATTTTGGGTTATGAAACGTCGAGCGAACGGAGGTAATAAGTAATTAACCGAAGGCACTTCCCAAAATGGATCTGGGTAGCATCGCGGAACGGGGGCGGTTAAGGTCTTCGCTCTGGGAATGGTTCGATTATTGATCGCTTAAGGACATTTACCCTCATTACACAGTGTGGAGGAGGTTGTGAAAGAGTACACGTTTATCTCAAGGACTATTCAAAATTTTCACACCAATTATTCTGCCCACACCTTTTTTATACCTTTTCATTACAAATTGGTTTGTGGTGACATTTTAAATGAGTACTTTTTACGTATAATGAATAAGAAACAAATTACGATTTAATATGATGCTTTTTCAATTTTAATATATTTATAGAAAATGTATTTCTTGAGTAATCAGAAATTACATATTCTTCTATTTATTAAATTTACATATGTAGGTCGAAAAAAGGTATTTTGTCCTTGTAATTTATTAATAATTATTGAAAGATTTCAACTTTACATATTGTATTTAATTATGCTTATTTTGTTAGGTACTTTAATTTTAATTTATTTAATATTTAATTTTTTAAATATTTAATTTTTTAAATAATTAATTTATAAAATATTTAATTTAAGTTTTCTAACGCATATTGAATTAAGCAAATTTTATGAATTAGCAAATTTTGAATATTTACGAAGCGCGGTTGGATTGAACTTTAAAAAGAAAAGTGTGAAAGTAAAAATTGTAAACTGGTCCAGATAATTTACTACAAAGTTGTAGCTTGCTTTAAGAAAGTATAGACAATACAATAGCAATCGTAAATCAAATCATCACTCTATACTAATCTGAAATTAACTATTTCATTTATAGTAGGCATTATATCATATTTATATTCTGTAATTCTTTGTATACGGTTTAATTTATGTCGGTGAACAAAAATTATAAATTTAATTATATCTTACGTTTATCAGGTAATTTTTCTTTACTTTTCGATTGTTTGACAACGGTTATGAAATAACATTTATTTCTCAATCGATCGATAACAATTAAGATATAATTTTTTTTTGATTGTTCGAAATAAAACTTTATTTCTTCCATTAAGAGGTAAAAAAATAAAAAATAATACGTAACTATTATAGATTCGCTTTAGCATAATATCTTCTTCTAAATCTTTGTGAAGTTATCGAAATATATGCCGCATTATTGTTGAAGTACTACATATTTGTTTTATTATGAAATAGTTTTTGGTGGAATTTTAATTTCCGACGATACAACCCTTTTACGTGCTACGTTCCCATTGACCTTCAGGATCGAGCTGGAAACCTTCCTAAAAAGGGTATACAAATTGTTAATTAATACAAGAGAAACTTAAAGCAGGAAATACTACAATAAGGGTTCACGTTACCCTGATAGGAGTTTCTGTTGTACGTCGGTATTGCTTTAAAGTGGTGTCTAGACGGGTATTTTTGCAAAAAACGGAAACAACTGGGGCAAATGACTCCCACGTGGACTGTTATTTGCTTAATTAAGGTAAGGCAGATTCAGAATTTCCTCCCCCGAAGGTTCTGCTTGGTATAAACAGAGTAAGGCGCAATGCTTCTACACTTTATGCATTTAGACGTTGAACTGGTATACGTTTCACAATGCTATGCAAATGAGAATTTCCTTTTGAATTTAAGTTAAATAGGTCTAGAGAAGGTAGGCAAAGGGTCCCCTCTCAAACCCTGTACTTGAGCTATGCAAATTAGAAGTGCAAGCAGGGCATTGAAGAAAAGAAAACTTAAGATGTACTATACATAAATAGTATTTCTTCATTCAACAGAAATGCCTTTGTATATTAATTAAGGTTCGTACAAAGTAAATGAGACCAATGCAAATTTACTTGCATTAAAAGTCCTTTGTAAGGATATTAAAGGATTTCAGAACCAACAGGTCATTAACTCTTCAGATTTTTTCTTTGAACTCTTGAGGTTCACCGTAAATTGTGCTTTGGGTTTTGAGTGGAACTGAATCGGAATTAATTGTTGAAAATTTTGAATTAAAATCACATTTGTTGGTCCATTTTCATGACAAGTTCCAAACATTTTCATATGCTAATACGCATTTAATTGGTGTAGAGACATTTTGGGTAGAATATTGTAATTTTGTAATGAATAGGCTAAAATTTTTGGATTAACTTGAATATTTGCTTTCGTACAAATCTAATTTATTATTTTGATATTATAATTGAAAGAGAAAATTATACGAGTGTGTATAGATAGTACACATTTGCGACGCGTTAGTAAAGCCAAATAAAAGTCCATGTTATTTGTTTCTTCTGAAAAAGACAAAATTATTCGTAATCTGATTTACAAGTGACTTAATCCAGTATAATTCTTTCAAATAGCTACTTTTATTTTCGATATATTTCATCATGAGTTTTACCTTGAAGAATTAAGTAATTAATGTACTTTTATGGCTTTGGATGTCTTCAATATAATGAAAACATACATGAAAATAAATGCGACAAACAAATTTATAAACTTCAATATTGGGATTTCATTTATGTACGTTTTGAGGATTTGAAAAACATCTGTGAAATTTTTTTTTGCCAGTTCTATGATGAATATTTCAATATTATTTTTGATAAATAGTATATTATAAAATTGAAGAAGTCGAATCCATTTGGTATTCATAGACTGAAATTGGTGAATTAAGTGAAATTTTAATTATATTATTTCACTCTAGGCTCTTTGGTAATATTATTTTGAAATTAAAGTATACATCTGATGCTTTCGCCATAAAATAATATTAAGGTTATTTACTTTCACAAAATTTATAATATCCTATCTATGAAATTTTCCATTTTATACAAAATTACATAATCCCAATTCGATATAAGGAAATATCTCTTGGTTCATTAAGTATTCTAAATGTGCAATTACTACATGGTCTGATGATATGAAGGCATAGGGCAGGAGAAGTCCTAATTTCCAGGAAGTAGGAACCTTATATATGTACCGGGATGGGCTCAAATACAATATAAAATTCATTTGTAACATCGGGTGTATTTTGGTGCTTTACATTTATTGTACGGTATTTACAATCAATTTAAGTAGGAGGGAAAACGTCGAATCCACAAAAATTTAGCATTCACAGTTTATTGATAAACAAAAGGAAAAGAAATACAAAAGCTTCCCTAGGTCACTTGGGGGAATTAACATAATTGTAAAAGAAGAGAAACCTTTATTCTTTGATTTCCGCCCACTGTCTAAATTGTAGTGAAGCAGGTTGCATAATAATCACAAACAATCAAAAGAAAGGACCCCTAAGTAAATACGGTGGATTCAATAAAGAAAACGAAGAAGATTTTTGCCTGTAAGGGAGTAGTTATGGAAGAGTAAGAATTAAAGTGAAGAACAACATTACTTTGGGGGATATGTTTAAATTATACTTACTTGATCTCTGATTCTTAATGAAGTATAGTTGCAGTCTTTCTTTGAATGTGTTTTCATTAACGTAGTATTCTACCCGGACTCTGGAAAGGAAAGAAAAATAAATAAGTCAGTCATTGTCGCTTTATGCTGCAGTGTAAGAGAAACACTGCGAACAAAAGGCACATTTTTAATAATTAATGGTAACATTTGTTTTCAGCTCCTCATTAGTGCGTCCATTGTCTTCTATGGTCACGTTCTTGCTTCATAAATAAATTAGGCTCACCCATTCTTTTCGAAGATGTACCGGGAACGAAATGAAAAAGGAATGGACGAATAATAAATGTGTATTTTTAAAGCTGTGTAAATCTGCTTTCCCTTTTCTTAAAAATGATTATTATGAATGCGGTTTTTCTGGGACGAAAAGAGTTATTTTTTTATTACACTTTTAACAAAATATTTGGCTTGTAAAAGGAAAATATTGTTTGGGTGTATACTTCTATTAAAATTTAAAGATACAAATTTTCAGTTACAAATATTTAAATTTTTAATTATATTTACACACAAACCGTCTCTACATTTTCATACGATTTTTTCTTAAAAATTTTTTGCTCGTAATCATAATATTAAATTTTTATCCTGATATGCCTGAAACAAAATGGACCTAATTTTTACAATTAACGAAAACATAGTTTTAAAGATCTAATATACAAATATATTTTCATAAAATGATTAATTTAAACTATTAAAGATAATAATCAAAGTGCACCTACTTAAACCTTCAGAAAATTCGATCTTAATAATGAAGGATCATATTGTTGACGAGGAAATGAGTGACTTTAATTTTAAATTTTATCAAAACAATCGAATGAGGTTGGGTATTGAATAATTAAAATATTGGTAAATATCATGAAACGTTTTTGATTTTACGATTGCGCGTAATTTGAAATTGATATTGTAAAAAAGAAGTATAATTTCATTATTCAAGTTTATAGAGATTCTAGATATCACGGAATTCTTACACTTCAAGTACTTTAAACGCCAATCTCTTCGAAAATATTTTTAAGACTTGGTGTTTCAAACGTTTGAATTTCAAGTGGACCCTTTTGGCAGTTGGAAAACAAAGAACACTTCAGTGGTTTGAAAATTGTTTGTTGAATCCATTAACCATTAAAAATACCTTCACGATTTAAGTAAAAAAATAAAGATGTATTGATCGGCTGTAAAAGAAGCGTACTGGGTATGTGCCTTTTTCCTGTGGAAATCCCCAGAGAATTCTAACAATAAAAGGAATTCCAAGCAGTTCTTATCGCATAACTTTTAAATTGTTCTTCTATTAAGAGGATGGGGGTGATTCTATTGAACACACATCCTTTGCTTTATGATTTATGCCTCCTCCTTTTTATAGCATTGAAAAGAATAAGTCTCGGTGGGTATACATAGACTTCACATTTATTTTATATCCGTCCCCTGTAAACGTGTAAAGGTTATTTTAACGATTGCAGAATTTTTATTACGCTCTTTGTAATCCTAGATAATGGCAATGTTACTGTCAGGAAACGATTGATGGCCGTATTGGCGCACTTTGAGATTTTATCATGGGTTGTTTTAGAGTCACCATAAAAAACACAAAAATTAAGCGTTTTGGTTTTAGGAGCTCTAACATTTTAAAAATTTGACTGAAGGATATTCAATATGAAATAATAATTAATTTTTTTAACTAGAAAGCTACGAATATTTTCAAAATTTCAAACTTCAAGGTTTTGATTACTTGTTAATACAAAGCCTGTTTATTAAATGGCTTGAGGGACATTGTTTTTTCATTTCTCAAATCATGATTTCGGGATTCGGGCCCTAGAACTTTTCAGAAACTGAATAATAGGGTCGATTTTAAATCTTCCGTATGCAGGATGTCTCAAATTGAACTTTTAAACGAAAACAGATATCGAGTCAGCTTGAAACCGTCCCAATAAGCTAAATGTAGTCTAAAAATTTTCTTATGTGATGCAAACGCGCTTTTTCAAATTTCAGAAACGTCGTTAGCTTCGATGAAATTTTCGATGTTATGGTTTGTTATTTTTTCAGTCTGTTTTTTGTGATTTCAAAATAAAATTTATTGTTTTATATCCATGTTTTGCAGCGCAAGTAAAGAATGAAATAATTAAGAAATACATATATATAATAATAATATATAATAAATATATTTTACTGAGAAAATTAAAAAGTTATCACACTTTTTTTAAGGTAGGCATAGAATCCATACAAAAACCAAAAAAATAAACAACTATGTTAGAACGCTATTATACTTTAAAAGTAAAATAAAAACATAATAAACAAAATGGTTAAACAGATCCTTTTTAATAAATCAAATACAGAAGTGCATGACCAAAACAATCCTTTTAACGAAAAGTTGCCATTCTGGGTCATCAAAAAAATGTAACATAAGTCACCCCAATTTTCCGGGAAGTTTAAGTAAGTGTACACCGTAAAAGTACTCAGCAAGCATAAAGTTTTGACTTTTCAGGAGGAAAGAAAGACATTGTTCCTCAATTTAATAGGAGCTGGCCAGAAGTTGGTACAGAGCATATTACGGAAAACTTGAAAATTTCCTCCAAGGTGAAAGTACATCACTAAGGAAATACTTGGCGAGGGCTGCTTTATGGTGAAATCAATTTTTCATTAAATTGTGTTAACGGCAGCTCTTTGCCTTTCTTATTTGTTTTTCTCATCCTCGTTCAGGAACCGACTTTTTTCTTTCCTTGCTGCTGGCACTTTAAGCGTTAAAATTTTATACTTAGTAAACGTTACAAAAGAAGGTATCGCAACGGGTAAATGTGCGTTTGATTTTGGTGCACCAAGGAACATTTTCACTTTAAAAATTCATAAACGCCGTAATCTGGTTGTTAGATTATTTTATTATATGAATTTTCACAAAAATTGTGTTTCTATAGAAAACTCGTTTTTACATTATAACAAAATTATCGATAGATGGCGACGTGGTGAAAGGGCTTTCATCATTCTATAATTATTTTTTGAAAATGAATAGATTAAAATCTCACATCTCTGTCACTTGACATGCATAAGTGTAAGTGAAACATAAAACAATTGCGCTGTGTACATTCGGCAAATATATGAATAATTCGTATGTGTATTGAGTTGAATCGAACCTTACTTTCTCCACCTTCGGATTAGGTATGAAGTATGTACATACATACATATAAAATTGCAACAGTAACTCAAATGTCCTGTGAGTATGAAATGAATGCGTTCCAGTAAAGTACAAAGTAGAACAGTTTCATTTATATTTAATTAGACTACCTGGATGTGACATTGTTCGGGATAGTAATTACATAATTATTGTACAGTAGTACGCATATTTCTCTGCATTGGGGTCAATTATCGATTTTTATAAGAGATACTGTGAAAAATTTCATAAAATGTAGGTTAGTTGTTCTAGTAAAGTTCAATTGTTCCATTGTCCTTGAGTTTAAAAAAAATCCTTTGTACTCTTCCAGAAATATCTTTGTACATGCCAATGTGTATTTTTGTTTGAAATATTAGATATAATAATTTAATATACATATATTTAAGAATTGGCCCGATCATTGAAAATAGCTAATAAATGTACTTTTTGGAAAAACAAACACGGTGATACATTTTCTAAATTGTTCATAATTTCATTTTAATTGCCTTGATTTCAATTAAAGGCTTTTTTAATACATAGAATAATAGGGTCTAATAAAAGGTTTAATTTCAGTTTTTACTTTTTGAAGTTAAATTATTTTTTAAACAAGAATATTTTGTCTAATTTCAAGATTTATACTTTTAACACAAAATATTTCATCTAAAATACATAAACTCTTTAGAGGTTGATTTTTAAAAATCTCAGAGGTGATGTTCAGTCAGAATTTGTCTTCGATATTATAAATATGTATGTATGTATGTTCATTTTAAATGTAGGTACTAAAGCATGTTGTTGTACTGAACGTCAACTAAATCAGAAACAACATTTTTAACCCTTTTCATTTCCTTAGAGGTTTAATTTCGATAATACTTTCTTATAAGGAGTTTATATTAAAAAAGCAGCTTGCTTTAGCAGTCTGAGCGGGTAGTTTAATTACTTATGTGCATAATTATTTTTAACTTTTAAGTAATGTCTTAACTGCATATTATAAAACCTGCATATAAATTACTTTTGTGTGAATCAAGTATTGCCTCCTTGGGTTTTGCAAGAAAATCTTATAAATACCTAATTTATCCCCTTTCCATTTTCCCAGAATTCTTGAGAGTTTCTTTGTACAGAAGAGGATTAACCGTTCTAAAAATAGAACCAATTAACCAAAATAATTTTGTGGCAATTACCAAACCATTTAATTTTTTATTTTTATTTATAATCATTTGGCAGTAATAAAAATGTTTTTACATTAATAATTCTCAAAAACTCTTCGCATGTCATTTCTTTCCTGGAAGGCAAAGTTAAGTCAATATTGGGCGAACAAATTTCATGAAGGACAACAAAAGAGGATTTTGTTATGTGATGAGAATATTTTTCCATAATGTTTCGGTAATGATACATACGTCGTGGGAAATCGAAGTAAGGTACAAAAGGTGTCCCATGGGGCCCAAACCTTATATATTCATAGAATATTTTAATGACTCTCGAACCAAAATCCGTACTCTAGACTAGTGTTGTTCAACATAAATGTTTGGTTGAACATTTTCTAAAATTGCCAGGATGTTTATCTGTGTTGAATCCTTAAATGAGTTTCGTTGTCACAGTCCTCATAGAAATGTCGGATAAAGTTTAATGGGCAACAGAGAGGTAGGAGTTAATTAAATTTAAAATGATTAACTCACCTACATTTCTCAAAGAGGATATCATTTGCAGTGTGAATAATTTCTTAAATAACGAAAGACCTTGTGAGTAAAACTTAAAGTGGTACAACATAAATCTTTGAGATGGCATTAATTAAAAATTACCAACATGGAGAATTCTTTCTCTTAATTAATGCAATTTTTATGAATTGTTACAATACTTAATATTTCATGTCGCTTTTAATTACTCGTTACTTAATACGTCGGAGTTTTGTATAACTTTTAATTTCTGATTTCAGCTGTCTAATTACCGTGAATAAATGTAGGTAATGTCAACAGATTGTTCGAGGTGAGAGACTATTCATAAAGTTATGTCACGAATGCAATAAATAGGGAGCGATGTAAGGATTTTGTAAAATTGTTGGTGAAAATTAAGTAGGTAAAATATTGAATGGGTTATAGCTTTTTCGTTGAATAACAAAAATGTTTTATTAGTTAAAATATATTCCTGCACTATACGTTCCTTAGCAAAAAATTAATGAAAATGAATATATTATAGTTTAAAAGCATATGGAGAGATACTTGCGTACTATATATATCAGGATGAAAAAAATTGATTAACTTAATAAGTAAAAATGAATGAAATGTTTATTATAACGACGATGTTGGCAAAACGTAAGATCTAATCATCAGAAAAATAATCAGAAAGATACCATCCATTCAATTGTATCCCGTTTCCGAACACCTCCTTGGCGACGACAAATAATGCCTAACAAGCATAAATAATATGATTGAAAAAAACCAGAAAATCTTCTTATCTTACAAATAATCCTAATTATCTGCCACGTTAAGCAGCAAATCGTTTATATCGTTTCATTCCACCCACAACATGTAATGTGGACCATTTGTCGATTTTTCAAGCAATTCGTAGCAAAAATGGAGAATTAATTTGGACGATTCGGATAACCAAGCTTAAAGCCAAGCCCTCAACGAAATTGTTTTCACAAATTCCACAAGATAAGATGGGAAAAAATAGAGAAGACAAGAAAAGCGCATTCAATTTAAGGCAATGTCGAGTCCTAAGAATTTCCCAAGGGTCGAAATACTCTAATCTTTTTTTGATATGCATTATTTTTCGCGACAAATGAAAATTTATAAATAGCATTTGGAAAACATTTGTTGTCTTCATTTATTGATTAATTCCAAACCTGAGGTAGAATTGCCTAATCTTCGAAACACCTTTCAAATTGGGAGGAAATTGCCACAAGCATGATGGAAAATTACCAATCGCATTATTCGCCCCTTCTCTGGTCTTAAGTAAAATCTGTCAGAAGATTTATTATTTATTTATTGATCGACATTTTTGCTCTTCTTTTATTGTAAATACATATAAATACGTTTGTGCTCAAACTGCGATATTAAATGCCCGGATTTTATAAAACAAGAGACATATCCATTTTTGATCGCTTAGCATCCCTGAACTGTTCTGTAATTTGAATGGAAATACCCATTAAAATTATAACTTAAATTGGTTTGGAAAATTATCATATGCTTACTTTCTTAACTCTATAATTAACATAATTTGTTCCCGCTTTATAGAGTTTAGAAAGATTGTTAGTTATTTTACAAGAATTAAATAATATCAACTACAAAAATTTTCTAGAAGTATTTTATTTAGCGAGGAAACTTCTTAAATTTAAGAAAATATTTGAATATACTTTTTATTACTACTATAAACTTATATATTATATAAAGCAATTTTTTAAATGCAGCGCTATTTTGTTTTTATCCTGTATAAGTATGTATAAATAAAAATCTGAAATGAGGTCTGTGTATGCAGGGCCATATACATTTTTGTTATGCTCAATATTATTTCCAAGGACTTACAGAAAAACACTTCTGGCTTACACTTGGTTTTATGGCAGCATGAAAGTCGATATATCTGAAGATAATCATTTTTGGAGATAAAAAATCTTATTAATAATGGCTGCGAATAAGCTTGGTCGCATTTTATTTTATAACTCCCGTGTAGCTTTGGGATTAGCTTATGAGCCTGTATTAAAGAGGACACAATAATAAATGAAGTTTTATGAACCATTAAAGCAAAGCCAGGAGTGAAAAGCCTGTAAAAGCATCTCCGATGTACAACTGGTACAAGGTCCAAAAATTGACAAGGAACCTTAATTGGATTACGTTGTACGTCAGGATAAGTTTTTCTTGGTCGCCAAACTTATAAAAGTATTTTTTTTTTCGGGGATGTTATTGGTATTCTTGGACAATAGGCAGAGTGAACCTGAAATTTTGTCATGCTCCATCAAAATCGGAGGGAAAAGGAAATCGTGTTGTTCATGGTATAACATTTACACTGAAATCCATCGACTGATACTTTGCCATGCCAAGTGGCTCATCCCGTCGATCGATTCGTCCCCGCTGATTGATTTGTCACAGGACATCGTCTAAATAAAATTCGCCAGGAGAATTGGATCTCTGGAACCAGACCAGTTTCGGGTTCAGCAGAAGAGGCCGGGAAACCCTCTGATTTATGGAAAATTAGACGATAACTCTTTTGACGATATAAGCAGCAAGGTGAATTTTCTGATTGGCTGCCTTCCCCACTTACGTAATGAGGTTATTCTGTTAGATCCGGTCTCGGTTCGGTCTATTTTCAGATGTTTTCTATGACAAAGAGCCTATTGAAGATGTATATGGAAAATCTTCATTAGCCTTTGATGCCACGAGGAGAAACTTCAATTTAGATAAATGAAACCCATCAACCTGTCGGTTGTTCTATGGCGGAATGGGCCCCGCACCCCAACTCCAACTCCAACATCAACTCCAACTCCAACTCCGAAAGAATCTGTCTTCAAAGGAATTCCACAATTTGGGGACGTGGGTGTTCACATCACAAGATACAAGTAGATAATTTACTCTTGATGTGATTAGGGGCAATAGCCCATTAGTGACGTAATAATTGATTAAGATCCACGTGGCGACTGCCTGTAGGAAATTCGAGACTGAAGTTATCTAAATTTTTCGCAATAGACATTTTCTGAATGCGAATTAAAATTTCACGAAATTGTTTCAAATTCTTAAAGAGACACTTTAAACCTACACTTTGCTAGAATTCACATAGAATACGGAGAAGTGACTTCAAAAGTCTTTAGATCTTATGTGACCTTTTTTACGGAAGTGAACTTATAAATATATAATAATTTGGAAGATGCGATGTGACTAAATTAGAGCGGTCTTTGATGTAAAATGAATCAAAATTTTAAAAGAAGGGGGAATCGTATCGATTGGTTTTAGGAAACACACCTATTGATTTTCAACGTAGTAGTGAAATCCCTATAGGGAGGAATAATTTCGTTAAATTTCATGCTGGTCTTTTACTTTTTCATAGCAAATAAGCCCACTGAATTAAATACAACCCAAAACAATGAACGTCTTTATTACTAAAACTATTTTTAGACCAAGGACGAAATGGAATTATGGGAATAAAACAGAAGGAGGTTAAATACGTAATTTGAAAAATTGAGATTACAATTGCGTGGGGTGAATTTTTATGGATAATAATTAACTGATTTTATTGGATTCCATTAATGCATTAACAAAGGTTACAAGGCAGAATTAAATCGGAGTTACTTTTTATTCATTCTTTTATTACATTTTAAATATATAGAAGGGCTTTACAAAAGTGTTCTTAAAAATTGAATTGTAAAGTAAATATTTGCGTAGGGTCTCTGTACTTTGAGAATGTATGATGAAATATTAATTGCGGTTTCCTTGAAAAGGTTTCGCGAACCTCTGGCAATGTTGATTTAAAAACGAATTATGACTGTTTCACATATGAGGAGGCCTCGGGTTGTTTGAGTTTCGAGACACGTCTGGGATTTATAATAGAATCATTCACACATGCTATCAGTGGAATGCAATTACTATATAATATAGATGGCATAATTATGTAAGAGGAGCGTTTTCGAAAATGAATCGGTTTAATGCACCATTAATCACAATTTTACTCGTAATATGTTCGATCATAGCCAATAAAAAGTGATTGAAATGGTTAACACCATGATGAATTTATCGAAAACGCCCGACGTGTGCATGTTTCGTTATCTGCATATAAAATAGGAGAGATATTTTAATAGTTTTGAATGACCGTGGAAATCGGAACATTTGAGTTATATTTAAAATAATATCCCTTTAAGAATTTGGTTTCTATCTTTGAACCTAAAAAAGTTTAATTCTTAAAAAGGAATTTTGGAGAGTATTGTTTTTTAGAAAAAATCTTTTTGTTCAAATACTATATGTGTATATTTGACTGGGAATGATATTGACAATTAGGTACGACTTGTATTTTGATATAAAGTATCGATTGCGATAAAAATAAATTAGTTTGTTCTTTTTCTTCTATAAATATACATATAAAAGTATTTTTGGAACAACAATCCGACAATGCAGGCATAAGAAATGATTGTGTATTTATAAAATTATATTTATTATTAATGGTTAGGAACCAACAAATCTTTCGTAATTTAAGCATTTAAAAATTGTATAAATAGCAAAAAAACAAAATGTAATAGATAAAAGTTTTTTTTAAGTTTTCTACACACCATAGACCAAGAAATTCATGAAAGTTTGGAATAAATTCACATCTTGCTAGGTCTGCTTTAATATTACCCGTTTAAGGGATTTAAGGCTTAAGAAAACAAATTCAAGAACTTATTTGCAATTTAAGTATAAATAGACATAGTAAAATATATTTTAAAACTTTTTTGGAACACATCACTAAAATAATTTTACCATTTTTACTAAAGGTAAAACTCTAAAATATTTTCATTTTATACATACATATGTAGTATATGAGTGTGTTGCTTTTTTCTTTTGTATTATTTCTAAGAATGTGAATTTTTGAAGTAAATTTGATTTTTCTGTTACGAAAGAATAATTACAATTACAAACAATTACAAATGCATACACATTTGATAACTATTACGAGATTTTGAACAAAATTAACATCTGCGTCAACAAAGTGTTATATATATACTTACATACACCTGATTGTATAACTTTTTATGTAATTATGATATCGAAAAATATGACAAGCAAATTTCAACGAGTGCTTTTGACACTCGCTTTATCTAACAACACCTACGATAAAATCTTTTAAAAGGACTGTGTACAACAGAAAAGTGTTTACATACATATATGTTAAAGTATATGAACATTTTAAGTGAAGTCTTTCATGAAACCTTTTTTCAGTGGCAGCTGCTTAATTAGGGCATCAAGATATCAAAAACAGAATCATTAGAATTGCTAAGAAAAGGAAAATCGACAACCTTTCAAAAAGATCCAAGTATGAAATGGAGTTTTTCATCAAGGAATCCGAATTCTGGGAATAATTAAAAGGAAAAAGTTAAGTGTTATTTCGACAAGAAAAGAGGATAAATAAAAAGAATGTTCACAAAAAATTCTGCGAGAACACAACTTTCTCTATATTTCAAGAAAAGACAAATAATGGTGACTTTGTAGAAGACTGAAGTAGAGACATTAGAGATCACAAAAGTAAGTGCTGAAACGTTCACATAGCCTAATAATTCAGAGTATTTCTGCTGGTTTTTCTTTAGTCCCTGAGCCACAAATATTATGAAAGAAAATCGAATCGTAAAGACCACGCCAATTACAAGAAGGATTTTGATCTAAATATTCGTATCTTAACAATTAATCTTAATTAGGTACGATTCCAAGGGGTATACGTCCTCATATTTTGAATGCTGCTACTTAATTTAACCCAGCAGAACTATAATAGAAATCAGATTCCTTATTAATTCAATCTATATATATGCATATAACTTTCCGCAAAATGATTGTGCTTTGAGAAAAAAGTTAATTTAGAGCATTTTCTTAAAGAAGTTTGTGCAACCATAGTGGAACTGAGGAACAACTTTTACTTCGCGCTGACATTGCATAGTCCCAGGGGAAGGACTAAACTTACAACTTCGTTCTTCGAAATAGCAGAATGGCGAGTCCAAAGTTTTGTGTCTGCGGGCAGAAAATTAGTACCTATTCTCAGTTTGGTTGTTTACTTGATTATCATTGTTAAGACATTTCGTGAGAATGCTCTACTGCTTTATTCTTCAAATAATTTTCATTCCCACATATTTTACAGCCTTTGTTGTAAAAGAATTTATTTTAGAAGGTTAATCCAAAAATTATTCGTATGTAGCTTCGGAACTAAGAATAAGGCAAACATGTGTAGTAACTAAGAGAGTTATTTTAAAACTTTGAATGCAATTTTTATTTGGAAGATTGAATTTTTGATTGTATACGTAGTTTCTTGGGTAGATAAATAGATAAAAAATTACGATTTATATAACTCAATTTAAGACAAATTGTTCAATAAATTGTTTTTTTATTCTTCTCCATAATCTATATTATCTGTCGTATTAAGGAACAAATATGATTATTCATCTATTAGTTATTTAAAATTACAGCTGAGTTGATTGTTATTCACGAATAAATTTTTTTTAATAAAAAATTGGCCTTAGGACTTGTGTAATAAATCTACAAAACTTGATATTAGTCGATTCATATGTAAAGTCACAAAAACTTCATAAGAATCCTTTTCATTTTTAGTTTTAAATCAGATATTATCCCTTAAAGAAATCTTGATGGTCATTCAAATTTTCATATCCGATCAATTTTTATGCTTGAAATATTAAAGTGAAAAATACTCGTAATAAAAAGCTGGCGAGTTGTTAAACAGCCATTTGGCCCAATTACATGAACTTTTCCTAATTTCATATAAATTCACATTTGGTTTAAGTAATAAAAACAAATACTTATTTACTAAGTAAAACACAAAAACATTCTTTAATTTAAATTAAACTATTTCTCGCAATAGAATAGCTTCATTCCAAACAAATTAAATTTTTTCCAATTTAATTAAAGATTTGGGTATTATTGGGAAAAGTGAGTATTTTCGACTTTGTGTTTAAAAGTTTAACTACTGTGAGATAATAGTTTAGTTCTTGTTAATAGTTGTGTATACATATACCAGGGGTTTTAATAGTTGAAGAATTAGAAAATAAATTGTTCAAAATG
The DNA here is from genome assembly GCA_959613345.1 of Tolmerus cingulatus. Taxonomy (NCBI): domain Eukaryota; kingdom Metazoa; phylum Arthropoda; class Insecta; order Diptera; family Asilidae; genus Tolmerus; species Tolmerus cingulatus. The sequence goes on along the minus strand of OY390708.1, from coordinate 10,014,276 downwards.
GAAGGAGTCAAACAGTTTTATGAAATAATAAAGTTACAATAGCTTTATCATTTGTATGAAATCAAAGAGCTTTCAACCAATAATCACAGGAACTAAAGTCATATGAACATTATGTAGAAATTACCGAAAAAAATGAAGCAAATAAGTCTCTGTGTAATCAGTCGTTTCAGGAGGGAAGTATCAGTTGCAGAAGCTATCCTCATCAACATAGGATATGATACGTAAATACCATCACATATATCTGCATGTACTTACACATATATATTCTTCGTACTCAACTCTGAAGGTGCTTCTACATAAAGCAAATTGAATCTCGGGAATTTTTCAAGACAACTTGGAACGCAAATCGTAAACTTAATAAAATATGCCTTGGGTCCTACACAATCCTTAAGATTCCGAAATTCTTTCATGTTTCATACGAAATCGTTCCGTTAAGGCCAACAAGCCACGATCCAAAGTAAATTACCTTCTTAAAAACAGTCTGTATACTGAATCCTTAAAGACGCGTTATCGGAATAAATTTCAATAAATCTGCATATTTTTACAATTTTTACAAAATGTGCGAGCATACAACACCTAGGAGCTGGAGGTACACTTCAGTTCTACTTTGTTTGACATTTTGGATGTCAACAAGAAATTGGCATTCTTTTCATATGATCCTTTTTGAAAGAAAAATCTCTTGGCTAAAGAAATTCACCCAAACGTTTTTAGAGAAAACCTACAATTTAGCGGAAGAACGTGCCCTATGAGATTGGAATTTTTATGATTTTCAAAGGTTTTCCCATGGTTGTCAAAGGAAGGGTATACGTGTTGTGCAAGGGGTGCAGTTTTTAAAATGCGGCTCTTTGAGAATGCACTGCGGAAATGCTCAATTTGAACAAAAAGCAAAGCAGTTTTATAAAATCTGTACGACTTCACAAAGTAGGATGTATGCGATACTATATATTATGTACCTACATATGTTTGCACATAATATATGGAGTTAAATATAGCAACGAACATATTTTGTTTCTGGAATAAAAATATAGATTATGTATTTGGGAAAAGGAAACTTGTTCTTGAAATAGACAAATTTCTTACGGACCTAGTTTTATTTAAAGCTCCGTCATGTGTTATACATATAGTGTCTTAATATAAATTAGCAAATTTAAACTCAATCAATAATACAGGAAGCCATTGGGTAATTTCTCAGCAATTTCTTAGCCATTCACGTCAAACCAAGCCGTAGAAGGAAATGAATTGCGAAGTGTCTGACCATGATTCTAGTGAGTAAAATGACTCTTCAGCTGACTTATTGCCTAACAAATTGCTCGAATTCCATTTCTCCTGATTTAGTGCGCTGGTTAGGTGATTTGAAGCAAACATTTAACATCATTGCCAGGTATCCTCAAGGTAACACCTTGAAGTAAATTACCATGGAGTTTTTTATTCGTAATCCTTCCTACTTCCATAAATATCTTGATAATTATTTAAACGGGAAAACTGGATGAAAAATTTAAAGACGGTTATACCAATTTAAATTTTGCGATTATTGAATTCGTTTTTAAATTAAGTATTTTGGTAGTCGTTTTGTAGATTATTGTGTCTCTAAAAGCATGTAGCTACTTGAATTGGGTATAATTTATTTTTAATAAGTATGTAAAATTGTCTATGAAAAGCAGTACACAAACCAAATATATTGAATGCATTGTTAGCAAAGGTGGCTTAGTATAAAACGACCATAAAATCTATATAATATATATATAAACTTAACAAGCCTTGCTTTTATTTCATTCAAGGAATTGCAATTGAAATATTTCCTAGAAACAACATTAAATATACTGTCAACATTTCATATGTACTTAAAACTTTAAATATGAACTGATATAAAATGTTCAGAAATGCTTGTCAGTTTTAATGAGCTTTTATTCGGAAGGGTTTTAAAATACTTCAGTAATAGTTTTAACATTCAGAGATGTATTTTGTGCTTAAAAGTTTTGTTCTTAATGCTGCAGTATAATTTATATTAAAATTGTATGTGGTTCGCTGAAAACACTTTCGTTATAAAGCTATCAGAACTGGGGTTAATACATTACCTTGGTATTTTATCATATGAGTCCCATGATGTTAGGCAATTGTAAGACGAGTATCTGCTTGTACTCGCCATGTTGCAAAGAAGATTATCCATCTGGATGAATTTTGTGTGACGTTGAAATGCGTATTCCGCGAGTTAGTTCATCGATTTACACTTAGCTAAATGTTCTAAACATTTTTGAAGCAGATCACATAAAAATTTAGGTAAGGAAATAGAATTGCACGTTTATGACTCATATTTTTTCCTAAATACACTCTTAAGCTTTTGCACAACACTTTTCACTTATAACACACATTCTTGCTTATGACACAATTCTAATATTTTCGCTCGTTTGCTAAAAAAAAATTAAAGTCGCGATAAAGAGCTTCAGTAAACTTTAGTTACCAGGTTATTCAATTAACTGAGGACACAACCTTTTCTGGGGTGTGCAACACACCTTAAAAGTGAAAAGTGTGGTCGGCTTTCAATAATACAAAGTGAAGGCTTAATTATCCTCTAGACACTTTGTGCCGTCACGCTTTAACCTACGGAAAGTACACATAAATTTTGCGCAATTCCTGTGACCTATCCTCGGTCCTTAATCTAAATCTACGGACTGGCTAGTCAATTTTTATAAAAAGGCGACATGACTAGACAAAAGAGGTTTTCTATCAAATTTCCGAATTTACCATATAAAAGGGTGTGGAGTTTATGGCATAATTTAGTAGAGTGTATTGACACGTGCTCATTTGTATGCACATTGTCATTTTTTTTTATATTGCTCTATTTTCTATTAGCGTTATTCTTGTAATGGCAAAAAGACTATTCATTATTAACTTATTCAGGTTATTTGGTTCTCATTAAACAAAAGGGATATGACTAATTAGAATCCATTGCAAAATGTAAGTTTGAAAGGACATTATCCTTTTGCAAATTCACATACAATGTTAATGTATTTACTGTACTAATAGACGTGTATACATAATTATCTTTTAAGATTTGTGTAAAAATAAATTGCCCTATTTTACCTTCACAGGTAATTTTAAATTTGAATATCTATGGCCTTGAGTATTCGTATTAGTAGAATGGCAACTTTGTTCATAGTGTTCACGTCTTCCCGTATTAATCTAAATCAATGAGACGTAAGATACTCTTCATCTTGCATTCATTATGCTAATGCATGTATTTAAAACGACAACGCGTCCTTTTTACACCAAGTACCTACGCAAAATTTAATGAAGCGAAAATATTAGGTAGTATATACTAAGCCACTATAATGATGGTTCAATGATTAATCAAGGGAACATTTTACTTATTGTAATTATTAATTGAATATAATAATTGTAAAATAACTTTCTTACTAAAGTCGAGACAATAAATGAGAAAAAATATCCAGGATATATGGAAAATAAATACCAGAGCCTCGTTGCATTCCTTAAGTGAAATTCGATATTATTTTTACCCGCAAAAATTGGTCATGTAATGATTGGTAATGAACATTTACATTTTCCTGGAGTTCAATAAGCTTGCCTATTTTGTATTCATTTTTAGTTAGAACAATGTCTGAGTAGGTAATACGTTTGAATGTGATCATATTGATCGCTAATAAATTAAGGAGGGTGGGTGTAATATTATGATTGGATTTTATTCTCCAGATACTGCGTGGGTATCATTTGGTTATGCATTATTCAAAAATAATGTACGGTGTGAACGTCATAGGTACAAACTTCCCAAGGGTTAAGCATTCTTTTTATTTCAAAATTCGGGGTATTTTACCCAACTTATGTTTTGTAACGCTTTCATTAGTCAACTTTGTATGCAGATGTGCTTTTAAGGGTTGAACAATTTACCTAGAATCGATTTGTGATTGTGTCAAGGTGGAAATTTACCTTTGTAACAAATCTATAAACGATGTGATAAAACACAAAACAAATACGAGTAGGTATTTTTACAAAAAGAAGGTTTTCAAATTTTCATTATTATTTCGTCTCATAATACTTAGCTTGTTGTCTAGCGATTATTTTTTATGTATCGATTTTTATGAATTTATCCTTTATGAAATTACGAGTATGTATCTTTCGGTGCGTTCGTTAAAGGAATGAAACTTTTTGAAACGTGAAAATTTATATTAATTTTAATTTCTGATCTTACCTTAACCCGTAAGTTATAATACTAGCATTTAAGTTTGTTACTGTTTCATTAAATTAATTTTATTTAAATACGCAGTGATAAAACTCAAGGATAAGGAATGAACAAATACGTAATAATACGCATATTTAATGTAACCTTTTATTTTTCCCACATTAGTTCAGTGAGTAAATGAAGTCTTGCAGAATGACCTAATATTCCCTTTTTAGAACGATGGTAACATTTGCATAATGGTGTCAAAAATAAATCCACATTAAATCAAACGCTATTCCAAATAATTGCTCTACCCCCGTGATTGCATCAAAATCACTCTTCCATTAATTAAATTCTAATAACGCTTTCTAGTTTTCATAGAATATCAATTTTGAGACTGATCAGTCCGTGGCAGAGACAGCAATAACACGCTATTAATCAAATGATTATATAAATGTCCTACAATAAATCACGCAACTGACCAACGCGTTTTGAACCGACATGGAACAATTAAGACGCAAACAGAGTGCTTTGGAATGGTGACCTGGTATAGATTCAGTGAACTTTTGCCCTCCAGTGGGTTACATACTATGTCTAGTTATTTTGTTTTTCAAACTAGAAATGGGTTAAAATGGACAAGGCGTGGCATCGAACATTAGAATTTGTAAACTCTATTCCAGAAATAGAGTGAAAACCGAGAAATGTGTCAGCCCAATTCAGGTAGGGCTCAAATCAACTTTCTTTTTAATTGCCACGTAATTAACCTCTAGCTCTAGTTGACCCACTTTTCAGAAGTTGTGGTTTACATTGCAGACATTTCTTTTTTTTTGATTATTGGTTGAAGTTTATTCTTAAAATTGTAATACATTTTTCATCTGCTTTACCTTTATCTAATCTGATATTACTAGACTGACTACGGTGGAAAGGTCGTTGATTTATTAAGTAACCAAGTTGTGAATTAAAGGGCCTTGCTGCCAAGCAACATGTTTTCTGTCCTTGCGTGTAAATAATTTCAGAAAAGCAATTTAAAAATCCCTTCACATTGCATAAAACCTCTAAAAAACTACGCTTATTTTTGCTCTGTTATAACGATAGCACAGAGAATAATTTGCCTTCTAAGTTCTTCATAAGTATTGAATGTATATTATACATACTTTTTAGTACAAAAATTGGTGAAGAAATTGTTTGTACAGCAAGTTAAGATACATATATAAATATTTTATTTCTAATACTCTTCTAGGTTTTATGAATATTCGCAATTTTATATCGTTATTTATCCAATTAGGGTATATTTAACCCCTAAAGAATAAATCACCTGATGTGCTGCTATTAGGGGATAGTAAAGAGATGCTTGTTAGGACCTAAGGACCTCATTTGCGGAAACTTCCTGACCTTTAGAGATGTTTCAACCTGCGCCCTTACGTAATGGAACACCGAACCAAACACGTTCGAAGGGTTACAAAAAGTGAGAATTAAGCTTTTAAACTATGTATCTATGTACATATGTATGTACAATAGATACACCCTCAATACTTCCACCGGCCACCCTAATGTTTTCAACTCGTTTAAAATAACCATTTTTCAGGAATATAACTTTCAAAGCAATTTGGAATATTATTTATATTTTTGAAATTTCATCGTATCCAATAACTTGAAAATTTTTAATTTAAAGTTTTTTATTACCTAATAATTTTCCATTTTTGATTGATATTATCCAAACTCTGTTCGTAGAGTATAAAAGTTCTTATATTTTATTCAAATTATTTATATTTATTAATTTTAAACAGTAAAACGTTTGATTACTCTTTCAATTTTTGTAATGAAAAGGATTTTTAATAAATAATTTCGTCATCGAATATTTTCCTTTCGTGACATTTTTATTCTTTGAAAATAAAAAGGTTAAAAGGATTAAGACTCCTACTCGAAAGAAAATTCCTAATGGTGAAAAGTCATTGGCTTGTTTAGAAGCAGCTTTAAGGTTATTCATGCATTTAAATTTTCAAATACGACCTTGGCTCGTCAATGAACACGCGCTTTCAATTTGTTACTCATATGAAATTGACAAAGATAAATGGATGTAAGATAGATACATCAAGGATCTTGTTACATAAATTATGAACGATTCTTTATTTTGAGCCATTACACGCGAAAAACAAAAATTAAAGAATTCTAAGTGTCGCTAGAAACCAGACGGAATGGCTCCAACTGGGAACAATAAAATATATAAACATCTTGGCCTTTCCCTTAAATTAAAGACAAACTTAACATGAAGGAATGAGCCTCAAAGGAAAACTAAAGCGTATTATGAGAAAAGATATGGAATGAAAGTGGGTTATTACCTAAGACAAGTTTACCAATAAACTGAGGTCTGTAAATATAGTTTCTGGTTATATAAAAGCTTTATATTTTTTGAAATTGTTTAAAAAAATGTGGGAAGGATGTATTCGTGTAGAAGGGTGGAGTGTCAATTCAAATGTTCGTTAAAATAATAAGTTAATTAATGTCCGATGTTTATTTGTTGAACATTGGAATGTTTAAAGTTTCCAAACTTATTTAATGATATTCTTTAACAATAATATAAGTTTGTATTCGTGAAAGCAGTAATAAAAACAAAGAAAAAAAAACATAAGAAAAAATGATCTTGCCCATATCTAACACAAATTTCTTTTTTTATTAAATTGCTTCTAAAATATCTTAGGTATATTACATTTACAACAAAATATTAGAATTTTAGAAATTATAATTTTATAAAAGGTTTCTTTACTTATTCGCAGTACAAAGTTAAGGATGAATCCCAAATTGCTATCAAATATTAATTTGTTTACGAATAAAATAATTTGAAAAAGAAAACCGAAGTTTAAGTGGGGCTATGTACATTCTTTTGAATAAATTGGTGATTATTACGTTTTTATGTTGAGAGTTACATGTTTTATACATAAATTGTATTGAAATAAGACGATTTGAAGAATATTTTCGATCCAAGATGTTTAAGTATTTAGTTCTCAAACAAAATCATTTTCTTGGTTTCTCTATGGAGATATTGCTACAAAATTGCGAAATACGATTAAATTTATGATAACGATTTATAGCCCGTAAATTATTGGGGAATATTAAAAAGAATTTACAACTTAAGTATATAATTAATACTTAAATTTACGTTTTCTCTAATTTCAGAATGGTAGATTGTTGATGTAAAAAGGAAATGTATTATTGGTCTAGAACAGCAAAAGAGTTTATTATAATACCACAACCTGGTAAATTGCGGTCCAATTAGACGAAATTTTCAGTTCCGGAATCAATTAAAGGCGCGGCTGAACGTAATTAAAGTAAACGGAGCCGTATCCACCCCATTTAATTTGGCCAACTTGAATTTGGCTCCCCTCAATTATCGAAGGAAATTGTTGGTCAAAACGTGGAATGGAGCACAAACACAAATTACCTTTCACTTACCTGGTCAACAAGGAGCAACAAATGGGACCCACTAAATAATTGATTTTAAATTAACTGCGTCGGAGGAACGAGACCCAGCCAGGACGCGATGAAATAGGCAAAACGCCAGCACCTGAACTTCCGACATCTTCGTTCCACCTTCCGGTGGTTGAATAAGTGCACAAGTCTTGCTCCATATGTTTTCATTAGCCCGAGGAAATAAATCACTGCGGTAAGAAGTTTCTCCACCAAGAAGATGCTCGTCCTTTGCAAGCGTGGGTGGGGCACTTCCGTGTGTTGGTGCGACTTCGTCTCAGGACTGCCTCCTTGAGGATAATTAGAGAAATTGAGGTACGCAATTTTGGATCGTGACCCGTTTCCAAATGCTTGATTATTCCGGCCTCTGAGGTGAAATGGCGCTTTGTCAACGTCAAATCTAGAGCGCAAGTGTTGGATCAGTTATTTATTAGATAACTCCGGAGCAGAAAAATGTTTTTAGTAATATTTTGAGCTCTTTTGGATAAGTTGAAGATGAGTGGGAATTAATTCTGTTGTTAGAACGAAGGCTTGGCTATATTAATTTTCTTATAAGCTTGGAAGAAATCTTAGTTTCATTTTGATCTGGTCTTAACAGCTTTTATATTTATATTTTGTAGATATGTAGCACAAAGAAGTTCTAGGTAAACTGTAACCATTATCATTCTCAACTATTTCCGAAGTAGAGTTTTAATGGAGTACATTCTAATCAGGAACTGATGCTATTATGATCAAACAAACACATGTAAGTAAATTGTGCAAATTTGAAAAAAAACTTCAAATCAAATAATGTATTTTAGCTTGGTAGTTTTAAATTTCAGATTTATAATTTTTCGGTTCCTGATTAGAAATATATTCGACTAGAGTGTTTTAAAAAGCTTTAGAGTTTAATAACAGATTTAACGCATAAGAGTTATTTTTGGTAAATAGGTGGAAAATGTTAATCTAGCAATTAAAATGATTTAATCAGTATTACTCTTACAAACTGTGAGTTTAATTTTTTGATGTTTTTTGTTAAACAATTCGCTGCATTATTCGATAGATAGATATCTCAAGTAACAAATTTATTTTAAATATTAGTTCTTTATATAACCACTGAGTTAATTTGTTAATGTATTGTTTGTCTTAATTTTAATTAACACGACAGCAACGTATTTTGCACGCAGCTTCGTCGACAAACATTTGGTTAATATATATAAGTGAGAAAACTACATTAATTAAAACCAAAGTTTATATGCGAATGTAATAAATTCTGGTTAGAAATTTTATTTTAATTGAATTAAATTCCTTTCAGCTTCCGGTTAATTTTAACCATATATTTATAGCTTTAATATGATTTTCATTTTCCTTTTCATGCTCATATTTTGCATATTGTATAAACACTTAATAATTAAAACTAAAACAATTTTTGATCAAACTTTGCAAACTTGTGCTAATTAAGTAACTTTCATCTGAGTTTATAAATATTAATCGCATTTGCAAAGCAAGAGAATTTACGTCCTTTCAGGTAAAAATATGTTTTTCCAACAGTTTGGAGTATAACAAAAATATTTAATTTCGTGCAGTGGAGAAAACAATAAATGAGTCAAAACAGTTAACAACCTGAAACAATTCGTTATTTCAATACGAAAAACGAAAATGTTCTTGGAATCGAATAAAAGCCAACGCTTTAGGATTTCCTTGCGCTTTGTTTTATATTTATAGAATTTGTAAAGGTGTTTGTAATCTAGTATTTAAAATATATTATTAGATACATAATTTTTCATTGTATATTATTAGAACTTAAACTCATTTTCTCTACCTCCTTTGCCAGTAAGGTTAATTTCAAATCAGGAAAATTTAGTAAAGCACGTATCTTGCGCTAAATTCTGGTTGTTTTCGCGAGAAATATTTTATGTCGTATATTAACAAGTCTTTTTTTAACTTCCGCTACTCAGTTCGTTCCCCTTAAAGAATTAGGTATTAAAAATCGATTTACTTTTGCACACCTTTTTCTTAACATTTCCGAGATGAAAATCTTGATGAATATATTATGCACACTATTAAGTTGAAAGGTTTTTGTTCAAAAATTTCAATTTTACTTTAGTTTTGGTCTGAAAACTACAAGTTAAAAATGAGGAGGAGGCTGTGAACATTATTTATATTGTTCATACAATTTTCAAGGAGGATTTAATGGAATTATAAAAAACGAAAACATAATTCCGCAACTCATATATCACCATGGTATAAATATTTATTACTCAATCAGTTTCACCTGTATGAATATTTAAATGCCCATTTCATGAAAGTTACTCTGATATGTTGTTCGAATCGAAAACATATCGTTCGTCCTTGTCCTTCTAACCTAGTTTTCATTTTCGATTTATATTTATTTTAATTAATTTTGTGTTTAGTAATTTGATTAAATATAGGTACTTATTTTGAGTTATGTGGAACATACTAATTTTATTTGTGAAATATCTTAAAATATTTAGTGTTTTTCAAGGTTCACAAAACATTGTTTGCAAGCATTAAATTGGGTGCTTTAAATTAAATTTTCTCTCATATCCTGCCCTGTGGAAAGTAAATTAAAGGCTTTTCTCACTTTTTGTGTTCGTAGAATCAAGGCGAAGAAATGAGCCTATAATTTTGAGAAGATGCCGTGCTTGTTGCCTACGAATTCCAAATAACCCTCCTCGTTCCCTTGATCATAGTTTAATGCCAGGAGAGAAAATTACTTCTCGAAACCTAATTTAGTATGAAATGGCAAATCAGTCATTGCCCGGTTATAAAGGGAGCAAATTTCGTGCAATAGACGCCCTGGAACCCAACACCCTGGGATCCCCCGTTGAGTTCGTTAAACGCAGTGCGAGCTCCTCTGTCTCTCCGGAGCCCGAGGGCTTGAACACTTTGTGCAAAATAAAATGGTTAAATCATCCAGTGCGGAGGACCTCTTCCAGAGAATTTCAGGAAAATAAAGCCATCCCGAAAGGAACAAGTACCCTGCTGAGGATTATATCTACCCGAAAAATTTTGTGCGGGTGGCTTATGTTTTTCGGCTGGCATCAAAAACTCACTTGGTCCGAAGATAAAAAAAATTTAAGCAAATTTTAAATGAGTCCTGGGGGATTTGAATGAATTCAATTCTAATCGCTGCAGAATCCCGGAAACGTTTAAGGATGGAAGAGGTGTGTTTGTCTGGAATTACAAACCGTGAGCTTGTAGTATTTTCGGTTTTTTGGGATTGACATGGGTATGCCTGGAGGAAAGTCTAAAAATTGGACCCTTACATGTGTTGCGCACTCCCTCCAGTTGGGAGTTGGTTGTGGGCCCAGTGGTTAGTAATTAAATCGATTACATTTGGAAAATTATATTTTTACCAACTTAATCCGTACGAAAGCTCTTCATGCGATTAGCTGCCGGTCAAATTAATTATGCTATTGCGGGGGAGGAGGGCTTACATCACAAGGCCATTCACTATAATTGCTAATAATGATTCACATCGAATATTGCTTCAAGTTGCACTGATATGTGATAGAGTATAAATTTCACAGGCACCTTCACACCGAACGAACTAGGGCCTTAAGACGTTGGGGTCACCGATGACCCTATATAACAGCACGAAAAAATATTTACGCACTCCTTAGGTCGTCAAGGACGCGGGAATGTGCCGAATTTCGGTTACTTGGGAAATACCAAAGAAGGACTCATTGCGGCCCTCTTTGCTCGGTGGCTTTTCTGTTGAGACTAATCAGAATCAGGATCTGTATCAAACTGTTATACTCCAAGCGTGGTTATGTTTTGTTATTATTCTTCTAACACATGACCTTCTGCTCTGCGCACTAAGGAATATGATTTTATTACGTTCTTCAGAGCTTTTAACGAATACTTTTATAAGAGGTGTATTACAAATAGGGGTAAGTTTAGCTACCAAAGCTATAGTATAAAAGTTAAAGCTATTCCGTTATTCTGGTAAAAATCTCGGATATAACGGAGCTTTATAAAGCTTTCTCGGCAAAAGTTTTGCACATCTATTTATCTGTTGAGGCAGGAAATGTGACCTTAATTTATGATCCGCCCCCTTACTATGCTTAAATATGAAGCTGAATATAAATTTGAATATGTACGCGTATAACAGAAGGTGGTTATATCCAGATAAAGCGCTTAAGCTGTAATTGAATAAGTAAGCCCACATCTGAATTCAAAAGGGGACGACTTAGTTCTCCTGAAACAAACGAATGCAAATTTTTAAAGGGTTGATACAAAACGAAAGGGGTGATAGCATCAACCTGTTTAGATTTAAGGTAGGTGTAAGTTATTTGTACCTCATGAGGTAGATATTTATCTTAAACGCTCGGGGGCTAGGAATTTATTGTGCCACGTATGCTCCGATCGCTCTGTAACATGAGGTGAAATTTATTATGACTATATTTTCGCACTCTCTCACAAAAATATTTTTATGCGTTTTTATGTGGTACTAAATGAAACGAAAATATTGCTGGAATTAAATTTTCGAACAAGTGGATCAAATGGGGTATTTCAAGGAAACTCGATTTCGCCTCCTTGCCGAAAGGATTAATTAATAAAAGTTTCGTTTTGATTAAACTGAGAATTAGTTCCGTTAATCGGAGAACAGCGGGAGTAATTAGGAGGTTTCGAAAAGGAATTGCGCCAGTGGAGGTTTATTGATTTTTGATATTTCGAAGGACAAAGAAGAGCTCTGAGAGCCAATGAAGGGACATTCATTATTTAAGACGCAGATCAGATTACAGCCTTTGAAGCGTGAATTATTATTTAACACTTTGCTTTACTTTTTATGCGGTTAGTATATTCAAGGGGTAATATTTGTTTGAAATCTTTTTCAGACTTTTTTATTGGCTGAAAGATATAAGAACATCTAAAAATATATAATAGATTAAAAAAGTTAATGATTTACTGAACCAAATAGTCTGACAGCCAACAAATAGTTCACATATTTTTATTTCAAACTCAAATAGATTGTTTACAAATAAACTTCCCTAAATATAATTTAGGACTTATTGAGTTCCAAAAATTGCAACTAACTTTTCGAATTTTTTTTTCAATTCATTAAATCTGAAGAATAAAATTTAGTTCCTAATCAAAATAAATTAGTGATTGAATAAAGTTTGCATTTCCTAATCTTAGTACTTACATTTTAGTATGTTATTTCTTTGGACTTGTTTTTGTATTTTATTTTGTAAATCACTACTACCAAATGATGTTTTAATGAGGCGTCATGAATTTGTAACTTAGAGTCATTAGGTTTAGGTATGTAGGGGAAAGAAATTATGAAAAGCTTTGGATACTGGATAATTCCACAGAAACTCTTCACATTTATACTCCATATAAGCGCAAGGACAACGTAATTCTATTATTTCCGGCATATTCCCAGCTAATAGATCAAAGTGGGAATAATTATTACGAGTGTGGTAAGGTTTCTATTTACTCGCTTGGCCACGAATATCCATTAGTTTTTCGTACAGGCAAACAGCTTAGATGACATATTAGATTCGGATGATACTATGGGAAATAACCTTTCCAAACTACCGGTAGCGGCAAAAGTGACATAAATAAAATATGACAAAAGCATGCTCCGGAAATGTCCTGGCAGTAAACTTTAATTGGGGTATTAGAAAACGTCTGATGTTCAGTCGTGCAGTAAACAAAGATACAAGTGTACTCAGATAGCGGATGTGATGAGACAGTTTCCGTGTTACATCTAAAAGGGACGATGTAAAATTGGAAGGTAAATTTTATAATTCTAGTTCTTCGCTTCAATTAACAACAGACAAATCATTAGTTATATTAAGGGAGCTATTAAGCGGAATAGGTGTGCAATGTTTCGAGAGTGGATTGAGATCAATTATCACCCCATGGATTCATGTAATACAGATAACGATCTACAATATAAGTAGTTTTTTATGGGCCAACCCTTTTGTATACAATTGACATAAACCTTTAAGCAAATTTAACTTATTGACTTTTAGTATGTTTTGTTTATAATAGATGTTTACGATTAGTGCAAAAGCGTGTAGAATTGCTAATTTATTTCGTACGCCGCTGCATCAACTAAACTAGAACATTCATTTACTTCTCATGTCACGTACGAAATGCATACATACATATGTATGTTCATACGTATGTCGACAACATAATTTCTGGTGCACAACATTCCCAAAACAGAATAACTATCGTAGAACCCAGATGTACCTTCGTGATGCTAATCAGTATATGCATATGTGAAGGTGCGGAATATAACTAAGATATGGTTTTTTGTTTTTCACCCTAAGGGATAAAAGAGGGTAAGGTGTTCTTTTCAATTATATGAGATAAAAGTGAATTTTACAAAGTTCTCAGATATGACTACCGCATAACATATGTAAGATAAACTCTTTTTGTTTACAAGCTATTTTATTTTATAAGGAAATACTTTATGTAATTTTAATTATCAATTTCTGATTAATAATAATTTTTAAACTTTTGAACAATTACACTGCTTGGTAAATTTTCAATTGTATAGGGTAGGGACACATTTGTTAAAGCCGTGGGCTTGGGATGGGCTGATCTCATATAATTCCTTATCAATAAAATTGCTTAAAAAATTGGACAAAACATAACGTTTTTAACGAAGTAAAAG